>OX276329.1:39051560-40308590 GCA_946251845.1 Andrena fulva
TACCGCGCGAAAAATAGTGGGACGTCACAGTAATATCAAAACTGAAGCTCGCGCTGACGTTTTCGGTACGAGAGAACGTGGGCCACAGGGAGGAGATAGATATTACTGGGCAGAGGTGGAAAGCTGCTGTTTCAAAGGCATGCAGGACCAATTGGTCATAATATAATCTCCTCCCTATGGCTTACCTTCTCTCGCACCGAATACGTCAACGCGTGCTTCTGCTTTGATATTCCAACGCGTGTTTATACTCAAGAGATAAGGGATCGGTCTCGAATTTGTTGGGAGGACGGAGCAGGCCTCATCACTCGCAGTCAGCGAACCACCCCTTTTCTTCCTGTGTCTCTCCGCGAGGCGTACTGGTGTTTCTGCAAAATAATTTCACTTCCTACCCCATTGCCAGGGAAACATTCTTCGATCTAACAGAAGAACATCTTCTTCTTTTGGTAATTGTGCGGACCATAATATTAATTTTCGTCACGGTCAACGTTCCGACCATACTTATCATTCTTTTCTACTGTAGCGAAACACGGTTTATTGCCTGCCGAACGTAGAGGAATTAGCTTGTAGCAATGGGGGTTAATCCTAAAAATTGTTCCGATGTTCTGCAAGTTACTTGGCAGATGTTTCCTAATGACTTTATATCGTGTAGGGGGCCAAAGGTCTGTCATAAAGCTGTAGTAAACCGTGACCCGCTAACAATCCGTTTAGGGCAGCTGGAAATCGGGCGCGGGGAAAATCCCAAAACACCGGTTTGATCTGCGAAGTGGGAGTTTCTTCGCGACCAATAGTATGTAGAGTTTCGCAGAAGAGTCCACCCTCAAAAAGATGCACGCCCTGGTGAAAATAATATTTAAACTGCGGCTTGCAGGGATAGTTAGTCAGTATAGGAAACATTTCTGTACGCTTCAAACCTGTATAGTGTCAGTCTGTAAGTATTAGATTTTGCGTGTGGTTGGCAACAACATCGTGAAATGCCGAGAAAAATAGTGTTTTCGAGTGAGGAAGACGACAAGTTGATAGAGGCTGTAGCCCCTCGTCGTGTCCTCTATGACGCCGCTCACCTGCAGCATAAAAAATTCGATGTGAAAGACAAGGTGTGGAAGCAAGTGTCAATTATTGTGAACAGAACAGGTACAGTATTCTTTAATTATATTTTTTTTCTTCAACTAGAGCTAATAATACAATCGAAAAGCCATTCATATAATTAACCCTTTCGGCCCTGTTGGGACACATATGTCCCAGTGAATTTTTGTGATGGATAAGTTTTATTTTGGTACGCTGTCTGGCTGCAGCGTAGTAATGATAGAAATCTTGTGATTTATACTACGTGTAATTGAACAATTCTCTGAAATTTTTTATCGTAACCTATCTATTCATAGTATGTTACAACTGTTTTGCTTAAAAGGTTTTTAAATTATTGTTTTTATTTATCTTAGTGAGCATAGAGATGTGCATATGCGTTTTCGGGACACATATGTCCCAATTTTTAAAACTGTCCTACAACTTTCAAATTTGATCTGTACCTATCCGCAGCCAAGTACGATGTCCGCAAGAAAATATAATAAAATCCAAATCGGAAAAGGTCGTGTCGAAAGGGTTATAGTATAATGATACACTATTTTGAGGGCACAATATTCAAACACGCTTCCTATAAAATGCTCCAATGCTGTTTGCAATATTCCATTTCATCATAAAGATTTTTGCAATTCTTTCCAAATCGGACATTTTAGATTACGGTAAAAATATGGGCACTGATTTGTCTCATAATTGTTTCAATACGTCTCTTGCAACAACACTTACACTGGCTCACGAAAGTATTCAGATACCATTTGAAATAGAATAACTTTTTTAAAGTTGAGCCGCTGTATGTATCCATATGATATTCCAAATGCAAATAATAACGACCTGAATGTTTCTCCAGTAGCAACGAACCTGCAAAAATGTATTATCTTATTTCAGCTGATGACTGCAAGTACAGGTGGCGTAACATACGCGACAATTATATGAAACATAAACGCGCCAGTAAGTATGGTACGGGGTCGGCAGCACAGCCGAAATCGAAATGGGCGTTGCTAGCCAGCCTGCAGTTCTTGGAAAGTGTACCAATTGAGAGAAGGCAGGTATTTTTAAAGCACAATGTGATTTTTAAAAATCAAACAAATTTTAAACTCATTTTATTGATTTCATTACAGTAACCACAGTAATGTGCAACAAGCTGAAGCGGTTGAACAGAATAGAAACAACACGGATAGCGACATTCCTGGTACATCGATGGATGTTGTAGAAGAACCTCCTGCAAGCTGTGAATCTGTCAGAGTAGACACACAATCAGAGGACGATATTTCTCCGTCAAGGAGAAGATCATTAGAGGATGCGCCCACTTCAGTATCAAAGAGGAGCCGCAATAATTCCCAAGTAATACTGGATGTACTTGAAAAGAGCACTGCGGAGAGGCAGAAACTGCTTAACAGCATGATATGTGCAGCAGACCAAGATTCTGATCCCACTTCCCTATTTTTTAAAAGTATTGCGATGACCGTCAAAACATTTTCGCCAGATTTAATTGCGGAAGCGAAGGCTTCCGTATTTACAATAATCAACGCACTGGAACTCAGAGCATTACGCGTAAGAGGTGATTGCGCATCCTATATTCCATAGGAATGATATTCCCGATGTGTCCGGGATGTGTGTCCCGATATTGACCGTGGGGTTTTAGTCGGTAGGAATCCGACACTACCTCTGTCTCCCACCCCGGGAGGCACAGGTGTCTATGAAGATTTCACCACGTTAAAAAAAAAAAAAAAAAAAAAAAAAAAAAAATTAGTGTGTTCAAGAAAGCAAAAAGGTAGATGATGTTTTTTAAAATTGTTCCCAATGCAATCTAAAACAAAATCAACTTGTTCTTTATTTAATCGGAAGAATTGTCTACAGGGTGTCCCAAAAATGTTGCGTTTCCTTGAAAGGGGTGACTCAGGGGGTGATTTGAAACAACTTTTTCCTTAGCGAAAATATTTTCCGAAGCTTCGTTAAGGAGATATTAAGCAAAAACCCCGACCAATCAGAGCGCGCGCCTTCCGCCTGAGTTCCCGCGGTAGCGTTGGCTACGAGGTAGGCGACCGCGCTTGTGCTACGAACGTACGAACAAGCAAGTCGGCATGCATCGAAGGAAACCGCGTTACACATTTTTTTTTAAAGCAGAATCAATAAGAATAATTTGAAGTGAGAGGACAAGAAGTACGTAAATTTCGTTTTTAAATAAGGCATAAACGAAAAGCTAACGTAACAGAAAATGTACGACAAGTGATCGTAATTCGTTATTGAGGTAAAAATCCGTAGTTTAAGAACGGCCAACACAACTAAATTTAAAAAATAATATTAGGTGTATGAATAAATTCTTTCCGACTGGAATTTTTATCGCGGTGGTATTCAGAAGCTGCCAGAAAAATGGCAAAAGGTAATGAACAATAATGGAAATTATTGCGATGATCGAGTTGTTTTCATATTTTTTAAATCGAACTGTTATTGTACCCTAAAATCGGAAAGAATTTATTTTCACACCTAATAATCACCAATAAATTAAAGAAAACTCACCCTTTCGGACATTCCTTTCCTTGCTTTCCTTCCCTTTTCGGAAACCTGTGTCACTAGGCCACTGTACCGATCCTGGTCATCGGCGTCCAGTGCTCAGCTGATCGCAGGGTCAATGTACCGAATATTCACTTCACTGCACGGCTACTAACACTGATCACTGAATTTATTTTTCACGGAACGTGTTGTTCCTACGTTATAAAAATTGGTGGCCGCGAAAGGGGCCGATTACTGTTAATTACTGGGACGAGATTACTACTATTACCCGGCGAAAAGAAAACTCGTGGCAGACTGTCTCGGGCTGTGCAGTCCGCTGCTGTGCAGCGATCAGATACGGATCCGACCGACGATCGTCAAAACAAAAGCGTAGGCTATGCTTGGTCAAATCGCTCTATCCCACTCGATCTCGTGTTTCGTTCGATCTCTTCGTCGCGCGGTGTGACAATGTATGTGGCAACTTCAGCCAATAACCAAAATACGTGTGCCCCGTCTTTAAAAGTGTGCCCAAATAGGTGACTCGACCAATCGTCACAGCAGCGGACTGCACAGCCCGAGACAGTCTGCCACGAATTTTCTTTTCGCCGGGTAATAGTAGTAATCTCGTCGCAGTAATTAACAGTAATCGGCCCCTTTCGCAGCCACCAATTTTTATAACGTAGGAACAACACGTTCCGTGAAAAATAAATTCAGTGATCAGTGTTAGTAGCCGTGCAGTGAAGTGAATATTCGGTACATTAACCCGGACGCAGTGTGATCAGCTGAGCACTGAGCGCTACCCAACCATAAATCTTTTCGTCCACCGATAACCAGGATCGGTACAGTGACCCAGTGACACAGGTTTCCGGAAAGGGAAGGAAAGCAAGGAAAGGAATGTCCGAAAGGGTGAGTTTTCTTTAATTTATTGGTGATTATTAGGTGTGAAAATAAATTCTTTCCGATTTTAGGGTACAATAACAGTTCGATTTAAAAAATATGAAAACAACTCGATCATCGCAATAATTTCCATTATTGTTCATTACCTTTTGCCATTTTTCTGGCAGCTTCTGAATACCACCGCGATAGAAATTCCAGTCGGAAAGAATTTATTCATACACCTAATATTATTTTTTAAATTTAGTTGTGTTGGCCGTTCTTAAACTACGGATTTTTACATTTTCTGTTACGTTAGCTTTTCGTTTATGCCTTATTTAAAAACGAAATTTACGTACTTCTTGTCCTCTCACTTCAAATTATTCTTATTTAAGATTCTGCTTTAAAAAAAAAATGTGTAACGCGGTTTCCTTCGATGCATGCCGACTTGCTTGTTCGTACGTTCGTAGCACAAGCGCGGTCGCCTATCTCGTAGCCAACGCTACCGCGGGAACTCAGGCGGAAGGCGCGCGCTCTGATTGGTCGGGGTTTTTGCTTAATATCTCCTTAACGAAGCTTCGGACAATATTTTCGCTAAGGAAAAAGTTGTTTCAAATCACCCCCTGAGTCACCCCTTTCAAGGAAACGCGACATTTTTGGGACACCCTGTATACGTTGTTCGGTTATCCACTAGGTGATTTTTTATTAATATCCTGCAGTAGCCATCTCTATAGCGATTTTGGTATATACTTTTCATGTCATTTCTTTTACTTCTTTCCAAAAGTGATAACAGAAGTTCCTCATTTTCCTCTTCTTCCTGTAATAGGTGTTTACACACATACATATACATCTATTTGTCTCATTTCCTCTGATTAATTCGCATCTGTGAAATGCACAGGCAAGTATCGACTGGTGTGCATACGCCAAGTTCCAATATACCTGAGTAGCTTGAACAGGCTTGTCTTAAATGCCGTTAGTTTATTGCCTTTGGGTCAGGACTTCTCCCAACCATTGCCAGAACGGCATTCGTTACTCTGGCTCCGAATTGGAAACATCGCTCCAAAACCAGTGACTTAGTTAACAGTGTTAGATAGTGTCTGTCAAACGATAGCGATATCACAATTTCCCTGTGCTGTATAAAAGTGACAAATTTTCAAAATGAACCGCAATTTTATTCCGTGGGTGGTACAACTGCTACAAGAGGAGGCAGAAGATGAGGCAATTCTGTTAGCGCTGTTGGAAAGGATGAAAAAGAGAAAGGCAATGAAGAGGTTGTATGAAAATCGAAGTACAGAGGGCTACGGCAGCATACTTGTTACGAACCATTTGGAGGCTGACGAAACCACGTACAGACAATTCTTTCGATTAAATAAGGAGCAGGTTGACTATGTGTTAAACCTCGTCGGAAACGACATAAAAACAGCACCATCCGCGAGAGTGAAACAACCGATTTCACCACAACACAAGTTGCTGCTGACATTAAGGCAAGTTAATTTTTCAAAAACAGTGGTTAATTATCAACGGTTACCGCGATACTTTTATAAAATGTCGAAATGGAGTCGGAATATTTTTTCATTAATCGGTTGATACTGCCCATTAATTTTTCTGTTTCGAGAGCTCTTCTTTCCAATATATCCAGTATAGTATTCATATCATTTATGTGCCTTTTTCACACTGAACTGGACGGATATCTTATTTTCCTTCAAGGAGGAATATTGTTCTCTGACTGTGTTTCTATAACAGATTCACAGCTTGCAGGCGGTTCTATAACATCCATCGACGTTCCTGGAATGTCGCTACCCGTACTATTTCTAATCTGTTGAACCTCTTTAGTTTGTTGCATATTACTGTGAGTATTATACTGAAATAAATAAAATGAATTTTTAAATTTCATTACATTTTAGGACTCACATTGTGTGTAAAACTTTGCATGCCCAACAACGGCCATTTAAATTTGTTTTTTTTTGCCGACCCTGTACAGTGTTTATTGGCCCGCTTCATTTTCATGAATGTATCGCGTATGCGCCTCCGCCTTATTTTACAGTCAGCAGCTGAAGTAATTAGATAATTTATTTTTTGCAGGTTCATCGCTACTGGAGAAAGTTTCAGATCACTATCATTTGCATTCCGAATATCGTACGGCTATAATAAGCGTGATTGTTAAAGACGTACTGAAACAATTATGCAAAAAATTAGTGCCAATATTTTTACCGAAACCCACTGTTTTGAATCTCGAAAAAATTGCACAAGATTTTCTAACAAAGTGGAATTTCCCAAATTGCGTTGGTGCAATGGGTGGGAAGCACGTCCGAATATTATGTCCCAAAAACAGTGGATCACTGTATTTTAATTACAAATTTATATACTATTTTTCGATTGTATTATTAGCTGTAGTAGATGCAAACTATAAGTTCATTGTCATCGACGTTGGCTCATATGGAAAAGAAAGCGATAGTGGCATTCTTAACAAATCGATAATGGGGCAACAAATTCGATCCGGGGATTTTAATTTCCCCAGTGATAAAGTACTGCCAGGATCCGACGTGACGATCCCTCACGTGATTGTAGGCCAGGCCTGCACAGCAAGGCTGTGGCGGGCAAGAGCGCTCTCGATTGCTCGTGAGCAAAGCGAAGAGCGACGCCGTGAGCAGTTCCCCCACCCTGTGGCCAATAGCTGTCGTAGTATGCGTGTAAACTGTAATGTGTGTTGCTGATGTTCCGCGGCACACTTCACTCACGAACACTCCCCACCACGGCCCTCACGGCACTGTCGCTCATAAAGGCGTAGCCTAGTGCTTTACGATGCTCTTTCCGCACGCGTCCGAAAATTTTTGCCCGGCGAGCATTCAGCTGTGCACGCCTGTTGTAGGCGATGAAGCTTTTCGACTAACGAAAAACTGTATGAAGCCGTACCCGAAAAATCAGGCTTCGGAAAACGCTGAAAAAACTATTTTCAACTACCGCTTGTGCAGAGCAAGGCGAGTGTCGGAAAATGCTTTTGCACTCTTATCGCAAAGTTTCCGAATATTTTATTCGGCAATAGCGGTACTGCCAGAAACTACAGATGATATCATCACTGCAACATGCTGCTTGCATAACATGTTGCGTGATGAACATGACAACAGTAAGCAACATAACAATTGCCACATGGACATATCCGCAAATAATATGTTGCCGTTAGCTAGACCCGGAGGTTACGGAGATGCGGAGGGTTTTGAGGTGCGGAATAAATTGAAAATCTATTTTAATTCAGCCGAAGGGGCTGTAGAATGGCAACAGGACCTCATTGAAACGGGTGCAACAGCTTAGTCAACTGACGGAGGGGTACAAAGGATTGCGCGTCGATTTTCCTGTAACGGAGGTAAACACGGCAGTAAATAATAATTTAACGGCTTTCGTGGTAGTTTGGCAATTAGCTTGATATGTATGTATGGTATATATGTTTATTTTTTTTCTACGTGCACAAAAGAGAGTGATGACTGGAGTGGTCGAGGAGTCACCATTCGTGACAGAGAGGGATGGGGGGGGGGGGATACCACCCGAAGACCGTGGACTCGTCGAGGAGGATGGCCGCTGTGCAACGCCGAGAGAGATGGTAAATGATGAGAATGAGGTGTTCACATAAACATACGTCTGTGTGACTGTGAGTGAACACAGAAACTGAGACCATTTCTAAAAATCCAAAAATGGACATGGGATTGTCCGACGTTGGTGTGACTGTGGATGAGCATGTGTTGCTCTAGATCAAGTCGACTTTGGTTTGTGCATAATACGCGGTATTGCAGCGAGCGTGTGGTTAATTTCTGATGCTGTGGGATGCCAGGTCAACATGATTAAGGTCATCAGGAATTTCATAGTATGTACCTGCGCCGTGTTGCAAAGAAGAGTATAGATGACCATGGAATAATTATCGTCCCGACTTGTTTGTCCATTGGGGAAAGGATAAGTTGACCACTGTGACATTTGGTATTTACGCTGCTCATGTAAAATTTGGAGCTAATATTCTGTTTCTTCTAGATGATAAGTCTCAGAACAGACTTGAGGTCAGGTTGGCCGAATATAAGGAATATGGAAGCGGCCATTTAGCTGTCGTCGAGGAGGGTCTCGGAAAAGAGAAAACGCGATTGGCACTAAAGGGTTCTGGCAGCTTCTGAATACCACTGCGATAGAAATTCCAGTCGGAAAGAATTTATTCATACACCTAATATTATTTTTTAAATTTAGTTGTGTTGGCCGTTGTTAAACTACGGATTTTTACCTCAATAACGAATTACGATCACTTGTCGTACATTTTCTGTTACGTTACCTTTTCGTTTATGCCTTATTTAAAAACGAAATTTACGTACTTCTTGTCCTCTCACTTCAAGTTATTCTTATTTAAGATTCTGCTTTAAAAAAAAACTGTGTAACGCGGTTTCCTTCGATGCATGCCGACTTACTTGTTCGTACGTTCGTAGCACAAGCGCGGTCGCCTACCGCGTAGCCAACGCTACCGCGGGAACTCGGGCGGAAGGCGCGCGCTCTGATTGGTCGGGGTTTTTGGTTAATATCTCCTTAACGAAGCTTCGGACAATATTTTCGCTAAGGAAAAAGTTGTTTCAAATCACCCCCTGAATCACCCCTTCCAAAGAAAACCGACATTTTTGGGACACCCTGTATTCCCTCGTACGCGACCTCCATATCCATAAACTATCGACCGATTTCGCCCCATGACAGGACCGGGATAAATTGGAATCGCAATGCGGACTAGCGACCTGAACAACGCAGCTGCTTTTTGTCGTTCTCGTAAAGAACGCGAGTGGCTGATTTCAAGTCGATTGAATTTGGGGTTATGGGTTAAAATTATTGGTGACTGGGTCATTTTTTCACACCCTCCGGTTTTTCTTTTCATAATTTTGTATTGCCATCATCACTATACACGCCTACAAGGTTTCAAGACAATTGGATTGGTGGAAGTGGGTTAAAATTGAGTTTCCCGATTTGAACCAAACAAACACACAAACATACATACATACATACATACATACATACATACATACATCCATCCATACATACATACATACATACATACATACATACATACATACATACATACATACAACAAACAGCGGATCGAAGCTGATTAAAATCGTTTAAAAAATAAATTTGCTCGGAAGTTCCCGGAAGGCAACTAAAAAGTCGATGATTGCTGACAATTTTTCAATTGGTTTCTTATGAAAAAAAAACTGTATGGAATTAATTATTTGCTGTTACTTAGCAGAATCGATACTACTCATTTGGGGCCTCAAAAAATTTTTTCTTTTATATCACCAAAAATTAAAAGACTCGATTTAAAATTCTGCACGAAAAATACATACAAACTTAGACACGTGTTTACACACAGATCAGAAGTAGGCGTCATGATTTTTACCCTTTTTAGGAGCTCACTTTAGTAGCTTACAAGAAATATATAAAAATACATAATCCTCCCACAACTATTGAATTCTGACTCGTTGCCTTGTTTCTTGGGATTCTGCCCCACTGTGGCAATGGACTTGGTCGCAGGTAGGAGTGTGCGGATCGTCCCGAGGCTCGGGTTCCTGGCCCTCGGGCCGGGTCGGGTGGCGTCGCGATACTTTCGTATTGCTCGAGATCCCGAAGTTTTCGGGATCCCGAGACTCGTTTCGGGCTACAAGCAAAGAGGATATATAATAAGAGGCGTCACTCGACAAGGACAGAAATAAACTAGGGAAATCACTAGACAACCAATTTAAATGCCCATTCGGCAATGATTGGTAAACTTCGGCAATAATCAGCAAACTGCGGTAAGGTACATTTAGTCGATTTGAATATCCCGTTCGAATAGACAACCAGTTTAAACGTCCGAGTTTTGCCGAGCCGACCTGAAATCAAATTTCCCGCTCATGGCGGCTATGCTTGTAGCCCGAATCGAGTCTCGGGATCCCGAAACCGTCGGGATCTCGGGCAATACGAAAGTATCGGGACCCCGCCCGATCGCGCCCAAAAGTTTCCGGCCCGTCCCGAGCCCGAAAAGTCGGGTATCCGCACACCCCTGGTCGCAGGCAAGGAGATTCAGCCTGGGGCCAGTCGCTGGGTCAAATCGCGGAGATCCTACCTTTACAGGGTCTGTACGGCTTACTCTAGACCTTAGCCTACTGTTTAACCTAACGTGTCGGTCGCGTCTGATCGTGGTCACGTCACGTTCGCGGCGTGGAATTTGCAGGCTCGGGCGATTCGGCGGTAAGGTTAGGAGTAGGGGTAGTGGTCGTTCTGGTGCCTTGGCTGTGGTCTCCACCAATGGCCCTGACCAGGAAACCTTGAGTCCGATCGTCCAGTGGGTAAAACCCGCGGAAGATACGGAGGCTATGGGATGTCCTCCGGGGCAAGCGAAGCTTGTCCCTAAGATTGACAGCGGGTATCGATCTGCGTCCAAAGGTCGGCGTACTCGCGTTCCTTTGGGAGCCGTGGAGGTAAGAGGAGTCAGAAATACACAAAGATGCAGCTTGGGTATACAAGAGCTTTTTGGGAAAGTGCTATCGTTTGCATGTACCGCTCGTGGTAGACTCTGCCTAACGGGCCCGCCGCGCCGGCTTATAGGCGGTCGCGCGCAAACTTCGCGAGCGAGAGCGCCGCTCGGCGCGCAGCCATCTCGCGGCCGCGCGTGGTGGGGGAAGATCCGCGTCCCACCGGTTTTAACTCGTTATACACTGAATACCTCCGCGAGCGTGATTCTAGTTTTCCGAACAAGGATTGAGCACTGTACTAATGGCGGTTTGCAATGAAAAAGAATTACGAGCAATACGTGTGTTCTTGCACATAGACAAAACGAGAGTGATCACAAGATGGATGCGCATTTCCGCCTTGGCGTCGTCTCGAACATTCTCGAGCTTCAATCGACAAGACGGACGCTGATTGGTCGATTGATTGTGGATCGACCGTGACTTCCGCTGCCCAGGAGGTGCTGCGGTGATCGAGCGTGCGGCGGCAAAGAGAACTATTCATTCCCAAACAGAATTCGAATTCGAAAGCGTGGCATGGCGTCACTTGGCTTGGCGGTGATCGCGTCGGGACATCAACCAATCAACGCTAAGATGGGAACCGATGAGAAACGAAACGGTGCCACCGCCCACCGTCAAGTCAAATCAACTAGCCAAGTCTAGGGAGATCGCGGCCATCAGCGTCGACAACAGATTCCCCAGCGACGCTGGTTAACCGCGGTCTCACTAGTTGATGCTGGCGTCTCCAAATTTTCAGCTTGGCGTTGATTGGTTCGACGGTCGGTTGGGGGTATAATGGTGGGGGATCTACCCCCACTCCTATATTGCTTACATGGCTACAGATCAACAGAACTGTGCTCTTCCCTGGGTCCGAGTCGCCGAAAACGTGATAAAAAATCCTTACGTTCACATTTCTCCATTTATAATTATGAAGATGATCATTCCGGGGGGTTTTGGGGTTGCAGAAATCTGATTTAGAGGTCAAAATTTTTATTAGATTAAAACTAAGCCCTGTAGGGGGAGGAAATGTCGATAAAATAATGTTATGTTTAGTTTAACAGTACTGTCTGATTTGATTACGTTATTTGAAGTTAATTATGGCATCAACTTTAGAAAAATTAACAGAGATAGCGTTTTTATGATAGGAAAAGCTATTGAGCTCGCCGAAGCTAGAAGGTCAATAATTTATATAAAGTCACACTTCAGATATTGAAAATGGATTCATTTATCCATAAGATGAAATTGTGCATTCATTCGATATTATTGAAATATATAAAAAGTTATAAATAACTGAAATATAAGAAATTATGTGATCGACGTATTTAATCGCGTTTTACATTTTTTGGAATATTCGGATATCTTTGAAGCTTATATTATTTGATAGTCTACAGGGTGTCCCAAAAATGCTGCGGTTCCTTAAAGGGGGTGGTTGGGGGGGGGGGGGGGTGATTGCAAACAACTTTTTCCTTTGCGAAAATGCCCTCCGAGGTTTCGTTAACGAGATATTAATAAAAAGCACCGACCAATCAGAGCGCGAGCCTTCCGCTGGAGGTCCCGCGCTAGCGTGGCCGCGCGCCCGGGCCGTGCTGCGACTACGAACAAGCAAGGCGGCATGCTTCGAAGGAAATTGCGTAGAATGGCAAATGAAAAAGACGTAACAAAAAAATCGAACCTTTTGCCATGGTTTGTTTGCCATTTAAAGTGAATAATAAATAAAGGATAAATGGATGAAAATCACGTGTAACGTAAAAAGACGAATACACATTTTTTTAGAAGATTCGAAATTAATAATTATTTGAAGTGGGAGGATAAGGAATACGTAAAATTCCTTGTGTTAATAACATATCCACGAAAAGGTAATGTAACAGGAAATTAACGAAAAGTGATCGTAGTTCGTTATTGTGATAAAAATCCGTAACTCAATAACGGCCAGCACTGTTGCTGATAACGAATAAGTCTGTTTAAAAAGGCCGAATAAATATTTTCGTACGAGAATTTTGAGAATTATCGCCGGAAATAAGCCATAGCTTGCGTTAAATTTAAAAATGAATGATCAACATTAAAGTAACTAAAACTCACCCTTGTAGAAAATTCACCTGCAACTTGAAAACTTGTGACACTGGGTCACTGAACCGATCCTGGTCATCGATGGACGAGCCCAGTGCACAGCTGATCCCAGGTATACGACACTACCCAAAGTTAAGGGTCGCAATGTCAGGTGCGTCCAGGTCAACGTACCGAATATTCACTTCACTGCACGGCTACTATCACTGATCACTTAATTTACTTTTCATGGAACGTGTTGTTCCTACGTTATAAAAATTGGTGGAAATGAATTTTTACTTCGCGTTCGGAGCCGTGGGTAATCCCCGCGCAAATTCTCACGCTGCAGCACTTGCGTCCTCGTTGTTCGGGGGGTACACCCAGAACATCGCGTAATACTCTTGAGCAGAGAACATTTGTCTGCGACGCGATTGCTGACTGCTGACTGACAAGATTTTTTCCAAGCGACTTCTTCTACCCCCAAATAATTTCTCTCGTTCCATTATGAGTGGACCCCCACCAGGCCAAGAGGCTTCAGGTAAAAAGAAGCCAGCACATTTTCAGAACACACGTGTTTTGCAGAAGTGCAACGAAAACTTTCACAAAAGCCCGCGCTCCGTCCTTCTACTGCCAATGTACCCATTGCTTCGAGATAGAAAACAGACACCACGTGTATCGGTTCGAAAGGGTCCGAAGGGAAGAGACGCAGAAAGTCTTCGAGTTGCTATAAAGAAGAAAATGCATACCATTCCTGTTTTCCCTTTCTGACACCCTGAGTTCACGTCTGCTACGAGGCGGAACCAAGTAAGTCATAAATTATCCGAAACTGTAGGAAACCGTTCTCTACCGCCGACTTGCGGGACAATACGGTCATAAACCGCGACCCTGGCGAAATGCTCTGGCTGATCAACCTGATTAATTTTGGAGAACTAGAAATAACAGAGTATTATCCAGCATCAATACGTCTCGCGGAGAGACACAGGAAAAGAAGGGATAGTGTGCTGACTGCGCGTAGTCCCGCCTGCTTCGTCCTACCCTCAAATTAAAGACGGATCCCTTATCTCTCGAGTATAAACAAGTGCTCGAATTTCAAAACACAAGCACGCGTCGCCGTATTCGGTGCGCGAGACTGTGGGCTTGAGGTCCGATTGGCCCCAAACTAACCAATCTGCCCTGCATCCCTCCCAAATGGCCCCTGTCCTGAAGAGGCCCTCTTCACAGCAATATCTCCTCCCCAAGGCCCACCTTCTCTCGCACCGAATACGTCGACGCATGCTTCTGTTTTGAAATTCGAGCGCGTGTTTAGACACGAGAGATAAGCAGTCCCGATTGGTTAGTTTGGGGTAGTGTCGTATACCTGGGATCAGCTGTGCACTGGGCTCGTCCATCGATGACCAGGATCGGTTCAGTGACCCAGTGACACAAGTTTTCAAGTTGCAGGTGAATTTTCTACAAGGGTGAGTTTTAGCTACTTTAATGGTGATCATTCATTTTTAAATTTAACGCAAGCTATGGCTTATTTCCGGCGATAATTCTCAAAATTCTCGTACGAAAATATTTATTCGGGCTTTTTAAACAGACTTATTCGTTATCAGCAACAGTGCTGGACGTTACTGAGTTACGGATTTTTATCACAATAACGAACTACGATCACTTTTCGTTAATTTCCTGTTACATTACCTTTTCGTGGATATGTTATTAACACAAGGAATTGTACGTATTCCTTATCCTCCCACTTCAAATAATTATTATTTTCGAATCTTCTAAAAAAAATGTGTATTCGTCTTTTTACGTTACACGTGATTTTCATCCATTTATCCTTTATTCATTATTCACTTTAAATGGCAAACAAACCATGGCAAAAGGTTCGATTTTTTTGTTACGTCTTTTTCATTTGCCATTCTACGCAATTTCCTTCGATGCATGCCGCCTTGCTTGTTCGTAGTCGCAGCGCGGCCCGGGGCGCGGCCACGCTAGCGCGGGACCTCCAGCGGAAGGCTCGTGCTCTGATTGGTCGGTGCTTTTTATTAATATCTCGTTAACGAAACCTCGGAGGGCATTTTCGCAAAGGAAAAAGTTGTTTGCAATCACCCCCTGAATCACCCTCTTTAAGGAACCGCAGCATTTTTGGGACACCCTGTATGTTAGCGTAATTGAAAGGATCCAACACAAGTTCCTTAGGCTTGCTATGAGGGCATCAGGCAGCCCTATAAGGTTCAATGACCACGATTATAGTCCTGCCCTGATAAAGACGAGGCTCTCTACCCTTAGCGACCGCCGTGTCTGTTCCGATCTACTATTTCTTTATAAGGTTTTCCATGGTCAGATAAACTGCCACTCCCCCCAGGGGCGACCACCTTGAGCGTGGTGGGGGAGCTCCGGGAGAGCGGCTATGTCCCCCTTCGGGCGATACGCGGGTGATTTTATCGCCCGCCTATTGGCCGCTGGGGGGTGCTGCCCTCCTGGCTAAGGGTCGCCCGACAGCTCTTTGAGGGGCCCCGGCGGCCGTTGTGTTGGGCCCAGGGTACGGGGGGTGGGGGTGTGCTGGGGTTGTGTTGTGTGTGTTGTCATGTGTGATGTGTTGTGCATCTTTGTGTGTTGTGTGTTGTTGGTTTGCGTGTTGTGTGTTGTGTGTGTGTGTTGTGTATCTTCTCTGTGTGCGCGAGTGTGTGTGCTGTCCCCGTTGTGTGGTGTTCCCTCTCTCCCGCGCTTCCGCGTTGCCTGCCGGGTTTCCAGTACGGCCGCGAACATCAGGGCTGTTGATAGCCTGGGCCCCCTGGGGAGTCGACCCGCAGTTTCTAGGGTCCCTGTCCTGGACTGCATGGCCATTTACCGGGCCGGTGGTAGGCGAAATCCGCTGGGCGGTGGGGCCGTCGCCCTTTAAGACACCCATGCTAATATGTCACAATCTAGCCGTGCCTCGGATGAAAATACGGCGAAATCTGATGTAAAGGCAGACTCCACGCGCGTAGTCGGCAGCGCGGATGGAAAGATGGTGACCGACGACACCGAGCTGAAGCGGCGGGCCGGTGCCACCGGGGCGATTGCCCCGGAAGATGCTACAGCTGCTCGATCAGGCAATGTTCACTTGGAAGACGATGACGGTATTGAATGGATAGAGGCGGAGAAACTTAAGGGTAGGGGCTGCGTGCAGCCCACCCGAAGAAGGAGGCCTTGAGGCCCAGCACCATTGGGAAGTTCTTCGAGGGAGCTCTAACCCAGGCTGGGAACACAAGGATTGGTGCGGGGAAGGGATGGTCCCACGGACTTGAGTCGTGGGTGGTCCCTGAGACTCCCTCCCCTAAGACGAAAGTGGCCAGTACCCCTGGGCTTACAGAGGGATCGCCGAACCGGGAAGGAGGTAACTTTCTGCAGACCGTGTTCAAGGGCAGATCAATAGCGAGGACCCCGCTGTCTGCACCAATAACACCCTGCCCTCCGGCAAATTCGAAGGAGGCAGGAGAGGAGGTGCAGGACGGGAGCACCCCTAGCAGGGTGGCTAGGCCTAAATTTAGGGATACGGCCAAATCACCTACTAAGAGTAATAATTCTAAACCCAACTCGGGGGTTAGAATGAGGTCGAGCTCGGCGTCTTGCGTCAAGGAAGGAACTGGGAAGAGGACATATGGTACCGACACGCAGGGGAATGACTTTGCGATCCCATCGGTGCCACGTGTTAGGGCCAGAGAGAGAGTTGACGCCGGGATGGGGGCTAGGACCCTGCAGCCCGGAATCGATGGCCGCCTAGCGAAAGCGTCCACGCTGCTGGACGGAATCGTGGGGGCCTGCACAAAGGCATCGGAGGAGTTCAGCTCTAGGAAGGCATCCTCTAAGGTTGCCTCGGTTAAGTGGGTCCTGGACTTTATAGCCAGGATCTCTAGGGGGTGCGAACGTGCGGCGGCGGAGGTGGCGGAGTTGGTCGCTACGCGCGCGATCGGCCGGTGGAGGGAGGGGGTGACAACCCTCCAGATGTCTGACACAAGGGCGGGGGAGGAGACGCCCCTGGCCCATAAGCCAGAAACGATCCCCCGGAGCCAGGATAAGAAGTCCACCAGAGACGTGGGGACCCAACACGACCCATCGGAGGGCAGTGGAATGACCTCACCCCCCAGGGTGGAGCAGGCTGGGCCAAAAACCAAGACCAAGAGGCAGCGGACATCCCCGATGGGGGACGAGGACGGAGTCTGCCATGATAGGAAGAGGACCTGTGCGGAAGAAGGTGATGGTGCCCTTATCCCTGCCCCCGCGAGGCAGACCCCCCTCCCGGAGAAGGAGTCATGGATTGAGCCCGGCGTTACGGGGGAGGACGGGCAGGTCGCAGGATCACCTGCAGTCCCCCCCTCCGGTGCCCCCCCCCCCCCCCATCCCAGCCCCGGGACCAGGGGATGCAATGGCAACCAGTCCTGACGAAGGGGCAGACAAAAAGGGCACGACGGCAGCCGAGGAGGAGGGACCTTCAATCCCACAGGTCCTCCCTGGTCTTCCCCCCCCCCCCCGTGCGAGTCGAGGGGGGACGACCCCAACAAAGACAGCAGCAGCAGCAGCTACAACAACAACAGTGGGTACAACCCCAGGTGAATGGTGGGTTCCCACCGCAGTGGCCGCAGCTGGCTCAGCCTCGGGGTTATCAACCCATGTGGGGTCCCCTGCATCAGCAGCGACGACAACAACTACAACACCAGCCGGTACACCTGCAACACCTGGGCGCTGCACAGACGCAGGCGCAACAGCAGAGACCGCAACCGCAACAGTTGCGACAGCTGAAGGGGCCGCTGCAGGAGCAGCAATTGCACCAGGGGCAACAACTACAGGAGTTGCAACATCCGGTAGGGGGCCTGTGGGTGACCGACCCCCGTAATGGCCCGGCGGCCCCCGCTAGGCCTAAGCATAAGCCTAAGCCCCCCCCCCCCCCCGATGAGGAAGAGACCCGAGGCCGTTTTGGTGAAGGTCCCCCCCCCTCTGCCTCGTATATAGAGACCTACAAGATCTTGCTGTCAAAGGGCAGGGAGACCCTGGCAGGGGTTAAGGGGGTTAGGAAGACTAGGCTGGGGCACATCCTCCTCGAAGTGGAAAAGGGCGCCAGTTCAGAGGATATTGCAACCAACATTAGGGCAAAGATCGACTCGGGGCTGAGTTGTTCCCCGCTCCGGGCCAAAACGGCAGTGGAGATTAGGGGCCTTGACCCGGTGGTGGAAGGCCCAGAGATCCTGCGAGACCTTGGGGCCGCCTTGAAGCTTCCACCTGATAGCCTGATCCTGAAGCTCCTGAGATTAGGACAGGGGGGAACTCAGACGACGGTGGTGGATGTACCCACCAACGATATTAGGTGCGGCCCGGAGGGGGTAAGATTCAGGACGGGCCTCACTTGGGTCTGGGCTAGGATCTTGCCGAAAGTGACTAGGCGCTACAGGTGCCACTTGCTCGGGCACATGGCGAGGGATTGTAGCGGGGGGGGGGGGGGTAAAGAGACCTGCAGAAGGTGCGGAGCAGGTGATCACCTAATTGGGGGATGCCCCAACCCCCCTAAGTGCGCTATATGTATGAGAGAGGGTGCCATCGGGAACAGGGCTGCGCACGTAACCGCGTCCTTGGCCTGCCCCCATAATAGAGCGAGACCCAGGACGGAGGATAGGGGATACAAAGTAGCAGCTCCAAATGGCCCTTAGGGTTTGGCAGATTAATCTTAATAGATGTAGGCTGGCCCAATACAATATGGAGCTCAATGTGTCGCTAATGAAAGTCGATGTAGTAATCATATCCGAACCATACCGGCAGCTGGGGTTCTGGTATAATGATGCGACCGGCGACTCATCAATTTGGGTCACCGGGTTTAACGGCCACTTCCCCACCCTGTCTCGCCCCCTGAGTGCCGACGGAATTATCGCGGTGGCCTGGGAGGGCAGGTTGCTCATTAGTTGCTACTGCTCCTCCAGGAATAAACTGGCGCAATTTGCCACATACCTCGACACCCTGGAGGGGATCCTGGTCGAGGCTAGGCTCCCGGGGATGGGGGTTATCCTTGCGGGGGACCTAAACGCGAGATCCCCGGCTTGGGGGGGGGGGGGGAGTGGATAGGAAGGGTGGTGAACTCCTGGAACTGCTCGGGAGGCACGGACTCGTCCCAGTTAAGATCCCGGATAAATTTACCTATACGTTTGAACGGAACAAACGGAGATCTTTTATCGACATAACGTCGGTCGATACAGTAACGGCCCGGGGAATTAAGAGCGAGGTCCTGAGGAGGGGCACCTTCTCGGATCACCTCTATGTGGCCCACAGTATTGGGAAGGTGGGGCGTACGGCCGCCCCCCCCCCCCCCCACATGGCCGCGGTTTTCCACTAAGGAAATGGATACAGACTTGATCATCCGGTCATACGAGTCCCGTGCACAACTCCGACCCAGCCTCCGGCTGGACCCCCTGGGTGGTCCAAATGCTACGCGAGACCCAGAAGAGCCCAGGGCCGACAGGCTCCAAAGGATACTGGAGGAAGTGACGAGGGCTGAACTCCCCATGAAAACGCTCCCTCGGGGCACTCGCAGACCTAACGGATGGTGGAGTGAGGAGATCGCAGAAGCAAGACGGAATGCATTCCGAACTAGGAGATGGGCACAGAGGAGGAGGAAGAAGGGGTCCCCTGAAGCCGTGGAGGCGGGGGAGGCCTACGTCGCAGCGCGGAAAAATGTGCAGCACTTAATTTGGAGGGCCAAGGAGGCCCAATGGAGGGAATTATATTCCCTGGTAGACCGAGACCCATGGGGAAAGCCCTACAAGGTCGTTATGACCAAATTGAAGGGCCACCCCCATAAGATGGTGCCAACACCGACCCAGGTCCGGAGTATCATTGAGCACTTGTTCGTCGTGCCCCCGTCCTCCCCCCCCCCTGACTCCGGCGACTCCCAGGAGACTGCCGGCTGGCGGCAGAGTGGTAGCGGGGGACATGGAAAGAACGATTGAGGCCATAGATGAGAGGCGGATTAGAGAGGCCGTGGATAGGATTAAGGTTAATAAGGCCCCGGGACTGGACTCGGTCCCTACCGCTGTGGTGGCCTGCGTGGGTAGGGTCTTCCAGCACGATCTCCTGGAGGCGTTTAGGGACACGGTGCGGAGGGGAGCCTTCCCCCCGGCCTGGAAAAGGGCCAGGGTTGTTTTAATACCTAAGCCGGGGAAGGACCCCATGTCCCCCGGGGCATACAGGCCCATTAGCGTGCTCCCAGCCTTGAGTAAGGTATGGGAGCACGTGATGAAAGAGGTAATAGAGGAACAGATAGGCCGGGACCCGTTCCACCCGATGCAGTTCGGTTTTAGGAGGGGGACGGGGACAATCGAGGCCGCCACTGAGGTGATGCGCTTCGCAGAGGGATGCGTAACCAAGAAAAGGCTCTGCGTCCTGGTCACGGTGGATGTGAAGAACGCCTTCAACTCGCTACGCTGGGACCTAATGCTAGAAGAGCTCAAGAGGAGGGGTGCGACGCAGGCGGTGATTGAGGTAGTACGGGGATATTTCTCCGACCGATGGGCCACTGTGCATACCCCGTTCGCCCAAGTCAGCACCCAGATCGAGGCAGGGGTCCCCCAGGGGTCGGCCATCGGCCCGTTTCTATGGAACATTGTTTACGACGGCCTTATTAAGGCCCTGGAAGGGGGGAGATTTATTAAGGTTATAGCATACGCGGACGACCTGGCGATAGTGTTCTCCGCTAGAGACACAATCCAATTGGAGTGTATGATGGAGACCACGATGGGAAAGGTCCAGCGATGGTTTGAGTCTGTGGGCCTAGAAATAGCCACCGACAAGACGGAGGTCGTGGTTCTAGCAGGGCTGCGAAGCGGAAAGATCCGGGACTTCGGGATCCTGGGGACTACTGTCACTTCGACCCACTCTGTAAAGTACCTGGGAATTACGCTCGATTGCAGAAGGAGATTTAGGACGCATATCGAGGAGGCGGCTAGCCGGGGATATAGGGTGCTCGGGGCGCTTGCTGCCCTGCTCCCGAATACGAGGGGGCCCTCTCGACACGCGAGACGCCTCTACTACTCGGTTTGGGAGTCCATCGTCCTGTACGCGGCTCCGGTCTGGGCGAAGGCCCTGACCACCAAAGTAAATAGGACCCTCCTGAGGAGGGCACAAAAAGTGGCGCTAGTAAGATCTACTACAGCGTACAGGACGGTGGCGTACGAGGCTCTATGCGTCCTCGCGGGCAGAATGCCCATCCATATTAAGGCGGAGACGCTTAGGGCCCTGTACGAGGAAAAAACTAAGGCGGGAATTGGCGAGGACCCCGGCGAGAATCCGGAGGTCAGGGCTAGTAGGCTGGCCGACCATAAAGAAAGGACCCTCCAGGGTGCAATTGACGAGTGGCAGGAGAACTGGGACCGGTTTGACCAAGGTAACTGGACCAGCTATGCCGACGACACCCTGGTGGTGGCCTCCGGGCAAAATTGGAGGGAGGCGATCAGCCTCGCCGAGGAAGCGCTGCGACGCGTAATAGCCTCGATCGGGACGCTCGGTCTGCGAGTCGCCTTGGAGAAAACCGAGGCGATGTGGCTCGCGGACAGGGTTGGGAGCGATGTCCCCAACGGAGCGTCCCTGAGGATCGGGGACGCCTGCATCAGGGTCGGCCGAGAGATGAAGTATCTCGGTCTGACCCTGGACACCTACTGGCGATTCACGCGCCACTTCAAAGCCCTCGCCCCCAGGTTGGAGAAGCAGGTATTCGCCCTCAGGCGAATCATGCCCAACCTGGGTGGACCACACGAGGTGGTTCGGCGGCTATATGTGACGGTCGTCCGGTCCATGGCGCTGTACGGCGCGCCTATATGGGCCGGCGACCTGGAGGACTGCCGCGTCGGGCGTTAGCTCTTGGCAAGGGTTCGCCGCCAGGCGGTCCTCCGATCCGTGCGAGCGTATCGCACGGTGTCACACGCCGAACTGTCCGCGTTGGCTGGGTCCCCCCCATTCCACCTGCTCGCGGAGATGGAGGCGGAAGTTTATTCCGCCGTCCGTGATCTCCGCGATGCTGGGGGCCCGAATGCCGGCGGACATGATGTGGTGCGGGGCCAGGCCCGGCAACGCATGGTGGCCAAATGGCACCAGTGGTTGGCCCTCCCGAAATATCGGGAGGGTCGCGTTGTCGGGACGCTTCTGCCCATTCTGGACGAATGGGTGGGGTGCGGGTATGGCAGGCTGACCTTCCGCCTGACGCAGGTCATAACAGGTGTTGGTTGCTTCGGCACATACCTGCGTCGCATAGGGCGGGAGGAGTCGTCGCAGTGCTTCAGCTGCGACTCGGGCGACGAGGACACGGCCGACCACGCCCTGGCTAGATGCCGGGAGTGGGTGGACGATCGGCGTGTCCTCGAGGCGCAGCTGGGCCCCGATCTCTCGCTGCCGACGGTCGTGCGTCGGATGGCGGGAGACCGGGAGTGTTGGAGGGCCGTCTCCGCTTTTGCGGAGGCGGTGATGGAAGAGAAGGAGGAGGCCGAGCGGGACCGGATCCGCACCGGGCATCCGTCCCGCATAGCCGCCCCTCGGAGTGCCGGAAGGAGGAGGGGAAGGAGATGACCCGGGGTCGGGGGAATTAGGGCGGTGACGTAGTTTCGTGCGTCACCCCCGCTCCCCGTCGGCATTACCCCGGGTCGGAGGCGCGCTTTTCAGGGCGCCTCGGGAAGGAGGCGGCCTTAGCCGCGAGTTGCCGTCGGCGTCGCGTCGTGGCAGGGCGCGACGCGCGACGGCGGAGATACGATGAGGGGGGGTCCTCGTGTCAAAGGGCCCCCTCCCGGGGAGCAGCCGACCATCTGCTGCTCCCCCGGGAGCCGCGCCATTGGCGCCGTTTTTAGCGCGCTCCCGAGGAAGGCGGTCGAGCAGGTAAAGGGTGAGTGTGGCGGTCAATTGACCATATAACCTAGTGCCGCCTCCCCGCCCGGCCGCGACTCTTGGGGCCGCGTCCGGGTCACTGCTCGATCGCGGGGGGGGGTCGCGGGGTGGGGGTGCCGGGGGGCACGCTCACCCTTCCACAACATCATGCGACCCCCCCCCCCCCCCCGGAAGTGGCGACGCGGACGCGTGGTCCGTCTCGCGTCGCCGGAGTTTTGGGAAGACCCCGCGTGTTGCCGTGCGGGGCTGTTGAGCGCGGAGTTTGCACTGCGCTGAGGGGGAGGTAGCGGATGAATCGCTAGTTTGCTCCCGCAAAAAGTCCTCCCCCTCGAGCGCGCGACTCCGCGCCCGAGGACGACCACCGTGGAGTTTTAGTGGGTGCAAGTCCCACATAACCCCGTCCCTCCCCCGGGGGGCGGGGTATCCGTTAGGGATTTCTCCACGTCAAAAAAAAGAAAAAAAAAGGTAACTGGACCAAGAAACTGTTTTCTTCAGTCAGGTCCTTCCTGGACGACGCGGGGCAGTGCCGCCAGTTGAGCTACGAGCTGACGCAGCTTCTGACGTCCCACGGATCCTTCGCGGCGTACCGGGTCAGGATCGGGAAGAGTCGTAACCCCGGGTGCGAGGACTGTGGGGCGCCGGTTGATAACGCAGAACATGTGCTAACGAGCTGCCCAACATACAACCAGGAGCGGAGTAGTCTCGCTCAGGCTCTGGGGGCACCGATTCAGGTGTCCACCTTGATAGAGTTAGCTACCAAATCAGCCGGAAGCTGGACGGCACTTAGGACCTTCGCGGAAGAAGTTATGCTGGACAGACGCCGGAAGGAAGCCGCTAAGGAGAAAGAAGCCCGAGCTGAACGAGTCAGGGTGATTAGGGAGGCGGCGGAGAGGAGGTCCCTGGACCGCAGAAGAGCAGCGAGGAAAAGAAAGGGAAAGGGAAACCCTCCGGGCCCCTCACTCCGGCCAGACCGAGGACCTGGGACAGCGGATGCAGGCCCCAGACCTGCTAAGATCAGGAGGATTACACCCGGATTGGGTGTACAGGCGAGCGGACCACGGTCGGACGCAGGAGCGGTACTGATGTTGGCGCCCCCCCCCCCCCCCCCTAGTCAACCTTAGGCAGTACCCTAGCATTTATTTTATTGATTATATATTTATTTATTTATTTATTTACGTTCTACGTATTTCGCAGTTTTATTCTTGGACGCGCATTCACTGCCAATTTTATTTTGTGTATTTCATTTCATTTTATGTACTTACTTATTTATTGTATTTTATCCTATCCTATCCTATCCTATTTTGCGAGTATACTCGGTATACTCGTAAATTTACCTTTTTACCTTTACCTTTACCTTTACCTTTACCTTTTACCCTTTTTACCTTTTTACCTTTTTACCTTTTTACCTTTTTACCTTTTTACCTGTTACCTTTTACCTTCTACCTTTTTACCTTTTTACCTTTTTACATTTTATCTTCACCTTTTACCTTTTACCTTTTACCTTTTACCTTTTACCTTTTACCTTTTACCTTTTACCTTTTACCTTTTACCCTTATCTTTACCTTTTTACCTTTTTACTTTTTACCTCTTACTTTTTACCCCTTTTTACCTTTTACCTTCTACCTTTTATTTACATAAGACGTGCAATGCTTAAAGCATATTATAACGTGGGTTCAGGAACGAGGCCTCAGCCTGGCCACAAGTGTGGTCTCGTGCTGGTGCCCGAGAATGAGCAAATACGAGGAATGGCTCATGGGGACCCCAGTCTAGGGGCCCATAAGCCGGCGAAAGGGCCCCCTCCCTATCTAAGGGGGCAGGGGGTAGAAGTAATACTTTGAAGTACCTCCCCCTGCTAAGTGTGGGCCAGCCGTAGGTGGCATCTAGAGGGGGTTTTTAGTGGGTATCCCGATATCGGGGAGTCCCACATAACCCCGGTATTTACAGGCCGGGGTATGCATAAAGCATTTTCCCCCTCTATAATAAAAAAAAAAAAAAAAAAAGGTAAACTGCCAAGAGCTGGTAGCATTGATCAGTTTTCATGCTCCGCAACGGTCACTGCGTATGAGACCCCTTTTTGTATCGTGCGTCCCGGAATACCATCACTACACTGTCGATCCCATAAATCGCGCTATGGATGAGCTTAATCAGTGCCCTGCGGACATAGATTTATTTCAAGCCTCCCTCGCGTCGTTCAGGAATCAGCTACTTAAGGTGGCCGTTCCAATGGGCGGCTACAGCCGCCAGCGACCGCGGCTGGCGACTGCGGCTGTAGCCGCGTACACTGGTACAATGGAAAGCATTCATCTCAACTCCTATGGGCGGCTGCGACTGCTGCGGCCGCGTCAGGATTGCTATAGTCAATGCGCGTCTGGTTCATGAGCAGCCTAGGCTACTCGAGACACAACACAATGCTATGAGTGTCCGTTTTCCGCCATAACGGCAGAATCTCCTAGTCGCACAGTGGCTGCCGCTCTACTCCTCCAGAAGCAGTCTAGCGACTCTAGCCGCTCTGCGACTCTAGCCGCTCTGCTGCGATTCATCGTCACATTCGGACAGATTATCCAGAAATAAGGAAAGAAGTCAGAATTCATAACTTATGGAATTATGTTTTTTTATATACATATTTCTTGTAAACTAATAATATGAGCTCTTATAAAAAAGGTAAAAATATCATGACGGCTACATCTGATCTGTGTGTAAACACATGTAAAATTTTTTGTTTTGTGCAGAATTTTAAATCGTGTCTTTTAAAGTTTGTTAAAGTAAAGTTAAAGGGGTCAGAAATGATTAGTATCGATTCTGCCAAGTAATAGCAAATAATTCGTTATATACAGTTATTTTTCCATAAGAAACCCATTGAAAAAATATTAGTAATTGTCGACTTTTTAGTTACCTTCCGCGAACTTGTGTAATCAACATATATTTGTTCTTGCAACTGCGAAAACAAGATTTGACAATATTTTCCAATAATGGAGTAATCACCTGTATTCTATATCGTACAGTGGGCCTGAATCCCAAGAAATAGGGGTAAAATGCAACATTCCATTTTTCGCGTTGAAAGTGTTGAATATTATTGAGCAAGTTCATAAAAAAAGTGTTAATATACAACTCATAACAAAGTTTGCCGTTATTTAAAAAAATAACGTCAACAATTTCAATAAAACTAAAAAAATTTGATAAATATACATACTATGGAAAGTGCAGAAATATCTGCAAACCTGGATCCATGTTATTCTGGTACCAATGTAATAGATAGGTACTGTTCACAAAGTGTTAATACATTCTTACGAAATTATACAATATTTGGGTAACCTTCCAATCGGCTAATTGGGTGAAGCGACCCAAGAAGCCAGAAATAAAGATTTTAATAAATATATAAAAAATTGTAAGCTCAAAATATTCTCATTGCAATATAATCTCATTTTATGTATACAGAAACGGAGTTTCTTTATTTTTCATCGTATCAATATGAAAATGATACCAATGGATTCCATGCATTCTCCCGATTAAATTGACAAAAAAATATTTAAATCCCACTACTTTTAACGAAACGGGCTTTCAGTCCATGCAAATTAATTAATTGAGGCAGAGAGCAAACAACGGACTAGACCACATTCTTTTCGAAATTGAGTTAGTACCAATAGCGTATTCCAATAGGCTCTACTAATCATATAAAATAAACATTATTAGGTCGGTGCATACGTTCGTTCGCTTTATTGATAGAAAGTGTTTATTACAAATATAAATATATTTCATACTTTTCAAGGCTGGCGTTCCAATGTGCTGCGGCCGGCGACTGCGACCGGCGACGGTCCCACTAGTGCAAGGGAGAAATAGATGCATACTTCTCCCTGGCACAAGTGGGACCGTCGCCGGCCGTAGTCGCCGGCCGCACATTGGAACGCCAGCCTTGAAAGGAAAACATTTTTCTTCAATATTTATATTTTTTTGTCACTTTTCTGGCACCTAAATGAACTGGTAAATTTGCCAATTATAACAAAGCGTGTATCAATATATTGATACAAAGTGTTTTTTAAAAATATATAAATATATTTCCAATTATAACAAACCATGTTTTGGAAACACATTCATTTCTTTTACTTTGTGTTTTAATGCGGTACGTCGATGAATACATTTAAAATTATTTTAACATCAGATACTTCAAATGATAAATTCTGTTATTGTTATTCAATTCGCCTTTTTATGTAGTATAAAAGTATATGGAAATTCTTCAAAGGATTGCTTGTTTGAATGAAGAGAGAGTTTAGATACAGCAAGCGGCCTGACGCCGTATTGCCAAAGAATAGGAACTCTCTTATATCTGTAATAAACACTTTGTATGAATAAAGCGAACGAACGTATGCGCCGACCTGATGATCACTTATCTCTCGAGTATAAACATGCGTTACAATATCAAAACAGAAGCACCCGCTGACGTATTGGGTACTAGAAAAGGTGGGCCATAAGGTGCGTATCGACTTTGCGAGGATTTCTCGCGAGGCACGCCTCGCGGAGTTGGATATCTGGAAATTGCATACCGCGATCATGATCACTTTGCGAAACAGCCTCGCGCTAGGCCGAATTTCCTAGCCGCGCAGCGTTCGGGATCCCACTTGGTTTCGACCACTTGAAATGGTCTATGTGTGTAGTAGTAGAGCAAAATACAACCTGCTATAATATACAACTAAGAAAATTTCATACCAAGAAGGGTCTAACTATTATCAAATCAAAAGGCAATTCCACAAATTATTGAAACATTAAATATTTGACACGTATTTTCTTTTGTCGGCAAGCATCCATATCTGGAGGTGAAAAATACGATTGCCCCAATATGTCGGAAAATATGCACCATATAGAATAATCTGTTAGGCGAAACTGATGTACTTTTTTATAACGAATCCAGTCACGCAATCAGATTCGTAATATATCAAATGTTATATATTAAAAATTACTCATTTTTTACTCCTTCTTATAAACTGTTGGTCCAATTTGGCGTAAATTTGTCAACGTAAACTAAAGACCAAACTGTGAAATACGGATACGTAGAATTCTTCAATTTCGACTTTTTAGTAAAAACTAAATACACTACATTGAACTCGCTACGCGTAGGGAACCTCAGGTGTAAAATTTTAGTATATTTCGGGCCTGATGGAACCAGATGTTTCCAAAGAACTAGCCAGATTAATCGGCCAGAGCGTCTCATTAGAGTCGCGGTTTATGATCGTATTGTCCCGCACTTCGACAACGGACAACAGTGCTTACGGGTGGGAAGTCACCATTTACCTGTACCTGCCATCCGCTGACAGAGCAATATACGGAATAACGAAAAGGCCGCTTTTTATTATATATTCAAATTTTATTATATTTTGGACCTTTATATTGTGTTCTGTATTTTGCATTTATGTTGTGTCCTCAAATATCCCAAAGGAAGCAGCGTCTGGAAGGGAACAGTTGTGAGCGGAGTGAAAATTCATGTATCGTTTATGGCCGGCAATTTGGTATTTTCAAAGACGGCTTCGACAACATCTGGTTGCCAGATATTCAAAGGATAATCAAGAACGTAACTTTGCCGTCTTTAAGAATTCAGATATTATTCGCGGTGAACAAAAGCGTGTAATCGTGTTTGGTTGCGGAACGATTACCGGTGGGACGGAGAAGGGATAGGTTGCCGACTCAGTCGGTAAGGCCGGGTTCGGCGAATGACCACAGCTGTGGTTAAAATAAATAATAGTGTTTATTCACTAAGGTGTATGTTACAAGTTGTCTTTGGTTGTAAATTCCGATCGCGTCGGCGGAGCTACGGCGGTACGGCGCATCGTTTCGCGACGGCGGCGAATTCTCGGCGGTTCGTAGGAACGGGGATGCGGTGTAGTGAACGTTCTGCTCTTGGTGGCCTTAAGAGGCGCGTCCGTACGAGAGTCGTATCTTGGAGGTTCGAAGTGCAATAGGCCTCCAGCCTATTGGGCGCAGAGATACCTCTTCGACGGGGTAGGGCGCAAGATTTCTCTCGGCCTATATCGGAACGAGGCTGGTAATGGCACAGCGTGACGATAGGTCGGCGCGTGTACACCTCACGGAAATCCACAAAAATATCGCGAGAGACACCGCGGTGCCGCGGCCGCCTAGCGGCCGCGGCGCGAACTAAGGCCTTTGTCTTGGCGTCGGGCGTTCGGACGGCGCGTGACGTGACATCGTCACAAACGTGACTTTTTATTAACCCGCGGGTGTCCGCGGGAACAGTAAACAGCTGGATATTTCCTCACGTATTGGAGATAAAAAAAATTATTTATATGCAATTGCATAGTTCGTGGGGGCAAATTTACTAGCGCAGATGAATTTTTTCTTTGATTATTATTAATAATTAAAAAATATTAAATTATACATCAGTAGAAAGGAATAGGTTTATCCTATTTTTTGCCACAAATTTCATTCCGATATCTTAAAAGAAACACCCAAATGTCATTGACTTCTTCAATCCGGCAGATAAACAGAGCACGATGTACATATAAAAAAAGGCTAGTCTTTCACTGTCTTCGACGGTCCTCGAGACCTCATACGACAATAGACCCTTTTTTCAAGTGCCCGAAAAGGTCCTGTGCGGCGCATCGTTGCACTGGTGGGGCCATGGCGTTGACGCTTAGGTATAGGAAATACCATTTCCGACGACGCCAGTTGCAGTCGCTTGCGGCTGTAGCCGCCAGCCGCGGTCGCTGGTGGCTGTAGCCGCCCATTGGAACGGCCACCTTTAGGAGACTGCCACCTCTGTAACCTAGCGTTTCACCGGGAACGGCGATATAGCCGTGTATAGACTGGCATGTTCTTGTGTTGTTTCTGGTTTGTTACTTTATATTCTATGTTTTTCGTTTTATTTTATTTTTATTTTATTTTATTGTATTTTATTGTATGTTTCTTTATCTTAGTATTTTGTCTACATTTTGTATTCTAAAGGGTTCTCCCGTTGATTCAATAATAATAATAATAATAATAATAATAATAAAACCATGACATCTCGAATTCTCTATATCTTTATATAAGGAATACAAATTGCTTGTGTAGAAGTAGTCCAATTTGCATGAAATTTGTTATGATTTTAATCGGGAGAACGCCAGGAATCCATTGGTGCCACTTTCATATCGATACGATATAGAATGATGAATTTTTTACTACGCTGAAATGGAGAATAGGGAGTCTCAAGTGGCGTTCGGTTCAGATCTGGTCGCGGCCTCAGGCCGACCGAATCTTTTTCGATTTTGCTCCGGCCGGCCTGCACAGTCAGGATTGCGCAGGAAAAATAAACTCTCTCCTACCGAAATGTACTGAATGTATACTACAGGGTGATTCTCCAGCGACGCCTGTCAAAGCGATGCCGCCTGGTACCCCGTGGCGAGGACAGGATCCTCCATTGGCTCACCGAATGTGATGGCTCTCGATCTTCGAAAGGGTTGGAATACCATTAAAAAGTCAGAAATGTCCAGGATTTCCGCATTTCTCATCAGATCTTTGCGAAAACGACGCCTATCGAATCGAATTATATAATTTCAAGCTGAATTTGTTAAAAATAGTTCGATTTACATGAAATTTTGTTTGATTTTCATCGGAAAAACATAAGGAATCCATCGGTATCACTTCCATATCGATACAATAAACAATAAAGAATTTCTTAATACGATGAAATGAATAAATCCGTTGAATAAATGAATAATAAATTGTGACCGTCTCCGGTTTGCGAGACGGTTACCGGTGGGACGGAGAATGAGTTAGATGCCGACTCAGTCGGTAAGGCCGGGTTCGTCAAATGAGTAAAGCGTAGTAAACAGTAACAATGTTTATTGTGCTATTAGATGGTTGTGTTTACAATTATTTCCGCATACGGTTGCGGTTGCGGAGACTCGACTCGGTAATTCGCGGCGGCGTGGTTCTCGCGGCGGCGGCGCTGGCGACGAGCTGGGGGATCAAGGATGAGGAGTTTGTGTAACGTTCTGCCCTGGATGGCCTAAAAGACGCATCCGTACGGGAGTCGTATAGCGGAGTTCCAGTGTGCAATAGGGCTCTGGCCTATAGGGCGCGGAGACACCTCACTGGCGAGGTAGGGTGCAAGATTGCTCTCGGCCTATTTCAGAAAGAGGTTGGTTTTCGGCACAGCGTGACGATGGTCGACGCGTACACACCTCACGGATAGCAAAAAGAGCGTCTTGGGTGTATGGTCCGGCAGCGAAGCCACTAACACATGCGGTACAAGAGCTGTTAGTTTCGCTCGCCGCGGCCTTTATATTGTGAGGCTGTAAATCTTCGCTCGCGAGACAGTTCACGGTTTCTCGGCCGCTTAGCGGCCGCGGCGCGAACTCGGCTTATCGGCTCGGCGCCGTACACTTGCGCGGCGCGTGACGTGACTTCGTCACAAAATGAATAATAATGTTTAACTAAACTGTAGATTTCGTCACAATTTCAAATAGTACTATATGATTTTTCCTTATAGTCGGAACCTAAAACTTTCCTCAACAAGCGATTTAAACGCTTAAAGAGCATTAAATAAACTACTAAATAAACATTTTCCAATTTTTTTATAACAATTAAATCGAAAGAATTAAAAAAAAACATTAAATGTACGTACAATATATTCAATTATAAATCATCAGAAAGGAATCATTTTTTCAATTTATGTTTTTTGGCGCCCTTTCTATATCTTTTATAGTTTAAAAGTTATACAACACGAATGTTACTAACTATCTCTATTCCGACCACTGTGAGGCGTCCGGCCGGCCTGCACAGACCGGCCTGCGCAGGCCAAACTGACAGGCCGGCCGGACCGTGTGTGGCGGCATGTAAACATCATAGAGACCGTACTCCCAAATGGCCCGATGTGGCCAACGCTGGTCTACATAGACGATGTACTCATAGCATCTGAGAACGAAGAATAGTATTATGACCATTTGCAACAGGTCGTCGCACGCCTGCAGCACTACGGAGCTGTTATCAATGTCGCCAAGAGCACCTTTTGCACAAATGAGGTGATATTTCTGGGGTACACGATTGATAAGGACGAGGCAATGTCCCCAGTAGACTGGGTTGCGACAGTAACAGATTTTAAGAGGCCTGATACAGTTAAGCAATTGCGTCGTTACTTAGGTATGGTCAATGTTGGTAGTTTTAAATATAATTCTGCTTAAGTTAGCAACATGCGTCTTTATTGTTGTGGTAGGAGAAGCTGACCCTGTTACATCCGGTTGAGGAGAACTGACTATACAAGTAAAAAGTACTCCGCGTTGAGATAATTTAAAAAGAAAAGTAATAAGTTTATTTCTACGTATACTTTATAGATATATACATTTATCTGTTATGTACCAGTTTATGTTGAATATATATATATATATATATATATATATATATATATATATATATATATCATATACTTATAATATCTGAGAATATTTATTTCCACGAACCACGAGGTTTCCATCAGGTTATGGGCCCAGAACACGTGAACAAAGAAAACGTGGTGAGTGCAATAAATTATTCTCTCTGAAGTGAAATAATATAAGCAGACCAGACGAATTGATCTGTTCGAAAAAAAAATAGCTGGAACTAAAAAGAAAAAGTTCAAATTTGGGAATTCGTAATAATAAAACCCACAATTAAGAAATGGCGAAAAATATAACGGAAGACACCAATCATATAGAAAAATTAGTTGACGCGGAAAATTACCAAATTTGTAGATTTCAAATGAACATTGTTTTGGAGGCTCACGGGCTGCAAGAAACCATAAAAGTAGAAACTCCAGTTGAACAAAGGAATGATTCGTGGAAAAAGAAGGATGCGAACAGGCAAAAGTTAATAATAATGACTATCGCTAAGAAACCGTTGTTGCATATAATGAGCTGTAAAACCGCAGAAGTGCCATTTACTACAGGAATTTTTCAATTACAAATTCGATAAAAGTTCTGATGTAGCAACACATGTCAGCAAATTAGAAAACTTAGCATATAAGCTAAAGTCTCTCGGGGCTGATATGAATGATAATATGTTGATATCCAAAATTCTAGTCTCTCTGCCTGAGAATTTTAGTCATTTTGCGACAGCCTGGGAGTCTGTAACCAAAGGCGAGAGGAATTTGGACAATCTAATAGCACGGCTGCTAGCTGAGGATCAAAGAAGAGGTATAGTTAAAGAAAATCCCGTGGCATTTAAAGCAACGGAGAGAAAATGCTATAAATGTAACGAAGCTGGGCACATAGCTCGAAATTGGAAAATCCAGTTAAATCTCAAAGACAAAAGATGCTCCAACTGTAATAAATCGGGTCAGTTGTTATTGAATTGCCCGAACAAGTCAAATGCGAATGTTCGATTCTGCATCATTTGTAAGAAATCGAACCACTTTGAAAAGGATTGCTATTTTCGCCCAAGACAAAATAAAGGAATTCAACATGGTAAAGTATCTTTCCTAGCGAGCTCTCTAAATAGAGTTGGAAGTCTAACCTATAAGACTTGTGACTTGAAAGATGTAGTATTTGTTCCAAAGTTGAGAGCAAATTTACTCTTTGTAAACGCAATTACGGATAATGATGGTGATGTATTTTTCGCAAAAGAGAAATTAGTAATAAGATACAAAGACGAAACAGTTTTGCAAGGTAAAAAAATGCCAAATGGACTCTATGGCATAAAGATGCAACCAGTGCTAGAAAAGGAAACAAACCTGGTAAGTACCAGGTCTGTGAAGTTGGCACCCCCAATTCGAATTTTTAAAAAAACTCGACGGCATTCGTTTGTCCATCGTTTGCCCACGTTTGCCCACCCAAAATTTTCGTTTGCCCACCCTTCAAAAAAAGTTATGAACAAATTAAAAATTTTTGTCATCAGCACCCTCCATGAACAGTTTTCAATTTTTTAAAAGTAGGAAACGATTGTCCACGATCTGGCTTCGTTTGCCCACCCAATGATTTCGTATGCCCACCCTCCAGAATCGAATTATTAATAAAAATCGCGAAAATGAAGAGTTCCGAAGACGCGACCACGTATAAGTTCGATTTTTTATTAATTAAACGTTCGAATCGTTTGTCCAACGACGCATTTCGTTAGTGTAGATGTACAAGACGTTTGCCCACCCAATAATTTCGTATGCCCACCCTCCAGAATCGAATTATTAATGTGGGATCAGGAACCCCCATACCATAAGAGGCGGATACGGAAGAACGAGGACGGGGAAGTCGGCGGTAGCCGAGGTGGTTAAGGCGGCTGGCCAGCGCGCAAACCTAGAGATCGCGGATTCGAGTCCCGTTGAGGCGACTTCCTTTTTTCCGTGATCCTACATTAATAAAAATAGCCAAGAGTGTACGACACGGTTGAAACGACCACGTATAAATTCGATTTTTTATTAATTAAACGTCCGAATCGTTTGTCCAACGACGCACTTCATTAGTGTAGATGTACAAGACGTTTGCCCACCCAATAATTTCGCATGCCCACCCTCCAGAATCGAATTATTAATAAAAATCGCGAAAATGAAGAGTTCCGAAGACGGGACCACGTATAAATTCGATTTTTTATTAATTAAACGTCCGAATCGTTTGTCCAACGACGCACTTCATTAGTGTAGATGTACAAGACGTTTGCCCACCCAATAATTTCGCATGCCCACCCTCCAGAATCGAATTATTAATAAAAATCGCGAAAATGAAGAGTTCCGAAGACGGGACCACGTATAAGTTCGATTTTTTATTAATTAAACGTTCGAATCGTTTGTCCAACGACGGTTTTCGATTGTCTAGATCGAGAAGACGTTTGCCCACCCAATAATTTCGCATGCCCACCCTCCACAATCGAATTATTAATAAAAATCGCGAAAATGAAGAGTTCCGAAGACGGGACCACGTATAAGTTCGATTTTTTATTAATTAAACGTTCGAATCGTTTGTCCAACGACGGTTTTCGATTGTCTAGATCGAGAAGACGTTTGCCCACCCAATAATTTCGCATGCCCACCCTCCACAATCGAATTATTAATAAAAATCGCGAAAATGAAGAGTTCCGAAGACGCGACCACGTATAAGTTCGATTTTTTATTAATTAATCGTTCGAATCGTTTGTCCAACGACGCATTTCGTTAGTGTAGATGTACAAGACGTTTGCCCACCCAATAATTTCGTATGCCCACCCTCCAGAATCGAATTATTAATGTGGGATCAGGAACCCCCATACCATAAGAGGCGGATACGGAAGAACGAGGACGGGGAAGTCGGCGGTAGCCGAGGTGGTTAAGGCGGCTGGCCAGCGCGCAAACCTAGAGATCGCGGATTCGAGTCCCGTTGAGGCGACTTCCTTTTTTCCGTGATCCTACATTAATAAAAATAGCCAAGAGTGTACGACACGGTTGAAACGACCACGTATAAATTCGATTTTTTATTAATTAAACGTCCGAATCGTTTGTCCAACGACACACTTCATTAGTGTAGATGTACAAGACGTTTGCCCACCCAATAATTTCGCATGCCCACCCTCCAGAATCGAATTATTAATAAAAATCGCGAAAATGAAGAGTTCCGAAGACGGGACCACGTATAAGTTCGATTTTTTATTAATTAAACGTTCGAATCGTTTGTCCAACGACGGTTTTCGATTGTCTAGATCGAGAAGACGTTTGCCCACCCAATAATTTCGCATGCCCACCCTCCACAATCGAATTATTAATAAAAATCGCGAAAATGAAGAGTACCGGAGACGCGACCACGTATAAGTTCGATTTTTTATTAATTAAACCATGATAGGCTACGAAAGAGACAAATGATAATTTGCCTCACTTCGAAAATGAATTTAGGAAAGATGTCGATGAAAACGAATTACTGATTTGCGTATCAATATCTTTTTATTTATGTGTGGAGTGATGTAATATTTTGTGCAATGAAAGATAGCGAGATCCGGGAGTGAAGGAAGGAAAGATGAATCAGTGTGTTCGACGGTAATTCATTCGACTACCGCACATACTGTATATTCGACGTTGCAGAACGTTTTTATTAAGTACAATAAATTAAATAGCAATAACATGGACACTGGCAGTAATTGGAACATCTAATACTCCTTTACAAATATCTTTTGTTGCTGTATGCAGTTTAGCAGTTTGTTTAAACATTATTGTGCTAACTAAGTAATTGTATTAATTATTTATATCACATTTTCCATGTTCCCATATATTCCCTCGGAGGTTGCCTGTAGAATCTAAGACTGTATTCTTAATATTTCTGGATCTGTAACACATTTTGTAATGGAAATACTTAATAGTTGTTTTATAAGCGCACAAAATTTTACCATAGATTCATAAGATGTCAAATATTACCTGAAATATGGTACTTATTATTCCATTTAGCATTCCATTTGCCCTGGCATTACTGTCTCGTACATCATGTTCACAGTAATTTTGTAAAAAGTCCGCCTGTAAGAAATGATCGCAGAAATTTCGGTAAGTTTATTATAAATGTAAAAGTTTGTTTCAATAATTCGTTGAACATCATCCATACCTGCGACGCCCGTATGGACCAGCCTGGCGCAGTTTGATCAAACCGGACTCGGCACCCTTATGTATGCAAATAATTTGCAACGTAGATCGGCATCTGTATCTTTTCTTCTAGCTGTCTTCTGTGTGTCTGCTCCTATGAACTTAGAAATGTATCTAAAAAAATTAAAGGGTGAATTAAGTTTATTATTTTCTTCGTCCCTTTTTTTGGAAAGTTACGGCGGCGTCGACCCTCTCGCGTGATCGCATGATCCGCCAGGGAATGTCCTATTGCTAATAATTGTAACGCAGTCAGTGGTCTTGCACTTTACACCGCTGTCGACGCCGTACCGATTCAATAGTTTTATTATTGTAAAATACCATTATCCTATATTCTGTTTAATTAAAGTTTTAACAGAAATTTTTATATTTTTATAAATATTATTGTCGTCGGATATACTTTTAACGTTTGTGGATTTTTAACTGTACGCAATTTTTTACTAATGTCATTGTGTAGTGTCCATATTTCTGTTGTATTACGGCAGTAAGCTGTAAAATGTCCTGGGCTATGACATACGATGCCATTTAAAACGTATATTGCATCATCAATTTCCAATTTTTCTGGTATGCTGTTTAAAAATATTCCATCCGTGTTTGCAAAATAACGGAAGCGCGCGTCTTAGGAGTCGGGAACTCGCGAGAGGGCTGTCTGATTAAGAACACTTAACTTTAGTCACTAAATTTAATATTAAGTCTATTCTATGCACAACTATTTACAGTTTAATAATAAAGGTCCGTTTTACTACTATTAATTTTACGGTTCTAACACTTAGCGACACTAATTCCTACGCGGTAGGCAACTTTTAATAAGCGGCGGCAAAGCACGTGGATTCGGCCCGAATCCAGTAAAGCGAGGCGATTTAAGCGAAGCGGTACAAGCGTTTTAAGCGTGTTACCTGAAGGACGGCTCGTCGACAAGTAGATCGAGGAATTCTTGTGCGATTTCCTCGAATCTACGGTCTCTCCCCCTTCCATCGATCGCCGATCGATGGAAGGGAGCGCATGATCGATGCTCCGTGCGAGCAAGGGGGGTCACAGAATGTATCGTCACGTCTGAATATAATCGGGCTCGGTAGATGGCGTTAGTTAGCCGATTTCTCTTAACACATCCGCATATTTCATTTTATTTTGTTGCAAAAAGATTTCAGTGTCTACGATCACATATGATTTTGGTTCTCACTTTAATTGCACTGCTGATTGACATGTTTTACACGTGATTGTTTGTATATTGAAGAATTCCGCAACAAAATTAAGAAAATTTTGTTTAAAATCTTCAGTTGCGTTTGTATTAATAAAATCTACTACAAACAATTTTCTCAAATGTACTGCACATTTGCCGCAGATTCTATTTTCTTCGACGCTGCAAACGTCTGTTATAAGTTTTGTAAATAGCCAATTGGCATTTGTAGTACAATCTACAATATTATTGCGAATTTCAAATATTGTACATAAAATAGCTCCTCGCTCTTCATACACGGAGTTGTTAATATTCTCCATAGCGTATTTTTGGACGAACATAAAAAATATATTGTCTGTGTTATCATCGATCCAGTTTTTAAATGTACTATAATTGCAATACGCACTGGTTAATACTTCAACCAATGAGTCGAATGCACACGTATTTTTAATATATATTTTTTCGCCATTAAGATTAACTAAATTACAGTTATTCCCATTTCTTCATATTTCGTTTCTTCTTTTCCTTAATGGCCTGTCATATGTGAGGTGAATGTCTGGGCATGAAGTTAAATATTTCCCTCTAGGAGTATTCTTTTTGTTTTCGATTGAGGGCTTCTGTATTATATTTAGTGTACTGTTTTTTTTTGTACATCCGCGTTTGTTTTTACATTTTATTTATTTTCATCGTCTGAAACTTGTAAATCTTTTAATTTATTTGGTTTGGCTTCAATATTTAAGCCTTTCCAATTTTCCTCTTCCGTTAAATAATCAAAAGTATGGGTAGCGTTTTGCACATTTTGGCAAAAATCACGCGAATCGATTTTTCTTTATTTTTCCTGTCTTACCTCAGTTTGCAGCAGTGCAATTTTCTCGTTCGTGCGTTTAATTGCAGCACGTTCCAATTTCGAGATATTTTCGACAGATTTTATATGGTGAATGATAAATTTATCGACGCGCATTGGGTTATAATTTGCGCCCAAATATGAATGCTTGAGATCTTTAAAATATGCCTCACATCTAGAGGATGTCGCTACATTCGACGACAGAGGGAAATATCCCCTCATCACCAGTGTCCAGAGAGGAAAATGTCTAGCTAATTTAACTAGATAAGGGACAAGTACTGGACAATAAAATGCGTTGTACCTATCTGTCTCTACACTGTTTTGTGTAATTTGTTCAGCCGCATCCCTGATATTATTTATAAATACAACTATACTTTCATTTTCAGTTATAGTTTCTAAATCCTCGTATTCTCTGTCATGCTCGTCGCTCGTAAATGTGAATGACTTTATTCGTTCGAATAAATACGATCGCTTCAGCTCACAAATTACTGTATTTCCATCGGCATCTTCGCCATCGTACTCACTGTAAGCGACAATAAATATTGAGTGTACCAGTGTCTTAAAATCTTCCACATTATCACACGATGACATTAGCCCCGTGCATCGCACAAAGAAGTCTTTAATTTTGGGATGCTTTCTGTGAAATACATCTTTGCTACAAATAATTTTTATCAAATGGGCAATATCAATTCTGATAAAACAGTGAAGTGGGTGTTGCAAAATTTCGCCATTAATCCAATTATAACAATTCGAAATGTAAGTGTTTAAACAACGTTCATTGAACGCAAAGCTGGTTGCATTCAAAAGCGCCAGTGAATAATCGCAATCAACTTCTCTGATTCGAAAATCTCTTTAATGTACCCTGAGTATTGCCCCTTATATTTCAACTCACATAACGAATTGATAGGGTCAAGATTTTTATTTATTCCTAATTCGCGTACGATGGCTTATTCTCTGATTTTTCTTAACGTACATTGTCGCGCAACATAAGGTGGTTCGGGATCGTCGTAGGCTAAATCAGATACCGCATGATTTCTCCATTGTCTGGGTTTAATATTTAAAAGTTCTTGCCCAATTGCTACCCTATTTTTTCCTTTTACCGCCCTTTTCTTTTCATGCGGTATTCCCGAAGCATCGACTGTGTGCACTCTTAACACAATACCAGTGCCAGGAGCCGGTTTATGTAAGCAATGAGCTTTAAATTCGGCACCGCATTCATTACAAGTGCCGTATATTTTCAAATATGTCCCCGCATCCGGAAAATCGAAAACTTTGCCATATTTAAACGCATATGCGCACGAAAGTTTCGTTTTTAAAAAACAAGCTTTGCAAATCGTATCAGTCCAACAGGGACTAAGTATTTTATAGGACTTTCCACGAGTGCCCTTTTCTTTATACACTTTCGATACAGGAGCAATAGATTTCCATTGCTCCTCAGACAATGTGATATCAAAATAAAGTGGCGGCAATTTAATATATTTTTTATTCGCATTATTGTCAGGCACGAAATCTTGACTAGTAGTACTTACGTTAGAAACATCAATGTAATCCATCATTGCTTCGTCCTCTTCTTCTTCTTCTTCCATTGGAATTTGGAAATGGTTCTTCAAATTTGTCAGCAAATTCCACCGATTGGTTCTAATGTGAAAATTTAATGTGCCTGGCGACAACTTACTTGAAAAATTTGCAGCTACCTCTTTCCACATGTAACCGTTAAACTTGGGGTTACCGGTGGGTCGGTGGAGGAGCCGTATTGCCAGCTCAGGACGGTTGTCCAGGGCCGCCGGTCGAATGACTGTACGCAAAGGTGAAATAGAGTACGACAATTTATTCACGCTTGAGTACAAAGTATCCCGGCCAGGTCTATGCTGGCACACAGTGTGTAAACGGTTTAAACTAGGCCTTAGGCTATCGCGGTTTACGGTGTGTATCGCGGCGCGTATCTCGGCGCGGGTCTCGGTAGTCGGTAGCGTTTCGGCGAGTGTGGAAGGGATAGACGGTTTGACCGTTCGGTGTCCTGGCGGGCCAACCCTGCCACTGGACCCTGGTCGGAGAGTCTGGGATCCGGTCACCCAGTGGGCACAACCCGCGGGTGAATCGGAGACTGTAAGGACGCTATCGAGAACGGAGATAAATCTGTTCGGGAGATCGATGGCGGATGTCGGTCTGCGTCCAGAGGATGGCTCACGTTGTCCTTCTGGGAACCGTGGAGGTGGAGAGTCGAAAAATGCACAGAGACTCAGTCTGTCGACGCACAAGAGCGGGCGCTTACACGAGGGCTTGATATTGCACAAGAACTAGTGTCGGCACACGGACGTGGAATCACACAGGAGGTCTCTGGTAGAGGCGTACTAGTCGTACTACCGCTCGAGGCGGTCTCTCTCGAATAGGCCTATGCAGTCACTCGGTGCGCGACCCTCTCGCGCCAGTTCTCGGTATTTGCGGAAGAGTGGTGGGGGGCAAGACCGTTGGCGTAGAGCGGTACGCGCTACCTCGGGCGGGCGCGTGGTGGGGGGGGGGGGGGGGGGGTAAGATCGTCGTCCGACCGGCGTAACTCCTTACATCACCTCCTCCCTTCGGAGGACGCGATCTTACCCCACTCTCCCACAGACGTCTGTCCGTGATGTTTTCGGTTTCGGTTTATTCTATTGTTTTGTTTGTTATTATAACCTTAGCCTAACTTAGTTTATTTCCTTAACCTACTTACAACTCTACTTATTGTCCTAACTTAAACCTACTTATCCTACGTACAATTTTTCTTAACCTACTTATTGCGGGGGCTGGGGGTGGGGGCTGAAGCGTACACGCATTTGTTGCCTCCGCAGCAGCTTCAGCTCCATCATTCCCCCGGGGATGGGGACCCGGTACCGCCGGCCGATCTAGAAGGCCGGTAGATCCAGTCGGAGGTCCGCAGAGTCGGCCGGGTGGTGCTGCCACGGCGCTTCGGCGGTTGTCGGGGGCCGGGATGGCGGTGCTGGCGGTCCCACCGTCCTTGGCTGCCTCGGCGGTGGGGGTCCCGGTGGCTCCGTCGGTGCTGGTGCCGCGGGGGCTATGTCCATCGGCGTCGGCGTCGGCATCGGTGGCGGTGGCTGGGCAGTCGGGGGTGGGGGTATGTGGTGGTCCATTAGGGCCGGGGGGTTTCGGGGTCGGGGCGGCTGCGTCGGCGGCTGCGTCGGTGGCGGTGTCGGGGCCGGTGGCAGCGGCGGTGGTGTCTCCATCGCCTTCCACGGCGGTGGCGGCGCCTGGAGCAGTGCTGCCAGTAGGGAAGCGGCCGGTCCCGTCTCGTCCTGGGGTGACTGGCGGACCTCCTCGGTGGTCGGGCGTGACGGTGCTGGTAGGATCGGCGGGGGTAGCCGGCTCTTTTCTACCTCCTCGACGAGGGTGATCCCCATCGTCGAGGAGGGTTTTCTTGACGGTGGTTTTGGCTTCGCTAGTGGTCCTCGCGCCGGAGGGGGGGGGGGGGCGTCGAAGTCTAGCTGCCGTTTGGCTGCGGTGGCGACTCGCGGGGGGTTCCTCGGCCGTTTCCGGGTCTGGCACTTTTTCGGCCTTTCCGCGTTTTCGGCCTTCATGGCTACTGCCTCCTTCCTGCCGGCCTCGTGCGAGATTCTCGGTTTTGGTGCCATATTTAGCTTTTTTCCCCTTCCGGGGCGTCGCGGGCCTTATCTGTTTCTTCGCGCTCGTTTCTCCAGCGCGAAACCGTTCCCGCGGTGTTTATCGCCGAAGCCACCTGGTGTCCGTGATTAGGGGCTGTTTCCTCGCGTTCGGTGGCTTCGGCGTCTTCCTGTTCGATTACTTGCGAGGAGGGGGCGGTGGCCGGGTCGACAGAGTTGGGGGCTTGCATCCCGACAGGGAGGTCTCCCTCCTCTCCTCCGCAGGGTTTTAGGTCCTGGATATGGGCTCTCCGGGGTGACTTTTTCCCGCTCCGCAGCAGGACCAGATTTGGCCCCACGTATTCTTTGACCAGATGGGACCCTGAGAATTTCGGTGCCAATTTGGCGTTGAAGTTCTTGGCCGCGGATGACAAGGGGTGCTCCCGGAGCATGACCTTGTCGCCGATCCGCGGCCGCCAGTCCCGCCGCCGGAGGTTGTATGACCTCTTCTGCGCCTCGGTGGCTTGAGCCTGTGCGTGGCGGGCGAGGCGAATGGCCTCTCTTAGGTGCTCCAAATCAACGTTGCGGTCGGTGCTCCGGTCTTCGGTGTCCTCCTCGGCGATCGCGGTCGGTGGTTGGCGGAGGGCCTCGGGGGTTGCTGGCTCCCGGCCGTAGTTGAGGTACGCCGCGGTGTATCCGGTGGAGTCATGGCGTGCGGTATTGTACGCGAACATGACTTCCGACAGCCAATGGTCCCAGTGGCGATGGTCTCCGTTGGTCAGCTGTGCAATCATCGTTTTGATGACTCGGTTGACCCTCTCCACTGGGTTGTACTGGGGGGTATACGGGGGCGTCCGCCGGTGTTCAATTCCGTACGTGCGGAGCAATCCCGTAAAGTCCTTGCTCTCGTACTGTCTGCCGTTGTCCGTTATTACTCGCCGAGGGCATCCGAACCGGAGCACGACCCTTTCCTTGAGGGCCCGCGTGACGGCAGGGGCGGTGGCCTGTCGCAGTGGTTGGACCTCGACCCACTTGCTAAATTTGTCCTGCATCACGGCCAGCATGGTGAATCCTTTCGCTGACTGTGGCAGGGGTCCCACCAGATCGACGGCCACCACGTCCCAGGGGTTTGCTGCTGGCGTCGTTTGTATGCCGCCCGCGGGCGCTCGCTGGAGTGCCTTGTATTCCAATCATTTTGGCAGCGTCGGACGTACCGGTTCGCGTCGCGGATCATTCCTGGCCAGAAATACCGTTGTGCTAGCCGCGCTGCCGTCTTGCTGCTTCCCAGGTGTCCAGCGGTGGGTGCGTCGTGGTTCTCTTTAAGCACCGTTTCTCCGAGTGGCTAGGGCACGCATCACTTCCACTCCAGCTCGGATCGGGGGCCGTGGGCGTCCGAGATGTGGCGGTAGAGGTGCCCATCCACGACGTGGTATTCTGGGTAGCGCACAGTGTCACGAACCGTGTTCAAAAAGCAAAAATTTGAGTTTTGAAATTTTATATTTCATTTCATGGAATTGATAGTAAATAGTCCTCTGATATAAGAACATCGTAACTTAGTAACATAAATAACAGATTTGAGGTGAGTAATAACATTCAAAGTCGTATAACCAAACGCAAGCTGCCGCAGACCACGCATAAGAAATATTTATCTATTGTATTCTCGTGTATTTATAAGTTCTCATCTTTGTTTTTGTGTTTAATATAAGTAAAATATACCCTTTTTTCGTTACACTAATCAAACATTCTCGCATTTAAAGATATGGGTAAGTACCAGTGACTGAAAGTATTTTTTTTTTTGTCGCATCTTCTAACTTCTGGAGAGAATTAAAAAAAAACGAAACATATCGGTTCTTTCATGTTTCTACTATAATTAGTTCTTTTTACGTGCTTTAATTTGGTATAATTGTTATCTGCCCCCGACTGCCCTGTCATGAGATTTTATTTTTTTTAGAATCGATAAGTAATAAGGATCTCTTTGACGTATGGCGAAACACGCCAAAAGAAGAAAGACGTGCCGCTTTATCTCAAAAGGTATTGAGTGTTTTTAATCTGGGGGATTTATCAGATGAAATGAAGGAGATTATTCATAAATTTTGTCGATTAATTTGTTTGGAAGTACAAACGAAATGGGGCCGATGTGGTAGAGATTACAATAAATTTATGAAAAAACACAAAGCTTGGCTGATGAAAAGCATCAAATTGCCAATTGAAATTCTCAGTTTTTTATCAAGCAAGTGTGATAGACATGGGCTTAGTGGAAATCTGCGTGGAAGACCACAAGTTTCTTTTAACGAAGCATCGTTTTCTACGAAAAAGCGGAGGGTGGCAGATCTTCTTGATGGTCGATCACCGAGCGAGTTAGTTTTTGCTGCTACACTTGCTTCTGAAGATAAAATACTTACAGCTGATCATTCAGCAATATCACCACTGCGTGCATTAGCTTTATATATGGACTTACGTCTTAGTTTTCGCAAGTATAATATACTGAGAAATACCATGAATACTTGCACTCCAAATATTTTACCTTCCTACTATGTCTTAAAAAATACCGGAAAGCAGCTTTTGCCATCCTGCATTTCCACATCTGAAATTCACGCAGAAGTAAATTATCAGGAGATACTGGAAAAGACGGTAATTTCAATAATTAAAATTATTGAAAATAACGCCCCTCGATCAGTTACATTGATTTGTAAATGGGGGTTTGATGGCAGCTCCGGGCATAGTAGATATAAGCAGAGATTTAACCAATCCCACAACACAGATGAGTATTTGTTCCTCATTGCTTTTGTCCCTTTGCGAGTAATTGATGCAGATGAAAAGATTTTATGGGAAAATCAAACACCCTCATCGACATTATTTTGTCGTCCACTTAAATTCATATTTACAAAAGAATCGCCATTATTAGTTGAATCTGGACGAGCGAAAATGGAGCACATAATTGATAACTTAAAATCGAGTACAGTGCTTGTTGAGGATAACACTTGGGAAGTTTCATACCGTATGTTCTTTACAATGATTGACGGCAGTGTATGCAACATCGTAAGTGGAACTAATTCCACGCAAACGTGTTATATATGTCGTGCTACCCCTAAAATGATGAATAGTAAATTAGTTAATAGTCTTTCACCTAACGTAGAATTTTATAAAGTTGGATTATCTACCCTTCATTGCTGGATACGATCCTTTGAATGCTTGCTACATATTGCGTATAGGCTTAATGTAAAAACTTGGCAAGTAAGAGGAGAGACCGCGAAAAAAAATTTCGCCGAAACTAAATGCAAAGTGCAAAATGCATTCAAACAAAAATTGGGCCTATTGGTTGATATACCGAAACCTGGATTCGGATCAACCAACGATGGCAACACAGCACGTAGGTTTTTTGGAAATCCAGAACTTAGCAGCGAAATCACGGGTATAGATCTGTCATTGATTATTAATTTAAGTACCATCCTAAAAATAATTTCATGCGGGAAAGAAATAAACATTTCAAAATTTACTACTTTAGTAAATGAAACAAAAAATATTTATTTAAAAAACTATTCTTGGTTCTATATGCCTATATCTCTCCATAAATTGTTGGTCCCGAAATCATTTCTTTTTTTATTACACCTATAGGACAATTATCAGAGGAAGCATCTTAGAGCATATAAACATGGAGTAAGCATGCAATAGGCGAAAATGTAGAGGGCGATAGAAAGAGAAAGATATACATGTGGGACACCCCCTCTCTTTCTAGCGCCAGGGGCGGCAGCGCTTTTTATTGAAGGTCCATAATGGAACCCTAAGAAAAGTTAACTCAAAGTAAATACAATACAATATAACCCTAAGTACCCGCGAGAGGTTGCGGTTACCACCAAAATACTATTTAATTACAAATGACACAAAGTTCAGAACTGCTTAGCATGTTTTTGGAAGCATAAAAGTATGAATAATAAATAAATCTTAATATAAACTATCATAATAAATAAAATATAACCTAACGGGCATCGGTAACCGTGTATCATTTCGAGTGTTAAACAGAAAATATGTTTTGTGATGGTCGTACAAGCTAAGTACGGTGTACATTTCGCTTTTGCATCACATTTTAACCCTGGTTTGATTCTAGATATTAATCTTTTTAATTTTTATAATTTTGGGTTTTCAAAGTTGTATTGCTATAATAAAAATATATAAATAAAAATATACTTAAATTATTATTTTAATGCGTTCACTGTTCAGAAGAATAATAAGTGTTAAGTGTACTTTATACATGAAAAGAAAAAATTTAATGCAAGTGAGTTAATTTATTGTTTATTCTTGTACATATAAAATTAAAACTATTTTTTATTCGTTGCGAAACAATATCATTTTTGTAAATACTCTTCTAATTTTCTTAGTTTTTTGCCTTTTCTGTGTTTCATAATAATTTACTCTTATCCTTAAATATTTAAATACGATTTGTTTTAGTATTAATATTCTATATTCATGAGGATCATCTGAATGTTTAATTGGCAAAAGGGAATCTGGTATATTTTGTACAATACTGTTGCATAATTTTTTAAATATATCTTTTCTGGGTTTATAAAAAGCCCTAAAATTTTTTTCAACTAGATTACAAATTTTAATTATGTCTAAACAAGGTTTAATTAAGTTTCCTCTGTTTTTCCTCGCCAATAAAGTAGAATAATTTTCGTCGGAAGTTAATAGCACAGGACACACATAACATCTGGTTTTTTTTAAAACTGATCTTGTTACAAAACCTGCAAGATATACAACCACGTTATCTATATAGTTTTTATTTGTTCCCTTGCCATAAAAATCTTCATGATCAGATAAATTGTTATATAGTCAAACTAAGTTGACATCATTGTTTAAAGAGTTGGAAGTTTCTGGTTTTTCCGGTAATACATGTAAAATGTTTGTATCATCTAATGATACGCAGTTGGCAGTGGCAGTCTACAATTGGGACCGCAACAAATTTTTGGCATATTCTCGGGTACGGTTGAAGCTGCGAAAGAAACTATAAGAGCGTCAATCAGACGTCATCACATAGAAAACGCTTTGCTCTTATCGCCGCTCTGATCGTTTATCGCAGCTCCAACATAAAAGTACTCTTAGGGTTCCATTATGGACCTTCAATAAAAAGCGTTGCCGCCCCTGGCGCTAGAAAGAGAGGGGGTGTCCCACATGTATATCTTTCTCTTTCTATCGCCCTCTAAATTTTCGCCTATTGCATGCTTCCTCCATGTTTATATGCTCTACGGGAAGCATTAGAGGGTAGGCATAAAGATGTAAGGTACTTCACAGAACACCATGCTCGAAGGACCTCTCGTTGCCATACGCATAAAGACCTCATGAAAATGTTACTTCTTTCATCAGATCCTTATTTATCCCACATAAGAAAGTATACACACATTAAAACGAAGAAACTAGACAAATCTGTCCAAGAATATTTAGTCGTCAAAGAGACTGAGCTTCCGATTCCTTCAGATTCAACTGATAGTGATGAAGATTTATAATAAAACTGAATAATTTAAATTTTATTATCCGCATAAATTATTTAAAAAATTAATTTTAGTTTTTTTATAAGTGTTCCATATGTTTGTTATTTCTTTGTGCATAAATGTCTTTAAAAATGTATATATTTTATTTGTTCTAATTTTATTATGTACAGAAATATGTTTTAATGAGTTATTTTATGTTAAAAATGATTTTTTTTGTGTATAAATATGATTAAAATATTAATTACATGTAAATAACAATATCTTAATGGAAAATAGATTTTTGAATTTTTTTCCTATATACTCGTTACACTGTGTAGCGGTGCGGTTCGCTTTCGGCGGCCGTCTTCATACGGTCGTACCACGGGCAGCCGGTTGGCGCCTCCACGCTGGTGACATCTGCTGCTCGGGAATCGCCGTCGGGTTGTGGGGAGAGGGCGTCGGCGACCAGATTGTTTGTTCCCTTGTGGTACTGCACGTCGAAATCGTATTCTTGCACTTCGAGGCCCTAGCGGGCCAATCGACCGGAGGGGTTATCCATTGTCCGCAACCATTTTAACGATTGGTGGTCGGTCAGGACGGTAAAATGGTACCCCTCCAGGTACGGCCGCATTTTCCGGATGCCCCAAACGACCGCGAGGCACTCCTTCTCGGTGACCGAGTAGTTCCTCTCGGCGGGGCTCAGCGTGCGGCTTGCGTATGAAATAACGCGTTCCTCATTCCGTAGCTCCTGCATTAAAACCGCGCCGAGCCCCTCGTTGCTCGCGTCCGTCTGGAGCGTGAAGGGTAGGGTGAAGTCGGGGCAGGCGAGTGCGGGGGCGGTTGCCAGCTGTTGCCGGAGCGTTTTAAACGCCGTTTCCTCGCCTTCGCCCCATGTCCACCGTACTTTTTTTTTGCAGTAGGTGGGTGAGGGGGGCGGCGATGTCCGTAAATCGGGGGATAAACCGCCGGTACCAGGATACCATGCCCAGAAATCTCCGCAGCTCTTTTAGGTTCGTGGGGGCTGGTATCCTGGCGATGGCCTGCACCTTCTCGGGGTCTGTCGCCACTCCCTGGTCGGTAACGGTGTGGCCGAGGTACTGCAGCTCGGTTCGGCCGAACTGGCATTTCTCCCTGTTCAGCCGGAGTCCGGCCGCCCGTAGCCGCTGCAGCACCTCGCGCAGGTTGTCGATATGCTCCTCGAAGGTGCTTCCGAGCACTATTATGTCGTCGAGGTAGGCGAATGCCCGCGGCTCCAGCCGCGGGCCGATGATCTGGTCCAGGAGGCGTTGGAAGGTGGTCGGCGCGGAGTGTAGCCCGAAGGGCATCACTCGGAATTGGAACAGCCCCCTCCCCGGTACGGTGAATGCGGTTATCGGGTCAAGAGGCACCTGCTAGTAACCGTTGGCCAGGTCTATCATGCAGATGTACCTCGCTCCCCGTAATTTCTCCAAGGTAGCCTGGACCTGGGGCAGCGGGTACGCGTCCTTTTCGGTGACCTCGTTGACCCGGCGAAAGTCGATGCAGAACCTTCGCTTCCCGTTGTTCTTCTTCACCACCACAACCGGGGAGCTCCACGGGCTGTTTGAGGGTTCGATGATGCCCTCCGCGAGCATTCGGCTTATCTCCTCGTCGATAATGGCTTGGGTGGCGGGGTTCCTCGGTGTGTAACGGTGTTTTACGGGCTCCGCGCCCGCCTTTAACCGGATGCAGTGTTTGGTCATGTCGGTGAGGCCGGGCAGCTGGTCGAAGTGACCGAGCTCCTCTACGAGGAATGCTTCCAGCCGCTGTCTTTGTTCCCTGGTGCATCCTCCTAAGCCGGGTTCAGCTTCGATGGTGGCGGTTTCCTCCCGTGGCTTCCACCGCAGCTGCTGGATTTGGAGGGTCATCCCCACGGTCCTTTGGGCGTCGACACCGAGGAGTACGTCATGTGTCAGGTTTGGCAGGACCGCGCAGCGGAAGGTGTGCACCTTATCTCCTATCTGCGCGGTCAGGGCTACCTCCTCGGTGAGCTGTACCGTGGCGCCGTTGGCCACTCGGACGAGTCGATCCGTCGTGGCTCCGGGGCTCCCGCGCTCTCGACACCAATCGGCCATCGTGGGGCTCACGTATGATTGTGAGGCCCCTGTGTCGACGAGCGCTTGGAACCACTGGTCGTGGACCTTGAGCGGGATGTAGGGGCGGTCATCTCCGCTTAGCTCCTCTGAGGCCGTCTGGTTGGAGTGTTCCGGTCGGTGCCTCGTCCGCCGGCTCCGCTGTCGTCTCCCGAGGGTCCCTGGCACCGGCAGTCTCGGGAGGTTCGACCCTCGGTTCCGCAGCGACTGCAGAACAGCCGCGCTGGCCGGCGGCAGTCCTGGCGGTAGTGTCCGCGTTGACCGCACCTCCAGCAGCAGTCCTCTATTCGGTATTTGTCGCCGACCACGGCGAGCCGCTGGTACCCCCGGACTTTTTGGTGTTCGTCCGGGGTTTTCGTCGGGGCTTTGGCTGCCTCCTCCGTCCGTGCTTGCTCGTGGTCGGTTGCCAGGTCGATTAGGTCGGGCAGCGTCTCGAAATCCTTCCGGTGGATAAACAACCGGTATTCGGGGCGGAGGTTCGAATAAACCCATTCGAGCTGGCTTTCGTCGGAAATTTTCCCGTGGCGGTGCATCAGCAGCCGCAAGCTGTCGGCAAAATCGGCTTTGGTTTCGGTCAACCCCTGGAGGCGCTGGTGGATGGCCTTCTCCGGGTCGTGTTGTCTTCGCCGCGGCATAAACCTCCGCTTGAAGGCCGGCAAGAACGCATCCCACGTCGGGAGATTCTTTTTCTTGACGCGGAACCAGTGCAGTGCCGTGCCTTTTAAAATTACCGGGAGGCATCGTAAAATTTGTTCGGGGGCGACTTCGTTACTGTCCTGGAGATCTTCTAATTGCTCCAAGAAGTCCTCGGCCCCCTCCCCACCGAGCCCCCGTAAGATCGTCGTCCCACCGGTGTAACTCGTTACACACACTTTATCCGAACGACCCTTCAATTTGCAGCTCTCATCGAATATTTCACACTTTTCACACATCTGCAGCATGTGCAGAATAACACCTTTTCTAGGCATTCTTCACTAATCACCACAAAGAAATCGCAAAAAAAATATAATCTTCTCACAATTACTTCACAAGCCGTAAATGAACGCACGATCTTGCAAGAGCTGTCTCTGAAGACTAACTGACTTTCGTGCGTCGTTGCAAAGAATTCGAGAGTATTGCAAACATCTGTTTACGATTTAGAAGTGGCACTTGGTGCCGCGCCGCTTTAGGGCGCAGGGCTGAGGGCCGTCAGCGAAAGAAAGTAACTACGCATTTTTAAAAACTTTAAAATAAATGTTCTCGGCGCACAGATTTGGTCTGTTTTAAAATGATAGAATAAAAGCTGTTGTGCAAATTTTAACAATTAAATATCCAACGTTTCGGTCAATATTGCGACCATTATCAAGGAAAGTTAAATCTAGAAGAAAACTGCGTTTGCTTTTATAAACACGTGTTAAACGTGCGAACACGGAGTCGGTTGGAGAGTGACTACGCATTTATAAATATTTCTGATAAGTTGTCACCAAATACACGAAACTCTTACGTTAAAAACAATCGGTGGAATTTGTTAACAAATTTGAAAAACATTTCAAAATTCCAGTGCAAGAAGAAGAAAAAGGAATAGTGGATAGCAGGGGTGTGGGGTAGGGTGTTTCATATTATAGAGTTAAAATTAAAATATTACCATTTTTTTTTACTTTGCTCATGCCCTGATTCCTATTAATATAAAAAGAATATCTGACAAATTTTAGGAAGATTGAGTAATATTTAGAGGTTGCACACCTTGCACACTAAATAATGTAATAGGCTAAGGAAACACGATTTCCAATGATAATTATTTTTATTCTCAAGTCCTTGAAAAAGAAAGTAAACTTCAAAGAAGACTTAGACTTAGATAAATTTACATTTTATTATTATTATTATTGTTCACACCTATAAAAATTATATACCTTATTATTTTACCCACATTTTTAAAATCTGAAGAAAGCGAAAATATGTAGGGTAGACCGGGGTCGGTAGTAACAGGGGGTGCGAATGTAACACGCTAATATCTCAAAACATATAATGGATACTAACACCAGTTTAAGATATATGTTAAACAATTACATTTGGAATCCATGTCCTAGCATTATAGATACGCGATAGACATGGATAGTGAACAAAATAACTTATCGATACCCTACAGTAACTTTTTCTTACTGACTTATGATTGTAATGTAAACACACCCTTTGCAAGTATGTGCATTTTTTAATCTGTAAATTGCCTTTTTTTAAAGTAAGGTAAATGTCCCAATGGCGAAACAGTTAAGGAAGCAGTTGAGATGATTGCAATTTTTTTTATATTTAAATAGTATAAAATTATAACTAAATATAATTATTCGAAAGCGTAAAATTTCTACTTTCACATACCGTAACAAGAATCTACATTTGTTAAAGCAAAAAATTTAAATTAATTAGAACATGAAACTGTTCATATGGCCCAGTAATTAAATAAAATTCATAGCGTGTCCCTGTGACGTCCCACTATTTTTCGCGCGGTATTTTAACACCACTTCCCCACAAATCCATCCACAACTCCATCAAAAACCATCGAACTCAAGCCTTACCCCTTTTTCAAACCCAACCGATCGTTTAGACGATATACCTTAGAGGTCCCTATCTCTAAACGGTCAATCCAGATTCCTGATCACCTTGGAGATGTACCTTAGCGGTCCCCATCTCAGGATGGTCAACCAGACCTTAAAATCCCCACTTCAACTTACGTGGCATGACCACTTCCTTCCAAATCTACATTTAAACAAATCCCTCATCCTTAAAACCCTCTTCCAAATCGAGACTACGTCTCACGCCCTTACTATGATCACAGAAGTCAATACACCGTTTACCCCATTCCTATACGACCTCCTAAACTCCACCAAATGGGTTGAGTATTTCGCTTCAAAGCCCCATACAAAAACCCCAGAAATGTTACTGCGACGCAAATTTACCAACGTGATCAACACGTGATAATTACTGCGACGCAGATTTGGCCTACGCGTCATGAAACACACCGCACATACCCTTCACCCATTACCAGTACAAGACAAGGCCACATAAAACCCCTAAACACAAAACTATTAATAAGCTGTAATGCGTCGCATCTCGAAGATCAGTCAAGGTGCATACCGCGCACACTCTTCACCCCTAACAATCCCGGCAATAGTATAAATACGAGGCCCAAAACGGGCAGAACGCTCTTCTACGGAAATCACTCTCGCGAAGTGTCTCGTTGAAATTGTAATATTTAACTAGTGTTAAAATCAGTGTTCGACGAATTACACTACATCTACAAACATCTACTGTAAGCAACATTTATTACTTGCAAATTGTACACCACCCTCATACCATAATTTTGCTTATGTTTATTGCGTTATTATCATATAGAATTGCTTTATTATCTTATACTTTTGCTCATACTAATTGCTTTATTATCTTATACCTTTGCTCATACTAATTGCTTTATTATATTATAGTCATAGCTTTTTACTAACTATTATCGCTAGTTATATATCGTATATTCTATCTCATATCCATACAGATATTCTATTATTTACATCCATTTATATAAATGTTATGTGCCTATGCTCGTTGTCCAACGCATTTCATGTCACCTACGACAAGCGCATACAGACGTGCTTGAACCAATAAATCATTCTTGGCTTTTGAATCTCTCCATATCATTGTGTATGCCTTTTGGGTACGAAACATCCTAGTCCAAACAGACGGCTGCAACAGCTGATTCGCGTGGCGCTAACAGTGTTTACAAACGTACTTTTACATAGGCTGCGGATAACCGTATGTCCAGGCGGATTTCGCGGAAACATTACGCATAACTTTTACGAGGATGCAACAGTAAATCCTATTATCGAACCAAATAAAAACAAGAGTGCTAACGGGTGTCCCTCAAGTACTAATTCGCTTTAAAACCTTCCCTGGTCGATTAGAGTGACGGATGATAGATTCGCGCCTGACTTCCCCTTCAAAACCCACAGAGTGCTGGATGACAGATTCACGCCTGATCTTCCTCTCGAACCCACAGTGTGACGGATGATAGATTCGCGCCTGGCTTTCCCTTAAAACCTTCAGAGTGCTGGATGACAGATTCACGCCTGATCTTCCTAAAGAACCCACAGTGTGACGGATGATAGATTCGCGCCTGGTCTTTTCCTTCCCCATAGTCATCGTCTCCAAAAAACCTCACCCGGGACGTGACATCCCAGTCATTAATTAACAGTGTCCCAATTATTGAATATGTATTTAATTTAACTATTTCTATCAGTTAATGAAAAGAAATCAACTGACTGTAGTTCTTCTTCTTTATCTTTTTTACCTTCGGCATGACTTTATGTCTGAAAAAGTTAAAAAATTATTAAAAGTGTATTATAAAAGTTTAGGTTATGTTAATATTATAACGAGTATAAGATTAATTATCCTAATAATTCTTAAACGGTATTATATTTTTGTCTAGTTATTATTAACGTAAATATATAGGATACAAAAAATACTTACTTTGGTACAATAAATATTTATAATTTTATAACTACTGAACACTGACGTCTGTAACACCGCGGTTAAACAACCATTGAACACACGTTCAATGATTGGTACGTGTCGTGTTACCGTGTACTAGTGGATAAACGCAACAATTTCAATATTAAAAACAAAAAATTATTAAAAGATCCAATTAATTTTAAATTCTTCAATGTATAATAAATCCAAAACAACTGTATAATTTCAAAAATTATAAAATAATAATTAATTACAACCTTAACAAAAATATTCTCTCGCTTGCTTGAGCCCATTAGGTAAGAAGCGAGATTGAAACTGTTGAAGCTTTACTGTACAATAATATTTTTGTATGATATAACTATTCAGTTATGTAAGCTTATAATTGTATCTATATAAAGCTAATACATTTTGCAATTATATTTCGAACAGTTTAAACGTTGCAAATTAGTAAAACTATTATTATTAATAAAATTTCTTCTCAATTTTTAATTATTGGGCCATGTTTAAGGACTGGGACATTTACCTTAATACTGATCGTTACTTAGCACTTTTAAGTGTCTCGTTAGTCACAATTTATAATTGAAGTTCAAAAGCATGGTCGTGTGCGATTGTAACATCGGCAGTCGGGGTCGGTTGTACCGCAACAGAACCGAATAGTGTCAAAGAAGGCGAATAATATTGTCTTGTTTGCATAGAATCCATGCAGTGTTACAACCGATCCGGAATCAGAGACGGTTGCAACACTTTACACTGTAACGTTAGGGCTATAACACTCCGCTTCTCATTTTTTATTAATAACTTGGATATTACTTGACGTACAGAGAAACTGTTATGACTCAATGATGTCAGATAAGCAAGTAACATTTCCGTATAAGAGTTTTTGTTGTAAATCTAATAGTTCCTGCGTAATCGTATTCCAAAGTCAAAGTGTTACTGAGCCGATATGAAATCAAATTGCCCGCTCGTGGATCCGCACAATCCTAGTGGATAGCATTAATGTTTCAAATGAAACTAATACTAGCCAAGAATTCGAACCTTACAATAATCCGAATAAAATGAATACTAAACTGCCGCAATTATATTTTCATATTACATTGTCTGAGGGCCAATGGAAATCTATTGCTCCTGTATCGAAAGTCTATAAAGAAAAGGGCACTCGTGGAAAGTCCTATAAAATACATAGTCCCGGTTGGACTGATACGATTTGCAAAGCTTGCTTTTTAAAAACGAAACTTCCGTGCGCATATACGTTTAAATATGGCAAAGTTTTCGATTCTCCGGATGCGGGGACATATTTGAAAATATACGGCACTTGTAATGAATGCGGTGCCGAATTTAAAGCTCATTGCTTACATAAACCGGCTCCTGGCACTGGTATTGTGTTAAGAGTGCACACAGTCGATACTTCGGGAATACCGCATGAAAAGATAAGACTAGGTTAGCAATTGGAGAGCAACTTTTAAATATTAAGCCGAGACAATGGCGAAATTATAAACTAAAAAATAATTCTTTTCTTGTACTACCATTTCGATATTGTTTTTTCACTTCAAATAAAACCCTGGCGCAGGATATCTCACAACAAATTCATTTGGACGCGTGATTCTGTATTAAATTGATCCATATTCTGTTATGAAACATCCTACTCCACGATTCTATTTAAACTGACAAAACAACATCGAAATGGTAGTGCAAGAAAATAATTATAATTTTAGTTTTTAGTGCGTTTTAAATAAAATCGTATAATTCAAATTTTTTTTTAATACATTTTATTTTCTTATTACTGTCTAAGTTTGGATTTGTGGTTATGTGTCACGGGGAAATCCGCAAAATTGGTGACACAGTATAAAACTGGAGTACTAGTTCCCACGTTTCTTGCTGGGCGGCTCGGAATAGCACGTGAAACCAGTGGAAGTGAAATAAAACAATGTTTTATTTCTAAATAAGGCTCGTAACGCGACAGTGTCACGTCCCGGGTGAAGGTCTTTGGGGACAATGACATATGGGGGTTTTATTTGAAGGGAATGCAGGCGCGAATGCCAGATTCGTGGCACTGCGGAGAGTAGGATGCAGGCGCGAATGCCAGATTCGTGGCACTGCGGAAAGTAGGAATTCAGGCGCGAATGCAAGATTCGTGGCACTGAATGTTCGAAGGGATGCAGGCGCGAATGCAAGATTCGTGGCACTGAATGTTTGAAGGGATGCAGGCGCGAATGCCAGATTCGTGGCACTGCGGAGAGTAGGATGCAGGCGCGAATGCCAGATTTGTGGCACTGCGGAGAGTAGGAATTCAGGCGCGAATGCAAGATTCGTGGCACTGAATGTTCGAAGGGATGCAGGCGCGAATGCCAGATTCGTGGCGCTGCGGAGAGCAGGATGCAGGCGCGAATGCCAGATTCGTGGCACTGCGGAGAGTAGGAATTCAGGCGCGAATACGTGATTCGTGGCTCTAAAGGTGAAGTTGAAATTTAGGCGCGAATACGTGATTCGTGGCACTAAGGTGTGTAGGATTCAGGCGCGAATGCCAGATTCGTAGCACTGAACGACCAGGGAAGGTTTAGACCGTAATCCCTCCGATATTGACACCCGTTAGAGTACTTTATTTTTGTTTTGATGGATTTTAACGTTGCACTTAGTTAGAAGGAATATTTCGAGAAATACGTCTAGACATATGGCCGTACGCGGCCTATGTGAAAGTACGCCGTGTAACGTTTTCGAACGAGACGCTGCCGTTAGTTACAGGAGTTTTCACAAGTAGAGCGGTTTACCTGTGAATTTGTGGGATTGGTTCGGGTGGCGTGCGATTAAGAAATGAATTTCAAGAACGATAGTCCTTCCTTTTAACAACAAGGAACAAAATAGTTTATTCAAAGAAAGTGTAACCGTTAAACCGCGGGGTTACCGGTGGGACGGTGGAGGAACCGTATCGCCAGCTCAGGACGGTGGTCCAGGGCCGCCGATCGAATGACTTAGTACGCAGAGGTGAGGTAGAGTACGAGAATTTATTCACGCTGATGTACAGAGTATCCCGGCCAGGTCTATGCTGGCAAACAGAGTATGCACGGCTTAAACCTAGACTTAGCCTATCGCGGGTATCGGCGCGTATCGCGGCGCGGATCGCGTCGCGTACTTCGGAGCGTTGGTCGGCGGTGCGTATCGCGGCGCGTGTCGCGGCGCGTATCTCGGTGCGTGTCTCGATGGTCGATTCGGCGAGAGTGGAGAGGAAAGACGATTTGACCCTTCGGTGTCCAGGCGGGCCAACCCTGCCAATGGACCCTGGTCGGAGAGTCGGGGGGGTCCGGTCACCCAGTGGGCACAGCCCGCGGGTGAGTCGGCGACTGTAAGGACGCTCTCGAGAACAGAGATAACTCTGTTTGGGAGATCGATGGCGGTTATCGGTATTTCGTCCAGAGGATGGCTCACGCTGTCCTTCTGGGAACCGTGGAGGTGTGGAGGCGAAAAATGCACAGAGACTCAGTCTGTGGACGCACGAGAACTGGTGTGAAACACGGGCGCTTGGCTTTCGCAAGAACGAGTGTTACTGCACAAGAACGTGGAATCGCACAGGAGGTCTCCGGGAGAGGCGTACTGTGTACTAACGCTCTAGGCGGTCTCTGTCAAATAGGCCTATGCCCTCGACCTTTATGTCCTCGTCCGCACATTTTCGGCAGCGAGAGAGTCTCTCTCTGTGAATCCCTCTCGCGCCAGTTCTCGGTATTGCGGACGAGTGGTGGGGGGCAAGACCGTTGGCGTCGCGCGGTACGCTCTGCCTCGGTCGGGCGCGTGGTGGGGGGTAAGATCGTCGTCCCACCGGCGTAACTCGTTACAAAGTTTGACGCTAGGTCGGAAAATAAGATAATTCGACACGGAGTCGTGTGAACCGTAACGGTAAATTAATAGAACGTGACGATTAATAATACGTGACGACGTATCGGTCGGAAATAAAGAATATCGTTGGTTTCGGTTTCGACGCTAGGCCGTTGCCACGGAATATAATGTTAACGGAAAAATGACGCTTAGTCGGTAATAAAGAATATCGTTCGATTTTGGATTGACGCTAAGTCGGTAGAACGGAATATAGAGATAGTTGACTCTTTTGATAATTAGAATTGAGTCGTTAATGAATATAGAAAATATATTATAAAGATGCGATACTAAATCGCTGATTAGATATGAAACTCGACACGAAGTCGGTATAATGTATAATAGAGGAATTGACGCTTGGTCAATTCAGAATGTTTAAGTTGAGTGATTGAGAGGATTCCTTCTCTCGCATTTGAATGGCTTCCTGTTGCCTATCAGCTGGCCCACGCTTTCTAGGTTCGAAGCTGAAGGGCTATTAAAAGCGACTTCAGTTGTAGATATCACGTTGCTCAGGGACTAATTAAAGCGGCTGAGATGGAAGCTGGGGCTAGTAAAAGCGTCTCAGATGGTAGTCAGGTAATCGGTTAAGATGTCCCCAGATGGAAGCCGAAGGGCTACTGAAAGGGACTTCAGATGGTAGGCCTGATGTTGGTAGAAGTAGACTGGATTGTAGAATTCGCGGCCCAGGGGCTATTGAAAGCGGCCCGAGGACTGAGGGGTAAATGAAAGCGTCTTCAGTATAATACTGGTTCGGTCGAAGATCCAGGAATGAATCCTCTCTGCTGGCGGGCCTCTATTTATACTGATTTGTGCAAACCTAGCCCGCGCCAATCAGCTGCTGCGCGTTACGCGCACCAATCGGATTCTATATCCGGTTCGCGCCAGTCGCGCACTACACTCGCGGTTTATTCGGCGTCCGGTTGACCGTGTGTTTCGCGCATGCGCGTTCGATCCGCACTTGGTTCACTCGCTCGACTGAGTGACACTGCGCATGCGTTCGCTTCACTTAGTTCTTTCACTGGTCACTAGATTGCATTCATCCATACGTGCATTCATAACTTATTGCTACTACAAAGTATTTTAGGTATAACATAATATAAGAATAATTTAGAGTTAGTATAATAAAAGAATGGTAATTACAGCGGCGGCTCGTCACGGTACGTTACAGCCGTGTAACGTTCGGCTGTCCGGGGACAACTGAGCGTCGACAGATCCCCGAGAGGAGAGCGGCGTCCCCTCGAGTGTAGGAAAGGTGGGGTTCTATTCTACAGACTAAAGAGTAATATCTACGGCTTTTAAACTTAATAATGCTTATTTATTTAATAAAACAATAATTGTTTAAACGGTTGCCTATTGGAGGCGGTGTGGATCGCTGGGACTGGCCAGAGAAGAGATGCACTCCAAAGAATGGTTGACGGCACGTTTATTGGCCGAAGGGGCGTCGTGGTAACAAACAGTATACAGCACGCAGCGATATAACACGAACAAACAGTACTCACACTACACGCAATTGTCACAAAACAGAAATATGTACACACTATGTACAGGGCGCTGGGCGCAATGGCTCGAAGGGCCGTGTTGAAAGGGTTCCAAAAACCGGTGGGTCGCTGGGCGACAAAGATTCCGCGTAACCGTGCGTGCGAGAGCTTGTCGTGTAGTTCGAAGGTGTTCGAGGAACTAACTGTCGAATTCTACGAAATCGAACGCTCGAGCGGTACAAAAACGTGTGACGCGCGTAACCGTTCTTGACGAACGGTGCGTCACCGTGTTTACACGCTCTCGCACGCACATTTAAATCATCGCGAAGCGGCGCGTTTAACCGCGGCTGCAACATTCCGCCCGCCTCGGCTCGGTCGACCGAGCCGATCGTGACGGACGCCGGCGTCAGGCGTCCGCCCGCCGTGACACGCAATGACGCGACAAGGTGGACCGGAGTGGCGCGTTACATTGGTTGCGAGGTGGTACAGTCATTGTTCACGTCGTGGTCTCCGTCAGCAGGAGCAGGGGCACACGGAAGTAACACGACGCGGGTGATCGGCCGCAGGGATTCGCAGGGGTGCCACCGAATGCACGGGAGGGTCGCGTCGCTCGGTGCACGAGGAGTTGCCGGTACATCGCCTCGATGTCGGCCTTGAGGACGAAGCGAGGGAGGCGCCAGTCGAGCGTGCTCAGGAGGGCGATCGCGGGCAGGCCGAACTCGCCGACATCGAGCGGACGTCCGGCCCTCAGAAGGAGTCGGACGGGGTCGCGATCGTCCGCCCGCCGTGGGCACGTGCTCACGACAAACCGCTCGCAGCGTGTGTCGTCTGGATCGAGGGTCGGGGGCGCGGTTGCTTCGTCGACCCTCCAGAAACTTCGGAGGCACCCCCCGGAGGTCGGTCTCTACGGTCACGGGCTGGGCCGTGACGTGGTGCACCGCACCGGCGGCGGGCGAACGACCGTTGGGACCGGTGGGACCGGAGACAATCCATCCGAAAATGGTCTGTTGCGCTATCAGGGCCGAAGGGATACCGCGACGAAGTCCGGGGAGCAGCAGGGCTCCGAAATAGTCGGCGCCGACGATCAGGTCAATCGGGCGACTGGCTGACGGATCTGGATCCGCGAACGTCAGACCGGCGAAATCCTTCCGCTGCGTGGTCGGAGTCCACTCGTGCACGTACGAGGACACCTTGGGCACAACATGGGCGGTGATGGTAATGGCTGCCGGGGGTGCTCCAGCAGGCGGCGTCAAGGTCAGCCTCACCTGCGACTGCGAGGCTCCCAGTTGGCCATCCAGAGCGCCGACCAGGTTGGTCACGTGCGGTTGCCGGGGGAGACCCAACATCTGGACCACTGACTCCGACACGAGAGACACCTGTGCTCCTTGGTCCAGCAGGGCGCGGATGGTCAGCATATCGCCGCCCGATGACCGAACGCCGACGATCGCGGTGGCTAGCACCACTGGCGCTCCATCCGTGCTCGCGGGCGACGCGATAGAATTTATCGCAGCCTCGCGGGGCTGCTCTCCGTTGGCCGACGGGCCCGCAGCGACCTCGTCGGCATCGTGAGTATCGGGTAATGGTTCGGCGTTTGACGGATGGAGCAGCGAGTGATGCCGCCGGCCGCAATGCGAGCACGTGGCTGCGACGGGGCAGGACGGGGCCATGTGGCCGGGCGCAAGGCAATTATAGCATACGCGCTTGTCAGCCGCGAGTTCGCGGCGCTGGTCGAGGCGAAGGGCTTTAAACGCCGGGCACCGATACATTGCATGTCGCGCCCGGCACAAAAGGCATTGGGAGTTCGTCCCGTACGACGAAGGGTCTGGCGCAGGGTTGGTCATGCAGACCCGAGCGACGGACCCGCGCGACGATTTTCCGGCCTGGCTTCGATCGGGTTTGGCGGCTTCCTTCGCGAGTCGCGCGGCGTCAAGCGATTGAATCCGGGACTTCATGAAACGATCGAGCTGCGCGTACGAAGGGGGGTCGGTGCTGACGCCAAGCGAGAGCTCCCACTCCTCTATCAGCTCAGGATCGAGCTTCATCGTCGTCAGAGCGACGATGACATCATCCCAATGTTCGGTGGGGCGTCCTAGGTTGGCGAGGAGAGAGAGCGCTCGATTGGTGGGGGCCCGCAACCGCTGCAGCTCCGCGGCCGACGCGCCCGCCATCGGCGGCAGAGTGAGAAGGTCACGCAGGTGTGCCGAGACGATCGCTCGTTTGTTTTCGAATTCCTGGGTCAACAGGGACCACGCGGTGCCGAAATTGGCCTCTGTAATGGTGATGTGAGCGATCGTCTCGGCCGCCTGTCCCTCCACCGCCGACTGCAGATACTGCAGCCGTGTCGCATTGCTGAGGGTCGCGTTCCCGATGACCAACGATGTAAACAAGTCGCGAAAACTCGGCCACTCCGTGTACGCACCTGAGAACTTCGGCAGCGCGATATGCGGAACGCGCGCCAGGCCTTTGCTGGAGTCCCCGCTGGTCGGCTCCGACGTTCCCGAAGTTGGCGGCGTCTGGAAGGACCAGATGACCACCCGCAGGAAGTCCCGCGCTGCCCAATACTCGTCCTCAGCCCGGACGAACTCCTCCTGCGCGACGAACGGGCACGCCGTCCTCTCGGCGTCCGGCAGCAGGAGCTCCAGCTCCAGGTTGAGGGCCTCGCACCGGGCCCACGTCTCGGTCAGCTTGGCCAGGCGGTCCTCGGCATTCTCCTCCGTGAACCTCGCCCTCCCCATCTTCTTGAAGTTGGCGAGGAGGCGAACGGATCCCTGGAGGAGGAGACGAATCTCCTTCACCAACGACTGCCATCTTGGAGGTGATGTCGGGGTATCCTCGTTGTCTCCAGTCCGGTTTGTTGGAGTCATCTTTCAAAGCGATCCGGCTCGGAGGACCAAATGTTTAAACGGTTGCCTAGTGGAGGCGGTGTGGATCGCTGGGACTGGCCAGAGAAGAGATGCACTCCAAAGAATGGTTGACGGCACGTTTATTGGCCGAAGGGGCGTCGTGGTAACAAACAGTATACAGCACGCAGCGATATAACACGAACAAACAGTACTCACACTACACGCAATTGTCACAAAACAGAAATATGTACACACTATGTACAGGGCGCTGGGCGCAATGGCTCGAAGGGCCGTGTTGAAAGGGTTCCAAAAACCGGTGGGTCGCTGGGCGACAAAGATTCCGCGTAACCGTGCGTGCGAGAGCTTGTCGTGTAGTTCGAAGGTGTTCGAGGAACTAACTGTCGAATTCTACGAAATCGAACGCTCGAGCGGTACAAACACGTGTGACGCGCGTAACCGTTCTTGACGAACGGTGCGTCACCTTGTTTACACGCTCTCGCATGCACATTTAAATCATCGCGAAGCGGCGCGTTTAACCGCGGCTGCAACAATAATTAATATAGTTACAACAATGAAATAATAATTAATATAGCTTACGATCTACGACTATATATACTCTTTTTGGGTTTTATGTTTTTCTGACTCTAACGCTACGTATTTTAAAATATATATATATATGTATATTGCAGAGCTCGGCCGCTGCCGTTTCCGGAGCGAAGCTCGAGTACTCTTGGCAATTTCTGCAGTAAGATCGGCCGCTGCCGTTTCCGGAGCGAAGCTCGATTCTTTTGACAGAGTTCTGTTCTATGCCCTACAGACCTTGTTTTTACCAAGCACTTCGGCCGCTACCGTTTCCGGAGCGAAGCTCGATGGCTTTGCAAGAACAAGGTTCTATGACTTCAAATGAGCAAACCAAAGAGGAGCACCAGTAACTTTTATACACTGGAGATCCGCCGCTGCCGTTTCCGGAGCGAAGCTGAATCCCACTGGTTGAAACTTAAGCTGCCTCTAGGTTTGAGCATTCGTTCGTCACTTGAGCGTATTCGTAGCTTGAATGTCCCGCTGTGCTGCGTGCGCCTCTATTTATACTGAGAAATTGGCGGGCTGGCGCATGCGCAGTGAATCGCTATCTGTTATTTTACGTTTTGCTTGCTCATTACATATTATTTTGTCTTGCGCTTTTGCTAATACTTATAATTAATTATTTCTAATGTTCTTATAATAATTGTTTCTTTAATATTTATTTAAATCATAAATTATATATAAAAGTCTTATAATATATTTACGCGGTAACAGAATATGGTTATACGGTAACGGAGTTCGGTTCCTACATTACCGACTGTCGGTATCTAACGGTTTAAGTCCCCGTGGGACGTTACAGTGTCACGTCCCGGGTGAGGTCTTTTGGAACGATGACTGTGAGGAAGGAAAAAAGGACCGGCGCGAATCTGAAATCCAGCACTCTGAGGTTTTGAGGGAGATTCAGGCGCGAATATTAAATCCGTCACTCTGGGGATTTTGAGGGAGATTCAGGCGCGAATATTAAATCCGTCACTCTGGGGATTTTGAGGGAGATTCAGGCGCGAATATTAAATCCGTCACTCTGGGGATTTTGAGGGAGATTCAGGCGCGAATATTAAATCCGTCACTCTGGGGATTTTGAGGGAGATTCAGGCGCGAATATTAAATCCGTCACTCTGGGGATTTTGAGGGAGACTCAGGCGCGAATATTAAATCCGTCACTCTGGGGATTTTGTGGGAGACTCAGGCGCGAATATTAAATCCGTCACTCTGGGGATTTTGAGGGAGACCAGGCGCGAATATTAAATCCGTCACACTTAGAATTTCTGGAGGTGATTAGGCGCGAATCTTACATCCAGCACTCTAATCGACCAGGGAAGGTTTTAAAAAGGCGAATATATATATATACCCGGAGAACACCCGTTAGAGTACCTTGTATTTGTTTTGATTTTGGTGATAGGATTTACCGTTGCGTTCGTATATAAGAAACTACGCTTAGTATTTCCGGGAATTTGCACGGTTCATGCAACCGTATGTTTATAAATGCTGGAAGCGCTCTCGCGTTCACGAACAGAAATCAGCTGTTGCGGCAGCTTGTTTATTTGGGATCTTTGTAACCAAAGGATGCACACAATAATTCGAAGCGTGATTCAAAACTAAGCGGTTTATTAGTAATGCTTAGTATTTGGAACATTGGCACATGACAAGTAATTACAATATGAAAATATGGATATGATGTAAATAGATATAGGCAAATTAAATTATTATAAAAGCAATAAGCGTTGCTAATACAAAACATAAATGATCGTAATAAGCTCTAGAAAGTAATATAATATGAAATATAATAAGAATAGTAATGCAAAATATATACAAAGAAAGAATTAATGAGATTATATATAAGTTAGTAATAAACGTTAGTAATAATGAATATTCGCAATAAGCTTTGATAAACAAAATAATAATAAATGGTATGGTGGTGATATGCACAGTAATAATGTTAGATAAAAGACTTACAGTAATCGTCGTATTTCACAGATTTGAATCTTTTAACACTGTTTTAAATATACTTTGGTCAAAGAGGATTGTCTATTGACAAAAGATCAGCAATGAAAGAGGCCTGGCCTCTCGATCCTTCGTATTTATAAGACCTTACAGGAGTACTGCGGGGGTACGCGCGGTAAAGACCTTGACAGTTTTCGGGAACAAGACGCAGTAGATTTTGGGGTTTTTGTAAACGGTATGGCTATTAATAGATGTGTTTATGTCACGTACGCCAAATGCGTCGTAATTACAATCACGTGTTGATCACGTTTGTACATTTGCGTCGCAGTAACATTTCTGGGGTTCTTATGGCTGCGGAAGGAGATACTCAACTCGCCGAATGGGTTTTTGGGTGTTTTATAGGAAAAGGGTTAGAGTGACTTGGACTCTGTGAGTGGTAAAGAGGGGATTGAGACGTGGTCTCGATTTAAGAGGGTTTTTGTAACGAGGGACTTGTTTGAACTCGTTTTAAAGGGATTCGTGCCTCATATGGCGAATAGGCGAAGGAGTTTGTAACGATCATCTCGTGATGGGGATCTCTAAGATACATCATCGAGGTGGCGTTTTGTATAGGTCATCTTGTGTTGGGGACCGCTAGGGTACAACATCAAGGTGATCGGCGATTGGGGAGATGGGGTAAGAGTTGAGTTTGACGGACTTTGGTGGAGTGATTGTGAGGTTTATTAATGGATTATTGGAATAGAACCGCGCGAAAAATAGTGGGACGTCACACCTCCCCCTTTATATGAAGAAATTTGTAATTTCTTAACATAAGGTTTGGGTGGTTTAAAGAAAAATAAAATATAAAGCCTATTTGGCGTGAAAAAGAAAAACAAAAGATATTGCCTATTTGGCGAAAATAATAAAAAAAAAAAAAAAAATAACTAAAGGTTGGGAAAGGTATATATACAGGGGACTAAATACAAGGATATTTACAGGGAATGATAGGATTAAGGAAGGAAGGAGATTTTGGAGGAATTAATAGGGGGGAAAGGAATATTCAAGGGTAGAGAAGGAGGGATCATCCAGGATGAACGTGAGGTCATACCCATTTTGATATTGGTCATCGAACCACCTTAGGAATGCGGGTGTCAGCTCCGTGTGGTCTGGAACCTTGGTAGCTGACCCCGTGTCCAGGATTTCCACGATTCCTGGACAAGGAGGGATGGTGGAGGGAATTTGGGAGGTGGAGGCTTGGGGAGAGGAATGGTATGGAGGAGGGGTAGGGCGGGAGAGTACCTCTCTGCTGCCTGTTGGTGGGCAATATGGGGGTTGTGGGGTGACGGTTTCTTGATCCGTTGGTGTTGGTAGGGGGGAGTCATCTATGGTGATGATCTCCACCGCTGGTGTTGCCTCCCTGACGATGATTGTGGAGGTCACCTTGGGAAGGAGTGGGGGCAGACTTCCTCCTTCTTTGCGGGCCTCCTTGCGCATCCACTTTATGTGGGCCAGCCTCCTTTTGAGGCCACCCCCATGGTTCTTTGGGTTGTTTGCCTTGGGGGCTCTTTTGTGTGGCATTATTTTCCTTAGGAAATGAGTGAATTAATACATGTTTTCTACTTTGGAATTAGGGTCAACCCGGATCTTCGCGTAACCGACCAAGACGCGCTTTATTAGCATGTATTATTTTAGTTTTGCCCTTCCAAGTTATTTTTAAATTCTGTGAAGGGATTACTTCCAATATCGTATGAGGACCAGAGTACTGATCTCCGAACTTTCCTTTCCGCGGTTCAATTAAAACGAAGATTGGGTCGCCCGGTTTAAAGGTCTCTTCATTTATGTGCCGATCATAATATTTCTTATAACGGAGTTTAGATTGATTTAATTTTTCTGCAGCGGCGGTTTGCAGTTCTTGCACCCTCGTACTCAATTTTGAGAGGTAGTGATTGTACGTTTCGTTTTCGAAATCTTCGGGCACCTTTTTTCGGCTGGGTACCCGGGCTATTTTCCCAAATACTAACTCGTATGGGGTGTAACCAGTGCCCTCGTGGACGCTGGTATTATAAGAGAACGCGGCCAAATCAGTCCATTCGTCCCAGTCGCTATAATTACCGATAAACATCTTTAAATACTCTGTTAAAACGAGATGCGATCGCTCTAAAGAGCCGTTTGTCTGTGGGTGGAAGGCTGTGGTTCGAAATTGTTCGATTTTAAATTTTTGCGCGATAGCCTTCATGAATTTACCAGTGAAATTTGCTCCTTGGTCAGTGAGGATGGCTCTAGGAGCTCCGAATTGACAAATAAATCGTTTTATAAACGCGTCGGCTATTTTCATCGACGTAGATTGTTTAAGGGGTTCACACACAAAGTACTTCGTTAACAAATCTTGCATAGTTAGGATGTAGGTATTTCCTGCTCTCGTAGTGGGTAGTGGTCCTACTATATCTAATGCGATTTTATCGAAGGCGCGTCCAGGCGTGTCGGTGAGGATCATTGGTTGCCTGGTTTTAACACGAACGAGTTTCTTCCGTCGACAGTCCGCGCAGTTTCGAATGTAATCCTCCACAGCTTTTTTCATGCCTTTCCAAAGATATTTATGGCGAATTCGATTATAAGTTTTTGTTACCCCTTTGTGTCCGGCTAGAGCGGATGCATGGTTTTCCGTAATAATATTTTGGCGTTCAGATTCTTCTGGGATTCGGACTATTTGTAAACATATTGTGACATCGATGTCTTCTTCGTCGACGGTTTCAAGAACGTCTGTAATGATTTCCTGCCAGCTTAATTGATCGATACTTGCCGTTTTTGCTATACTGAATGAGTATATTACAAGTTCTCTTATCACGTTTTTAAGGGAAGATAGGGCTTCGCCCCAAGTTGTCGTGGTTAGTGGAGTATTTTGTGTTTCTTTAATGACTAATCCAATGAGGATTTGTCCCTTATTATATGATACATGTGCCCTGCCCAATGTAAGTTCGCTTGTTATTATTAGTTCTCCAGCTTCTTGTAATTGTTCCATTATTTCGACGGTCGCGATTTCTATAGCGCTATTGGTAGGTCCCGCGTCTTGGTCGCTTACGGCGATATCGTCGGTTTCGCCGTACACAGACATGTTTAGTTAGCCGTTATTTAAATTCAGGTTGTTCTATCCCGGGAACCAAAAATTATTAACCCGTAATGATTTCTATTTGAAAGGAGGAAATGTTCCGTGCACTCAACGCAGCTACTCAACGGGCGCGTTTGGAATAAGGGGTTTTTACAACGAGGGCATTTAGGGAATAGATTATTCAAAGTATAATAGTGTTCCTGATATATTTCTTTCACTTCAATTGGATTCAAGTCGAAGCAGTGTAGACAAATATCATAGCCTTCCGTGGTCGTTGATACGCCGCCCGAAACACAGGTCAGTTCATTAGTATATGCCAATTGGTTCAGAAATTCGTGGCACAAGTTTGATAGATACTGTCGTTGAAATCTATTAGGCATACTTTATTTTGGGATTTGTGGGTACCTTTTGTATAAAGGACCTATTTCTCGTGGCCTACCTTAAGTGACCAAAATTATTATGTTTTGTTTCTTGTCTAGGATTTGAATTCTTTTATGCTCGGTTATTGATTTTAATCGCGGCTTTCATGTAAGAGGAAGAAATGTTCTGTGCACGCGGCGCACCTGTTAATGGGGCGAGTGCGATATATAATGTTATTACACCATTCACAATTGGGGAATGTATAGGGCGACTGACAATAATGTATTTGATATATTATTTCTGTATTTACTGGATCTCTCTGAGAGCAATTCAAACAAATTTCCTCGTCTTCGTAGGTAGTCGCTAAATTTCCAATAACACAAACCCACGTCGACACAAATGCAGGTTGTATTACGCCTTGTAACATGCGACTTCGATAAGATAGGGCGCCCCGATTGGGGTGTTCAATATACATATTAAATCGTGAGACTTTGTGGGTACCGTATGAAAAGAGAATTTATTTCTATTAACGGTAGACGTTATCCCACCGCTGTCACCAAAAATATGTCACGTCCCGGGTGAGGTCTTTTGGAACGATGACTGTGAGGAAGGAAAAAAGGACCGGCGCGAATCTGAAATCCAGCACTCTGAGGTTTTGAGGGAGATTCAGGCGCGAATATTAAATCCGTCACTCTGGGGATTTTGAGGGAGATTCAGGCGCGAATATTAAATCCGTCACTCTGGGGATTTTGAGGGAGATTCAGGCGCGAATATTAAATCCGTCACTCTGGGGATTTTGAGGGAGATTCAGGCGCGAATATTAAATCCGTCACTCTGGGGATTTTGAGGGAGATTCAGGCGCGAATATTAAATCCGTCATTCTGGGGATTTTGAGGGAGACTCAGGCGCGAATATTAAATCCGTCACTCTGGGGATTTTGTGGGAGACTCAGGCGCGAATATTAAATCCGTCACTCTGGGGATTTTGAGGGAGACCAGGCGCGAATATTAAATCCGTCACACTTAGAATTTCTGGAGGTGATTAGGCGCGAATCTTACATCCAGCACTCTAATCGACCAGGGAAGGTTTTAAAAAGGCGAATATATATATATATACCCGGAGAACACCCGTTAGAGTACCTTGTATTTGTTTTGATTTTGGTGATAGGATTTACCGTTGCGTTCGTATATAAGAAACTACGCTTAGTATTTCCGGGAATTTGCACGGTTCATGCAACCGTATGTTTATAAATGCTGGAAGCGCTCTCGCGTTCACGAACAGAAATCAGCTGTTGCGGCAGCTTGTTTATTTGGGATCTTTGTAACCAAAGGATGCACACAATAATTCGAAGCGTGATTCAAAACTAAGCGGTTTGTTAGTAATGCTTAGTATTTGGAACATTGGCACATGACAAGTAATTACAATATGAAAATATGGATATGATGTAAATAGATATAAGCAAATTAAATTATTATAAAAGCAATAAGCGTTGCTAATACAAAACATAAATGATCGTAATAAGCTCTAGAAAGTAATATAATATGAAATATAATAAGAATAGTAATGCAAAATATATACAAAGAAAGAATTAATGAGATTATATATAAGTTAGTAATAAACGTTAGTAATAATGAATATTCGCAATAAGCTTTGATAAACAAAATAATAATAAATGGTATGGTGGTGATATGCACAGTAATAATGTTAGATAAAAGACTTACAGTAATCGTCGTATTTCACAGATTTGAATCTTTTAACACTGTTTTAAATATACTTTGGTCAAAGAGGATTGTCTATTGACAAAAGATCAGCAATGAAAGAGGCCTGGCCTCTCGATCCTTCGTATTTATAAGACCTTACAGGAGTACTGCGGGGGTACGCGCGGTAAAGACCTTGACAGTTTTCGGGAACAAGACGCAGTAGATTTTGGGGTTTTTGTAAACGGTATGGCTATTAATAGATGTGTTTATGTCACGTACGCCAAATGCGTCGTAATTACAATCACGTGTTGATCACGTTTGTACATTTGCGTCGCAGTAACATTTCTGGGGTTCTTATGGCTGCGGAAGGAGATACTCAACTCGCCGAATGGGTTTTTGGGTGTTTTATAGGAAAAGGGTTAGAGTGACTTGGACTCTGTGAGTGGTAAAGAGGGGATTGAGACGTGGTCTCGATTTAAGAGGGTTTTTGTAACGAGGGACTTGTTTGAACTCGTTTTAAAGGGATTCGTGCCTCATATGGCGAATAGGCGAAGGAGTTTGTAACGATCATCTCGTGATGGGGATCTCTAAGATACATCATCGAGGTGGCGTTTTGTATAGGTCATCTTGTGTTGGGGACCGCTAGGGTACAACATCAAGGTGATCGGCGATTGGGGAGATGGGGTAAGACTTGAGTTTGACGGACTTTGGTGGAGTGATTGTGAGGTTTATTAATGGATTATTGGAATAGAACCGCGCGAAAAATAGTGGGACGTCACAACAGCCGTGTAAACACTGTAAGAAACTCTATGCTCGGGTATCGCGAGCCGAAATCAGCTGTTGCACCGATTTGTTTTGGTTTGGTGGGTTTCGTAGCTGGAGGATCTTTATAATGATTTGAAACGTTATTTTAGAAAGAAGAGCGGTTGTTTATTTTTAAAGCACTTGGTAAGTATATATATCTGTGGTTGTAAGGAAAAACGACCCATGTCACAATTTCAAAAAATTTGAGTTTATGCATTAATTCAACTGTAGAATATTGGATGTATGTTTTTATCAGAAAAAAATGCATAAAAACGAATTTTATACGTTGAAAAAATAATGAAATTTAACCAAAGTCCAATATTCAATTAATACGCATTTGGCAAAACAACGTTAGTCCACAAAATTTGCACAATACGACGTATCTTTCCTTTGTGATCGCTTTTTATTTTCTATTTTTATTTATCTGCATATACTATAACATATTTTGTGTAAAATAAAATGAGCAAAATTATATTTCATATTTTTATTTTACTAGAAACAGCACACTATGAAATAACAGTGATACATAAATGTGTAATTTGTATTTTACAAAAAAACAACGCAAAGCACAGAAGAAAACGAAAGAAGATAAAAAAAGAAAGTGAAAGAAGGAAAAGTAATCATTTCTTTTCTTTTCTTCTTAACGCCATTTTGAATTTTTTAGGTTCTATTCCTTCACTGACGTTATGGTCGTCATCGGCCTCCAATAAATCTAAATCCGGATGAGCGTTTCGTATATTCTTTGCGGTCGATAAGTTAATATAAAATGACCTAACATCAGGATCAATAAGTGATAACATACTTAACAAATCCTTTTTCTTTTCTTCGGATATACTTAAAGGACCGTCATACAGCAATTTTAATTTTTCACTAAGAATTCCATTAAAGTCTTTTTTTCTTCTTAAATTAATTTTAAGGAAAGGCTCATTCTCTTCTAATTATTCTTTATATAATATAATACCATATTCTTTAGTATACCTTAACCATCTTACATTTTGCCATATGAAGCGATGACCATCGACATTTTTGTGTCGTACGACCAAAGGTCCTTTCAAAAGCGTGTCAAATTTTTTAAAATCTTCTTGCGTCATAGGTACAACTTCAAACGGGTTGCGACTTTTGGCATTTCTGACTAATTGATACCAATCTCTTGGATGGTCGATTTTAACGCCATATTTTTTTTTAGCTCGTTCTATAACTGCATGATCTACATCGCATTCCATATGCGTATGTCCAGGAACTAAAAATTTGTGATCGATTATTTGCAAATTTGGTATTGATTCTATGACAGAAAGGAACATTGCCGCCACAATATTATTTTTATTATTTTTGTCCACTACACGAATCAGAATAAAATATAACGTGGTTCACTTCATTTGGAATGTCACGTAAAAAAATATTTAAGCAAGAAGCAATTTCATTTGATCCTCTATTTCCTATTGCTTCATGCCACATGTAGCATTTCGTTTTTCGGCGAGTGCTATCGGTAATGGTTAAATTGAATGTCCAAAGAGGCCTTTTGTAAAATGCTACCGAAGTTTTTAGCATAGGCGTTGGAAGACATTGTTGAAGATCAAATGAGCAAACTAAAGTTCTTTTATGAATGTCTTTTAATGCTTTCATTTTGTCTAAAGCTTTTGCATCATATGCAAATTTTGCTTCGTCCTGGTGAGACTTTTGAGATAATAGGATATTGCTCCTAAGAGTAGTATCTGATTCATATTTTATCTGGGCTGCATATTGATCACATTTATGGCAAGTATCTATCTTGGGAGGCTTAAATCGTAGACCAGATTGATTAAAGATTTTCCTGTAAGTTGCAAGACTTACTGGACATGGATTTTCTGATGTATAAAGTTCGTACATTATTGTTACGTTTAAACCAGATGGCAAGTATTTTCTAGATGTGTGTGCTCTCGAATAATGACTTTCATAAGCCAGAAATTTTCGAATATGACACTTTACTTCTTCAGTTCTTTCTTCTTTTATCTTGTTTGCTGGAGGATTCATTCCTCTTTGATCTTTAAAACAACCTGCATCTTCATTCGAAGAAATCTTTTTCAAAACAGTTCTGATAACCCCACAAGTTTCATTAAATGTTAACATAAAACAGTGTTTGCATGTTTTCATAAGTCGTGATTCAGCTGGGACATAATAATTCACTGTATATTTTCGCAGAATACGACGATTACTCGTGTCTCTTTTACGTGATCGCATTTTATTTTCTATTTTTATTAATCTACTTAAGTAACTAATTCTTTTACAATATGATCCTTCACGCCAGTAAGCTTCAAAAGCTTTTTTCTGATCTTCCATCGTAAGTGCAATTTGACATTTGCTTCGACACGTTGATAATCTTGTAAATTTTCTCGCCAAAATCGTTTTGCCCGAAGATGATTCGTACGATACACCAGAATTCCTTTTCTCTTTCCTGGTAGCTCGAGTTTCGTTAAGACTATTGCTTTGTTTATGCGAATTATTGTTAGCATCAACCATTCCCTGAATAACACCTTCAAAAAAACAATATGTACCTTATTTTATTGTCTATATTACGCAATTATATCGTAATTCTATAAACATTTTATTTTTTGTTTGCAGATCAAATATTTATATTTAACACACATTGAGATTATCTACGATGTGAAGATATGTATATTATTTAGGTTAGTGGGCATAGTTATAATGTACCTACCTTCAAAAGATTGATCTGTATCCGTTAAATCCGTATCTGTAGAATACTGGGTAATGAGATCCATTTTCAACTATGGTAACTGCAGTTAAATTTTAATGGACGTGTTTATTAAACTTTGACACATTTACTGAACGGGAACGCACTAATGCTTTAGACGTGCACGATGCCCGCGTCTCGCGTAGAATGCTCGCATCTCACGTACAATGTTTATGTTTTGTTTTGGAAAAACAACTTAACTGCGACACGTTCAAGCAGAACAACACAAGTCCAGTGGACTTGTGTCATTCTACCTAAAGTATATGTAAGTTATTACTATTTTGTTTATTATTATTTACGTTAATTATACGAATATTGAATATTATGCAAAGTGAAGGAAATATACGTTTATATCGTAAGACAAAAACAAGGAAACATAGCTAATAAGAAGAATTGGTGTTTAGAACTTTCAACGACAATATCTCGAAAGTGAAAACATGTGACATGGGTCGTTTTTCCTTACAGCCACAGATATATAATGATGCGTTTGACTTTAAGCATCGACACAAGACATTTATATAAAGCGGTATAAGATATAAAATATATGTATGGACATGAATAACAGGTATATAAACCAAAGAAAGAAATACGTTTAGCAATAAACGTTAATAATACACAGAAATGCAATAAGCGTTAGAGAAATAATATGAAATACGATAAATGTTCGTTATACGAAATATATATAATCTCTTCGTCTTATTCACGCTTACTGCGTTCATATTTCTTCGTTTATTATTGCTTATTACGTGTATATATATATATATATATATATATATATATATATATACATATACACGTTATACGAAATATATATATATACGAAGAAATAATAAATGGTATGGAGGTGATATAAGTATAATAATGTGAAATAATAATGGCTTACAATATTTGCCGTAGAGCACTGAATTTAATGATGCAGTAAGCTAACACAGTAGAAATATCAAAAGCAACGTAACACTTCGCGGGAGTGGTTTCCGTAGAAGAGATTCACTAGAAGAGTGTTCACTAGAAGAGTTTCGCAGAAGAGAGCTCTGGCCTTTTGGGGCCTTGTATTTATACTATTTGCGGGATTGTTAGGGGTGAAGAGTATGCGCGGTATGCACCTTGACTTATCTTTGAAGATGCGTCGCAATACAACTTATTAATAGATTTTGTGTTTAGGGGTTTTATGTGGCCTTGTCTTGTACTGGTTAGGGGGAAGGGTATGCGCGGTGTGCACCATGGCACATACGCCAAATATGCGTCGCAGTAATTATCACGTGTTGATCACGAATGTAACGTTCAACTGTCCGGGGACAACTGAGCATCGACAGATCCCCGAGAGCAGAGCGGCGTCCCCTCGAGTGTAGGATTGGTGGGGTTCTATCTCTACGGTTAAGGAGTAAAATCCACGGCTTAACGTCGCAACGTCTGTTTATTCAAACACACTTATTCTAATAACAATAACAAATAATTAATATTTCCTATAGTCTACGATTATATATCTTATTTTGGTATATATGTACAGAGGTATGTTGCAGTGTACTGCCGCTGCCGTCTCCGGGGCGAGCTAGTACTCTTGGCAACGTCTGCTGCAAGAAGGCCGCTGCCGTTTCCGGGGCGAGCACACTTCTCTCGGCAGAGTCTTACTCTTACTCGTGGTTAATGTTAATTAATATATATGAATATTTGTATATTGAGTTACGTTACAGTGTATGGCCGCTGCCGTTTCCGGGGCGAGCTCGTACTCTTGGTAACGTCTGCTGCAAGAAGGCCGCTGCCGTTTCCGGGGCGAGCACACTTCTCTCGGCAGAGTTTTACTCCTACTTTGATTCGTGTATTATAGTGCAAGGCCGCTGCCGTCACCGGGGCGAGCTCAATACTCTATAATACTAGCTTTTAGGAACGGCCGCTGCCGTTTCCGGGGCGAGCTCGATTCTCTTAGCTAAGTCTGCTGCTAGAAGGCCGCTGCCGTTTCCGGGGCGAGCACACTTCTGTTGGCAGAGCATTCGAATGACCCGCTTAGCTGCGTGCGCCTCTTTTATACTCGAGAATTGGTCAGTTGGCGCATGCGCAGTGAGCCGCAGTTTGTTATTTTGTATTTCATTCGCTTATTACATCGTATTTTGTCTTGTTCTTTTACTAATACTTATAATTAATTGTTCCTAACATTCTTACAATAATTATCCTTCTAATATTCGGTTGAATCATTAATTATATATAAAAGTAATAATAATGTAGTTTGCGCAGTATGTTTGATGGTCTACATGGTAATACAAATCAGTTCCTACTTTACCGACAGTAGAGTTTTATTGGTTTGAGTCCCCGTGGGACGTTACACGAAGGTAAATATGCGTCGCAATAACATTTCCGGGGTTTTTATATGGGGCTGTGGATTGATTTGCGAGGAAGTGGCGTTATAATACCGCGCGAAAAATAGTGGGACATCACAACAGCTCCTTAGAGGTAGACGCGGTCTAATAATAATTTCGGCTCACCCAGTACTCTTATGTTTAATTAAACTTAGAGTCGGGAAGAATGAACGTCACAGGATAATAGGCTTGGAACGACTGACATTCATTTATTCTTCCTTGGCAACGGAATCGGTTATTACTATCGGAATGTACAGAGTGGAGGGGCAATTCTTATGTCTGGAGTTCGATCGGATATGAAACATCGGATTGCTGGGTGGCGATTGAGTGTCGGACAGCGTGACATATGCTGATTTTATGTTCATTAAATTGATTTGATTTGTGGTTATAGGCTGATTTCAAGTCGTTTGGATTTGTGGTTATGGGTTATATGTATTGATGGCTGGGTAATTTTTTAACCCCTCGGATTTTTTCGTAATTTTGTATTGTCATTAAAACTACGTACGCTTGCGAGGTTTCAATACAATTGGATGGGTGGAATTGGGTTGAAATTGAGTTTCTAGATTTGAACCAAACATACAAGAAATAAACAGAATTTATTTAATCATTGTCTACAATTAAATATATTTGTCGGAATCGGAGGCGATCCAGAGTTAGCATTAATTCTCCTTCTCGCAACACGTCTCATTTTCTTTATTCGAGCTTAATAAGAACTGAACACCACGATTATAACGCACAATCAGACTCACGATTACAATGTTACACAAATCGAGAACGAATGAATTCTCGGAATGGGGAGACGAACCGTACTCTACGACGCTTTCTTCGCGAATTCTCTTTTATCAATCCCGCATTCTGTCGGAATCGGAGGTGGTAGTCTGGCAACCGAGGGAAAAGATTGATAATTTGAATGCGGGATTGATAAAAGAGAATTCGTGAAGAAAGCGTCGTAGAGTACGGTTCGTCTCCCCATTCCGAGAATTCATTCGTTCTCGATTTGTGTAACATTGTAATCGTGAGTCTGATTGTACGTTATAATCGTGGTGTTCAGTTCTTATTAAGCTCGAATAAAGAAAATGAGACGTGTTGCGAGAAGGAGAATTAATGCTAACTCTGGATCGCCTCCGATTCCGACATCAGAAGTGGGATTACCCCAAATTCAAGAGATGCAGCCACAGCCCAGCGTAAATTCTATTCCCGAAGTTCGTCCTGAGTCCGACATACATTCGCCGAGAGAAGGTCATATTCGGCAGCTGCTGGAAATTCAAAATCAAAACATGAAGGACCTGATTGACGCCATTAAATCATCTCCCATTCGTAACAAAATATCTTTACCTACATTCAACCCCGATGAACCGAAGTCCGACCCAAAATCGTGGTATGCCACAGCAAACCTATGCTTATCTGAGCGAAATCTTCGAGGCGGAGATTTAGTGATGGCAATCTCTGGTGCAATGAAGGGCAGTGCATCGAGGTGGCTCTCTCAAGTTACTTTCCCTGAGATGACGTGGATGCAATTCAAGGAATTATTCCTAGCTCATTATAATTGTTATGAAACTACTCCGGCTATCCTAATTGACGTGCTTAATGGACGGCCTAATGAAGGAGAGTGTTTGGCTGCTTATGCAGCAAGACTGATGACGACGTTAACTCTACGTTTTCGAGATCTAAGTATGGAGCAGATCACAGTAGCACTGATATTGGCGCATACCGCCCAATTCGATAGACGTCTTCAGCGATTGGCGTTCACAACGGAGATTGACTCCCGAGACAAGCTACAGCGGGAATTACAGGCGTGTTCATTTTTAAAGAGAAAGGCCACAGTTGTTCATTCGTCTACGTTTCAGACTGCGACGCCTTCCTCGTCAACTAAGGAAGTCTCATCCACCAACAAACGATATAAAGCCTCTACTCAGATCAAAAGTGTATGTTTCACCTGCGGAAAGCCTGGACACCGAGCCAGGGATTGTTATCAAAAAAAGGAAATCGTCGTCCACAAATGCTGAATCATCTTCTGGGACGTCAAGAGGACCGCAGAAGGACGCTGCAGTGAGCTGTTACAGATGCGGTGAAAGCGGCCACTACGCCTCCAGATGTCCACAAAAAACCTACAGCAAGGATACCAGGAACGCGCCGGGAGCTCCACTAAGCACTACGCAGCGACGCGTTGACCTTTGTATCATAGGCAATCCTACCGGACGGTTAACTCTTAATGGTGAGTCATTTCTGTATCATTATGACTCTGGTGCCGAATGCTCTCTTATGAAAGAAAGGTTGGCCTCAAAATTTGCCGGTAAACGCTTTCACAACATTGTGATACTCACCGGTATTGGGCAAACATCAACATCTAGCACCATCCAAATCTTAACAGAAGTACAAATTGATGATTCGTGTTTAGAAATACTTTTCCATCTGGTTCCTGATAATTTCCAAAAAAAACTCCCCTGGAACTAATGGTGGGAAGAATTGCTAGACCGTTAAAGTTGATGGTGGCAAAAAAATAACGAAACAATATTGAATGTACAAGAATTAAGAGAGCAGGCGAACCAGAGTATGATGAGAAATGCCTGATAAAAAAAAAAACGTTTCGACAGCAGTAAGGCGACTGTACAAAATTATTCAGTCGGAGATTATGTTTTATTGGAGAATGAAAAAGCTAGCTGCGAAATTCAACGGACCTTTTAAAATTATTGAAGTATTGGAGGGAGACAGACATCTACTCAAAGCTCTAAATTCTAACCGTACGTACAAATACCCGCATGACCGTGTAAGAAAGGCACCGTATCATCAGTTTCCCAACGATTTGGAAAAGGAGAAAGTAAATGACACCCAATAAGACTCTGATTAAGCAAAGACTAGACACGAGACCACTGATCGCTGGTCGCACCACCCGTTGTAGCGTGGTGGCGGGGACTATTATGTAAAAAGAGTAGGGACTCACAAATTATTAGCCGTACTGCACGCAAAGGGGCTGCTCACAACCGAAGGACTGAGTTGTGAAGATGCATGTGTATCAGGGTTACTGTTCACATGGCGTGCACGCCAGTGTTAGACGGCCTGAGTGAGTGGGTGACCGAAGGACTGGTCCACCGAACACGAGCTAACAGACCGAAGGACTGGTCTGGGCGTCAGTGGTGATGCGTGGTTTTGGTGTAATGCAGAGTCGGGTATCGATCGTATCCTGGGAAACTTTTGATCGGTACACTTCGAATAGTGTAAATCATTTAATTGAATCTATCTGAGCAGCTGGCCTTGCCCCTACCTTTTTTTTTGTAATTTTCTGGTCAGAATGACCGAGCGTGAATACCGTACGAAACCGTTGATTGTCTAGGTGACACTCGATTTCGTATCTATCCTCAACCACGTGTATGCCCGAGGGCGGGCGCATGTCAAGATGGCCGTGTCGGAGACGACACGAAATCGCATACGAATAAATAGCGAAGTCATTTTGGCGCCAATCGAGAACGCAAACGTCAGACCGCCAGCGAGCGCTTGAATGTAGTCTCGGAAGGGAATCGGAAGTGGTAGTCTAGCAACCGAGGGAAAAGATTGATAATTTGAATGCGGGATTGATAAAAGAGAATTCGTGAAGAAAGCGTCGTAGAGTACGGTTCGTCTCCCCATTCCGAGAATTCATTCGTTCTCGATTTGTGTAACATTGTAATCGTGAGTCTGATTGTACGTTATAATCGTGGTGTTCAGTTCTTATTAAGCTCGAATAAAGAAAATGAGACGTGTTGCGAGAAGGAGAATTAATGCTAACTCTGGATCGCCTCCGATTCCGACATATTTATATTTCCACCTCCTGCGCCTCCTCCCCATTCACATCCCCAGCCACCTCCCGCGCCACCTCTCCACCCACCTCTTCCGCGCCCTTGATGCCGGCCACCCCGTAGAAATTTAAGTTTTCTAACTTGTCTTCTTAGCTGAAACAAAAACATAAAAATGATGTTTTTTACTTCTACCCATACATATAGTGATTCATAAAAAAATATTCGGACATTTCTTAAAACGGAATAACATTCTGACAATTGCACAAAATAGATGAGTAGGATGTAGGGTTGACCGGGGGCGATTGTAACACGTTAAATATCTCAAAACATATGATAGATATTAACACAAAATTTGAATATATGATGAAGAATGACATTTGGAATACACACGTCCATGTCCTAGCAAAGTAAGTTGTTCTAACAGATTTAAAATTGTAATATAAATACTCCGTTTGCAATTACGTGTTTTTTATTTTTCTTTTTAATATTTAATCCAGCCATTTTTAAAGTAATACTGATCGTTACCTAATACTTTTAAGTGTCTCGTTAATCAAAATTTATAATGTAAGTTCAAAAGCCCGGTCAGGGACGGTTGTATCACTTTCTCCGCTTCTCATTTTTTATTAATAACCTGGATATTACTTAACATGCAGCGAAACTGTTGTGTCTCAATAATGTTCGATAAGTAAGTAACATTTTCGTATAAGAACTTTTGTTCTAACTGTGATAGTTCTTGCGTAATCGTATTCCAAAGTCAAAGTTTTACTATCGCCCGGGTCTACCCTATTAAGATATAGTACCACATTCCACATAAGTACCTTCATTATGGTTTCCTCGGATTTATCCGGGAGATTTTCTCGGCTGCCAGCCTCCGATGCCGCCTGTACACGGCTTGGCCCTGCTGCCGATGCCGCCTGTTCATGGCTTGGCCCTGCTGCCGACGACGCCGCCACACCTCCCGGAACTTCTGTCAACGCTTCTTGCATCTACAAATGGAAAAAAATATATAACAAAAAATTTTAAGTTAAACAATCTTATTTGACTTGATCAAAAATGCCTAGACTATTAACGAAGTTAGCTTTACATTATGTAAGTAAATTTTTCATGTGGGCCATTTTCATCAGGACGACATAACGACGTGCGTTACGAAAAGTAGCACGTCTCTTTTTTCTTTTTACGAAAAACAGCACGTTTCTGTTTGCCACGTAAAGAATAACGTTTCATCGCTTCCGACGAATATTAGCAGGTTTGGTCTTCCGCCGCGAAAACTAGCATATTGCACTGTTTCGCCCCGAAGAATAGTAGGGGAGACCGGGGCTAGTTGACTAATTTTTTACATTTCTAATTTTTATAAATAGACCATTAGTATTTTGTTGACTTACTGCATACCAAAAGTTTCCAAATTTCATTAGGTATACAGGCATAATTTTGAAAATCGTTTTAATTGAGTCTAGGTTGTAGTTTTTATTGTATTTAGAGTAGTGAGACGAATAAGTCAACAGACCCCGGCTACGGGGTTAGTTGACAAATATGATGGGGTCAGTTGACTTGACATTTACTTTTCAGTTTTAACCCTTTGCATGCGAAAGGTGTATATAAACACTGTCACAGTACATCAATATAATGTGAAAAACGTATATATACGCTGCCAATTCCATCAATATGGTATACGAAACGCGTACATATGTATACTACGACCAATAAATTTTTTTATTTTTTTTTCACTCCTCCACAGTGTTATTTTTTTTTATTAATTATCATGGTCTAAGATACTGTAATTATTTTGTACTGGTTTGTTATGGTCTATTTGGAAGGCCTGAGAGTTTGAAGGGAGGATAGGGTGTAAAACTGGTAGGGTTGAGTTTGGAAGGATTTGTGTTGGGGGAAGTGGACTTGAGCAGCTAAACTCTTTGCCTGGACTGCATCTTGAGGATAAAAAATGCAATTATTAGTAGTATTCCTCTGCTTAGTCAAGTAACCCCGTCCGACATTGTTAACATGTTAAGGGTCGTACGTACAAAACCTCCACGCACCGGATAAAATAAAATACCGTAAATTATAGTCAAGGTATCACGTTTCCACAAAATATTCGTGAAATAACATCAAGCAGTACTTAGTGGACAAAAATTCATAAATAGTCGAAACGAAAATATTTACTTCCAGCCGACCTTTTCAGATTTTTCATTCTCACTGACAGAACACGCAAGTTTTTGTCACGGCGACACATTAAGTGGCAAGCTGGTCATTCATATGCTCCAATATTGCGAATCGCAGCATAATTTATTCCATAATACAAGAATTAAAGGGAATTAGTCAACTAACCTCGTTAGTCAACTAGCCCCGGTCTCCCCTACATTTTGGATTCTACGGCAGAAACGTTTCGGCGCGTGATCAGTTTAAATTGTTGAAGTGCATTTTGCATCGAAGAATTCAACTTTTGAAACTGTTGTTTAATAAATAATAACTCCATCTAATCTCCAAAGGAAACACATGAAAATTTTAATTTATATCTGTATCGTATTCTTATGGTGACAAACCGCGCAAACGTGCTCAAACGAAGACAGATGTTCTGTTTTTCGTAACGCACGTCATTATGTCATCCGAATGTAAATGGCCCACATGAAAAATTTATTTGCATAAAGTAAAACTAACTTCCTTAAAAACAGTCTGATTTACATGAGTCAATTTAAGGACTCTAGCGGAAGAATCACCCGGTTTAATAGTATACAATTTTAATACTTACAGTGCTCATTGACTCCATTTCGCTCAGTCTTCGATGAAGGCTCGCAAACAACTGATGTTCCTTGGTCAGAAACAGAGGGCTTTTATAACACCACCACGGTCAATTTCGTCCACACAGAATAATACCTGACAATCCTCGCGCTGGCCCTGTGTATCATGGGCCTAGTGGCCGCGGCCCACAGTGGTCTATTTCGCCAAAAAGCTGGCCAAAATGCAATTTTCAAACTATAAAACAGCGTTTTGCTACTATGACACATTTGTTATATACACTGCAATGTATCAAATACTGTTTGAGAAATTAAAATACAGTTATCAGTTACTATTATATAAACCTTCAAAGTTGGCTTAATTTCTTAGTCCTTAATGTCTTGATATTTCTATCATTTTTAATGTATCACACAAAGTTTCATTGAAGGAATTCATTTGTGAAATGTTTTACCATTAAAATATGTGTTATAAACATTAAATTTGCATAGCAGCAGTCCAAAATATTTGTACATTAACCCGTGTATTTCCCTTTCCAATATATCGTACATCTTAGTCCTCGCTTAATAAAGAACGAGGAAAAAAGTAATGTTATACGCTTTTATACGCAAAGAGAAGAAATTCTTCATTTCAGTACACTGCCCAGAAGGATATGCAATTGAAAAATTTTGCGATAATTTGCGATCCTATAAGATATTTACATTTAAAGTGCTTAAGAGGGTCTTCTACAGTTATAGACAATTTTTTACATTCTCCGGAATTTTTGTATAACGAAACTATGAAACTTCTTCCACTGACGTTTTTTTTTCACATGTAATTGTTCATTTTTCAACAATACTTACAAATTTTTACAATGAGAAATAATCAAAAGGTGGCAGTACAGAGCCTCGTATACAAAAGGGTGTACCGAAAGGATATTCTCATTGCTCTCATAAAATCTCAAGATCTACTTAACCGATTTCATTCAAATTTGGTGTGTATCTTCAATACACATGTTGCTATAGCCCGTACTAGAATGAAGTCAAGATTATTATTTTTTCTACTTTTCTTTACTCTGGAAATGTTAACAAAAATTTCGAAAATTGGTATTTCAACTTCAAAATACCACTTTTTCTAATTGTCAATATTTAATGAAAACAATTTTTCTAAACTAAAAATATGCCATTTATCGCCTATTGAACGAATAAATAATTAAACGATCCATTGATTTTCGCAACATTAACACCACTAATCAAATAATACAACTACCAGTCATTATTATATTTCGTATTTTATATAATAATCCTTATTTCGCAAAACATCTTTTGTTTCGTATTCATTTTTCGAAAACTAAACGAAGAGAATGTTTGTTTACGTTGTTGTAACGTCCCACGGGGACTCGAACCGGTAAAAACCGACTGTCGGTAAAACAGAACCGATCTTCATTACCATACAACTGTATTCCATTACCACGCAAACGCATTGTAAAGACTTTTGTACATAATTTATAATCTAAGCAAATATTAGAGAAACAAATATTATAGAAATGTTAAGAATAATTAATTATAAGTATTAGCAAAAGCGCAAGACAGAATAATGAGTAATAAGCGAACAAACACGAAATAACAAACAGCGACTCACTGCGCATGCGCCAGCCCGCCAATTCTCGGGTATAAAAGGTGACGCGCGCAGCACAGAGCGCGCTCATTCGAATACGTTCTTGCGACCAACGAATGCTAGTGCCTGGAGGCAGCTTAAGTACCATCCAGCAGAATTTCAGCACGCTCCGGAAACGGTAGCGACTGGTTCTCAGTGTTAAAAAGGTACGGGTGCTCCTCTTTGGACCTACCATTTGAAAGTTGAGAACTTTGTCTTCACGGAGGTTTCAAGCGTTGCTCCTATTAGTAGGTAGCAGCTTAACCGCTTAGCGAAGGCAAAGTCTACAGAACCCTAGAATAAACTCTGCCAAAAGAATTGGGACCCGCTCCGGAAACGGCAGCAGACCGATCTTACAGCAGTAGCCTAGAATAAAACTCTGCCAAAAGAATTGGGACCCGCTCCGGAAACGGCAGCAGACCAATCTTACTGCAGAAGTATATAACACAATACATATATTATTATACATATTAATTAACATATTAAATACAAAAAAACCATAAAAACCCAAAAAGAGAGCGTATTTAATCGTAGATTGTAAGTTATATTAATTATTATTTCATTGTTAATTATTGATTTATTAAATAAATAAGCACTATTAAGTTTAAAAGCCTTAGATTTAAATCTTTAGTCTGTAGAATAGAACCCCCACCATCCTATACTTGAGGGGACGCCGCTCTCCCCTCAGGGACCTCAACCTTCAGTTGTTCTCGAACAGCCGAACGTTACAGGTCGGATATTTTTTGGTGACAGCGGTGGGATTTCTCATTCGTTTAGAGGATAAAATTCAATTTGAAGAATTATTTCGTTAGTGAAATCACTCCATAAGTGAGTATTTTCCAAGAAATTTTTTCTTTCTCTAAATCTTACAGAGGCTTTAAAAACTTCACAATGCCTAACACAATTGGAGAAGCAATGGCTAACCTCACAATAAATACAGAAACTCAAACTCAGGAGACTACAGAAACTCCAGAAATAACTACAGTAAATACTCCAGGACCTTCAAATCCACAGATTAATATGAATACATCTACGAGTACATATCCTCAATTACCACACATTAGCTTACGCGATACCGCGGACACAGTCCCTTCTTTCGACGGTAGAAACATACCGATACACCAATTTATAAAAAGTTGCCGACATGCACGGCGCATGATTAATCCGAACGCAGAGTATGGATTAGTACAACTTATAAAGAATAAGCTTTTCGGACAAGCTTCTAGAGTAGTATTAAGCGGAGACTATAATTCAATCGATGATCTCATTTCAGTATTAGAGTCACGATTTGCTCCATTACATACTTCAATACAATTATATGGCGAATTATCAAATATTGCACAACTACATAATGAAACAACGGTAGATTACAGTAGTCGCGTATCCAATCTCTTACTTCAGATTAAACATTGCAATGCAATAGAGGTACCGACACATGTAAACCAATTTAATACAAACGCGGAACAAAACGCCATTAAAGCCTTTCTAACGGGACTCAAAACGGAAATTCACAATAGAATTTATGACCACACCTTCAGCAATCTTGACCGCGCTATCAATGTCGCGATCAAAGCAGAAGCGGAATATAACGAAAACCAACTACGAACAAGAGAAGCAGCTGGAATACCACCGACTAACCAGTGTGCAAATTGCCTTGGATACGGCCATATTGCTACCGCTTGCAGCAGCCGAATCCCACGAACCAACTGGCAGCAAAAAACCTGTCAACAATGTAATAGAACGGGACATACAACGCAAGAATGTAGGAGTCGAAGCGGAACACAAAACGGAGCACGAAACCAAGCATGGAACGATACATTCTGTGACTTCTGCCGAAGGCCAGGTCACATGACGCAAGATTGTAGGAGCCGAAGTTACACGAATAGAGCCCCTCAATCTACCGTATACTGTGATAATTGCCGAAGACCAGGTCACACAACACGAGATTGTAGAAGCCAAAGTTACACGAACAGAGCTCCTCAATCCAATGTGTACTGTGATTACTGCAAAAGACCAGGTCACACGATACAAGAATGCCGAAGCAAAAGTTATGCAGAAAGAGTGCAAAGACCAGAAGTATTCTGCGAGTATTGCAAATTTAGAGGTCACACGATAGACCAATGCAGAAAGAAAATATACTTCGATAGGAAAGAAAAAGAAGAAAAACAACCCCGTATGGTACGTAGGCAGGCCATACTTCGATTAAAAACGGAGCAAATAAGGAAACCTCCTAGCATCCTTCTTTCTGATGTAGGATTCAGCGAGAACCACGCAACGTTGATGATCGACACTGGATCTGACCTCAACGTCATCAAGAGAAGTGCTGTTTCACCGAATATACCAATCTATACGGACACTTTGTTCGACCTTAATGGTATTACGGACGGCCTACTCAGCACAATAGGATACATCAAAATAAGAACTTTAAACACAGAAATTATTATCCATGTTGTGGAGGATCTTCCTATTAAACAAGATGGAATACTAGGTACGGAATTCTTTCAAACAAACGGAGCGACCATCGATTATATGAAGTCAGAGATAATAATTGGAATGGAAATTATTCCATTTATCGATCCAGAAATGATTACGATACCAGCAAGAGCACGAAGCCAAATATATGTGCGAGTGCTTAATACACAGTCTAAAACAGGATACATTCCGAAAATTAACATTCACCCGAATATACATATGGGAAACGCACTAGTTTCGAATAACAACGGTGTAGCATTTCTTTTTGCTATAAATACATCCACAAAGGACATCAAAATTCCAGTACCGTCAGTTGAACTAGAAGAATTTGAAGAAATACCTGCAGAAGAAGAAACAACGATCACATATAAAAGAACTGACAGAACACATCAATTATTACAATTATTACGGTTGGACCATCTAAACTCAGAGGAACGAGCCAGCGTGGAACAACTAATAAAGGAACATGCAGACAGATTCTACCTTCCAGGAGAAAAACTGGAAGCAACAAACAAAGCATACCATAGAATTATTACAGAAAACAACGTTCCTGTTTTTACAAAACAATATAGGTATCCTCAAGCATATAAGGAAGAAGTTAGAGTACAGACTAAAGAATTGCTTGAAAAAGGAATCATACAGTCATCAACTTCGCCTTATAATTCACCGATCTGGATTGTACCCAAGAAAGAAGACGCTCAAGGAAATAAAAAGTCCAGAGTCGTAATTGACTTTAGAAAATTAAATGAACTAACAATTGGAGATGCCTATCCTCTGCCGAATATAACTGATATACTAGATCAGTTAGGAAGTGCAAAGTACTTTTCTGTATTTGATCTTGCATCTGGATTTCATCAAATTCCAATGCATCCAGACGATCGACATAAAACAGCATTCTCTACAATTTACGGGCATTATGAATTTACCAGAATGCCATTTGGACTAAAAAACGCACCAGCCACCTTCCAAAGACTAATGGATCAGGTCTTGACTGGGCTTCAAGGAATAGAGCTGTTCGTATACTTAGACGACATTGTCATATACGCCAGTACATTAAAAGAACATGCAACTAAATTTAAACGACTAATGGACAGACTAAGAGAAGCGGATCTTCACCTTCAACCGGATAAATGCGAATTTTTGAAGAAAGAAGTTTCGTACTTGGGACATATAATAGGAGAGGACGGAGTCAAACCTGACCCAAAAAAAGTAGTAGCAGTACAGGAATTTCCAACACCTACTACGGTCAAGAACGTCAAACAATTTTTGGGACTAAGCGGATATTATAGGCGATTCATAAAGGATTTTTCAAAAATTGCAAGACCACTTTCTAATCTCACTAGGAAGAATTATCAATTCGAATGGACCTACAAACAACAAAAGGCATTTGAAACCTTACGAGAAATTCTCTGCAAAGAACCCATATTACAATTCCCGGACTTCGATAAGGTATTCAACATCACGACAGACGCCTCAAGTATTGCTGTAGGTGCGGTCCTCAGTCAAGGGGAAATAGGAAAAGATTTACCGGTAGCTTACGCATCTCGCGTTTTAAACGACGCCGAAACACGATATTCTCCTACAGAACGAGAACTGTTAGCAATAATATACGCAGTTTTTCACTTCAGACCTTACATTTACGGACGGAAATTTTACCTCATAACAGACCATAAACCATTAGAATGGCTTCAAAATCTTTCCAATCCTACATCTCGATTAATGCGCTGGAAAATTAGATTAGCGGAATACGATTATAAAATTTTATATAAACCCGGGAAATACAACACAAACGCGGACGCATTGTCCAGGAATCCGATTTCACTACCATTACATGCAAAAAGAGCTCACTCAGATACAAATTCACATGAAAACAAAAAATTAAAAGAATTCCATCAATTTCCAACCCGACAAAGGGAAACTACAGCATCAACCTCTGGAAATCCAGCTCCACATAAACAATTAATAGTTAACTCATCAGAAACCGATTCCTCTTCATATGACGAAAGCGATGCGTTAAATTTAAAGCGAAAAAAATTAAAACGGAAAAAACAAAGCACAAACACCTCCTCCTCTCGTCCCGAGACTAAGAAACGGAATGTTGAAGCGGAAACACATACACCCCCTCGTTACGCGCCTCATCAAATTTCCGTTCCAGTCCAAATACACGCACCCCCGCAAGTCGTGACCCCCCAAGTCCAAATACACGCACCCCCTCAAGTACACGCACCCCCGCAAGTCGTGATACCTCAAAAATATAAACCCCCTCACATCAAGAAACCGCAAGAGGACTTAATTGAGGAAATCGATGAAACGGTCATAGTACCAAGACATAATTATAAAGACCCTCCCAAAATAGATGCAAAGTCAAGCTCAAGCACTCACCACACACCTAAAAAGAAGAAATTAAAATCAAAATCCAGCACGGACACAGGTCCTATAACGCCAATAACAATAAGGAAAGGAAGGATACTTACTCCTCCTCCACCATCCTCTCGTCCTCCTCCATTACTATCTCTTCCCCCACATTCTCCACGGCACAAACAACCCACACCAGCCAAACCAAGGATAGTATCAAATATTCCTGTTAAAAACCAAAATGCAGAGGTGGAAGATCATTTATGGATGGGCAAAGGATACGTAATAACATTCATAAACACACAAGGCAGGCCAATCGGACCATCAGGAGGAAAATTATATAAGGAAAAAAATATAAAACCTCACAAAATTCCACAGCCATTAAGAGTTGGAGAGTTAGTAAAAATTAAAGAAGGAAAGCACACAATCCTGGGACTCATCACACCAGAACATCCAACAGAAGAAGACGTATACAATTCGCTGAGGTCACTTCATACATACCTGGTATCTGAAAAAGCCACAAAAGTATACATCTCATCAGAAGAAGACAAAATTTTATTAAATCAATTACGACATTTAATAGAACTAATATTCCTACAAGAAGATATCCAATTCATCTTCTGCAAGGGCACACTCCTAACACCTCCTGTGCAAGAAAGACACCAGATCATCCAGGAGAACCATCAGTCACCTATAGGCGGACATAAGGGAATAACTAAGACATATCATCGAATTAGAGGCAAATACTACTGGAAGAATATGAAGTACGAGATAACACAATTCATTAAGACTTGCTTGGAATGCCAGAAGACTAAACTGGTACGAGTAAAAAATAAGGAACCCATGATACTAACAGACACACCTGTTGACGCTTTTGATAAGATTTCAATGGATATAGTAGGACCATTACCTTTTACAAATATAGGAAATAGTTATATACTCACTATCCAGGACAACTTGACTAAGTACTCTCTCGCTATTCCATTGACAAGCATTACCTCAGAAGATATAGCTAAGGCATTTACAGAGCATTTCATCTGTAAATTTGGAAGTCCTAAAGCAATCCTCACTGACCAGGGACCAAATTTTATGAGTGCCCTCATGAAGAAATTTGCTAGAGCGTTTCACATCAAACAATATCGAACCTCTGCATTTCATCCTCAGTCTAATGGATCTTTAGAGAGAAGTCACCACGTACTTGTTGAATACCTACGACATTACGTGTCAAAAGAAAAACAATGGGATCAATGGTTACCTCAAGCAATGTTCTCGTATAATACAAGCACTCACGAAGGCACGAAATTTACGCCTCACGAACTTGTTTTCGGAAGAAAAGCACGTCTTCCTTCCAGTATTCCCTCAACGGACAATATTAAAACATATCCGGACTATGTCGACAAGTTGATAGACAAATTATATCACATCCGACAAATGGCGCGAAGAAATCTGGAAGAATCAAAAATTCGTCAGAAGCATTATTACGACCGGAAGATTCAACCACAAACATACAATGTAGGGGATTACGTATGGTTATTGCAACCAAGAAAGGAAAAACTGGGACCGGAATACAGCGGACCCTACCGGATTATCGAAATCCTGGAGAAAAGTAACTTAAAAATAGAAATTAATTCGAAACAAACTAGGATCGTCCATATGAACCGCGTAAAACAGGCGAATTTACCAGAAGTTGCAACCCTGCATGGGAAGCGTATATAAAGGAGGTGCGGACAAAGCATTTCTCCATTGTAACAACACATACAGAAAGTATAACATTTATTCTATCATGACAGATCAGTTCTGCTTAAAAAAGGTCTATGACCAAGACATCTATTATTATAAAAGTCACATAGTCTGTGTAATGTGCACACAGAGAACAGAAATACTGGAGGAGGAACCTCTAGAAAAACATTTAGTGGCGAAGGAAAATCTACGTCGATGGCGCATTTGCCATTTTTGCCGGCGAATATTGTACGTGGCACAGCCGGTGCGTGATTGTACGGAATGTACAAAAATTTTAAAACTCTAATATTATACCATTCATAACTACACACTACACTCTACATATACACGCCTCACACACATCCAGAATGTATTAAACACACACACCTTTTTATATATTTTTACTTTTTATATTATCATTCATCTCATCCTACATCACACTCTACAATTACACACTACACACACATACAGAATGTAGTAAATACCTACACCTTTCATTATTCATTCATTTAATAAACATTCTATTTTTTATATACAAAAAACAAATGACACTTAACCTAAAAAAACCCATAGAATTAAGAAAAATATATATATACTAAGTAGACCGATAGCATAGGCAACATACATGGTTGCAGAAAAATATAATTCCGTAGAATCCGCTAGAGGGCACTGAAGCGTCAGTCCCCAACATATAATTTTAAAATCCACGCCTGCGCAGCATTTAGCTCGCCATTACTCTTGTAAAATGCCGAAACGATCAGGCTCGCGCAAGTTAAAAGCGAAAATGGGTAGAAGCGAATTAGAACATATATTTGCGGAGATGATCCCTATCCCCGCATTAATTGCTCCACTCCCGACATCTCCACAAAAATTGGTAATGTATTAAAACCTTCTCCTTTTTATCAAAACCTAATAAAATCATTCCATTAAAGACGCGACCTCATACTCCTCCGGACCTGATACTTCCAAAGACACCGGAATATCCCACTACTCCAGACTTTGTTCTTCCGAGCACCCCGGAGTTCAAAATCCCGGAAGTCCCACCACAGAGATGGCCAGAATTGATCCCAATCCGGATCCCTGATCCAGACTGGGAAACGTATAGGGCCCTACCGAAAACGGATCCCAGGAAGAAATTGTGGAAACTCCTTGCACTGTTCGGCTCAGGGGCAGCATGCCCGTATAAACCCTCATTTTGAAAAGAAATAATATATTTATCTAAAAATAAATAGTCCTATATATATATATATATATATATATAAATCAAATGTCCATATTCGTTCCCCACCTCCATTCTAGTCTCTCGAGGACGAGAGATCCCCCAGGGGGGGAGGTGTAACGTCCCACGGGGACTCGAACCGGTAAAAACCGACTGTCGGTAAAACAGAACCGATCTTCATTACCATACAACTGTATTCCATTACCACGCAAACGCATTGTAAAGACTTTTGTACATAATTTATAATCTAAGCAAATATTAGAGAAACAAATATTATAGAAATGTTAAGAATAATTAATTATAAGTATTAGCAAAAGCGCAAGACAGAATAATGAGTAATAAGCGAACAAACACGAAATAACAAACAGCGACTCACTGCGCATGCGCCAGCCCGCCAATTCTCGGGTATAAAAGGTGACGCGCGCAGCACAGAGCGCGCTCATTCGAATACGTTCTTGCGACCAACGAATGCTAGTGCCTGGAGGCAGCTTAAGTACCATCCAGCAGAATTTCAGCACGCTCCGGAAACGGTAGCGACTGGTTCTCAGTGTTAAAAAGGTACGGGTGCTCCTCTTTGGACCTACCATTTGAAAGTTGAGAACTTTGTCTTCACGGAGGTTTCAAGCGTTGCTCCTATTAGTAGGTAGCAGCTTAACCGCTTAGCGAAGGCAAAGTCTACAGAACCCTAGAATAAACTCTGCCAAAAGAATTGGGACCCGCTCCGGAAACGGCAGCAGACCGATCTTACAGCAGTAGCCTAGAATAAAACTCTGCCAAAAGAATTGGGACCCGCTCCGGAAACGGCAGCAGACCAATCTTACTGCAGAAGTATATAACACAATACATATATTATTATACATATTAATTAACATATTAAATACAAAAAAACCATAAAAACCCAAAAAGAGAGCGTATTTAATCGTAGATTGTAAGTTATATTAATTATTATTTCATTGTTAATTATTGATTTATTAAATAAATAAGCACTATTAAGTTTAAAAGCCTTAGATTTAAATCTTTAGTCTGTAGAATAGAACCCCCACCATCCTATACTTGAGGGGACGCCGCTCTCCCCTCAGGGACCTCAACCTTCAGTTGTTCTCGAACAGCCGAACGTTACATTGTACATAGAAACGAAAAACAATATCATATCGGCTAGATGGGACAAACGTTAAATACACACGATTTAGAAAGCGTTAAGTAGGTTAATAGAGAGCATCGAGAGAGTGATTATCGAAAGCGAAGTTCCTATTGCATTAAATATTCTGTTAAGTGTTTTTGTTCATTATTTTGCATTAAGCGTTTGTGTTCATTATTTTGCTAATTGTTTCTGTTAATTGTGTTGTGAATTACATTCTTTATTTTGTTAATTCGTTCTTAATTTTTACATGCTGTAACGCATTATCCTCACACACGTAAGTACTTTTCTTATGTTTGACGTGATATATGAAATTATTATAATAATACTCAGAATACAAAATAATATTGTTATAAGCAGATACATTATGCATCGAATAACGAAGTTGGAGTTGCATAACATTATGTATAATAGTACAGAACGACAAAATACTGCAAGACAATTTGAAGTTATTAATGTTTTGATACAAAAATTCAGATGTTCAAACAATGCGTTGCAAATTAAATCCATAAAATCGACACTAAACTCGAAATTTTTCAACCGGTACATAAAAAAATGGAATGAGTGTAGTCGAAAGAATGATTATTTTATTGAGGCCAATTCAACATGGCTGAATGAAGAAATAATTTTCGATTTTGAAAATGTTTCAAATACTTCAAGTAACTGTTTTACAATATTATGTATAAATTCCAATAATAAAATTTAAAAATATGATTATTAAACTCCATATAAACATTGAATATTAAAACAACATACCGTTCTTATGTAGACATGGTTTTTCATGACTTGTTAAGTAATAGCTAATACTATATTAGGGACACCGGGGAGGAAATCTGTACCGTTTGCCGAAAGTAGTGAGCGTAGTAAACGACGAAAGACAGAAAGTATAAGAAGTTTATATAGTGCTGATACACTTTCCGTAGCTGCTTCTATGGCTTTACGTTCGGAAGGAAACGAATCAGGAGCAAAATTAGTAAAAGAAGTATATAGCAACTTGCCACAACAAGTGCAATTTACAATAGTTGGAAATCTTGTAACAATAACGTTGAAGTACCATTCACTCCCCAAGAAGCATTAAACTTTTTAATTAGCGATAATATGACCAAGAAACAATATCTTAGAATGTACCGCAGATCGAAATTACGTAACTCCAAATTATACCCAAGTTACAATAAGGTTTTAAAAGCAAAAAAACAAACGTATCCGTCAGGTATAATGGTTAGTGAAAAGATGTGCGAAATTTTATTGCAGTCACTATTAAATCATACGTGTCAGAGACTTTTGCAAGCTTTACAGCTACCTAATGAAACCGTACAAGAAGAAAATTATGTATTAATCTGTAAATACGGTTTCGATGGGAGCAGCGGTCATTCTAATTACAAACAATCATGGACCGAAGAAAACATAGATGACCATAGCCTTTTCCTAACAAGCATTGTTCCATTACAATTGAAGAATTGTGAGACAGACGAAATTGTATGGAGAAATTCGAAACCAGGTTCAACCCGTTTCTGTAGACCTATACGGTTACAATGGATTCGTGAATCTGAGGAAGTTATAAAGTTAGAAAAAGAAATCATGGACAAGCAAATCTCGGAATTGAAACCGTACACGGAATTCAATCGCAAAATTTCATTTCTAATTCATTTAACCATGATTGACAGTAAAGTAAGAACAATAAGTATTCAATCATTTTTATCTCATTAGAATTTTTATACCTTGTTCTGTCTCTAATAAATAAAAATGCAATATATAGAAATGATAAGATTCATTTTAAAGTTGTACATGAAAATAGTACACTTTCGAAAATCAATAATTTTTGGAATATTATAAATGTCAAATGTTATTATACAATTTCTTTGTAGATTGTTAATGTACTAACAAAGACTTCCAGCATGTGCTGTAGTATTTGTGAAGCCAGGATATCAGAAATGAACAATTTAGAACGCATTCTAAAGAAGCAAGAACGACAATCTTCTCTGCAATTTAGCCTTCCGATTTTACATTCTTATATCCACTTTTTTGATTGTCTGTTACATATTTCCTATAGATTAGAATTTAAAAAGTGGCGGGTTAGTGATCTGAAATTATAATTTTAAACAAAATAACATTCTAGACTGTATCGCTATTTAGTGCATATTTGTCTTACTAACAATTTTTACATTAGACAACTAAAAAGGATGGGACAATAACAATAATGCAAGCAAGAAAAAAAATTATACAAGACAAATTTTTAGCTGAAATGTCATTAAGGGTCGATTTTCCGAAACCTGGCTATGGTTCGTCAAATGACGGCAATACTGCTCGCAAATTTTTCGAAAAAAGTTCTAAGTCGGCCGAAATTACAGGTATAAATTATTTGTTTATTCTACTTGCTGTATATATATCTTTCGATTTTATTTTTTATTGCTCCTTTGAAATCCAAACTATAGGAATCGATGAAAGACTTATACATAGATTTCACACTATTTTAATTACGATATCCTGTGGCTATGCTATTGACTATTCCGCATTTGAGAAATATTGTATGGATACGGCCAAACTGTACATATCATTGTACCCATGGTACTATATGTCGCCGACTGTTCACAAAGTCTTAATCCACGGGCCATCTGTTATAAAAAATTGTATTTTACCCATTGGATGTTATACGGAAGAAGTTCTCGAAACGTCCCACAAACTGTGTAAACTGTATAGGAGAAGTTTTAGTCAAAAGACATCCAGAAAGAAGACAAATCAGGATATCTTTCACCGATTGCTACTCCACTCTGATCCATGTATTACAATGTTAGATATACCAGAAAAGGGTAAAAAAAAACTTCCATTCGATGTTTTGACATTACTGTCTAATGATAATTTAAGTGTAACCTCAGACTCGTGACCGGTCAACAGTGAGTTAATAGTAAAAATGCTTATTTTCCAAAACAAGGTGAAGGAAATCAATTTTGTATGCAAACTATTTTCAAAAATCTTCTAAAATGAAATTATACTTAATTCATTATTTTGAATGCTTCTTTTTGAGCGAAAACAGAGAAATCATCACGTTTTACGAAAAAAAAATACGTAAAAGACAATATTTATGCAAGCGGTATTACATCCTCCATTATGAATTTTATATTTTCGATGACACATTTGATACCAGCGACCACGAAAACTCTAAAGTACTAGGTGTCTGTTAAATTTGATATTTTTTTCAGGTACTCGACCACCATTTGTTTTCTTTTTGCAATTTTGACTTCAGATTCTGAATCAGCGACCTCGAAAACCCTTGTATACTAATTTTTGTACAAATCGGAAGATGCCTTCATATTTTGGCCAGCTTTTTGGCGAATTAGACCACCGGCCGTGGCACAGTGGTCGGGATAGGGGTAGTTAGTGACATTCGTGTATAACTTTTAAACTATAAAAGTTATCGGAATGAAATTTGCGCAAAGAAACAGGAAAAAATTATCCCTTTCTAATGATTTATAATTGAATATATTCTACGTTTATTTAATGTCGTTTTTTTTCAATTTTTTCAACTTAATTATTATACAAAAATTTGAAAACTGTTTATTTAGTAGTTTATTGAATGCTCTTTAAGTGATTTAAATCGCATGTTGGGGAAACTTTTCGTTTCTGAGTTATAAGGGAAAGTCAAATAGTACTATTAGAAATTGTGACGAAATCTACAGTTTAGTTAAACATTATTATTCATTTATTATTAATTTATTCAACGGAATAGAGCCCAATATTTGTGCATAAGTATATTATAAAAACCCTTTGTAATACAATAATAATACGATGTATACGAACGTATATACGTAAAATGACATAACGCTGACAGTTTTAAACAGTAATAATTTGAAGAGTGGGCTGAAGGGGGAAATGATTTTTGCATGATTCTGTAGAGGAAGGTGTGCTGAAAATATTCCAATTGGTTAGAACGTGGGACTCGGTGGGACTTGAAAGATATTCCTTGTCAATTGTACAGAACTTTGACAATTTTCTCTATTTCATTGAGCGTTACTTTCTTAATACATTATGAACAAAATTTTTTAGTTAACGGTGTTAATTCTTAACGCAAAATAATGCTCTTCATGTTAGAATAAAGCGGAGAGGAAATATTAAACGGGTCGTCAAGGCATCTCTAAGAAGGAAGCAGTTTTTTCTGGTGAAAAATGCTATCTGTATAATGTCCAACTTTAAGTGTTCATACCAATTACAATTTTTATTAAATTTTATTAATATCTTCAGTTTCGAGACTGATGGACATTTAGGAAGCAGTATACATTCAGTAGATTTCGATAGGAGAAAGTTCATTTTTCGGCCGAATGTCCCCTACTCTACCACTATTTCGACCACTGTGTGTCGTCGCCGTTCTCGCCTTAAGGGGGCATTCTACTCTCTCGGCCTCAAAAATATCGATTTTTTTTTGCTGAATTCGGAAGAATGCACCTCCTACAATATCTTCCTAAATTTTTGGAGCGAAATTCGATGTATTTTCAATGTTATAGGTATTTGTAGCGTCAGCGGCCTGGTTCTCAAAACTTTAAGGGGACATTCTACTCTCTCGGCCTCAAAAATTTCGTTTTTTTTTTACTGAATTCGGAAGAATGCACCTTCTACAATATCCTCCTAATTTTTTGGAGCGAAATTCGATGTATTTTCAATGTTATAGGTATTTGTAGCGTCAGCGGGCCTGGTTCTCAAAACTTTAAACGCGTTTTTCTCGAAACACCATTTTTTTGGTTGGCGGATGTGATAAAAAAAAAACTCCATGACCAATTAATCCAAAATTTTAATATGTTATTCTACACATTAGTGGCTTTCCCGCTTAGCATAAATATCTTAAGATTTTTTAATATTTTCTCACATTTTATATCTATCAAACAGAAAAGAAATGCCCTTGTCGGTACTTTCAACTTTGATTGACCGCCATTTTAATAATTTTGGTCCAAAATTGTTCTTTCGTGGTAAGCGCGATAACCATACTCCTGCGAATTAAAAATATGTTTGGTTTTTTTATTTTCGATGATCCAGTCGTCCGAAATTTCAACCGCCAGCAATTCTGATGCCGCCAACTTAACTGCGAAATATTTGTGTAAACAAATGAAATAAACAAAGAACAATGATTTTTTCTTGTATTTCAAGAGTGGTAAAATATACCCCCAGAAATTCGAAAACATTAAGTGTTTACTTCATTATAAAAACCAACACCGAAAAGTGGCCGATTTTTCGGCCGAGAGAGTAGAATGTCCCCTTAAGGGTTACGCCACCCTGAGACGCTCGAAACTAGACGATTTGTTTTCACAGATACTGTGAGGTTGAAAATTATTTCTTAACTTCTCACGTGTATCTACCAATCCGTTTGAATGAGGATGAGGAATATTTCTGAAAAAGCGTATGAAATCGCAAGAAATAAAATAAATTTATTTAAGGGGTCATTCTGGTAATCACACCGCAAAATTCGGCAACATTCAGGTTTTTTTCCACAGTGAATACAATAAATAACAATGTCAAACTTTTTCTTCATTTATTAAGCTACTTATAATGCATACGGAACAATTTTTTAAATACACTTTTAATTATGTTTTTCCAATGTTATCCGGAGGTAAAAATCGCGCCTTTGAAAAGACGGCGGGAGTGATTTCAGCTCACAGACTCATTCTGAAACAAAAAAACCAAACTGATTCTTAATCATTATGAGTACCGCTATCGCAGATGCCAGAATTAGCCACGTAAGTCAAAATTTAACAAAATTGCGCGCATTCAAACTTCAAGTAAAAATAGAAAATTTCGAGACTTGAAGTTTGAATGCGCGCAATTTTGTTAAATTTTGACTTACGTGGCTAATTCTGGCACCTGCGATGGCGGTACTCATAATGATTAAGAATCAGTTTGGTTTTTTTGTTTCAGAATGGGTCTGTGAGCTGAAATCACTCCCGCTGTCTTTTCAAAGGCGCGATTTTTACCTCCGGATAACATTGGAAAAACACAATTAAAAGTGTATTTAAAAGTAGCTTAATAAATGAAGAAAAAGTTTGACATTGTTATTTATTGTATTCACTGAGAGAGAAACCTGAATGTTGCCGAATTTTGCGGCGTGATTACCAAAATGACCCCTTAAATAACATTTGACCTGTTTAATTATACGTTGTAAAATCTTTATGCAAGGAACGACAATAGTTTGGTGTTGTTTTCCTAATGAAAATGATATCAAATGTGATAAAGTTCCCTTAAAAATGTCCAGATTTATATCGTATTTGGTATCATCGGGAAACACCAGGAATGCATCGGTATTAATTATTTTCATGAAAATTGAATGAGAAATATAGGACTTCGTATTTCCATTAATACATGACACACACCCATTTCCTATTTTCGCTTTTATAATTGCGTTGCCCTCTAATTATGTTGTTCCTTTCCGCGTCACCTTGTCCGCGCGGATTTAGCTGCAGGTACAGGTAAAACGGCCTTTCGCCCCTACAGCGTAGGACCCATACGGATATATGCTACTACCAATAAAATATAAAACGTTTCGTACCGACTAGAGTCCCCAAAAATAAATCAGGCTGATCGGTCAGAGTACGTCGCCAGGGTTGCGGTTTATGACTGTATTGCCCCCCGAGTCGGCGAACCGATAGTTGCAATATACGGATTAACTCAGGCCGAAGAATTACTAAAATTCTTAAAGACCATAGCACGTTATTGATTGCCCTTAGAATGTTCGTTTCGCTCTCATTGCCAGCCTGTTTTTGTCACGATGCACAGTGGGCCTCAACCCGAAGAAATGGAGGAAAAATTCAATATGCCATTTGTTCCTATCAAAATGCCGAATCTTATTCAGCTGATTTTAAAAAACTTTTTGGTTTGAAAAAATCCATAAAAGATGTCTTCGCGAAAAAGGTCTAAAAAAAATGTTTTACATTTTCTTCAGATTTCTTCAAATCCAGCAACAGATACTTTTCTATCTTTGGCAACAGAAAACCAAAAAGTTTTTTAAAATCAGCTGAATAAGATTCGGCATTTTGATAGGAACAAATAGCATGTTGAATTTTTCCTCCATTCCTCCGTCTTGTACATCTACACTAACGAAATGCGTCGTTGGACAAACGAGTCGAACGATTAATTAATAAAAAATCGAACTTATACGTGGTCGCGTCTTCGAAACTCTTCATTTTCGCGATTTTTATTAATAATTCGATTCTGGAGGGTGGGCATACGAAATTATTGGGTGGGCAAACGTCTTGTACATCTACACTAACGAAATGCGTCGTTGGACAAACGAGTCGAACGACTAATTAATAAAAAATCGAACTTATACGTGGTCGCGTCTTCGGAACTCTTCATTTTCGCGATTTTTATTAATAATTCGATTCTGGAGGGTGGGCATGCGAAATTATTGGGTGGGCAAACGTCTTGTATATCTACACTAACGAAATGCGTCGTTGGACAAACGATTCGGACGTTTAATTAATAAAAAATCGAATTTATACGTGGTCGTTTCAACCGTGTCGTACACTCTTGGCTATTTTTATTAATAATTCGATTCTGGAGGGTGGGCATACGAAATTATTGGGTGGGCAAACGTCTTGTACATCTACACTAACGAAATGCGTCGTTGGACAACCGATTCGGACGTTTAATTAATAAAAAATCGAATTTATACGTGGTCGTTTCAACCGTGTCGTACACTCTTGGCTATTTTTATTAATAATTCGATTCTGGAGGGTGGGCATACGAAATTATTGGGAGGGCAAACGAAGCCAGATCGTGGCCAATCGTTGTCTACTTTTAAAAAATTCTAAACTGTTCATGGAGGGTGATGATGACAAAATTTTTAATTTGTTAATAACTTTTATTTTAAGGGTGGGCAAACGAAAATTTTGCGTGGGCAAACGTGGGCAAACGATGGACAAACGAGTGCCGTCGAGTTTTTCTAAAAATTCGAATTTGGGGGTGCTGTCTTCACAGACCTGTAAGTACCGAATACAATAATGCGATGCAATGTCATTGAAAACTTGGTCATACGCATATAAAGGCTATGAAGAGACTGACAGAACTGTCAGATGGTATGAATATTAACCAACACGATTTCGATAAATTTGAAAAACTATGTGAGATTTGCATGAAGTCAAAGCAAACAAGGCAAAGCTTTGGCAACAGTCGATACAGAGCACAAAATCCGTTGGAATTCATTCACACGGACGTGTGTGGTCCTATTGAACCGTCCACATGGGATGGAAAAATATATTTTTTAACCTTTTTAGATGACGAAACAAACTTTCTAATGGTCTACTTCATAACCCACAAATATGAAGTTGCAGATCTAATTAAAACATATGTTCAACTTGTGGAAGTAGAACAAGGTAAAAGAGTCCAAAAGATAAGGTGTGACAATGGACTTGAGTACGTGAATAATACAGTAAAACAATGGTGTAATAAAAAAGGAATAAAATTGGACTGTACAACGCCTTATATGCCCCAATTGAATGGGAAAGCGGAACGTGTGAACCGCGCAATAATGGAAAAAGCAAGGGCTGTACTTTTCGACTCAGGACGAGATAAACAGATGTGGGGAGAGGCAGTATACATAGCTGCATACATTCATGATAGATCTCTAACCAAAACACTGGATATAACACCAGTAGAAAAATGGCCAAAAAAGAAACCAGATGTAAGTAGACTTCAAATGTTTGGAAGTGAAGCTTACGCCAAAGTTCTTGGCCCACTTAGAAAACTTGACGAAAGAAGCAAAAAGTATAGAATGGTGGGATATGCGCCCAATGGATATAGGCTGTGGGACGAGAAGAAAAGGAAAATAATTATATCCAGAGATGTGAGATTTAATGAAGTACCTGAAAACGAAAAAGACGTAGAAAAACAAAGTAAAACTATAGCTATACCTGAACTGGATGAAGAGGAAGAAATTCGAGAAGAAATCGAAGAAACACAAGATAAATTTGAAGAGAACCTTCAGATAGTGAGCCCAACTCTGAGCTCAGTTGAAACAGTCAATGAAGAATTGGAAGTTGATGAACAACCAGTGCCAACAAACCGATTGCAGACACGGCCACAAAGAGAAAAAAAACTTCCCAGTAAATATCAAGATTATGTTCTTTTGACGTATGAAGAAGATATATCAGGCTCTGATAAGAACAAGTGGATAAAAGCAATTAACGTGGAAAACAGGAATCCCGGTTAAAAAATAAAACCTGGGACATTGTGGATAAAGCCACGGATGTCGAAGGAAAACCGCTGACCAGTAGATGAGTGTTTAAAATAAAAGACAATGGAACATATAAGGCACGTTTGGTGGTCAGAGGCTGTGAACAACGGTATGGTGTAAACTATGAAGAGACTTTTAGCCCCGTTATTGGTGGGGATTCTTTAACCTTCAGTCTGTGCATAGTAAATTTTCCATGGTCTGTGCACGGGGGTCATGCTGACCCCATATATATTTTCATATATATTGAAAAGTTTAAAAAAAAAAAATAGTTACTTAATATTTATAGAAATATACAAAAGAAAAATAAATTGTATACAAAATAGGAGTCTTTTCGAAATTGTAGACAATAATTTGTACAAAAGTAGTATCTTTTAGTTCTGTATAGTTCAGCGACCTTGCGCGGCTAAGCTTCGTGGCCGGACTGACTCTCGATCGCTCGACGGCGAGTCACGCGCTAAGGAAATAAATGCTCCTTACCTAAACAAATGTCGTCATCCAAACGGCAACGCATATCGTGGAGGGCTCGAGACGTCTCTAACTAGGTGCCCGACGGAGATATTCCCACAAAAGAAAATATATAATATAAATTTGGATACAAAATGCATGATAAAAATTTGGGGTCAGTTTGACCCCAATGCACCAAAATATGCTTGGTTGGCTTAAAACTATCGTAGATACGTCATAGATAATATTTTTTCGATTTTTTTTTTAATAATGTGTGTGTAAAACCTTAGTTGAGGCAATCCTAGTTGCCTGGCATATTTGTTAGGTGCAAAAACCTATTACATCGCATATTACAACGACTGGGGTCCATTTGACCCCTATGCACAGACTGAAGGTTAAGAACATTGCTTGCAATAGCAGCCAAGCCCGAAAATTTTATAATGACCTTTGATATAAAAACTGCATTACTCTATGGTGAGTTAGACGAAGATATTTATATGTATCCACCAAAAGGATACGACTGTCAAAACAAACTTTGTAAATTAAACAAAGCCTTGTATGGGCTGAAACAAGCTCCACTCAAATGGAATCAACGTTTTACAGGTTTCTTAAATAAAAAGGGTTTGTGTGACGTCCCGGCCCGGCCATGGGTCGCGCCGGTCAGTCTCTGCCGGCGCCACTAGAGGTATTTACTCTTCTCGCAAGTCCTATCGTCTACTCTCGTTCGTATATATACAAGTTCCAAGTTATTTCCTCTCAGTCCCCGTGTGTCTAGGGCAGGGGCCGTCAGCTATAGCCCTACTGACGGTCCCAAGACGAAACACGCACATCTTCTTTTCCTCCTCGATCTTTAAAAACTTGCCGATCCGCCTACCCCGCACAGTTTACTCCAAAAAGCGTGACCGGCCCGAGGGATTACGGTTGCGCCGGAGGCGACGGGGCAAGAACCCCTCTTTACGTTCCGAAATCAATAAAAAAAATCACCATCTCGGTTTCGGGACGTAACAGTTTGGAACCCCTGAAGGCGGACCAATGCATTTTCAAGCGTAAAAATAGTAATTTAATCTTAGCCATTTACGGGGACGATGGCATTCTAACAGCAGACACCAGAGAAGAAATGGAGAAATTATTACATGAACTTAAGAATGAATTTCAAATAACAATAACAAAGGAACCTAAAACCTTTATAGGAATGGAAATTAGAAAAAACAAAGAAGAGCTAAAACTAACACAACTTCAATATACTAACAAAATTTTACAGAGGTTTAAGATGGAAGATAGTCTCCCAACAAAAACTCCTATGGTGAAAGAAAAAGAAACAGAGGAAGAAACGGAAAACAAAACCTATCCTTGTAGAGAAGTAGCAGGAAGCCTTTTGTACTTAAGTACTAGACCTGATTTAAGTTTTTCGACAAACAAATGCAGCAGGTACGTGGACAAACCAACTGACAATTTATTAATCAATATTGAGCGAATCTACAGGTATCTGAATGGGACACGAGATCAGGGCATTGCGTACAAAGCTGACGCGGAGGATGATGAACTGATAGCATTTTGTGATTCGGATTTCGCTGAGGACTATGAAACGAGAAAGAGCACAACCGGTTTTCTGATCGTGTACCGAGGAGGACCCATAAGCTGGTGCTCGCGACTACAGAAAACTTTAGCCTTATCAACCACTGAGGCAGAATATATCGCTGCATCAGAGTGCTGCAGGCTAAAGCAACTGGAGGATCTCATCGAAGAGTTAACAAATAAAACAGTAAAAACTACACTATATACAGGGTGTTCCGAAAATGCTGCGGGTCCTTAAAGGGGGTGATTCGGGGGATGATTGCAAACAACTTTTTCCTTAGCGAAAATGCCCTCTGAGGTTTCGTTAACGAGATATTAATCAAAAGCACCGACCAATCAGAGCGCGAGCCTTCCGCTGGAGCTCCCGCGCTAGCGTGGCCGCGCGCCGGGCCGCGCTGTGACTACGAACAAGCAAGGCGGCATGCATCGAAGGAAATTGCGTAGAATGGCAAATGAAACAGACGTAACAAAAAAATCGAACCTTTTACCATGGTTTGTTTGCCATTTAAAGTGAATAATGAATAAAGGATAAATGGATGAAAATCATGTGTAACGTAAAAAGATGAATACACAGTTGTTGTTTTTTTTAGAAGAATCGAAAATAATAATTATTTGAAGTGGGAGGATATATATATATAGTTTATTTTGTTTCCCCTTGGGGATTACAATCCGACCCATTACATTTCCTCTTATACCTACATTTCTCTTAACCTACTCCTCCCCTCCGTTCCTTATACCTATTCCTTAGCCTATTCCTTATCTCTACTCCTTACACCTAGTCCTTACATCTACGCCTTACATCTATTTCCTTAACCTATTCGCCTCTTACTCTACGCTCTCTTATCCTATTTGCCAGCTTTCCGCTCGCCCGCTCGCCCGCTCGCCACTCGCCCGCTCGCCACTCGCCCGCTCGCCACTCGCCCGCTCGCTCGTTCGCCCTCTCTCCCGCTCGCCCACACGCTCGCTCGGGCCCTCCCCTCCTCCACGCATGCCACCCACTCCTCCCTTCCTTCCCTTCCTTACCCCTTGACCCCCGCTTCCGCACGCCACCATTCACTCTCATTCCTTCCTCCCTCACTCCCCTATTCCCCCTTCCCCTCTCCTATCCTCCACTCTCCTCATCCACTCTTCCCCTCCTCCCTCGTCATCCATTACCTCCCCCACTCTCTCCTGCCACCCCCCTTCCTCCCAACCCATGCATTCCTCCCACACATGCTCCCACGTTTCCTCTCTCCATCCACATATCCTACACTTCCTCCTTCCCTCCTCCTCCCAATACCTCCCTCCCCTCAACTCATTGCCCAGCCTAAATCTCGCCACCCTTTGCCACCTGCTTTCCCCCCATCCCTTCTTCAAGTACCCTGGTACCCCCACCCCCTTCACCACCTTATACCACCTGTTATACTCCGATTCTCTTATCCTTTCCCACCTCTCCTCCTCCTGCATTCTTCTCTCCCTACCCACCAACTCCTCTCCCCTCATCTCCCCTCTTCCCCTCATCACCCCTCTTCCCCTCATTCCTTCTATCCCCTCTATTGTCCACCCTCTCCCTTCATAGTATTCCTTCCTTTCCTCCTCCCATCCCCCCAATGCTTTTCCCCTCCTTGCCCTCCCTTTAATCTCCTCCCAACACCTCCTTGCTATCTCCCCCCCCCACCCCCCTCCTCCAGCTTCCTTTCGTACTCCCATGCTCTCATCCCCGCCTTCCCTCTCACCGTCTCCCTCTGCATCTCCTCCCTTACCAAATACCCTAGAGTGCATCTCTCCACTCCCAGCACCCATCTCAGATACCTTTCCTCCAGTTTCTCCACTCTGCTCCTTTCCTTCCAACCCCATACCTCCACCCCATAACTCACTGTAGCCCACACCAGTTTGTCAAATAGCCACACCCTCCTCCCCCAATCTTTCCTATCCGAAGTGGGAGGATAAGGAATACGTAAAATTCCTTGTGTTAATAACATATCCACGAAAAGGTAATGTAACAGGAAATTAACGAAAAGTGATCGTAGTTCGTTATTGTGATAAAAATCCGTAACTCAATAACGGCCAGCACTGTTGCTGATAACGAATAAGTCTGTTTAAAAAGCCGAATAAATATTTTCGTACGAGAATTTTGAGAATTATCGCCGGAAATAAGCCATAGCTTGCGTTAAATTTAAAAATGAATGATCACCATTAAAGTAACTAAAACTCACCCTTGTACAAAATTAACCTGCAGCTTGAAAACTTGTGTCACTGGGTCACTGAACCGATCCTGGTCATCGATGGACGAGCCCAGTGCACAGCTGTTCCCAGGTATACGACACTACCCAAAGTTAAGGGTCGCAATGTCAGGTGCGTCCAGGTCAACGTACCGAATATTCACTTCACTACACGGCTACTTGTTATGTTATTTAATAAACTTACATACTTTTATCAAGACTTATTTATTGCCCTAATTGTTCAGCGCTATACACGTGCAGACGTTCTGCCGGTCCAGCCTTTCGTAGTAGTTCTGGTGACCGTTCGTGGCGCTGTCTACTTACATATGTATCTATATACAACACTACTAACACTGATCACTTAATTTATTTTTCATGGAACGTGTTGCTCCTACGTTCTAAAAATTGGTGGCCCCCTTCGGGGCCGATTGTTATCAATTCAAGAACTGCTCCACGGGACCACCGCCATTGTCGATGCATGCTTCAGCGCGGAGATTCTAGCGCAAATTCTCGCGCAGCAGCACTTGCGTCCCCGTTGTTCCGAGCGTACACCCAGAACATCGCGTAATATTCTTGGGCCGTGAACATTTCTGCGACGTGATTGCTAGCTGACTGACAGGATTTTTTCCAAGTAACTTCCTCTACCACAAGTAGCTTCTCTCGTTCCATTATGAGTTAACCCCCACCAGGACAAGAGGTTTTAGGTAAAAAGAAGCCATCACATTTTCGAAACACACGTGCTTTGCAGAAGTGCAACGAACGAACCATTCGTACACTTTCACAAAAGCCCGCGCTCCGTCCTTTTACTGCCAATGTACCCATTGCTTCGAGATAGAAAGAAGACAGACACCACGTGTTTCGGTTCGAAAGAGTCCGAAGGGAAGAGAAACAGAAAGTCTTCGAGTTGCTATAAAGAAGAAAATGCATACCTTTCCTGTTTCCCTTTGCCGGTACCCTGAGTCACGTCTGCTACGAGGCGGAACCAGCTAAGTCATAAATTACCCAAAACTGTAGGAAACCGTTCTCTACCGCCGACTCGCGGGACAATACGGTCATAAACCGCGATCCTAGCGAAATGCTCTGGCCGAATGTTTGGGAACTAGCAATTAAAAAGTATTATTCAACATCAATACGGCTCGCGAAGAGACACAGGAAGAAAGAGGGCATGTAGTTCGCTGACTGCGCGTAGTCCCGCCTGGTTCGTCCTATCTTCAAATTAAAGACGGATCCCTTATCTCTCGAGTATTAACACGCGCTCGAATTTCAAAACAAAAGCACGCGTCGACGTATTCCGTGCGAGAGAAGGTGGGCATGAAGTCCGATTGGCCCTAATTTAACCAATCTGCCCTGCATCCCTCCCAAACGGCCATTGTCCTGAAGGGGCCCTCATCACAGCGATATCTCCTCCCCAAGGCCCATCTTCTCTCGCACGGAATACGTCGATGCATGCTTTTGTTTTGAAATTCGAACGCGTGTTTAGACACGATAGATAAGTAGGCCCAAATTGTTGGTTCAGGACCAATCGAACTTCAAGCCTGCCTTCTCTCGCACGGAATACGTCGAGGCGTGCTTTTGTTTTGAAATTCGAGCGCGTGTTTAGACACGAGAGATAAGCAAGCCCGATTGGTTAGTTTTGGACCAATCGAACTTCAAGCCTGCCTTCTCTCGCACGGAATACGTCGACGCGTGCTTTTGTTTTGAAATTCGAGCGCGTGTTAATACTCGAGAGATAAGGGATCCGTCTTTAATTTGAGGATAGGACGAACTAGGCGGGACTACGCGCAGTCAGCGAACTACATGCCCTCTTTCTTCCTGTGTCTCTTCGCGAGCCGTATTGATGTTGAATAATACTTTTTAATTGCTAATTCCCAAACATTCGGCCAGAGCATTTCGCTAGGATCGCGGTTTATGACCGTATTGTCCCGCTAGTCGACGGTAGACAACGGTTTCCTACAGTTTTGGGTAATTTATGGCTTAGTTGGTTCCGCCTCGTAGTAGACGTGAACTCAGGGTATCGGAAAAGGGAAACAGGAAACAGGATTTTTTTCTTTATAGCAACTCGGAGACTTTCTGTTTCTCTTCTCTTCGGACCTTTTCGAACCGAAACACGTGGTCTCTGCTGCCTACCTCGAAGCAATGGGTACATTGGCAGTGAAAGGACGGAACGCGGACTTTTGTAAAAACGTTGCACATCTGCGAAGCACATGTGTTTCGAAAATGTGCTGGCTTCTTTTTACCTGAAGCCTCTTGGCCTGGTGGGGGTCAACTCATAATGGAACGAGAGAAACTATTTGCGGGTAGAAGAATTCGCTTGGAAAAAATCTTGTCAGTCAGCAGTCAGCAATCACGGCGCAGAAATGTTCTCTGCTCAAGAGTATTACGCGATGTTCTGGGTGTACCCCCCCCCCCCCCCCCCAACAACAGGGACGCAAGTGCTGCAGCGTGAGAATTTGCGCGGGAATTACCCACGGCTCCGAACGCCAAGTAAAAATTAATTTCCACCAATTTTTATAACGTAGGAACAACACGTTCCATGGAAAATAAATTAAGTGATCAGTGTTAGTAGGCGTGCAGTGAAGTGAATATTCGGTACCTACATTAACCCGGTCGCACTTGACGTTGCGACCCTTAACTTTGGATGGTGTCGTGTACCTGAGATCAGCTGTGTCTGTCGATGACCAGGATCGGTTCAGTGACCTAGTGACACAGGTTTTTAAGCTGCAGGTGAATTTCCGAAAGGGTGAGTTTTTGTTACATTATTGGCGACTATTATTTTTTAAATTTAACGCAGGCTACGGCTTATTTCCGGAGATAATTCCCCAAATTTCCGTACGAAAATTTTTCTTCGGAGTTTTTAAACGAACTTATTCATTATCAACAACAGTGTTGGCCGTTATTGAACTACGGATTTTTATCACAATAACGAACTACGATCACTTTTCGTTCGTTCCCTGTTGCATTACCTTTTCGTTTGTACGTTATTAAAAAAGGAAATTTACGTGCTCCTTATCCCCTCACTCCAAATAATTATTATTTTCGATTCTTCTAAAAAAAAAACAACTGTGTATTCGTCTTTTTACGTTACACATGATTTTCATCCATTTATCCTTTATTCATTATTCACTTTAAATGGCAAACAAACCATGGCAAAAGGTTCGATTTTTTTGTTACGTCTTTTTCATTTGCCATTCTACGCAATTTCCTTCGATGCATGCCGCCTTGCTTGTTCGAAGTTGCAGCGCGGCCCGGCGCGCAGCCACGCTAGCGCGGGAGCTCCAGCGGAAGGCTCGCGCTCTGATTGGTCAGGGTTTTTTGTTAATATCTCGTTAACGAAACCTCGGAGGGCATTTTCGCAAAGGAAAATGTTGTTTGCAATCACCCCCCGAACCAGCCCCTTTAAGGACCCGCAGCATTTTTGGGACACCCTGTATACGCGAAAAATGACAACAGAAATTTATTCATAGAGGAGATTGATAGGTTGTTCCAGGGTCTCAGACTGAGCGATGACAACAACTATTATGTAGTCGCTGGTGATCTAAATGCCAGGCGAAAAGCATGGGGCGACCATGTCGAAAACCGACTGGGTAGATACATGCGTCAATGGGCGAATGATTGTGACATTAATTATAAGTTAAATATAATTACCCCGGCCCATCTACCTTTAAGCCGGCGTAATCCTTTCTGGATGTCTGTTTGGTGGACTCCAGGCTGACCTGGTGTGATGACCTGGGGGGTAAAGCAAGAACGCTACCCTATGATAGTGACCACTCAGCCATAACTATGACTTTTGAGCTCCAGAATGATGCATTCCTCCTGGCTAGTCCGCTCTCACTGGGACACAAATATAACTACAAGGCCACATATTGGGACATGTTTGCGAAAAGGCTAGTGGAGTTGTATGTGAGCAATATATCAGTCGACACCAATCTATCGCTGGAGGAGATCGATGACCATTTGCAATACACCACTAATACAGTTTCGCGTTGCATAACAGAAATGGTGCCGGTCTACAGACGTACAGATAGCGTGTGCAAATATCTGACCCACAGAATCAAAAAGCTACAATAAAAAGAAAAGTTATGTTGTCTCCTTGTTACATAAACCCCACAAAATTACCTTTTTTAAAAAAAGGTAGAAAAAAGAGCGCCAAGTATATAACCCATTCAAAAAGAATCCCATTTAAAAACATTGTCGTAAATTAATATAAATTTATTAATGTGCTATATTTTTTAACTTTACAAGAGTAATGATATACAATAATTGCGCCAATTATCACAATGACTATTGTTACAAAGACAAAATGTATTAAATAATATTAAGCAGATATATTTTTATACAAATAAATATTTTAATACGAATAAATATTTTATTCAGAATACTTGGCGCTGCTCTCCGAATTGATGTTGCTAAACTGAATAAATATGTATAAATTGCATTAAAATCTTTTTCTTTCTTTCTTGTCTTAGTGGTGTATTGTCTTGTTGTATATTTATTAACCAAGACAATTAACATTTTTTTCGGAGAGCAGCGCCAAGTATTTTGAATAAAATATTTATTCGTATTAAAATATTTATTTGTATAAAAATATATCTGCTTAATATTATTTAATACATTTTGTCTTTGTATAAATAGTCATTGTGATAATTGGCGCAATTATTGTATATCATTACTTTTGTAAAGTTAAAAAATATAGCATATTAATAAATTTATATTAATTTACGACAATGTTTTTAAATGGGATTCTTTTTGAATGGGTTATATACTTGGCGCTCTTTTTTCTACCTTTTTTTTAAAAAAGGTAATTTTGTGGGGATTTCACACATTTTATAGTTTTATTGATGACCAATTATCAACTACAACAAAACATAAAGATCTTTAGCGCCTCTGGGCCATTGCATTTTTTTAATTTGCACCACCAGCTTCAATCCAACTACTAGTCATTCCTTCTTCTTTACATATGCTGGTGTAATGGCCATCCTCAATACATGAACCACTATGAAATATAGCATTCATAATTTTATATGATTGTCCAGCTATCAATAATTTGGTTGTGGGAATAGTACATATATTAAATTTACGTATTGCTTTGACTATTTTATCACCTTGCAATGAAAATAATAGTAAACGAATAATAACTATATCTTTCCTCAATATTAACCCTTTCGCTACGACGGGCGACTATAGTGGCTCTCCATACGGTGCCGCTGAGGTACGACGGGCGACTATAGTGGCTTTCCATACGGTGCCACTGAGGTACTACGGGCGACTATAGTGGCTCCCCCTACGGTGCCACTGAGATACTACGGGCGACTATAGTGGCTCCCCGTACGGTGCCACTGAGGTACTACAGGCGACTATCCGCTAGCCGACGACCATTGACAATATTTTATTTTGCATCATTTGTTTCTCACAGCCGAAATAACTAAATGCTTAGCAACCCAAATTCCTCAAGAATCAGTCTCGAGTAATTTGTTCAATTGTTTGTAGCGAATAAAGTCAGTATTTACTGCAGAAAGATAATTCACCTTATTTTTCTCCCAATAACGGATAAGTAAGTATGCCTTGTTGTTTTTCAATTTTGTCTCACCTTATTTAGGTTAATTATTTCTGAACAGATTTTATCTCACCCCTAAACTGATGACAAATAATAACAGGAAAAGATGTATTGACGTAAATCAGAATTATTTGGACCTGTCAGAAGGTGATGAGATAAATTCAAATTTGGCAAGAGAGAGACCTCATAGAAACAGTAAAAGATTTCGAGAAATGAGATTCAGCACATCCGAAATCGAAGAAGACAGTTCATTTGAAGAAGATATCACAAAAATTACATGGAGCAAGGACTTATTCCAACCGACTTTCCATAAATTCAATTCCAAGCATTCCGGAATAAAAGATTCAATTAGCTATTTGGCACCGATTTTAGATTATTTTAAATTATTCTGCTCTGAAGATTTTATAAATTTTATTGTCGGCACGACAAACAGCTATCGCAGTAGCCTTGATAATAATCATAATACAATAAATTCCCAAAATACTTCTGTCGGAGAAATGTATTGCTTTCTCGCCCTCAAATTATTGATGTTCCGAAATAGAAAACTGTCATATTCTGAATACTGGTCCAACGACAAACTTTTGAGGAGCAACATTTTTGCAGAGGTCATGAGTAGGGATCGGTTTTTATATTTGTTAAAAATTTTACATTTTAATACGAACAATATGACCGCAGATGTTGATAAATTATATAAAATAAGAGAAATTTGTGATAAGTTGCGACAACGTTTTCAGGAGGCGTTTTATCCTTATGAAAATCTATGTATTAAGGGGGGAGCCTGGTGTAACTAGCTGGAAATCGAGGCATTTTTCGGGAATTTTTTTTAAAGAAAGTATTTAACCGATCTTTCTGAAACTTTCAGGATATTGTATTATCAGGTTAAGGAAGACAAAAAAAAAATTTTATTAAAAATGAGCGGCAAATAACAAAATTATAAGGGCTTACGCCCAGTCCGTTGGCGACGCAATTGTTACACTGCGGGCAACGTAGCGTCTTTTGGTTTCATCTAAAACCAAAAATCGAACAATTTTCGTTTAGTTTATGAGTGTACGCACAGATCGTATAAATTCATAACTTAAAAGATGCAAAATTGAACAAATGGCGGCCTCTTGAAAAAAAATTCACTTTTTCCAACGAAATTTTGCCTTAAATGTGTAAAAAAAAGTTATTTATTTAAACAATATCATTATACTAAGAACGTAGCCCTATGAAGAAAATGTTCACAAATATCCGTGTACAAGGCCAAGTCGATTGGTTGAATATTTTTGGAGTTACATTGCCCGCAGATTGTATAACTGTCGTTTCGAGAAAAACGCATTTAAAGTTTTGTGGTAACCTGGCGCTCCGTAGCAAAACCGGCCATATCCGCTTTAATTTTTCGAATTTCGTTTTGCGGCTTTGGGAACATATTATTGTGATGTTCAACTATTGATTTATGCAAAAAAAAAAGAAATCGATTTCTTCGACCCGCTACACCAGGCTCCCCCCTTAAAGTTTTGTGGTAACCTGGCGCTCCGTAGCAAAACCGGCCATATCCGCTTTAATTTTTCGAATTTCGTTTTGCGGCTTTGGGAACACATTATTGTGATGTTCAACTATTGATTTATGCAAAAAAAAGAAAATCGATTTCTTCGACCCGCTACACCAGGCTCCCTCCTTAACGAAAGCTTACTCCTGTATAAAGGAAGGTTATCGTTTAAGCAATACATACTGTAACGTCCGATTGCCAGGGACAACTGAGCGTTACTGGTTCTCGAGAGGAGAGCGGCGTCCCCTCGAGTATAGGATAGGTGGGGTTTCGTTATTACAGAGTAAAGGAGTAAAATCCAACTTAACTTTAACAATGGCTTGGTTATTCAATAATAATTATTCTTTAAGATAACAAATTAATAGTAACTACAGCTATGATTACAATGTTTTCGGTTTTTTATATTTTATGTATCTACATATATATGTGTGTCGTATTATGTACAAGATATGTATGTGTTGCAGTGTACAGCCGCTAACGTCTCCGGAGCGAGCTAATACTCTTGGCAACGTCTGCAGTAAGAACAGCCGCTACCGTTTCCGGAGCGAGCTAGTTACTCGTGGCAGAGTTTGAGCTCTACACTCTTAAGACCTTGCTTTTACCAAGTGCACCAGTCGCTACCGTCTCCGGAGCGAGCTAAATGCCTTTGCAAGAGCGAGGTTCTATAACCTTTGAATACACAACCGAAAAAGGAGCACCTGTATCTTGTCCACTGAAGACCAGCCGCTACCGTCTCCGGAGCGAGCTAAATCTTGCTGGCCAGACCTTAGCTACCTCTACGCTTGTGCACTCGCAAGCAGAGTCTTGACTGAACCACTGTGCTACGTACACCTCCTTTTATACCATAGATTTGGCGGATTAGCGCACGCGCAGTGGTTTTCTCGCGTATTAACTTATATTTTATCTTATATTCTTAACGATGCTTATAATCAATTATTTCTAGTGTGTTTTGTAATGTTCGTCTTTTTTACATTCGCTTAAATTATAATTTTGTATGTAAGAGTATGTATAGTGAGTCCACGCGTGTCGTAATATATCGCTGTTTTACCGACTGTCGGTAACACCTGGTTCGAGTCCGCGTGGGACGTTACAATACCCTCTAAAAGAAACAGATTTGGAATAAAATCATTTGTTTTATGTGATACCCAATCGGGGTTTGTGCAGGATTTCATTATTTATAATGGCTCATTAACTACTGTAAACTGCGTAAATCAATTTATTGGATAGTCAGAAAACATAGTAATGGAATTATTGAAACCTTATTTAGGCAAAGGTCATACGTTATACGTAGACAATTGGTATACAAGCCCCGCACTTTTTATTCTTTTGCATCAAAATCTAACTAACGCTTGTGGAACGGTACGTAAAAAGCGAAAAGGCATTCCAATATTCCAAAATAAATTAAAACCTGGTGAAGCAAATTTTCGCTCCTAGAGGTATTTATTAGCGATGAAATGGTGTGATAAAAGAGAAGTATACATACTATCCTCTTTCCATACCCAAGAATTTGTTGAAACAAAACGTCATTTCCAGACTCGAGAAATGATTATGAATCCAAAATGTGTTGTTGATTACAATAAATTAATGGGAACTGTAGACAAAACAGATATGGTTATTAGCACCATTCACTCGCAACGCAAAGCGTTGAAATGGTACAAAAAAATATTTGTTTTCAGTTAATTGACATATGCGTTTGGAACGCTTATTGCTTATATAAGTTAAAAACTAGAAAACAAATATCAATGGCAAGCTTTCACCTACAGTTAATTCGTCAACTTTTAAGCCATTACCAATCTGACAATAAGAATACCATTGCGAATAAATCAGGAAAAACGAATCCACTTCGCCTTACTGGAAGACACTTCCCGTCGCTATATACAAATGAAAAGACCAAACGAAAGAATCCGCTGCGAAAGTGCGCAGTCTGTTAAAAAAATGACAAGAGGAGCAGATCGCGATACCAGTGCCAAATTTGCAATATTGGCCTGTGTATAACACCATGCTTTGAAAAATATCATACCCAGTTACATTATTAAAAGCCATTATAATCATACAATTATATTATGTTATATTATTTTATTATATTGCATAATGTTATTTGCTTTCATACTGTCAATTCAAGAGCGCATACTAAAACGTTATAAATACCCTGGAATACCCTTTATTTATAAATACCCTTTGAAGAAAAATTCTTTCGTTCGACAACATTCAGCAGTTTGGGTTCTCCGCCGCGGTACTCCTGCTGACGATCGGCGTCGCGTAACTACCGTACAGTGATGTCGCGGCGCGCGGCATTGCCCCGTTCAGTGGGAATACCGCGGCGGAGAACCTGCCCGTAGCGAAAGGGTTACTTCATTCTTAAACATAATATAATTTCCTGTACACTGTTCACATGATCCGTTATCTGATTCATGCAAATGTGAAAATGTAACATTTAATAAATCGTTAAGATTATAGCTTATTTTTTTCAAATTGTTAATAGGTATTGAAACAACTAAATTATCAGAAGTAATTCTTTTTGTATAATCACAAGATTTACATCGAGTAGTGGAAGTTACTTGATGCTTTACCAATTGTCTTATACAATCATATTTTGTGCACAGGTTTATAAGAAATTCGAATACATCTCGTTTTACGTTTATTGAAAAATGTTCTCCTAAACTTTGCCGTACTGTATATGTATTTAAATTGCTTATTCCATTTTCATATCGATGCATTAATATTTTCAAAACATTTGATGATTCATTACAATTAAACAATTCTACATTGCAAGCAGTACGCCATAATTTTCTTAATTCTTAATGCTACGCTAATTTGAAAAATTTACCTTATTTGACAAATTTCCAGAAACTTGTGCGAAACAAGATGCTTCTCTGTCTCTCTAACCTTCTTCGGACAACCTCCAAGCCTGTGCGTCCCCTTCATTTCTATCCAAGGCTGTGCGTCCCCTTTATTTCTCTCCAAGCCCGTGCGTCCCCTTTATTTCTATAAGCTTTATATAGAAACTCTAAATTAAAAATGGCTTACTGGTATAAAAATATCTGGCAATTTAAATGCAATTTGTTACAATATATTATTATTTTGTACATGCCTGGTATAAATTTCTAGAAACTTGTGCGAAAGAAGATATTTTTCTGTCGAACCTTCTCCGGGCAACTTCCAAGTCTGTGCGTCCCCTTCGTTTCTAGAAGCTCTACATAAAAAATGTATTAAAAAATTTTGGCGACTTACCTTGTTAATTGAGACAATAATTCAGTGTCCTATATGGTGTAAAAACCCGTGACATTGGAAAAATGTTGACTACTTACCTTATTTGACACTTGGCAGGTTATGATGGTTTGACACTAGCTAGGTTACGTTTACCTTGGCAGATGTGCTCTCTGTCTGGCTATCACGTGTAACGTACCGCTACCAACCGCCGTAGATTTTTCCTTTATTCTTTATAGCAATTACTATTTTTATTCTATATATCTAAGTTGTAATATTAGTATTAAGGACATTCGCAACGCATGCGCATAACCGCCTGCGAACTCAGTGCTGTGAACGACTCAAGCGCGCGTGCGCAGCCCGCGCGATAAACCGGACGCCGAATAAACCGAGTGCAGTGCGCGAACCGGCGGGAACCGGGTGCGAATTCTAATTGGTGCGCGAGTTCGACAGCTAGTGATTGGCGAGAGCAAGGTATCGCCAAACTGTATAAATACGAGCCTGCCAGCAGCGGAGATTCAGACTGGGTTCTGCTACCGAACCATAAGCACGCCGCTTATAGAAGTCTCTCAACAAGTCTCTCAACAAGTCTATATATATTCAACGTCCTGACTACCAACATTCAATTTCCAACATTCAACCATTCCGAGGTCGCTTTAACTAGCCCCTCAACATCTTTCCGAGGTCGCTTTAACTAGCCCCTCAACACCTATCCGAGGTCGCTTTAGCTAGCCCCTCAACTTCCATACGAGGTCGCTTTAGCTAGCCCCTCAACATCTTTCCGAGGTCGCTTTAACTAGCCCCTCAGCACCTATCCGAGGTCGCTTTAGCTAGCCCCTCAACTTCCATACGAGGTCGCTTTAGCTAGCCCCTCACCTTCCATCGAGGTCGCTTTCACTAGCCCCTCAACATCTAACCGAGGTCGCTTTAGCTAGCCCCTCAACTTCCTACATTCAACACCTTTCCGAGGTCGCTTTAACTAGCCCCTCAACATCTTTCCGAGGTCGCTTTAACTAGCCCCTCAACACCTATCCGAGGTCGCTTTAGCTAGCCCCTCAACTTCCATACGAGGTCGCTTTAGCTAGCCCCTCAACTTCCTTCGAGGTCGCTTTCACTAGCCCCTCAACGTCAATCCGAGGTCGCTTTAACTAGCCCCTCAACTTCCATCCAGAGGTCGCTTTAGCTAGCCCCTCAACTTCCATCCAGAGGTCGCTTTAACTAGCCCCTCAACTTCCATCCAGAGGTCGCTTTCACTAGCCCCTCAACTTCCCTCCTAAAAAGCGTGGGCCAGCTTATAGGCACCAGAAGCTACGACTAGTCCAGGAGAGGGAATCATCATCCAATTCTACTTCCATCTGGGGACGCCATAACCGGCTACCTGGCTACCATCCGAGGTCGCTTTAACTAGCCCCTCGGCTTCCATCCTAGAAAGCGTGGGCCAGCTGATAGGCAACTGGAAGCTACAACAAATCCGAGAGAAGGAACCCTCTCCAAGTATCAACTTAACATTCCAAATCGACCAAGCGTCATCATTGTATCAAACCGTTATATCGACTTAGCGTCGAGACTTTATGTTCAATTTACGATTTAGTATCGTACTATTATACTATATTTAATTACCGGTTTAGCGTAGAGACCGAAATCAAACGTTATTCTTTAATTCCGATCTAGCTTCGAAACCAAAGTCAAAGGAATATCCTTTATTAACGACTTATACGTCGTTACGTAAATATCATATCGTCAAAGTTCACACGACTCCGTGTCGTATTATTATGTTCTATTTCGACCTAGCGTCAAAAGCCTTTTCTTGAATAAACTATTTGTTAATTATTGTTAAAAGAAGGACCCTAGTATCTTGAAATTCATTTCTTAATCGCACGCCACCCGAACCAATCCCATAATTTCACAGGTAAACCGCTCTACTTGTGGAATCGCCTGTAACAAACGGCACAGTCTCGTTTGAGAACGTTACACACGTGACAACAAATCGTGTTTGTTACGCGATTGGCCGAAAGTGCCAAAACCTTCATCGAATGAACAACGTGCATATTGGAGACATTTCCTCTCCCTTTCATGTTCCCCTCTTGCCCACACTTGACGATGGAGAATATCTTTTAACATAAAATTCGGCAAATTGCAACTTTACATCGAAATATCTCAGCTCATAAGGCACGTAGGAACAAAACGAAGACACTTTTCTTATGTAAATCAAACCCAAGCTATCCATTAAGACCATTCAAAACTTAATCGGTTCAGCCGTTATTGAGATTCGGTAATCTCAGGGTTCTTCCAAAAACTGCTCGGCGTTATACAGGGTGTCCCAAAAATGCTGCGGTTCCTTAAAGGGGGTGATTCGGGGGGTGATTGCAAACAACTTTTTCCTTTGCGAAAATGCCCTCCGAGGTTTCGTTAACGAGATATTAATAAAAAGCACCGACCAATCAGAGCGCGAGCCTTCCGCTGGAGCTCCCGCGCTAGCGTGGCCGCGCGCCGGGCCGCGCTACGACTTCGAACAAGCAAGGCGGCATGCATCGAAGGAAATTGCGTAGAATGGCAAATGAAACAGACGTAACAAAAAAATCGAACCTTTTACCATGGTTTGTTTGCCATTTAAAGTGAATAATGAATAAAGGATAAATGGATGAAAATCATGTGTAACGTAAAAAGATGAATACACAGTTGTTGTTTTTTTTAGAAGAATCGAAAATAATAATTATTTGAAGTGGGAGGATATATATATATAGTTTATTTTGTTTCCCCTTGGGGATTACAATCCGACCCATTACATTTCCTCTTATACCTACATTTCTCTTAACCTACTCCTCCCCTCCGTTCCTTATACCTATTCCTTAGCCTATTCCTTATCTCTACTCCTTACACCTAGTCCTTACATCTACGCCTTACATCTATTTCCTTAACCTATTCGCCTCTTACTCTACGCTCTCTTATCCTATTTGCCAGCTTTCCGCTCGCCCGCTCGCCCGCTCGCCACTCGCCCGCTCGCCACTCGCCCGCTCGCTCGTTCGCCCTCTCTCCCGCTCGCCCACACGCTCGCTCGGGCCCTCCCCTCCTCCACGCATGCCACCCACTCCTCCCTTCCTTCCCTTCCTTACCCCTTGACCCCCGCTTCCGCACGCCACCATTCACTCTCATTCCTTCCTCCCTCACTCCCCTATTCCCCCTTCCCCTCTCCTATCCTCCACTCTCCTCATCCACTCTTCCCCTCCTCCCTCGTCATCCATTACCTCCCCCACTCTCTCCTGCCACCCCCCTTCCTCCCAACCCATGCATTCCTCCCACACATGCTCCCACGTTTCCTCTCTCCATCCACATATCCTACACTTCCTCCTTCCCTCCTCCTCCCAATACCTCCCTCCCCTCAACTCATTGCCCAGCCTAAATCTCGCCACCCTTTGCCACCTGCTTTCCCCCCATCCCTTCTTCAAGTACCCTGGTACCCCCACCCCCTTCACCACCTTATACCACCTGTTATACTCCGATTCTCTTATCCTTTCCCACCTCTCCTCCTCCTGCATTCTTCTCTCCCTACCCACCAACTCCTCTCCCCTCATCTCCCCTCTTCCCCTCATCACCCCTCTTCCCCTCATTCCTTCTATCCCCTCTATTGTCCACCCTCTCCCTTCATAGTATTCCTTCCTTTCCTCCTCCCATCCCCCCAATGCTTTTCCCCTCCTTGCCCTCCCTTTAATCTCCTCCCAACACCTCCTTGCTATCTCCCCCCCCCCACCCCCCTCCTCCAGCTTCCTTTCGTACTCCCATGCTCTCATCCCCGCCTTCCCTCTCACCGTCTCCCTCTGCATCTCCTCCCTTACCAAATACCCTAGAGTGCATCTCTCCACTCCCAGCACCCATCTCAGATACCTTTCCTCCAGTTTCTCCACTCTGCTCCTTTCCTTCCAACCCCATACCTCCACCCCATAACTCACTGTAGCCCACACCAGTTTGTCAAATAGCCACACCCTCCTCCCCCAATCTTTCCTATCCGAAGTGGGAGGATAAGGAATACGTAAAATTCCTTGTGTTAATAACATATCCACGAAAAGGTAATGTAACAGGAAATTAACGAAAAGTGATCGTAGTTCGTTATTGTGATAAAAATCCGTAACTCAATAACGGCCAGCACTGTTGCTGATAACGAATAAGTCTGTTTAAAAAGCCGAATAAATATTTTCGTACGAGAATTTTGAGAATTATCGCCGGAAATAAGCCATAGCTTGCGTTAAATTTAAAAATGAATGATCACCATTAAAGTAACTAAAACTCACCCTTGTACAAAATTAACCTGCAGCTTGAAAACTTGTGTCACTGGGTCGCTGAACCGATCCTGGTCATCGATGGACGAGCCCAGTGCACAGCTGATCCCAGGTATACGACACTACCCAAAGTTAAGGGTCGCAATGTCAGGTGCGTCCAGGTCAACGTACCGAATATTCACTTCACTGCACGGCTACTAACACTGATCACTTAATTTACTTTTCATGGAACGTGTTGTTCCTACGTTATAAAAATTGGTGGAAATGAATTTTTACTTCGCGTTCGGAGCCGTGGGTAATCCCCGCGCAAATTCTCACGCTGCAGCACTTGCGTCCTCGTTGTTCGGGGGGTACACCCAGAACATCGCGTAATACTCTTGAGCAGAGAACATTTGTCTGCCACGCGATTCCCGACTGCTGACTGATAAGATTTTTTGCAAGCGACTTCTTCTACCCCCAAATAGTTTCTCTCGTTCCATTATGAGTTGACCCCCACCAGGCCAAGAGGCTTCAGGTAAAAAGAAGCCAGCACATTTTCGGAACACACGTGTTTTGCAGAAGTGCAAAGAAAACTTTCACAAAAGCCCGCGCTCCGTCCTTCTACTGCCAATGTACCCATTGCTTCGAGATAGAAAACAGACACCACGTGTATCGGTTCGAAAGGGTCCGAAGGGAAGAGACGCAGAAAGTCTTCGAGTTGCTATAAAGAAGAAAATGCATACCATTCCTGTTTCCCCTTTCTGACACCCTGAGTTCACGTCTGCTACGAGGCGGAACCAAGTAAGTCATAAATTATCCGAAACTGTAGGAAACCGTTCTCTACCGCCGACTTGCGGGACAATACGGTCATAAACCGCGACCCTGGCGAAATGCTCTGGCTGATCAGCCTGATTAATTTTGGAGAACTAGAAATTACAGAGTATTATCCAGCATCAATACGTCTCGCGGAGAGACACAGGAAAAGAAGGGATAGTGCGCTGACTGCGCGTAGTCCCGCCTGCTTCGTCCTACCCTCAAATTAAAGACGGATCCCTTATCTCTCGAGTATAAACAAGTGCTCGAATTTCAAAACACAAGCACGCGTCGACGTATTCGGTGCGAGAGACTGTGAGCTTGAGGTCCGATTGGCCCCAAACTAACCAATCTGCCCTGCATCCCTCCCAAATGGCCACTGTCCTGAAGAGGCCCTCTTCACAGCAATATCTCCTCCCCAAGGCCCACCTTCTCTCGCACCGAATACGTCGACGCATGCTTCTGTTTTGAAATTCGAGCGCGTGTTTAGACACGAGAGATAAGCAGGCCCGATTGGCAGGCCAGAAGCAGTTGTAGTCTGGCGAACAGGAACAAGGTGGGGAATGACTACATTTTCACGGATCGGGTCGAGAAACTCAATATCGTAGGGGCCCACTATGAGACTATTAATCAATACCCGCTTTAATCAAGTAGTTGATTCCAAGGTAGAGACAATAAAACTGAATTTTAATGCCAGAAGAGAACGTAACGAAATACTAGTGTCATTCAGCACTGATAACACGGCAATCGACCCAATCCTAGAAGACAGCGCGCTGCAGCCTTTCTGCAATCCAGCATCGATATTTTATACACTGAAGCATCTGCCAAATAAGACCTCCAGTGGCCTCGACGGGATACCCCTGATAGTACTAAAACATCTACCTTTGTGACGGCCTCTTCGGAGGTGTCACGCGAGGTCGGGGAGACTCGGCCAGTCAACTCAGTCGAGCCGCAGGGTTCAGATAAAACGAGTCCCCGTTGTTCGCCTAGTTTTACCTTATTATATTCACTTCTTAATCTACTATGTACCGTCCTTATCCTATTATGTACAATGATTAAGGGGTTAAACCACTGTAGCGCACGAAAAAATAGGCATATTTCGAGATTTTTTTTGCGCAATAAAGAGATCAATCGAAATTCTGCAAAATGGGATTTATAATTCTAGTAATGAAGTACAAAAAATATTTTTTTCAACTTCGTTCATGACAAAATGGTGGCTGCGCCGCAGCATTTCTCCGTCGGTGCCTGTTTTTTGAAAGGGTCCACGGCCGGAAACCTAACTCCCGCAATTTTTGACCTGGAACAAAAAACCAAAGTTTTTTCGATTCTATTGAACAACAGCAAAAGACATACGTTGGATTTTTTCGATATATTGAGTTTTCGCGAAATGGTGCATTTTTAAAAAAAAAGTGTAAAATTTCATGAAAAAAATCGTGACAAAATTGTTTATAAAAAAAATATGAAATATAAAAAAAAATCCTACGTACGTCGCTGGAGAAAGCAATTTTGAATATATTGTAAATTTTTCAGATCGATCGGTGAAGATTTGTTTGAGTTATGTTTCCGGCCAGTTTAAAAAAAAGTGGTTTCGAGAAAAACGCGTTTAAAGTTTTAAGTAGTGTAAAATCATATTATATTCTTATATACCTTTAATCTGCGATGCCTGCACCATACAATTGGCCTTCTAGATTAACATCCTCCTCCTATTTTTCCTTTCTTAAGGTTTTCAAGTCGATTCGAGCCTCTCTTGCACCTTCACTCAACGATCGTTCTGCTCTTTTGATGCGCTCCGCGTCCACCTCCATGCACAGATTGTAGCTGTTTGGGCCAATTGTCATGCCAATTGTCGTGTCGATTACGTGCAAAATTGAGGAAAATCCGTCATTAAATACACAAGTAGCAATATTTGTGGCAATATCTAATACTAATTTTCCACTAGATATCGATTTTGGAGCCATCGCCCATACGGTCGAGTTGAAACTCTCGTTGCTATTCTGCGTAAATCCGCCGATGCAACGAGTGAGAAGATCGTCCTTATTCAATTCTTCATACACTGGCTTTATAGCTTCGAAAACTTTTTTCTGCATAGGTTTTTGGTGTTGATAATTGCCCAAACTGTTCGTCGCTTTCGCTTTTTGCTAAGTGCACCATGAATATTCTCCAATTGGGCACTTGTCGTGTTGCGGGTTATTATCTGTAGATAATTTGTGATACAGTGTAGCCCATATAGCGTTCTTCATCTTTTCAATCGAATCACAATTTCTCCGTATAGCTAATCCGTAATATGTAGAAAGTTCGTCGATAAGCTTGCCAGTCAATTTTCCTTTTCCTCCAAGTCCTTTTGTAGCTTTTTTCAAATTACGGAGACGGGTGCCCATTCGTTTCTGAACATGATCTATGCATTCCTTTTTCTGTACTATAATATTTTTGTAAGGTGTAGCATCTGTAATACCTTTAAATGTTTTGGAATCACCGTCGCCGATATAACTTGCGTACTTCGCGTCATGTAAGGTTTCAGAGCGCCGAAACATTTCAACAACTGCGTCGACTTCCATTTTTCCAGCCGATCCTTCGTGGTTTGCTTGGCATTCGCTTGCATGATTGACCGCAATGTTCTTCAATGGTGAAGAATTAATCTTGCTCGGTTTTGTTTTAGAAGGTTTGGATTTATATTTAGCGAATTTCTGGCCAACTGGAGTTGGCGTCTAAGATTCAGATAATCTCGACGTAACAGGTAAATGTCTAAGACAAGAATACGAAATCAATCGCACAAAGAGAGATCGGCTCGAAGCCCGAGGCCGATAACGCTCACTCGCGATAAGCAAAGCGAAAAGCGAAACGCGTGTTTACGCTAGAGTTGCGCGAACAAGAAGGCGGGATCCGGAAGCCGAAACCTCGCGGATCGCCGATAAGGACCGGTACCCCGCGCCCCGCCGCGCCCGCGGCCCGAGCTACTCGGTCCACCCGAACCACGGGAACGACGAGAGCGACCGAGCCGATCACCTATTGGCCACGCAAGCGCGCCCAAATACAAACGAATCTCCAGTTACAATATGTACATCTTACAAACTAACACACAGTATACAAAATATGTACAAGCAAAACAAACCATTAGAGTAACTATACAATTAAAAAAAGGAGGGTCCAATCAATTCTCGCTATCGCGAACAATGATTTTCTGACCATTCCGCATATTCTTCTGTTTCTCCTTTTTTCTTCCAATATTCACACGATTTACAATATTTTGATTTTACGATGACATCTATAACTTTGCCAGTGTGCCAACCAATAAGAGAAACCAAGCCATACAAAGATGAAAATCCACGTTTTCGACAAGATCCGTCGCCCGATACCGTGATTCCATGTTTGTCTCCTTTCTCAGCAGAAATTGTTTTTTCTTCTTTCGCTGCATTCGAAATACTCTTCTTACAAACAACTTCTGTTGCACTTTTTTTTTTTTGAAGAGGGGGAAAATGCTTTACGCATATCCCGACGCTTGTTGTCGGGGTTATGTGAGACTCCCCGCCTATAACTAGGCGGGATACCCACTAAAAACCCCCTCTGGTGGTCTCCACCAGGGGCCTCATGGCGGCGCCCGGAACTTCTGATGTAGTCCGTCGGGCGCCGCTATCATAAGTGATGAGGCCCCGCTAACACCCCCCACTCCCAAAATATGCTTTTGGGAGGGGGGAAACCACCGGGTAGGCTGCCACCCTGGAGTTGTCAGGGTGGGCGCCCCCGTCTTCCGACGGTGCACCCCGTATCTAACGGCGGTGCCGCGTACCGCGATATAAAAAACCTAATGCTACGCCTTATAAACTAAGCCAATAACAGTCTTAAGAGTTAAAATTAAAATATATAAAATACTAAAATAAAACACTAAAACTTGGGCTAAAACACGCGAGCGGGTCCCTCATGAGGACACCGCGGGTAGGGGTTTACTCCCCTCCCTCACTATCAACGGGGGCCGACCCACTTTATTTTCCTGCCGAGTCTGAGCCGCGTGCGGGCCCTATTGGCCGCGGCCTCTTGGGCCAGGCGCGCACGCTCAGCTCGCAAGAGGCAGTCGGCCTCTGCCTCCGCTACTTGGCGGTCCCCCATAACGAAGGCCACAAATTCCTTAAAAACGGCCCACTTCTCCGGGGAGGAAGTGGCAAGGGACACCAACGTGGAGACTTCCACAGGTGCCCCCAGGCCGGCGGCCAGCACCTCGCGCTGGGGGGCGAGCACTGGGCATGCGATGAGCACATGCTCCGCATCATCCCGGGCCGCCCGCAGTCCAGACACGCCTCGGAGGGTGCCTTCCCGATTCGATGTTTGAACCCTGCCGAGCTGGAATTCCAGGATCTCCTTGATGACGTACTCCCAGACCTTTGATAAGGCTGGGAGTATGGAGATCGGCCTATAGGCCCTCGGGCTTAGGGGATCCTTACCCGGCTTCGGAATCAAGATGACTCTTGTCATCTTCCACGAAGCCGGGATTCCACCCTGCACTAGCGTGTCGGACACCATCTCACGTATCAATTCCTTATTAGTCCTAGCCACACAGGCCACGACCCCCGACGGGACTCGATCGAATCCGGGGGCCTTATTGGGCTTGATACGCGAGAGGGCACTATCGACCTGCTCGGGCGTTATCTCCGGGATCGCTTTCCAATAAGAGGAGAGGGGTCGCATGGAGGGGGGGGGGGCCTGCGTTCGCACTGGCCCAACCGTTGGTGTGGGGGAAGGAGGAAGGGGGGGCGGGGCGGTGGCAAACAGGGTATCAACTACCCTGCCCACCTGCTCCCGCGTCAAAACCATATTTGGTTTACGCCCCCCCAACCTAGCCATAACTATTTTATATGGCTTCCCCCACGGATCGCCGTCCACCGTGCCGTACAGCTCTCTCCAGAGCTTCTCCTCGGAGCGCCAGATCAAGATCTGAACTGAGCGCCTAGCCAAGGAGAAGTCCCGCCTCCAAAAACAACTTCTGTTGCACTAGCAATGTTTTTAACGATCTTATCATAAAACGATTGAAAGATCTGGCGGGGCAGTTCCATAAACGCATAAAACTTTGTTATTCCGCGTAAACCAATTCCAAGCAATCGCGTGGCAAACACAATTCTGGGGTTAATTTCGTAGGCATTCTTAACATATGGGCAACTTGGTATTTCTATTTTTTCACACTTATCACAGGAAACAACTATTTTAAATCCCAAACCTCGTTTGCTAGTTTCAGTGAACTTCACTTCCGAATGGCACACTTTACAAACAACGACATTCGAAATGGCGGCAAAAACTGGTACGAAATTTAAGAGGCGATAGCCAGAAGTAGAGTCCACTTCAATATCGTAAAAATCACGCTGCTTCAATTTCTTTGCCGATGCGCTGACATTTAAATCCTCGGGCGCTTCCATTTCATGTCGATTCAACGGTCGTCTGCGTGACGCTTGCGGTTTCTTGCTGAATGCACTGACAGATTTTGATCCTTTTCTATAACGACCCGCTTTATCATCACCCATGGTGAAAATCAATTGCAATTATCACTGTATTATATGAACTATTATTCGAATATTACAAAACTTATACACGAAAGCAAAGCGTCCTTTTCAGCGGTCGATCCTCACTTTACTAACGCTCTCGATCTCGCGATGGTGAGAGACGCGCTAAGGACCGGGCGTCCTTATCTAAACAAATGCTGTCATCAAGACGGCGACGCATATCGCGGAGGGCCCGAGGTGTCTATGCCTCGGTGCCCGACTTGACGCCGTAGGGGTCCGAACCCAGATACATATTCCCACATTATTGTGGATTCCGTACACCAAAACAAATCTATAGCGCGCGCAGTGATAACAAAAGGCGCTCGGGACATACACGAGAGCGTTGCGGTAGGATTGAAAATTTTGACATTTAGACATTTTTGCCGCCCTCCATCTTTTGGTATATTATTTTTAAGACCCTAAAACACCTTTTAAACAAAAAAAAAATTTTTTTTCTTTTTTTGAAAATTCTACAATGGTTTAACCCCTTAACGCGCCCGTGTGACGGGGCGTTGTATGAAAGCGTTTGGCTGCGATCGTGAGCGTTTCGGACAATGTCCAGCCGTCGCAGTGGACGTGCGGAAAGGGGTGGAGCGTTTCACGGAGTCCGGGCACTGTCCAGTCCCTCCACTTGAAATCGGTATCGGTGTTTGCTATCGGTTGAGGCCCGGGCAATGTCCAGCCACCTCGGGAATAGCAAATAAAGGAAAGGAGTGTTTTCAGGGAGTTCGGGCACTATCCAGTCCCTCCACTGAAATCGGTACAGGTATTTGCTATCAATTGAGGCCCGGACAATGTCCAGCCACCTCGGTAACAGCGAGGAAAAGGAAAGGAGTGTTTTCAGGGAGTCCGGGCACCATCCAGTCCCTCCACTGAGATCGGTACAGGTATTTGCTATCAATTGAGGCCCGGGCAATGTCCAGCCACCTCGGTAATAGCGAGGAAAGCGAAAGGAGTGATTTCAGGGAGTCCGGGCACCATTCAGTCCCTCCACTGAAATCGGTACAGGTATTACGGGAGGCCGGGCAGTATCCACTCCCTCCACGGTAATCGGTATAGGATACTAAGGAAGGTGTCCACAACGTTCGAACCCGGGCAGTATCCGGCCGCTCGCTCGGTGTGGTGAGTGGGCTCCTTAATCCCCACTCCAGCTGCCTTATCTCGGTCGCCGCGAGGCTTATGTCCTAATTCTCGGTAATTTCCACCTGCGAGAAGGATGGCGCGATCTATCGGTGAGGCGCGTACTCATTACCGGTGTCGCGGTGGGGGTATCGCGGCGCGTTGCGTATCGGCTCTGTTCTTCGTCACATCCCCCCCTTTCTTCGGGGAGGAGAGTGAGTCACAGGGACGCGGGTCGTTCGCATTTTTCAGGTTTTTTTTATTTTCGCCTTACACTCTTTCGGTCTTATCTTATCCTTAGCCTATACTTAGTGCATTAACTTAAACCTAATGTCGCCTCCTCGGAGGCGCCGTAGCTGGATGCGGTGTGTTCGCAGGCAGACCCGGAATCGTTGACCTTCCCGGAGCTGGCCCCATGGCACTACGGTCCAGTCGGCGGGGGGGGGGGGGGGGGCTGGTCCTCGGAGGTCCTCGGGGGCCAGTGGTCCGTGGAGGCCGGGATTTACGTGGCCACGGAGGATGTCCGCGGTCCGCGGTTACCTGCGGGTGGCTGGGCTCCTGGGGCCGGCTTGGTCGCTGGCCCTGGCGTTGCCGAACTTCCGGACGGAGGCCCTTATCCGGGGGTATCGGCTGGGTACTGGATTGCGGTGGTCCTCGGCCGGGGTTCCTTGGGCCTGGTGGACGAAGGTCCGTGGCCGAGGTACGGTCGTTTGCTCGGTCTGCTGGACTCAGGGGACGCGTGTCGGCGCCTCCGCGCCGTGCCCGGTGGCTGAGCCTCCCGCACTGGTGACGGGACTGGTGGGCACGGGAATTCCTCTGGCGTCCGGGGGGCGGGGTCCTCGTGCTGTTGGCTGCCCCCGCAATTGTTGGCGGGGGGCCCGTCCAGGGGAGGATCTGGACCTTTGTAATCCGGGGCTTGCCCTTGGTCGGTCGGGGCGTTGGTGCCGCAGGGCCCATCGTGGGTGGAGGCGTCGTCACCCGGCGTTGCTCTGGTAGCGACGGGGTCCTCTTGGGGATATTGGAGCTGGGCAGCGCCAAGTTTTTGCCCGGTGTCGGTGGCAGTGACGGGCTTTGGCTGCGTCGGGGCGGAGCGCGTATCTCTCGTTCGGGAGACTCCCCGAACAGCTCCAGGAAACGACGGCGTAGTCGCGGGCTCTCCAGCTCTGGTACGTCGTCCACGTGTAGCACGTCCTCCATCCTGTAACTGAGCTTGCTCGACTGAGGTGCGTCCGTTATTGTCCTCGAGTTCGGTCGGTTGTCCTCTGTCTCATTGTGTATTGTTGTCTCCTCGTGCGTGCGGGCAGGGTTTTAAATCTTTAACGCGCGCTCGAGCCTCTCTCCGTTTGTTTTGCTGTAGCAGGACGATTGTTGGCCCCAGCACCTTGGTGACCCGGTATGGGCCTGAGAATTTCGGCGCGAGCTTGGCGTTGAATCCGTCGATCGCACTTGACAGCGGGTGCTCGCGACGCATGACTAGCGTGTTGACGGCCGGTTACCAGTCGCGCCGATGCTTGTTGAGTCTGACCTCTGACTTTCGGAAGTCCGTGCCTGGTTTCTTCGGGCCAAAACGAGTGCATCTTGGAGGAGGCTGATTTCTTGTCGTCGTTGCTGAGGATCGGCGTCGTCCGTGGCCACTGGTGACGGGGGTTTGTAGGTGGCTCTTGGCGGGGGAAGTTCGCGTCCAAAATTTAGAAGGGCGTGTAGCCGGTGGAATCATGTCGGGCCGTATTATATGCGAACATGACGTCCGCTATCCACTGGTCCCAGTGCCGGTGGTTCTCCTCGGTGTACTGGGCGCTCATGGTTTTGAGAACACGATTTACTCGTTCTACTGGGTTGCACTGTGGCGAGTACGGGGGCGTCTTGGTGTGCTCCACCCCAGATTCTCGCAGGAGGCTGGTAAACTCCCGGCTTTCGAATTGTCGTCCGTTGTCGGTGATGACGGCGCAGGGACATCCATATTGTAGGAGGACGCGTTCCTTCAGGACCCTCGTGACGACAGGAGCGGTGGCTTGGCGCAACGGTTAGACTTCCACCCATTTTGTGAATTTGTCCTGTATTACGACCAGTACGGTATGGCCCTTGCTGGACCGAGGGAAGGGCCCTACGAGATCGGCGGCTACAACTTCCCATGGGGTAGTGACGGGCAGCATTTGTCCGGCCGGTGCTTGTTGTGACTCTTTGTACCGTAAGCAGTTGTGGCAACGACGTACGTATCTGGCTGCCTCTCGGAACATGCCGGGCCAGTAATACCGCTGGGCGAGCCGAGCCGCGGTTTTGGTAATGCCCAAATGGCCGGCGGTGGAGGCATCGTGGGCCTGGTGTAGTATGGTCGGGCGGAGGGCCTGCGGGACGCACAACTTCCATTCGGTTTCTCCGTCTTCTTGGAGGCCCGTGCGATTGGCGAAGTGGCGGTATAGTCGGTCTTCGTAGATGCGATATTCGGGATATTTGTCCGACACTTGTTCCACCTTACTTCGGGAGTAATGTATCTAAGTGCATACGGCTTGGGCCTGCAGTGCGTTGATGTCCTCGGGCCGGCGGGAGAGAGCGTCGGCGACTATGTTGGCGGAGCCCTTCCCCACACGACTGCGAGGCATTCTTTTTCGGTTGTGAAATAATTCCTGTCGGCGTGGTTCAGCGTTCTGCTGGCGTATGCAATCACTCGTTCCCCTAGTTCGGTGTCTTGTATCAGTACGGCGCCCAGGTCGTCCTGGCTTGCGTCGATCTGTAGAGTGAATGGGCTGGTAAAATCAGTACAGGTCAACACGGACGCCGCGGCTATAGTGAATCCATCCTAAGAAAAAATGTGTCCGCGCAGGGATGGTTCCGAGGAGGCGCTGATTGGTCATACTCCCCACTTAACCGCCTACGTTTTTCTCCGTCTTGCCGCCTGTTACCTCTCTGTCAACTGTTCCGCACGCGACGCCTTCATATACACGGTGGCACAATTATTTCCGAATACGCACGGCAAAATGAGAACACTAAAGTTTGTCGCTGATTCCGAATCTTTCGGATCTTTGGTTTATTTAACATCCATGTACGCACATACGCACGCACGCGCGTGCGCACGTGCACACACACACACACACACACACACAAATAGATTTGTGAGTACGAAGAACATATGAAAAAAAAAACTGAAACAAGGTGGTATAGTACACATAGAAGAATCGAAATGTTCGAGTGGTATCGAAACTCTTGGAAATAACGCTCGCTATATAAATATATATATATGTGTAACTGTATATATATATATATATATATATACCTTTGATTACTATAAAAAGATTTGCTAGGAGATTAGGAAAAATAACAAAATATTTAACAGGTCAATGATCTTGGCAAAGTGGTAACGTGGGGAAAAGGTTAACGCTAATGAAAACCCCCAGAGTCTTTTTGTATGGTAACTTAAAAACTAAGAGGACTTATAAACTAACTATATACAGTGGGCAGAGGTAGAGCCCTTGTACTATATAGTGTATCACAGATACATGCAAGAAGTGCAAGGTAAACTTAGCCATCACAGGTATATTATAGCGGAGCGTAACTTAGCCTGTATACGTTGGAGTAGCTCAGGAATATGCGTACTACTGGTTGATAGCCACCAGTACTTTTTAAAATTAAGCCTATGGAACTTAACTTTAAATATTTTCTAATAAATCTTCTCCTGATTCCGCCTCAGACCCCCGAAGTCTCCCTGAGGAATCCGGTTGCCCAGAATTTCAGCATCCTGCAATTCATCGATGATCTCATCGAGCTCGATGAATTTTCTTTCATCACTTTCGGTGTGCCTCTCGAAATTTTACGAATTTTGTGCAGACACACGTTCGACGCCTCCGATGAGTAATTGTTGGACACGGGCGAAACTGTATGTTATATTGGAAACTTTGACGTACCTCTTCACCATTGCCCATGCCAACTCAATGGGATTTAGTTCACAATGATAGGGAGGTTGTCGTAGAACTATTTTTCCGTTTGCATTTGCGTGCTCGTCTATGACATATTTGTCGAACTGGGGCTTGATCTGCTTCACCATGTCAATCAACGTGACCTTACCAGCAAATGGCAGTATAGCCTGCTGCTTTGAAATAAGCCATTGTATAATTCGTGGCTTGGTCCAGTTCATCGTTGGGCAACGCTCGGCCTTTACCGAATGGTATGACGCATTGTCCATAACAATAACGGAATTCTCTTTTAACAATGGCAGAATGCCTTCGAACCATTCCAAAAATGTATCGCCATTCATTTCGTCATGATAGTCTGCTGTGTTTTTTTTATTGGAAACACAGAAGACCACCAGGCACAAACCCGTCGACGGACCCAATATGAACGACAATCAGGCGTTTACCTTCGCCGGTGGGTGCAGGTATGCCTGCCGATAATCCTCGTTCCTGCGCGTCCCTGCTTGAACGCACAGTGTTGTCAATCCATTTTTTATTCTGGCAATCGCCTGCGTTGACCCGCGTTTCATGCAAATAATATATGTGGCGACCTTCTGCCCTGTATTGCGATATTTTTTGCAAATACATTTGTCGCCAACGCACTATATATTCTTTTTCGATAAGGCCGCTATTTCTGTGTCGTTTCGAAAAGAAAACTCTAAATCCTGCAGGATTTTATGCAGAGTGCTTCTTTTATACATGCCGAGGGCAGGGTCTGTGTTCACCGCCAAAAGAATATTATTTAAATTCGGGATTTCCCGCCTAAGCCAAAACTCATACACTTTGTGCCGAATTCGGTCTTTCTCCCCTTCGCATAGTTTAGGATGGCGCTTAATTTGCGGCGTTTTTTATTTGGAGAAGTCACATTGCCAGTATCTCTGTATTCAGCAAGGGTTTTCCTCACTGTGGACAGGCCTATACCGGTTTGTTTCGACAGCGCCGCGATAATCCCGGGTGTTTGGTGAGGGGATTCTTCTTCATCATTTCCTTATAAACGTTGATAAGAATATTTTTCTGTCCAGAACGAATACGGGGTAACACTGGCAGTTAATTATCATGCATTAAAGAAGGAAAAGGACAAAATTTTATGCATTTTTACACTCGAAGTACAATTACAACAGATGGAATGTAATAATAAGATACTTGAAGCAAATGTAAAAATGTTAATTTTTATACAGGGTGTAAACGGTATACGTAGCGATATTTTAGGGGGTGGTAGGGGAGGCCCAATGGAACATAAAAGTCCTATGACATAGTGTCCGATCTGTCTCCATTATGCAGTAATAATGCCTCAAAGTTAACGTGTCTATACGCTAAACTAACAGTCGCAGGATTCCATAATTTTTCAAATACATTGGAGACCACCAGTAGAGTAAAAGGGTCTGAATACATTTTGTTGTATCTCGTATAGTTTAGCTGTTATAAAGGTTTAAACATCGGAGATGTTTGTGGAAATGATCGTCGCTACACGCACACAGATGAGCCGTAGGACAAAGACCGCCCGTTGTGAGCAGTTCAAGATGACCCAGTAACCGAGAAAGTACGGACCCCTTACAGTAGCGGTCCCATGAAGGATCTGTTTGGAGTGGCGGAGGCACTTAGGGTCGTCAGCTAGAAAATAACAAACAAGTGAATGAAAACTCTACACGTGTTTTTGGTGTGGTGGCAATTTGTTGCGCGACAGTTTTAACGCTCACGAAAAGTGCATTGATTTACATGTTTTTTTTTTCAGAAAGCGACAAAACTGTTTCTTTCCTTTGAGTGTGACTAAACTGTCACGCAACAAGCTGCTGTCAATGAGCGGCTACTCTTACGTGAATGTGTAGTAAAGAAATACAAATTTCGCTACCTACATTTATTTATAAAAGATGCTCGAAATGATGGCCGTTTGCATCTAGACACGCCTGACACCGACGCAACCAATTAGCACGAACGCGGGCGAATATTCCAGGCTGCTCACGTATAACGTTAGCAGCATGAAATATTCTACCCTGCAATTCCTCTAAGGTTTCAAATTCGGTGTCGGCGTATACTAATGTTTTCATATGGCCCCATACGTAAAAATCCATTGGATTTAAATCCGGGCTTCTTGGCGGCCACGGAACCGCACCATTCCGTGCAATAACTCGGTTCCCCCAAATTCGCCCTATAGCTGGTATAGCTGCTCCCATATGGGCTGGGGCGCCGTCGTGAAGGAGCCACATATCTCTTCGGGTGGCCAGGCAGACATCTTCTAGTAGAAGTGGCAAATCCCGCCGAAGAAATCTTGCATATTTTGCGCTATTTAGACGCTGCGGCAAAATATGTGGTCCGAGGAGACGATCGCCTACGACCCCAGCCCATATGTTTAGCCGCAGCTCGTGCTGGAAGTGTCCCGTCACAACACTATGGGGATTCATGGCTTCCCACGCGTGGGAATTGCGGAAATTAATTATTCCACAACGTGTGAACGTTGACTCATCTGCTGCGAGTACGATCGCCGGGAAATGGTCATCCTGTTGCACTCTATCCAGAAACCACCGGCAGAAAGTCCGCCGTCTTTCAAAATCCGCAGGTAATAAATCCTGCACTCGTTGCGAGTGGTAAGGGTATAAGCCTGTGGGATTTTGGATTAATGATTTTTTAATTAGTGGGAGTTTGTGTTATTAGTGAAATATGCGGAAACAAAAGATAAAATAAAAAATATCATAATCATCGTCGATAGCGAGGATAAGGTCAGTGATTCAGATATTAAAGGCACCCCCCGGTCAAATCGCGCGAAAACATAGGTGACTTTTATGATTTTTTCTAAAAAAGGATTCCATGTCTGGGTCTAAATTTTTTTGCTCTTTATGCGTCTATAAATGTAGAGTATAAAACAATTTTTTTATTTCATTTTTGCCCACCCCTGCCTCTGCTATGCATTACGTGCTGCATCGTTGTAAAAAAAAAAACTGGCCTGCACTATCGCTACGATAACTTTAGACAGGATCATCCAAAATAAAAAAACCAAAGATATTCCTTAATTACACATGTGTGGTTATCGCGTTATCCTCGAGCAGTGTTAAGAAACAACTGGGCGATGATTGCCAAATGTTTAAACGATAGGGTCCCCGAAACATGGGTTTCTTCGCACAAAAATGTTTAGTTAAAGAAAATTGAGTGTAGGAAAATTCGCAATAGAGGGTAGCGTGGAAGCTAAAGTAAGTACGAGTAGAATCCTATTGAGTGAGCGCCCTATTTATCTGTACCGTTCGGAATTTCGTTTTAAAATTTTACAAACCTTCATCACGCAAGGTGCGATGGACATACGTATGGGATAGTCCCATTTGTCGAGCAATACTCCTCGTACTGCGGGCAGGGCTATTGTGAATATGATGAAGGATTTCCTCTTCCCTGTCGATATCCCTTCTTGGTCCTCTTCCTTCGATGCGAGGGAAAAAGGAACCCGTAGTGTGCAATGTTTCACACAAATTGATGAAAAATTGCCGGGATGGTTGTCGCTGATTTGGGAACCGTTCCGCGTACAATTGCTTCACGCGTGATGCGCTGCAGCCAGCCTCCCCGTACAGCACAATCATATTAAACATGTCGTTGCACGAATACCCCGCATAGGTCTCCATGCTTCACAAAATCACTTTTCCACTTAAAGGCAGTTCGCAAGCACGCGTCGCACGATCAGCGATTTCACACGGATAGCGTCAGCAAAGTCTAAACGTCTGGTCTGGTTTCGGAGACAGAGTGTGATGACTGTTGTGTCTTGACTGAGTATTCTGCGTTTTCCGTGGCAAAAGAAAACACCAACGTGGAACTTGGTCGCAGAGGCAGTGATTTCCTTAGCCAATCAGGGTTGGTGAGGGACTTCGTGTGAACCCTGATTGGCAGTTCGGCGGCGGATACCTGCTAGTGGAAGTGTTTTTCTGACGCGCGGAAAACACGGACATCCGGATTGTACGTAAAGGGCTGGTAGTCTTACGACCCCCGTAGACCTTTCACCGCGAGTGGCCAGAGTCGCGTACCCGACCTTGGAGTCCCTTAAAACGGTCACGCGTTTATGACGCGACCCTGACGAAACGCTTTAGCCGATCAGCTAAATATGCCAGATGTGAGAAACATGCCACCAATATACCAATAAAAAAGGATTATCCATCATCAATACGCCTCGCGTTCAGACACAGGATAAAGGGGGGTAGTCCGCTGACAGCGCGTGGGCCCTCCTACTTCGTCCTCCCTACAAATTAAAGATTTATCTCTGGAGTATAAACACGTGCTCGAATTTCAAAACAAAAGCACGCCTCGACGTATTCCGTGCGAGAGAAGGCGGGCTTCAAGTTCGATTGGTCCTGAACTAACCATTTGGGCCTACTTATCTCTCGTGTCTAAACACGCGCTCGAATTTCCAAACAAAAGCAGGCGTCGACGTATTCCGTGCGAGAGAAGGCGGGCTTCCAGTTCGATTGGTCCTGAACTCACCATTTGGGCCTACTTATCTCTCGTGTCTAAACACGCGCTCGAATTTCAAAACAAAAGCACGCGTCGACGTATTCCGTGCGAGAGAAGGTGGGCCTTGGGGAGGAGATATTGCTGTGAAGAGGGCCTCTTCAGGACAGTGGCCGTTTGGGAGGGATGCAGGGCGGATTGGTTAAATTAGGGCCAATCGGACTTCAAGCCCACCTTCTCTCGCACGGAATACGTCGACGCGTGCTTTTGTTTTGAAATTCGAGCGCGTGTTAACACTCGAGAGATAAGGGATCCGTCTTTAATTTGAAGGGAGTCCGCCAGCAAGCGGCACCACCAATCAATCACGGCAAGAACGCTAGCTTCTTTCCGGAAGATATGAACATTGACTTTTCGGAAGATATGAACATTAATACTGTCGACAATCAAGAACGTGGCGCGGTCTTTAAGAATTTTAGACATTCCTCGGCCTGAGTTAATCGGTATATTGCTGTATCGATGAGTAGTACATGCGATGACTTCGGACCCGCATGTACCGTTGTCGTTCGCCGACTCGTGGGGCAATACGGTTATAAACCGGGACCCTGACGAACCGCTTTAGCCGGTCAGCTTAATTATTTTTCGAAACACCAATATATCAATAAAAAAGTATTATTCACCATCAATACCTACGCCTCGCGTTCGGACACAGGAAAAAATGGGTTATTATCGCCGGAAATAAGTCATAGCCTGCGTTAAATTTAAATACTAATAATCACCAATAAACTAATTTAAACTCACCCTTTCAGAAATTCACCTGCAGCTTGAAAACCTGCGTCACTAGATCACTGAACTCATCCTGGTCAGCAACGGATGCGTCCAGTGCACAGCTGGTCCCAGGTATGCGACACCACCCAAAGTAAAAGGGTCGCAACATCAAGTGCGATCGGGTTAATGTAGATACGGAATATTCACTTCACTGCACGGTTACTAACAATTGATCACCTAATTTATTGTCGCACCAGGACAAGATGTTTTAGGTAAAAAGAAGCCAGCACATTTTCGAGACACACGTGCTTTGCAGAAGTGCAACGAACGAACCATCCTACAGTTTCACAAAAGCCCGCGCTCCCTTCTTTTACTGCCAATGTACCCATTGCTTCGAGGTAGGCAGCAGACACCACGTGTTTCGGTTCGAAAGGGTCCGAAGAGAAGAGAAACTGAAAGTCTTCGAGTTGCTATAAAGAAAAAAATCCTGTTTCCTGTTTCCCTTTTCCGATATCCCGAGTTCACGTCTGCTACGAGGCCGAACCAACTATGTCGTAAATTACCGTAAACTGTAGGAAATCGTTCTCTACCGCCGACTCGTGGGACAATACGATCATAAACCGCGACCCTGGCGAAATGCTCTGGCCCATCAGGCTGATTAATTTTTGGGAACTAGCAATTAAAAAGTATTATTCAACATCAATACGGCTCCCGAAGAGACACAGGAAGAAGGAGACCATGTAGTTCGCTGACTGCGCGTAGTCCCGCCTGCTTCCTCCTACCCTCAAATTAAAGACGGATCCCTTATCTCTCGAGTATAAACACGCGCTCGAATTTCAAAACACAAGCACGCGTCGACGTATTCGGTGCGAGAGACTGTGGGCTTGAAGTCCCATTGGCCCCAAACTAACCAATCTGCCCTGCATCCCTCCCAAATGGCCACTGTCCTGAAGAGGCCCTCTTCACAGCAATATCTCCTCCCCAAGGCCCACCTTCTCTGGCATGGAATACGTCGACGCGTGCTTTTGTTTTGAAATTCGAGCGCGTGTTTAGACACGAGAGATAAGCAGGCCCGATTGGTTAGTTTGGGGCCAATGGGACTTCAAGCCCACAGTCTCTCGCACCGAATACGTCGACGCGTGCTTGTGTTTTGAAATTCGAGCGCGTGTTTATACTCGAGAGATAAGGGATCCGTCTTTAATTTGAGGGTAGGACGAAGCAAGCGGGACTACGCGCAGTCAGCGGACTACCCTTCTTTTCCTGTGTCTCTCCGCGAGACCTATTGATGCTGGATAATACTCTGTAATTTCTAGTTCTCCAAAATTAATCAGGCTGATCAGCCAGAGCATTTCGCCAGGGTCGCGGTTTATGACCGTATTGTCCCGCAAGTCGGCGGTAGGGAACGGTTTCCTCCGGTTCGGATAATTTATGACTTAATTGGTTCCGCCTCGTAGCAGACGTGAATTTTCTTCTCTATAGCAACTCGAAGACTTTCTGCTTCTCTTCCCTTCGGACCCTTTCGAACCGATACACGTGGTGTCTGTTTTCTATCTCGAAGCAATGGGTACATTGGCAGTAGAAGGACGGAGCGCGGGCTGTTGTGAAAGTGTAGGATGGTTCGTTCCTTGCACTTCTGCAAAACACGTGTGTCTCGAAAATGTGCTGGCTTCTTTTTACCTAAAGCATCTTGTCCTGGTGGGAGTTAACTCATAATGGAACGAGAGAAACTACTTGGGGTAGAGGAAATTTCTTGGAAAAAATCCTGTCAGTCAGTTTGCAATCGCGTCAGAGAAGTGTTTTCTACACAAGAGTATTACGCGTTGTTCTGAGCATAAACCCAGAACAACGGAGACGCAATTACTGCTGTACGAGCATTTTGGCGGCCATATCTGCGGCACCGGACGCCAAGTGAAAATTCATTTTCACCAATTTTTATAAGGTACGAACAACGCGTTCCGTGAAAAATAAATTAAGTGATCAGTGTTAGTAACCGTGCAGTGAAGTGAATATTTCGTATCTACATTAACCCGATCGCACTTGACGTTGCGACCCTTTTACTTTGGTTGGTGTCGCATACCTGGGACCAGCTGTGCACTGGACGCATCCGTCGCTGACCAGGACCAGTTCAGTGACCTAGTGACGCAGGTTTTCAAACTGCAGGTGAATTTCCGAAAGGGTGAGTTTTAGTTACTTTATTGGTGATTATTAGTTATTAAATTTAACGCAGGCTACGGCTTATTTCCGGCGATAATTCTCTAAATTTCCGTACCTAAATTTTGTCTTCGGGGGTTTTAAACAGACTTATTCATTATCAGCAACAGTGTTGGCCGTTATTAAACTACGGATTCTTATCACAATAACGGACTACGATCACGTTTTGTTTATTTCCTGTTACATTACTTTTTTGTTTATGCGATATTTGAAAACGAAATTTACGTATTTCTTGTCCTCTCACTTCAAATAATTATTATTTTCGATTCTGTTTTAAAAAAAATGTGTATTCATTTTTTTACGTTTGACATGATGTTCCTCGATTTATCTTTAACTCGTAATTCACTTTAAATGACAACCAAACGATGACGAAAGGTATCGATTGCCGTCGTTTTCGCAGAGATCTGATGAGAAATGCGGAGCTGAAAGAGTTTGGTTCTTAATAGGTATTCAAACTCCTTCGAGGGCCGAAAGCCATAAACTTGCGGTGAAGTATCGCGGGGTGTTGTCTTCGACACGGGATACGATGCGGCATCTCCTTGAGTCGAGTCGCTGGAGGATCACTCTTAAGAGTCTTTCCTTCCGAAAAACACACCACTTTGGGAATTACATGAAAGATCAGAAGTCAACACCCTGTTTCAGTGTGTTGGTCTCACCAATATGCGCGAGCTACTATCCGTTTCAAACGCATGGTGCAAACTTTAGGGCATTATTACTGTAAAATGGAGACAGATCGGACACTATGTCATAGGACTTTTATGTTCCATTGGGCCTCCCCTACCACCCCCTAAAATATCGCTACGTATACCGTTTACACCCTGTATTATACAACAAAATGTTACATAAACCTGCCAATGTTCCCCAGTTTACTCTATATATATATATATATATATTCGTGAGACGATTAAAACAATTATTGTATGAAAATTAAGTTACCTTCCCTGAAGAATTTTTCTTCACTGGTGAGGTGGGAAGGGCAGGCTGCTGCTGCTGGTGGTGTTGCTCCATTTTTTCGCAGGGTCGCACAATATACACTGTATGTAGATACAATACACACAATCTGCACAATTTCAGTATGAATGCTTGGACAGCTTGACTACGCGGTCTTGTCGTGTTGACTGTTCTGTTCAAACTAATGATTACCTGCATTTTCACAAACTCGTAGATTCGAGACGTGAAAAGGATGTGCTAAAGAGTGCAATTAAATTTTATAACGTTTCGGCCACCCGTCCTTCGGTTACTCGCTTGTTACCCGTAGTAAAATGGCAATAAAGTCCACGGTGGGTAAATCCCGGTGACAAGGCTCGGCAGGATAACTGCCGCAGTTGCTATGTATTTAAAATATTGAAAAACTCAATACTCCAAATACTCGAGAGATTAGGGATCCGTCTCGAATTTGTAGGGAGGACGACGCAGGCAGAACCACGCTCCGTCAGCGGACTACCTCTTTTCTTCTTGTGTCTCACCGCGAGGCGTACTGGTACTGCTTCAGAGTAATTTCGTTTCCTAACCCAATCCCAGGAAAACATTCTTCGATCTAACATATCTTCTTCTTTTGGTCATCGTGCGAACCACAAGATTCATTTTCGTCACGGTCAGTGCTCAGAACATCATTATAACTTATTTATACTGTGGCGGAGCACGGTTTATTGCCAGCCGATTTACATCACATTTGGTATAATCTTAATCGGGCGAACGCCAGGAATTCGAAAAGTCGATCCTGGTATTCATGGTCGAGATGGTTTCCAGAATCTCCAATCCGCGATGCGTGCTTCGCGAGGAAGCCTCGCAAAGTCGATACGCGGATTAAAATATAAAAGTTAGTAATCTCTTTTTAATTCGTATTATTTAAGGAATTGGAAGCAGGGTAAATATAGAAGAGAAAGTACATTGTGATTTTTATACAATTATTTTCACCGAACGGTTTAAGGTTTCAACTTCAGAATTATCCACCCTACAACATTTTCAGGAAATCTGCGGGTCACAACTTTTCCAGAGCAGAATAAATGTTCCTGTTTAACTAAAACATTTTTCTACTTTCAAGAAAATAAAAGTTTCGTATTTATATAAAAATATATGGAATAAAAGTTTGAGTTAATACACTACATATTATAACAGTTTTCTCAGAACATAAAAGATAATAATCATAAAATTACAGATATTTCATTGCGATGTCCCACTATTTTTCGCGCGGTATTATAACACCACTTCCTTGCACATCAATCCACAACTCCATCTAAAACCCTCAAACTTAAGCCTTACCCCTTTTTCACACCCAACTGATCGTTTGGACGATGTACCTTAGTGGTCCCCATCTCGAAACGGTCAATCAAGAAATCCCCTCCCCCTCTTCGGCCTACGAGGCACGATTTCCTCTCTATCTTTAAATCTAAACAAATCCCTCGCCCCAAAAACTCGCCAAATCGAGACCACGTCTCACCCCCTCTCTACGACCATCGATTCTAATCCAATCCTACCCCTTTTCCCGTTAAAATACTCCAAATCCGTTGGGTTGAGTATTCCGCTTCGAAAGCCCCATATAAAAACCCCGGAAATGTTATTGCGACGCGTATTTATCTTAGTCATTAACACGTGATAATTACTGCGACGCATATTTGGCGTACGTGCCATGGTGCACACCGCGCATACCCTTCACCCTAACCAGTACAAGACAAGGCCACATAAAACCCCTAAACCCAAAATCTATTAATAAGTTGTATTGCGACGCATCTTCAAAGATAAGTCAAGGTGCATACCGCGCATACCCTTCACCCCTAACAATCCCGAAAATAGTATAAATACAAGGCCCCAAAAGGCCAGAGCTCTCTTCTACGGAACTCAGTGAATCGAGAACCACCTCGCGAAGTTTTATTAAAACCACACTTGAATCTATATTTAAATTCAGTTAACCATCAATCATTGTAAGCTATTATAATTACCATTATTACCACGGCATATCATATTCATCTATACATCTCTGGTATTAATCTTATTGTATTTTATATATTATTTCCTTGTCTTAACCTCTTATTGCATTTCATATACTATTCTTTTGTATTAATCTTATGTATTTCATGTTCATACAAACCTTACGCTATTGATAACCATTTATATAAATGTTCTTGTGTCGATGCTTAACGTCCAACGCATCATTGTAACGTCCCACGAGGACTCAAACCGTTAGAAACCGACCGTTGGTAAAGTAGGAATCGATCTCCATTACCATATAACCATATTCTGTTACCGCGCAAATGTATTATAAGACTTTTATGAATAATTAATTATTTAGATAAATATTAGAGAAATAATTGTTATAAGAATATTAGGAATAATTAATTATAAGTATTAGCAAAAGCGCAAAACAAAATAATAAGTAATAAGTAAGCAAAATACGAAATAACAAATAACGATTCACTGCGCATGCGCCAGCCCGCCAATTCTCCGGTATAAAAGGAGGCGCACGCAGCACAGCGGGCCATTCAAGCTACGAATACGCTCAAGTGACGAACGAATGCTCAAACTTAGAGGCAGCTTAAGTTTCAACCAGTGGGATTCAGCTTCGCTCCGGAAACGGCAGCGGCGGATCTCCAGTGTATAAAAGTTACTGGTGCTCCTCTTTGGTTTGCTCATTTGAAGTCATAGAACCTCGTTCTTGCAAAGCCATTGAGCTTCGGTCCGGAAACGGTAGCGGCCGAAGTGCTTGGTAAAAACAAGGTCTGAAGAGCATAGAACAGAACTCTGTCAAAAGAATCGAGCTTCGCTCCGGAAACGGCAGCGGCCGATCTTACTACAGAAATTGCCAAGAGTATTCGAGCTTCGCTCCGGAAACGGCAGCGGCCGAGCTCTGCAATATATATATATATACTTATTCAAATATTACGTAGCGTTAGAGTCAGAAAACATAGAAAACCAAAAAAGAGAGTATATATAGTCGTAGATCGTAAGCTATATTAATTATTAATTCATTATTGTTATTATTAAAATAAAACGTTATTAAATAAATAAGTATTGTTTAGTTTAAAAAGCTGTAGATATTACTCTTTAGTCTGTAGAATAGAACCCCCACCTTTCCGTTACTTGAGGGGACGCCGCTCTCCCCTCAGGGACCTCGACATTCAGTTGTTCTCCAACAGCCGAACGTTACATCATTATAAATACTTATTTGAGTGCTTTAAAAATAAACAAACGCTCTTGTTTCAAAATAACGTTTCAAGTTACTATAAAGATCCTCCAGTTACGAAAGCCACCAAACCAAAACAGATCGTTGCAACAGCTGATTTCGGCTCGCGAAGCGCGAGCATAGAGTTTCTTATAGTGTTTACACGGCGTACTTTCACATAGGCCGCGTACAGCCACATGTCTAGACGTATTTCTCGGAAATATTCCTTCTAGCTAAGTGCAACGTTAAAACCCACCAAAACAAAAACAAAGTGCTCTAACGGGTGTCACTACCGGAGGGATTACGATCCAAACCTTCCCTGGTCGTTCAGTGCTACGATTCTGGCATTCGCGCCTGAATCCTACTCTCCGCAGTGCCACGAATCTGGCATTCGCGCCTACATCCTACTCTCCGCAGTGCCACGAATCTGGCATTCGCGCCTGCATTCCCTTCAAATAAATATGTCATTGTCCCCCATATGTCATTGTCCCCAAAGACCTTCAGCCGGGACGTGACATCATAATTAATTGAAAATTTTTACTGTTTCATTCGACCCCTGCCAGTAGGACACTTATTTTTTTAAAGGGACTCCTTAAAACCAAATACAACTCATTTAATTTTGATTATTTTTACTTAAAAAAAATAATTTACATACTTTAAATATCAATAAATGTGCGAGCAAAAAACTTGAACAAAAATCTTATCCTTCCTTTGAATATAAATCCTAAAAAAGACGTAATAAATGGCATTCTAAATAGACTATTTAGAACACGTCCTTAAGGCTGCCGTCTCAAATTTGTTATGGTCCGAATCCGTCGAAGCGCCCCCAGTAAACAGACGGACCCTAATGAAACTACTGCGATCGATAAAAAGAAGTTGTACAGAGGTGACATCTCCAGGTACTCAGACGAATTTTTGACGCATGGTTGCCACATTTTCCGTTCTCTTTGTCTCTGCCGCGCTGTTGCCACAGCTCCTTCTATCGAGAAGTCTTGAAGGAATATACGGCACGAGAGCTGCGTCCAGCGTCAGAGCCTCGCTGACCGTAAAGGAGGATAGCAATAGTGAAAGATAGAGAGGTTGGGCAGTGAAGTTTGGAAACATGTCAATGAAACAATACTAATTTGCGTATCAATATTTTTTATTTATACGTAGAAGAATGTAATATTTTGTATAATCATTGTGCAATTGAAGGGTCGGGTGCAATAAAGGGATTAGCGCTCGAAAATGGGAAAAATTATTGTGCAAACGCTAAGAAAGATTGGAAAATTAAATGTTATTAAACAGAATTTTAAAAAATATGGTGTTGTGAAGCTCGTCAGGGCACATTTCTTCCTTGTATATTAAGAAAAAACTTTGTCGCTGCAAGTTATACGTACCTCAAAATTGCCTCGATACTTTTTAACGCCGAACGTTGAAAAACATGGGTTATGTCCAGTATAACTTTTTAATGAAATATTATTACATTTTTCATCATAAGGGTTTTATACATACATTTTACGGCTCCGCTAGAGTTTCCTGAAGTTATATTTTAAGTATCATAACGATCCGTTAATATTTACTCAAGTTATCGCAATTTATGTAGAAATAATGATTTTGGACGATGAAAAATTTTTGGTTCATAATTTTTAACTCGAATACTAATGATTGGATAAACAAACTGTAAATAGAAAAAATATGTGTCCTGACGAGCTTTACAACACTATATTTTTTATAATACAGTTTAACAACATTTAATCGTAATGAAATTTATGAATGCTATAATGCTTCTAAAAACATATAACGCTTTCTTTTTTATCAAGCTATACATCAAATTATCTTTTCTATCAACAAGAATTGTCTGTTCATTGGAGATTATTATCTTCTCTCATTCTGTATAATTCCTCTTCTCCATTGACGGTCTTCCTATAATTTTGCCAGGTAACTCGTAATGGAATGTGACGTATGCAGTGTGGATCTGTAACACATTATGTAATGGAAATACTTATGTTGTTTTCCTACAAAATTTTACTGTAGATTTTTAAGGTGTCAAATATTACCTGAAATATGGTACTTATTATTCCATTTGCCCTGGCATTACTGTCCCATACACCACGTTTGCAGTAATTTTGTAAAAAGTCCGCCTGAAAGAAATGATCGCAAACATTTCAGTAAATTTGGTATAAAAGTAAAAGTTTGTTTCAATAATTCATCGAACATCCTGCATACCTGCAACGCCCATATGTACCAGCCTGGCGCACTTTGACCGAACCGGATTCCGTCTGACCTGTGAACTTAGAAATGTGTCTGAAAAAATTAAATGGTGAATTAAATTTATTATTTTCTTTTCCACTTTCTTGGTAAAGTTACGCCGGCGTGAATTGACTCGCGTGATCGAATGATCCGCGAGTACAAGTGCCATTGCTGGCACTTGTGACCACTGCCAGAGTCTGATAAAATTTATTATTTTCTTTTCCACTTTCTTGGTAAAGTTACGCCGGCGTGAATTGACTCGCGTGATCGAATGATCCGCGAGTACAAGTGCCATTGCTGGCACTTGTGACCACTGCCAGAGTCTGATAAAATTTATTATTTTCTTTTCCACTTTCTTGGTAAAGTTACGCCGGCGTGAATTGACTCGCGTGATCGAATGATCCGCGAGTACAAGTGCCATTGCTGGCACTTGTGACCACTGACAGAGTCAGTGGTACCGCGCTTTACAGCGCGGAGCGAGGCCGAACCGTTGCAATAGTTTCACTATTTTCGGAGGGAGACCTTTTTCGCTTTTTCAAGCTTTCCGCTTTTTCTTTCGCTCTTTCTGCTAATATAAATTGAGGCTCCCGAATAGGCATGCACCTATTGTGCCGACTGTCTATTCATTCAGGTAGCATGCATTCTAAATAAAATTGGACCAGTTTTGGCTCCATTTCTCTTTTCCAAAATGCATCATCTCTTTCTACTTTTATAGATTTCAGCCCCTTCGGGGTCCAAACGCAGAATATGCAGTACTTTCTGTCAGTAATATGTAACTGGCCTTGAACTTGATAATAATAGTGATGCTTTTTGTTCATTGAAGTAGCTGTTTTACATATGAACATGCGCCGGACAGCGGGAACTTTTTCAATAGCTTCTTCCGGCGTAAAGTTCTCCGCTGATTTGGGGCATTTAATTTCCACAATACCCTCTTGACCGATGATTCCATCCGGTGAAGCTCCTAAGAAGGCGATGCAGCTGTCAATGAAAATACCACATTCTGCAATATCTGTGTATTGCTTCTTCAATTCTTCGCGAGCAATTTTCTCGCATTCTTTCCCGTATTCCACCGCGGGTGCACTAATTATCCTCGGATACAGAAATGACTTCACTGCATTTGCGCAAAGCGTGTCAGGTCGGCGACGGCACACTTGTCCAAAATTGGATGCTGTCAACAATTTGGACCTGTACTGCAACCATCTGCGGTTCTTTGCTTGTCCAATGGTTTCGTCTTCAATAGCTTGTCTTTGTTCTTGCCACGCACTGAGCATTTGCATATGCTTTTCCCGCTCCAGTTCATACATTCCGGATGGCATGTCTGGCTTCTGTGCATTTTCTCCATAATCAGAATCTTTCTGCGAGGGCAATTGCTTGCGTACATATCGCGCAACCTTCGTTTCTTTCTGTTTTGCAGTTCTCTTTTCCTTTTCTTTCTTCTTCTTTTCTTCCATTTGGCGCACAACTTCGGGCGTTTTCTTCTTCATTACCGCATTCAAACGCGAATGCATTTGGTTACTGTTGTACTCCACGACAGCAGCAGCACATATCCCTGTGTACGATCCTCTTTCGGCGAAATTTAATCTTTTACCGTCAATGTACTTGGCAATTATTGCGTTCAAACATTCCACAGCGTTATTATTGGTGTGATAGAGTAAGCTGTCCGCATGAGCTAACAGTGGACGAAATATTTCTTTTACGTCCTGGTACACTCCAATATTCATCAATTCTGGAACGATGTTTCTTTCATTCTCTTTATTCTTTCCATCGCAGAAATATTCTAGTTGTACACACTCTTTGTGTTCACCAAATACGTGGCTCGGAACATTCTGTATGTCGTCATACAAATTCTTCGTTTTGTCTTCGATTGATACATTCTGATTGTATCTAAACATTGCGGCTTTTACGATATCCGTGCGCATCCGGCGAATGCTACTTTCCACAGCTTGCCTCAATGGTCCAGGCGTGGTCTTCTTCACAATAGCTTTCATTTTTGTGCAGAAGTTTCGCAACAAATGATTCGTGCATTCAATTTTTTTTACGCGAATCTGTCTCTTATATGGGTCAGCATCAATAATCTTCTTATACACGCTCTGTCCCCATCAGCAATTAGAGTAGAATAAACGAGCCCACGTTTTTCTATGCTAGTATTGAATCCTTCTACTATAGCATCGCTTTCCATAGCAGTCGATGCTCGATTTGCGTTCCAGTTTTTGAAGCATACGTGCTTTTGGGCTTCTTTCTTGTTTTTCGCAGCAATCCGACAAATTCTGCAAACTTTATTTCGAACGCCGTAAAATAAAACTTTCTTCGTGTGATAACCAACTATCACGCCGACTCCAGACGCAGAATCGTAACATCCACTGCGGTAGGACCTCTTCATCCAGCTTCCGTCGGCCACAACGGGGATGTGAGGGGTCCCTGATCCGGGAAGAATGTCGCCTCTTTCAATCGCCAAACGTTTTTCTTCTTCAGCCGCTGCTAACATCTCTTCTTCTGCAGCGGCAATTGCAGACTTGACGAATTCATCGTGATTCTTCACAAATTCTCTCTTCGACATGCAATGTATGTTCACTCCTGCAAAAGTGTGTTCCAACTGAGCATAACTGCCTCCACATAAAATTGTTGCATTTACGGCGCCCTGATTGCAATCCACTTCTTCGGCTTTGTCCGATTGATTGCAGATTTCAGCTTTGTAATGGCATAAAGTGCACATTACGCTGAAGATGCTCTTGAAGCCACGCCGTTTCACACCAGTTATTCGTAGGTGTTCAATGCCGCAGTCTTCCCTATCTTTTGCATGCTTACCTATTTTTTGCAATTGAGCAAGCACATTTGGGAAATTCATTATATCGTTGCCATTTAGGAGACGCGATTGCTCTTGCGGTTCGTTCTTCGCAACTTTTTCTATAACGAAGTTTTCTTCTTCGTTACTTTGCACATCAAATTCTTCAAGCGCCTCTTCAGTTTCTCTCGAACTGGCCGTATCAGTATCTTCATCAGGCGGCAAGTACATTATCTCTTGATGCGTATGATTTCGTCCATCGGATGTTGATGGTTCCTCGACTATACACTCCTCGGCCACTTCTTCTAGATGTTGTCCTACGGCAGTGTCGTCTGCCGTTTTTGCACTTTCTTGTTTCATCTCAAGGGCTAAAGACCTTCTCGTTTGGCGACGTACTTTCCGTTTCGATAATCTCTTTGCGTACGGAGGTAAATGTCGCGAACGAAACGGAGAATTATTGTCCTGCGCGTCCTGCATATTCACATTTCGAGTATCACTCATTTTACACTCAACCAACAAACACAACACAAACACAAACACAATCACAATGCAACACAACGGAACGCAACGCAACGCAACACAACTCAAAATCCTTCTGCCCGTTACAAAAAAACGTAATCGCGAACCGTGAACGTGAAACGTGAATCCGAAAATTCGTATATGTTGCGTTCTGAAACAAATGACGCTCTACAAACCAGGCAACGGCGCAAACCGTCCGTTCCGTAGAGAGTCAGTCCAGTCACAAAACGCCAACCAGACGGACGTGTTTGAAAATGGAAAATATGAATGATGTAAGTATTATATTGTATACTGTTATACAGAGTGATTCTCTGGCTAGAGTCTTCAAAGGCGATGCCGCCAATAAGCCGCGCCTCGCCGAGTTTCGTGGACTTCGACGCTCGAGACGAGATTCACTAGGGCAGCGTAGATCAGGTGGGCGGTCCGAGGACGCTTCATTGGCTACGAGCACCCTGTTCCATGCAGCACGTACAAGTCGCTATGGATGCTAGCGTCCTCGGACCGCCCACCTGATCTTCGCTGCCCTAATGAATCTCGTCTCGAGCGTCGAAGTCCACGAAACTCAGCGAGGCGCGGCTTATTGGCGGCATCGCCTTTGAAGACTCTAGCGAGAGAATTACCCTGTATGTTCATATTATAATCTTACTATTTGCCATAAAATAATACATTCATTATTTCATTTCCAGGTTGACGAAGCGCTTGATAAAGCGAGAAGAGAGGCGGACGAAAAACAAATTAAAGATAGAAAGGAGGCACAGGAGGCGGAGGAGAAGGCGAGGCAGGACGCTGAAATGAGAGCGGAATTGCAACAAGTAATTATGTAGAATGTGGTTTATGTGACCGTGATAGCATATGTGTGAATCAGAGTTGAGCAAAATGTAATCTAATTACAAATTACAAATTACGATTAAATTGTAATTGCGTAATTGATTACACATTATTTTCTGTAATCGTTTAGGTAGTTGACAAAATATTTTGTGTACTTGTGTAATTGATTACACATTATTTTCAACACATAATATACCATAATCAACCACAAAATATTGAGGTAAACTACCTAAAGATTACAGAACATAAAGTGTAATCAATTACGCAATTACATTCTTTTCAACACCCGCATGAAATAGTACCTCGCGTGAATTACTGCCCTCGCTGCGCTCGGGCAGCAAACTTCCCGCTCGTCGGAATCGCTTTCTTCTCTCCCTTGTCACATACAATATTTTTTTCAACACCTGCATGAAAATAGGTGTAGGCCAGTTTCCTTGGGAGGAAAGTAAGAAATTGCGAATACGTCTGAAATTGGTCATTTTGCTCCCTCTCTCGCGTGAGGTTGGCGACAGTTTCGAGGCAGTCAATCTTAGGCAATGGTCCATGCAGGTGTTGAAAAAAATAATATACTATAATCGTAATTTTGTAATTAGATTACATTTTGCCCAACTGGGGTGTGAATATTATTTCGTTTGTGTCCGATATTTTTTATGTTATGTAATTTTATTAAAATGTTATTTTTATGTTACTGTTCCAGATTAAAAAGGCACTGAAACGCCTGACATACCGGCGCGGAGGCCGCTGGGGAGGCAGACGCGGAGGCGGCTGGGGAGACAGGCGCGGTGGCGGTTGGGGTGGTGGAAGGCGCGGTGGAGGAAGGGGGGACCACGGGGCCAAATATTTATATATCAGTGATATCAATTTATAAAAACAATATATTAAAATATTTAATGATTGTGTATTTTGTTTGTAGAGTGTAAAACGTTCACATTTTCTATCGTAGCGGTATGAACGTTCCAGTAACATACTGCTGAGATTTTCCAGATGAAAATAAATACACGGTATAACTCGGATTATTTTTAGCATTATCAGATTAGCAATGTTACATTTATAGTCAATTATCTAGTACAGTTCTGGAAATAAACTGATTTATACCATGTTTCAACTCATTTTAATCTGGAAAATCTCAGTAGTATGTTACTAAAAACATTACGTTTTACATTTTATTATAATCCACCGCAAGCAACACTGTATGTCTCTCGAACCGAACATTTATTCTAATCTATCCAGATATTATCTTTGCCCGTCTCTGTTCTCCAACCGCATCGCCGTGAATCATTCAAGCCTTCCGGACGACAAAATAGTAATAGGGGAAATGCGGTAACAACGCGATAAGACTCTCGATACGTATCGGCAACTATGTCTTTCCTACATTTATCGGCTAGCTTGGACTTCCATCGGTTCCGATGGTACATGGCACGAATATACCATCAGCGCCGGTGACGGAGAATCCTTGAAGCATAATTCTGTCATTTCTCGAGTCTGTGCCTCATTCTGTCTCAATACACGTGTCATAAATTCATCATTATTTCAACGTACTGTAACGAGTTAGAACCGGTGGGACGCGGGTCTTCCCCCACCACGCGCGCCTAGCGCGGCCCGCCGCTACCGAGCGCGGCCGCGAGATGGCCACGCGCCGAGCGGCGCTCTCGCTGGCGAAGTTCGCACGCGAGCGCCTATAAGCGGACGCGATGGGCCCATTAGGCAGAGTCTACCACGAGCGGTACAGGCAACCGGTTAGAGCTCTCCCAAAGATTTCCTGTATAACCAGGCTGCATCTTTGTGTATTTTTGAATCCTACTACCTCCACGGCTCCCAAAGGAACGCGAGTACGCCGACCTTTGGACGCAGGTCGATATCCGCTGTCAATCTTAGGGACAAGCTTCGCTTGCCCCGGAGGACATCCCATAGCCTCCGTATCTTCCGCGGGTTTTACCCACTGGACGAACGGACTCAAGGTTTCCCGGTCAGGGCCATTGGTGGAGACCACAGCCAAGGTACCAGAACGACCACTGCCCCCACTCCTTACCTTACCGCCGAACCGCTCGAGCATTCGAACTCCACGACGCGACCGACGCGACCGACGCGGACGACGCGAACGACACCGTAGGCTAAAAGTTAGATTAAGCCGCACAGACCCTGTAAGTCAGCTGGACCTGGCCGGGCTATTTGTACACGTGTTGGTTCTACCACTAATAAAGCCCGTTTTACCCTCGATACCTGAGTCAATCACTCGACGGCCCTGGACACCCGGTCTGAGCCGGCATAATCGCGGTTCCTCCACCGCACACCGAGTAACCTCCGCGAGGAGAGGTTACAGTACGGTGCTTATTACCGTTCAAACGAATCAGACCCGGAAGCACAGATGTCTACCGGAGGCAACTATACCCGCGAAAACTTCCTTCTTGCCGATTCCAGGACGAAATATGGTTGAAATGGATGGTATAAATCGGGTGCTACGTGGCTCGAATATACCACCAGCACCGGTGACGGAGAAGCCTTGAAGCTTCAATCTGTCAGTTTTCGAGTCATAAATTCATCGTTATTTCAACGTACGGTGCTTATTACCGTTCAAACGAATCAGACCCGGATGCACAGATGTCTACTGGAGGCAACTATACCCGCGAAAACTTCCTTCTTGCCGATTTCAGGACGAAATATGGTTGAACAGGTTTCGCATATACGTACACGCTTTTCCTAGCTTGTGTGAACGTACGCACACATTCAAAGCCCGGTGAGACGGCAGCCTTAACTGATGTTATATCTGTTCGGAACCAAAGAACTACCGGGTAGATACACTGCACTCCTGCAGTGTTGACATTGACATCGGTCACGTCTAGAGGTGTTCAAGTACTTGAATATTCGGGTAGGTTGAAATCCGAACCAAGCTGAAACCCGGTTTCCGAGCCGAGCCGAGTACCCGAATGAACCGAGCGGCTTGAAAGAACCGAGCGGCTCGGATAGAACCAAGTAGCTTGAATTTTTCAAGCGGCCCGAATGAAGCGGGCAGCTCGAACAGAACCAAGCGGATTGAATTATTTCAAGCGGGCCGAAAGAACCGAGCGGCCCGAAAGAACCGAGGCGGCTCGAAAGAACCGAGGCGGCCCGAATGTATGTCTGTACATTGTACGTCGAGCAGATAGGTTAGGAAATAGGTTATGTATACCTAACCCAATTATAATATAGACTGCGGAAGTTTATGTAAATGCATGTTTTTATTGGAATGACTTAAGGGGGTATAGGACTATTAAACGACTGAAATCGACGGTTTCTTGTCGGTTGAATTGCTTAGATACCAAATAATCGTCGTACTGGCACTTTTCACAGTTTTTTATGTACGCATTAACGAGTATTGTAAAATAAAAAAATTGTCAGAATGTTGAAAATTATTCAAGTTATTTGACGCTAAAGATGGTCCCGCGTAGCGCGCAGCTGTGATTGGTGTACATAGTCCCAGGTGAACCAATCATCTAAAAGCAAAATGCTTTGGGATGATTAGTTTCTACACTAATACATATCGTGTGGAACTTTGGTGGCGAATTTTAACAAAAATTGTAAAAGTTACACACGAATTAAGTTTTTTCTACATTTTTATGGGAAAAAAATCGTCTTTAATCAATTATAAAATGTGTTTACAAACATCCAATGTTGATGCGGAAATTCTACACGATAGAGAAAGGAATTATACAGCTCCAGTTAAAATTTTAAGTGAAAACATTCATTCGTTTGTTACGAGCCGGGGCTGCGGCAACGCGAGAGGCCGGCGAGAGGGGTATTTCCCAAGGAATACGGTTTATGAATTTGTTAGTTAGAGGGCGGACGAACCTGATGCGAAATCAGGGAGCCGCAGGATTATCGGAAACGAGGACGAACCTGATGCGAAATCAGGGAGCCTCTAGGAATGGAGTCACTCACGGACGAACCTGATGCGAAATCAGGGAGCCGCAGGAGGGTGATTATTCGTGAACGAACCCGATGCGAAATCGGGGAGTCACTAGGATGATGTTCACAGACGAACTCGACGCGAAGTCGAGGAGCTGTTAGGAGGTTGGATTATTCACAGACGAACCTGGTGCGTAACCAGGGAGCTGTTCGGAAGGTGGTTGACATACAGACGAACCTGATGCGAAATCAGGGAGCTGTAGGATACGGACGAACCTGATGCGAAATCAGGGAGCCGCAGGAGAGGTTAAACGTGGACGAACCCGATGCGAAATCGGGGAGCCACTAGGTTGGAGAAGATTCCTTTTTGGTATTGGATGCGAAAGACCCTGATGCGAAATCAGGGAGTCGCGGGAAATGTTAGTATTGCCTCGTAACTCTTAATTATTATTTGATACAACTCGAGCGGTAAAGTTGTATCGGTGGGTATATGCTACTAATATTATAAGGATCGCTGGGTAAAAGATGGGTTTTAACGAATCTGACTCAATTTAGACGTGAACACCATTCGTGTATTCAATAACTAATTATTGTACAAATGTAAGTGTCGCGATTAAATAGTGTAGTAAAAGTGTATGAATTACCACTAATTTGCGCGGTGTTGACGCACTGGCGATGCGGGGCGTACGAGTGGTTATTCAGAGAAGCCAAATAGAATATAAACCGAACTCGCGGATTCTATGAGGTTAACTATGATTCCGACGGAGACTTTAGCTCGATCTTACTAGATTTAACCAACTCTGTACGAGCGTGACACGACGTTACTCTACGCGTGACTGTACTGCTTTGAACCAAAGAGGGTAGAAACCAAAGGGTTTATATAGTCCCAAAAATGAGTGGGGATAAGTTGGAAATCTCCATATAAGGAAATTCTTCGGGGTCGTCGTCGTGTCACTCCCGTTCCCATGATCGTCAACCAGATGGTCGAGAGCACGACCCCCATTAGTGGTGTGTGATAAGCAAAAGGATTTTAGGGCGTTTTCCCTTCGCAGACGCGAGCTCGAAAAACGGTTGAGAGCGGCGTATGGGAAAATTCCACATACGTAACATCTCCCCCCCCAAGACAAAACATCGCGATTTTCGTGATGCTTTTACAAAAGAAGGGAAAACGACCTACAAGTCTTTCGTAAGCAAAAGTGTAAAAGAGAATTGTCGGGTGTAGTGTAATGTAGTGTACTTATCGCTAGGTATTGCGGGGTGTTGGGTTCAGTTGTCGCTGGGCACCACGTAGCCCATCTCCAGCCAGTGGTTGATGACATCTAGTGGGGTTGTACGAGTAGCTGGTCCAGCGTTAGCGTTGCAGTGATGCTATCCTTCTGATCCCCATCAGCATCTCCGTCCTGGTTGTTGTTTGCAGGGGCGGCGTATGGGAAGGGGTTGAGTACTCCTCAGGTAGAGCCTCACTGCTTACCAGGGTATGTTTCGGGACCAGGGTGATCAGGACCATATTTGGGTAGACGGTCGGCTTACCGTTTTGCCGTGGACGGAAAATAGGCGTGTTTTAATTTGTCCTGATGCTTTGTAATTAATTTATGGCGTGTTTGTAATACTACGTTGTTCATATCCATTATGTCCATTATCTGGTACGGTCCAATGTAATGTGGATCAAATTTACTGGTTCGTGGTTCCTTGAGTACGTAAACAAAATCGCCTACGTTAAACGTTGCTGGTTTTGCACGGATATCGTAATAATTTTTCGAACGATTTTTTGCTTTGTTTAGATTATCGGAAGCTATATTACGAATACTAGTCATGTGCGTTATCAGTTCTATTAGGTATTCTCCGTATGACTTTAATTTTTCACCGGTTGGAAAAGAGCTTGGTTCTCGAGCTGGCTTGCCAAAGATTAATTCGTACGGAGTGAAATTTGTTGCTTCATGAACGGATGTATTGTAAGAAAACATTGCGAATGGTATTAATAGATCCCAGTCCTCATAATTATCCATGTAATGCTTAAGGTATTCGGTGAGGACGATGTGGCTTCGTTCCAGAGACCCATTAGTTTGTGGTCTATATCCCGAGGTTGTGATTTGTTTAATTTTAAATATTTCAGATAGGTTGGTCATAAGTGTTCCAATGAAGCTAGTTCCTTTGTCTGTTAGTATTGCGCGAGGTGTACCATAAATTGCGATGAAATGTCTGGCAAAAGCATCTGCAATTGTAGTAGCTCGAATGTTAGGTATTGCTACGGCTACGCAATATTTCGTTAGATTATCTTGAATGGTGAGAATGTGTCTGTTCCCACTGGGTGTAATTGGTAAAGGTCCCACTGTATCTAAGGAAATTTTGTCAAAGGCTCCTATAGGTGTGTCGGTGATCAACATCGGCTGACGAGTTTTCGCTCGTACTAACTTCTGTTCTTGACAACTTTGGCATTTTCGGATGTAGTCCTGAATGTCGTTGCGCATTTGTGGCCAATGGAATTTTGATCGGATGCGTTTGTATGTCTTCGTAACTCCTTTATGTCCTCCAATTAAACTGTCGTGAGCCTCGTTGATGATGTGCTGTCTGTCTTCTTCGGATGGTGTGGTGATGGTACAGTTGCATAGAATAATCTGCAGACCTGTTCCCATGAAAACCTCTTCTAAAATCTTGACGAATTCATTGGATGGTATTTTATGAAGGTCCCCCGTAGCAGAAATTCGAAATGATTTAATCTGATTTTGATCCAAGGTGTGTCGAAGAGTTTTCAATCCATCGAGCACATCTACTCTTTTAATATTATCAAAGAAGTTTTCTGAGATTATTATACTGAAAGTTTTAAATAGTCCATTGTCCGTAGTTATCACCTGTCCCTTTTTTGGTTGTGCTGCCAGAAGATTTGCTTTATTAATCATTTCTGTGTCTAGTAGTAATTTTCCAACGGGGTTTACTAAATTGCAATCGGCAGAACTGAAATGTACGTGATGTCCTTCTTCAGCAATAAAGGTATTTGAAGAGACAATAATTTGATGTGGTTGGTCTAGTGGAATCTCTTCCAGATCACCAAGGTCGGTTGAATTTTCGATTTCGGTAGTGAAGAATGAGTAAGGGTCAAGCGTGCGGTCAAAGACCCTAGATTCAGTTGACCTGCTGTCAGGTGGTTGTCCCACACTTGCTTCGGCTGTAGTCCCTGCAGGTAGCTGGTTTATTGAGGGTTGTAAAAGTTCATCCATGACTTCTAAGGATACTTGCGGTGTACTGAGTAATTCTTGTTGAATATTTCCTGCATTTTCTATGACAGTATTGTCGGTCGGCTCCTCAAAGGATATTAGATCGTCGAATGAGGTCTGGTCCTTATCTAAAGGGACGATTTGTGTGGAATTTGCTACGGGCGAGAAAGTGTTTATAGTTTCCTGACGTTCATCTGGCATCGTTACCTCTTGAGATAAGCTGGGGAAAGATCGGTTCTTGTATATTATTGGAGAATGTTGAACGTTCCCACGTGCAGTTTCTTCTGTTTCGTCTGAGCTGCTGCTTGTCTCCCGATACTTGGGTCGGACTTCTCTATCGCGTCGTAACTGTCGTATGCGGTGCCCAATTGTCTCGATGTTAGCGTCTGTTTTCGGTATCTGGGCTTTGAAATTAGGATCTTGAGGGTCTCGTGGAATAAGTGGTAGGCAGGCAGACGTGGGGTTGCGTGATAATGCGTCTGCGTTCTTATTCGTCTTTCCAGATTTATGGACAACCTGGTACTCGTACTCTAAAAGTCGGAGCTTCCACTTCATAAGTCTTGAAGTGGGGTCCTTAACAGAATGTAACCAGACTAGTGGTCGGTGATCTGTAACGAGGGTGAATGGGGTTCCGTAAATGTAAGGCCTGAAGTATCTTACGGCGTAAACCATGGCCAAACATTCCTTTTCAGTAGCCGAATAATTCTTCTCAGGTTTATTTAGGCTGCGAGATGCGTAAGCAATCGGCAGGTCGTTTCCTATCTCCCCTTGACTAAGTACGGCTCCAATAGCGTAATCAGATGCATCTGTTGTGACGATAAATGGTTTACTAAAATCTGGGTATTGCAATATGGGTTGTTGACAAAGCTCGTTACGTAATTGCTTAAAACTTTGGTCTTGTTCCTCTGTCCATTTAAATTTGATGCCTTTTCCTAATAAATTAATTAAAGGTTTTGCTTTTGTGGTGAAATTAGGTACGAATCTTCGGTAATATCCTACAAGTCCTAAGAATTGTTGAATGTTCTTCTGCGTTGTTGGTATGGGAAAATCTTGAACAGCTTTTAATTTCCTAGGGTCAGGTCTTACTCCTTCCTTTGAAATAATGTGTCCAAGGTATGCAACTTCCTTTCGCAGGAATTGGCACTTGTTGGTCTGGAGGGTTAATCCATGTTCTCGAAGGCGGGTTAACAGTTTTTTGACTTTAATATTATGTTCCTGTAATGATGATGCATAGATCACTATGTCGTCCAAGTAGACAAAGAGGTCCGTTCCTTGAAGTCCAGTGAGTGCTTGATCCATTAGGCGTTGAAAGGTGGGTGGTGCATTCTTTAATCCGAAAGGCATTCGAGAGAATTCGTAATGTCCATTTGGAGTAGTGAATGCTGTTTTTGATTTATCTTTCGGATCCATCTCTATTTGATGAAATCCACTAGCGAGATCAAAGACTGAAAAATATTTAGCTCCTCCTAGTCGATCTAAAATCTCCGTGATTTGAGGTAATGGATACTTATCAGATATTGTTATTTCATTGAGGCCGCGGAAATCTATTACCAGACGCCAACGTTTCACTCCGTTTTCGTCTTCTTTCTTCGGGACGATCCATAAAGGAGAATTGTATGGAGATTTTGAAGGTGTAATTATACCATTTGATAATAACGCGCTGATTTGTTTTTGGATTTCCTTTTGATGAATGAGAGGATAACGATATTGTCTTGTGTTGATCGGAATATCGTTTGATGTATGAATTGAATGTTTAAACTCGCGAGCCTTCCCAAGTTTATCTCCAGGAAGATAAAATCGGTCGGGAAAATCTCTGACTAAATTGGTAACGAAATCTAGTTCTTCCCTATTTAAATGTTTTGTGTTTAGGGCTTCTAAAATTTTTTGTATTCTATCTTCACTTGTTTTGAATTTTGACGGGTGTTCTGCAGCTGAGTAAAAATCTTCTTCTGATGAACCGAAAATTTCGAATGGCTCCAATGTTTGTGGTTTTATCTCTACGTCTAGGGGTACATCGCTGGTATTTGTTGCCATAACGTAACACTTTCCTTCACTATTCCTCACAACTGCTTCTCCTATGTAGAGATGTTCGAGGGTCTTGATACGTGGTAAATATCCTTCCTTCATCCCGCGGTTTGTTATAGTTATAGCAATCTGTTGCGACGTCCTAGGTTCGATACGATGTTTGGTCGACGTCGGTAGTGTTCCTGTTTGAGGTAGGTCTTGATAGTTTGAAAAACGTAGGGGTCGGGTTGGTTTGTTCTTTAACACCAAAGTCCCATGATAATAGGAAATTTCGGCCTCCTCTTGTTTTAAAAATGGGCTTCCTATAAGTCCATCTGCTTCTATTGCAAGCTCTTTTACCACATAGAAAAGTGCGGGAGCTTCGTGGATATGAAGAATTGTTGTTCCTAAAGTGTGAATTGGATTAGTAGTAATTCCGGTTAATTCGATTTCTTCCCTAGAGTTTATCGCGGCTTTTTGTCCTAGGGCGTTAATCACTACTAAATTAACGGATGCTCCACCATCGATTAGGAATTCTCCCGTTCCTGACTCCAGTTCTGGAACCTTGATGTTGATCCGTGGGGCAGGTGCTTCCTTGATGAGGGTTTCTCTTCGAAGCGGACTGTCCTTTGGCGAGCTTCTTTGTTTCCGCTCATCGTGTCGCCTATACGTTGAGCGCGATCGAAGTTTAAAGATTTGTTTGATTCAACGGACGAATCTCGCGAGTCTCGTTGATATCTCGGGCTACGCGGATGTTTCCTACAGGATTTTCCGTCATGTCCGGTCGTACCGCAATGCCAGCAATATAAACTTGGCTTGCGATTTGTATCGGGATTTTTTAAAATAGAATAATGTTTTTCCCCATCATCTGCGTACGATGAGTCGGAGCGATAAGAAGGGGATCTCGAGGGGCTCCGGTGACGCAAGGTCCAGGCCGTCGTACGTGTCCGTCCTTCTCGTTCCTCTTCAAAACCAGATGTTCTTGTAGACCGATCCCTGTTCTGGTCGTATCTACTCGGAGAGTGCGGGTACGACACTTCACGGTCGTGGTTTCGAGAGTCTTCCGCGTAATGGTCTCGGCGAGACCACCGGGAGGGTGATTCATTACGGGGCGACTGTCGTCTATTCCTTAATTTTCGGTCTATCTGTAGCACGGCGTCGTAAGCTTGTTCAAGTGTTTTGATGTCTTGAATCTGAGCCGACACTTTCCAGGAAATTCGATCCGGTAAACCGTCGATGAAGTTTTCTTTAACGTCCTTTTCCATTTCTTTGACGAAGTCTTCAGCGTGATCCAGATACCTTTCCCGAATAGCTCCGCGCGCACAGTAAACGAGATGACAAGTCCTGTCGACGTACTGTCGTAGGCTTTCTCCTTCGCGAATACGTAATTTCGCGATCTCTACTTGGAAGTATGACAAACTTCTTCCCGGCGCGAATCTCTTTTTTAGATGTTGAACTAATTTCTTAACAGATTCGAATTTATGCTCTAAGGTGCACCTGCGTGCCGGACCGATCAGTTTCGTTAGAATTATCGCAAGATACTCGGCTTCCGTACCTTCAGGAATCAAAGTTAACCCGTCTTCCACATTTTGTGCAAAGCGCGTCAAGGGTGGACTTTCACCGTCGAAGGTTGGAATTGACATTGTAATGTTCTGTATACATGTCCGTTGCGTCAAGAGTGACATTGAGTTTGCAATTGAAACTGTCAGGTTCATAATGTCGTTAGACGAGACGTTCGCCTGTGCGCTTGTCATTTTGAAAATTACTAAGTGACTCGACTAGAGAAAACTAGTATATTGTCGATAATAAATAATGAGTGATTTTAACGTATTTAAAAAACCCAAATTTGACGGCGATTCTAATGCAGTAGCATCCCACCGCTGTCACCAGTTCTGTTACGAGCCGGGGCTGCGGCAACGCGAGAGGCCGGCGAGAGGGGTATTTCCCAAGGAATACGGTTTATGAATTTGTTAGTTAGAGGGCGGACGAACCTGATGCGAAATCAGGGAGCCGCAGGATTATCGGAAACGAGGACGAACCTGATGCGAAATCAGGGAGCCTCTAGGAATGGAGTCACTCACGGACGAACCTGATGCGAAATCAGGGAGCCGCAGGAGGGTGATTATTCGTGAACGAACCCGATGCGAAATCGGGGAGTCACTAGGATGATGTTCACAGACGAACTCGACGCGAAGTCGAGGAGCTGTTAGGAGGTTGGATTATTCACAGACGAACCTGGTGCGTAACCAGGGAGCTGTTCGGAAGGTGGTTGACATACAGACGAACCTGATGCGAAATCAGGGAGCTGTAGGATACGGACGAACCTGATGCGAAATCAGGGAGCCGCAGGAGAGGTTAAACGTGGACGAACCCGATGCGAAATCGGGGAGCCACTAGGTTGGAGAAGATTCCTTTTTGGTATTGGATGCGAAAGACCCTGATGCGAAATCAGGGAGTCGCGGGAAATGTTAGTATTGCCTCGTAACTCTTAATTATTATTTGATACAACTCGAGCGGTAAAGTTGTATCGGTGGGTATATGCTACTAATATTATAAGGATCGCTGGGTAAAAGATGGGTTTTAACGAATCTGACTCAATTTAGACGTGAACACCATTCGTGTATTCAATAACTAATTATTGTACAAATGTAAGTGTCGCGATTAAATAGTGTAGTAAAAGTGTATGAATTACCACTAATTTGCGCGGTGTTGACGCACTGGCGATGCGGGGCGTACGAGTGGTTATTCAGAGAAGCCAAATAGAATATAAACCGAACTCGCGGATTCTATGAGGTTAACTATGATTCCGACGGAGACTTTAGCTCGATCTTACTAGATTTAACCAACTCTGTACGAGCGTGACACGACGTTACTCTACGCGTGACTGTACTGCTTTGAACCAAAGAGGGTAGAAACCAAAGGGTTTATATAGTCCCAAAAATGAGTGGGGATAAGTTGGAAATCTCCATATAAGGAAATTCTTCGGGGTCGTCGTCGTGTCACTCCCGTTCCCATGATCGTCAACCAGATGGTCGAGAGCACGACCCCCATTAGTGGTGTGTGATAAGCAAAAGGATTTTAGGGCGTTTTCCCTTCGCAGACGCGAGCTCGAAAAACGGTTGAGAGCGGCGTATGGGAAAATTCCACATACGTAACACGTTCAAGAGTTATGATGTACACCGTGTTTGAAAATGTACTTTCTAGATAAACGGCTTCAAAGTTAAGTCCCATACGGCTATACCGCTCTGCGAGGCCGTTACTCGACGGTACACTCAATTACGTTCAGCGCTATAATTTCCGTAATTATTCGAATTTCCTCACGATACATTGTTGTAAATGTTCACAAAGCATGGCACTTTAAGAATTAATAATAATATAAAAATCGATTTTTCGAGATTTTTAGTCCTATACCCCCTTAAGATATTTACACATCTTTTAACTGTTTTGGATTAGAAACGTACGTTTGCATTCACGACGGATGGCTGGACGTCGCGGACACTCGAGAAGTACGTGTTGCTGACGGTCCATTATATTAATGATAAATTTATATTAAACAACTTTACGCTTCACATCCTCTGCGTGACCGAAGCGCAAACGAGCGAGAACATACACGCGATGATAAAGAACTCTTTGAGCGAGTGGGGGTTGGATAACACAAAATCCACATTATGCTTCACCACCGACAACGCCTCGAACATTGCAAAGGCCATAAAATTGTGCGATACGTGGGAGCGTATCCCTTGCTACGCTCATACTCTGCAGGTATATAAACAGGAGATATTTAAATGCAAAAAATGAATAATAAATCGTTAACATTTCATGTTTAATGCAACGAGTTCTTTTCAGTTGGTCATAAAGGACTGCGTGGACGATTCCGCCGATCTGATGAAAATAATAAAACGATGCAAACTCATCGTAGGGTTTTTTCACTGCTCAACATCGGCAACGGAACAGCTGAAAGTCGAACAGACGAAGCTATTTCCCACTTCGAAGCCCCTCAAGTTAATTTGCGACGTGAAGACGCGATGGAACTCCCAGTTCGATATGCTCAGTCGCTTACTAGAGGTACGACGTGCGCTTGATGCGGTCCTCTGTGAGCCACGAACGCCGGATCACTTGACAAATTGCGAGTGGTCCAAAATCGAGCAGTATTGCGATTCATTGCGAATTTTTAAAGAGGCGACGTTAATAATGACTCGGGAAAACGAGCCAACGCTGTGCCGTTACATACCTTCCATATACGGCATACGGAAAAGGTTAAGTAGCCCAGTACAGATTAACGAAACGGCCGACACGAATAGCTCGCAGTTCCGACAAAATTTATTACAAGAACTAAACATTAGATTTAGTTTTATTAACGATTCAGAGCCGTTAATACTTGCAATGATTCTGGACCCTCGCACCAAAGACCGTCTATTGTCAACAGACGAGAAACTGGCGGCTCACAGAGTCCTGTATTCGGTTGCGACTGAGTACCTCGCGGACGTAAGCGATGTGGGTGGGGGAAATGTTCAGTCGAACCAAACGTCAGGTGAGTGTGAAACAATAATAAGATTATGTGATACTGTGTTCAATGTTGTACGTTATATATTTTGTTTCTATGACAGGACCAGCGCCAGGAACGTCTGGAACATTGATGGATTTCTTTGAGGATATTGGATGAAGCGAAGTGGATAGACCCACCGACACTGTTCACAACGAAATTCAACGTTACATGGAAGAAAAACTTGTACTAAAAGAAACGTGTATTCTGCAGTGGCGGAGGGACAATGCGGCGAAATTCCCAAAACTGGCCTACGTGGCACATCATATTTTGGGCGTGCTGGCATCGCAGGCGTATAGCGAGAGGCTATTTTCGCGTGCCGGTAATGTAGTGACGGAAAAACGCTCATGCCTCCTGTCACACAGAGTAGAACAGATGTGCTTTCTATCGGCGAATATGCGCCAATAACATTGGTAAGTGTAAAGAAACCTTATTAATTTACTAATGTGAGATCTACGAACTCCATTGACTTTTAACTAGCTAGCAATCCCTGCAATTGTGTTTATCTCGTTGCAGCAGGTCTACGTGGCACAAAATCGGCTCTTTTCAGAGCCACCATGATGTACAAAGTCCGACCGAGCAACCTCCCCGCGGTGTACATCGGGTAAAGCTAATGCCGGCGGCACGTGACCTTTGCAGGACTTTTCAAGGTCATCGCATGGTCAAACAAATATCATAATGATATGTCCCCCTCCGGTCTAATAGTATACAGGGTGCCCCAAAAATGTCGGATTTCCTTGCAAGGGGTGACTCAGGGGGTGATTTGAAACAACTTTTTCCTTAGCGAAAATATTGTCCGAAGCTTCGTTAAAGAGATATTAACAACAAACCCCGACCAATCAGACCGCGCGCCTTCCGCCCGAGCTCCCGCGGTAGCGTTGGCTACGCGGTAGGCGACTGCGCTTGTACTACGAACGTACGAACAAGCAAGTCGGCATGCATCGATGGAAACCGCGTTACACAATTTTTTTTAAAGCAGAATCTTAAATAAGAATTATTTGAAGTGAGAGGACAAGAAGTACGTAAATTTCGTTTTTAAATAAGGCATAAACGAAAAGGTAATGTAACAGAAAATGTACGACAAGTGATCGTAATTCGTTCTTGAAGTAAAAATCCGCAGTTTAATAACGGCCAACATAACTAAAATTAAAAAATAATATTAGGTGTATGAATAAATTCTTTCCGACTGGATTTACATAATAAGTACAAAGCTACCGAATTTCTATCGCGGTGGTATTCATAAGCTGCCAGAAAAATGGCAAAAGGTAATTAACAATAATGGAAATTGTTTCGATGATTGAGTTGTTTTCATATTTTTTCAATCCAACTGTTATTGTACCCTAAAATCGGAAAGAATTTATTTCCACACCTAATAATCACCAATAAATTAAATAAAACTCACCCTTTCGGACATTCCTTTCCTTGCTTTCCTTCCCTTTTCGGAAACCTGTGTCACTGGATCACTGTACCGATCCTGGTTATCGGTGGATGTTTGTGACGAATATGTGAGACGTCCACTTTATTGTCTTAATATTGTACAGTATCATAACCCGTAATCTTAAGCGTGTCTTAACTTAAGTTTGTATTTGCCCGCTCTCGTACGCCCAATGAGAGTTGATATTGCCGTTCTCGTCGCTTCCGTGGTTTGGGTGGACCGAGTAGCTCGGGGCACGGGATCGGCGGAGCGGGGATGATCTTCGTTCGGCGTACCGGTATCTCGCGGCCTACGTGCCGACGTCTTGTGCACGCGCTTTCAAAGTGACAACACCGTTGTCTCGCGACCTCTGAACCGCGAGAATCCTCGTTTTCTACTAGAACGAGGGTATAATTAGATCGAAGGTTTCGGGCTAACGAGCCCTTCAATAATTAATACCAGCGGAATTGTTATCACTGTGCGCGCTCGAAACGCTGTTTCGTAAGAATTAAAACTATATTTTACAAGTACGGACAAGAGTCGTTTCTCCGATTAACCTGCTCCTTGATTTGAACGTGTAGCTTAATTAAAACTTTAAATATTAAGGTTCATTTTGCTCATTTTCTGGTCCTTCGAGCCGGAGATTCGGACTCTTCCGATTAACCGGTGATAAGTGGATTCGTCGGATTCTTAGATTCGTGTTCGTCCTTGCAAGTTTCGCGATCACTGTGCGCGCTTTCGCGACACGAGGTGATAGTGCGATTGTGAAGTACGCGACAAGGTTTCGCAACTCTGGGCGCGAATCCCGCTCTGTGCGTTAGGAAAAGTGCGTGGAGTGCCTTCCGACCGTGAGCTCGCACTATTTCGGGTTTGTTCCGATCTTACTTTGGTTTTAACTTTGTCCTCGTTGCCGGTTGAAAATGGCGACTACGCTAGAAGATTTGATTGCCGATCAAGACGAAACCGCTGGAAGAATTGAACGGTTCCTAATTAATCTTCGCAAGCTAGGCACGAATAATATTACACTAACCGTGTTGGAAACTCGACAGGAGCTCCTACAGTCATACTGGAAGAGTTTTACCGAGGGACATCGCCAAGTAATTCGGAAACCGGACGCAAGAGACAATGACTATATTGCTAACGATCGGTATGCCGATGTTGAGGAAATTTATCTCCAACATTCGGTGGTATTAAAGGACATGATTCGAAAGCTGAATCCGTCAGCTATTGACGAACCCAGGAGCGCTTCGACCTCTAGACGAGTGGACAACGAGGAAGACTCTACACTTCCAAAAATACCGTTACCCACCTTCTCAGGTGATCTGCTAGAGTGGGAGAGCTTCCGTGATAGATTCAGATCGTTAATCCACGATTCCACGCGTCTTTCCAAGGTGCGGAAACTTCAGTATTTGAAGTCGAGCCTGACTGGTGAGGCTGCGACTATGTTGAAGCGCACTCCGATCACTGATGCGAATTACGACGGTGCTTGGACCAGCCTTCAAAAACGTTTCGAAAACAAACGGATACTTTCCGCGGCGCATATGAGGAGACTCGTGAATTGTGTCCCTGTGACGAAAGGAAGCCCTGACGAAATTAAACGTCTGCTTGACGACTTCCGCCAGGCCATCGACTCGTTCGCTGCCCTGGAACGACCAGTCAAGGAATGGGACGAATGGTTCGTCTTCCTTTTCGCGGAGAAGTTGGACTCCACTTCGCGGCTAGAATGGGAGGTCACACTAAAGGACCGAAACTTCAGCCCTTCCTTCGCTACTCTCGAGGACTTCTTCGAAGATCGGGTTCATGCACTCTATGCTGCCCACGCCAAGGAGCCGACGGCGCCCGAGAAGCGTCGCGATGCCGCGAAGGGATCGAAGCCATCTTCCGACCGCTCCAGGACGGCGCTCCCGGTAAAGGCTGAGGCTCCACCTATAAGGGGCAAACGCACCCGTCAGTGTCCAATGTGTCAGGGCACTCACAACTTAAATTACTGTCCGCAATTTAAGGGGATGAACGCGGGCGATCGTAAGATCCAGGCCATCAAGGTAGGCGTTTGTTTATCTTGTTTAAACGTGGGACACATGATGGCTGAATGTCCTTCCGCCTTTCGCTGTCTGGTCTGTGAAGCGAAGCATCACACTCTCCTACATGATGCCTATGTGACCTCAGACCAAAGGACGGAAAACAACGCCAGTGTTCCACAGGAATCTATCTCCAGAGCTGCGGTTAATTCAATTTGCGCCAAACGTTTGGTTTTATTGGCAACGGCCCGGGTGCGCCTATGGGCCCCGAATGGGAAATACATTTCGGTTCGCGCAGTGCTGGACCAGGGCGCTGATGCGTCGTTTGTCAGTGAATGGGTGGCCCAAACTCTTCATCTAAAGAGGAGGCCTACTCACGTTACTCTGGCCGGCTTTCAGGGACAAGATGTCGGCGTAGCAAAACACGAGGTCCAATTGAGCGTGACAGCTGACTTCGATTCCTCTTTCAGACATTCCTTTTTTGCGCTGGTGACTCGCGAGGTGATTCCTCCGACTCCTTCATGCCTGGCTACAGTATCTGACTGGCCCCACTTGAAGGATCTTAACCTAGCGGATGCGGACTTCCACAAGCCTTCCCAGGTGGACATTCTGTTCGGTGCGGATGTCTGTGCTTCCCTGTTTGGAGAGACGCGCCAAGGTCCATCTGGTTCGCCTGCTGCTACGCATACGCCTTTCGGCTGGGTGATTTTCGGGCCAGTTTCCCAGGAGGCTGACCTAGCTGTGTCCGCCAAGCGTCGTGTGCTCCACACGCGCGTACAGGATCCCTTGTCCGTTGAGCTGCAGCGATTTTGGGAACTGGAGGAGATTCCGGAGTCGTCACCTGTGAGCCCTGAGGAAGTCTGGTGTGAGGACAACTTTGTGGAAACCCATACGAGGGACAAAACAGGACGATACATCGTGCGTCTACCTTTTCGACGTAATTGCGCGTCCACACTTGGCTCTTCCAGGCCAGCTGCCATGAGCACGTTGCTCACTAATGAACGCCGACAGCAGAAGGACCCAAAGTTACGCCGCAGCTATGTGGAGTTCATGGAGGAGTATCACCGTCTTGGACATATGGAGAGATTGTCGGAGGGGTTGAGCGCTTCGTTGCCGGTCTTCTACCTACCCCATCACGCAGTGTGGAAGGGAGAGGGGGATACCTCCAAGATTCGCGTAGTTTTTAACGCCTCCTGTACAACCTCTTCGGGAGTCTCCTTGAACGACCTGTTGTCCCCTGGGCCGAAACTGCAAACCACGCTCTGGAGCGTGTTAACGAAGTGGCGACTTTTCAGATATGCCTTCTCCACGGACATTGTTAAGATGTTTAGGCAGATCTTGATTCACCCAGCTGATCGAGATTGGCAACGCATCTTATGGCGTCCGGACCCAAGTCACTCACTGGACACGTATCGGCTGGCCACGGTGACTTATGGAACTGCTCCAGCGCCGTACTTGGCGTTGAGAGTCCTGCGCCAACTTGCGATGGATGAGGGAGAGCGTTTTCCGCTTGGTGCTCAAGTCCTCTTGCAGCATTCCTATGTGGACGACCTCCTGGCGGGCGGCCATCACCTAGAGGACACAGTCACGGTTCAACGGGAGCTCATCGACATTTTGAGTGCTGGAGGGTTCCAACTAAGTAAGTGGGCCACCAGTCATCCCTTATCAGACCTGCAGGACTCTGCGGGAACGAAGCTGTTCAACGAGCCGGACACTCACGGTGCGTTGGGACTTCTCTGGTCACCAATCACAGACACGCTATCGATCAAGGGACCGACGTTATTACCAGTCCAGCTGGACGGTTACTGGACCAAGAGAAAGGTGCTGTCCGAATTGGCTCGCCTCTTCGACCCTATGGGCTGGCTCGCCCCGGTGCTGGTAAGGGGTAAAATTCTGATGCAGGACCTTTGGCTCTGTGGAGTAGGTTGGGATGATCCGATCCCTCCGCCAGTGGACGCCTCTTGGAACTCTTTTAGGGAGAGTCTACCTGAGCTAGGTGATGTACGAGTCCCAAGATGGGTTTCCTATATACCGGATCAGGCCCAGGTCGAGTTCCATGGGTTTTGCGACGCATCGGAAAGGGCCTACTGTGCAGCAGTATTTCTCAGGGTCCATATTACGAGCCAACGACAAACGTTTTCCCATCTTTTGGTCGCTAGAACTAAGGTTGCGCCGGTAAAGGTTATAAGCGTGCCGCGTCTCGAGCTTTGTGGTGCCATTCTCCTTGCTCGGTTGCTAAAACAAACGCAACGAGAGCTGGTTCTTCAAGATGCACGGATCTACGTCTGGACCGACTCCTCGGTTGTGATGGCCTGGACCCGATCACACGCGTCACGCTGGAAGCCCTTTGTGGCTCATCGAGTGGCGGAAATTCAGCGACTACTACCTGACATTCCCTGGCGTCACGTTCGCTCCTTGGACAACCCCGCCGATCTTGCGACAAGAGGAATGGACTCCTCTTCCTTTAAATCACTCCCTCTTTGGTGGCACGGCCCTGAGTGGCTGACTCGCTGTCCAAAGGAGTGGCCTGATGCTGATCTGGACCTGAAATTGGTTGAGGCTCCGGAACAACGAAACTCGGCGGTCGTTAATGCTGTACAGGAGAGTAAAACAAATGAGTTGCTAGCTCGTTTCTCCAACTTCCCTCGACTTTGTCGGGTCATTTCATTGGTCCGAAGATTTGTCTTTAATCTACGACATAGAGGTCAAAGGCAAACCGGGTTTCTTACCTCTGTTGAGTTGTCGGAGACGCGAAATTTGATTTGCAGGCTGAGTCAATTAGAAACGTTTCCAGACGAGGCTGACGATCTACGGAAAGGAAGGCCAATCAAACTGGCCTCTCCTTTGGCGCCTCTTCGAGCCTTTCTCGACGAGCAAGGACTCATTCGAGTCGGCGGCAGGCTGCGTCAAGCTGCCCTCTCGTTGGACTACAAGCATCCAGTCGTTATTAGTCGACATTCCTCTTTGGCGAGACTTCTAGTGACTGATGCTCACTTGGCCACACTTCATGGTGGTCTTACCTTAACTCGTAGTTATTTACTACAGAAATATTGGATTCCCAGAGGACGTCCTTTAATCAAGGAGATCCTTCGCAGCTGCCTGCGATGTCTGAGATTCCGGGGCGCCACCGGGCGCCAACAGATGGGTGATCTTCCGGTTTCGAGGTTACAGCCCTCGAGGCCATTTCTAAAAAGTGGCATAGACTATGCTGGCCCACTTTCACTACGAACAACAAAGGGAAGAGGTCACAAGGCATATAAGGGCTATATCGCTGTCTTTGTGTGCCTCTGTACAAAGGCAATTCATTTGGAGGTGGTTTCAGACCTTACCTCCACTACCTTTGTTGCAGCGTTCCGTAGATTTGTGTCACGACGGGGTCACTGCGCTGAAATGCTAAGTGACAATGCTACCACGTTTCGAGGAGCCGACGGGGAGCTGAGGAACCTTTTCAAGGCGGCGTCCAGCTTTTATAAGGAGGCCGCTGAGACCTTGGCAATGGACGGGACGAAATGGTCGTTCATTCCGCCTTACTCGCCTCACTTTGGAGGTCTGTGGGAGGCCGCCGTAAAGTCGGCAAAGTACCACCTCCGACGGGTTGTTGGAGACCACACTTTGACCTTCGAGGAGCTTACAACCTTGATGTGTCAGATTCAGGCGTGTTTGAACTCCAGACCGCTCACAGCCCTATCTGATGATCCGTCTGACCTTTCCTGTTTGACACCCGGTCATTTCCTTGTCGGCGAGCCCCTGATCTCCATCCCTGAACAAAATACCTCGGATATTTCGATCCATAGGTTGGCAAGGTGGAAGCTAATTTCTAACCTCCGTGACCATTTCTGGCGTAGATGGACCCAGGAGTATCTACACCAACTCCAACAACTGCCTAAATGGAGGAGACGCCAATACAATTGGAAGGTTGGGACTCTCGTTCTCGTCAAAGACGAGCTCCTGCCTCCGACAAAGTGGGCCCTTGGCAGACTCCTGGAGGTCCATCCGGGGAAGGACGGATTAGTACGCGTCGTCAAGGTCCGTACCGCCACGAAAACGATGACACGCTCTATTGGAACGTTGTGCCCTCTACCGGACTGCACACCAAACGGACCACTGGACCGGGAGCGGGAACACAATACTGCCGTGTCCGACACGCACTAGGGCCCCCTGGTGTTCGGTCGTCACGGCGGGCGGTGAGGCCTCTTATCGCTGCACTGGGGACGCATTAGTACATGCTTAGTCTTTCTAACCCGGCCGCATTTCCCTTTTGTATAAAATTCGTTTATCTTTTATGGTTTCGTCGTCGTGCCCTCGGACGAGGCGGGCGGCATGTTTGTGACGAATATGTGAGACGTCCACTTTATTGTCTTAATATTGTACAGTATCATAACCCGTAATCTTAAGCGTGTCTTAACTTAAGTTTGTATTTGCCCGCCCTCGTACGCCCAATGAGAGTTGATATTGCCGTTCTCGTCGCTCCCGTGGTTTGGGTGGACCGAGTAGCTCGGGCCTCGGGATCGGCGGAGCAGGGATGATCTTCGTTCGGCGTACCGGTATCTCGCGGCCTACGTGCCGACCTCTTGTGCACGCGCTTTCAAAGTGACAACACCGTTGTCTCGCGACCTCTGAACCGCGAGAATCCTCGTTTTCTACTAGAACGAGGGTATAATTAGATCGAAGGTTTCGGGCTAACGAGCCCTTCAATAATTAATACCAGCGGAATTGTTATCACTGTGCGCGCTCGAAACGCTGTTTCGTAAGAATTAAAACTATATTTTACAAGTACGGACAAGAGTCGTTTCTCCGATTAACCTGCTCCTTGATTTGAACGTGTAGCTTAATTAAAACTTTAAATATTAAGGTTCATTTTGCTCGAATTGGACGAAAAGATTTATGGTTAGGTAGCGCCCAGTGCTCGGCTGATCACAGTGCGTTCGGGTTAATGTACTGAATATTCACTTCACTACACGGCTACTAACACTGATCACTAAATTTATGTTTCACGGAACGTGTTGTTCCTACGTCATAAAAATTGGTGGCCCCGAAAGGGGCCGATTACTGTTAATTACTGGAACGAGATTACTACTATTACCTGGCGAAAAGAAGACTCCTGGCAGACGGTCTCGGGCTGTGCAGTCCGCTGCTGTGACGAAGAGATCGAACGAAACACATCGAGACCGAGTGGGATAGAGCGATCTGACCGGCGATCGTGAAAACAAAACAATAGCGTAGGCTACAGATCGCTCTATCCCACTCGGTCTCGATGTGTTTCGTTCGATCTCTTCGTCACAGCGATGTGTTTCGTTCGATCTCTTCAACAACACCCCCATGGACCGGGTCCGGAGATGGGGCGGCCACTATGACGGGGGAAAGGGAGCAGCCGAATTCTTCCAACGACTAGAGGATCTGCAATACAGTTACCAGATCACGCCCGACCAGATCTTACCGTGCCTCAGCGAGATATTGAAGGGGCCGGCGTTGAGTTGGTACCGAGCCCAAAGAGCCGACTGGAAGTCGTGGGACGACTTCCTGACCGAGTTTCGGGGATTCTTCATCTCTCTCGACGAAGACGAACTCCAGGAGACCATCCACCAGCGGGTCCAGCGCCGAGGAGAATCTGCGCGGGACTACGCAATGGCACTACTGGCGCTGATGAAGCAGCACAGCCAGTTTGACGCCAAACGGCGGCTGGGCAAACTCTACCGTAATCTCCGCCCTGAATACCGAGAATACTTCCGGCGAGACGAAGTCACCACTCTCACCGAGCTGATGAAACGCGCCGACGAATACGAGCGCCTCCACCCTGTCACCGGCCGACGAACCAGCCCGAACCGTCATACTAGCCCCGACAACCACCGCTCGAGCCCCGTCCAACGCCCGAGCCCTAACCGAAGGAGGACGAACGTAGCCGAGGTCTCCGCCGCATACGACCGAGCCTCCTGCTGCTGGCGATGCGGCCAGCGCGGCTAGCGCGGCCACTACCGACAAGACTGCCGTCGGACGGGACGACTATTCTGTTCGTACTGCGGCACCGAAGGACGGGCGACACGGGACTGCCAATGCCATCCAGGGTCGGGAAACGCCGCCGAGGCCAGGTTCAGAGGCGCATCCCGGCCGACTTCTCCACGGACGCCTACATCGAGCAATTAGGCGACGACCCCCGGCTATTCTTGGATTTCCGAAAAGGCGAACTCCACCACGCCGCCTTGGTCGACTCCGGATCCACCCGATCCTTCATCCGTAAAGACATCGCGGCCCGATACTACAACGACGGGGGAATGCTAACGGCCAGCTCTTTCCAGGCCACCGTGGCCGACGGCACCACGGTCGCTCTGGACGGAGAAATCACCTTCACCGCCAAAGTAGCGGGGCTAGAGGTCCGACACACATACGCGATCATGTCCACCCTCACCCAGAAACTGTTGTTGGGAATGGACATACTCCGAAAACTCGGGCTTAGGCTTCGCGTGGGGCCCCACCAGTGGCAATTCAACGCCGAAACCGTCGCCGTCGACACACCAGGCCTGCAGAACTGCACCCCCGCACAGGAAGCACAACTCAACGAGCTCCTGGATACCGAGCTGCCGCGCTTCCAGCAAATCCACGGACCCACCCACCTGGCCAAGCATCGAATACACCTGAAGCCAACCGAACCAATCAAACACCGGTACACACCACGGAATCCGGCCACCCAAGCCATCATTAATGAGGAGGTAGATAAAATGCTCGCAGACGGGATCATCGAGCCGTCAAATAGCCCGTGGAGTTCACCCGTAGTGGTAGTACGGAAAAAGAACGGCAAGAGACGCTTCTGCATCGACTTCAGGCACGTCAACCGAGTATCGGTAAAGGATGCGTACCCCCTGCTGCAGGTGCAGGCCACCCTCGACAAACTCCGGGAGGCAAAGTTCATATCTACGCTCGACCTGGCCAATGGTTATTGGCAGGTCCCACTGGCTCCGGATAGCCGACCCATCACCGCGTTCACCGTTCCCGGCCGAGGACTGTACCAATTTCGGGTCATGCCATTCGGACTGCACTCCGCGCCGGCCACTTTTCAACGACTACTCGACCAGGTCATCGGGCCAAGCCTGGAACCGCACGCTTTCGCCTACCTGGACGACATCATCATACTCGGGCGCTCCTTCGAAGAACACCTGGCCCACTTACGAGAGGTTCTACGCCGAATGCGGGACGCCGGATTACGTCTCAACCCGGAAAAATGCTGCTTCTGCCGCTCCGAACTCCAATACCTGGGACACGTCGTCACGAACCAGGGAATCAAGACCGACCCGGACAAGGTACTGGCCATCAAAGGGATCGCCCCGCCGACCAACCTCAAGGAATTCCGCCGCTTCCTGGGTATGCTCTCATTGAGGTTCATACCAAGAATCTCCGACACGGCGGCACCGTTGACCCGGCTATTACAGAAGCGAGCACGATGGGCCTGGACCGACGAAGCAAACCGAGCCTTCGAGGCATTGCGCCACCAACTCTCCACCGCACCGGTACTCGCCTGTCCAGACTTTGAGCGGCCCTTCACGCTGCAAACAGACGCCAGTCAACACGGCCTTGGGGCAGTTCTCACCCAGGAAGCTAACGGGGAAGAACGCGTGGTCGCATACGCTAGCCGCACCCTCAACCCGGCCGAACGGAACTATTCCGTTACAGAAAAAGAATGTTTGGCCGTGGTCTGGGGGATTCGCAAGATGCGACCCTACCTGGAGGGATACAACTTCACCGTACTCACCGACCACCAGGCCCTGAAATGGCTCCAGACCATGGACACTCCCTCGGGCCGTTTGGCGCGGTGGAGCCTGGAGCTGCAACAATTCGATTTTAAGATCGAATACCGAAGAGGGGAACAAAACATAGTGGCGGATGCCCTCTCGCGACAAGGCGAGGAAATACATAGTTTAACGGTCCGTACCGGGTGCGAGTGGTACGACAGGATAGCCCAAATCCTACGAGAAGATCCGGATCGATACCCGGAGTACCGAATCGAACGGGAACACCTACAGCGACACATTCCCGACCGGACCGGCTTGCACCTCGAGGCAGAATGGAAGCTCTGTATTCCTCGGCACCAGCGTACCCGTATACTCCAGGAGATCCATGACGCTCCCACCGCCGGTCACTTGGGCACCGCCAAGACCCGTGCCCTCCTCGCCCAACGGTACTACTGGCCTGGGATGTTCCGGGATGCCACGCAACACGTACGACAGTGTAAAAAATGCAGCGAGTACAAAGTCCTACAACGCGCACCCGCAGGACTTATGCACTCCACCCCAGCCGCGACACCATGGGAAGTCGTCGCCGCCGATCTGGTCGGCCCATTGCCGCGCTCCAAGAACGGCCACACGGTCCTGCTCGTCTGCCAGGACAAATTTACGAAGTGGGTGGAACTACAACCCCTGCGTCAGGCCACCGCACCAGCCGTCACCCGGGCACTACGCGAGCGGGTCATAATGCGCTTCGGGTGCCCACGACGGATCATCACGGACAATGGCCGGCAATTCGAGAGCCGAGAATTTACATCATTACTCAAGGACTGCGGAATCGACCACCGGAAGACCCCACCATACACCCCGCAATGCAATCCCGTGGAGCGCACAGGACCGGAAGATGTCAGCACGTGGAAGACGCGACTGACCCAGTTACAGGACGCATTTGCCGAGGCCCGATGGCATCAAGCCTGCGCGCACCAAGCCCAGAAACGCCAAAACGTCATGAAGAGAGACCACTACATAAGCTCGGTCGCGGATAAGTTTAACGCCAAACTCGCGCCAAAATTCTCTAGGCCATACGAGGTACGGGGGTTTGAGGGGCCCAACCTAGTACTGCTCCGCGCCGCTAGGGGGCGAACGATAAGGACCCACGTCCAGGACCTCAAACCGAGTTTCTCGCTCGAGAAATCACCGCCGGGCAACCCAAATAGCGAGCCGCGAACCGGAGAAGGGAACAACAGCCATGCCGAAGGAGCGCAAAGCACACCAACCGAAGGCAAAAATACCAGAGGCGACCGCCGCAGCAGCCACAGTTCCTCTCGGCACCGCCGTGGTCGGCCCGCCCGAACACCATCGGCAGGGCCCGCGAATCATCAGGATCCAGCAGATCACCGCGGCCCGCAGCAGCCACCGACCGCCAACAACGGCCACCCCACCGCCATACCGGGGGACTCCACCGCGGGTTCGGCCACCAACCGCCCGGCAGACCACCGAGGCCTGTGCGGCCCTGGACCTCCGCCAACTGCGGATCAGCAGTCCGCCGCCCAGCCAGCGGTCAGGCGCCCAGGCCTCCGATCCGGCACCCAATGCCAGGCCAACCGTCAAGCCCACACCGCCGGGGCCATCGACCAGCAAGCCGGCGCCCCGGACAGTCCGCCGCCCGGCCAGCACCACCAGGGTCCGGCAGGCCAGTCGGCCGTATACCGGACGACACCCACCGACCGACAACAGCACGTCGGGGCCAGCTACGGGGGCCCCGCCAGCCGCTCCGCCAGGCTTGGCCGCGAGAGCCCCCGCACTGGGGACCATGCCGCCACCAGCGAGCAGCCAGTCGTCAAGCAGCCAGTCGTCAAGCAGCCAGTCGTCAAGCAGCCAGCCGCCGAGCAGCCAGCCGCACAGCAGTCAGGAAACCGGGACAGCCGCACCACCGACCCCAGCCCCGGCAGCCATACCACCGCCCATCCGACCACCCAGCGGCCCCACAGCCCCCCTCAGCGCGCCACCAGCCCCAACCCGATCCCGACAACTATGGTCCCCAGCGAGCCACAACCCCGACCTGATCATATTCCACCTCGGGGCGATGCGAGCGCGCCATCGATATGTAGTGCGCCGACCCGGGTATACGATAACGGGCCGCCGACTCGACTCTGACACTCTCGCCGTCCGCGTCCGCCCAAACGCCACCGAACCGACCGACGTACCGAATCAAACCGCGCTGCCGTAAACTAAGCTCGGCTTTCTCTCTTTTTTACCCCGACGAAAGAGGGGGATGTGACGTACGTAGGCGGCCGCGGAGCCGATAACGTTCTCGCGGCTGCTTTTCGCGCCGCGGTGCATAAGACTGGGGCCGCGAGCGCCGGAGAGCAGCTTGCTCCGTGGCTTCGCCTTACATGCCAAGCAGTGACGTGAGAAGCTCTTTTTGGTATTTATCCTCCTCCGAGGGAATTATAGTGCTCCGAGTGCCTTACCGCCTGACCGCTAGTGAGCCCGTTCCTTGGTCGCTACCTCAGCCGAATCTCGATTCGCGCTGGACCATCCGGCCGTGGTGGTCAACCAGCGGTAATTTGATAGCTGGCCCACCGCTCGAAGGCCTCCTATGTAGACTGTGCAGGGCCGAGGTTCTCACTCGCCCGGCAATAACTCCGACCTGTCCCCCTAGATGGCCGAGCACCGCCGAGTGCCGCCGAGCAACGCCGAATAGGCGATGACACCGCCGAGGCCGCCGACCGACCGGCGCGACCGATACGATCCGACGCTCGCCGCACAAACCCGAGCCACGATAGATTATAAGACACCGCCTAGCCTAAGCGTAGCACCGACTAGAGACATAAGAAATAGCGTTTAAGCCGTCTAGTTAATAGTAATAGTGTTAAGCCGCTTAGCTACTAAGGAATAGGAAATAAGCCGCCGCGTCGCGCGATACCGCGCGTTAGAACAGCCGCAAGGCAGAAATAAACCAGAACACTTCTACCAGCAAACGGGAGTATTCATTTGACGAACCCTCGACACACCCGACTGAGTCGGCGAAAGGACCGTTCCTCTGGTCTCACCGTGCCCCGTGAAAGCGGGTCAGAAAGGTTGTGACGTAGCGTCCCAGCGCAAGGGATCGAGCGCGCGGCGGTACAACCGGGAGTGAGCGAGAGGCCGAGCGCGCACGGGGAACCGCGACCGAACATGACCGAACCCGACCGAAGCACACCGGTCCCGCGACGCGTCAACGCTATGACGCTCACTCCCCACCGCGCCGCTAGATCGCGTCGATTTCTCGCTGCTGGGAATTTCCAAGGAGCGGGACATATGCCGCAACGATACCGAGGCAACGCAGTTCCAGTGGGGAAACGGACCCCCACCACCAGACCTGCCTGGATGTTGCCCGGTGCAAACGCTGGTGTGTAAAACTCCGTATAACCGTCGATCGCCTGATCGCACTCCATCCTTAGTCCTACTACCGACTCCGCTAAAGAGACGCAGAAAGTTGCCCGGTCTCTTTCCCGCTCCCGACTTGGACAGAGACGCCTGGATGCTGCCCGGTCTCTTCCTAATACCGTCCCGTTAAAGAGATGCTGGAAGTTGCCCGGTCTCCTTCCCGCTACCTGATTTGGACAGAGACGCCCGGATGATGCCCGGTCTCTTCCAAATGTCAATCCGTTAAAGAGACGCTGGAAGTTGCCCGGTCTCTCTCTCTCCCATACGGTCCCGTTACGGAGACATACCCGACGCGAATCGACCGAACCGTTCCGACAAGAGAACGCACCCGACGTGTACCGAACGCCGCCGTACCGCGAACCGCGCCGCCGCGCGACAACGGCTTGACCGCGAATAGTACGGAGTATCCCTAGTTATACTCTGCTGTAAATAGTGTAAATAATAGCCATAGTAAATAAACCTAATTTAGTCAACAACGGAAGGATTTAATCGAACCCTAGTTAACCGACTGAGACCATCCTTCCCTACCTTGCCCCCCGGAGTGACAACCGTCACAAGGTAACGGGGGGCGGGGGGATATATTTAACCTCTTTTATCAAACTGTAGTATACTAATAATTGTACTGTAATAATTATATATTATACGTATCAAGCCGTTGTACCTACTATTGAATTATTAAACTTTTGAATATATATGTAACTATTACACTATTAAACTTTTTAACATATGAAACTATTAAATTTGAATGGCGTGGTTCACCAAGCTAATTTGTAAACAAATTCCGTATCTGCAAAAAATATGAAAAATATGCAGAATGTGCAACGTATATCCAGAATATATAAAATGTATAAAATCGAAAATATATTTTTAACATCCTCGTAATGATGAAACATAGTTCTGTCAAAGCCCCGCTTGTTTAAGTCATTCCAATAAAAACATGCATTTACATAAACTTCCGCAGTCTATATTATAATTGTGTTAGGTATACATAACCTATTTCTTAACCTATCTGCTCGACGTACAATGTACAGACATACATTCGGGCCGCCTCAGTTCCTTCGGGCCGCCTCGGTTCTTTCGAGCCGCCTCAGTTCCTTCGGGCCGCCTCGGTTCTTTCGAGCCGCCTCGGTTCTTTCGGGCCGCTCGGTTCTTTCGGCCCGCTTGAAATAATTCAATCCGCTTGGTTCTGTTCGAGCTGCCCGCTTCATTCGGGCCGCTTGAAAAATTCAAGCTACTTGGTTCTATCCGAGCCGCTCGGTTCTTTCAAGCCGCTCGGTTCATTCGGATACTCGGCTCGGCTCGGTCGTTCAAGCCGAGTTAGGCTCGGCTTGCTTTTTCCGGGTATTTGAACAGCTCTAGTCACGTCCCGCCCTTGGAGGGGCAGGGAAACCGGCAGGTAAAGCGCTACGAGCAATCGCCTGCATCGGGCCCGTAGGCGGTGGTGGGGGCTGCGCAGATCGGTCGCAAAACGGTATGGGCGTCGTTTTTTCTTAGGATGGATTTACTATAGCTGTTGGCGTAAGGCGTGGAACGCTTCGTTTGCTTCGTCCCCCCATGACCACTTCCATTTTTTCTGCAGTAGTTGTGTGAGGGGGGCCGTGATATCCGAAAAATGCGGTAAAAATCGGCGGTACCAGGAGACCATCCCCAGGAAGCGGCGGAGTTCTCGTATATTGGTGGGAGGTGGTATCCCCAGGATGGCTTGTACCTTGTCGGGATCCGTTTTTACCCCCTGGCTGGTTACCATATGGCCGAGATATTTGAGTTCCGTGCCGCAGAATTCACACTTGTCTAGGTTAATACGAAGGTCGGCGTCCCTCAGGCGTTGTAATACTTCTTTTAAATTTTGCAGATGTTCCTCGAACGTGCGGCCTAGTACGATAATATCGTCGAGATAAGCGAAGGCCCTCAGCTCAAGTTTTGGGCCAATCACTTCGTCTAGCAATCGTTAGAACGTGGCGGGTGCTGAGTGTAATCCGGAGGGCATGACGCGGAACTGATACAGCCCCCTTCCGGGGACGGTAAAGGCGGTGATCGGGCGGCTCTCGGGTGCGAGCGGTACTTGCCAATACCCATTGGTGAGATCGATTGTTGAGATGAAACGAGCTCCACGAAGCTTGCTCAAGGTGGCCTTCACTTGTGGTAATGGGTAGGCGTCTTTTTCCGTGACTTCGTTGACGCGGCGGAAGTCGATGCAGAATCGACGTTTCCCATTCTTTTTTCGTACTAGGACCACGGGCGAACTCTAGGGGCTCCGTGAAGGTTCGATGACACCGTCGGCGAGCATTTTATCGACCTCTTCGTTGATTATCTGCTGCATTGCGGGGTTCCGTGGTGTGTATCGTTGTTTGACGGGGTTGGTAGTTTTGAGGCGGATATGGTGGCGGGCCATCCGTGTTGGTCCTTGGATTGTTTCGAACCTGGGTAGTTCCACGGCGAGTAGCCGCCGCAGCCGTTCCTCTTGGGCAGCGTTGCATCCGGAGAGTAGCGGGGTCGGTTCGACGGTGGCTGCATCCGTGGTCAGTTGGCGGTGGCCGATCGACACTTGTATGCCCAGCTTCTGTTGGGCGTCTCGGCCGAGGATTATTGCCTGGGTTAGCGTCGGTAAAACTAGGTATGCTTGCCGCAGTGCTTGGTGATTTACTTTTGCCGCGACGGTTATTTTGCCATCCAAAGCGACTTCGGTTCCGTTTGCGACTCGGGCTCGCTGTTTGACGGGGGCGGCCGAGATGCCGTTTCGTCGGCATATTTCGGCCAGGTCGCCCCGCATGTACGAGCACACGGCCCCGGTGTCGATGAGTGCTTGATAACGGCGGCCGAAGAGCACGAACGGTACGTATAGCCTCGTATCCTGCTCTACTGTGTCGAAGGGAGCGTATTTTCGGGGATTGGTCGAGGAGCGCTCCTTGTCACGGCCCCGGCATCGTTTACCGCGCCTTGTCGACAGTTGCAGTCGCGAGTTAGGCGGTCCGTTTGGCCGCAGTACGAGCAGAATAATTTCGCGGGTCGGCGGCAGTCATGTTGTCGGTGCCCCCTCTGCCCGCACCGCCAGCAGCAGGTGTCGCGGTCATAGGCGGGGTTTACTTCGGCGAGCCCGGTACGCGGTGCTCGGGCTTGTGTTGTTGATATCGTCGCCGGGCGTGGTTTTTCTTCCTTCACCATAGTCTCGTATTGTGTGGCCAATCGCAGTAAGGTCGGAATCGAGATACACTCCGAGAAGCGAATGTACTGCTTGTAATCCCTCTGTAGGTTGCGGTAGATTCGCTCTATTTGTCGAGCGGGGGTAAGATGGACGTGTCGCCGGATTAGTGTTTGTATGGCCGTGAGGTATTCGGCGGCGCGTTCACCGTGCTTCTGTTTCCTCTGCATGATTTCCTCTTCCAGATCGCCTTCACTGAGGTCTTGCAAATAGTAGAGGCGGAAGCAGTCTTCGAACCCCTTCCGGTTGTCCCAATCCGGTCCGGTTGTTGCGATACCAGAGCAGGGCTTGGCCCTTGAGTACTTCTGGCAGGTATCGAAGCATGTGGTCCTCGGTAAACCCATAGCTCTCCCGGAGTTCGCTAATTCGCTCCAGGAAGTTCAACGCGTCTTTGGTTCCGTCGAAGATGCAGCCCCACTTCCGTACGCGGTCCATGGCGGAAGCGATATGCGGTGCGGTTTCCTGGCCACTGCTCGCCGTAGCGGCGGGATTGGTGATCTCGTTGTCTTTCGTCATGCCGGGGCTGACAAGGTGTTGGCGGAGACGCGTTCGTAGTTCCTCGAAGGTGCCGGTAGTGTTTTTGCCGGTTGCGTTGAGTGCCTCCGCGGGTTCGACTTTGTTCAGGCGATAGAGCTGGCTTAACGCCGATTTCATATAGTTTCTGGTTGTCTTGCAGGTCCCTGTTCGGGCGCCAAATGTGACGGCCTCTTCGGAGGTGTCACGCGAGGTCGGGGAGACTCGGCCGGTCAACGCAGTCGAGCCGCAGGGTTCAGATAAAACGAGTCCCCGTTGTTCGCCTAGTTTTAGCTTTATTATATTCACTTCTTAATCTACTATGTACCGTCCTTATCCTATTATGTACAATGATTAACGTGATTATGTTTATGATTATGTTGTATGAAAGCGTTTGGCTGCGATCGTGAGCGTTTCGTACAATGTCCAGCCGTCGCGGTGGACGTGCGGAAAGGGGTGGAGCGTTTCAATTGATCCATCAGTCTGGGACGCTGATCAGTATTAATGCAGGGGAACCACTTATTCCGAAACTGCGGATGCGTTATAGCGGCCAAGGCGGCATTCTCTGACTTCGTTGTGGCGAGATTCAAATAGTCTTCGAATCTCAAATCGAAACTGTCGTGAAGGCACGTACTGAGTGGTTGACAAAATTTCCATTGATTTTCCGCTAGTTTTTCCAATTTTCTACGTAAAGTTACCAAACATGGCAAAAGCATGCCATAGACAATATTGTCGCCTTGTAGAAGACCTATCGCTTCTGCAATTGGCGCTGTACATTTTATGTGCTTTTCTAAATTTATGAAATCTTTTTCCCTTAAGACACTTCTTATTCCTAAACGTTTTGCTAAGTCACTCATTTTGGCTTTGATTTTTAAAATTTGTCGTAGAGAGTCATATAAAGAGTTCCACCATGTCTCGCCCGGTCGTTTTAACATATGACCAATTGTTTGCTCTATTATTTCGGCGGATTTTGGCCATATCGCCGTCTTCCACAGCCTGTTACACTTCTTCATAACATCTTTATGAATCACAGATAGCGCTTCGTCGTTATTAATTGTGCGTACCATATCTGACGATATACACAATTTGAGAGTGTGTGCAATCTGCGTTCACTGGCGTACTTTCTTCTGTGTCTTCTTCATCGGAGGAACTATCGTCGGGAGAACTCGCGCAATCCTCTTCATCTTCCCCTGTAATGAGGGATTCCTGCACGCCAAACAATCTAAAAGCATTTGCAAAGTTGCTGCCATTATCTGTGATCGTTGCCACAATTTTTTCAGTAGTCAAACCAAACTCTGAATGAACGCTATGTAGTAAATTGGTGATTTTATCAAAGGTATGTAAACCGGTAAAGCGGCGGCACGCCAGAGCTGCTGATCTGCTTTCACAATTTTGGGAAATCCAGTGTACAGTGACGCCAAAAAAACTTCGTCGCCTTGCTGACCAAATGTCTGCAGTCGTGCAGACAAATGCAACAGATCTCAGTTCGTTTTTAAGATTGCACATATCTTCTGCATAAAGTTTATTGGTGTTTCTGCCCAGTGTACGCCGACTAATTTCATTAATTTTACCACCACTCAGAATTTTAACTATTTCCCGAAAGTATTCATTCTCCACCGACTGCAATGGAAACATTGCAGTAATGACGTACTCTGCGAGAACCATTTCAAAGTGACTCTGTGTAAGATTCCTTTCTACGTTAGCCGCAGATACTATTTGCTTTTTTCTTGCGGATTCCAAAAAAATATTCTTCAAATTCAGTAGAATATTTTCGCTTCAAATGCGAGAGAAAATTAGATGAAGATGATAGTTGGCCTTTAATTTCAGCTTTTGGCAAACAAATATGGCATTGTTCGATAACGCACTTGCCACTGGATTTTTCCTTTACAATTGAGAAATATTTCCCCCCCTAAAATGTTAGGTACGCGCTGCTGTTCCATAACCGAACCTTCAGTTGCAGTCGACGTCGACGCGTAACATGCATCGGCGATGAGAATGTTTTGCACTTCGCAGTCACTGTCACTTATTTTAATATAGTCAATATACACTACACTTATTCAATAGTCTTAGATGACTATGTTAGTTAATGGAAAAGTGAATATTCTAAATATGAAATAATACTTCACTACATATGAGTAACTTATACTAAACTAATTGAAAAATGTAATGTTATAAAGTTTTAAAATGGTTTGCCAACTCTGCGATTCTTTCTTAATGATTGCCTTCAAGAGACTGATTCTCAGGATTTTTTGGACTGCATGTCTCCCACGCAGGGATGCCGAGCTATTCCCTGCGCGTAGTGGAGGGAGAACACCTACAGTGTTGCCACGGCGTCAGCACACAACATATACCGCCATTGCTGTAGGTGTTCCGCTTCCACTGCGCGCGTATGGAAAAGTCTAGCAACGCTGCGACGTGGAGTAGGGTTTTCCTTACGGGTCAATCCCTACTCTGTCAGGGTAACTCTACTTCCGCCAAAATGCTAAAAGACAGTTTCGGTGTTTTCCGCGCGTCCCTCAAATGTCCATATCCTTTCCCTTCATTTCTGTGATTTTCTTTGGAATTCCTTTCGTTCAAAATTTAACGTGCAGGCCATAATATTTAGGCGCGCCTCGATAACAAGTTAATACATGAACCTAAACATCCGCTCCATACACGTTTGCTGCGTCCACAGTAGAGATGCATATTTCACGTGTACGACGTGTACACGTGTACATATGTAGTTAATATATCCGTGTTCTAGTACTTGTGTACTTCTTAATACACGTATACACGGGTATTGAAATTCACGGATTGTAATATACGTGTACCCGTGTATCGAAATATACGGTTTCACGCGTATTAACATATCCATATTGTATTTTTTAATTAAATATCAGAATGTTTAGATTTTACGCAAATAATTTGCGATAGGTAGGTACAGACATAATTTACTAGGTTACAGGTGAAAATAAAAAACTTTTTAGCGAAAAAACTGTTTTTGTCACTTAGGAATAAATTCGCAAAGATGCGGTATTTCTTGACCTGGCCAAGGTAGTCTAACGCCTTAAGGGGGAAACTGGTTTAGGACGCTGAAAAATTGATTTTTTTTACTTTTTTAATCGATAGTAATACTCATGAAGAATGTATTTCCAAAGTTACAGACAGAAATTCGAAGTAGCTTCATAGATACAGCCGACGTAACAGACGCGTATCGCGCAGATATAGGTAGGTAGGGTCGAAAACTTTAAACGCGTTTTTCTCGAGACCACGTTTTCTAAACTTATATACACGATAGAGAAAAATTTAATCGACCGATTGACTCCATCTGAGGCTTTTTAGTTACATTGTCACGTCCTGGGTGGCGGGATTTAGGACTGAGACACGTTAGGGAAGTATAGGAAGTTTAGGTTCGAAGACTAGCTTCGTACCGCGAGGTAAATGGAATTTGGGCCTCGAAGACCAGCTTCGTACCGCAAGGTAAAAGGAAATTTGGGCTTCGAAGACCAGCTTCGTACCGCAAGGTAAATGGAATTTGGGCCTCCAAGACCAGCTTCGTACCGCAAGGTAAATGGGAATTTGGGCTTCGAAGACCAGCTTCGTACCGCAAGGTAAATGGAATTTGGGCCTCGAAGACCAGCTTCGTACCGCAAGGTAAATGGAATTTGGGCCTCGAAGACCAGCTTCGTACCGCAAGGTAAATGGAATTTTGGGCTTCGAAGACCAGGTTCGTACCGCAAGGTAAATGGAATTTGGGCCTCGAAGACCGGCTTCGTACCGCAAGGTAAATGGGAATTTGGGCCTCGAAGACCAGCTTCGTAGCATAAATCAACCAGGGAGGGTTAAGCAATGATCGCTCACCAGAGTGACACCCGTTAGAGCACTGGTGGTTTTTATTTAGCTAGGTAATTGGATTTACTACTGCATAGAGATAAGGAGCCAAGCTTTGTATTTCTTTCTAATAGACGTGCGAGGCGGTAAGCGAAAGTAAGGCTTGTAAACACTGTAAGAACTCCCGGCGCTCGCGACGCAATATCTGCCGTTGCGATGGTTTGTTATGACTTGGATATTTGCTGGAGTAATGCAATAAGTCGAAGTTGTGTAGAATAAAAGCGTTATTTATTTAAACGCTTATGAACATGACATGCGTACCTCATGCGATAGCGGTAGAAGTATTATACAAAATGCGTGGGACGTTAAGCATTAGGACAAACATTTATATAAACGGTATTAATAGTAATTAAATTCTAATCAATTTATATATATATAAATTGATTAGAATTTCGACCGTATATATGAGATAATTCAAAATTCAATTAGTTTCGGCGCACTGGTTCGGTCAATTTAAAAAAAAAATTAATATAAAGGCTGTTTTGCGATTTTTTTTTAATATATTTCCGACGTTTCGGTCATTGATTGTGACCCTTATCAAGGAAAGAAGAATAGAAAAGAAAAATGCGTTTGCCTTTAGGTGAGAATTTTTCGCTTAGCCAAAGACGTGCGTCGAGCGCGTCAGCTAGAATACGACTGAGGTAAACAGCATAAGCAAACCAGGAGACTCTAGAGGTTGAATATAATACGGTACCGACTAAATTCGAAAATTTCCGAAAGAAACGGTATCTCAAACCTCACCAACACACAGTCAACACCAATGATGTAATAGAACAAAAACGAGCATTCACTCTCATTCGAAAACTAACTCTAGGTTATTGGAAAGACGGATTTATGAGCACAGAAGAAATGTTTTTCTTTCTCCCCTCCAGCACACTGCATTAACAAAGCACTCGCTTGAGTTCAATCACAAGTTTGATTTCGACAACGTAAAAATTTTAGATAGAGAAACAAACTTAAGTAGGAGGATTCTATTAGAAACGTTACATATGATTAAACAACATAGCGTAAATCTTAGGTATGAAACACCTAAGATGCAAGAATACTACGCAACCTTATTGAAATAATAAGGATATGATATGATGTGGCCTTTCTGGTAGAATTTTCTGATAAGTCTCTAACAATGATCGTGAATTACATATGTTAGTTATGTAATTAATTATTAGTTTTCGAATGAGAGTGAATGCTCGTTTTTGTTCTATTACATCATTGGTGTTGACTGTGTGTTGGTGAGGTTTGAGATACCGTTTCTTTCGGAAATTTTCGAATTTAGTCGGTACCGTATTATATTCAACCTCTAGAGTCTCCTGGTTTGCTTATGCTGTTTACCTCAGTCGTATTCTAGCTGACGCGCTCGACGCACGTCTTTGGCTAAGCGAAAAATTCTCACCTAAAGGCAAACGCATTTTTCTTTTCTATTCTTCTTTCCTTGATAAGGGTCACAATCAATGACCGAAACGTCGGAAATATATTAAAAAAAAATCGCAAAACAGCCTTTATATTAATTTTTTTTTTTATATTGACCGAACCAGTGCGCCGAAACTAATTGAATTTTGAATTATATATACAGGGTGTCCCAAAAATGTCGGACTTCCTTGAAAGGGGTTACTCAGGGGGTGATTTGAAACAACTTTTTCCTTAGCGAAAATATTGTCCGAAGCTTCGTTAAGGAGATATTAACCAAAAACCCCGACCAATCAGAGCGCGCGCCTTCCGCCTGAGTTCCCGCGGTAGCGTTGGCTACGAGGTAGGTGACCGCGCTTGTGCTACGAACGTACGAACAAGCAAGTCGGCATGCATCGAAGGAAACCGCGTTACACATTTTTTTTTTTAAAGCAGAATCTTAAATAAGAATAATTTGAAGTGAGAGGACAAGAAGTACGTAAATTTCGTTTTTAAATAAGGCATAAACGAAAAGGTAACGTAACAGAAAATGTACGACAAGTGATCGTAATTCGTTATTGAGGTAAAAATCCGTAGTTTAAGAACGGCCAACACAACTAAATTTAAAAAATAATATTAGGTGTATGAATAAATTCTTTCCGACTGGAATTTCTGTCGCGGTGGTATTCAGAAGCTGCCAGAAAAATGGCAAAAGGTAATTAACAATAATGGAAATTATTTCGATGATCGAGTTGTTTTCATATTTTTTAAATCGAACTGTTATTGTACCCTAAAATCGGAAAGAATTTATTTTCACACCTAATAATCACCAATAAATTAAATAAAACTCACCCTTTCGAACATTCCTTTCCTTGCTTTCCTTCCCTTTTCGGAAACCTGTGTCAGTAGGGCACTGTACCGATCCTGGTCATCGGCGTCCAGTGCTCAGCTGATCGCAGGGTCAATGTACCGAATATTCACTTCACTGCACGGCTACTAACACTGATCACTGAATTTATTTTTCACGGAACGTGTTGTTCCTACGTTATAAAAATTGGTGGCCGCGAAAGGGGCCGATTACTGTTAATTACTGGGACGAGATTACTACTATTACCCGGCGAAAAGAAAACTCGTGGCAGACTGTCTCGGGCTGTGCAGTCCGCTGCTGTGCAGCGATCAGAAACGGATCCGACCGACGATCGTCAAAACAAAAGCGTAGGCTACGCTTGGTCAAATCGCTCTATCCCACTCGATCTCGTGTTTCGTTCGATCTCTTCGTCGCGCGGTGCGACAATGTATGTGGCAACTTCAGCCAATAACCAAAATACGTGTGTCCCGTCTTTAAAAGTGTGCCCAAATAGGTGACTCGACCAATCGTCACAGCAGCGGACTGCACAGCCCGAGACAGTCTGCCACGCAATTTCTTTTCGCCGGGTAATAGTAGTAATCTCGTCCCAGTAATTAACAGTAATCGGCCCCTTTCGCGGCCACCAATTTTTATAACGTAGGAACAACACGTTCCGTGAAAAATAAATTCAGTGATCAGTGTTAGTAGCCGTGCAGTGAAGTGAATATTCGGTACATTAACCCGGACGCAGTGTGATCAGCTGAGCACTGGGCGCTACTTAACCATAAATCTTTTCGTCCACCGATAACCAGGATCGGTACAGTGACCCAGTGACACAGGTTTCCGAAAAGGGAAGGAAAGCAAGGAAAGGAATGTCCGAAAGGGTGAGTTTTATTTAATTTATTGGTGATTATTAGGTGTGAAAATAAATTCTTTCCGATTTTAGGGTACAATAACGGTTCGATTTAAAAAATATGAAAACAACTCGATCATCGAAATAATTTCCATTATTGTTAATTACCTTTTGCCATTTTTCTGGCAGCTTCTGAATACCACCGCGATAGAAATTCCAGTCGGAAAGAATTTATTCATACACCTAATATTATTTTTTAAATTTAGTTGTGTTGGCCGTTCTTAAACTACGGATTTTTACCTCAATAACGAATTACGATCACTTGTCGCACATTTTCTGTTACGTTACCTTTTCGTTTATGCCTTATTTAAAAACGAAATTTACGTACTTCTTGTCCTCTCACTTCAAATTATTCTTATTTAAGATTCTGCTTTAAAAAAAAACTGTGTAACGCGGTTTCCTTCGATGCATGCCGACTTGCTTGTTCGTACGTTCGTAGCACAAGCGCGGTCGCCTACCTCGTAGCCAACGCTACCGCGGGAACTCAGGCGGAAGGCGCGCGCTCTGATTGGTCGGGGTTTTTGGTTAATATCTCCTTAACGAAGCTTCGGACAATATTTTCGCTAAGGAAAAAGTTGTTTCAAATCACGCCCTGAGTAACCCCTTTCAAGGAAGTCCGACATTTTTGGGACACCCTGTATATATATATATATATATATATATATATATATATGAGCATGAAACGCGTAAGTAGTAGCAATAACGCGGTTGACGTGAATGCAACTAGCTTAACCAATGCGTATAAGCAATGCAAAGCAAATTAATTGAATAAGCGTTAGCAAAATAATAATGCGAAAGAATATAAGGATAAACAAATAAACCAATACGCGTTAGCAATGAATAATGATGGAGGCGATATGCACTTATATTATGGTTAATAATAACGTAATAATCGCTTACAATTGATGAGTAGAGGAATGATCCTTTTTCACTCACTCACTGATTTTATATAAACTAGATTGATGAATGGTTGATGTGACACGTCAAGTGGCTCTTGCCGAACTGAAGGTGCGCGGTCCATGTGGCGCTTGTATTTATAGGAAACGCTGGAATGTTTGGTATGCGTGGAATTTGAGGTATGCGCGATGACGCGTGTTGATGAGTCATGCGCGAAATATGCGCCGCAATAGCATATTCGGGGGGGGGGGGGGGTCCTTTGGGGCTTTGAACGGTATACTCAACCGTTGGATGGAGTTTGCGGGATTTTGATTGGTCATAGAGAGGGGTGAGACGTGGTCTCGAGTAATGTGGGTTTTTAGGACGAGGGACTTGTTTAGATAAAATATGTGTGGGAGGAGATCGCGCCTCTAAGGCCGAAGAGGGGAAGGGGATTGCGTGTTTGATCATCTAGAGATGGGGACCGCTAAGGTGCATCGTCGAGATGATCTGCCGGTTGGGGAAAAGGGTAAGAGTTGAAGTTAGAGGTGGTTTTGGTGGAGTTGTGGAGTGACTTACAGGGAAGATGCTAGTTATGACCGCGCGAAAAATAGTGGGACGTCACAACATACTGACCAACCATCGTCGATGAATGAAAAACATTTAGGTATGCAGAAATTAAATTAAACCATATTTTTTTGCATAAAAACGTCGAATTTTTCCGTCAAAATCGTAACTTTTTCTTTAAAGTCCCATAACCCTTATGTTAAAAAATGTAATAATATTTAATTAAAAAGTATTACTGGACAGAACCCATGTTTTTCAACGTTTGCCGTTAAAAAGTATCCATGCAATTTTGTAATACATATAACTTGCAGCGACAAAGTTTTTCCTCAATATACAAGGAAGATTTTCACCAATTTTCACACTGATTAATAAATTATTGTAGAAGATATGGCGATATATACAAATCCCGCGCGGCACCATTGCTTTTCAGAAGTACCTGACGTTCTCATAATTTTAAATTTTGCTTTCAATTTTGCAATAATGGAAGTACTTGCAAAGCCTTCTTGAAAAATAGAAAAAGAATTTCTACCGAAATTCGATATTTCAACATCCTACGGTCGCCCTTTTTTACCAAAATACAATATTCAAATTCGGCTAACGTCAGGTACGTTTGGCCTAGGGAATGTCCACCAGTTAATGCTTAAAAAAACACGCCTCGTATTCAACCTGATATCTCATTTAGTTAATAATATTATCTGTTCGAACAAGAACGTGGAGCACCTACGTTCTTGCCTTTTTTAACGCGCGAGAAATTAACCCACGATGCACAGCGTATATAATTGTTATTTGTAGTTTAAATATGTAAAGTAATGGCGACACAATAAACGAGCGCGTCTATTATGAAGCGAACAGACTTCGAGAATTGCTAAAGTCACACGCACTTATTTAACTAAGAAACACCCGCGCGAGTACACACTGTAGAAAGGACGAGGAAGTACTCGATTTCGTATTACCGGAGCACCGATAGCTCTTTGTTTTGCTCGTTAGAGATAACAGCGATGTTTACTGGCACGCAGTTCACAAGCGAGAGGGCGATCGCGGAGAGGGCACGGGCCAGGCCACAGATTCGGGCACCGACGACACCTAGCCAATCCGCGCAGTCCACGTCTGTGTCCCGAGACAATGCTAATTAGGAGGGAGAGACAATAGCTAATTAGTCTAGACGTCAGTCCCGAGATGGCCCGACCAGGCCATCACCGTGATCGCCTAACCGCGGCACCGGTAACGGTAGCGCTTTCAAAAGTCGCGCTCATCGCGGTAGCGAGCATGTGTTCGATTGGTCGCATCGCCGCGGCCAATCCCAAACATATCTCATGAAATTTTAGAATAATATACACTCCTGGAAAAAATTAAAGGAACACTATAATTTCCCAAAAATTTTGGTCATTTACAAATGGCTGTATCTCCGCGAAAAATGGTCGCAAAAAATATTTTAAAAAACATTTTAATACTTGAAGTCTCTAATTTTTGAAACAATGACTCAATTTTTTTTCTTCGTCCATTATGATGCTGTTTCATTAAGATGAAGCGCAGGAAACGAAGTTTCAGAAATTTTGTCTAATTTGGACGTATGCACGAGCCAAAAAAATTTTTTCATATAAATCCAATGGCGGGCTGTTATAGAGCAAACATTTCTCTTTAATTTCGTTTTTTTAGTTTTGTTGTATGATTTTTATTGGCCGAGTTATTCGCGATCAAAGCAAAAAAGGAACTTTTCACTTTGAACGCCTATAACTTGCGAACGCATGATCGTAGAAAATTTTTCATGAGTGTTTTGGAAAGCTAACAAATCATCCTTTCAAAACCTTTAGTTGCCAATTCAGTGAGATTTTGTTTGTATCTTGTAAAATCCATTTTAAAATGATCCCAAAAATTATATATTTACCACTTTTTGGTAAGCATGATGCCACTTCAAGGAAAATCAGGGAATCATTCAAGTGTCCACGTTTCTTGCGAGTTAAGACTACCCGTAAACACTGTGCAAAAGGCCGGACCAATCAGATTTTTTTTCCGTATGTCCTCGATGGTCAAACATGCGATATGGTCTTAAAAATTGAAGGATCACCTGTTTTACGTTATATTTCTCTGTAAAACCTTTTCTTTTGTTCTCGCGGCTTTTGAACGATTGTTGCACGTTTTTTTTTGTTAGTTCAAAGTCATTTTAGTAAAAAGAAAAGATTTAAAAAATTTAAGAAAAACATTTGTATCCAATCTCGTCGCAATGACAAAAACTGTACTTCAATAACTGGCATTAACACCACCCAAAGCGCGCCACGAGTTGGCGCATGCGCGGTCGGATTTACACTTCATTGTGTGTGCGTCAGCATGGAGAGATGAGACCCTGCGCACAGTGGGCCAAACGGCGATTCTAGCTAATAAAAAATCATACTCATCAGGGGCAGCTTCTTATGTCAACTTTTATGGGATCGTTATAAAGGGGAAATTTCAATCTTCAAATTCATGGTGATTTGAATCACAAAATTATTTTTTTACACTTTTTGCTGTCATTTGAATTATGTGATTTTGTAGAGAAAAAGCATCTTCGAAGAAATTGAACTTAGGGGTGTTTATAGTCACAGAAGGAACGAAAATCCATGTAAATAATTTGTTTATTTATATTAGTAAGAAAAACCGAACTAATATTGCTTCATACAATGATATTGCTTCACAAAATATCATACAATGTCAATACACTTTTTTATATACATGCACTTATACTTAATACGCTTTTATATACATTTATATACATTATATACATGTTTCAACCCTAATCTGTATCTGATTCTGAGTCTTGTAGAATTGAAGAGTTATCATCAGAATAATTATCGGAGTCATCATCGACTGATGAAGGCTTATGTAACGATATAACTTCTGGATCTGCTAATAAATTAGCGATATCTTCATCCAGTACATTTTCTTTTTTCCAGATAGTTGATGTGCTTTTTGACAATGTTGATATTACTGGATCTAAAGAAAAAAATAATGCATGGAATAAATCTTCCATTGTCTTTTTTCTAGACATTTTCCGCGTATGCAGTTCTCTTTTTTTTTTTCTTTTTTTTTTGAAGCGGGGGAAAAGGCATTACGCATACCCCGACATTTGTTGTCGGGGTTATGTGGGACTCCCCGCCTAGTTCTAGGCGGGATACCCACTAAAAAACCCCTCTGGTGGTCTCCACCAGGGGTCTCATGGCGGCGCCCGGCACTTCTAATGTAGTCCGTCGGGCGCCGCTATCATGGCAGATGAGGCCCCGCTAACACCCCCACTCCCAAAATATAATTTTGGGAGGGGGGGGGGGGGACCACCGACTAGGCAGCCACCCTGAGGCGTCAGGGTGGTCGCCCCCGTCATCTAACGGAGCACCTCGTAACAAACGGCGGTGCCGCGTGCCGCGATGTAAAAACCTAAAACTTAGTCAATAAACTAAGCCTCTAAAAGTCTTACACGTTAGGTTAAGATATTAAAATAAACATTAAAATATTAAAATACTAAAATACTAAAATATTAAAACATTAAAATATAAAACCAAGCCAGCACACTAAAACCTGAGCTAGAACACGCTATACTCGTTCCATCCTAAGAATAATCCTGTTCCGCGCAGGGATGATTCTGAGGAGGCGCTGGTTGGTCCGACCCCCACTTAACCGCCTACGATTTTCTCCGTCCTCCCGCCTGTTACCTATCTGTCAACCGTTCCGCACGCGACGCCTTCATATACACGGTGGCACTATTATTTCCCAATACGCACGGTAACGATTTATAAAAAGAAAAGTACAGAAAATATGGAAAAAAAGTATACGAAGAATTAGGGTCCATACAACACGACGTATGGAGGTCGGCGTTGAGGGGTTAACAATTTTTATTGCCTAATATTACTAATAATTTGTATTTATGAACGATATACAATGAATAACAGGATTTACATGCCTCAATCAATAAAAACGGATAAGTTCTAATTACATAGTTGTAAAACATTTTATTAACTAATGTAAAAAATCAGTATTAAGTTTTACAAATAATAATTTCTGGAAATTGAGAAAACCTGGCCAAAAGATAAAGTTGACGCTTAATTTGTACAAAAATCAGTATACTAAAGTTTTCTAAGTTGCTGATTACGAATTTGAGGTAAAAATTGCAAAAACTAAGATGGCGGTTTCAATATGGCAGACGTGGTTTGTTTAACATCCATGTACACAGCATCCACACACACACACACACACACACACACACACACACACACACACACACACACACACACACACACACACACACACACACACACACACAGACACACACACACACACACACACACACACTCACACGAATAGCATTCGTTTGCATACTTAAAACATAAATAAAACAATTGTTACAAATCACATCAAATTTCTATGTACCTATGTACATACAGTTATGATACTATGGTGCCTCTTTTGGATCAAATCATTCAAGATCTTTAACCTGGGATAAGGATTTCCGTAGTTCCAAGAAAGAAATGATGATTTTTTTTTTTTTTTTTTTTTTTTTTTTTTTAGCGTGGGGAAATCTTCAAAAGACACCCCGCTGCCTTCCAGCGCGGGGTAGTGTGAGACTTGTACTCACTAAAACCCCACGGACTCTTTCACGCTTTGGGAGGGGGGTTTCCAGAAAGTCTGTAACAAAATCATTCATGAAATATTGTCCTTAATACCACCAGTAACCGCTGTATGGAATAATAAAATAAGACCCGAAATATATAAAATTACATAATAGATAACTTAACTTTATTTAAATATATTCGTGTAATTCTTCTCCCGAATCCGTTCCAGAGTCTCCCTGAGGATTACCCATAATTTCCTCATCGTGTACAGCATCAATAATTTCGTCGAGCTCCCTGAATTTTTGTTCGACGCTTTCAGTGTGTCTCACAAAATTCTGCCAATTTTGTGCAGACACACGTCCGACGCCTTCGACGAATAACTCCTTTACCCGGTCGAATCTGTATGAAGTATTATTTTCCTTCACATGTCTCTTTACCATCGCCCATGCCAACTCAATGGGGTTCAACTCGCAGTGGTATGGCGGCAGTCGCAATACTATTTTGTCGTTCGCTTTTGCCAGCTCATCCACTACGTATCGGTCGAATTGAGGTTTGATTTGCTTGACCATATCGATTAGCGTGGCCTTACCGGCAAATGGCGGTATTGCCTGCTCCTTTGAAATAAGCCACTCTATGATGCGTGACTTGGTCCAGGCCATTGTTGGGCAAAGCTCGGCCTTCACCGAATGGTAGGAAGCGTTATCCATAACGATAACGGCGCGTTCCTTTAATGCTGGTAGAATGCCTTGAAACCATTCGAAGAAAGTATCTCCATTCATTTCGTCCTGGTAGTCTGCTGTGTTTTTTTTTTTATTCGAAGCACAGCAGACCACCAGGCACAAACCCGTCAACAGAACCAATATGAACGACGATAAGGCGTTTCCCTTTGCCGGTGGGTGGAGGGATCCCTACCGATAAACCGCGTTCCTGCGCGTCCCTGCTCGAACGTACAGATTTGTCCATCCACTGTCTCTTTGGACAATCACCTGCGTTGGCCCACGTTTCGTCCAGAAAAAATATATGGCGTCCTTCTGCCCTGTACTGCGCCATTTTTCGCAAATATGTTTGCCGCCACAGCACAATGTATTCTTTATCAATGAGGCCGCTGTTCCTCTTTTTGGTAGAGAATGAAAACTCCAAATCCCGGAGAATTTTGTGGAAGGTGCTTTTTGTGAACTTGCCGAGGGTAGGGTCGGCGTTCACAGCTAAAAGCATTTTATTTAAAATCGGGATTTCCCGCCGAAACCAAAATTCGTGCACTTTGTGCCGAATCTGATATTTTTCTTCTTCGGAAAGTTTTTGAATGGCGCTTAACTTTTGCCGCTTTTTGTTTGGAGAAGTGGCTTTGCCACTTTTTCGGTATTCAGCAATGGTCCTTATTACTGTGGACAGGCCTATACCAGTTAGGTTGGACAGCGTTCTCATGGTCTCCTTATATTTGGCGGAGTGCTCCTGCGCCATAATATCCTTATATAGATTTATAATCATAGTTCTCTGTCCACAATTGACATACTATAAAAACCAAATTTACAACGGTGAGAAACTGTGATAGATTGAAATTGTGATGTGTACGTAAGATTTTACATTTTCTGGAAATGTAAAATACGGGGTAACACTGGTAGTTAATTAATATGTATTAAAGAAGAAAAAGGACAAAACTTTTGCATTTTCACACTTTAAGTGTAATCACAACAGAAAGAATATTATAATAACATACTTGAAGCAAATCTAAAAATGTTAATTTTTATATTTCACAACAAAATGTTACATAGGGTAGACCAGGGCGAATCGGTTCACTTTGAGTTTGACGGTAAAAAAATAATAGTCAAACATTAACAAAAAACGAAAAAGTGAGAAATATCCGATTCGCCCCAAATTTCGGGGCGAATCGGACCACCCAAAAATTCCTGAAAAAACTGAAATTTTCATAACAAAATCTTTAGAATCAACTTAAACAAATCTAATTTAATGACAGTGAAGTCAAGTGATACTACTTAGCACACAGATCGGAAGGATATTGCCGTTTTTTGCCGCCTCTATCCGCACAATTCACGTGGCACCACTCTTTTCAGAGAATCTTCTGAAAATGGTCGAATTAATTTTCCACCGCAGTAAATACAATGCCATTTTTTTAAAACCACTAATTTATTTATTTTTTCGTCATTTTTTTTAGATTCAATTTTTAGCATAGCTTTCTTTATTTTTTTTTGACACTATGCTCCCTGATTACTCTTTTTTATGTACCTACGAACCATCTGTATATAAAAATTATCATATTTATAATCATAAAAATACTCAAATGAAAAAAAAAAGTGATCCAATTCGCCCCAAATAACGTGATCCGATTAGCCCCATATATAAATATTTCAAAGATTGTAGATTACATAAACATATTATGATATAATAGTCTAAAATATATCAAATACTAAACTTGGACACCGTGTAAACTAATAACAATAAGCACATTTGAATTTTCAAGCTTGCTTTTTATTTTAAATACGAAATTGCAGTTTACGAAGGTTAGATTCGACCAAAATTGTGACGTTTGCACGCAACCATTTCACTGAAAACGTATGCCGGCTCTAAACAATGACTTCAATCAATTGGCGAGCTATTGCAGTAGGTGCGGGGGAGAGGGACGAGGTACTACGAACGATTGGAATGATCATTTTTATCGCGATGTAAGAAATATGGACTAAATTCTTATTTTCATCCGATTCGCCCTGGTCTACCCTAAACCTGCCAATGTTCCCCAGTCTACAGTATATTTTCGTGAAACGATTAAAACAATTAATGAATGACAATTAAATTACCTTTCCGGAACGATTTTTCTTCACTGGCGAAGTGAGAGCGCCAGGCTGTTGCTGGTGCTGCTCCATTTTTTCGCAGCCACGCACAATACACACAACACTCAGATAAACTAAACACAATCTGTACAATTGCACTGGGAATGCTTGGACAGCTTGACTACACGATGTTGTCGCGTTGCCTGTTCTGTTCAAACTAATGATTACCTGCATTTTCACAAATGTGTGGGTCAAGATTTGAAAACGAGGTCCTAAAGAGTGCAATTAAATCATAAAATGTTTTGGCCACCCGTCCGTCGGTTACTCGCCTGCGACCGGGTAAAATGGGAATAAAGTCATAAAGCGTTTGCAAAGCGTAGAGTGGGTAAATCCCGGTGACACGACTCGGCAGGATACCTGGCGCAGTTGCTATGTATTTCAAATGAAGCACATTTAAATATTGAAAAATTCAATATTCAGGATATTATATGGACCCCGATTTCTGCATATACCGCCGACCTCCATACGTCGTATGAACCCTAAGCCCCGTTACGCACTTGCGACCAGTCGCCGACAACTTGGTCGCCGAGAGACCAAAAACCTTTGTTGTTCGCCGCGACCAAGTGCGTACGAACTCATATGTCCCCGTGTACCTCATGGTCGCCGGCGATTTGTCGCAAGTGCGCAACGTGGCTTATTCTCCATGTACCTTTTTCCATATTTTCTGTACTTTTCTCTTTGTAAATCGTTTTTTTCTCTTTAAAAATTTAATGTTAAGTGTAATAACCAACCCCAGTACAATTTTGGGACTCAGTCAGTGACTACATTGTACGCATAGTAATGACAACATAGTAGGCATAGTGCTGGCTATATCACTGCCGCTGCCCGCGTAGAGAAATTGTTAAATTCGATGTCGTCGCTGAAAGGTTAATACACTACATATTGTAACAGTTTCCTCAGAACAGAGAAAATACCGTAAACTGGGGGAGATTGGCAGTACGGGGTAACATTGGCATCTACTTAACATCTATTAAAAAGGAAAAGAAAAAAATTTTATACATTTTAACACTTGTAGTGCATTCACAAAAGATGTAATGTTATGATAGGATACTTAAAGCAAATATAAATATGGTAATTTTTATATTATATAGCAAAGTGTTCCAAAAACATGCCAATGTTCTCCCAGTTTACGGTAATAGTCATAAAATTATTTATTTCGTAATTATTTGAAAATTTTAACACTTTTATTCGACCTCTGTCAGTAGGACACTTCTTTTTTTAAACGGGCTCCATAAAATCAAATACAACTCATGTAATTTTGATTATTTTTACTTCAAAAAATTAATTTACATACTTTAAATATCAATAAATATGTGTGCAAAAAACTTGTACAAAAATCTTATCGTTCGTTGGAATATAAATCCTAAAAAAAGACATAATAAATGGCATTTTAAATAGACTATTTAGAACACCTCCTTAACTGATGTTATATCTGTTCGGAACCAAAGAATTACCGGGTAGATACACTGCACTCCTGCAGTGTTGACATTGACATCGGTCACGTCCCGCCCTTGGAGGGGCAGGGAAGTCAGCAGGTAAAATTGCTGCGAGCAATCGCCTGCGTCGGGTCCGTAGGCGGTAGTGGGGGCTGCGCAGAACGGTCACAAAACGGTTCGGGCATTGGATTATTCTTAGGATGGAACGAGTATAGCTGGTCCCTCATATGGACCCCGCAGGTAGGGGTTAACTCCCCTCCCTCGCTATCAGCGGGGGCCGACCCTCTTTCTCTTCCTGCTGAGTCTGAGGCGCGTACGGGCCCTATTGGCCGCGGCCTCTAGGGCCAGACGCGCACGCTCCGCCCGAAGGAGGCGGTCGGCCTCTGCATCCGCGACTTGGCGGCCCCCCATAACGGAGGCCGCGAAATCTTTGAAAACGGCCCACTTCTCCGAGAAGGAAGTGGCAAGGGGGACCACGGTGGAAACTTCCACAGGTGCCCCCAGGCCGGCGGCCAGTACCTGGCGCTACGGGGCGAGCACCGAGCATGCGGTGAGCACATGCTCCGCATCATCCCGGGCCGCCCCGCAGTCCAGACACGCCTCGGTGGGTGCCTTCCCGATTCGATGTTTGAATCTTTAGAAGGACCCGTGCCCACTCAGCAATTGCATGGACCAATAGTCCGAAATTACTGAGGGGCTCGAGGCGTCCACAAACACACTGACCGCAGGGATAAGGCGTCTCACCCACCAAGTGGGTGGGGACCTATCACACTCGGCCTGCCACTCCTCCATAGCCGCTGAAAGGGCAGCAGCTTTGTGGAGGTGGGCCCGCGTCTTTAAGATCAACGGATCGCCGCCAAGGAAGGGGTCATCCCTATCACGCGCTGTCGCGCAAAAAATTGCGCGCCCCATTTTGGCCTTGATGTACAGCGGCATTCGCCCTGCTAAAACGCAGAGCGAGGCGAAGGACACAGTCCTATATGCCGCCATACATCGGATCAGGGCCGTATGCTGAGCACGACGGAGGATGGCACGTGCCCCCTCCTTGCCCAGCGCCACGGCTCAGACCGGCGATCCGTATAAAATAACGCACTCCCACACCGAGTAGTAAAGCCTCCGGGCGTAGACGGATGGGCCCCTGGTGTTAGGGAGGAGCGCAGAAAGCGCTCCCGAGACCCTATCCGCCCTAGTAGAGACCCCCCCCCCCCCCCAAATGGGTCCGATAATTGCGGAGGCAGTCAAATACTACCCCCAAGTACCGGACCCTGGCCGCCGTGATGATGTCGGCATCCAGGATCCGAAGACTGACCGTCTTCTGGATCCTGTGGCCAGTCAGGAGGATGGCCTCCGTTTTTTCCGCTGCCAAGGAAAGGCCGGTTGTGCTAAATCAGGCTCCAATCCTCGGCAGCACGAAAGCCATCTGCGACCTGACCTGGGAGAGGTCCCTGCCCGAAAACAACAGGGCGAGATCGTCGGCGTATGCAATCGCACACCCCGCCCCGCCCCGCCCATCTCCGCAAGGAGACGATTCAACTCGGTGAGGAGTCCGTCGTTCACGAGGTTCCACAAAAAGGGCCCTAAATCGGACCCCTGTGGAACCCCGGCAAATATGGCACAGACCACGGTGCCCTCATATGAGTGCACCGTGATCCCGCGATTAGTAAAATAATCCGCGAGGAGCGCCCGAACATATCGATCTACCCCCTTCCTACCCAACTCGTCCAGAACGACATCCCACCGAAGGGTGTTGAAGGCGTTCCGGACGTCGAATGAGAGGAGGAGGCAGATTCTATTTCTGGCCCTGGAGTCTTCGGCAAACCGTGTTACCTCGTTGACCGCCTCCATGGTGCCGACACCGCGGCGGAAACCATACTGGTTCGGTTGGAATGGATCCCTGCCGAGCTGGGATTCCAGGATCTCCTTCATGACGTACTCCCAGACCTTTGATAAGGCCGGGAGTATGGAGATCGGCCTATAGGCCCTCGGGCTTAGGGGATCCTTACCCGGCTTCGGGATCAGAATGACTCTTGCCATCTTCCACGAAGCCGGGATTCCACCCCGCACCAGTGTGTCGGACACCATCTCACGTATCAGTTCCTTATTGGCCCTAGCCACACAGGCCACGACCCCCGACGGGACTCGATCGAGTCCGGGGGCCTTATTGGGCTTGATACGTGAGAGGGCACTTTCGACCTGCTCGGGCGTCACCTCCGGCATCGCTCTCCAATAAGAGGAGAGGGGTCGCATGGAGGGGGGGGGCCTGTGAACGCACAGGCCCAACCGTTGGAGTGGGGGAAGGAGGCGGAAGGGGGGGGGGCGGGGCGGTGGCAAACAGGGTATCAACTACCCTGCCCACCTGCTCCCGCGTCAAAACCATATTAGGTTTACGCCCCCCCAACCTAGCCATAACTATTTTGTATGGCTTCCCCCACGGATCGCCATCCACCGTGCCGTACAGCTCCCTCCAGAACTCCTCCTTGGAGCGCCAGATCAAGATCTGAACTGCACGCCTCCCCAAGGAGAAGTCCCGCCTCAGTTGTTCGAGGCGGGGGGAGGAAGGATCTAGTTTCCTCCTGCTTCTCTGGAGCAGCCTACGGGCACGGTGCATCGCCTTTCTTGCCTCGGCAATGTCGGCGTTCCACCAACGGTTGGGCTTTCGGGTCCCCCGAGGAAGACACCTCTTCCTGAGGACCCGGGCACAAACCCCCTCTAGGAGGCGCTGAAGACCCTCCGCCCGCGGAACTTCGTCCGTAAAACCGGGCGGTTCCAGCGGAGGGGGAGGGGCCTTTACGCCCGCAGGCATGACCAGCGAGGTGGGCGGAGTCGGGAGGGCGTCACGCAACACGCGGAAGCCCTCCAAGATCGACTCCGGGGTGACATCCCTCATCACGTAGGGTGTCCAGCCGTCGCCTGGTGGTCGGCGAGCCACACCCGGTTTAGCCAGGGTGTGGCGGACATAAAGATGGTCGGAGGCCGTGTAGTGCCGAAGCACCTCACTCCTCCGAACCCTCCCGGCCAGACTTCTGTCAACCGACAGTACGTCGATGAAGGACGACCCCCTGCCCCTCCGGAACGTACAACTGTCCCGGAGTCTTATGGGCACAAGACCCAACCTCGCCAGTAGTGCCTTGCAGGCATGGCCCCTCCGGTCAGCAACCTCCCCCCCCCCCCCCCCCGCAAGGATCGCGTATGCAGTTCTCTGTATTTTTTTAAATCTTTATTTCTGGATTCCAGGGCTTCCTCCGACACATTCCTATAGGAAGAACAGCATTTTTTATAATGCTTGCTCCATGGATTAAAATCTTATGAATACTCGGTGGCATATAATACCATGGATATAACGTTACAAATTTTATAGCCGTGTCTATCGCATATTCTTGGAAAGCATTACTGTTGATCGCGTATCCAGAAGATAGCGTCCGAAGAATAATGGAAAAGCGGTTTATAAGGTCTTCGTCAACGCCAGTAATGGATGATGTCAGACATGGATTTTTAAAAAAACGCCTGGCAGTATTCCCATCATTGGTGGTTCCGAAACCAGGTTTCGGTATATCCACCAGTAACCCCATTCTACTTTTCAAATTTGCTTGAACAATTTGTTTCTTTTCTTTTACTGCGTTTTTGTCCTTGTCACCTCTAATTTGCCATTTCTTAACACTTAGACGATAGGATATATGCAGTAGAGTTTCTAAACATCTTATCCAAGCATGCAACGTGGATAATCCAAAATTATATTGTTTTTCATTTGGAACTAGTTTCATTATCTGATCTAGTTTATTCATGGTTTTTGGTGTTGCCCCACATATACCACAAGTTTGTGTTGATGATTCAGTTATGGCTCCAAAAATTTTGCCGTCTATCATTATCAATTGAAAAGAATAATTAATAAATATTGTTTGATTTCCTACAACAACCTTTGATGGTAAAATGTTTTTAATTTGGTTTTCAACGTTTCCTATTTCTGTTTTACTTAATTCGTTGGTTTCTTTTTCAAACATTATTTTAATTGGTCGGCAGAATCTAGTTGATGAAGGACGTGGATTGTCCCATAAAATTTCCTTGTCGTGTGTCTGTAATCTTAAAGGCCCAATACATACAGCAAATAGATGGGAATCGGTTTGCGATTTGCTGCTTTCTCCAAATTTCTATTTATACATTGAGTGACCCCCACTTCCGTCACAACCCCATTTATATATTAAATTAAGACCTCGGGATAAATTGCAAGCTGTTGGCTGTAACAGGTCTTCTTGGGCCATTATAAGTCTTCTAGCCGTATGGTCAACGAGTGCCTGCAGTCTTACTTCAGCTATTGTCTCGTAGTAAATAATGCTTCCTTTTTCAGGATAACAAGCTTCCTTTGCATTTTTTAAAATATTATAGGATGGATAAATATCGGTGTTTCGTGCTTTAGCTCCACATTTCATTAGCTGATATGATTGTTTTGTAAAACGTCGGTCAACATACAGGGCCAAAGCTTCGTCTGGTGTATATTTTATTGGAGCTGATACGGTTGACGTGGAAAGAGTTTTCTTAATATTAGTTGCTGCTTTTGGAGTGTCTTCTGTAATAAGTTGCACCATTCGAGCAGCATCTCTTTTACCAGACTGTCTTAAACTAGTGCTAGTAGCAAATGATAATTCTTCTGTCGTGTAGCTTTCTACCAATTGTACAATTTTCTGTCTCTTGGATTGACTACCAACTTCACAAAATTCTTTTGACGGTCGACCTTTTCCCCGTTCTTCTGGGGTTCTATCAGATTTAAAAACTACAGTCTCATCCAACCATTCTTGATGTCGCATTAAAAATACTTCTAATGATCGGCTACATTTTCTCCACTTGTCAGAAAAATTGCTGTTTAAGTTTTTCACAATGTTTTTGATATGCATGTGGTCAATATTCTCTTTCTCTTCACTCAGTTGAAACTTGTTTAAAATATGAGTAAAAACAGCAGAGTTTTTGTTTTTCGTGCCGTTTCCTCCACGCCAAATCTCGAAAAGTCATTTCCTGGATGCGGACATCGCAACTGAAAAAGTGCAATATATTAATTGTTTGCAGACCTTTGCAGTTAATTTTAGTTAAAAACAAATTAAGATGAACTGCAGAAGTAGAGCAAAAAAAATTGCAGCAGATCCAGGCAGATCTGTGAATTGCGAGACTTTTATATTCTCAGAAAAACTAAAATCGCTGTAATATGATGAATGAAAATGAAGTTACTGTTACTCAGAGGTTAAAGAAACAATTTTAGAACAAAATACGTTGAAATGTGTACTTACCTTTTGATAATATTTTCACCAAACTGTTCCAAAGTACACAAAATAAGAGTGTATACACGGATACGTACAGCAGAACGCACAAACAGATACTGACGCAGGTAGACGAATATTGCCATTTTTGCTCGAAGTTCGTGACGAATACGGGAAAACCCTTGTGCCAGGACATTATTTTATGATAGGCAGGTAGCCACCGGTTACCGGAGACGCACGTAAAATCGAAATTTTTCAATTCTAAAAACATTGAATTTCTGATTTTTTATTAGCTAGAATCGCCGTTTGGCCCACTGTGCTGCGGTTCGTCACTCCCGCAGTATTTTCTGACTCCAAACTCACTCTCCGATGCGTGTATGTATGGAGGCACGCGCGCGCGCTGTGTGTGTGTGTGTGTGTGTGTGTGTGTGTGTGTGTGTGGTCTAATAATGGGTGTTGCCACCTCTTCGCATGATTATTTCCCTCAATCGGTTGCGCACGTTGATGCATTTCCGAATTTTCACTTGAGGAATTCTGTTCCAAATTTGACGGAGGGCGTGTCCTAATTGCCTCAAATTCGCCAGGTTCTGGTACTGTCGTCGCAAACGTCGCCCAAGAATGTCCCAAACATGCTCAATCGGATTCACATCTGGACTCACTGCTGGATGGTCGAGCACTGATATTCGATTTTGTCGAAAAAATTGTAGCGTATGGCGTGCAGTAGGCGCCCTTGCATTATCCTGCATAAGTACGAAGCGGTTTCCCATGCGTTCACGTAGAGGGAGTAAAACGGGGCGCAGAATCCCGTCCACGTACCGCACAGCGGTCAACCCCCCAGGTGGGAGGACAATTAATGGGGTCCGTGAGTACCGTGATACCCTGGCCCAATCTGTAACCTCGTTCCGAGGAGGTTATCTAACGGACGGATATTCGGGGCGGTCGAGTAAAGGAGATAAAGTAAACTGTTTAACGGGTGTTCATTCTTATGACTAGTATACAGGGAAGCCCGGCCAGGTCTATGCTGGCTACCACGGTAGACGATACTTAACCTAGGCTTAGGACTACGGATTAATCTAGAGCGGCGGTTCGTGGATCGGTCGCGGCCGCGGCGCGTGATTCGGTGGCGGAGCGCGGTCGGCGCGTCGCGGTGCGTGTCGGCGGCTAGGAAAGGAGTGGGGGGTGCTGGTCGTACTGGTGCCCTGGCTAAGGTCTCCACCAATGGCCCTGACCAAGAAGTCTTGAGTCCGCTCGCCCAGTGGGTAAAACTCGCGGGAGAAACGGAGAGTATGGGATGTCCTCCGCGACAGACGAAGTCTGACCCTAAGATTGACTGCGGATATCGACTTGCGTCTAGAGGTCGGCGAACTCGCGTTCCTCTAGGGGCCGTGGAGGTTTGGGGAATCAAAAATGCACAGTGATACAACTTGTTATAAGAGATCGCTGGGAGAGTTCTGACCGTTCGCCTGTATCGCTCGTGGTAGACTCTGCCGAATAGGCCTATGCCCCCGACCTATGTCCTCGTCCGCGCATTTTCGACAACGAGAGAGTCACTCGGTGCGTGACCCTCTCGCGCCAGTTCTCGGTAATCGCGGACGAGTGGTGGGGGGCAAGACCGTTGACGCGGCGAGGTACGCACTGCTTCGTTCGGAGGCATGGTGGGAGGTAAGATCGTCGTCCCACCGACGTAACTCGTTACATAACCATAACCGATCCACCATTGAACGCGGTGACCGGCCTTGTATTGTTGGCATTATGGCGTTCACCACGACGACGCCAGACCCGAACCCGTCGATCGTTCCCGTGGGGGGCAAAATTGGGACTCATCAGTAAAAAGGACATTTGTCCATTGCTGCTGACCCCAGTGCACATAACGGCGAGCATATGCCAAACGCTGCCGTTGATGCGTGGGAGTGAGCAACGGGACTCGCATTGGGCGTCTCGAACGCAACCCAACGTCCCGCAATCGATTTCTGACGGTCCTGCTAGAGATCGGACGTGGCGGATTGTGTCTGTGGTTCACAAATTGTCCCGCAATAACGCGTGAAGTGACGGTTGGCTCCCGAAGAGCATGTCTGGTAATCATCCTATCGTCTCGCGAATTTGTCGCACGTCTGCGTCCTTGCCCGGATCTGCGAGAGTACTGCCCAGTATTTCGAAATCGAGCATAAAGACGATTGACAACGGACGGACTTACACCAAAAGAATGTGCAACTTGTCGCTGACTGTGGCCAACAAAGTCACAAGTCGAGCGACTTCGAGGTCAGATAGATGACGCCGGGGCATAATTTGATGCAAAAAAGAAGTGAGCTAAAATTCGAATTTAGAGTCGCAGGTTGCTGCGTGAGTAGCAGGCCTATAACATAGCCCTCCATTGGATTTATCTGAAGAATATTTTTTTGGCCCGTGCATACGTCCAAATTAGACAAAATTTCTGAAACTTCGTTTCCTGCGCTTCATCGTAATGAAACAGCATCATAATGGACGAAGAAAAAAAATTGAGTCATTGTTTCAAAAATTAGAGACTTCAAGCGTTAATATGTTTTTTTTTAAATATTATTTGCGACCATTTTTCGCGGAGATACAGCCATTCGAAAATGACCAAAATTTTCGGGAAATTATAGTGTGCCTTTAATTTTTTCCAGGAGTTGAAAGATGTATCTTTTAGTAGAAAAACATTGTGTATGATTTTCACATATACTATTCCCCCCCCCCCCCCCCCCAAAAATTCCTGAACTAGTATGCTTTTTTCGGAACTCTAGTTGACAGTCGGTCTCGTCCGTGGGGTAGGTACTACCGAAGCACCGGACAACAGGGTCGTAAACCCGCACGGTCGGCAGGCACTCGCGAATTCGGCGCGGCCAAGTTAATCCTTGACCCCGCATATTGAATACTCTCACGTGCACGCATCACGCTACCAAGATATGTCTGATATTGAAATGAAATTGATTACTACACTGCATTCCACTTTAGAGTGTACTGGTTCCGCGCAGGGACATACCGTTGATTGGTAGGAAACCGGCAGGGAAAGTGCTACGACCAATCGCAAAAGTGCTTCGACCAATCGCGTGTGTCAGATCCGTGGGAGCTGCGCAGATAGGTCGTAAATGAATGGTTACAACTATGGTTTTGACCGTATTACTGTAACCGGGTTATTAACCAGGTTACTCGGGTGATAGATGTCGTGTGTTACCTGGTTAGGCAGGTTATTCTACGATACTGAGTACCGAACCGGGTACGGGTTAGGGTTCGTATATCTTATTTATACGCATGGTGGAAAGCTGGGATAAAGAAATACTCGGTTATTTCAGAACTTGTCAAGAAATATTTATCAATAATAGCAGCGTCGAAATATAGTGACAACCAAAAGAAACCGTTTACTCCCAGAAAATGTTAATACCATAGTTCATAGATAACAAATCATGCAATTTGTTATTTTTACCTGCAATCTAGCAAATCATGCCTGTATCGCAAATTACTTGCGTAAAACCTAAACATCAGGGTATTTAGTTACATATAAATAATGACGCCTAATAAAATATGGATATGTTAATACCATGACCGTGTATTTCAATACCCGTGTACCCGTATATTAAGAAGTACACGGATCAGAACACGGATATATTAACTACACGTGTACACGTGTATCTTCAATACACGTTCTACGCTGGGATCTCTAAATGCGCAGCATCAATAAATGCGATATACATAAAGTTTACTGATCCCCACTCTTCCAGGCAACACGACAAATCAATTTGTCAACATAAACTACAGAAGAAACTGTGAAATACAGATGCGGAGAATTTTTCAATTCCGACTTTTTAGTAAAAACTAAATATGTACACTATATTGAACTTGCTACGCGTAGGGAACTGAAACCTCAGGTATAAAATTTTATTGTATTTCGGGCCTAATGGAACCAGCTGTGTCCGAAAAACTAGCCAGGTTGATTTTGCCAGAGCGCCTCATCAGAGTCGCGGTTTATGATCGTATTATCCCGTATCTCGTCGGCGGACAACAGTGCGTACGGGTGCGAAGTCACCATGCACCTATACCTACCACCCGCTGACAGAGCAATATATGGATTAACGAAGCGGTCGCTTTTTATTATATTTTCAAATTTTATTATATTGTGACGAAGTCACGTCACGCGCCGCGCGAGCGTACGAAGCCGAAACAATAGGCCTAGTTCGCGTCGCGGCCACGGACCCGCGAACATACTCGCGTGCGAAGATTTACGGCCTTTCAATATAAAGGCCGCGGCGAGCGAGACTGACAGCTCTTTGCAGTGCATAGTAGCCTCACCGCTGCCGGACCGTACGACCGAGACGCCCTTTTTGATAACCCCGAGGTGTGTCAGTATCGGCCATCGCCATACTGTACCATTACCAGCCTCAGTTCGAAATACGCCGAGAGCAATCTTGCGCCCTTCCTCCGCCAGTAAGGTGTCTCCGCGCCCATTAGGCCAGAACCCTATCGCACACTGGAACTCTCGGATACGACTCCCGCAAAGAACGCGCCTTTTAGGCCACCCTGGACAGAACGTTACATAACCTCCACATCCTATATCCACAAGCTCGTCGCAGTCGCCGCCGTCGCGAGCAAACGTACCGCCGCGACCGGACGCGGCATAGGCCACGCTCGAGACACGTAGTAGTCAATACCGCGACCGCACCGTATACCGCGCACCTGTATCAACCGCAGAAGATGCAATAAACACTTGTTATTTGTTACTCCGCTCTTGATTATTCGCCGAACCTGGCCTTACCGACTGAGTCGGCATCTCACTCCTTCTCCGTCCCACCGGTAACCGTGTCACAACCGGAGACGGTCACACAGACACAAAAATTGTAGAAAAAATTTCAAACACCGCTACAAACAAAGACATGTCCCATTAGTTACCCCTTTCGTCCGATCTATGCATGCACTGCATTAAGGGGGAATTCTCGTATAATAGCCCCGGAAATTTATGAATTTTTTTTAAAAAACTGTTGTTAATATTGCATTAAACTCTATTGGGATATAAGGAGGCATTTTAAACTTGCAGAAAATACTTTTTTATGTCGATCCTTCTTATTATTTATTAATTATTGTGGAATCTCTTCGACGATGTTGGCGCCAAGTGTATCACCTGTCACAGTCATCTGCCTGCAAAAGGAAGAAAATATGTTAAATTATCCATCATTAAGAGCGGATAATTTTCCCCATTTTTCGGCGCAAATTGCATTCCGATATCTTTTATAGTTCAAAAGTTATACGAAAAAGGCCCCAAATTCTTCAACCCGGGCCACTATCGCGTCAGCGTGGTCTAATACCGCAGCTGGACCGTCGCGAAGGTAGTTATTTCCACGCTGAACGGGATCGGTGCGATCGCACTCTTAAAATGGCTACCGTTTTCTTCCCTGTCTGCTACGTTAAATCTAATATCCTCTGGCGAAAGCCAAAAGCACCCTGCGCTCTCTACTGGCATCTAAAAGACCGTACGCTTTCATCAACAGCTCAGAGATGTTGGAAGGATCAGCCATAGTGGAAGTGGAATGCGTCGGTGCGGCGCTGTTGCCATTTTACAAGTTCGCGCGAGCGCGGGTTGCAGGATTAAACGATAACTCTGTACGTTAGCTATTAAGGATTATCCGCTCCCCAGCAATCTAAAGGTTGAGTTTCCTAGCTGCGGTCGGCGGCGGCGGCGGCGGCCAGACTCCGGCCGCGCAGCGTTCAGGGTACCACTTTGGTTCGAGCGCACTTGAAAGGGTCTACGGCCGAGGATTCATACCTGTTTCCCAAATAAAATAATTTTTTGACGTAGAATACGTCTTACCTTTCAGGCCAGCAGTAGCCCCCCCCCCCCCCCAAACCAGAATATCGAGCGTTACGTTTTCATGTAACGTTTGAAATTGCAATATCTTCTAAACGACAAGACATACACGCTTATACGACATACCAATCGACAGGCGAAGGAACAAAGGATATTAATTGTGCAATATGGCAGCGCTATTGCATCAGCCAGCGCGGGGCGAGGGGGTGGGGGAAGGGTCACATTTTCCGCCGCTCGCCGCGCCTGAAAATTAGTATATCTCGCGACTCCGATGAGATAGAACGTTCCGTGACGTCCCATTGTAATCGTCTCATCGAATACTATACCTCCAGTGCACAAAAAACCGGCGATATTGTTTGTAAGACAGAAGAATCGAAAGTGAAGTTTGCAAATCTGTGTCTTTCAAAAACATGTCGCGGTATACGGCTACTAAACGCGTACAAAACCACCGTAAACGCGTACAGGAGAGTATAGAAGATCATGGTGAACCAAAAAAATCCAAAAAGACAAATGCTGAACGTCAGAGTGAATATAGACAACGCCTCAAAGACAAGGCGCACGAGAGCCGCGCGCAGCACACGAGTACGGCAGACCCGCAGCCGAGTACATCTGCCGTTCCTGATATTTGTATCACAGTGGACGACGCGGAAAACGCAAACGCCTGCGAAAATGATGCGTTGGAGGTTATGCAATTAGATACACATTGTAATCGTGTTTGGTTGCGGAACGATTACCGGTGGGACGGAGAAGGGATAGGTTGCCGACTCAGTCGGTAAGGCAGGGTTCGGCGAATGAGCCAAGCTGTGGTTTGAATAAATAGATTGTGTTTATTCACTAATGTAGGCTATAAATTGTGTTTGTACATTAATTCCGAGCGCGACGAAAGAGCTACGGCGGGTCGGCGCGTCGTTTCGCGACGGCGGCGAGGTTGCGGCGAATCGTAGGAACGGGGATGCGGTGTGGAGAACGTTCTGCTCGTGGCGGCCTTAAGGCCGAGTTTCCTAGCCGCGATCGGCGGCTGCGGCCGGCGGCGGTCCCACTAGCGCAACGGAGACACAGATGCATACCTCTCCATTGCACTAGTGGGACCGCCGCCAGCCGCCGCCGCCGATCGCGGCTAGGAAACTCGGCCTTTAAGAGGCGCGTCCTTACGAGAGTCGTATAGCGGAGGTTCGAAGTGCAGTAGGCCTCCAGCCTACTGGGCGCAGAGATACCTCTTCGACTTGGGTTGGGCGCAAGATTTCTCTCGGCCTATATCGGTACGAGGCTGATTAATGGCACAGCGTGACGATTGGTCGACGCGTGCACACCTCACGGAAATCCAAAAATGTAGAGCTTCTTGAACGTACTGTACGGCAGTGTTAACGGCTAATACGTGCGGGACAGGAGCTGTCAATCTCGCTCGCCGCGGTCCTTATAAGCGCAGGCCGCGAATCTTCACTCGCGAGAGACCTCGCGGGGCCGCGGCCGCCAAGCCGTCGCGGCGCGAACTAAGGCCTTTGTTTTCGGTGCAGAGCGTTCGGGTGGCGCGTGACGTGACTTCGTCACAACATGACGAGAAATACGAGGAAGGCCGCCCGACGTCGCAACTGTATCGGCCAATCGATTTCACTACAATCTATCAATTAGCAACAAAGTATTTCAACAATACATTTCTTAAAAATGAATTTGGATACACGTGTCATATTTGCGACAGACTGTGGTTCCAGATGGACATAAAGACGGTTACTCATAATGTGCTGCCGCTGCTTCAACCACAATTTCCCAATGAAAACGTCGCAAACTTTAAACTATGCAGTTACTGCCGAACGAATTTATCAAAGGGGAAAATACCGCCGATGTCGAGATCGAACGGGTTTCAGTGTCCGCCGAAGCCAGTTTTGCCGCCCCTAGATCCCATAACGGAGAGACTTGTATCGCCACGAATACCTTTTATGCAACTTCGTCGGCTGCGTCACGAGGGACATGCTATCATCGGCCAAGTGATAAATGTGCCTGTAGACGTTAACAATATGGTGACTTCCCTGCCGCGACAGTTAGATGACGACTATGCGTGAAATATCAATATTAAGAAAAAACTTGTTCATAAGAGTGTGTATTTGAGTGGGTTCGTTAAGAAACGAGTTGTGAAGGCTTGGTTGAGATATCTGCTTGACCAAGCTCTATACAAAATGTACAATGTTCAAGTTGATTGGGGTAAACTAGATCGACGCTATAACACTGGCGAAAATATACCCAATAAAGCTAGTACCAGCACAAAGAATGCTACTGACTCTGAACAAAATCAACGACGAAATGAAAATGTGGGTGAGATCGAGGAATTGGACACCAAACGAGCGCCGGAATCTGAGATGCTGCTCGCCACACAACACACGCTGCTTTGGGACGAGGACCGTTGTCTCGACATCGCCCCTGGCCAGAAATCCACGCCGATGAATATAATTTATGATCATTGCGCTGAAGAGCTTTCATTCCCGGCGATCTACTACGGTGTGCCTCGTACGTTCAACATGAACGTGAGCGTAACACCATATATGATGGCCACCAGCGAAATCAGGCGACGGGATCGTCGTGGAGCCACTCCGCAGCACATACTCTACATGGCGATGAAGATTATGAGACTGCGAATCGTGGACGGCATACACAACACGTTCAGGTGCGTCAAAGCGACAGAGAATATCACGCGGAAACAGATCGAGGATCGGCAATTCCTCGAAGAGTGCGTGGAGAAAAATTTCGCATTTCTGAAATCGCTGCCCAACTCGGTCACGTACTGGCAGAGCCGCCGAAATGATCTCTTCGCGAGCATCCGACAGCTAGGGAAGCCCACAATGTTCTTAACCATGAGTGCCAACGAGATACGATGGCCGCATTTACTGCAGACACTGCATCGTCTCAATGATTACTACAAACAGATCGACGATGTTAACGTGCATAACGCGTTGGAAAAATTAAACCGATCGATGCGCAGTCACCTTGTTAACGAGGATCCGGTCGTTTGCTGCGTGTACTTTAAGAAGCTTGTGACGAAGTCACGTCACGCGCCGCGCCGATAAGCCGAGTGCGCGCCGCGGCCGCTAGGCGGCCGCGCAGCCGCGAGGTGCCTCGCGGGCGAAGATGTACGGGCTCGCGATATAAGGACCGCGGCGAGCGAAACTGATAGCTCTTGTTCCGCACGAATTAGCCGCTACCGCTGCCGTACCGTACGCCAAGACGCTCATATTTTTGATTCCGTGAGGTGTGCACGCGTCGACCGATCGTCACGCTGTGCCATTAACCAGCCTCTTTCATAAATAGGCCGAGAGCAATCTTGTGCCCTACCTCGCCTGTAAGGTGTCTCCGCGCCTCTATAGGCCAGAGCCCTACTGCACACGGGAACGCCACTATACGACTCTCGTACGATCGTGCCTGTTAAGGACTTTCCGAGTAGAACGTTCCACAAACTCCGCATCCTAGATCCCCTAGCTCGTCGCAAGCGCCGCCGCCGCGAGAACTACGCCGCCGCGATTTTACCGAGTCGAGTCTCCGCACCCGCAACCGTTCCGCGGAAGATATTGTAAAAGTAATCTTAATAGCTGAATAAACATTGTTATTGTTTAAAAACGCTTTACTCATTTGACGACCCGGCCTTACCGACTGAATCGGCAATAAACTCCTTCTCCGTCCCACCGGCGACCGTCTCACAAACCGAAGACGGTCACAAATTGGCGCCCGAACAGGGACTGTGAAAAGGAGAAGGTCGAATGAGTCAAGGCGTGAGCTGGGTCTACGAGCTAAGAAAAGCAGACCTAGTCAAAGCTGCGGAAGACTACGGACTCGACGCCACTGGCACGCTTGACGAGCTAAGACAAAGAATCACTGCGCACTGCCGAGAGAATAATATGGCACCGCCCAAACCTACTGGTGAAACCAGCGAAAGTACCAGCACGCCAGAAACGGCAACCGGCACCGGGCACAGTCTGCTGACGCACAGCCGTGGCATCAGCATGATTGCCCCGGAGGCTACGCCCATGGAGCGAATCCGAAGGTGGGGGACCCGCTACGACGGTGACCCAGGAGCAGCCGAATTCTTACAACGGCTGGGTGACCTCCAACCAGAGATGGGCAGAAAATTATTTTAAATAAAAAATTGTGTTTGAATAAAAGGCAGTATTTTATTTGAAACTCAGCAAAGAAAAATTCCCAGAATTATTTATTATTTGAAGCGCCATAAATGAAATTTTCAATCGATGAGAATTTATCGAAAGGTCCATAAATAAAATTTTCAATCGACGGAAATTCATCGGAAGCGCATAAATAAAATTTGAAATCGACGGGAATCCATCCGTAGCTTCGGCCAATTTTCTCACTTTCATTTATACTTGTAGCGGAGAAGCTTAAATAACTCTGGCCCCTTGGGCCTCAAGCGCCTTTGCTCGAAGGCGCCGGGTCCTCGAGGCGAGTGACATTGTATCGTTCACCCGTCTAATCTGCAGCGCGGAGTTGCTCGGCGACGTGTCATCGATTATACAGAAACGGAATTTCTTTATTTTTCATCGTATCAATATGAAAGTGGCACCAATGGATTCCTTGCATTCTCCCGATTTAATTGATAAAAAAATATTTAAATCGGGCCAGTTTTAACGAAACGGGCTTTCAATCCTGCAAATTAATTTTATGCGTAATATCGTCCCAGGTCTTAACATGGTCAGGTACGAGTGTCTACACTTTCAACTGCAATATTGACAATACCGTCGATTCTACGGCCTGCAATATTAGCTCCGTATTGCGATGTTCTTGACCAGAGTTTCGCATCGATAGCAACTACTTAGTTTCAATTAATGAGTTGTGCATGATTTTAATGACGCATAATTTAATTGCATGTTAGAAACTGAATTACTAATTGTAACCACAAAAATACTTTACGACGTATAACACGAATTTCACGAATTAAGACAGTTCCAATTTCATCGAATGAGATTGGTTGCGTTATTTGCGCGTATGGGGTATGTAGACAAATAGGCAAAGAGAGGGAGAGGGGGGGGGAGAGAGAACGACAAGGAGAATCGGCAAAAGGAATTTACGGATTGTACCAAGAAGTAATTACGTGCAGAATACCACGAGTTTCATTATACATTTTTAATATTTTTCTTCAACCATTGTACACAGAGAAAGATGACAACAGACGATTCGTACATTCTTTTCCGTTAATATTAGGATTATTAGGTCGGTGCAGACGTTCGTTCGCTTTATTGATACAAAGTGTTTATTAAAAATATAAATATATTTCATACTTTTGAAACGAAAACATTTTCCTTGATTATTTATAATTTTTGTCACTTGTCTGGTAACAGTTCAACTAGATGAACTGGTAAATTTGCCAATTATAACAAAACTTGTTTTGGAAACACATTCATTTCTTTATGTTTATGTTTAAATGCAGTACGTCAACGTTATGTATTGGTGAGCAATTTTGTGGACAACACTTCCAATTAGAGCTCTTACTTTTTGACCCGTCGGGTACCCGTCTACCCGAAACAACTTCAAGCCATTGAATGTGGTATTGTTCGATCATTTTTGGCTAACATCAGACTATACCACAGACAATCACAGACAATACTACATTCAATTGCTTGAAGTTATCCCGGGTCGTGTCCGGGTACTCGGGTACCCGACGGGTCAAAAAGTAAGAGCTCTACTTCCAATACATTTAAAATTATTTTAACATCAGATACTTCAAATGATACATTCTGTAATTGTTTTTCAATTCGCCTTTTTATGTAGTATAAAAACATAAGGAGAAAAATATACAGTGCTATTTGAAAAACACAAAATATGTACCTCTAATTTCTTATGCAACACACATGCTTTCAAAATTTTGCTTATGTGAATAAATACTTCATGTTACGTATAGACACTGAATGCAAGTGTCGCCCACGCGAAGACGTGGCGTGACCACATTTTTCCCAGGAAAAGCGAGATCATGCATATCCCCAACAGTTTTAGGCTCAAAGTTTCCAGTATAAAAAGGGGTACGTATGCATGCTCTGGGACTCATGTCCAGTGTAAGGTTCGTAGACGATAGATACATTAGTAATAGCATGTTATATGCCTCTTGAAGCAGATTATACATCATTCCGGACAGGCGAATTACCTAAAACACAAAGCAAAAGCGTTTTTATGAAAAATCGCGTTTAAAGTTGGACATGCAGTATTGACGTACTATACGCATTAATAATTGCTACCTACGGGTTTCAATCGATATCTGGTCCATACATTACATCTTTCTCTGATAGATTAAGGTTTTCTATGACCTTTCTTTTTCTTCTTATTTCAATTCTGCCTTCTTTCGTTGGAAGTGAGACACCGCAATCAGCGGAAGTTATGCGAATATTGTTTGAAGTTTGGCTCCATTCCAGGGCGTTTGGACCACAAAAAGTGGTCTTCCGTGAGACTTTCCACACTTTACAATTGAAGCTTCCATTTCGATTTTGAGAAAATCCTCCGAGACATCTTTCGAAGACTTCTGTATTACGAGGCATAACTAACATTTCTCGCGTCCCCCTGATTTCGCATCAGGTTCGTCCACACCCCTAACTAATAAGCTGATAAACCATATTCCTTGGGAAACGCCTCTCGCGTTGCTGCGGCCCTAGCTCGTAACAATACCAACGAGTTTCCAAACCTTTTTCTAACTTTAACTATGAAAGCCAACTCAATTATCGTGGCGACCGATAAGAATTCCTTTTGTTAATAAGGAGAGTCAGTTTCCTTTTCATTTTTTACAGTTGGCCTTCAAAATCACTCGCTTTTCAAACATTTCGTCAGAAAGGCTATTGCTCTTCGGAGAATTAGTCATCGTAGCGTATGAAAAGAGTCTTTCCACTGGAGCGGAGGATGGCAACGGAGTATTATATTTTAAAAATACTTTGTGGATATTTGTATACTTTTTTAAAATGGCAAACTGTGTATCTTCCTCGCCAAAGAAGTGTAATACCTGTAAGTAAAATGTCACCAGATTAGGAATACGTATGATCCATTATATATTAATAAATAATAATTATAATAATAATAAGAAATAATAATTTTATTATTTTTTACCGGTCCCTTTCAGAAGTATATCCAAATTATATATTTACTCAATGAAAGAAAGTACTAACTTGGAGTGATGCTTTAGACATATATTCTGCAGGTCCTGGCGTACGCGTATTTCCAAATTCGAAGAAACTGTGGCGATGAGACGAAGTAGATGGCTGATTGTGAGTGGTTGCGGCGAATTTGTCATTAGCTTTCATTTCATCAACTACTGCGAGTTTAAGGAGCTTCTCTAGTTTCTCTTGTTGATCCTCGGAAATGCACGGGAACCATATATTTTTGAACTCCGGATGCGTTAAAGCGGCCAGGACGGCATTTTGTGATTCCGGGGTGGTGAAATTGAAATACCCTTCGAATCTCGACGTCAACGAGTCGCGAAGGCACGTAACTATTGGTTTACAATATACCCACTCCTTTTCCGCCAGTCTTATCAATTTTCGGCGTAAAGATAGCAAACATGGCAAAAGTACTCCATAAAAAATATTGTCAGCTTGTAGAATGTCAATCGCTTCCGCAATTGGCGCTGTACATTCTAGGTGCTCTTCTAAATAGTTGAAATCATTTTCCCTCAACACATTTTTTATTTCTAAAACTCTTGTTAAGTCCATCATTTTGTCCTTAATTTGCACAATTTGTCTTAGAGAATCATACAACGAATTCCACCGTGTCTCGCCCGGTCGTTTTAATGTATGACCAATGGTGTCTAGAATTATTCCGGCGGATTTTGGCCTTACCGCTGCTTTCCACAACATGTTGCATTTCTGTATGATGTCCTCATGAATGGCAGATAGCCCTGCATCATCCTTAATTGTCCGTACCATATCTGTTGTAACGCACAAATTGAGAGTGTGTGCAGAACACCGTATATGGCGAGGCAGTAAACGAAGCACATTCGCGATATTTGCGTTCACTCGTGTACTTTCTTCATCGCCGGATAAATCACTCGCACAATCACCTTCACCCTCTACTGCAATGACGGCTGCCTGTACGCCAAACGTTTTGAACGCTTTCACAAAGTTGCTGCCATTGTCTGTGATCGTTGCCACAATTTTGTTGTTACTTAAACCAAATTCTGCATGAATGCCGTGCAGCAAGTCAGTGATTGCAGAAAAATTATGTTCACCAGTAAAGCGGCGACACGCAAGAGCCATTGATTTCCTCTCATAATTTGTTGAAATCCAGTGTGTCGTTACCCCAAAAAAACTTCGTCTCCTTCCGGACCAAATGTCTGCAGTCGTGCAGACAAATGCAACAGACTTCAATTCGTCTTTAAGTGCGCACATATTGTCTGAATACATTTTATCGATGTTTCTCCCCAGTGTGCGGCGACTAACTGTAGTAACCTTAGCACCAGCTCTTACATTATCAAATATTTCCTGAAAGGATGTATCCTCCACCGCCTGCAATGGAATCATAGTACGAACGACGAATTTGGCGACATCTTTTTCGAACTGATCTGGTGGCATAATCTTCGTTCCTTCCTTAGTCGCAGACGCTCTTCGCTTACTTCTTCCAAATTCCGAAGAATATTCTTCATAAGCAGCAGAATGTTTTCTTTTCAAATGTGAGAGAAAATTCGACGACGACGTTACCTGGCCTTTGATTTCAGTTTTTTTTGTGGCAAACAAAATTGGCATAGGCCAATAATGCAATTGTCGTTGAATTTTTCCTGCACCAGTTTGAAATATTTCCCGTTTATAATGTTAAGATTGACACTATTGTCAGGCAGTATCGGCACACACTGCTGTTCCACAATTGAATCTCCACTTGCAGTCGACGTCGAAGCTTCAACATCATCCGCGACGGAAATGTTTTGCAATTCACATTCACTGCCACTTATTTTAATAAACTTTGTATACACTACACTTATTTAATAGTATTAGATAAATATCTTATTTAATAGAAAAGTAAATGTTGTAAATATGAAATAATACTTTGCTAAATATAAGTAATTTATACTAAACTAGTTAATAGTATTAGATAAATATCTTATTTAATAGAAAAGTAAATGTTGTAAATATGAAATAATACTTTGCTAAATATAAGTAATTTATACTAAACTAGTTAATAGTATTAGATAAATATCTTATTTAATAGAAAAGTAAGTGGGACTTCCGTTTCCGGGCGCGTGAGTGAAAGTTGTGCGAAGGTGGTGTGCGAGATTTCGGTAGTGGAAGTGTAGGGAGGTGGTGAAGGGAGAGTTGTGAGGGTGTGTGGAAGGCTGGGAAGGGCGTGCAAGGTGTGGTGGGAAAAAAGGAGTGGGTGAGGTTAAGAGCGCACGGGGTTTTGCGAGAGGAAGAAGGGAAGGTGTTGGAGGTTAGGTGAGGAACGAGAAAATTTTGAGCGGGAAGATAAAGTGAGTGGTACAGGTGGAGAGCTCTGTGAGCAACTAGGGAAAGATAGGTAGACGTCAGGAAGGCGGGTGATTTAAAAGAGGGTAAAAGAATAAAGGGTAGAGGAGAAGAATAAGTAGTAAGGATAAGGACAAAGGAGGGCGGAACTCTGAAGGAAATAGGAAAGAGCGGGGAAAGGTGGGGGAGGAGGAGTGTAAAAGATGTGGAAAACGGGTGGAGAGGAGAAGGGCAAGGAGGAGACAAAAGGAAAAGAGGAAAAAAGGGCATGCGAGGGTGAAAAGCTCAGAAGGGATAGTGAAAGCAGCATAGGGAGCAGTGTGGGGAGCTTGGAGGGATATGGGGGGAAAAAGAGGAAGGAGAGGGAGGAGGAAGAGGGTAAAGAGGACGAGGGAGTGAGACATGGTTTCAGGAAATGCGGGAAGACGGTGAGATCGCCGACAGAAAAGGAGAGGGAGGAGAGGAAGGGAGGTAAGGAGGAGAAGGGAAGCATAGAAGGCTTAATAAGGGAAATGATGTCGGAGATAAGGGGGGTGAAAGAGGAGCTGAGGAAGGAGAGAGAGGAGCTAAGGGAGGTAAAAGAGGAAATGAGAAAGGAGAGGGAAGAAAGAAGAAGGGTGGAGAAAGAGTGGAGGGAGGAAAGAGGGAGGTGGGAGGAGGGACTAAGGGAGGAAAAGAAGAGGAGAGAAGGCATAGAGAAAAAAGTGGAAAGGCTGGAGATATGGGAGGGAAAAATGGAGGAGAGGATGGAGAAGGTAGAGAGTTGGGAAAAGGAAGGGGAGGGGATATGCGGGCAGAGCCAGATGGAAAGAGTAGAAGGGGAGGATTATAGATGTAGAATGAGGAAATTGGAGTTAAGACAGGACAAAAAGGAGCGAGAGGAAAGAAGAGATAATGTGGTGATAAGGGGGCTGGAGGTAGAGGGTAAGGAGATGAGGGAGGTGGTAAATAAGTTATGGGATAGGATGGAATTGGAGAAAGGGGGGATTAAAGAAGTAGTGAGGATAGGAAAAAAGGGAAAGGAGGGAAATGCAATGGTGCTAGTGAAGTTAGCAGGAAGAGGGGAAAAAATAAAAGTAATGGAAGCGAAGAGGAAGCTGAAGGGTAGAAGAGAAAGGATTGAGGATGACCTCACGGAAGAGGAGAGGAGGGTGAGGTGGAGGATAGAGAGGGAAGCAGAGAAGGAGAGGGAGAGGGGGAAGAAGGTGCAGGTAGGATACATGAAGATGTGGGTAGATGGGAAAATGAAAAGGTGGGATGAGATGGGGGACAACTGGTATAAGGACCAGGGAAACGAGTAATGGGGGGAGGGGGAGAGAGGGAGGGGAGGGGAGACGGGGAGAAGAAGAAGAGCAAAGAAAGTGGGAGATGGAAAATAGCGTTTTGGAATGTGGCAGGAGTACGGAAGAAAGATGGGGACTTCTGGAGAGGGCTCGAGGAGTGGGATATCATGGTCTTGAGCGAAACGTGGGTGGAGGAGAAAGATTGGGGATACGTGGAGAAAAGGCTGCCAAGGGGATATGTGTGGGAAAGCCAGTGGGCAAAGAGGGAAAGCAAGAAGGGAAGGGCGATGGGTGGGATGTTGATGGGGGTGAGAAAAGGGTTGGAAATGGAAGAAAGTGTATATAGAGAGAAGGAAGGGTTAATGGCGAGGAAGGTGAGGTTAGGCCGGGAGTGGTGGAGGATAATAGGAGTATACGTGAATAAAGATATGCAAAGGAAGTTGGAGGAACTGAAAGAGTGGACAGAGGAGAGGGAGGTTGGAATTAGAAACGTTATTGGGGGTGACTTTAACGCAAGGACTGGGAGGGAAGGGGGGGAGATACGGGGCATGGAAGAGATGGGTGCAGGGAACGGGGGAAGCAGGGAGTCGAGGGATGGGGTGGTGAACGGGGAGGGGAGAATGCTGTGCAGGTTTGTAGAGGAGAGGGGATGGGGAATCCTCAATGGAAACATAGAAGGAGACGAGAGGGGGGAATGGACATATACAGGAGGTAGAGGAAGTTCGGTTATAGACTATGTGCTGGGGAATGAAGACACAAGGGAAAAGGTGGAAAGGATGGAAGTAGGAGAGAGGGTAGACTCGGACCACCACCCTGTAGTGGTGTGGATGAAAGGGGAAGGGAGGGAGAAGAGGGTAAGGGGGAGGACGGGAGGGGCGAGGGGGTGGGAGCGAGGGAATTGGTCGGAGGAGGGAAGAAGGGTGTTTGTAAGAGAATTTGGGAAAAGGGCAGTGGGAGAAAGGGGAGTGGAAGAGGAGTGGAGTGAACTGAAGGAAAGAGTAAAGGAGGTGATAGATAAGATGGAAAAAGAAAAAATGAGGGGAGGAAGAGGAGGGTGGTGGGACGAGGAATGTAAGGAGGAAAAAAGGAAGGTAAGGAAAGAGTTGAGGAGATGGAGGAGGGAAGGAGGGGAGGGGGAGGAGTATAGGGAGAGTAAGAGGAGGTATGGGAAGTTATGTGAGGAGAAAAGGAAAAGGGAGGTAGAGAGATGGGAAAAGGAGTTGGAGGGGATAAAGACGGAAGGACAAGTGTGGAAGGTGATAAATAGGGAGACGAAGAAGAGAAGGATGGTCAATGAAAGGATTAAAATGGAGGAATGGGATAAGCATTTCAAGGGAATTCTAGGTGGTGTAGAGTGGAGGGTGAGAAGGGGTGGTAGAGGAGAGAGGGGAGAGGATGAGGAGGAGGAGATAGGAAGGGAGGAAATAAGAAGGGTGCTTAGGAATTTAAAAGAGGGGAAGGCGGCGGGAGGGGATGGGATTCCGAATGAAGTATGGAAGCTAGGTGGATCGGAGGTAGAGGAGTGGCTGTGGGCGCTTTGCAACAGGGTATGGAGGGGGGAAGGGTGGCCTGAAGGGTGGAGGGAGGGAGTGGTGGTCCCGGTTATGAAAAAAGGGACAGGGGACAAGGCAGGAGATTACAGAGGGATAACGCTAACGCAGACGGCGTACAAAGTGTACGCGTCAGTATTGGCGGAGAGGCTTAGGGAGGAGGTGGAGGGGAAGGGACTGCTGCCACCGAGTCAAACGGGCTTTAGAAGGGGGCTGGGGTGCATGGACAACATTTACGTCCTGAACTACCTGATTAATAGACAGGTAGGGAGGAAGGTAAGGAGGATGGTGATATTGTTCATGGACCTGAAGGCGGCCTTTGACTCGGTGGACAGGGGGGTGCTGGTACGGGCAATGAGGAGGAGGGGGGTGAGGGAAGGGTTGGTGAGAAGGTGTGAGGAGATACTGGAGGAGACGGTGTGCAGGGTTAGGGTAGGGGAAGAGGAAGGGGAGAAGTTCTGGACAGCTAGGGGGGTGCGGCAGGGGTGTCCTTTGAGCCCTAGCCTCTTCACCCTGCTACTGGCGGATATAGATGAGGAATTGGAGAAAGGGGGTTGGGGGGGGGGTGAAATTGGGGGGCAGAAAGGTGTATACGTTGGCATACGCAGACGATGTGGCGGTGCTGGCGGAGGATGAAGACGGTATGAGAGGGATGATCGCGAGATTGGAAAGGTATATGGAGAGGAAGGGGTTGGAGGTAAATATAGGGAAGACAAAGATAATGAGGTGTAGGAAAGGGGGGGGGGGGAGATGGAAAAAGGTGTCGTGGAGGTGGAAGGGAAAGGAGCTGGAGGAGGTAGGGAGGTATACGTACCTAGGGTACACGTTGATGAGGAGTGGGGGGCAGGAGGCCCACGTAGAGGAGAGGGTAAGGAAGGGTGCGGCGGTGATGGGGAGGGTATGGGGAATAGGCAAGAGGAGATTTGGGAAGGACTGGGGAAAGAGGCTGTGGCTCTTTGACAAGCTGGTATGGGCAGTGCTGGAGTACGGGGTGGAGGTGTGGGGGTGGAGAGATAGGGATAAGATAGAAGCTCTGCATGAGAGGTATTTGAAGTGGGTGATGGGGTTGGAGAGGAGCACGCCGGGATATATGGTAAGAGAGGAGCTACAGAGGGGGATGTTGAAGGGAAGGGCGGGTTTGAGAGCATGGGGGTATGAGAGGAAGTTGGAGGAAGGGGGAGGAGGGGAACTGGCCAGACGATGTTGGGGGGAGGTAAAGGAAAGGGCGAGAAGAGGAAAGGTGTTGGATGGTTGGGAGGACGAGAGGAAACGCTATTTCGAGGGAATGGGTTGGAAGGTGGAGGAGGTGGAGAGACTGAGGGAGAGAGGGGGTTTGAGAGGAGAGGAGCTAGTGGATAGAGACAGAAGACGACAGGAGGAGGAGAGATGGGGAAAGATAGGGAGTTCGAAATACAACAGGTGGTATGGTGCGGTGAAAGGAAAGGGAGTACCGGGGTACCTCAAGAAAGGTTGGGGGGAGGGTAGGTGGAAAAGAGTGGCAAGATTTAGGCTGGGGAATGAAATGAGGGGGGGGGGGGAGATATTGGGAAGAGGAGGAGAAAAGGTTGTGTAGGAAGTGTGGGTGGAAGGAGGAGACCTGGGAGCATGTGTGGGAGGTATGCTCGGGGTGGGGGGAGGAGAGAGGGTGGCAGGAGATGGTGGGGGAGGTGCTAGGGGATGAGGGAGAGGGGGAGGGGTGGTTAAGAAAAATAGACAGGTGGAGAGGGGTGGGTGGGAGTGTACAGGAAGTGGATGCGGATATGAATGGGCAAATGGAAGTGAAAGAGGATGCGAGCGGAAGCGGAGGTCAAGGATAGGGAGGGGAGTCGAGGCGGTGTGTGCGAGCGTAAGATAGGAAAAGGGGAAGCGTGCGTATGGCGAGCGGTATGGCGATACGGGTAGACGGGCATAGGAGTATAATAGGTCAAGGTATAGGTTAAGTGTAGGTTAAGTTGTAGGTTAAGTTGTAGGTTAAGTATTAAGTATAAGTTGAAATGTAATGGCGGAGGAAGGAGAGGAAAGAGGGAGATTATAACCCCAAGGGGATTAATAAAGAGCTATATATATATATATATATAGAAAAGTAAGTGTTGTAAATATGAAATAATACTTTGCTAAATATAAGTAATTTATACTAAACTAGTTAATAGTATTAGATAAATATCTTATTTAATAGAAAAGTAAGTGTTGTAAATATGAAATAATACTTTGCTAAATATAAGTAATTTATACTAAACTAATTGTAAAGTGTAATATTATAAAGGCTTAAAATGGTTTGACAGCTATGCGATTCTTCACGAGACTCATTCGAGAATGGTTATGACTGCGTTTCTCCCACGCAGAGATTGCGAGCTTTTCCCTCCGCGTAGTGGAGGGGGAACATCTATGTGTGCGTGTCACAGTGTCATCACACATATATACCGCCACTGCTGTAGGTGTCCCCCCCCCCCCCCCACTACGCGTAGGGAAAAGGCCCACTCAGGCAGAGATGGGCAAAAAATTAATTTAAATAAAAAATTGGGTTCGAATAAAAGGCAGAAATTGTATTCATAACTCAGCAAATAAAAATTCCCAGAGTTATTTATTATTTGAAGCGCCATAAATAATATTTGCAATCGACGGGAATTCATCCGAAGTGCATAAATAAAATTTTCAAGCTACGGATCAATTCCCGTGTTCTGTGTCCTCTGAGTGTCTAAGTTACTGTTAGGATTGTTTCTTGTCATCTAAAATGCCGGTGGGATCGAAGAAATGTAAGGGCTGCGGCGCCCAAGTGGCTAATCCGGTCACTTGTCCTGGCTGTGGAATGTTTTGTCACCCCGGATCTACCTGTTTAAGCCGTTCGGGGCATCCATGGTCCGACGGCAGTCTTTTAAATTGTCGTTCTGGATCCCCAAGGCCAGTAACCGCCGTTAACCAATCCACCGCATCACTGACACAAAGACAAACACAATCACTCTCTACCGTACCAACGGCTACACTCCAGTCACATTCTTCATTACCCACAATCGATGTTATCAAGGACACTATTAAGGAGCAGATTAAGACACAGCTTGCGTCCTTTCGATCGGAAATGTTATCTGTCTTAAAAACGGAATTATCGGACTTGAAGTCGGAGTTTAAGTTGCTGTCTGATCGGGTGAAGGCACTGGAAGACAAATCTTCCATCCCCTCTGAGCAACAGCCTTTTTCTTCTGCGGATGACGTCATCGAGGAATTAAATGACAGGGAGCAGAGATCCAGAAATGTACTAATCTTCGATATGCCGGAACCGAGGGAAACCTCATTGGAGCTCGCTAGATCTGCGGATGCTGATGGAGCACTTGCTATTCTGAGGGAGATCTGTCCTCTGGTTACCCAAACTCCGACCACTTATCGTCTTGGAAAACAGGGCACTACACCTTGCAGACCTCTATGTGTTCGGCTCGACTCTGCAGCCACGGTTAAATCTATTCTGCAAAACAAACACCGCTACAAAGGCCCTGCCAAAATCTCGGATGATAAGACCAGGCGACAACGCGAGACTCTCTCACAGCTCAGGTCGAAGCTGCGTAACCTTCATGAGCTTGGCGAGACCCATATGACCATTCGCTATATTCGTGGTGTGACGTAGCGTCCCAGCGCGAGGAATCGAGCGCGCGGCGGTGCGACCGGGAGTGAGCGAGAAGCCGATCACACGCGGGCGACCGCTACCGAACCCGACCGAACTCGCCCGAAGCGTGCCGGTCCCGCGACGCGTCAGAGCGATGACGCTCACTCCCCACTGCGCCGCTAGATCGCGTCGGTTTCTCGCTGCTGGGAATTTCCGAGAATCGGGACATATGCCGCGATGATTCCAAGCCAAGACAGTTCCAGTGGGGATACGGACCCCCACCACCAGACTTGCCTGGATGTTGCCCGGTGCAAACTACGGTGAAACGACTCCGTATATCCGCCGATCACCAGATCGCCTCCTATCCCATTTCCGACACCGTTCCGGTAAAGAGACGCAGGACGTTGCCCGGTCTCTTTCCCGCTCCTCGTGTTGAATAGAGACGCCCGGATGCTGCCCGGTCTCTACCGACACTTGTCCCGTTAAAGAGACGCAGGACGTTGCCCGGTCTCTTTCCCGCTCCTCGTGTTGAATAGAGACGCCCGGATGCTGCCCGGTCTCTACCGACACTTGCCCCGTTAAAGAGACGCAGGACGTTGCCCGGTCTCTTTCCCGCTCCTCGTGTTGAATAGAGACGCCCGGATGCTGCCCGGTCTCTACCGACACTTGTCCCGTTAAAGAGACGCAGGACGTTGCCCGGTCTCTTTCCCGCTCCTCGTGTTGAATAGAGACGCCCGGATGCTGCCCGGTCTCTACCGACACTTGTCCCGTTAACGAGACGCAGGACGCTGCCCGGTCTCGCTCCCGCTCCTCGTGTTGGACAGAGACGCCCGGATGCTGCCCGGTCTCTACCGACGTTTGTCCCGTTAAAGAGACGCAGGACGTTGCCCGGTCTCTCTCGCTCCCTTACCGTCCCGCTACGGCGACACCAGGCGCGGAGCGACCGAATTGTTCCGTTAAGCGGACGCACGAACATAGACCGAACGACGCCGCACCGCGAACCGCGCCGCCGCGCAACGACGGCTTGACCGCGATTAACGCGAAGCACCCCGCGTCTAAGTATATGTATATAGTGTAAATAATTGTTAATGAATAAATCTAATTTAACCGAACACGGAAGGACTTCACTAAACCCTGGTAAAGCCGACTGAGACCGTCCTTCCGCCCGGAGTGACGACCGTCACAAATTGGCGCCCGAACAGGGACTCGAAAAATTTAACAACCGATGAGCTCCGCGCTCACGCGGTTATACCACCTGAATAAAGTCGAACTTGTGGAAGCTCTCGAGGCCGCAGGCGAAAGTACCAAAGGGTCGTTCGATCAACTACGTGCACGGCTCCGACAGTATTTGGTGAGCACCGCCGACATGAGCAACACCAACGAGACGACCACCACCAGCGCCCAGACACCGGCGATAATAATCACCGAGCCCGAGGCCCCCGCCGCACCGTCACCTGTCGCCACTGCCATGGACCGCGTCCGAAAATGGGGGTGCCATTTCGACGGCACCAAGGACGCCCGCGACTTCCTAGAGCGAATCGTGGAACTCCAAGAGGGATACGGCCTCACGAAGGAGCAACTCCTCCGATGCATGCCCGAACTCCTACGAGGACAAGCCCTCCTCTGGCACCGCAGCAACAGCCCGGAATGGACCACCTGGGCGGACTTTGAAAGAAGCTTCCGCCTATATTACATACCGACCACCAGCCAGTATGAATTGGAAGAAGAAATCCTAAAGCGCAAACAAAAACCAGGGGAACGAGCGAGTGAGTACATCACCGGCATCAGGACCCTGATGCGACGACACGGCAGCTACCCACCGGACCGGCAGCTCGACCTGGTGCACCGAAATCTGCTGCCCGAATACCGGCAATACATCCGTAGGAAGGAGTGCACGGACATAACTACCCTCCTCGAAACGGCCATCGAGTTCGAGGCTATCGAGAGGGATAAGAGAACTAACGCCCCCAGCACCGGATCCGCCCCGGCCAAACAGCAGCCCGTTCGACCTGCACTCTCGACCGTCGCGACAAACTACAGCCGCGAGAATTGCTGTTGGCGCTGCGGACAACGGGGCCACCGTCGACAGGACTGCCGGCAACCGTCGCGCCTGTTCTGCTCACGCTGCGGATAGGACGGCCGACTTTCCCGCGACTGCCCGTGCCAACCACCGTCGGGAAATGGCACGGGGCCCGGAACCCAGGGGACCGCCCGACCACCGGCCAGTTCCGCGCCCCAGTAAACCTGCCGGACCAAGCCACGCGGCCGTTTGCCACCATCATGCTGCACGGCCGAAGATACCGAGCCCTCCTGGACACGGGAGCCACCGGGTCGTACATGCGCCAGGACGTGGCGAACCATTGCCTCCGCCATGGCAGCACCCTCACTCCGACGCGCTGCCGAGCCCGTTTGGCGGACGGCTCCGTGGCACCCCTCGCCGGGGACCTACGAACCCCGGCCCGGGTAGAACGACAAAAGATAACCCACCAGTACGCCGTCCTCCCAGCGCTCGCACACCCGGTAATCCTCGGAATGGACGCCCTGAAAAAGCTAAGGGTCCGTATGACCCTCGGACAGCGGACCCTAATCCCCGACGCCGCCACCATCGAACACACTCACGGGGTGACAGCGTGCACACCGACACAGGCCGAAGCCCTACAGGCACTTCTGGACCAAGAGCTGCCGAAGTTCCAGGACCTCCAAGGGACTACACAGCTCGCAGAACACACGATCCGTCTCAAATCGACCACGCCGCTAAAACAGCGTTATACGCCACGGAACCCGGCCATGCAACAAATAATAGACGAGGAAGTGAGCAAGATGCTGGCCGAAGGCATTATCGAGCCGTCCCGAAGTCCATGGAGCTCGCCCGTCGTCCTTGTCCGCAAAAAGAATGGGAAAAGACGCTTCTGCATCGACTTCCGCCGCGTAAACCAGGTCACCGAGAAGGACGCCTACCCACTTCCACAGGTAGAGGCCACCCTCAGCAAGCTTCGGGAGGCCCGATATATATCCACCATCGACTTGGCGAACGGATACTGGCAGGTACCCCTCGCCCCAGAGAGCAGACCGATAACCGCCTTCACCGTACCAGGCCGCGGGCTCTACCAGTTCCGGGTCATGCCATTCGGGCTGCATTCCGCACCCGCCACCTTCCAACGCCTACTCGACCGAGTCATCGGGCCCGAACTGGAGCCCCGAGCATTTGCGTACCTAGACGACATCATCGTACTAGGTCGCACGTTCGAGGAACATCTACAGAACTTGCGCGAGGTCCTGCACCGGCTACAAGACGCCAACCTCCGCATTAACCCGGAGAAGTGCGACTTCTGCCGTACCGAACTCAAGTACCTCGGCCACATGGTAACCGCACAGGGGGTCAAGACCGACCCCGATAAAGTGCAGGCCATCCTGGGCATCCCGGCCCCCACCAACCTCCGCGAACTCCGCCGATTCCTGGGGATGGTGTCGTGGTATCGACGATTCATCACACATTTCGCCGACACCACTGCACCACTCACCAAGCTACTGCAGAAGAAGAGGAAGTGGACGTGGGGCCACGAAGAGGACACGGCTTTCCGCACCCTCCAACAACAATTGGCCGCCGCACCAGTACTGGCCTGTCCGGATTTCGCCAAGCCATTTACGCTGCAAACCGACGCTAGCGAAGAAGGCCTGGGAGTCGTACTCACCCAGGAGACGGACAACGAAGAGCACGTCATCGCCTACGCCAGCCGCACACTGAACCCCGCCGAACGAAACTACTCCACCACAGAAAAGGAATGTCTGGCGGTGGTGTGGGGGATCAGGAAAATGCGACCGTACCTCGAAGGCTACCGCTTCACGGTCCTGACCGACCATCAGGCCCTGAAATGGCTGCAGAGCATCGACGATCCGTCCGGCCGCCTCGCACGCTGGAGCTTGGAGCTCCAGCAGTACGATTTCCAGGTGCAGTACCGCAAAGGAGCCACAAATCTGGTCGCCGACGCACTCTCCAGACGACCAGAAGACCTGCATACGACCGACGAACCACCAGCGTGCCCGTGGTACAACCGCATCCGAGAACAGGTCCTGCACGAACCCGGCAAATATCCCGAATACCGTGTCAAAGGGGAGCAATTGTACCGTCGATTCCCCGACCTCAGCGGACGACCGGCTAACCCCGAGACCGAGTGGAAGTTGTGTGTGCCCCGACCGATGCGCACCTCCGTACTCGCCGAAAATCACGACGTCCCCACCGCCGGACACCTGGGTACCACCAAAACCGCCGCCAGACTGGCCGAAAGGTATTACTGGCCGGGGATGTTCCGCGAAGCGGCCAAGTACGTGCAACAGTGCGCATCGTGCAAACGATACAAGATCCAGCAACAGGCACCTGCAGGGCAGATGCACACAACGCCCGTCACCCGTCCTTGGGAAGTGGTCTCCGCAGACCTCGTCGGTCCGCTCCCCCGGTCCAGCAAGGGACACACCACGCTGTGTGTCTTTCAAGACAAGTTTTCGAAGTGGGTCGAGGTCCAGCCCCTCCGACAAGCGACCGCCCCCGCCGTCACCAGGGCCCTCAAGGACACCGTATTCATGCGACACGGATGCCCCCGGACTGTGATAACCGACAACGGCCGCCAGTTCGAAAGCCGGGAATTCGGGAAGCTTCTGAAGGACGCTGGCAGCGAGCACCGAAAAACGCCACCCTACTCTCCACAGTGCAACCCCGTCGAGCGTGTGAATCGCGTACTCAAAACCATGATCGCGCAGTACACGGCCGAAAACCACCGGCACTGGGACCGATGGATACACGAACTAGTATTCGCATATAATACCGCCAGACACGAGAGTACCGGTTTCACGCCAGCGTTCCTGGTCTACGGACGGGAACTAAACCCACCGGCCGCCCTCTACCGTCCACCAGAAGACGACCCACCGGACCTCGACCACACCGATACCCGATTCCGGAGACAACAGATCGACGACCTACAGGACGCCATCGCATTGGCCCGTCGGAACCAGGCACGAGCCTTCGAAAGCCAGAGTAAACATTTCAACATGCGTCGGCGAGACTGGCGACCCGAGATCGGAACCTACGTAATGCGGCGAGAACACCACATATCCGACGCCGCACAAGGTTTCGCCGCGAAGCTAGCACCGAAATTCGCAGGCCCGTACCGGGTCGTCCGGTTCCAGGGGCCAAATATCGTCGTGCTCAAGGACGAACGCAACCGCAGCAGCCGGGCCCACCTGAAGGACGTCAAACCCTGCTCGGAAACAATCAACACCGACGCACCGACCAGGGGGCAAAACGACGACCCCGGAAGCGATTCCGACACAAGCCCGGCCGAGGACCACGCAGGAGCTCAGTTCAGCAATGGAAGACGTACTAGAAGTACACGTGCGCGAACCCGCAAGCCCCCGAATGCGGCAACGGTTCCGCGACCTGTTCGGGGAGTCCTCAGGGGAGGAATCGCCCCCGCCGAGCAGCCGCCGTCCACCGTCCTTGCCACCGACACCGGGCAAGGACCTACCGTGGGTCCCGGCACGGACCCCATCGCCGGCCAGGCCGTCCACGAGCGGGTGGAAGCCTCCACCCCCCAAGACGCGGCCCCCGGCCCAAAAAGAGCTCGCGGCCAAACCACCACAGCCGCGGGCCAAAAAACGGAGGATCGCCCCCTGGAAGGGACCAGCGATCAGGCCGCCACCAGCAGCGGCCACCACCGAACCATCGCCAGCAGTGGCGAAGCCTCCGCCGACCGGTACACCTGCACCCGTGCCGACGATCACCAGGGCAGCCGAGCCGACCAAAGAAGCGACTCGACGTCCAACGACGCCAACACGCCGGCCACCAACACCCGAGGCCGGCCCCGCGGAGAAAAAGGCCCGCCACACTCCGAAACCAGGACGAGCCGCCCCGGCCAAGGAGGCACCGCCACCTGCCCCGGAACCCCGACCCGCAGCCCGGCCGGACAAACCCCCGCTGCCGAACCCCCGCCGCACCGATACCGCACCCGGGCCTTCGTGCGCAGCCAGGGACAACCCCAGGGAGCCGGAAGAAGCGACGGACGAAAAGGGCTGGACCGTCGTCGACCTGGAACACCTCCGGGAGGGCCAGCGGTTCCGCGTGCGCCAGGACGGGCGCACGATCCAGCTCCGCCGCATATCCCCGTCCCTGATTAAATTTAAATTAGGTTAAGGTAGTATAAGTTTAGGCTAAGGGTGACGGGTAGCCGCAAGGCATAAGTTTAGTACATAAGGCTAAATAAAACCGGAGTTTCATCCCGAGATGCGCGCATTTTCCCGTTTATTACGTCGCATCTCTCTCCGAAGAAAGAGGGGGATGTGACGTAGCGTCCCAGCGCGAGGAATCGAGCGCGCGGCGGTGCGACCGGGAGTGAGCGAGAAGCCGATCATACGCGGGCGACCGCTACCGAACCCGACCGAACTCGCCCGAAGCGTGCCGGTCCCGCGACGCGTCAGAGCGATGACGCTCACTCCCCACTGCGCCGCTAGATCGCGTCGGTTTCTCGCTGCTGGGAATTTCCGAGAATCGGGACATATGCCGCGATGATTCCAAGCCAAGACAGTTCCAGTGGGGATACGGACCCCCACCACCAGACTTGCCTGGATGTTGCCCGGTGCAAACTACGGTGAAACGACTCCGTATATCCGCCGATCACCAGATCGCCTCCTATCCCATTTCCGACACCGTTCCGGTAAAGAGACGCAGGACGTTGCCCGGTCTCTTTCCCGCTCCTCGTGTTGAATAGAGACGCCCGGATGCTGCCCGGTCTCTACCGACACTTGTCCCGTTAAAGAGACGCAGGACGTTGCCCGGTCTCTTTCCCGCTCCTCGTGTTGAATAGAGACGCCCGGATGCTGCCCGGTCTCTACCGACACTTGCCCCGTTAAAGAGACGCAGGACGTTGCCCGGTCTCTTTCCCGCTCCTCGTGTTGAATAGAGACGCCCGGATGCTGCCCGGTCTCTACCGACACTTGTCCCGTTAAAGAGACGCAGGACGTTGCCCGGTCTCTTTCCCGCTCCTCGTGTTGAATAGAGACGCCCGGATGCTGCCCGGTCTCTACCGACACTTGTCCCGTTAACGAGACGCAGGACGCTGCCCGGTCTCGCTCCCGCTCCTCGTGTTGGACAGAGACGCCCGGATGCTGCCCGGTCTCTACCGACGTTTGTCCCGTTAAAGAGACGCAGGACGTTGCCCGGTCTCTCTCGCTCCCTTACCGTCCCGCTACGGCGACACCAGGCGCGGAGCGACCGAATTGTTCCGTTAAGCGGACGCACGAACATAGACCGAACGACGCCGCACCGCGAACCGCGCCGCCGCGCAACGACGGCTTGACCGCGATTAACGCGAAGCACCCCGCGTCTAAGTATATGTATATAGTGTAAATAATTGTTAATGAATAAATCTAATTTAACCGAACACGGAAGGACTTCACTAAACCCTGGTAAAGCCGACTGAGACCGTCCTTCCGCCCGGAGTGACGACCGTCACAGTGGTGTTCCGAAGATGGTGCCGGCTAGACCCCTTAGAAACTCTACGCAAAAAAACTAAATATGAGCCCTTTAGTGTATTTTCAAAACGTCCGAGGTTTGCGTACAAAGTTAGACACTTTATTCAATTCTTTACTTTCTTCTGCTGTGTCTTACGATATTATTATTCTAGTTGAGACACTTCCGCGATCTCATCTACTGAGCTAGGTTTAGGCAATTATATTGTGTACAGGTGTGATAGATCTATACAAACAAGTTGTAGCACAAGAGGTGGGGGTGTTCTCATCGCAGTTAAAAATTCGTTGCCATCTAGCCCTATTACTGTCAGCTGTTCTAAGGTGGAGCAAGTGTTCGTCGGGGTCCATCTTCGTGAGAATAAACACCTATTATTGGGTGCTGTATACATACCGCCTGCGTCCCCGCCCTCACTTTATGCGAGTCATTTTGACACCGTCACAGAAATATTCCATAATTATAGTGATGACTCCTTCTCCTTGTTCGGTGACTACAATCTCCCTCATGCTGTGTGGTATAATGACTCGGGTCAGGGGTGCTTTAGGAAATTGGGTATATCGTCGAACGAGTCTGCTGCAATTGATCTTCTTCTGGGTTGTGCAGGTTACTGTAACCTTACCCAAGTTAACACTGTTTTCAATGATTTCGATGTCATGTTAGACCTTATCTTTGTTAGTAAATTTTTAGTTTCGGCGCAATCTTTGTTAGCTGTCCTAAGGTCACGGTTGACCGAGTCATTGGTGCCCTTATTGTACCGGACGCCTACCACCCGCCGCTGTATGTGCTTTTCGGTGACCTGGTCACAAGTCAGAATCTTAGGTCTGGAAATATTGAATTCAGGGACTTCAAACATGGTGATTTCCCCAGTGTATTAGATTATTTTAATTCAGTGGATTGGGATAAGGAGATCGGTGACATTGAGCCAGACGCTGCCGTGGACCGTCTATATGGTCATATTAATCGAGCAATTGATGCCTTTATTCCAATTCGGTCTGTAGTACGATCCACGTTTCCACACTGGTTCTCCCCTGGTTTGAGGTCCCTAATCCGACATAAAAAAAATAGCGCATAGAAATTTTAAGCGATCGGGTGCTCTTTCTGATTATCAGAACTTCTCTAACCTTAGATCTGAATGTAAAGTTGCCCTTTTGCGTGATCACCGTATTTACATTGATGGTGTTGAGAGCGAGGTTTTAGATAATGTATCTAGTTTTTGGAAATTTGTAAATTCTAAGCGGTGTGGGCAAGGAATTCCTGATAAGGTACATCTTGACCATACTTCTGCTTCTACGCACTTGGCAGCTGCTAATCTTTTTGCTGAGTTTTTTGGCTCTGTTTATAATCCTCAATCCAGAGCAACGCCTGCCTTGAATCCCGGGCCGTCATCTGGCATTGGAATAAATATTCACTCTATAGCTATTTCTATTGGTCAAATATATTCCAAGCTAGAATCACTAAATACTGCTAAAGGTCCGGGATATGATGGAATTCCGCCTTTGTTTTTAAAGGAGTGTCGCTTCATTCTTGCAAGGCCTCTCTGGCATATTTTTAACTCATCACTTTCTAGGGGCACTTTCCCTGCAGTTTGGAAGACTACTTTGGTTACCCCGGTATTTAAGGCAGGTGACCGCGCAGATGTAAGAAACTATCGACCGATTTGCAAATTATCTGTCATACCGAAGATCTTCGAGGAAATTGTGACAGAGCACTTAACGCCCTGTCTCGCAAGTGTCATCTCCGAGGAACAACACGGATTTGTTCCTGGTAGGTCAACGACTAGCAATCTGGCGGTATACCACAGTTCTGTTTCTGCTGCGTTGGATGCGGGGCTGCAAGTCGACACTGTATACACAGACTTTAGGAAGGCATTCGACTCTGTTGATCATTGTATCCTGTATAATAAGTTAACCTCAATTGGTATCAATGGGCCTCTCCTTGCTTGGATCGTCAGCTATCTCGAAGGCCGCGTGCAAGTTATAAGGTTGCAAGAACAGTTTTCTGATCAGGTTAGGGTGACGTCGGGTGTCCCCCAGGGATCGCACCTTGGTCCCCTCCTGTTCCTTATTTTTGTTAATGATATCAACGAAGTTTTCCTGCACAGTAAATTCCTAATGTACGCTGACGATCTAAAAATTTTCCGAACTATTAGTGGGGCTTTTGACGTTGACTTGTTGCAGACTGATCTTTTTAGGTTTGAGCAGTGGTGTATCGCCAACAAGATGCAGTTAAATACCGGAAAATGTATGTTATTAAGGTCCCATAGGGCTACTATTGGCATCCCATCGTCGTATATGCTTGGTGACACTCCGCTGGCGGAGGTGACGGAAGTCTCTGACCTTGGTGTTACATTTACTTCTGGCTTGGACTTCCGCAACCATTATCGCAGCATCACGTGTAGGGCGATGAAAACCCTCGGGTTTATCACCAGGTTTGCCAAACACTTCAGACAGATCAGGACGCTGAAATTGTTGTACGTTGCTTTGGTAAGGCCATTAGCAGAATACGCGTCGGTTATCTGGAGCCCAAAACATAAGCAATATGTCTGTTTAATTGAAAGGGTCCAGCATAAGTTTCTTAGATTTGCTATGAGAGCTACTGGTAGCCCTATGCGGTTTGATGACCATGACTACAGTCCAGCTTTGCGAATGATGAGGCTTTCTAATCTCTGTGACCGCCGTATCTGTTCTGACCTATTATTTTTGTACAAAGTAATCCATGGCCAGATCAACTGCCAGGATTTGGTCGCACTGATTCGTCTCCGAGCCCCACAACGGGCATTGCGTCCGAGACCTCTTTTTGCATCAGGTGTCCCTGAATATTGTCACTACACAGTTGATCCCTTAAACCGTGCCATGGAGGAGATGAACCAGTGCCCTGCTGACATTGATGTGTTCGCAGACTCCTTCGCTTCGTTCAGGAACCGATTGCTCAGTAGACTGTTACCTCAGTAATTCTATTTAATTTAAATTAATTTAAGCACCTTTGGTGTTGTGATTAGGTCTAAGGGCTCAGACTGTTTTGTTTGTTTTTGTTTTTGTTTATTTTATTTCACAATATTCTATTTTATTGTTTTATATTTTATTTTATGTTATTGTATGTTTTTGTTACATTTACTTTATCTTTGTACTAATTTTGCTCTAAACTTTGTATCTAAAGGGTTCTCCCGTTAATAAAATAATAATAATAATAAAATACGAAAGACAGATCGTGTGCCGACAATCGGATGGGTACATCATACTATTGAAACAAGACATTATTACAATTTTGAACAGGTGCTTGTGCGTTTCGCGGAGGAGCCACGAGGCTCGATCGCGACGGTGGTTCAGGCGTTCCGGCGGTGCCACGGCGATTCGCGGCGGCGACGGCTTCGACGAGGTTTTTGTGGAAGTAGGGATAGCGGTGTAGAGCAACTGCCCTTGAGCGGTCGATTTCGGCGCACCAAACTGGGAGTCGTAAAGAGACGGCCTTAGTGCAATGTAGACAACGCAAGATTTCTCTCGGTATATATTAGGAAAGAAGCTGGTAACGGCGCAGTAATGGCGATTGCCGATTCTGGCACACTTCAGGAGTTAAAAACAGGCTACTCGTTGTAAGGTCAGATAGCTGGTTACGCGCCTGGGTGTACGGAACGGAGCCTCGACTGGGCCCGCGGCAGCCTTTATACACTTGCCGTCGCTTATCTTCGCCAGCGAGTCGTTCGCGGGGCCCGTGGCCGCCTGGCGGTCGCGGCTCGCACTAGTCTTATTATCTTAACGGCGCGCGTGACGTCACCACGTCACAAGATGTTCACAAAGAAGTTTGATCTCCGAGCGAGAAGAACGGTCCTCGTCGGGTAACCATCGAGAACGAACTACGGGCGCATGAAACCAATTCCACATGGAGAATCGTACCCAGAATTCAAGTGAGAAAACAATTGACCCTAAGTGGGTGTTCAAGGTAAAACAGAAGGAGGCAACCTCTTCAAGGCGAGACTGTGTGCGAGAGGATTCCTGCAGCAACGGGGAATCGACCACACCGACACGTTCGCGCCAGTGGTACGATACGATTCCCTACGAATACTTCTGGCAACAGTGGCCGAGAGGGACCTCAAGCTACTACAATTTGATGTGCAAACAGCATTCCTGTATGGAGATCCTGTATGGACGAGAGGATCCTGATGGAACTACCAAAAGGGCTCAAAGTCAACCAAGATACCAGTGTAACAGACCCGGATAGTGTGGTGTGTAAACTTAATAAATCACTGTATGGTCTGCAGCAGGCACCAACGTGCTCGCCTCGCCGGGGAGTTGGAAGCCGCCAACAGGATGGTGGAGGCCGCGGTCGTTGACCGGGACGATGCTCTCCACCGGAAGGGGGAGCAGCTGAGGGCGTTGCGCGGACTCCGAGCCAAGCTGGAGTCGGCCAGGGGCGGGCGGGTTCGTTCCGCTCCCCCTGCTTGTCTGCGACCGGTGCGCCGCTGGACCACGCGGGGCTCCTTGATGCTGTGGGGGGCCTGTTCGAGAGGTTCGCGGAGGGTGGGCGGCGGGGGTTTGGAGCTGGGATTGCCCCTCCGTCCTTCCCGCCGGGCGCCCGTCGTCGTCGCCTCCGCCCTCCCACATTCCCCCGCCTTGCCCCCACCTCTTTTGTGACGAGACTTCGGCCTCAAGCGTCGGGCGGGGTATGGTGGCCGTCGTTGGTAGGCGGCACCGGAGGACCGTGGGCGAGACGGGCGGGGGCCCGTCGAGCCTGGGAGCAACGGTCGGGGTCGAGGGGCGAAACTGGCGCGTAACCCGCAGTGTCGCCGCGTGGCATTAGCTCAGGATCTTCCGAGGAGCTTCTCTACCCCTTGGGAAAGTGCCCACTTTGGGCAAACGAGCGGAGAGTTCAGGGATCTTGGAAGGCGGCCTTCTCTTTGCGAACGTAATCGCTTGTTTGATCTCGCGGGAGATCGGCCGCTTTCCTTGCCGGATCTCTCCCTGGTCTAGGCGGTTACCGTGGTGGTTTTAGTGGGTGCAACCCCCACATAACCCTGGCCCTCCCCCGAGGGATAAATCCCGTTAGGGATTTCCACCATGATAAAAAAAATGGGATTTCTACCACGATACAAAAAAATAGGACCCGGGACCCATCGAGTCACACCAGACTCTATTTCCGCACCCAGGGACAAGTGTCTTACGGGCGACAGCCCCGCCCAATGGACTTCAGCAACCAGGTATGTGTAATGTATAGAGGTGTAAGTGTGCGTGCGCACGAGAGCCCGAGGAGCGAGCCGGAGGGCCCCACCCGAAGCGAAGAAACGGGAGGGAATCACTGACCCTACCCCCCCCCCCCCCCCCCGGCCCAACATGCATGTGTACTATGGGGTGACCGGCCCTTAGCTGCGGCAGTAGTATCCCCCGCCGGTCAGTAAGGAAGGGACAAGTCCCATCCGTATCGACCGACGCGGAACATCGCCGCTGCCCCAGAGGCCTCTCACCACCGCCAAGGTGGTCGGCCCTAGAGACCCTGACCCTAGACACCAACTGGCGATTTACACGTCACTTCATGGTCCTGGGCCCCCGATTGGAGCGGCAAGTCTTCGCGTTTGCGTGCACTTTGCCCAATCTCGGGGGCCCTCACGAAGCAGTTCGACGCCTTTATGTGACGGCCGTTCCGTCCATGGCGCTCTACGCAGCTCCGGTGTGGATCAGCGACCTGGAGGGCTGCCGCGTCGGGCGTGAACTGCTCGCAAGGGTTCACCGCCGCGCGGTCCTCCGATCTGGGCGGGCCTACCGCACGGTGTCGCATGCCGAGCTGTCGGCGCTTGGCGGGTCTAGTAAGCCTACTTCGCCTCCCACGATCTCCGCGGCGCGGGAGATCCGCTGGCGAATGGACCTGAGGAGGCGCGAGGCCAGGCCCGGCGACGCATGGGAGCCAAATGGATAAAAGTGGCACTCCCTCCCGGGACATCGGGAGGGTCGCGCCGTTGGGGCGCTTCTGCCTATTCTTGACGAATGGGTGGGGCGCAGGTATAGCAGGCTTACCTTCCGCCTGACACAGATGATCACCGGCGTGGGTTGTTTCAGTGACTATTTGTATCGAATAGGGCGGGAGGAGACGTCGCGGTGTCACAGCTGCGACTCGGGCGACGAGGACTCGGCGGATCACACCCTGGCCAGATGCCGGGAGTGGTTAGATGACCGCCGGGTCCTGGAGGAGCAGCTGGGCTCCGATCTCTCGCTTCCGACGGTCGTGCGTCGGATGGCGAGGGACGGGGAGTGTTCGTCGGCCGTCTCCCTCTTCTAGGAGCTGATTATGCTCGAGAAGGAGGGAGCGGAGGTGGACCGCGAGCGGACGGGACATCCGTCCCGCATGGCGGCCCCGAGAAGGCGCATTAGAAGAAGATGACCCGGAGCGTCCCTAAGTCGCCCCGCTTCCCCGTTCAATGTTCCGGGCCGCGTCGCTAGTTTCCCCTGTTCTTGTTTGTTTGTTTTTGTTTTATTTCAGGGGCAAGGGGAAGGTGTCCTCTGGACGAAGGGTCAGCTGACCGCATGATCGAAGCGACCTGTGCGTCGATTCGGCCGCTCGGGGGTTTTGGCAAGGGCGGGAGATTCGGTGGCCCCGTATGGGAGGGCCGCCGAACCAGCCACCAGAGCCGCTGTGACCGCACCGTGGCAGGGTGTGTATGCTGCAGCGGAACGGGGGAGGGGGGGGGGGGGGGCTCGGGAACAGAGGGCCCCCCGGGAGCACCTAAATAGTGCTGTTCCCGGCCAGTTATCGGCGAAAAAGGGGAGGCCCTAGAATTTAAGGTCCACCCCGTGAGCGGCCAAATAGTGCCGCTCCCAATCAGCGTGATCAATGCGCAAGGGGGCGAGTTGGCAGTCAGGCTGCCCATATGGTATTGCCAGCCGCTCGCCCCGGGGCCATGCGGTCGGGTTCTGACCCTCAGGTCCCCGACCGCCGCAATGGCCCCCGGGGTTTGCGGTATTTGGGAGGCCACCTTAAGGCCAGTCACCCGCCCCCGACCGGCTCGACCCTACAGCGACCCCGGACGATTACGGAGAATATTGCTGGGGGAGGAGAATGCTCCCTCAGAGAAGACCCCGCTACGGGGCTGTAGTGTCGGAGTTCCATTATGCGCAGGGGGGGGGGGAGGCAAGCGGATGTAATCGTTAGTTTTATCCCGCATCAAGTCCTGCCCCTTAGGCGCGCAGCTACGACAAGAGGATGACCATCTTGGAGGTTTTAGTGGGTTCGAGTCCCATATAACCCCCGACCCTCCCCCGAGGGGGTATCCGTGGGGATTTCCTCCAAGTAAAAAAAAGCCATCAAGGTGCTGGAATCGGAAATTCAAACAGTTCCTAGATCAATTCGAGTTTAAAAGTAGCGCGGGAGATCTGTGTATTTTTATCGGACAAATGAATGGCGAAGAAATATATCTAGCCTTATTCGTGGACGACGGACTAGTAGCCGCAAGATCCAAAGAAACGCTCCAACTGATCAAGAACGAATTGTGTTAAAATTTCAAAATTAAAATAGGCAACTCTAGCATTTATGTCGGACTTCAAATAGACCGCGATAGAGCGAATAAGTCATACACCACAGTTTGTATACCGAAAAACTACTAGAGAAATAATGAATGTATGACGCGAAAATTGTGAATGTGCCCGCAGATCCACACACAATTCTGTATCCGCTAGGCAAGAACGACGACAAGTCAGGCAACGTGCCGTATCGCGAGGCCGTCGGATCACTTGTATTTTTAGCCACGGTAACGCGACCAGATATTGCGTTCGCGGTCAAGCCGTTAGCAAGTTTTTGAACAATCATAGTCATGAGCACTGGCGAGCAGTGAAGCGAATATTCGCGTACTTCAACTTGAAAGGTACAATCGATCACGGCATAGAGTATTTGCGGCCTTTACACGGACGTTCTTGCGTGGCACTTTTGCACGCCACACGCCAGCGCGGCACGCATTTGGCGTGGCGTGCCGGAACGTCGGAAGGAGCGCGCTCCTTCTCGCAGGCCAGAAGATCGTACCCGTCACTACTTAGAGACAGCGAGTTCGGGCTCCCATTTCTACGTCGATTCCACATGCTTTTTCCAGGAATCAGCGCAGTCTTGTATTGTGTACTACCTGTTCCATGTATATTATCGATCTGCGAAACGATCGGCAAGACACGATCGCGATATACGTAGGTTTGCGAAAAGTATACGAATTCCTCGATATACCTGGCTTATAGAGGATATCATAAATGCTGTTACTGTAGGGCACACTGAAACATCTGTTTTTACGAAGCTACATTTGGTTTACCTGAAGGTGCTATAAATTATGGAAATGGTTTATTACTCAGTTATAATAACTGTATTGCGATCTGCATTCTCCTTGCGGACGAAAAGTTTCCACCTCATCGGACGTTCTTGCTAGCATCTTGTGCGTGGTTAGAAGTGTGGCGCGCTGGAATTCCACGTTCTTGCGTGCGAGTAGAACCGTTGTCAGGCGTGTCGCGTCCAAAAGTGTGGCGCGCAAACCTCGACTTCAGAAAAGTTTACATAAGAGACAGAAAAGGTAGTTAGAAAAGGAAAGCGGCACTTGAAGACAAGGGTTTGGCGTGGCGTGTGGACTTTCCGACAGTGCGGAAAATTCTGAGGCACGCGGCGCGCCTGGCAGTCAAGACTCTGCGAGCCGCTACAAGCGGTAGGAAGTAAACGAGAATTTTTTCAAACCAAAAAATTAAACATATTTACTTGCAGCTTTGTGGCTTCATTTGTCAATCTTTAGGGAATATGAAAAAAAATTGTATGCAAAAATAGTGGTTATATCCGGCGTTCTGGTGCTTCAAATAGAGCGCCTTACAAAACTCATATGCGCACTGTTAGCATAAAATCAGTTGTTGTAGTTGTCTGAAATAGATTAATATACGATTAATAGATTAAACTTTATTAACCAAAATCATGATGTTATTTATTTTCATCTGCAACCTAGTAAATTGTGTCTGTACCTACCTATCGCAAATTATTTGCGTAAAATCTAAACATTCGGTTAAAAAATTAAATATGGATATCTTAATACACGTGAAACCGTATATTTCGATACACGTCTACACGTGTATCGAAATATACACATTCTAAGAAGTGAACGCGATTTAACCGGTTAACTGGCACGGCTTTTTTTATTATTTGTGCCCAAACTGGCAACATCGAAAAATTAAGTGAATCACAAAGTTATTCCATTTGATCATATATGATACAGAATTGGCAGATTTGGCAGAATTGGCCAGATTTTTTTTTACCATATATGATACATTGCCAGTTAACCGGTTAAGAAAGGATCAAAACTGATTTGACTGGCAACTATGCGGGTGGTGAATTTCCGCAGATTTAAAAAACAGAACTTGACCATCGTATATTTTAAAATAATAATGTAACAATAAAATCGTCTGGCCTAATAAATTTGCCCCATAGAATATGTTTCTTCTTCCATCTACACACATACCTAGTTTCAGGGGTTCGTACAGGCCTGGTCATCGTCAGAAACATTTGGCGGCCAGGCGTTTACGAACCGAAGGACACTTTCCTTATCCCACGCTTTCTCTTTACCCTGTCTATGTTTTTCTCTGTTTTGCCCCTTTCATCCCCGTTTTTGGCCTGTCCCTATCTTTCTTGTTCACTATCTCTAACTCTGTCTAGTCGTTCCTTTTTAACCGACGAAAATTTCCGAAGCGGTCACTTGTTCTGCTTTGTATTGCTTCTGTAAAAGTAGTCCGATTTCCATGATATTTGTGATAATTTTAATTGGGAGAACGCCAGGAATCCATTAGTGTTATTTTCATATCGATACGATGACGAATAATGAATCTCTTAACACGCTGTAATGAATATTTCACCCTCGACTGTGGGTCGCCGACCTCGATTCGCAGCGGTCGGCCGAGAATACATACCTGTTTCAGAAAAACTGTATTCTTTATTCTTTATTGTATCGATATGGAAGTGATACCGATGCATTTCTTATGTTTTTCAAATGAAAATTATACCAAATTTCATGTAAATCGAACTATTTTTAACGAAGTTTTGGAAATCAATTTATTATGAAGATTACTTAATTACGATCCGATTTGTGTCGTTTTTTGACCATTTTCATCGGGAACACATAAGGAAACGATTCACACCACTTTCGCCAAGATCCGATGAAAAATGTAAAATTTTTAATTCGTCACTTCTTAAGGGGCAACATTGTAAGGCCCCCCTGGACTCGAGGGTCGAAGTCCTTGAAACCCATCGAGGCACGGCTTATCGGTAGCGTTGCCTCTTGAGTCGAGGTTTGCTTGCGGCGAAAATTCTTGCGCGCCACACTTTTGGACGCGACACGCCTGACAACGGTTCTTCTCGCACGCAAGAACGTGGAATTCCGGCGCGTCACACTTCTAACCACGCACAAGATGCTAGCAAGAACGTCCGATGAGGTGGAAACTTTTCGTCCGCAAGGAGAATGCAGATCGCAATACAGTCGTTATAACTGAGTAATAAACCATTTCCATAATTTATAGCACCTTCAAGTAAACCAAATGTAGCTTCGTAAAAACAGATGTTTCAGTGTGCCCTACAGTAACAGCATTTATGATATCCTCTATAAGCCAGGTATATCGAGGAATTCGTATACTTTTCGCAAACCTACGTATATCGCGATCGTGTCTTGCCGATCGTTTCGCAGATCGATAATATACATGGAACAGGTAGTACACAATACAAGACTGCGCTGGTTCCTGGAAAAAGCATGTGGAATCGACGTAGAAATGGGAGCCCGAACTCGCTGTCTCTAACAAGGAGAGTATTTTAGGTGTCCGCCTCCGATCATTTTGATTTTCGGATATGTTATAATAATAATTGTTTATTAACGGAACTGAATTCCACTTGTACATAAGAAATGGCATCAAGGCCATTAAGCCTAAGTCAACGACATCGCAGATACCCATCAAATTAACATATAGAGGACCGAAAAATAAGAAATACGTGTTTTTTTATTTTTCCCCGTTTTCATATTTGGGGGGTGAAAACTGCGTTCAAAGTTAGGGGTGAAAATCATTTTTGTGGACTTTTTGAAAATCTGGTGAGTCAGTCATATTTCGCATTCAAAGACACAAAATTCGTCCATTGACACTATTCCCCTATCTCTAATAGTTCTCGAGATATTCCACAAAAAGGAGTTTTTAACCCTAACTTTGAACGCAGTTTTCACCCCCCAAATATGAAAACGGGGAAAAATAAAAAAACACGTATTTCTTATTTTTCGGTCCTCTATAACATATCCGAAAATCAAAAGGATCGGGGGCGGACACCTAAAATACTCTCCTTGTAAGTAGTGACGGGTACGATCTTCTGGCCTGCGAGAAGGAGCGCGCTCCTTCCGACGTTCCGGCACGCCACGCCAAATGCGTGCCGCAAGAACGTCCGTGTAAAGGCCGCAATTGAAGCGGCGGTAGCGAGTCGGGATTGATCGGCTTCTCCGCTTCCGACTACGCGAATCATATAGAAACGCGCAAATCCACCACCGGATATATATGTTTCCTTGCGAACGGTCCCATTACGTGGTCTGCGCAAAGACAAAAAATGGTGACGCTTAGCACCACGGAATCCGAGTACGTGGCGGCATCAACGGCCGCCAAGGGAAATAATCTGGATCACAACGCTGCTCAAAGACATCGCGTGTTCTTGTGAGAAGGCTACGACGCTGTAGATAAACAATCAGAGTGCAATAAGACTTGTCAAAAATCCCGAGTTTCACAAGCGCACGAAGCACATTGACATAAGGTATCACTACATCAGAGAAAGGGTAACTGATGGTAACCTAACAGTAGAATATGTTCCCACGGAACTGCAACGTACCGACATCCTTACAAAAGCACTGCCGAGAGGCCAATTCAAAAGACTATGTTCGATAATAGACGTTAGCTCAACGAGTGCGAGACGATCAAACGGTGGTAGTGTTAAAGAAGTTTGAATGATCCCGCGCTCGTTCGAGGCATGGCAGGCACCGACCTGGTCGTGTCAGGCGCCGATTAGCCGATCGGCGCTCGGCAATCTCCGCCTTTCGTCGCCGAACCGAACGGATCGCCCGATCCGTTCGGGAGCGAAAGACGAGCACTCTAGTTGTCGAGACTGCGCAATCAACATATGTACAAGTATTTCCAAATCTCTGTGTGATATAAAAAATCAAGATATTTGTTCGAACGTTCAGCCATTTCATTAACCCTTTATCTGTTATGTTTCCTTTGTAAACAATTAAAACCTTCATTTTTATCAGTTTTTAGTTTACAGCAAAAATAACAACATATTTGAAATCAGCAGGTCGAAATACGTAAGAATAAAACATAAAATAATTTATTCACAATTTTTCCTTACATATAAACAGGCCACTGTGGGGTGGTTCCAGGGTTGCTTAGCAAGATTTTCCTGGGAAAACTTATTAGATAGGGGGAACACCTACAGGACTGGTGGTAATGTGTGCATGAGACGCCACGATGGGAAACGAACTGTACAGCCAGCGTCGCTGGGAAATATGTTGTCGCTGGTCACTCGCTCGGCGCTGGCGTCGGTTTGTCTCCCATTGTGGCGTCTCACGCACACATTATGACCACTCCTGTAGGTGTTCCCACGTAATAAGTTTGCCTAAAAAAATGTTCCCCGGTAACCCTGTGTGGTTCGAATAATGTGGTGGAACTAACGGGACGATGGCCCGAACAAGTTTCAGAAACACTGCTCTAAACTAAAGTAACACGAATTTCGATAACAAAATCTTTTATTTATGGATAATGATACAATACACTTCAGTGAAAGGTTAATAAAATTTTTTGGTAATGTGCTGGACCTTCCTATTAGAAGCTGTTTTAAGCCAACCTTGTATTATACGTTTTCTGCCAGCTTTTTCTTTGTAATTCTTACTTTTTCTGTAGCCTAAACAAGAATTTCGACTATACGTTTATTATTAATCCCCCTGATAACAACAAAGTAGAGTCACGCAATCACATCCTCGATTTTGATTGGTGCCGCCATTTTTTGTCAAATGTGTGAAAATACAAATGCCGGTGTAGTATAGCGGTACATACAAAGTAGGCGGTGAGACAAAGGTAAGACATACACGAATATGATGAATATGATATTATTCATAAATTTATGACATTTGAACAGAAAATATCTGTTATATTTTTTCAATATGCAAACATACATAAAAAATGAATCATGTACCTATTTCACCTAATATTACTATATTAAAAGAAAAAGTAACGGCAATCCCCTAATGCGACATATTAAAAAAAATCTAGTACAGAAATAATATTGAGATACATTATTTGAATTACACTATCAACTACATAATTCAAACTGTTTCTTTCAAGAATTCGAGTTTTTGATCCGTTAGCGTTGTTTAGCGAAGCAACTGAGCGCGCGTCAAGGAAGTCGGGAATTCGCGAAAGGGGTGTTTAACTTAAGAGCACTTAACTTTAATCACTAAGTTTAATATTAAATCTAGGATAAGCACAACTATTTTCAGTTTATAATACAGGTCCGTTATGTACGTTTTACTACGATTAATTACAGTTTAAGAGTTTAGCGACACTGATTCCTACGCTGTAGGCAACCTTTAATAATCGGCGGCAAAGCACGTGGATTCGGCCCGAATCCAGTAAAGCGAAGCGATTTTAAGCAAAGCGGTGCAAGTGAAAGCGGTTTCAAGCGTGTTACCTTGTGGACGGCTCGTCGACTAGTAGATCGAGGAATTCTTATGCGATTTCCTCGAATCTACGGTCTCTCCCCCTTCCATCGATCGCATGATCGATGCTCCGCGTGAGCGAGGTGGGGCATACTAGGATTTGTCACACCTGGGTCCGCTCGGGGCCGGGAGATGGCGCGCCAAATACGATTTTGTAGGACCTCGTGTAGGTCTCAGATATAAATATGTTCAAATATATAATTGACTGGGTAATTAAAACACGTGGTTGAACTCAATAAAACCGTGTATATTTTACACGTCTAAACGACGTGCTGGTCGGCAAGGCAAGAGGCAAGATCGCCTCTTGCTCCTCGTCTCGATGAGACGATATCCCCACTCTCCACATCCCGGAGGAGTGGGGGAAAAACAGAGTGGGAGCTGTACGGTGCTCCCTACAGTACTCCCCCCCAAGACCTGAGGTCGATATTAAGTGCTAATACAAGTATTTACTTAATACTGCTATTGCGATAACATAACTACTTTGGTATCGAAATATCACAGTGCGATAAATCACGCACACTGGAATCACCGTGACTTCTGCGCAATTTGCACACGCGAACCTAACGCGATAAATTATGAACCGAAACGAAGTACGATTTCCTATTTTATGGAACGCAGTACCAAAGAGTGCTACCGATCTTACATGCTATCTGTATACAAAAGAAAATAAAATATTGAATATATAAACTTCACGCAGTATAACACAAGAGTGACTTGTGAATAATATACTATCATACATATCGCGCGCTTACAAATACGCAGTCTTGTAATAACTAAACCTAATCTTTGGACGTGGGTGGGAAAGCCACGCTTTTTCGCTTAAGGACGTTTTTACGTTTTAAGGACGGACGGAGTACCCATGGACGCGGAGGGATTGTCGTCGACTGTACCATCAGGCAGCGCGGGATCCGCAAGCTCGTCACACACCAGATGTGCTGGTTTGAGCAGCTCAACGGACACCGTTTTAGAAGCGCCATTCACTTCTACGTTGTAGACTCGATCAGTCACACGCTGTAATACCTTGTGCGGTCCTGTGTAAGGTCTCTCCAACGCCCTTTTCACCATGTTACGCAGAAACACGTGCGAACACGCGTGAAGCTCTTTAAAAATAAACGCACGCTTTTTATATTTATGCGCGACAGGCACTGGTTGCACCTGGCGCATGTGCTCCCGAAACTCATTAACAAAAATGTTCGGGTCTGGCACGAAATCATCTGGCAGAAAGAATTCTCTGGGCAGTCGCAAGGTCGTTCCAAACAAGAATTCGGCGGGCGATGCACTAGTATCAGATCGCACATGCGACCTGAGACCGAGAAGAACCGTCGAAAGTGTGCGAGGCCAGTTCGTGTCCGAATGACACATAATCGCTGCTTTGAATACGCGATGCCAGCGTTCAATTAACCCGTTTGATGCGGGGTGGTACGCAGTTGTGCGAACGCGCTCGCAGCCGATCAAGGCCAGAAGGGCCGTGAACAACCTCGACTCGAATTGGGCGCCCTGATCCGAAGTCAGAATCTTCGGTGCGCCGTATCGCGAAACCCATGTTTCAAAAAATACTTCCGCGACCGATTGCGCAGAAATCTCTCGCAAGGGCACCGCCTCGACCCACCGCGAGAACCTGTCTATCATCGTCACACAGTACTTGAAACCGTCGCGCTCAGGCAATGGACCGACAATGTCGACGTGCACGTGATCGAAACGGCCGTTAGGGGCCACGAATTGCCCGGGCAACAATTTCACATGACGCGATATCTTGGACTGTTGACAGTCTGTGCAGGTCTTGCACCACTTCGCAACGTCACGCTGCATGTTAGGCCATACGTAACGCTGCCGAATGACTCGATCCGTGACTTTCGCGCTCGGATGCGCCGGACGATGAAATAAGTTAAAAACCCTCTCACGAAGACTCAACGGAATATAAGGACGAATCGACTCGCCAGAAATCTCACAAAAGACCGTCGAGTGACTCGGTCCCCACTGGATCGCCTTCATTTTTAATGGAAAGTCAGGCGACTTACGAATCAATTCCAGCTGCTCGTCAGCCTTCTGCAGCTCAGCGAGCTGAACGAGCTCAATCTCGGCCGGCAAACGTAACGAGTCGACCCGAGAAAGCGCGTCCGCGACGACATTGTCGGCTCCCGCCACGTGCTCTACCCGAGTGGAGAACTGCGCGACGAATGATAACTGACGCGCCTGTCTGGGAGATGCCTTATCAGCTTTCTGCATAAACGCGTAGATCAGTGGTTTGTGGTCTGTAACCAAACCAAAATCACGACCCTCGACAAATGGTCGGAAATACCTCACCGCCTCGTACATTGCCGTGAGCTCGCGGTCGTAAGTACTGTAATTCCTCTGGGCAGAGGTGAACTTTTTTGAGAAAAACGCGAGTGGTTCCCGAACGCGCGAAACCGACAGCTGTTCCAAAACCGCGCCCATTGCGGAATCCGATGCGTCCGAAACCAAGCGCATATCTGTGTCGTGACGCGGATGAACTAACAGAACGGCGTTGACCAGGTCATCCTTGACCCTGGCGAACGCGTTTTCTGCCTCGACGGTCCACGCGATTTCCCGCTTGTCGTTTTTGCGAGAGTCGCAAAGGTAAGCGTTTAACGGTGCCTGAGCACTCGCCGAGTGCGGCAAATTCCTCCGGTAAAAATTTACCATACCGAGAAAACGGCGTAGTTCCACCACTGTCGTGGGCTTGGGAAAACTCGCGATCGCATCGACCTTCCGAACAGTGGGACGAATTCCCCTGCTGTCGACTGTGTGACCCAAGAAATCTAACTCGGGAACCCCGAACACGCATTTATCGACATTGAGGCGCAGGTGAAACTTCTTAAGCCTCTGAAACACCTCCCGCAGGTGGGCAGCATGCTCCTCTGGAGAGGATGGCGCTATTAAAATGTCATCTATATACACAAACGCGAAATCCAAATCCCCAAGCGCACGATTGATGTATCGTTGGAACGACTGCAGGGCATTGCGAAGACCGTAAGTCATGTAACCGTACTCGAACAACCCGAAGGGCGTGCAGACTGCAGTCTTTTGAATGTCCTCGGGGGCCATAGGTATCTGATTGTAGGCCCTGTGGAGATCAAGGGAAGAAAATATACTCCTACCCTGCAGATTGCAAGTGCAATCATGAAGGTGCGGAGTTGGATATTTATCCCGCGTAGTAACCGCATTCACCTTACGATAATCTCCACAGATCCTCCAAGACCCGTCCTTCTTACGAACCAAATGGATGGGACTGGCCCAAGGACTACTAGAGGGACGACAAATGCCAGCCGCGACCAGTGCTCTCAATTCGGCTTTTGCCGCTTTGAGTTTTTCCGACGTTAGACGCCGCGGACGCTCGGCAACGCGCGGCCCCGTCGTTAATATATAATGAAGAACATCCCGCTCCCCAGGAGGAGATAACTGAGACGCGCCCGTGATCTCCGGAAACTCCGCGAGAAGCTCGGAGAAGTTCGCAACCGGATTAACCGAACTCACCGATCGAGTCGTAACGGCCCTGGCGACCGCCAGAGTGTACATTTTGGTGGCCGTGTCGACGAGCCTACGCTTCTTAAGATCGACGAGCAAGCCATAGTGCTTCAACAAATCGGCACCAATAATTGGGTACGGTGTAACGAGTTACGCCGGTGGGACGACGATCTTACCCCCCACCACGCGCCCGACCGAGGTAGCGCGTACCGCGCTGGGCCAACGGTCTTGCCCCCCACCACTCGTCCGCAATACCGAGAACTGGCGCGAGAGGGTTTCACAGCGAGAGACTCTCTCGCTGCCGAAAATGTGCGGACGAGGACATACAGGTCGGGGGCATAGGCCTATTTGAGAGAGACCGCCTAGAGCGTTAGTACGAAGTACGCCTCTCCCGGAGACCTCCTGTGCGATTCCACGTTCTTGTGCCGAACCACTCGTTCTTGCGAAAGCCAAGCGCCCGTGTTTTGCACCAGTTCTCGTGCGTCCACAGACTGAGTCTCTGTGCATTTTTCGCCTCCACACCTCCACGGTTCCCAGAAGGACAGCGTGAGCCATCCTCTGGACGAAATACCGATAAACGCCATCGATCTCCCGAACAGAGCTATCTCTGTTCTCGAGAGCGTCCTTACAGTCGCCGACTCACCCGCGGGCTGTGCCCACTGGGTGACCGGACCCCCCCGACTCTCCGACCAGGGTCCATTGGCAGGGTTGGCCCGCCTGGACACCGAAGGGTCAAATCGTCTTTCCTCTCCATTCTCGCCGAATCGACCACCGATATACGCACCAAGATACGCGCCACGACACGCGCCGCGATACGCATCGCCGACCAACGCTCCGAAGTACGCGACGCGATCCGCGCCGATAGGCTAAGTCTAGGTTTAAGCCGTACATACTCTGTTTGCCAGCATAGACCTGGCCGGGATACCCTGTACTCTCGACGAAATAAATTATCGTACTCTACCTTACCTCTACGTATTCAGTCATTCGATCGGCGGCCCTGGACCACCGTCCTGAGCTGGCGATACGGTTCCTCCACCGTCCCACCGGTAACCCCGCGGTATAACGGTTACATTTGGCGCCCGAACAGGGACTTACAAAAGTACGGAGGACGATCGAATGACGGGGGTCAGCTGGGTGTACGAAAAGTCCAAAGCCGACCTCGTCGAGCTCGCGGTATCATACAAGCTCGACGCCACCGGATCCATCGACGCGCTGCGAGCGCGAATAGTGGCGCACCTTCGCAACACCACCATGCAGCGGGACATCGAAGCAGACATCCCACCCACCACGTCCAAAGCGATCTCCACGGTAGCCACTGTGGAGAACGCTCCGGACCCCGAAGAAACGCCGCTCGTCAGTTTTTCCCCCAAAACTAAGGGGAAAACAGAGGCAGCGAGAGACCATGGTCCACCTCCCGTCCAATACATGATGGACCGAGTACGAAGGTGGGGAGGTCATTACGACGGAGGAAAGGGCGCCGAGGACTTCCTGGAGCAGCTCGAAGACCTCCAGGATAGCTACGAGGTCGCCTCCGAACAAATTTTACGGTGCCTTACAGTAATTTTGAAAGGCGTGGCACTGCACTGGTTCCGCGTCGAGAAACAGAATCTCCCGACGTGGGACAAGTTCTTGCCGGCCTTCAAGCGGAGATTCATGCCGCGACGAACACGGCAAGAGCTGGAGAAGGCCATCCACCAACGCCTCCAAGGGTCGACCGAAACCGCGGCCGACTTTGCCGACCACCTACGGCTGCTGATGCGCCGCCACGGGGGAATTTCCGACGAGGACCAGCTGGAATGGGTCTACTCGAACCTCCGCCCCGAGTACCGCTTGTTTATCCACCGGAAGGACTTCGACACCTTGCCCGACCTCATCGACCTGGCAACCGACCACGAACGAGCACGAGCCGACGAAAAGGCCAGAGCCCCGACTAAAGCCCCGGACGAACCCCAAAAAGTCCGGGGATACCAGCGGCTCGCCGTGGTCGGCGACGAATACCGGAGGGAGGACTGCTGCTGGAGGTGCGGTCAACGCGGACACTACCGCCAAGACTGCCGTCGGCCAGCACGGCTGTTCTGCAGTCGCTGCGGAACCGAGGGGCGAGCCTCTCGAGACTGCAGATGCCAGGGACCGTCGGGAAACGCCAACGGAGCCGGCGGACGAGGCACCGACCGGAATACTCCACCCAGACGGCCTCGAAGGGAATAAGTGACGACGACCGGCCATTTATCCCGATCAAGGTCCACAGCCAATGGTTCCAAGCGCTCGTCGACACGGGGGCCTCACAATCATACGTGAGCCCCACGATGGCCAATTGGTGTCGAGAGCGCGGGAGCCCCGGAACCACGACGGACCGACTCGTCCGAGTGGCCAACGGCGCCACGGAACAACTCACCGAGGAGGTAATCTTGACCGCGCAAATCGGAGCTGAAGTACACGCCTTCCGATGCGCGGTCCTCCCAAACCTATCACACGACGTACTCCTCGGTGTCGACGTCCAACGGATCGTGGGGATGACCCTCCAGATCCAGCAGCTGCGGTGGAAACCACGAGAGGAAACCGCCACCGTCGAAGCTACCCCCGGCCTACGAGGATGCACCAGGGAACAAAGGCAGCGGCTGGAAGCATTCCTCGTAGAGGAGCTCGGCCATTTCGACCAGCTGCCCGGCCTCACCAACATGGCCAAACACCGCATCCGACTGAAGGCAGGCGCGGAGCCTGTTAAGCACCGGTATACGCCGAGGAATCCCGCCACCCAAGCCATTATCGACGAGGAGGTCACCCGAATGCTCGCGGAGGGCATCATTGAACCCTCGAACAGCCCGTGGAGCTCCCCGGTTGTGGTGGTCAAGAAGAAAAACGGAAAGCGAAGGTTCTGCATTGACTTTCGACGGGTCAACGAGGTCACCGAAAAGGACGCGTACCCGCTGCCCCAGGTCCAGGCTACCCTGGAGAAATTACGGGGGGCGCGGTACATCTCCACGATAGACCTGGCCAACGGATACTGGCAGGTACCTCTTGAACCGGAGAGCCGCCCGATCACCGCATTCACCGTACCGGGGAGGGGGCTGTTCCAGTTCAGAGTGATGCCTTTCGGGCTACACTCCGCGCCGGCCACCTTCCAACGCCTCCTGGACCAGATAATCGGCCCGCGGCTGGAGCCGCGGGCATTCGCCTACCTTGATGACATCATCGTGCTCGGGAGCACCTTCGAGGAACACCTGGACAACCTCCGCGAGGTGCTGCAGCGGCTACGGGCGGCCGGACTACGGCTGAACAAGGAGAAATGCCAGTTCGGCCGAACCGAGCTGCAGTACCTCGGCCACACCGTCACCGACCAGGGAGTAGCGACCGACCCAGAAAAAGTGCAGGCCATCGCTAGGATACCCGCCCCCACGAACCTGAAAGAATTGCGGCGATTTTTGGGAATGGTTTCGTGGTACCGGCGGTTTATCCCCAGATTCACGGACATCGCCGCCCCACTTAACCACCTGCTTCAAAAGAAAGTACGGTGGACATGGGGCGAAAGCGAGGAGAAGGCATTCGAGACCCTCCGGCAACAGCTGGCAACCGCCCCCGTACTCGCCTGCCCCGACTTCACCATTCCCTTCACGCTCCAGACGGACGCGAGCAACGAGGGGCTCGGCGCGGTTTTAACGCAAGAGATCCAGAACGAAGAACGCGTTATTTCGTACGCGAGCCGCACGCTGAGCCCCGCCGAGAAAAACTACTCGGTCACCGAGAAGGAGTGCCTCGCGGTCGTCTGTGGCATCCGGAAGATGCGGCCGTACCTGGAGGGGTACCACTTTACCGTCCTGACCGACCACCAGTCCTTAAAATGGTTGCGGACGATGGACAACCCCTCCGGCCGGTTGGCCCGCTGGGGCCTCGAGCTGCAGGAGTACGACTTCGACGTCCACTACCGGAAAGGGGCCAACAACCTGGTCGCCGACGCCCTCTCCCGGCAACCCGAAGGCGACTCCAAAGCCGCAGAGGTCACCAGCGTGGAGGCGCCAACCGGCTGCCCGTGGTACGAGCGCATGAAAACGGCCGCCGAAAACGAACCCCACCGTTACCCGGAGTACCACATCGTGGATGGGCACCTGTACCGCCACATCTCGGACGCCCACGGCCCCCGAACCGAGCTGGAGTGGAAGTGGTGCGTGCCCCAGCCGCTCCGAGAAACCGTACTCCGGGAAAATCACGACGCACCCACCGCTGGACACCTAGGAGGCAGCAAAACGGCAGCGCGGCTATCGCAACGCTACTTCTGGCCGGGAATGATCCGCGACGCGAAGCGATACGTCCGACGCTGCCAAAAATGCCTCGAATACAAGGCACTCCAGCGAGCGCCCGCGGGCGGTATGCAGACGACGCCCGCAGCAAACCCGTGGGACGTGGTGGCCGTCGATTTAGTGGGACCCCTGCCACGGTCAGCGAAAGGATTTACCATGCTGGCCGTGATGCAGGACAAATTCACTAAGTGGGTCGAGGTCCAACCACTACGACAGGCCACCGCCCCCGCCGTCACCAGGGCCCTCAAGGAGAGGGTCGTGCTCCGGTTCGGATGCCCTCGACGAGTAATCACGGACAACGGCCGGCAGTACGAAAGCAGGGACTTCACGGGACTGCTCCGGACATACGGCATCGAACACCGGCGGACGCCCCCGTACACCCCCCAGTGCAACCCAGTGGAGAGGGTCAACCGCGTCATCAAAACGATGATCGCGCAACTGACCGACGGAGACCATCGCCACTGGGACCACTGGCTGCCGGAAGTCATGTTCGCGTACAACACCGCGCGACATGACTCCACCGGATACACCCCGGCGTACCTCAACTACGGCCGGGAACCAGCCACCCCCGGGGCCCTCCGCCAACCACCGACCACGATCGCCGAGGAGGACACCGAAAACCGGGGCACCGACCGCAACGACGACGTCGAACGTCTGCGAGAGGCCATTCGCCTCGCCCGCCACGCGCAAGCCCAGGCCACAGAGGCGCAGAAGAAGTCCTACAACCTCCGGCGGCGGGACTGGCGGCCGCAGATCGGCGACAAGGTCATGCTCCGAGAGCACCCCTTGTCGTCCGCGGCCAAGAATGCAAAATTGGCACCGAAGTTCTCAGGGCCCCACGTGGTAAAGGAATACGTGGGGCCAAACCTGGTCCTGCTGCGGAGCGGAAGGAAGTCGTCCCGAAGGGCCCATTTACAGGACCTGAAGCCCTGCGGAGGAGAGGAGGGAGGCCTCCCTGTCGGGACGCAAGCCCCCACCACCGCCGACCAAACCACCGCCCCCCCCCCCCCCCCCGCGCAAGTGATCGAACGCGAAGCCGCCGAAGCCACCAAACGCGAAACAGCCCCTAATAACGACCACCAGGTGGCTTCGGCGATGAACGCCGCGGGATCGGTTTCCCGCTGCAGAAATCAGCGCGAGGAATCTGATAAAGCCCGCGGCGCACCGGAGGGGGAAAAAGCCAAATTCCACGAAAATGGCTCCAAAACCGAGAACCGCCCACGAGACCGCCAGAAAAGAGGCGGTAGCACTAAAGGCAGAAAATGCCAAAAGGCCGGTCGAGTGCCAGCTGCGGAAGCGGCCGGGGAACCCCCCGCAAGCCCCCCCCCCCGCAGCCAAACGGCGGCTGGACTTCGGCGGGCCCCCCCCCCTCCGGCACGAGGACCACCGGCAAGGCCAAAGCCACCGGCAAGGAAACCCTCCTCGACGATGGGGATCACCCTCGTCGAGGAGGTGGAGAAGACCAGGCTGCCTCCACCGATCCTGCCCGCACCGGCAAGCCCGACCACCGAGGCCAACTCAACACCAGCCCCGACGCCGGGACCAGCCGTCTCCCTACTGGCAGCGCTGCTGCAAGCACCGCCACCGCCTTGGAAGGCGATGGAGACGCCGCAGCAGCAGCCACCAGCCCCGACGCCGCAGCAGCAGCCGCCAGCCCGGACACCGCCGACGCAGCGACCAACGCCGCCGCCCCGTCCCCGGAACCCCCCGGCCCTAATGGACCTCGGCCTACCCCCACCCCCGACTGCCCAACCACCGCCACCGACGCCGCCACCCACTCCAATGGAGCAGTCGACACCGACGAAGCCGCCGGGACCCCCACCGCCGAGGCCTACGGCTCCACCGCCGAGGCAACCAAGGACGGAGCCGACGCCACCGCCGCAGCCGCCAGCACCGCCATCCCCTCCCCCGACGACCGCCGCATCGCCGTGGTCATACCACCCGGCCACCCCCGAGGACCGCCGGCTGGACCTGCCGGCCTTCCAGATCGGCCGGCGATACCAGGTCCCCATCCCCGGGGGAACAATGGAACTGAAGCTGCTGCGGCGGCAACAAATGCGGGTCCGCTGCCGCCCTCACCCCCAGCCCCCACAAATAGATTAAGCAACTATTTTAAGTAGGTTTAAGTAAAATGTAAGTAGGTTAAGTAGACTAAGTTAGCATAAATGTACAGTAGGCTAAGGATAGATTTAAGAGTAAAATAAACCGTTAGGCTAAGGTTATAATAAGAAAAACTAAAACAAGACCGAAACAAACACCACGCACAGAGGTCTGTGGGAGAGTGGGGTAAGATCGCGTCCTCCGAGGGGAGGAGGTGATGTAACGAGTTACGCCGGTGGGACGACGATCTTACCCCCCACCACGCGCCCGACCGAGGTAGCGCGTACCGCGCTGGGCCAACGGTCTTGCCCCCCACCACTCGTCCGCAATACCGAGAACTGGCGCGAGAGGGTTTCACAGCGAGAGACTCTCTCGCTGCCGAAAATGTGCGGACGAGGACATACAGGTCGGGGGCATAGGCCTATTTGAGAGAGACCGCCTAGAGCGTTAGTACGAAGTACGCCTCTCCCGGAGACCTCCTGTGCGATTCCACGTTCTTGTGCCGAACCACTCGTTCTTGCGAAAGCCAAGCGCCCGTGTTTTGCACCAGTTCTCGTGCGTCCACAGACTGAGTCTCTGTGCATTTTTCGCCTCCACACCTCCACGGTTCCCAGAAGGACAGCGTGAGCCATCCTCTGGACGAAATACCGATAACCGCCATCGATCTCCCGAACAGAGCTATCTCTGTTCTCGAGAGCGTCCTTACAGTCGCCGACTCACCCGCGGGCTGTGCCCACTGGGTGACCGGATCCCCCGACTCTCCGACCAGGGTCCATTGGCAGGGTTGGCCCGCCTGGACACCGAAGGGTCAAATCGTCTTTCCTCTCCATTCTCGCCGAATCGACCACCGATATACGCACCAAGATACGCGCCGCGACACGCGCCGCGATACGCATCGCCGACCAACGCTCCGAAGTACGCGACGCGAACCGCGCCGCGATCCGCGCCGATAGGCTAAGTCTAGGTTTAAGCCGTACATACTCTGTTTGCCAGCATAGACCTGGCCGGGATACCCTGTACTCTCGACGAAATAAATTATCGTACTCTACCTTACCTCTACGTATTCAGTCATTCGATCGGCGGCCCTGGACCACCGTCCTGAGCTGGCGATACGGTTCCTCCACCGTCCCACCGGTAACCCCGCGGTATAACGGTTACATTCCACCGGTACCGCCGCGATGCAGAAATTCCACCGGAATACGCGGCGCAACCCCAGGTCCAGTTCCCGGAGCGACTCGCCGAACGTGTCAATCCGAGTGTCGTTCGCGGCGAAAAGCTTACGCGCGGACGGCTTGATATCAAACTTCGGGTTCGCGGGAAGCAGTGAAATATCTGCCCCAGTGTCAATCAGGAATGACTGACCAGTCGCGCGATCGCGGACATGGAGACGATTCTCAGAACCCAATCCCTCACTGAACGTCTCCGCGCAGGAAGGACGAGTTAGTTTTTTTGTTTCCAAACTACATACTGCGAACACCATTCCCGACACCATAATGGGTTTTGGGGGAACTTCCTATGCGCGTAGCACAGTCCGGACTTGTCACGCTTTTGCGAGTCACTCCGGCCTCTACTGGTAGAACGCGGTCGGACCCGCGCTTGAGAACGCGCACGACCGGTTGACGACGACGCTGTCAACCGCTCGACCTGCTTGGTCAACGTCGCCACGCACGCCGCGAGACGAGACACCTCGTCCTCCAAACCAGACGACGACTTTTTCATGGATGAAGCCGCGCAGACCTCGACGGAGCCTGCGTTATCCGCGATTTTGTCCGCGACCTCCGCAAGACGCTCCAAGTCCTCGGATCCCGTTGCGACGAGGATTGCCCGATGACTTACGGGTAACTGATCCAGAAATATAGACCTAATGACTGCGTCATCGCATTTCCCAACGTTAAGATTCCGCAACCGACTTTGTTTAGAAAGCGGATTAAAGAAACGTAGCTAGGAAGTGTTACTCGGATTCAGGCACACTAGAATTCATTTATTCACGAGAGCACGAGAACAATTCTATTTAAGATAAGAAGAGTCAAGGTTGCAGTTACCGTTGGAGTTTATGTATGCGTCGCAGAAAATATATACACTATTTACAATAAGCTTTAATCGTTTTGTCCACAATTAATTTAGTCTAAACGTTAGTAATTAAGCGGATAGCAAGCACGAAGCCGATTTCCCAGCAAATGGGCAATCGTAGCGAAAAGGGAGCTATGAGCACAGCAGCGTATAAAACAGCAAAGGAAGCGTGTTAATTGTATCAGAGTCGCGAACAGACAAGGCCTTCCAGGAAATCGCGTTCGTTTTTCTGGAAGGAAGGAGTCCCCCTTCCATCGATCGCGAGTCGATGGGAGGGGTCCGTGATCGCTGCTCCACATGAGTCAGCGGGCCGGTGTCACTAATCGTCTAAATATAGGCGGGCTCACACAGATGGCGTGGTCATGCGGCTTTTCCGTACATTTCCCGCCCGCCTTCGTCGACCGACGAATTAGTCGCGTCCGAAGCTGATCAGGCGATTGGGTGGTTGGTATGGCGTGATCCGATTCCTCGACGGTGGCACCGCTGGACTCATGTGGAAGCGTCGGGCAACTAAGATGAAGCGAGTTAGTGTGTCGTTGAAGCAGGAAGTGAAGGTGTGTGTTCCGGTACCTGTGCAGACGGCAAAAAGACTAGTTTACACAATGGTCGTACAAATTCGGAACGTGCAGTTTTGACGGTGACCACGCGTGTTAATCCATCGGCACCCGCGTGAAGCCGAGTGATTCTGGCTAGCGGCCACCGGGTAGGTGGCGTCAATTCAGATTTTAATAAGCACAAGTCGCCGATCTGCGGCTGCGGGTGCTGATGGGTCCACTTGTTTCGAGCCTGCAGGGACTGTAAGTATTCGGAGGACCAACGTCTCCAGAATTGTAAGCGCAGCTGTTGCAGGAGGTGCCACCGAGACAGCCGCGAAGCGGGAACGTCGTCCACTAGGGGGTCGGGCACGCTAAGCAGAGCGTCCCCGATCAAGAAGTGTCCTGGTGTTAGTGTGGTTAAGTCACCAGGGTCATCGCTCATCCCCTGCAACGGTCGGGAATTCAGGCACGCCTCGATCTGGGACAGCAGGGTCGATAGCTCTTCGTAGGTGAGGTGCTGCTCCCCGATCACCCGCCGAAGGTGATATTTGGTGGACTTCACAGCAGCCTCCCATAGTCCCCCGAAGTGAGGGGCAGCCGGCGGGTTGAAGCGCCACTCGATACCGTCCCTCAGCAAGGCGGAATGGATCACCTCTCGTCGGGCGTCGCGGCGAGCCAGCATCTCCCGTAGCTCCCTGGCAGCGCCCACGAAGTTTGTGCCTCTGTCGCTCTGGATAACAGCACAGCAGCCTCGCCGAGACGTGAAACGCCGCAGAGCGGCGAGGAAAGCCTCCGTACTGCAATCAGAGACGAGCTCCAAGTGGACAGCGCGCGTGCTCATACATACGAATAACGCCACGTAGCCCTTCAGAGTGCGTTGACCTCGGCCGCGGGACATCAGGAGCGTAATGGGTCCTGCATAGTCAACTCCCACGTGCAGGAAGGGCCGGGCAGCCGTTACCCGCACTGCAGGTAGATCCCCCATTAGTTGCTGTCCTGTTGCAGCGCGCCAGCGAAGGCAAGTGACGCAGCGATGGAGGATGGCCTTCACCCGCTGTCGACCCTGAGGGATCCAGTACCGGTGACGCAAAGTGGCCAAGGTCAGTTGGGTACCTCCGTGTAGGGTTCTGCGGTGGGCCTCGTCCACCAGCAGCTCAGTCAACCGGTTGTCTCTGGGCAGCAGGATCTGATGTCGGGCGTCCAAGGGTAATGCAGCGTGCCGTAGACGACCCCCGACGCGCAGGAGGCCGCGGTCGTCTATGTAAGGGTTGAGACGCAATAGTCGGCTGCGGCTCGGTAGTGGTTGTCCCTTCTGCAGCTGCTGGATCTCAGAAGCATACTCCTGAGGCTGGATGAGGCGGAGCCAGCAGGTCAAGGCGGCATCTACCTCCGCTGGTAGCAGGTAGCTTCCTCTCGAGCTAGTTCGGCTCCTCCGCAGCCATCGCAGACACCAGGCCGTGGTTCTAAGGAGCAGAGAAATGTTGGAGTAGCGTTGTAACAGTGTCTCGCCCAATGCAGGTTCACCAGCCGCCACGTTGATGGTCGTCCGGGTCTCCAGGTCGGTTGGGGGTACTGGCAGCGGATCAGCGTGGCCCCAACCGCTCGGTGACGTCAGCCAGTCCGGCCCTGTCCACCAGAGTGCAAAACTCGGTAGTTGGCTTGGTGACAGTCCTCGGGAGGCACAGTCCGCGGGGTTGTCCTGGCTAGCCACGTGATGCCAGTTGGCCTCCGGCAACGTGCGTTGTATCTCGGACACCCGGTTGGCCACGTAAGTCTGCCAGCGAGCGGGATGTCCTTGGATCCAGGCCAGTGTGACAGTGGAGTCGCTCCACAAGTGAACGGCAGTTCCACTCAAACCCAAACTCTCGCAGGTGAGAGCGGTTAGCTTCGTCAGCAGGGCGGCAGCACACAGTTCAAGCCGGGGTAGCGTAATCCGTTTCAGCGGTGCCACTTTGGTCTTCGCCGTGACCAGCTGACTCCGGAAGGTGCCATCGTGATCGGCGACCCGAAGATATATGACGGCAGCATAGGCCCGCTCAGAGGCGTCCGCGAACCCATGTAGCTCCTGTAGTTGTGGGGCCTGTCGTACGCCGAGCCAGCGGGGAACAGCGATGCGGTTCAAGTCTACCAGTTCATCGAGAAATTGAGTCCAATAGTCGACCTCAACCGGCGGCAGCGGTGAGTCCCAATCTAATTGGAGTAACCAGAGAGATTGCATAAATATTTTGGCATTAATTGTAACTGGGGACACCAAACCCAGAGGATCAAATATCCTGGCAATCGTCGACAGGACTAAGCGCCTAGTTACGCAGCCGTCCGTGGATGTAGGCAGCACTTGAACCCGGAAACAATCGTCGGCCAGGCTCCAGTGGACCCCCAATGCTGTGTGTGTCTCTCCGCTCTGCCATTTGCACTCCGGAATGGTGTCACCGCGGGGTACTTGGTCCATCAGAGACGGTTCATTGGAGGCCCATTTGCGCAGATTGAAGCCGCCCGCCTTGCAGAGTTGGCGTAGTTCGACCTGTAGTTCCAGGGCTTCCTCCACAGAGTCGGCACCGGTCACGACGTCGTCCATATAAACGTCGCGTTGTAGAAGCGCAGCTGCTCGAGGATGACGGGATTGCTCGTCCAAGGCCAGTTGCCGTAATGTGCGGATGGCAAGGTATGGAGCACAGGCTAGCCCATAGGTGACCGTGTTAAGTTCATAATCACTTATGGCGTGGTCTTCTTTCGCCCTCCATAGTATCCGTTGGTATCGGCGATCATCCGGATGGAGCAAGATCTGGCGATACATTTTTTCGACGTCGGCTGTGAGGCAGACACGGAAAAGACGCCAGCGCAGTAGCAGTTGGTGGAGGCTCGGCAGCAGATTCGGCCCCACCATCAGCGTATCGTTCAACGATTGCCCCGATGACGTTGCGTGAGAGCCGTTAAATACCACCCGCAACTTGGTGGTAGTGCTGCTCTCCTTCAAGACTCCGTGGTGAGGTAGGTAGTACGACGGTCCGGAACGCTCACCTTGAACTAAGGACATGTGAGCAAGTTCACGATACTCACGCATAAATTCTTGATAGGCATGAGCGAACGCAGGTTCCCTGTTGAACTTGGCTTCCATTCTCTGCAGCATGCGTCGGGCACCGTGACGCGACTCGCCGAGCTCCATCCTGTCCCGTAATGGCAGGCGAACCATATAGCGGCCGGAGGGCAATCGCTGGTGGGTCGTCAGGTAGTGGTCTTCGCAGGTTTGCTCTTCCGGGGTATAGGCATTTGATACCACCAGTTCTTCCTGTTCCCAGAAGCGACGCACCAGTGGCAAGAGTTCCTCGGCGGCGGTGCACTGGAGGGATGATCGCTCGCGACTGTCAGCTGTTTCGCGTTCCGACGTGGCTGGTCCGGAAACGATCCAGCCCAGAGTGGTGTTCTGCGCTATGGGCTCCCCTGTGCGACCTCTGGCTATGCCATGGAGCAGGACCAAGGCGAAGGCGTCGGCTCCCAGCAGCATTTCAATCGGCCCGTCGGAGTCGAAGTTAGGATCTGCCAGCTTGAGGTCAGCGAGATGGTTCCAGGTCGATGCTCGGCGTTGTATACGTGGCTGATACGCTGTTATCCGAGGCATCACCAGAGCGGAGATCACGTGTCTCTCTGGTGAGTTGAAGTGAGAGGTGAATTCTAATGCGACTCTGCCCTTTACCCGCTCAGGTGCTTGGTTCCCGATGCCAAGGAGACGAATATTGGCGGAGCGTCGTGGCAGGCGTAGCTGCTGAGCCACCGCCTCGGTGATGATGGATACTTCACTGCCTTGGTCAACGAGAGCCCGCACTAGTCGTGGCGGGCCGCTGGGCGGTAGGAGCTTGACGCGTGCAGTGGCCAGCAGTACAGCAGGTAAACTGGTCGACTCACAGCTGGAGGTATTAGCAGAGACCTCGTGAGTACCAGCGCTGGCCTCATGGATCGTAGTGTGGTGCCTACCGTCGCATCGTTGGCATCTTTTCGCCGATTGACAGTCGAGAACTTGGTGTTTTCCTAGGCAATTATAACACAAGTTCGCGGCCTGCAGCGCCGCTCGACGCTCGGAGGCTGTCTTGTCCTTATACATTCGACAGTACAAAATGAAATGATTGGCCTTGCAGAGGCTGCACTGCTCAGGTGAGCGCTTAGTTTGGCTCACCTGATGAACCTTTGCCGTTTTTTGTGTTGTAGTTGGCTTCGTGTATCGGTTCCCGCTTCCTTTCCGTTGCTCCTCCAAGGCCTCCAGGGTGTTGACGCGTCCTTCCAGAAAGACTTGGAGTTCGTCGAAGGTAGGAGGCAGCTTCGTCTTACCGATGAGCGTTTCCCACTCGTATCTGGACTGTGGATCCATACGATCCACGATTAGATGGACGAGCCAGTCGCCACTGGCATCGAACGGCCGCTTCATGGCGGCCAGGGCCTTGACGGAGTCGCAGACGCTGTAGAAGAGTCGTTTAAGCTCGGGTCCCGACTCGCGTGGAATGGAAGGTAGGGCGAAGATCGTGTTCATCTGGGCCTTGACCATCAGTCGTTGATTGTCGTAGCGGTCTTGTAGCAATTCCCACGAAGCCTCGAAATTCTCTTCCCGCTCAGGCATATTGCGCAGGAGTAGAGCAGCATCACCGGTAAGGGTACCTCGTAAGTAGTGTAAGCGTTCGGCATCTGTTAATGTCGTGTCCTTGATCACTAGAGAGCGAAATAGCCCTTGAAACGACGGCCAATCCTTGTGTTTACCGTCGAAGGTCGGCAGGGGTAATCGCGGCAGAGAGGCCTTGGAGCGAACGGTTGCAACTTCCGCAGCGGGCCCACTTTTATCCACGGAAAGGCGCTCCACGGCGAGGGCGGCAGCCCTTTCCAGCTTGGTCAGGTCCGCTATCTTGTCCATGAGAAGGGACTCTTGCGTGGTGAAGACCTCCTCCATTTCTGCAAGGGTCAGAGTCTTCTCTTGGAAGTAGGCGTTGCCGGCAAACGCTAAGTCCGACGCCGCTAACGCAAGAAGCTGGTCATGTTGCAACTCATATTTCGTCCAGTTCTTTCGGAGAGTCTCCAGGCGAGAGATCACGTTGCTCTTTGTAATATTGTTCATTCCTACCTTTTTTAAATTATCGAACGCCCGAGTGATTCGACCGTTAAGGTCGCGCTGGCTTGTTACGAGGTGACTCATTGTTTGCAGGTGTAGAGGTCACGCGCGACGGTTGAACGGCACCAACGAACGTTCGAGCACTCGCGAACTGTTGCACAGGCACTGAGATCCGGCTCGAAGGACCAAAATGTTTAGAAAGCGGATTAAAGAAACGTAGCTAGGAAGTGTTACTCGGATTCAGGCACACTAGAATTCATTTATTCACGAGAGCACGAGAACAATTCTATTTAAGATAAGAAGAGTCAAGGTTGCAGTTACCGTTGGAGTTTATGTATGCGTCGCAGAAAATATATACACTATTTACAATAAGCTTTAATCGTTTTGTCCACAATTAATTTAGTCTAAACGTTAGTAATTAAGCGGATAGCAAGCACGAAGCCGATTTCCCAGCAAATGGGCAATCGTAGCGAAAAGGGAGCTATGAGCACAGCAGCGTATAAAACAGCAAAGGAAGCGTGTTAATTGTATCAGAGTCGCGAACAGACAAGGCCTTCCAGGAAATCGCGTTCGTTTTTCTGGAAGGAAGGAGTCCCCCTTCCATCGATCGCGAGTCGATGGGAGGGGTCCGTGATCGCTGCTCCACATGAGTCAGCGGGCCGGTGTCACTAATCGTCTAATTATAGGCGGGCTCACACAGATGGCGTGGTCATGCGGCTTTTCCGTACAGACTTAAAACAAGAGACGGCTTGCCGTCAGTGAGAACCTGCCCCTTCAATAATTTGCGCAAGTTACTTTCCTCGGAACCGGCAAACGTCGCGATGATCCGAGATTTGATTCGCTGGTAAATATCTGTCGGCGGTGAAGAAGTTAAAATAATGTCTTTCACGCTCCCCACGATCTCAGCGTCGAGACCGGCGAGCACGACGTCCGCCATAGTGCCCTCCACGGTAATTCGCGCATTGCGCAGGGTCGCCTCGACCTGCACAAACCATAAAATCGGATCCGAACGGAAAAATGTCGGAATTTTCGGGATCCGGTACGACGCATCGATACGCATCGAATCACTCGACACTTGCTCCGCGACCCGAGGAGTCTCGGATTGCGAAACGCGACGCGCGGACTCGAACGCCGCCAGACGTTGTTGCAAGTCCCAAACTTGGGCTACTAAATCAGTCACGTCTTCTTGTGACTTCTGGGAGTCGTCCTTATCGTCGGCCGTGGCGGACCGGAAACTCGCGGAGCGCGACGCCAAACTGACACGACGCACGAAAAGAAAACACCGGAATCGGGGGGTTATGGAACCTTCCGATCACTCAATGCGCTAACGCGAGGCCACAGTGAATCGGCCTTTCAGGCGGAAACCGTGGTCGGATACGCTACCGGCACGCGAGGGAAAACAATATGGCGGCACTTCCGCGTACGCTTCAAAAAAAAAATACGCGCGAAACAAAATGACGGAACTTCCGCTACCTGGGCTGGAACGTCGTCCCAACGCAAATACCTCGTAAACCACCCGTTTTATGGGTGAACGATTCGACGCTGAACTCCCCTGAGTCTCGCTGATGCAAGATGCGAAGGCTGGAACCCAAGGCGCCGGTGACGCTGATGTTTTCACCAAACCGATGCAAAGGGCGCCGGTGACGATGGCTTCGCGCAATCGTATCCAAGACGCAGATGATTTTACCAAAACGATGAACAAGGCGCCGGTGACGATGGCTTCACGCAATCGATTCACAGACGCTGATGATTTCACCAAGCGATGAACAAGGCGCCGGTGACGATGGCTTCACGCAATCGATTCACAGACGCTGATGATTTCACCAACGATGAACAAAGACGGTGGCGAAACCGCAAACGCCTTTCAGCATGCCAGACTCCTCTCAGGAACGACACGACCGAAGAGGCGACCACGTGGGAACCGTGATCGCGATCCATTGACTACGTGTGCATGCCACGCCGGGCGAATCCCTCTGGATCAGATCGATCCGCCACGATGATGCCCTCGTAGTGATGGGTGTCGTCTCGGCGCAACAATTGTTCAAGATTCAGGGAACCCGCCGCACAAAAACTGCTCTCGTGCAGGGAAGCGCGAGCCTTGCCGACCCCGCGTTATAAAATAGCAACCAAAATTACACTCAGTCGGGGTCACCACTGTAGGACCTCGTGTAGGTCTCAGATATAAATATGTTCAAATATGTAATTGACTGGGTAGTCATCGCTTTATATAACCTACCAAGTGTCATCTGTCAGAAACGGTATCCGTCATAACCTGCCAAGTGTCAAATAAGGTAAGTTGTCCAAATTTGAAATGTCACGAGTTTTTACACTACATGGGAGACTGAATGATTGTCTCAATTAACAAGGTGGGTCACCAAAATTTTTTAATAGATTTTTTTGTAGACTCGCAGACTTGGAAGTTGTCCGGAGAAGGTTCGACAGAGAAGCATCTTCTTTCGCATAAGTTACTGGAAATTTGTACCATGCATGTACAAAATATATATTATAACAAATTGCATTGCATTTAAATTGACAGATATTTTTATTATACCAGCAAATTATTTTTAATTTAGACTTTTTATGTAAAGCTTATAGAAATGAAGGGGACGCACAGGACTTAGATAAAAATGAAGGGGACGCACAGGCTTGGATAGAACTGAAGGGAACGCACAGGACTTGGATAAAAATGAAGGGGAAGCACAGGCTTGGAAGTTGTCCGGAGAAGATTAGATAGATAGGCAGAGCATCTTGTTTCGCACAAGTTTCTGGAAATTTGTCAAATAAGGTAAATCTACAAAATTTGTTAAACGACGTAGCATTAAGAATTATTAAGAAAATAGGTTATGGTGGACTGCTTGCAATGTAGAGCAAGTCACATTAGTGAAGAAAGTACGCTGAAAACACATCACCTTGATGCTTTTCAATCTTTTGTGAAAGACATTCGTAATACTTTAACTATACGCTCTCACCTCCTTTAGACACATTATGCAGTCTCTACAATTACTATAGCAAAAGGCCACCCTATTTCTATATTTCTATATAAATTCTACGTTAAGTCGTATAATTATTCTACGTTAAGTCGTATAATTAAAAAAAAATGTGGCTTTCATATATTTACAGATAATCGAAGCAGAAGATGATGTAGTGTGATCTACGTCAGGCTATGTACACACAAATTTGAAGGTAGGGTTTTGCACACGCAATTATTCATTCAATCATATTGACATATAAGCACGTGTGATAATTTATAAATAATTAGTAAATGTGTTCTATTTCAGTTAACGCTGCAGACGAAGAGAAAGTAACCCGCTGTACGAGCAAATGTAACAAGCATATTTTCATGTGTACGTGTAAAATAAATAAAACAGTTATTTTATAGGTAAAATTTAAAAAAAATATTTATTTTAATATATATATATATTAATATTATATTAATAGTTTATGTATTTTGGAGGGCCGCCACGACGGCCTCGGCCTCGGCCACGGCCACGGCCACGGTACCGCTCCGTGATTAACTCCCGGAGGAGGGCGGCCTGGTCCCTCACCGCCTGTATAACGGCCCAGTTTTCTAACTGGGCCCTCACCGCCCTCCCGCTGCGTCGGCTACGCGCTACGTGCGGTCCTGTAATTTGTGAAAACAATAAATTTATTAGTAAAATGTTTTTTGTTAGGAATAGGGACTTTAGTATTAGAAACTAGTTTTATGTTAGTAGGATAATCTGTTAGTTAAAAACACCGGATATACGTAACGGGCTTCCGGTCTGTAGTTGTTGCAAGGGGCACGCATGAAGTGCATAGGGTACGTGACTAGAGCTGTTCGAGTACTCGGAACAAGCGAGCCGGGATATACTCGGTTCGAATAACCGATCCGAACCGAGCGCTCGAAAGAACCGAGCGGCTCGAATGAACCGAGTAGCTCGAATAAAGCGAGCGGCTCGAATGAAGCGAGCCGATCGAATAGAAGCGAGCGGGTCGAAAGAAGCGAGCGGATCGAAAGAAGCGAGCGGCTGGAAGCAATCGGGTGGCTCGAACGATCCGAGCACGCGAGCAGATCTGGCGTACAGTATACAATGTATACAGGGTGTCCCAAAAATGTCGCGTTTCCTTGAAAGGGGTGACTCAGGGGGTGATTTGAAACAACTTTTTCCTTAGCGAAAATATTGTCCGAAGCTTCGTTAAGGAGATATTAAGCAAAAACCCCGACCAATCAGAGCGCGCGCCTTCCGCCTGAGTTCCCGCGGTAGCGTTGGCTACGAGGTAGGCGACCGCGCTTGTGCTACGAACGTACGTACAAGCAAGTCGGCATACATCGAAGGAAACCGCGTTACACATTTTTTTTTTAAAGCAGAATCTTAAATAAGAATAATTTGAAGTAAGAGGACAAGAAGTACGTAAATTTCGTTTTTAAATAAGGCATAAACGAAAAGCTAACGTAACAGAAAATGTACGACAAGTGATCGTAATTCGTTATTGAGGTAAAAATCCGTAGTTTAAGAACGGCCAACACAACTAAATTTAAAAAATAATATTAGGTGTATGAATAAATTATTTCCGACTGGAATTTCTATCGCGGTGGTATTCAGAAGCTGCCAGAAAAATGGCAAAAGGTAATAAACAATAATGGAAATTATTGCGATGATCGAGTTGTTTTCATATTTTTTAAATCGAACTGTTATTGTACCCTAAAATCGGAAAGAATTTATTTTCACACCTAATAATCACCAATAAATTAAAGAAAACTCACCCTTTCGGACATTCCTTTCCTTGCTTTCCTTCCCTTTTCGGAAACCTGTGTCACTAGGCCACTGTACCGATCCTGGTCATCGGCGTCCAGTGCTCAGCTGATCGCAGGGTCAATGTACCGAATATTCACTTCACTGCACGGCTACTAACACTGATCACTGAATTTATTTTTCACGGAACGTGTTGTTCCTACGTTATAAAAATTGGTGGCCGCGAAAGGGGCCGATTACTGTTAATTACTGGGACGAGATTACTACTACAGTAATTCGTCGTTAGTGTCACGTTTTTACCATGCGTTATAATCACGCTCACTATCCCCACCATTTCTTTGAATCCTTCAGTCGAGAGTGAGAGAATCCGAGAACGCGCGAGAGAACAAAAGAGTCGACACGAAGTTGTCGTCGGCTACGAATGGTGTCCGCATCGCGTTAGTATCACGCTGCCAGCCCCGATCGTCGTGATTCTAACAAGGCATTACTGTATTACCCGGCGAAAAGAAAACACGTGGCAGACTGTCTCGGGCTGTGCAGTCCGCTGCTGTGCAGCGATCAGATACGGATCCGACCGACGATCGTCAAAACAAAAGCGTAGGCTACGCTTGGTCAAATCGCTCTATCCCACTCGACCTCGTGTTTCGTTCGATCTCTTCGTCGCGCGGTGTGACAATGTATGTGGCAACTTCAGCCAATAACCAAAATACGTGTGCCCCGTCTTTAAAAGTGTGCCCAAATAGGTGACTCGACCAATCGTCACAGCAGCGGACTGCACAGCCCGAGACAGTCTGCCACGAGTTTTCTTTTCGCCGGGTAATAGTAGTAATCTCGTCCCAGTAATTAACAGTAATCGGCCCCTTTCGCAGCCACCAATTTTTATAACGTAGGAACAACACGTCCCGTGAAAAATAAATTCAGTGATCAGTGTTAGTAGCCGTGCAGTGAAGTGAATATTCGGTACATTAACCCGGACGCAGTGTGATCAGCTGAGCACTGGGCGCTACCCAACCATAAATCTTTTCGTCCACCGATAACCAGGATCGGTACAGTGACCCAGTGACACAGGTTTCCGGAAAGGGAAGGAAAGCAAGGAAAGGAATGTCCGAAAGGGTGAGTTTTCTTTAATTTATTGGTGATTATTAGGTGTGAAAATAAATTCTTTCCGATTTTAGGGTACAATAACAGTTCGATTTAAAAAATATGAAAACAACTCGATCATCGCAATAATTTCCATTATTGTTTATTACCTTTTGCCATTTTTCTGGCAGCTTCTGAATACCACCGCGATAGAAATTCCAGTCGGAAATAATTTATTCATACACCTAATATTATTTTTTAAATTTAGTTGTGTTGGCCGTTCTTAAACTACGGATTTTTACCTCAATAACGAATTACGATCACTTGTCGTACATTTTCTGTTACGTTAGCTTTTCGTTTATGCCTTATTTAAAAACGAAATTACGTACTTCTTGTCCTCTCACTTCAAATTATTCTTATTTAAGATTCTGCTTTAAAAAAAAAATGTGTAACGCGGTTTCCTTCGATGCATGCCGACTTGCTTGTTCGTACGTTCGTAGCACAAGCGCGGTCGCCTACCTCGTAGCCAACGCTACCGCGGGAACTCAGGCGGAAGGCGCGCGCTCCGATTGGTCGGGGTTTTTGCTTAATATCTCCTTAACGAAGCTTCGGACAATATTTTCGCTAAGGAAAAAGTTGTTTCAAATCACCCCCTGAGTCACCCCTTTCAAGGAAACGCGACATTTTTGGGACACCCTGTATACATCTTTCGTGCAGATCGAGTATGATAAATGTTTCGGATATTTTATCGTATGTTTTTCTAATGGAATACATAGGTATAATGATTGTTAAGGAGAGTCCAGAATTTTTATAACCTATATAGAAAACCGTTAGGCAGTAACAATTATTTTCTCGACTTTTTCTGATTACGATATAAATCAAATAACTATTCTTTATTTATTAGGAACACTATCTTTCTAATTTTGTATTTGTAAACGTACTCATATACTTTTCTTTATTTTACCTTCCTTTTCTTTGTTTTTCTCTTTCTTTTCGGTCTCCCTTCGTAATTGTGTTTGTGTTGTGTTATTATTAGCAAAGGGTGTTAATCGTTAATAAACAAATAAATATATAATCCTGAAACAGTTGGACTTATAAATCTCTTGCACAATTGATAGAATTTATTTCCCGACTTGTAATTAATGAAAAATTATAATATTATGTGTGCTCTATATATCTCACAACTTGTCAATGAAAATGAGGAATATTTGTAGGAGATCGTACGAAAACGCAACAAAACTAAGAAATATTAAAATAATATTTTGCACAATTTAATTATTCGCTGCAGTATATTACAAACTACACACATACAATGTACATATACATTAAGTCAATTTAATTTGTTTATTTCATATCGACGGGATAAACCCTTTATTACAGAAATATCATATAAGAAGAGAGAATACAGAGAGAACAGCGGAAATTAATCAGAATAAGTAGATAAAGTACAGAAAATTAAAGATAATACAGATATAAGTCCAACTGTTTCAGGATTATATATTTATTTGTTTATTAACAATTAACACCCTTTGCTAATAATAACACAACACAAACACAATTACGAAGGGAGACCGAAAAGAAAGAGAAAAACAAAGAAAAGGAAGGTAAAATAAAAAAAAGTATATGAGTACGTTTACAAATACAAAATTAGAAAGATAGTGATCCTAATAAATAAAGAATAGTTATTTGATTTATATCGTAATCAGAAAAAGTCGAGAAAATAATTGTTACTGCCTAACGGTTTTCTATATAGGTTATAAAAATTCTGGACTCTCCTTAACAATCATTATACCTATGTATTCCATTAGAAAAACATACGATAAAATATCCGAAAGATTTATCATACTCGATCTGCACGAAAGATGTATATACATTGTACACTGTACGCCAGATCTGCTCGCGTGCTCGGATCGTTCGAGCCACCCGATTGCTTCCAGCCGCTCGCTTCTTTCGATCCGCTCGCTTCTTTCGACCCGCTCGCTTCTATTCGATCGGCTCGCTTCATTCGAGCCGCTCGCTTTATTCGAGCTGCTCGTTTCATTCGAGCCGCTCGGTTCTTTCGAGCGCTCGGCTCGGATCGGAAACCGAGTCCCGGCTCGGCTCGAATTTCGAGCTACTCGTATATACGAGTACTCGAACAGCTCTATACGTGACACATCCTATGCACTTCATGCGCATTATGCGTGAATCGGAAAGCGCCCAAGGTAGCGTTGCAAGTAAGAGGGTCTGTTCCGATTTGCGCATTGAGCGCATGAAATTGGTGGCATCGCATTGGTGCAGTATTGACAAGTGAGAGAAATTCTAGAATTCCACCAATACGATGATACCAATTTCATGCGCTCAATGTGCGAATCGGAACAGACCCAGAGTATTCAACGAGTATCCAAAGAAATCCAAAGTGTAATGTTTATATAAATTCAGTTAAATAAATATATTTTATATTTTTTGGCTTTACTACAAGAAACACTGAAGTGGTTATTATTAATTAAACTCATCATTTTTATTTAAATTTAGACCTATTTTCAAATATCCTAAAAGCATATAACTTCTTAAAATTTTTATGTATTTACCATCTGCCTGGCTCGCTGGTGGTGGTGGTGCCTGTGCCTCTATGTGTTGCTGTGGCTGTGGCTGAGGCTGAGGCTCAGCCGATGGCAGCTCCGCCACGGTGATATTCGCCAGTTGCATGTCAAGGTCTAAATAAATGAATAAATTTCATCATCAAATGAGTGGAAAAATAAATTTTAATAAATGTATATAATAAATTTTTATTATTTACCATTCAGCATAGAGTCCGATATTTGACTTTCTTCTTCTGTCTACAAAAATAAATAAACAATTTATAATTAGCAAAAAAGATCAAGAATTCATAAAAGCAGCGTATGATAGAAGATAGTGATACATGTAGCGCAAGGGTACGTATTGTTCAATTGCAAATTGGAAATTAGGAAATATAAAAATTACATTACATTACATTACAAAATATGTTTCGTCTCATTACTTCACGAGCCTTTCAATCATAAAAAAAACTGTAACGTATTATATTTTTATTTTATGAACGATTCGCACTTATAACTAGTAGTAAAATAAGAAGATATTGGACACGTTTAAGTATATATTCTAACTTATAACGCCAACAATTAGAAATATCAAACATATCTGAGTTGAACGTAAACGAACATGTAAACTACAACATTTTGAGTCTTTGGTAGGCACTTTACCTACTTTAACTATGAATGGAAGTAGACCGTAACTGTATAGCAAGTAAAGTAATACAACAAGAAGATATGAGACACGTTGAAGCATATTCTAACTTATAACGCCAACGATTAGAAATATCAAACATATCTGAGTTGAACGTAAGCGAACATGTAAACTATAACATTATGAAAGTCTTTGATAGGCACTTTGCCTACGTTAAGTATCAGTGGGCGTAGAAAAGTATAGTAATACAACAAGAAGATATGAGACACGTTGAAGCATATTCTAACTTATAACGCCAACGATTAGAAATATCAAACACATCTGAGTTGAACGTAAGCGAACATGTAAACTATAACATTATGAAAGTCTTTGATAGGCACTTTGCCTACGTTAAGTATCAGTGGGCGTAGACCATAATGGTATAACAAGTAATACAACAAGAACATATTGGATACATAAAAGCATATTTTAAATCAGATATATTTCATACTTCTAATCGCTGGCGTTACAAGTTAGAATATGCTTCAACGTGTGCAATATCTTCATAGTTACAACTGCGAATCGTTCACAAAATAATGTTTTAATACGTTACAGTTTTTTGTATTGATAATATTATATTATATTATATGTTTTAATACAACATAATATTAAAACATAATATTTATATAAAACATAATATTATCAATACAAAAAACTGTAACGTATTAAAACATTATTTTGTGAACGATTCGCAGTTGTAACTAGTAGTGAAACAAGAAGATATTGCACACGTTGAAGCATATTCTAACTTGTAACGCCAGCGATTAGAAGTATGAAATATATCTGAGTTACAATATGCTTTATATAATGGAAAGGCTCGTGAAGTAATGAGAAGAAATATATTTTGTAATTTGTAATGTAATGTAATGTAATTTTTATTTTTGTAATCCGAATTTCCAATTTCCAATTTCCAATTGAACAATATGTATGCTTGCGCTAGATGTATGACTTTGTTCTATCCTTCTATCATACGCCGCTTGTAATCAGAATTTAAGTGACGAAAAATCTCATGAATCACGAACAAAACTATAAAACTAACGATTTAAAATAAATCACGAACATCTCACAAATAAAACTATCGAATACAGATAACCGGGCTAGAGTATTATGAATATAACGATAATTCTGCTATGAATATATGAATATTTTATTACTTACGTTTCCAGGCATCGTTGCGATTTCGAGTCACGATAGAGAATGAGCTTTCTCGCCACGTGCAACGATGAGGCGAGCTCCTCCGCTGCGCTTTTGTTTTTTAAGGAGCCCGCTTTTGGCATAGATACGGAAACACTCTGTCGCGGGCTCTTTGAATTGTTGATTTTTAAGCCGGGAAGCTAACAAGGGGACGCCACGGATGTGGAAATCGCTTTTGGAACAACAGTATATGGGGGTCGTAATACTCATGTAGTATGAAAATACCATTTCGGCTTTTTGTCAAGTGGGCTTTCGTTTTCAAGATATTGTAATTTAAAGTTTTTAACGTACGTAGTAATCCCGATATATATATATATATATATATATATACCATATCTATAGTTAACGTTAAAAATACGACTATTTTAACGGCTACCCCACTTCACCTGCTCGACAATCGCACTTGTCGAAAGTTTCGGAATGAAATATTTTCGCAGTACAAGAATATGAAAACACCGGTGAAAGAGATGATTAAAATAATATATGTTATGTTATAAATGCATTTTAATTAACCTTAAAATTTGCGTAGAGTAATAAACGTATATGATACGTAATATCCACAAAATATATTTCCACGGAAAAAGTTGTTAAAAACAAATAGGGAGTATGATGGATGAGTTGCGGGGGGACTTGAACACCGGCCGCCCTCGTGACAATCTGATGCGCTACCGTTGTGTCCACGGAACCTTCTTGAGGGTAGGTTACTATGGATGGTATATATTTTGGATTACTACGTACGTTAAAAACTTTAAATTACAATATCTCGAAAACGAAGGCCCATTCGACAAAAAGCCGAAATGGTACTTTCATACTACATGAATATTTACTGTATGTACATTAATTGTATGTAAGATCCGGATCGAATAACTAAAGTTGAAAGCGTAACCAAAAGGCGAGGGTAAAGAAGAACTGGCCCGATCGCGGCGGGACGTGACCGGTGGCACATTTTCTCGGTACGAGGAGGGCTCGCTCTGACCGACGGGCACATCAAAAAACAAAGCGGGCGACCGGAGCTCACGCATGTCACGGCGTCCGAAAATTCTTCCTCATTTCCTTGCATCTAAGTGTGCTTCATTATTATTAATTAAGGTGTACGCATAATGAAACGAACATATTTTCAACGAATAGGTTAATTCATTACATGTGTATTAAAATAATAGTCTGCGCAAATTTTTGCTAACCTATTTCTTTATTATTGAAATGTGTATCTTTTTAGTTTCAAGTCCCTTGGAAGGAAATTACCAATTCTTCTCGTCAGGAGGAGAAGCAAAAGAGAAAATATTATATTTGGTAAGTGACGTTTACATTTATTTATATGTAATAATACGTATGATATTACTTTAGTGTTTATTACAAATTTTTCGTTTTTTATAGGTTGGAATATTCCACAAAAAAGTAAAGTACACTCGCTGAAACGCTTTGCGCCATTCCGAGGAAATATATATATATATATAATAAACTTTACTGGCTGCATCGCGCCTTATCTTATTATAATATCACTCGATAAGCTGCATTGCGCTGTGTCTCGAGTATAACAACTTTCAAAAAAAGTTGGGCGTCCGCGATCGCATAATCGCCACGCATATATTTATATTATTGTACTATATAGTGTACTACAAATATAAAAAATAAAAGTATAATAATTCGTCATGTCTGTAATTAATAGTATTAATATCTTACCCCTCAGTTTTAATAATATGCAAATTCTGAATAGAGGGGAATGGTTAACAGACGACCATATTGAATATTTTCATATATTATTACAAGCTCACTCTAATTATAAACCACGTGAGACGTGGAGAGTTCAATTTCCTGATACAATTCAACCAGTTCCTGAAAATCAGGATCACATACAGATTTTGCACAAATGCGATAATTTTAAAACCAATGCAGGGGGGCATTGGGTTTGTAGCTTTTATAAATATAATGAAAGAAGAGTTTATATTTATGATTCGCTGAATTCCTTGCAGTTGCATCGTCATCATAAAATTTATGTTGAGAAATTATACCCTTTTTTGAACAAACATGACGGTACAATTGACGAAGAATTTATTGAATTTCCACATGTGCAAGCTCAACCTAACGGTCGGGATTGCGGAGTTTTTGCGATTGCATTTGCTGTCTCGTTATTATACAAAATATTACCAGACAAAGTAACGTACACTCATGCGTTGATGCGTCAACATTTGATCCACTTAATCGTATAGAACATTTTCCATGCACTCAGGATCAACAATTAACACGTTGTGTGCACGAATATGAATCTACAATTGGTAGTACAATTAATAAAAACCCATCTTGTGGAAATGATCCTGATTTTCAAATCGGTAAAAGTTACATTACTAACGAAACAGATAATACAATATCCCCAGTTCAAAATGTAGTACTTAGTGACAAAGAAGTCACCATATATACAAAAAATGTAATTCAGACAGATCCACCATTGGTTTCGAAGTCAAAAATTAGCAATGTAGACGTACCATCTAATAGATCAGAATACAAGTCTAATTATTATAAAAGGCGTAAAGAGGAAATTAGTTTAAAAAGAAAAGCTGTTTATAAAGCAAAGAAAGGGGAGTGTAACATGAAAAAAGGCAAAGACTGTAAAAAAAGGGGGAAAAGCATTTATAATTATGAATATTATAATGCACATAAAGAAGTGATATACGAAAAGCGGAAAGATTATTATAACGCCCACAAAGAAGGTATAATAAAAAAGAAAAAATACATTATGACGCAAATAAAAAAGTGAAATGCGGAAAGCGAAAAAATTATTATAAGCTAAATAAAGAAGGTATAATAAAAAAGGCAAAAATAGAGTATGACACAAATAAAGAAGTGAAATGCGAAAAGGGAAAAAATTATTATCAACTAAATAAAGAAATTATCTCCAAAAAGCGGAAGGTATATTATGATGAAATACGTAAGGAAGATAATTATAATAAAGTAGCGAAACGTCGTGCTGTTCTGAAAATAATAAAAAAATATCATAATATTGCTGTAACGAATAACAATATAGGAACCAAAAATAACAAAGAAACTTATATTAGAAAACTTTCAAAAATTATTAGCATGCCGTCCGGAGAAGCAAGTAGATTGGAAGCTGAGCGTATAATAAAGTGGTGTTTTCATATTAGGCAAAAGTACATTTTGGAAATGAGGAAACTGTTGAAAGATTGTAAAGAAAAAGTGGAAGTTTCTTTAACGCGCGCAGCAGAATGTTTAGAAGTTGATGACAGGATTAATGCTTTGTGTGGACAATCCAGACATACATCTTCTTCAGAATCATATTTTGCGGAAAGTTCGTACCATACTTTCACCGGTTCTGAATCAATCATACTGAATTCGGAAGGGAAAGCTATAAACGTTCTACCTGTATTGCAATCGAAGAAGACGACAAAAGCATGGCATTGTAGTTATCTTTGTAAAACAAAAAATGTTGAAACTCTGAATAATTTACAGGATTTCTTCAAACGATTGTTAGAATGCTCATTAAAAAAGGTACATAAGTTGAACAACCATATCAGTAGCTGTTCTAATAAAGTGCATGCTGAAAAAGTTGGCCATTCTCATGGTTGTTACATAAACCCTAAAGTATGTAAGTCCAATTTTTTAGCCTTTGAGATACTGGCACCTCACTTTCCGGATTTACGAAATTTGAAAAGAATGATACACAGAATAGTGTACATTTATAAACACCTATTACATAATTTAGACAAAGCTTTAAACGACAGTGACCTTGAGACACTTGGTCGAATAACACTGCAAGCTCGGAAAGCAGCTGAAGCGTTACAAAAAAATAATACTGACGTAAGTTTGAACGAAGAAGAGATTATATCTCGATATTATTTAGCATTTAAAGCTTTCACAAAGCGGTCTATGGACACACCACGCATCCCGTGCGTTTCCTGCGAGAAACTCTGTTTTCAAAGAGAGGTTCGTAAGTTTGATATTTCTAAAAGAACATATAAGGGAAATGTAATGCAAACATTGTTAAATCATATTGGATACAAAGTTGGTGACATGCATTTTATTTGCCGATATTGTCACGATAAAATTCGCAAAGATTCCATACCACCAAAATGTATTTTAAATAAGCTTGATGTACGTTCAGTTCCAGAAATAGCAGTGTTGAACGATTACGAACGAATTCTCATTCAAAGAGCTAAACCGTTTCAAACGGTTGTGAGAATGGATACAGTAATGCGTAAAAATATGCCACATAAACATATGTTTCCAAAAGTAAAGGGGAGAACATTTCACCTTCCTTTACCGTTAGAAGAAAATTTAAAAAAAATCTGTCCTTCGACCGAACCTTTAAATCAAAATCATGAATTATACATATTGGTGCGAGGCGTTCCAACAAAATCTAAAATAGTTTGGGAAAAGTTAGTTGACTTGAAGAAAGTATGGAATGCCTTAGTATGGTTGAAAGCCAATAATCCTCTATACTCAGAAATTGTTTTACCACAATCGCACGATTTATTGCTGAGTGCCAAATTACCAGATACAGAATTTCAAGAAGAAGTTGTTGCCAATGATGATAATAACGAATCTATCGAGGACGTTGAAGGTGAAACACTTAATATCGATGAAAACCACAAACGTGCATTATTGACGCAAATGTCACAATCTGATTCATATTATGATCAGTTTACGATTTATCCAATGTATGACAAAAGGGTTAACGAATCTGCTACCGCACTCTATCAAATGCTTAAAGTTCAGGACATTCCGTTGGGCCATCGTGCTGAACACTTAGATGTGAAATGTTTCCCAGATTTATATCCTTATGGGGTGAACGGACAGCATGAAGAAAGATTGGTTCGTTTGACTGATCATGAATTCATTAAGTCCAAACTGATGTCCAAGCATTCGCAATTTCGATTGAACATGCAATATATTTTTCATTTATTACACGATACCAATATGCGGCAATTGAACGCTGGAATTTTTCACAAAATGAACGTCGTAAATCCACGTGAAAAATACACAGCTGCTGGTTTTCTAGAGCAACTCTCTAAAGATCAGCTACAAACGAACTTGAACACTATATTTTCCAGATTACGTAATACAGCACAGTATTGGCGAAAACCGAGAAATGATTTGAACTGTATGATACACCATTATGAACCAGCTACATGGTTCCTCACGCTCAGTCCAAGTGAGTGGCTATGGACAGATTTAATAGAATATCTTCGTGATGTAAACGGCCCATCGGTGGCTAAAATGTCGCCGAACGAACTCATTGCTTCTGATCCCGTTTCAACTTCTCGATTTATAGATAATACATTCCACGCTATGCTGGATTTCATTTGTTCGCCTGACAATCCGATTGGCAAGGTCACTCATTACTTTTGGCGCAGAGAATATCAGAGCAGGGGATTACAACATTTTCATCTTTTAATTTGGATTGAAGATGCTCCTATAATCGATAAATCTTCGAAGGAAGAAGTAGCAGCATTCATTATGAAATACGTCACTTGCAGATTGCCATCACCGCATGTGTCGCCAGAATTATATAGACGTGTAATTGCACATCAAATGCATAAATGCAATAGTTACTGTCTACGCAACAAAAAAACTAAAAATTCCTTCTGTAAAGTATGTCGATTTTCATTTCCACGTCCAGTTACAGATACTTTGATAATAAGGGATGTGGCTGTTTCTATAGGTGCTAGAAAACAATTGAAAGCAAAAGGTAGACTCTATGATCTTCCACGTTCAATAAAGGAAGTTCGTATCAATGATTTTAATGCTGTCGTTCTTACGGTTTGGAGAGGTAACATGGATATACAATATATTGGGGAAAAGACAGGGTTGGTGACATGTTACTGTACTAAGTACGTGTCGAAGCCGGAAAAAAGTTACGCTACGGACACTATGGCAGCAATAAATTCTACTAAGTCATTGGCTAGTCTGCTGTGCAACCTTGGAATGCGCATGCTAAATCATAGAGAATGTGGAGCGCCTGAATGCGCCGATACTCTTTTAGGATTATCATTGCATGGCACTGACTCCAGTACTACTATTAGATGGTTAGATGTAAATATACTGAGAAGTAGGAAATTGAAAACTCGCAAAGAGATTGAGGATCTGGTAGGTGAATCAACAGACATATTTTGTCCATCCCTCATAGATGATTACTATCCCAATAGACCCAAGGAATTAGAATCTACGCATCTGTACGATTTTGCTATGTGGTATGACGTTACTAAAATTAGACCGTCTGAAAAAACTGAATATTATGAAATCTGTCCATCTTTGTTTTTGAAAAAAAGGCCAAGAGGGTATCTTATCAATCATTATAAGTACAATGTTCAAATCCAACCTGAGAATTATTATTTCTCATTATTATTATTATTCAAACCTTGGAGAAACACCGACGAATTGAAAAATGGATTTAACACATATGCGGGAGCTTTTTTGTCGCTAGAATCACAATTGACAGAAGCAGTTCAGTATCACGAACGAATAACGGATATTCAAGAAGCGCGTGATCATATAAAGGAAGAAATTGAAAAGAACGTGTTGAATACTGTCGAACAAGAAGAAAATGATCAAGGCGATCACCCAATAGAGTGTGTCCCCGTTGAAACTGTTGGTGCCATGAAAGATTTTAAAGACGCGGGAAATAAATTTGACTGTGGTGATCTTCAAGAAATGATTTCGGAATTGAACCATGATCAAAAGCGGATATTTGATAAAGTTACTAAGTCCTTGACGTCTAACGATAACATTCTCAGACTTTATGTGAGTGGAGAAGGTGGCACTGGGAAAAGTTTTTTAATAAAAACTATCAGACACTGGATCAAGCAGACTATCGGAAAAGACACAGCAGTAACTGGTCCTACTGGAATCGCAGCTTTTAATATCGATTGTCTTACTATACACCGATTATTCCAATTACCCGTAGAACATGGGCATACAGCCCAGTATAGCCAACTTAGCGATGCAGCCCTTCAAATTGTACGAGATCAACTCAAAAATGTTGCTCTAGTAATCATCGATGGAATTTCGATGGTTTCTAACGTAACTTTCCTGTACATACATTTGCGACTTACAGAAATATTTGATACTACAGATTCCGATGATGCTTGGTTCGGAAAAAAGCCTATGTTGCTATTTGGTGACTTACTACAACTTCCTCCTGTTCACGAAGAACCTGCTTTTATACAATTATCCAATAAGAGTATAGAGAAAAATGTTGGAGGATTAGGTTCTTATAATTTATGGTCTGCCTTGTTTAGCTATGACGAATTGACAATAAACATGCGACAGCAGGGTGATAATATTTACAAAGAGATCTTGTCGAGAATTCGGACCGGAGTAGTGACCGTTTCAGATACGAAGCTTTTAGAATCGAGGAAATTAAATTTCAAAGCGACAAATTGTAATGACCGATTAAAGGAATTAAGTGATTACATGCTTAATGTGGGATCTAATACGGTGTGTTTACTTCCCACATGTGTTCAGTGTGATGTTTTGAACGCTGCAATGCTGAGTCGATTTCCGTCCGAAGAAATCCATTTGATTGCTCATGATACAACGAATTGTGCACCGTACTTGAAAAAAAAGGTGTCAAAGGTACTGAACACTAATGACGATGATAGCTCCCGAACGGCGGGACTTGCAAGGGTCGTAATTGTTAAAGTAGGAGTGCAAATCATGATTAGAAGAAATATTGATGTTACGGTAGGTCTTGTCAACGGTACCATTGCTAAACTTGTTTCAGTTACACGAGGTGTTGATAATGACGTCGAAAAATGGAAAATTATATTACCCACGGGGCAAGAACATATAATAGAACGTGTAAGTATTAAATTTGAAGTAATGGATAGAGCGTTCGTTATTAGAAAATAATTTCCGATTTGCCTCAGCTATGGTATAACTATTCACAAAACTCAAGGACTAAGCTTGCAGAATGCTGTCATAGAAGCAGGTAATTCAATATTTACTTGCGGACAAACTTACGTTGCTCTTTCTCGGGTGACCACATTACAAGGACTGCATCTTATCAATTATGATCCATCTTCCGTAAAGGCACAAGAATCGGCTATAATAGAGTACAATAGATTGCGAAAAAAATATAGACCTGATCTTATGACTATTTCCATTTCTAAAAACCGCGTTCTCAATGTTCGTGATGCTGTTTGGGCAGTACCTAATTATAATGTATCCGAATGTCAGAATACTAATGATCACATCGTGGATACTATTCAATACTACGTCAGAGGTCTCCCGAATTCTGATGGTGTGTCTTGTTATGCGAATGCCACGATCCAATGTATGTTATATTGTTCATCAATAAGAGAAAACTTATTTTCGACTGAAGAAGCTGATCATATTATAAAAGTCTTTATGGACCAATATAAATCGGATCAAAGTCCAAACATAATATCATTACGGCAATTCGCAGGAGAAAAATACGCTAACAATCAGATACATGATGCAGCTGAGTTTATTACCTCTGTTTGTGATCATGAGATTCTTATTAAGAATGCAGTACAACACGAAATTACAACGGTATTAAGATGTTTAGAGTGTAATTACACAAGTACTACTATCAGTACAAATTGTGTGGTACATCTTGCACTGCCCAAGATGTTAAAAAAAAATCATTTGAATTTCAAGATATAATAAAACACAATTTCGCAGGATGGAAAAATCTGAAAGATTCTTGCCCTAATTGTGATAATTCAAATTCAAACACAATAAAGAAAATCGATATAACTGCTTCCAAACAAATTCTTATTGCAAAATTACATTTGTTCGATCACGATAGTAGTGGAACAACAACGAAAGTGGAAAATTTCTACATCAAAGCAATACCTACTACTAAAATACAAATGGGGGATCACTGTTATAAACTTAAGGCAGCGATTTTCCACCACGGTAAAAGTATTGCCGATGGTCATTACACGAGTATGGTAAGGGGCAAGGGCACAGCGTGGGTATCCGTTGATGATTTACGAGTAGAAAAACAAGCTTGGCCACGAAATGCTAAAAATGCATACATATTTTTCTTCGAAAGGTGTTAATCGTGGTTGTTATTACAGTTCAATGTCAATGTTAAATACGTTCAGCGCCATAAAATACATATAAATCTTTTCGTAGTTGTTAAACTTACGTAGAATTTATCCTTAACCAAAAAATAAATAAAGTACACTCGGTGAGCTGCTTTGCGCTATTACGAGTATTCCAAGTATATACCTTACCCTCTAACGTCTCTAGATAGTCTGCAGGGCGCCATAAACACGTAAACGTGTGACGAAGATAGATCAGAATTTATAATTTATTGGGATTTCCTTACTTTTTCCTTATTTTTAGCACACGTGGCAGTCAACTTCAAAAAAGTAAAAAAATTACGCCAAGTACAGTAATTCGTCGTTAGAATCACGACGATCGGGGCTGGCAGCGTGATACTAACGCGATGCGGACACCATTCGTAGCCGACGACAACTTCGTGTCGACTCTTTTGTTCTCTCGCACGTTCTCGGATTCTCTCACTCTCGACTGAAGGATGGTGGGGATAGTGAGCGTGATTATAACGCATGGTAAAAACGTGACACTAACGACGAATTATTGTACATGAATTATCTTTGTAAAAAGAAGTGAGATCCCCATAAAAAAACTTTAAAAAGGTAAAAAAAGTTACGCCAAGTACATGAATTATCTTTGTAACAAGAAGTGAGATCCCCATAAAAAACTTTCAAAAAGTAAAAAAATTACGCCAAGTACATTAATTATCTTTGTAAAAAGAAGTGAGACCCCCTTAAAAAACTTTCAAAAAGTAAAAAAATCACAAAAAAAAGAAGATAATAATATAAATCACAAAAAAATAGAAGAAAATATGAATTATCTTTGTAAAAAGAAGTGAGATCCCCATAAAAAACTTTTGAAAAGTAAAAAAATCACAAAAAATAAAAGATAATAATATAAATCACAAAAATATAGAAGAAAATATACAATATAAAAAGAGATGTGAAATCAAAATGAGCTGCAAGTACATAAAGGTGCTTTCCAACTGCCCTTAAGATGACACAACTACATAGACACAGCTAAAATGCTGTGTGCATACATTCCATTACTCATATCGCGGACATTTTAATTAACCCATCAAAAAGAATCCCAATTAAAAACATTGTCGTAAATTAATTAATAGCTTTACAAAATTAATATACAAAATTGCGCCTATTATAACAATGGCTACTTATACAAAAAAATGTATTAAATAATATTAAGCAGATATATTTTTATTCAAATAAATATTTTAATACGAATAAATATTTTATTTTATTCAAAATACTTGGCGCTGCGAAACCGAAAAAATATTAATTGTCTTAGTATTAATTAATAATTTACAATAACTCCCATACAATCTAAAATACATAAACATATACATATTACAAATGCAGTCAGATTTATTCTATATATATATTATATTTAACTGTAATATCATACGTAGCATATGCACACGCACACATACACACATTCACGAACGCACGCACAAGAAAGAAAGAAAAAGATTAATGCAATTTATACATATGTATTCAGTTTAGCAACACCAATTCGGTGAGCAGCGCCAAGTATTTTGAATAAAATAAAATATTTATTCGTATTAAAATATTTATTTGAATAAAAATATATCTGCTTAATATTATTTAATACATTTTTTTGTATAAGTAGCCATTGTTATAATAGGCGCAATTTTGTATATTAATTTTGTAAAGCTATTAATTAATTTACGACAATGTTTTTAATTGGGATATATATCACGGCAAGTCACGTACTGCGAGAGTCGCCGTCTTCAGTCTTACGCCGATGCGCAATGAGAGCACCTGTCTACACGGCGCCGGTTTAAGTAATAAACTATACTTCTGTTCATTAAGACTATTGAGTATTTTCACCATCTTTTCCATCCATGCAATATACAACAAGGATCTTAGAGTAATTAGATTTAAGTAGGAATAAGTTGTAGGATTAAGTTGTTGTACAAGTAGAGTATATTGTTTGGAAAGAGTTTCCAGTTGTTTTATAAGTGCGGAACACTAACACTTAACACGCGAGAATGTTGTAAAACACAAGAATTGAGTACTCTCTTTCTCTCTCTCGGCGCAATACCTGATACGAGTGCTTCCTGATTATTGTCTGAGAACCGACTAACTAGCATGATTATCACGAGGAACCGCGGCGCTCCGATAGGAGGGAGGGGGGTGGGAGAGAAGCACTTGTGTATTTCCTGAAGCTCCAGATGGAGACACCGTGATAAAAGGCCACTTATGGCTTACAATTCTTACGTCTAGGAATTATATATAAGATATTTACAATATTTACAGTGTACACGAAACACAAACTTTTCAACTAATTCAATTGTAAATTATTGTAATCATCGGTGTAATTGAATTGGACTTCCGTTTCCGGTGTGATTGAGAGAGAGTGTGTGGAAGAAGCGTAGGAAATTAGAAGTAGAGGAAAGAGGTGAGAAAAAGTGTAGGAGAGAACGAGAAAGTGTGGAGGCGCACAGTGGCGTAGGAGGAAGGTGTACAGCGCAGGAGAAGCGTGGGGGCAGAGAACGCGAAGGAGGTGCGACGGTTAAAAGAATTTGGAGGTTAGGGTGAAGGAAGTGAAAAAGGAGAAAAAAAGGGGTTAGGAGTGAAGGTGAGAGCGTGGAGGTAGGTAGTGAAGTGAGAAGAAAGATTTGTGCACAACAGGATCGTGGGTGGAGAAGGTGAAGGGGTGATTGAAGAGGAAAAGAATTTGGAGGTTAGGGTATCGCAGGCGGCTGCGCAGGAGTTGAGGAAAGAAAGTCGGTAAGGTAGGGAGCGAAGAGTGGGTAAGAAAGGAAACGTACGTGCAGCCAGAGAAAGTATAGGAAGGACAATAAGAACGAGTAAGAATGGGAGACGAAAGGGGGGAAGAGGAGGAGATGGGAATAGGGATAAAGAAAAAGGTGGAAAGAATACAGAGGGAGAGAAGTAACAGTACGGGAAGAATAGAAGAATATTTTGGTAAAAAAAGGGTGAGGGTAGAAAATGATACGGAGAGGGAGGAGGCTTTCAGGAGCAGTAAGGTAGTGGCAAGATCCACATGGGCAGGGGAAAGGAGGGAAAGAGGAGGAAGAAGGTAAAGAAGAGATGATGGAAATATTGAAGAGTATGAGGAAGGAGATAGCAGAGGGGAGAGAGGAGGTGAGGGAGGTAGCGAGGAAGCATGAAGAAAAACTGAAAAAGGAAATAAAGGAATTAAAGGAAGAGTTGAGAAGGAGAGACGAGGTATGAGAGGAGGAAAGGAGGGAGACAAGGAGGGAGATAGAGAAATTGATGGGGAGAGTAGAAAAAATAGAGAAGGAAGGAGGAAAAGGGGAGGGAGGGATAAATGAAAGAATAGAAAAGCTGGAATTAGAAATGAAGCAAGGGAAAGAAAAAAAAGGAGATGAGAAGATAGCAGAAAAGGTAAAAGAACTAGAGTGGAGATTGGAGGAAAAGGAGAGAGAGGAGAGGAGGAATAATATGTTAGTGAAAGGGATACAAGGAAGGGGGGAGAATGTGAAGGATGAGGTGGAGAAGCTATTCAAAAGCATAGGAGTGGAAGAAGAAATAGAATCAGTAAAAAGAATAGGGAAGGGGGAAGGGATGGTGATAGTAAGAGTGAAAGATAAGGAGACAAAAAGAAAGGTGATGGAAGCAAAAAAGAAACTAGCCGGTAGAAAAGAGAGAATAGAGGACGATTTAACATGGAAAGAAAGGAAAATGAGGTGGGGAATAGAAGAGATTGCGAGGGAACAGAGAAGGAAAGGAAAAAGAGTACTAGTAAGATATGGTAGGATAAGAATAGAAGAGCAATGGTGGAAATGGGATGAAAAGAACGAGGTGTTAAGGGACGAAGAAGGAAGGGAGAAAAGTGGAAGTAGGGAAGAGGTAGAGCGGGTAGGGAAGGAGGGGGAAGGGCAGGGACAGGGAGGGAAAAAAGGGGGATAGAAGGAAGGAAGGAAAAGACACAGGGAGAAGAGAGAAAAGGGAAAGAAAGGTACAGGATAGCATGGTGGAACGTGGCAGGTTTGGCGAGAAAGGACAAACAATTTTGGAACAGACTAGAAAAATGGGATGTAGTGATAATGTTGGAGGCGTGGGTAGAGGAGAAAGGATGGGGATGGATAAGAAGTAAGCTACCGAAAGTATACATATGGAAAATGCAAGCGGCGAAGAGAGAAAGAAATAAAGGGAGAGCCAAAGGAGGAATAGTAGCAGGAGTAAGGAAGGAACTGGTGGAAGGGATGACAGGGGGTATGAAAGAAGGGGGAGAAGGTGTGATGGAAGTAAACATTAAAATAGGCAGAATGAAATGGAAGATAGTAGGAGTGTACATAAATGGGGACATGGAAGAAAAACTGGAAAAGTTAAAGGAATGGACAGAAAACGGGGAGCAGGAGTGAGAAACGTTAATAGGGGGTGATTGGAACGCAAGGACGGGCAGGAGAGGAGGATGGGAAATGGAGGCAGGGGAAGAAGTGAGAAGAGAGTGGAAGGATGAGGTGGAAAATTTGGAGGGAAAAAAACTAATAAGATGGCTCGAGGAGCAGGGATGGGGAATATTAAATGGTATAACAAAAGGCGATGAAAGGGGGGAGTACACATACGTAGAGCCAAGAAGTGAGACGGTGATAGACTATGTAATCGGAGAAGTAGGAATTGGGGATAAGCTAGAAGGTCTAAGGGTAGGAGAGGAGGTTGACTCAGATCACCACCCGCTGATAGTAACATTGAAGGACAGGGCAGAAAGAAGGAGGATGAATGAGGGCGGAATGAAAAGGCGAGCGAGAGGCGTGTGGAACGAGAGCACAAGGAACACAAGAGTAGAAGAGGAGATTACAGAGGGAAAGACAAAAATAAGGGCAGCACTTAAGGCGAGTAGTGGAGAAGAGGAGAGAAAAAAAAGAGGATGGTGGGACGAAGAGTGTGCGGAGGCAAAGAGAAGCACAAGATTAGCGCTGAGGAGATGGAGAAGGGGTGGAGGTGAGGCAACAGAGTATAAAGAGGAAAAGAGAAGGTATCAAAGAAAATGCGAAGAGAAGAAAAAAGAAGAAGCAGAGAAGTACGTAAAAGAGGCTGAGCAGGCGAAAAGTGAAAGAGAGGTATGGGAGGTGGTGAATAGAGGGAGGAAAAGAAGGAAGAGGGTGAACGAGGAGATAGAAATGGAAGAGTGGAAGCAATATTTTATGAGGATACTGGGGGGTGTAGAGGGAAGAGTAGTGGTGGGGAAAGAGAAAATGCGGGAAATAGAGGCAGAGGACGCGATAGAACTGGAAGAGGTGGTCAAGATAGTAAAGAAACTGAAAAACGGAAAGGCAACGGGGCGTGACGAAGTGCCGAATGAAGTATGGAAGTATGGAGGGCTGCAAGTGCAGAAGTGGCTATGGAAAGTGATAGGTAGGATATGGAGAGAAGAGGGATGGCCGGAGGAATGGAATGAAGAGCTAATAGTGCCAATAATTAAAAAGGGAGAAGGGATAGGAGTGGAGGAGTATAGAGGGGTGGCGATTATGGACACAATGTATAAGGTGTATGCGTCGGTAATCGCGGAGAGGCTAGATAGGGAAATGGAAGCAGGGCGCATGATCCCAGAAAACCAAACAGGATTCAGGAGAGGAAGGGGGACGTTGGACAACGTGTATGTCCTGAATTTCATAATAAACAGAGGAATAGCGAAGAGGAAAGGAAAGATAGTGGCACTATTTGTGGACTTAAAGGCCGCGTTTGATACGGTGGATAGAGGGATACTGTGGAAGGCCATGGAGGAAAGAGGAGTAAGTGAAGGAATAAGGATGAGAATAGAGGAAATATACAAGGAAACAAGAAGTAGGGTGAGGGTGGGCGAGGAGGTGGGAGATTGTTTTTGGACAGCGAGAGGAATAAGACAAGGTTGCCCACTGAGCTCATACCTATTCAATTTGTTAACGGCGGATATGGAGGAAGATTTGGAAAGAGGAGGATGGGGAGGAGTAAAGGTGGGGAACGAAAAGATAAGGTCGTTAGCATATGCCGACGACATAGTGCTGCTAGCAGAAGAGGAAGGAGAGATGTTGGGAATGATCAAAAGGCTGGAGAGATACTTAGATAGGAAGAGGCTAGTGCTAAATGTTGAGAAAACCAAGATAATGAGGCTGACGAAGGGAGGAGGAAGAAAAAAGAAGGTGTGCTGGAAATGGAAAGGAAAGGAAATAGAAGAGGTGAAAAAATATAAATATCTGGGGTATGAAATAGGAAGGAATGGAACGCAGGACGGGCACGTTAGGGAAAGGGCAAGAAAAGCCGCAGGGGCGATGAGACAGGTGTGGGGAATCGGGGAAAGGAAGTGGGTGAAGGATGTCAGAAGAAGAATAAGGTTGTTCGACGCGTTGGTATGGACGGTGGCGAGCTACGGGGTGGAAATATGGGGATGGAGGGAAAGAAAGGTAATAGAGGCACTGCAGGAGAAATATATAAGGTGGGTGCTTGGAGTGGAGTGGAGGACGCCAGGGTACATGGTAAGGAAGGAAGTTGAGAGGGTAAAGATGAGGACAACAGCGGGAAGAAGGGCGTGGAATTTCGAAATAAGACTAGAAGAAGGAGGAGGAAGTGGGTGGGCGAGGAAATGCTGGGAAGAAGTGAAAAAGAGGGAATGTCGAAGTGGGAAGTTATCAATGTGGGAAGAGGAAAGGAGGGGATATTTCAAGGAATTAGGATTAGAGATGGAGGAAGTGACGGAGTTAAGGAAAGAAGGTAGAGAAGGATATGAGGAAGTAGAGCGAAGGGACAGAGAGAAGCAAGAGAGACAGACATGGGAAAGGATAGGGAATCAAGGTTTAATAAATGGTATAAGTGGGTGAGAGGAGAGGGATTGCCTAAGTATCTGGACAAAGGCTGGGGAGAAAAAAGGTGGAGAAGAATAGCGAAGTTCAGACTGGGGAATGGAATGGCTGAGGCGAGATAATGGGACTGTGAAGAGGAGAGAATGTGCACAGTGTGTGAAAGTGAATAGGAGACATGGGAGCATGTATGGGAAAGGTGCAGAGGCGAGGGAGAAGGTAGCTGGCAAGAAAATGTAAGGAAGATAGGGGAGGGGGAGAGCTGGATAAGGAAACTGGAGGAGAACAGAATGGGGCAAGGGGGAGAATAAAAAGGAACAGGAAGAGAGTGACAGGAGATGAATAAAAGAGATGGGAAAGAAAACGGTGGTGGAAAGGGAAAAGGGAAGGAGAGAGGTAGTAGAGGGAAAGGAAAGGAAGAGAGAGTGAAAGGAGGAGAGAAGATGCGGGAACGGAAGGACGAAAACGAATAGGCGAGGTAGTAATAAATAAGTAGGAAAGGTAGAATTAAGGATAGAGATGCGGAAAAAGGCGAGAGCGAGAGAGGGCGAGCGACGGCGAGCGAGGATGAGCGGGGGAGGGGAGAAAAGGCGAACGAAGGCGAGTAAAAGCGAACAAAGGCGAGGGAAAGCGAGCGAAGGCGAATAAAAGTGTGCAAGCGAAAGAGATGAGGAGAAGCGTGCGAAAAGCGTCGGAAAGGGTGTAAATATAGGGTCAGTAGGGGTAGAAAAGGCGGAAGCGGCAAAATTGTAAAATATTGTAAAAATGTAAAAAGGAAAGGAATGTAAAAAAAAAAAAAAAAAAATGTAAAGTGTAAAAAAAGTGTAAAAATGTAAATAGAGAAAGTAAAGGGAAAGAGGTAAAAAGATAGCAAAGGCAAGAGGGACCGGAAGTTCTTGTAACCCTACGGGGAACAATAAATATATACAATACAATACAGTGTAATTGAATTAAAATGTAATTGTATAACGTCATTTTCAATCTTTTATAATATAGCTTTTCTGTGATGAATTGGTACAATTTCGTGCAGTCATTTTTCTAAAATAGCAATTATAATGCTTCCAAGCAACGTTGTATTGTATACCCACAAAATTACCTTTTTTAAACAAAGGTACAAAAAAGAGCGCCAAGTATATAACACATTCAAAAAGAATCCCATTTAAAAACATTGTCGTAAATTAATATAAATTTATTAAGGTGCTATATTTTTTAACTTTACAAAGGTAATGATATACAATAATTGCGCCAATTATCACAATGACTATTTATACAAAGACAAAATGTATTGAATAATATTAAGCAGATATATTTTTATACAAATAAATATTTTACTACGAATAAATATTTTATTCAAAATACTTGGCGCTGCTCTCCGTATTGATGTTGCTAAACTGAATAAATATGTATAAATTGCATTAAAATCTTTTTCTTTCTTTCTTGTCTTAGTGGTGGCTTGTCTTGTTTTATATTTATTAACCAAGACAATTAACATTTTTTCGGAGAGCAGCGCCAAGTATTGCAGATAATGTGAATCTCGATTTCCACGACGTAGATAATTAGAAATTATTCAATTCCACAATTACATTTGCCTTCTGGATACGTCGAGATGATTTGTCTGGATATTGATGGATGAAATTACTTGGAATATTCTTCGAGCGTACGTCTTCGAATACAACGGGTGCCACTTTGAACGGTACAATGAGCTACGCTCGGATTGGCTGTGCCATAGTGCCGAAACTCGTGATTGGTCAAGACTCTACGTGCAGTTTGCGTTCGTTTTCGAGGTCTGAGGTGGCAGTCACTGGTAGTGGCAGTCAGTGCCGGAAAAATCGAAGAATATTCCAAGTAAGTTCATACATCAAGAGCTTACTCTCACGACTGGGGAAGGATATTGATTGCACTCGATGAACAATAAAAGATGTGTATTTATGTTAAGTATTTGCACATGGTGCAGACACGTCTATACCCGACTTGGGTATCCAAGAGAGTGGGCCCAGGGATCGGCGAGCTGTGGCTATCCACTCGGTTACCTCACACGTACAGGAGCGGTGGTAATGTTTGCGTGAGACGCCACGATGGGAGACGAACCGAACCACGGCCAACCAGCGTCACCGGGAAATATGTTGTCGACGCTGGTTGGCCGCGGCGTCACTCGCTTGGCGCTGGCTTCGGTTCGTCTCCCATCGTGGCGTCTCACGCAACATTACCACCGCTCCTGTACGTGTGAGGTAGCCGAGTGGATAGCCACAGCTCGCCGATCCCTGAGTGGGCCCGAGAGTATCCCCCACTCTTCCGTCTCGGGAGGAGGAGACAGCGCTCCCTACATACTCCTCCCCCCTCCCCCCGAGTGTTAACGCTATCAGGTACGGGTATCACATTGGTTGGTTCAGTCTTAATTCTTTGGTTCACTCTTACAGTTATTACAATTCGCTCTAAAAGCTATTACATTTCGCTCTTAAAGCCATTACATCTCGCTCTTAAAGCTATTACATTTCGATCTTAAAGCTATTACACCTCGCTCTTAAAGCTATTACATTTCGCTCATAAAGCTATTACAGTCTCTATCCAGTTGACGGGTCAAAAGCTACTTTTCTCCTCGAGTACGTTTTCAACGTGGGACGCTGAGCGCCAGCACCACCGCTCGGACCTGAGGTTCCCAACGAGGGAGCTCCGGCCAAGTCCTCCGGGACGAAATATGCCGGCTTAATATTGTCCGTAGACCCGCTACGCGGCGTCCCGTTCACCTCAATGGTGTATACGCGGTCAGACTCGCGGTTGAGGACCTTGTGTGGACCCGTATACGGTTGCTCGAGCGGTTTCCCCACAGCGCCAGTGCGGAGGATTACATGACAGCACGAGGCGAGATCAGAAAAGAAGAACGCAGGCTTCTTATATTTAAGCGCAACGGGGACAGGGCGAACCTGTCGCATAAACTCGTGGAATTCTTCGAGGAACGGTCGCGGATCCGCAGTAAAATCCTCAGGGAGGAAGAATTCCCCGGGAATCCGCATCGGTGTACCGTATATATACTCCGATGGAGACGCGTTTGTGTCCAGACGAACTTGGTTCCGGAGTCCGAGTAGCACGGTCAAAAGAATTCGCGACCAGACCTGTCAGGTATGACACATTAACGCGGCTTTTAGTGTCCTGTGCCACCTTTCAATCAGCCCGTTCGCGGCAGGGTGATACGCCGTAGTACGTATTCGACGACAGCCGATAAGTGACAGGAGAGCGTCGAACAGTTGGCTCTCAAACTAGGCACCCTGATCCGTCGTAAGGATCTTAGGGGCCCCAAATCGCGATATCCAGCTATCGAAAAACGCTCTCGCGACGGTTCTCGCCTCAATGTCCCTTAACGGAACGGCCTCTGGCCATCGAGAAAACCTGTCGATCATCGTTAGCACGTACCTAAAACCGTTGTCCTCGCACAAGGGACCTAGGATGTCCATGTGGACATGGTCAAAGCGGCCATCCGGTGCAACAAACTGGGCCGGTAGCTGTTTAACATGGCGCGACTTTAGACTGCTGACACTGCACGCAGTTCACGCACCAGGCCTTCACGTCTCGGTGCATGTTCGGCCACATGTACCGCTGACGTATGAGACGATCGGTCGCCTTGGCGCCGGGATGCGCGGGACTATGACATAGATCGAACACTCGCCTGCGCAGCGCCAGGGGTGTGTACGGGCGAATCGCCTCGCCAGTGATCTCGCAAGCCAGCGTAGTGTGCGTCGGACCCCATTGGATCTGCTTCATCAGACACGGGAATTCTTTAGACGCGCGAATTCGCTTGAGTTCGTCATCACACTCCTGTGCTCCCGCGAGCTCATTTAATTCGATTTCAACAGGCAATCGGATTGCCTCGATGCACCCGGCAGGTACTCGACACGTGTCGTGTACTGTGTGTTATGTACGTAATAAGAGAGGCTGAGAAGGTGCGAAGGGGGCGCCCTCTATATCGGGCGCTTTAGATATGTGCACGTGTAGTCGAAGCAGACGTGTGGCGTACTACATACTATCAAGTAACACGCTTAATGTACTTCTATTGTATAGCAATAAGAACCAAAGAATAAACGTAATAGTGGCGACGAGGATGGGATATATATAGGCACGTAAACGGGTAGCTCTAAGATGAGTACAATAGGGAAATTGGAAATTTTCGACGAGTCGGTCGAAGACATTAAAAATTATCTATTGAGGTTAAAACACTTTGTGAAAGTAAACGAAATAGGGGAGGATAAGAAAGTTGTAACCGTTAAACGCGGGGTTACCGGTGGGACGGTGGAGGAACCGTATTGCCAGCTCAGGACGGTTGTCCAGGGCCGCCGATCGAATGACTGTACACAAAGGTGAGGTAGAGTACGACAATTTATTTACGCTCGTGTACAAGGTATTCCGGCCAGGTCTATGCTGGCACACAGTTTGTGAGCGGCTTAACCTAGGTCTTAGTCTATCGCGGTTTACGGTGTGTTTCGCGGCGCGCGGTTCGGTGTGTATCGCGGTGCGTATCTCGGCGCGGGTCTCGGTAGTCGATAGCGTTTCGGCGAGTGTGGAAGGGATAGACGGTTTGACCGTTCGGTGTCTTGGCGGGCCAACCCTGCCACTGGACCCTGGTCGGAGAGTCTGTGATCCGGTCACCCAGTGGGCACAACCCGCGGGTGAGTCGGAGACTATAAGGACGCTCTCGAGAACGGAGGTAACTCTGTTCGGGAGATCGATGGCGGATGTCGGTCTGCGTCCAGAGGATGGTTCACGCTGTCCTTCTGGGAACAGTGGAGGTGGAGAGTCGAAAAATGCACAGAGACTCAGTCTGTTGGCGCACAAGAACGGGTGCTTACCGGGGTCGTGACACTCAAATGGACCGTCTGTCAGCACGGGATTAGTGGCAACGACACCCGTGAGGTAGCGCTGTACGCAATATAGTTGAGAAATTTATGCGCTAGATGGTGTTAGCAACGTCATGTGGAGCTGGAAGCGTCCAGAAGCGTCCTGAAGCGTCCCCAGTGGTCCCTCGACGCCAGTGTTGCCAGATTCGGGACGGGTTCCCTCGAGAATTTCCCTCGAAATTGAATATTTAATATCTGTAAGTATGTTAACATCCATAACATTAAATATTAGAAATAAGGAAAGGGGTAATATATTACGAAAATAGGTCGTGTTTCTAATTACGTGAAGGATACGTACACGTGGTTTTTTATATTACATATAAAATTACTGTTGTACTGTAATTGTTTCAATATGTTTCAATTAGATCCAACATGGGTGGGTATGTACCGTGTAGCGTCCCTGGTTGCGAAGACAGGAGATCGTCCAGACATACATTTCCTCATCCAGTAAAAGATAAAGCACGTTTCGATAAATGGATGGAAATCGTATCAAATCCAAAATTATTTAATATGGACCCCATGAGAGTACACAAAAATTGCTGTGTGTGCCGTCAGCATTTTACTGACGATGATAAATCAAGAAATTTATTATTCAAACGGACTGCCGTGCCTTCGCAGATTCTACCATCTAAAGGAAGTACATATTAATTTTGAATATCATAATTGTATAGAAAACTACAAGGGTAGAAAAAATGTTTCATCATTTTGTATAGACATATGTGCATCGACTTCTGCATCTACTTCTGCATCTACTTCTGCATCTACTTCTGCATCTACTTCTGCATCTACTTCTGCATCTACTTCTGCATCTATTTCTGCATCTACTTCTGCACCTTGTATTATACAGCAGCCTTTGGATGAAGTACAGATTCAGTTGATGCAGGAACCTACTTGTTCTAGGCACAGTTGTGTTACACCAACAGGTACAGTTGCAAATGGGAATATATAAGTATAACATTTTATATTATAAATATTGATAGAGGAAATACAGTATATTTGGAATACCAGTTTGTTTAAGACGAATAAAAAATTACGATAGAGGATGGGAACAAATAAAACTGCATAATATCATAGGGAAACTAATAAACTGTCATATTTCATAGTCTCAGTAATAATAAAAAACAAAAAGTAACTGAAACTTTGGTTTAAATGAAAAATGACAAGAAGTATCGATTTCGTTAAGGTGCAGGTAATTTGGAATACCGGTATTACAATTTGCCTTCACTTTATAAACTTAAACAAATACTCCGAACTCCACTGCTCCCTTGTTTCGTATGTGTTTACCGTTGCCATTTCTAAAATAAAGGTATCTAGAGGAGATATGTATAACAGAATATTTATAAAAATGATAAGAAAGGTTACTGAAAAAGTTTTGCAGATTGACGTTTTCTTCCTCTGCAAATTAAGTCGAAAATGTAAAAATGGCGGTTCATCCACAAATGTCATTAATGAACAGGTCATTAGCCCCTATACTCTACGGGGTTACAAATTAAATAGCATTAGTAGTTTATTAGATACTTAGGTATTCCAAATTACCAACAGTATTCCAAATATGATGCACTTCCTCTACTTCGATAACATTTTATATTATAAATATTGATACTTTAATAACATTTTATATTATAAATATTGATACTTTAATAACATTTTATATTATAAATATTGATACTTTAATAACATTTTATATTATAAATATTGATACTTTAATAACATTTTATATTATAAATATTGATACTTTAATAACATTTTATATTATAAATATTGATACTTTAATAACATTTAATATTATAAACATTGATACATGTTTGGGATTGGCCCAAACGGCCACAGGCCAAGCCGGCGCTGAGTCGCTGCCGATGCGGCGCGCGGTTTGAAATCACTAACGACCTGATCGTGGACTGCACGATCGTAGTTCGTTATTGTGATAAAAATCCGTAGTTCAATAACGGCCAACACTGTTGTTGATAATGAATAAGTTCGTTTAAAAACTCCGAAGAAAAATTTACGTACGGAAATTTTGAGAATTGAGGCATTTGATGGAAAAAGGGCACATACGCCAAAATGCCATTTCGAGTAAATCGGTTTCAAAGCTTTCATTATAGTATAACTTAATGAAAAGTAATGCAATTAAATCCAATTTTTTTTAAGGATGTAGTATCATATCCGTCAAACGTTTCGTAAACAGAAGTCATGATTTGAAAATGATATGTGTCTTTATTTAATAGTTTTATGCAAGTGGTTTATGTGCCCTTTTTCCGTAAATAGGGTAAATTCGTAACAAAATTGCTTCTTTGTTTAGTTATTGACATATAATTTTGTTTACATACTTCGTTGGCCATTTTTTATACATCGCTTAAATAAAAATACAAAATGAAGCGCAAAACTAAACAAAAAATGTTATGTTTTAAGTAAGTATTAATTTCACCGATTTTTTGCAGCAAACTGTCTTACAAATCACTTTCATCTTTCCTAAATTCGCTTCTTTCCTTGCGGATTCGATACACGCCTCACTTTCCATAGTTCCTCGCTTACACAAAATCAAACGTATTGCACGACTAGACAGTAGCCAGCACGGCAGCGCGACCGGTCAGCGACTATGTAGCTGCATGTCGCTCACGCTACGTAACAAAACAGCGTTTAGCTAATTTAAACGTGGGAGAAGAAATGTCCTTGATATATTATATATATATAACATATACCTGAGTCGATTTAACCGATTTACGGAAAAAGGGCACATAAGCCTATGTGCCCTTTTTCCATCAAATGCCTCAATTATCTCCGGAAATAAGCCGTAGTCTGCGTTAAATTTAAAAAATAATTGTCGCCAATAATGTAACTAAAACTCACCCATTCGGAAATTAACCTGCAGCTTAAAAACCTGTGTCACTAGGTCACTGAACCGATCCTGGTCATCGACAGACACAGCTGATCTCAGGTACACGCCACCATCCAAAGTTAAGGGTCGCAACGTCAAGTGCGTCCGGGTTAATGTACCGAATATTCACTTCACTGCACGCCTACTAACACTGATCACTTAATTTATTTTCCATGGAACGTGTTGTTCCTACGTTATAAAAATTGGTGGAAATGAATTTTTACTTGGCATTCGGAGCCGTGGGTAATTCCCGCGCAAATTCTCACGTTGCAGCACTTGCGTCCCCGTTGTTGGGGGGGGGGGGGGGGGTTACACCCAGAACATCGCGTAATACTCTTGAGCAGAGTACATTTCTGCGACGTGATTGCTGACTGCTGACTGACAAGATTTTTTCCAAGCGACTTCTTCTACCCCCAAATAGTTTCTCTCGTTCCATTATGAGTTGACCCCCACCACGCCAAGAGGCTTCGGGTAAAAAGAAGCCAGCACATTTTCGAAACACACGTGCTTCGCAGATGTGCAACGTTTTTACAAAAGTCCGCGTTCCGTCCTTTTACCGCCAATGTACCCATTGCTTCGAGGTAGGTAGCAGAGACCACGTGTTTCGGTTCGAAAGGGTCCGAAGAGAAGAGAAACAGAAAGTCTTCGAGTTGCTATAAAGAAAAAAATGCTGTTTCCTGTTTCCCTTTTCCGATACCCTGAGTTCACTTCTGCTACGAGGCGGAACCAATTAAGCCATAAATTACCCAAAAACTGTAGAAAACCGTTGTCTACCGTCGACTAGCGGGATAATACGGTCATAAACCGCGATCCTAGCGAAATGCTCTGGCCGAATGATTGGGAACTAGCAATTAAAAAGTATTATTCAACATCAATACGGCTCGCGAACAGACACAGGAAGAAAGAGGGCATGTAGTTCGCTGACTGCGCGTAGTCCCGCCTGGTTCGTCCTATCTTCAAATTAAAGACGGATCCCTTATCTCTCGTGGAATTAACACGCGCTCGAATTTCAAAACGAAAGCATGCGTCGACGTATTCCGTGCGAGAGAAGGTGGGCATGACTCTTTCGAACCGAAACACGTGGTGTCTGCTTTCTATCTCGAAGCAAGGGGTACATTGGCAGTAAAAGGACGGAGCGCGGGGTTTTGTGAAAGTGTACGAATGGTTCGTTCGTTGCACTTCTGCAAAGCACGTGTGTTTCGAAAATGTGATGGCTTCTTTTTACCTAAAACCTCTTGTCCTTGTGGGTGGTTAACTCATAATGGAACGAGAGAAGCTACTTGGGGGTAGAGGAAGTTACTTGGAAAAAATTCTGTCAGTCAGCTAGCAATCCCGTCGCAGAAATGTTCACGGCCCAAGAATATTACGCGATGTTCTGGGTGTACGCTCGGAACAACGGGGACGCAAGTGCTGCTGCGCGAGAATTTGCGCTAGAATCTCCGCGCTGAAGCATGCATCGACAATGGTGGTGGTCACGTGGAGCAGTTCTTGAATTGACAACAATCGGCCCCGAAGGGGGCCACCAATTTTTAGAACGTAGGAGCAACACGTTCCATGAAAAATAAATTAAGTGATCAGTGTTAGTAGCCGTGCAGTGAAGTGAATATTCGGTGCATTAACCTGGACGCACCAGACATTGCGACCCTTAACTTTGGGTAGTGTAGTATACCTGGGACTAGCTGTGCACTGAGCTCGTCCATCGATGACCAGGATCGGTTCAGTGACCCAGTGACACAGGTTTTCAAGCTGCAGGTGAATTTCCAACACGGGTGAGTTTTAGTTACATTATTGGCGACTATTATTTTTTTAATTTAACGCAGGCTATGGCTTATTTCCGGCGATAATTCTCAAAATTCTCGTACGAAAATATTTATTCGGCCTTTTTAAACAGACTTATTCGTTATCAGCAACAGTGCTGGCCGTTATTGAGTTACGGATTTTTATCACAATAATGAACTACGATCACTTTTCGTTAATTTCCTGTTACATTACCTTTTCGTGGATATGTTATTAACACAAGGAATTTTACGTATTCCTTATCCTCCCACTTCAAATAATTATTATTTTCGAATCTTCTAAAAAAAAATGTGTATTCGTCTTTTTACGTTACACGTGATTTTCATCCATTTATCCTTTATTCATTATTCACTTTAAATGGCAAACAAACCATGGCAGAAGGTTCAATTTTTTGTTGGTCTTTTTCATTTGCCATTCTACGCAATTTCCTTCGATGCATGCCGCCTTGCTTGTTCGTAGTCGCAGCGCGGCCCGGCGCGCGGTGACGCTAGCGCGAGAGCTCCAGCGGAAGGCTCGCGCTCTGATTGGTCGGTGCTTTATTAATATCTCGTTAACGAAACCTCGGAGGGCATTTTCGCAAAGGAAAAGTTGTTTGCAATCATCCCCCGAATCACCCCCTTTAAGGACCCGCAGCATTTTCGGAACACCCTGTAGAGCTGTTTGCCGTACTTAGCTCGAACTCAGTGGGCTCTAATCGTCCACGGCACATGAGCCTAGGTATCAACGACACTATGACTCTTGTGTCCACCAGGAAGTCGACTCCTGATGTGCGATCCCGGATCTGAAGGCGGCATTCCTTCAGCCGTGCTTGCCGGGTAAAGTCCCTGCTCGTTTGCCGACAGGACCCTTAGTTTAACGAAGCAGGCGATGAAGTTGGCGCCACGTAGTTGCACGGCAACTAGCAACGATGCGCCTTAACACCATACTTGCGATGAAAAAAACACATTCCCGCAGTTGCTGGGGATGCGGCTCGCGTGCGCGTGCGAGACCGACCCATCCTGCCAGCGGAACGGTCGAGCAGCCTCGTCGTCGCCGCCAACAAATCGCGGTTGAGGGTAATCAGCTGCCCCAACGACAGACGGATCTCAGTCAGGTCCTTTTCAAAGGACGGAGCTTCACCCTGTTGTGGCAGTGGAGACTTCCCTAAACCCGGGTGTGCAACCATCACACCAGCGACACTCGGAACCTCCATCAACTCGTCAGCCGCTACGGCGAGCTCGTCCAGGACGGGCTCCCTGAAAATCTTCAGGAAGCGCTGGGTACTAGCGGGCAGCAGCGCCAGCCACTTCACCCGAAGGACATCCTCAGAGGCCCTGTCACCCACCAGAGTGCGCATCTGGCGAAGAAGCTGCGACGGCTAACTGCATCCCGTTCAGTAACTTCGCCAACTGGCGATCCGATGAATCCGAGAAACGGGATGTGATGTGCGTCTTCAAATAAAGACACTTCCCCTCCGTTGGTGGGCGTCTAACGACGTCCGATACGTCGAGCAACGACTCAGGATCCAAGGCGCCGACGACGAGATGATACTTGTTCTCATCGGAATTCACATTGTGAGTCCTGAACAAAGACTCAACCTGGAAAAACCATCAATCAGCATTCATTTTCCAGAATGGAGGTAGACGACAATTGTGTACTGCGTCCCCGTCCCGGAAGACAGCCCCAACGCCCTGATTGGCCCGCTGCACAGCGGAACCAGGCTGGGACACCGGCGAGGAGGCGGAAGTCGGAAGCTGGCTCAGCGAGGCCGCCTCGACGCCATCTTTCTGCACGCCTTTGTCAGGCGAATGAGTCAACGGCATCCTTCCCTCGTGTCGGTTTATCAGGCTGGCCGAGTCCTCGACGAGCGACAAATGTCCAAGAACACTGAGGTTGCCGGCCTCACGATATTCACACGGTCATGCAATACTCGACCGCACGCACGATGCCAGTTTGAACGCGCGATAATTGTCCGATCGCACGCACGATGCCAATTTGAACGTGCGATAATTGTCCGATCGCACGATTTTCACAATCACGCGATGGCTGACCGATCACACGATATTTATGACCGCGCGATGATCGAAAATCCACTTGTGGAGCCCCTCTCAGGGGAAAGTTTTGGCTCGAGAGCTATGAAAATGTACAGCGGCACGCGCGCTACACCGAAGCCCGAACAAAGGAACCACGTGCACGAGGTCCCAAGAAAAGAATCACGTCGGGGTCACCACTATTCGGAATGCGCTATCGGAATAGATTGGATAGGGCTTTACCGAATGAATTAGTCTGGGACCACTTTATTGCCGAGGTTGTCTTTATTATTATTAGACAATCGGCTACAACGATTGCAACACGTTGCACGTGGTACGGGGAAAAGCTAGTAATCAGATAATTCTGGGCCCAGGATTCGTACCTTTTTCCGGAAAAAGCCATAAAATTCGATGGGCACTGCGGGGTGTGTTCCTCGCCACGGGGTGACGGGCGTAGCTCCAGAATTATCTGATTAGGAAATAAACTAATTCTTTATTCTTTATCGTATGGATATGGAAGTGTCGCCGATGGATTCCTTGGAGTTTTCCGATGAAGATCATGCAAAATGTCGTGTAAATCCGACTATTATTAACGAAATTTCCTTCATTATTTTCCGAATTACGTCGTTCTTGATATCAGTTTCATCGGAAAAACATAAGGAATCCATTGGCGTCACTTCCTTCTCGATACGATGAAGAAAAGAAGCAAACATTTGAAATCCTGTACATTTTTCACTTCTTAATGATATTCCAAACCCTTCGAGGGTCTAAACCCTTCAATTCGTTACGTTGGGCCCAGGATTCGTACCTTTTTCCGGAAAAAGCCATAAAATTCGATGGGCACTGCGAGGTGTTGTCCTCGCCACGGGGTGACGGGCGTAGCTCCAGAATTATCTGTTTAAGACATAAACTAATTCTTTATTCTTTATCGTATGGCTATGGGAGTGTCGCCGATGGATTCCTTGGAGTTTTCCGATGAAAATCATTACAAATGTCGTGTAAATCCGACAACTTTTGCATAGGGAATACAAACAGCTTGTGTCAAAGTAATCCGATTTGCGTGATATTTGGTATGATTTTCATCAGAAAAGCATAAGGAATCCATTGGCGTCACTTCCCTTTCGACACGATGAAGAAACGAATTTCTTAATACGCTGTAATGGATATTTCACCCTCGACTGCGGGGGCTGGACCCCAAATTCGTTACGTTCGGCCCAGGATTCGTACCTTTTTCCGAAAAAAGCCATAAAAATCGGGCGAGGCACTGCGAAGGGCTGTCCTCGTCACGGGGTACCAGGCCGCATCTCCTTGACGGGCGTTGCTCCAGAATTGTTACCCTGTATCAATTGTGCAGTGTGTGACACCCGACTACCCTCCGCGTAATCGGTCTGCGCGAAGTGGGGCGCAAGTTCGATCAAGTATCAGTACTCCTGCCCGAGAGGAATACGATTTACTTTAATTATAGTACATGTGTGTTTTGTAATAAAGTGTTTCTATCGTCTCCTGAATTGAATAACTGGCATCCAGACATCTACGCTCCTACAATCCACCGGCAATACTCCTCGTGGGGAGACACAGGAAGAAAGGGGGTAGCCCGCTGTCGACGCATGGTCCTCTCGAGTATAAACACGAGTTTCAATATCAAAACCTAAAGCATGCGTTGACGTATTCCGCGCGAGAGAAGGTGGGCATTGGGGAGGGGATATTGCCGTGAAGAGGGCCTCTTCAAGAGAGCAGCCGTTTCTTAGGGATGCAAATCCGATTGGTTCTAATACAATCTGCTCCCTATGGTTGAAATTTAGTCTAGCAACTTTCACACCTCCTAACCTAACCAATCGAACTTGCATCCCTCCCAAAATAACCGGCCATCCGAGCGTAGAAGCACGTGCGAAATAAAAGTAAGGCCAGATCCACACTATCGGTCCGGTCTCGATCAAAATCACATCCGTGAGCGTCCGCACTATCAATCCGGGCGAGTGTGGACGCTCAGGGATGTGAATTTGATCGAGACCGAACCGTGACCGGACCGATAGTGTGGATCGGGCCTAACGGTGCGCTTCTCGATACCGCCTAAGTAGCATTTCTGACGAAAAAGAATTGTCCAGCCTTGGGGCCTGCGTAGACCTTTGGCAGGTAGGTATCTATTTCAACAGGCACTGCCACCCGTGGCGTCAGCAAGACCGACCCCGGTCCTTACTATTCCAGAGGTTTTTTTCAAGTGAAAATCAGCAAATTTGCAAGCGCAATATCTCAAAAACCAGTGGAAATCAAGTGTATACATTAAAGCTTATTGAATTCGTCTTGGAACGCACTATCAACTCAGGACTTCAGAAAAGTTAGTGCCATTTGAAGAACCGAACTTGACCATCGTATCTTTTAAAATAAAAATCGAAAAAAAATCCGTCGCAGCTAATCTAGCAGCCCCATCGTACCATTAATTTACATATTTTTTTTAATTTTTTATCTCCAATACTTTAGGAGATATTCAGCTGTCCAGTCTTCCCGCGGACACCCTGCATGTATGTATAGTAAGGTGGTGCTTATTTGACCCCAAAAAACATTTTTGTATTTTTTCACAGGGCGCTACGTCACACAGTGGTCCTAAGTAACACTTCTAGCGACGAAAAATTCAAATTAATCAAATTAATAAGGGGAATTTGCCTTGATAGTATATCCATATTTACGTAATCTTGAAATGTAAAAAAAGCTTCAGAATTAGTACTTACCTCTTATGTTGTGTACACGAAATATTACATCGACGATGTTGAAAACACAAAATGGCTAGTTTTCCTTGGTTGCTTAGCAACGGCGAAGGCAAGATCGTTCGACAATATAGAGAATGATGTCGTGGAACGTAAGGAAAAGAAATTTTACATTTCGGACATACCGTTTTATAATAACAATACTGACCGCCATCGCCATTGCCAACTGACTGCGATTGCCTATAATATCTTAATTGTTTGCAGACCTTTGCAGCTTACTTTAGTCAAAAAGAAATGCAGATGAATAACAGAAGTAGAGGAAACAATAATTACGGCAGATACGCGCAAATATGTGAATTGCGGGACTTTTATATTCTCAGTAAAACTAGAATCGCTGTAATATGTGTAATGAAAATGAAGTTACTGCTACTCAGAAGTTATGGAAAGAATTTTAAAACAAAATACGTTGACATGTTTACTTACCTTGCGATAATATTTCTACCAAACTATGCGAAACTACACAAAATAAGAATATATTCACCGATACGTACAGCAGAACGCACAAACAGATACTGACGCAGGCAGAAAAATATTGCCATTCTTGCTCCAAGTTCGTGAGGTATACGGGAAAACCCTTATGCCAGGGCATTATTTTATGATAAGCAGGTAGTCACCGGCTACCTGAGACGCGGCAGAAATAAAAAATTTCCGATTCTAACAGCATTCAATTTTTCAATTATTCGTCGCTAGGCTTGCTATTTGGCCCACTGTGCGTCACTGTGTTCGTCCTGATGAGTAAGTAATGTAGTATTTGTTTGATTTTTTTCAGTTACTTGTTAAGGATTGCTACCAAGCATTGCATTTTGTGTTTTTTAAGAGAAAAATGCAATTTTCTTTTCAACATATTTTATTTCTTGAACACATTTACTTCACGTTGGAATATTATTATTGTTGAGCAGAGCTCTTTGTAGGTTAATGAAAATGGACTATGTGTTTGATACGGGAAATTAATAAAGTTGTATTTTACTTTCCTTGTACTTGAATAAACAAAGAATACAATATATATGCTTAACTGATACTTTAACTTTGAACGCAATATAAATCTCTCTACAGGGTGTCCCAAAAATGTTGCGGTTCCTTAAAGGGGGTGATTCGGGGGGTGATTGCAAACAACTTTTTCCTTTGCGAAAATGCCCTCCGAGGTTTCGTTAACGAGATATTAATAAAAAGCACCGACCAATCAGAGCGCGAGCCTTCCGCTGGAGGTCCCGCGCTAGCGTGGCCGCGCGCCGGGCCGCGCTGCGACTACGAACAAGCAAGGCGGCATGCATCGAAGGAAATTGCGTAGAATGGCAAATGAAAAAGACGTAACAAAAAATCGAACCTTTTGCCATGGTTTATTTGCCATTTAAAGTGAATAATGAATAAAGGATAAATGGATGAAAATCACGTGTAACGTAAAAAGACGAATACACATTTTTTTTAGAAGATTCGAAAATAATAATTATTTGAAGTGGGAGGATAAGGAATACGTAAAATTCCTTGTGTTAATAACATATCCACGAAAAGGTAATGTAACAGGAAATTAACGAAAAGTGATTGTAGTTCGTTATTGTGATAAAAATCCGTAACTCAATAACGGCCAGCACTGTTGCTGATAACGAATAAGTCTGTTTAAAAAGGCCGAATAAATATTTTCGTACGAGAATTTTGAGAATTATCGCCGGAAATAAGCCATAGCTTGCGTTAAATTTAAAAATGAATGATCACCATTAAAGTAACTAAAACTCACCCTTGTAGAAAATTCACCTGCAACTTGAAAACTTGTGTCACTGGGTCACTGAACCGATCCTGGTCATCGATGGACGAGCCCAGTGCACAGCTGATCCCAGGTATACGACACTACCCAAAGTTAAGGGTCGCAATGCCAGGTGCGTCCAGGTCAACGTACCGAATATTCACTTCACTGCACGGCTACTAACACTGGTCACTTAATTTATTTTTAGGGGAACGTGTTGCTCCTACGTTCCAAAAATTGGTGGCCCCCTTCGGGGCCGATTGTTGTCAATTCAAGAACTGCTCCACGTGACCACCGCCATTGTCGATGCATGCTTCAGCGCGGAGAATTCTAGCGCAAATTCTCGCGCAGCAGCACTTGCGTCCCCGTTGTTCCGAGCGTACACCCAGAACATCGCGTAATATTCTTGGGCCGTGAACATTTCTGCGACGTGATTGCTAGCTGACTGACAGGATTTTTTCCAAGTAACTTCCTCTACCCCCAAGTAGCTTCTCTCGTTCCATTATGAGTTAACCCCCACCAGGACAAGAGGTTTTAGGTAAAAAGAAGCCATCGCATTTTCGAAACACACGTGCTTTGCAGAAGTGCAACGAAAACTTTCACAAAAGCCCGCGCTCCGTCCTTTTACTGCCAATGTGCCCATTGCTTCGAGATAGAAAGCAGACACCACGTGTTTCGGTTCGAAAGAGTCCGAAGGGAAGAGAAACAGAAAGTCTTCGAGTTGCTATAAAGAAGAAAATGCATACCTTTCCTGTTTCCCTTTGCCGGTACTCTGAGTCACGTCTGCTACGAGACGGAACCAGCTAAGTCATAAATTACCCAAAACTGTAGGAAACCGTTCTCTACCGCCGACTCGCGGGACAATACGGTCATAAACCGCGATCCTAGCGAAATGCTCTGGCCGAATGTTTGGGAACTAGCAATTAAAAAGTATTATTCAACATCAATGCGGCTCGCCAAGAGACACAGGAAGAAAGAGGGCATGTAGTTCGCTGACTGCGCGTAGTCCCGCCTGGTTCGTCCTATCTTCAAATTAAAGACGGATCCCTTATCTCTCGAGTATTAACACGCGCTTGAATTTCAAAACAAAAGCACGCGTCGACGTATTCCGTGCGAGAGAAGGTGGGCATGAAGTCCGATTGGCCCTAATTTAACCAATCTGCCCTGCATCCCTCCCAAACGGCCACTGTCCTGAAGAGGCCCTCTTCACAGCGATATCTCCTCCCCAAGGCCCACCTTCTCTCGCACGGAATACGTCGACGCATGCTTTTGTTTTGAAATTCGAACGCGTGTTTAGACACGAGAGATAAGTAGGCCCAAATGGTTGGTTCAGGACCAATCGAACTTCAAGCCTGCCTTCTCTCGCACGGAATACGTCGACGCGTGCTTTTGTTTTGAAATTCGAGCGCGTGTTTAGACACGAGAGATAAGCAGGCCCGATTGGTTAGTTTTGGACCAATCGAACTTCACGCCTGCCTTCTCTCGCACGGAATACGTCGACGCGTGCTTTTGTTTTGAAATTCGAGCGCGTGTTAATACTCGAGAGATAAGGGATCCGTCTTTAATTTGGAGATAGGACGAACCAGGCGGGACTACGCGCAATCAGCGAACTACATGCCCTCTTTCTTCCTGTATCTCTTCGCGAGCCGTATTGATGTTGAATAATACTTTTTAATTGCTAGTTCCCAAACATTCGGCCAGAGCATTTCGCTAGGATCTCGGTTTATGACCGTATTGTCCCGCTAGTCGACGGTAGACAACGGTTTCCTACAGTTTTGGATAATTTATGGCTTAGTTGGTTCCGCCTCGTAGCAGACGTGAACTCAGGGTATCGGAAAAGGGAAACAGGAAACAGGATTTTTTCTTTATAGCAACTCGAAGACTTTCTGTTTCTCTTCTCTTCGGACCCTTTCGAACAGAAACACGTGGTCTCTGCTGCCTACCTCGAAGCAATGGGTACATTGGCAGTAATAGGACGGAACGCGGACTTTTGTAAAAACGTTGCACATCTGCGAAGCACGTGTGTTTCGAAAATGTGCTGGCTTCTTTTTACCCGAAGCCTCTTGGCGTGGTGGGGGTCAACTCATAATGGAACGAGAGAAACTATTTGGGGGTAGAAGAAGTCGCTTGGAAAAAATCTTGTCAGTCAGCAGTCAGCAATCACGTCGCAGAAATGTTCTCTGCTCAAGAGTATTACGCGATGTTCTGGGTGTAACCCCCCCCCCCCCCCCCAACAACGGGGACGCAAGTGCTGCAACGTGAGAATTTGCGCGGGAATTACCCACGGCTCCGAATGCCAAGTAAAAATTCATTTCCACCAATTTTTAGAACGTAGGAGCAACACGTTCCATGAAAAATAAATTAAGTGACCAGTGTTAGTAGCCGTGCAGTGAAGTGAATATTCGGTACGTTGACCTGGACGCACCTGGCATTGCGACCCTTACCTTTGGGTAGTGTCGTATACCTGGGATCAGCTGTGCACTGGGCTCGTCCATCGATGACCAGGATCGGTTCAGTGACTCAGTGACACAAGTTTTCAAGTTGCAGGTGAATTTTCTACAAGGGTGAGTTTTAGTTACTTTAATGGTGATCATTCATTTTTAAATTTAACGCAATTTATGGCTTATTTCCGGCGATAATTCTCCAAATTCTCGTACGAAAATATTTATTCGGGCTTTTTAAACAGACTTATTCGTTATCAGCAACAGTGCTGGCCGTTATTGAGTTACGGATTTTTATCACAATAACGAACTACGATCACTTTTCGTTAATTTCCTGTTACATTACCTTTTCGTGGATATGTTATTAACACAAAGAATTTTACGTATTCCTTATCCTCCCACTTCAAATAATTATTATTTTCGAATCTTCTAAAAAAATGTGTATTTGTCTTTTTACGTTACACGTGATTTTCATCCATTTATCCTTTATTCATTATTCACTTTAAATGGCAAACAAACCATGGCAAAAGGTTCGATTTTTTGTTACGTCTTTTTCATTTGCCATTCTACGCAATTTCCTTCGATGCATGCCGCCTTGCTTGTTCGTAGTCGCAGCGCGGCCCGGCGCGCGGCCACGCTAGCGCGGGACCTCCAGCGGAAGGCTGGCGCTCTGATTGGTCGGTGCTTTTTATTAATATCTCGTTAACGAAACCTCGGAGGGCATTTTCGCAAAGGAAAAAGTGGTTTGCAATCACCCCCCGAATCACCCTCTTTAAGGAACCGCAGCATTTTTGGGACACCCTGTATACTCGACATACCCCAGATAGCACAGGACGTTTTAAAAACGTCCATTTTACGTCCATTTTATGTCTGAACGTCCACGGCTTGATTTGTGAAAATGGACGTTCTTAAAACGTTTTCTGGACCTTTTCTGAACGTTTTATGGACGTTTCCTGGACGACTTGAAACAGATATGAAGAACCGATATTCTGAATAACTGATATAAGGAACCGAAATTTCCGACTATATCGATATCGGTTACGGTTCTACGGAACCGATATTATATCGGTTATAACGGTTCTAGAACCGTTATTTTTTCGGTTCTATATCGGTTCCATATCGGGTCTAAAACGGTTCTGGAGTTGGTTTATTTCGGTTCGTAAATTGATCCTTATATATTGTTCCGACGAAATTGTTATATCTTTTAACTCTCGGATGGCTGTGCTTGGATTTATTTTGTCAACGCAATTTCAACGCAGACGTCTATTCTTGCTTTAGCCATCATCTCAGTAGCGTATCTACGTCAATGTTTTGATGTGTAGCTGTTTATTACTCCGTGGCGGAATCGGCTTGACTGCGAAAGTGTGAAAGCTTGGTTTTTTTCAAAGTAACCATGTGGCGCGGATGGGGACGAATGATCCTATACAACGTATAGGTAATTTGCTCCGCACGCGTAGCGCGGACGCTCCGCTGAACTCTGAAACGGACCTAACGTAAACAATTTTTAGCTTAAACCAATCATCGCGAGTTGATATGTTTGAAGAAGCTCTTGACAAAAGAAACCCATGGACGGCCATCCCAGAATTGAAACAGTGCGATAAAATAGAAATATTATTTCTGATTTGGATGTCGCAGGATACACAATTCTCATTTGTGAAGTGCATTTTTAGAAGCAACTACAATTAGAAATTCTAATAATAAGTACAAAATTATTTCTTCAAAATAAATTCTTAATATACAGTAATTTGTAAGCGTAATATCCACTTATTTCAATTCCTGTAAAATCGATGCGAGAATCAATTCCAGAACCGTTTTAGAACCTATATAATATCGGTTCTGTAGAACCGTAACCGAAATCGATATAGTCAGAAATTTCGGTTCCTTATAACAGTTATTCAGAATATCGGTTCTTCATAACTGTTTCAGTCAGAACCGATATATAACTGTTTGAAACAGTTATTTTCGGAACCGTTTCAATCCCTGGCTGTGGCTATCCACTCGGCTACCTCACACGTACAGGAGCGGTGGTAATGTGTGCGTGAGACGCCACGATTGGAGACGAACCGACGCCAGCGCCAAGCGAGTGACGCCGCGGCCAACCAGCGTCGACAACATATTTCCCGCCCCCGGTGACGCTGGTTGGCCGTGGCTCGGTTCGTCTCCCATCGTGGCGTCTCACGCAAACATTACCACCGCTCCCTGTAGGTGTGAGGTAGCCGAGTGGATAGCCACAGCTCGCCGATCCCTGGACCTAAAGGACAGTGCATGAGCTAGACTTATAGACGCGGGGGTGTAAGCGAAAGACGCAAGGGGAATCAAGCTGTTTCAGCCATCTTGTTATGATATACTAGTGGTGCCATCTATGTCATACCGTGGTAAACTTTGAAACTTTACACTTGCATTACTCAGGTTTCATAAATTGATCAATGTTTTTATAAATAATACATGTATGTATGTATGTATGGTTTATTGTCCCCCTTGGGGTTACAAGTTTCTACACTTTATCCTTCTCCTTTACCGCCCATCCCTATCTTTACATTCTTACATTCTACCTTACTCTATGACCTTATCCTACTCCTTATCGGTACTACTTAAGTCTACTCGCTATTTACAATATTTACACTTTCGCCTTCTTTGCGCATTTCCTTCCGCTCTTCCGCGTTCGTGTTCGAGAGAGAGAGAGAGACTCCGCCTTTCCGCTCTTAACCTATTCTCCCCCCGGCCCCTCTCTACCTTTTACTTCTACCCTTCACCTTCTACGCCGTGGACTTCCGTTTCCCCTTTCTCACCACACCTCTCTCTTCGTCTCTTACTTTCCTCTCGTCCACTCACTCCTTCATCTCTCTCACCCATCTCCTCCATCTTCTCTCCTTTCATACCCACTCACCCTCTCCTCTCTCCAACTTTCTCCCGATCTCAATCTCTCAATCTCTCTCATCCATCCCTCCCCCTCCCCCTCTCCCCCCAAAATTCTTCCTACATTCTCCTGCCACCCCCCGCCCTCCTCCTCTCTTCTCCCGCACCGCTCCCACACGTGCTCCCACGTTTCTTCTCCCGCACCGCTCCCACACGTGCTCCCACGTTTCTTCTTCGCTCCCGCATACTCTGCATTCCCTCCTCCCTTCTTCTTCCCAGTACCTCCCTTCTTGTATTTCATTCCCTAGCCTGAATCTTATCACCCTTCTCCACCTGCTTTCCCCCCATCCTTTTTGCAGGTATCCCGGCACTCCCTCCCCCTTCACCATCTTATACCACCTATTCACCCTTGACTCCTGTATCCTCTCCCACCTCTCTCCCCTCTGCTGTTCCCTGTCCTTTCTCTCTACCTCCTCCCACTCCGTGTTCCCATTTACTCCCAGCCTGCACATGAATCCTTCCCTTTCCTTCTCCCACCCTGATTTCTCCCTATCCGCCAGTTCCCTCGCTGTCATTTCCCCCCAGCACCACCTTGCCAATTCTCCTGCCCTTCCCTCTCTCAACTTCTCCTCGAACCTCCACGCCCTTTTCCCTAGCCTTGTCCTCCATTTCTCCCTCTGTACCTCTTCCCTCACCATATACCCTGGCGTCCTCCAATCTACCCCCATTATCCATCTTATGCCCCTTTCTTGTCCCTTTTCCACACCTTCCCTCTCTTTCCACCCCCAAATTTCCCCTCCGAACCCCATGACTGGCCACACCAGCATGTCGAGCAACTTCATCCTCCTAGCCCAGTCCTCCTTAAACCTCCTTTTTCCTATTCCCCATACCTGTCTCATAACCGCAGCTGCCTTCCTTACCCTTTCCCTCACTTGCGCTTCCTGCCCTCCGTTTCTCTGCATCACATATCCTAGGTATTTCATTTCCTTCACCTCTTCCACCCTCGCCCCCTTCCAATACCATCTTGCCCTCTTCATCCTCCCTCCCCCTTTCCTAAACCGCATTATCTTCGTTTTCTCCACATTCAACTCCAATTTCTTCTTTTCCAAATACCCTTCCAACCCCGAAATCATCTCCCTCATCCCCTCTTCGTCCTCCGCCATCAACACCATGTCGTCCGCATACGCCAGCGTGTAAACCTTATTTCCTCCTATCCTCACCCCTCCCCATCCTCTCCTCCTGAACTCCTCCTCTACATCCGCCACCACAATGTTAAATAGCATTGGGCTCAGGGGACACCCTTGCCTTACCCCCTTAGCTGTTCAGAAGACCTCTCCTACCTCTTTCCCCACCCTCACTCTGCTTTTCGTCTCCCTATATACCTCTTCTATCCTTTCCCTCAGCCCTTCCCTAATCCCCCTTTGTTGCATCGCCTCCCCTAACACCCGCCTGTCCACCGAATCAAACGCGGCTTTCAGGTCCACGAACATCGCCACCATTTTTCCCCCTTCTTTGCTATTTGCCTGTTAATCACATAATTCAACACGTATATGTTATCCACCACTCCCATTCCCTTCCTGAACCCCGTTTGATTCGGTGTCAGCGTCTTCTTCATCTCCATCTCACTCCTCAGCCTCTCCCCCAGAATCCCCGTATACACTTTATACAGTGTTGGCAACAACATTACCCCTCTGTATTATTCCACCTTTACCCCCGCCCCCTTTTTCACTATTGGCACTATTATGCCCTCTTTCCATTGTTCCGGCCACCCCTCTCCCCTCCACACCTTGTTGCATATTTCCCTGACCCAGACTCCTATTCCCCCCCCCCCGTACCTCCACACCTCATTGGGTAGCTCGTCTATTCCCACTGCCTTTCTGTCCTTCAGCTTTCCTATCGCCCTTCTGACCTCCTCTCTAGTGATCTCTCCCTCCTCCTGCCCCCCTCTGCCTCTTTTTCCCCCCATACCACTTTCCATTCCACTCCGCCTAGCCCTCCCATAAAAAACTCCTTCCACCTTTCCATCGGAATTTCCTCATCGACCCTCACCCTTTTTTTCCTTTCCCTGTTTACGACTCTCCCTCTGTTTTCGCCTTCTCCGCCTCCCGCTCCCATCTCTCGCTTTCCTCCTCTTTCTTCCTCTTACACATCTCCTTGTACTCCCTCTTGCTCACCTCGTACCCCCGCCTGCTTCCCCCTTCCCTCCTCCATCTCCTCATTCTCTTCCTCACTTCACTCTTCTTCACCTCACACTCCTCATCCCACCAGCTACTCCCCTTCTTCCTCTTGTCCTCCCCCTCCTCTCCCTGTCTCTCCATAGCCTTTTTTATCTTTTCCTCCCCTTTCCGCATTTCTTCCTCAACCTCTCCTCCCCCCATTCTCAACCCCTCGATGCCCTCCCTGAACTTCCCACCTCCGTCCAGTCCCTTTCTTATTTCCTCCTCTCCTCCCCTCTTTCCTCTTCCTCCCTCCCTTCCCCCTTAATTCCACTATCAGCGGTTGGTGGTCCGAATCTACGTGGTCCCCTACCTCTATCTTCTTCACCCACCCTCTTGTCCCCTCATCCCCCAACACATAATCTATTACTGTCTCTCTTCCTCATCCTCCTATGTATGTGAACTCCCCTTCCTCATCTCCTTTCATGCTGCCATTAAGAATCCCCCACCCCGTCTCCTCTATTATTTCTAACAATTTCCTTCCCTCTCCATTTACTGTCTTATCCTTTGACTTCCTGCCGTCAAGACCGTCCTCTCCCTCTCCCTCCCCCCTATCCCTCCCCCTTTCTCCCCTGTCCTTGCGTTAAAATCTCCTCCTATTAACACGTCTCTTCCCTCTTCCCTATCTTCCCTCTTCCCTATCTTCCATCCATCTCCTCAGATTCTTCCCCTTACCTTCTATCCCCCCACTCATGTATACCCCCACTATCCCCCACTTGACCCTTCCCAGTCCTACTTTCACCGTCATTATTCCCTCAATCTCCTCCTCTTGCACTTCCCCCTCCTTCTCTATGCCCTTTCTTATCCCCACTACCATTCCTCCCTTTGCCCTCCCCATCTTGTTCTTTTTCTTTGCCATCTGCGCCTCCCATCTGTATTCCCCTGGCAACCTGTGCCTAATTCTATCCCATCCCGTTTCGTCGATCCACGTCTCCACCATCACCACCACATCCCATTCCCTCACACTTTTCCAAAACCCCCTGTTTTTCTTTCCAGCCCTGCCACGTTCCAAAAGCACACTTTCCATCCTTCCTGCTCCCGCTCCCCGTCCACCACTTCCCCTGCACTGCCTACCCTGTTCCTTTCCTTGCCCCCCTCTCTCCTTCCCCCGAATTTCCTCTCCCCCTTCCCCCCTCTCCCGCTTCACCGTGTGTAACCAGCATCTTCCTGTCCTCGTCCCATTTCCACCATTTACCCTCCATCTCTACCTTGCCGTACCCTACCCATGCTCTCCTTCCCTTTCTCCTTTCCTCTTCCACAATCCTCCTTAACTCCCTCTGCATGAGCCTTTCCTTCAACGTCAGGTCGTCCTCTATTCTCTCCACCCCCCCCCCCCCCTTCAGAGCCTTCTTTTTACTCATCACCTCCCTTTTCTGCTCTTTATCTTTCAACTTCACAATCACCATGTCCCCCTTTCCTTCTCTCTCTTTTCCCACTTTATACACCTCCCCTATCTCTACCTTTGCCCCTATCCTCTCCATTATCTCTTCCACGCTTCTCTTCAAGTTCCCTCTTACTTCCACCCCCTTAATCACTATATTACTCCTTCGCTCTTCCCTTTCTCTCTTCTCCATTCTCCATTCCATTTCCTTCATCCTCTGATTCATTCCTTCCTCCCCCTCCCCTCTCATTTCCTTTACTATCTCTTCTACCCTGTTCTCCAAACCTCTTCCTCCCTTTCCCCCCTCCTCCAGTTCCTCCAACTTCTTCCCTAACTCCCCCATCCTCCCCCAAATTCTTTCCCTTTCCTCCCTCCACCTTCTTTCCCCTTCCTTCAGTTCGTTCCTCAACTCCTCCATCTCCTCCTTAATCCCCACCCCTTGCTCCTTAATCCCTCTTATCTCTTCGCTCAAGTTCTCTCCCATCTTCCTGATCATCTCCCCTATCACCTCCACATCTTCTTTTTTTCCCAGACTCCGGCCGCTTGGCGTTCGGGGTCCCACTTTTGTTCAAGCGCACTTGAAAGGGTCTACGGCCAAGGATTCATACCTGCTTCAGGAATAAAATAATTTTTTATTCTTTATTGTTTCGATATGGAAGTGACACCAATGGATTCCTTGTGTTTTTCCGATGTAAATCATATGAAATTTCATGAAAATCGGACGGATGGAATCGGAGGAGATTAGGTATATCATGACCAAATGGACCAGCCTTTCTCCCAGACGCTAACTTTCTACCTCTGCACAGGAAATACACGTGTATCATTTCCTCTGTCCCGATATACCGGGCTTATAGACGATGTCATAAATGCTGTTAATTTATTTCATACTGAAATATCTGTTTTTAAGGAGCTACCTACATATAGTTTACCTGAAGGTACTAAAAATGCTTTATGACTTAGAAAATGATTAAAATTTAACTTCCGTACATCCACATATGTCGAGATATTTCCCTGGCAATGCGATAGGAAACGAAATTACAATAACACATTACTGCTTTCACAGTGAGTGGGTACATAATGCCATTACGAATAATCTCAAATGGTAAATGCATCGTTGCACTATTAAATAGTTTACTTTTTTGGGACGTATGAATAACCCCTGGCGTGAATGGAAAAACATATATAGAAGTCACAGAAGATTGATATTTTTTATACCTACGATTTTCTTGCAGGATGAATCAAATCAATAACTTAATTGTGTTTGAGAAATAGAATAATTTGAAACTGATAAAGATAGACAACTACAATTCAGTGTCACATATCTGCATACATAATATATTACAATTATGCAATATCCAGGAACAAATATAACTATCGCAACAGTATAATTGTTGATATTTACAGAAATAATTATTATGCTACTGCTTGCTTTAATGTATAAACTGAATAATACACCACAAATACACATATGCAAGTGATATGTAGGAGTAAAGAGTATTTGCGGTGAAAAACATACATTTTTTTCAGTCTTTTCGACGATGCGCAGCGGGCATTCGCGTGTGCGCGTGGTAGAGCTGTTTCGAGACTCGAAACAACCGAGCCGAGCCGAGACTGGAACGGTTTCGAGTAACCCGAATGTTTCGGGTAGCTCGATTTTTACGAGCCGCTCGAATGTGTTTCGGGTAGCTCGATTTTTTCGAGCCGCTCGAATGTGTTTCGGGTAGCTCGATTTTTTCGAGCCGCTCGTATGTTTCGGGTAACTCGAATATATTTTAGGTAGTCGACTGTATGGTTCAGTGTGATAGCTTGGTGTAGCTGGAACGTTTTGTAGGCACCGAATATAAATTTAGTTAGATGTATAATATGAGATTTATAGATATGAAAATCATATGAAGTAATTTAACCCTTGCCTGGTGGATATTTTAACAACACATTGGATGCGGGGTCCATTTCCACCCAAAATTTAATTCGGATACACCTCGGGATAAGCTCCTAAATAAGGTTTTCATCTTGTTAGCATCTAGTAGTAGTACTAATAAGAAGTATGTAACGCGTGTAGTTTGATCTTTCGGAGGGTCCCATTGGAGTATGGATATATATTAAAGGTTGTTTCTCTCAAGAATTCAAGTTTTTAATCCGTTAGCGTTTTAGATGTAATTAGGATAAGTAGGTTTAGGATCTTAGATTAATTAGAATTAAGTAGGGATAAGTGTAGGATTAAGTTGTTTTACTGGTTGTGTATGTTGTTTGTAAAACGTTTTCAGTAGTTGGATAAGTGCGGAACACTAACACTTAACACTCGAGAACTTTAGAAAATACAGAATTGAGCGTAAACTTTCGTTTCTGTTTCTTCGCGTATCAAGACTTCTCTCTCTCTCTCTCTCTTTCGCTCTCTCGGCGCAGTGCAAGCCTTTTTACGGAACCTCCAATTCCATCACATGGTCCTTTACCGTGTGCCGTTGCAAAAAAATGCCATTCAAGATATTGAAACAGTAGACGCGCACGATGCGAAAGTTCTCTGAAGACTAAAGACTTTAAAGGACGATGCCTAAGCAGAAATGTGTAAATCTTGGCCAAGAGTGGGTTAGTAAAATTCTTCTGCAGGTATAAATGACACCCTCGTGATGAATACGTGAGCTGTCGTTATTGTTTCTACCGTTGTTAGACCTGATTGAAGTTGTAATCGTGTTTGGTGGCGGAACGATTACCGGTGGGACGGAGAAGGGATAGGTTGCCGACTCAGTCGGTAAGGCCGGGTTCGGCAAATGAGCACAGCTGTGGCTTAAAATAAATAAGAGTGTTTATTCACTAAGGTGCATCTACAAGTTATGTTTGATATTGTTACCGAGCGCGACGGAAGAGCTACGGCGGTACGGCGCGTCGTTTCGCGACGTCGGCGAGTTTGTCGGCGGTTCGTAGGAGTGAGGGATGCGGTGTATTGAACGTTCTACTCGGGACGGCCGTAAGAGGCGCGTCCGTACGAGAGTCGTATAGCGGAGGTTCGAAGTGCAGTAGGTCTCCGGCCTAATGGGCGCAGCGAGACCTCTTCGACGGAGGTAGGGCGCAAGATTTCTCTCGGCCTATATCGGAAATGAGGCTGGTAATGGCACCGCGTGACGATAGGTCGGCGCGTGCACACCTCAGGAAGATCCACAAAAATAGAGCCTCTCGAACGTACGGTATGGCGGTGTGACACCACTAATGCGTGCGGGACGAGAGCTGTCAATTTCGCTCGCCGCGGGCCTTATACGCGCAGGCCGCGAATCTTTACTCGCGAGAGACCTCGCGGGGCCGTAACCGCCTAGCGGTCGCGGCGCGAACTAAGGCCTTTGTTTTCGGCGCCGAGCGTTCGGATGGCGCGTGACGTGACTTCGTCACACCCCCCTCCCACTTCGGGGATGGACAGACTATTTCAAAGTTGGGGCGGCCGGTACAACTCCCCCCTCGGCCGCCCGCCGCCAGGTACAATGTTTGCTTACAATCTAACTTAACCTACGGGGTTGCAACCCAACGCGCACTTAAAAACTACCCACCACCGGAATCTTAACCTAACTTAACTCTACGTACGCGGGTGGGCTTCCGCGGGGGCAGTCGGCCGCCGGCTCCGGACCTCGATCCCCAGGTCGCCGTTGCGGTACCGGCTGCCCACTACCACGGCGGTCGACGTTGTGACCGCGTAGGCGCGTCTCGGTCGCATGGCGGCGGGATGGAAGAGAATCATCCCTGGTTTGTTTGTGGCCCAGGACCAGGGTCGTGCTGGGGCTCGGCCGCGTACGGGGGTTGTGGGCCTCCGATGGCCCAGCGGGTTTGGGGCGGCTGCTTCTATCGGCGGTGGAGTCGCCGCTGGGGGGCCCTCGAGGCCGGGCTGTACCAGCGGCTGGTGTTCGGGGATGCGGAACGGTGGTGGCGTGGCCACGGGGGGGCCTCGAAGGCCGGGCTGTACCCGTGGCTGTTGTCCGGAGGGGTCGAGCGGTGGTGGTGTGGCCACGGGGGGGGCTCGAAGGCCGGGCTGTACCCATGGCTGTCGTCCGGAGGGGTCGAGCGGTGGTGGTGTGGCCACGGGGGGGCCTCGAAGGCCGGGCTGTACCCGTGGCTGTCGTCTGCGTTGCGTGTCCGGGTCGGGCAATTGCCTCTTTTGCCCGCTGGTGGCGGTCCGGGGGCAGGCACGGAGTGGCCCTGCCCCGGGGGTGCTGGTCGGTATTGATGTGGGCGCGGCGATTGTCAGCCCTGCCAGCCGCCTGAGGTCGAGGGCCTGCGCCCCCTGGTGGGCGATCCGTCTCTGGCGAGTCATCGCGCCGGTATCCCCGGTTGGGTCGGTGCTGGTGGTGATCCGTGGGGCTATGTTCACCATTGCGACTTCCTGTCGTGCTGGGCCACTTAGCACCCGTCGCGGTGCTACGAGACGTGGTGGAGGTCCCCGGCGCCGCGGTGTTTCTGCCTGAATCTCGGCCCCTGCGGGCCACGGCCGGCTCTCGTTGACCCGAGAACGGCGGGGGTGTCGCTCCGGCGGGCCCACCCGCTCGAAGCCCAAGGGTACCGCGGTGACTTGGCCGGAACGCTCCGGTGTCGGTCGTGTGATTTTCCTTGGCATATTGCTGGTCGATTATTCTTTTTTGGTTTTCACGTTCGTTTGTTTCGGTGCCTATATCCCGGAGCCGTATATTTTTGCTCGCGAGAAGGCTTTCATGGTTGCGGCCGCCTAGCGGGCGCGGCGCGTACTGTGCTGGTTGGCGCCACGGGTTCGCCCGGTGCGCGACGTGTACCGTGGTGGCGCTGTCCGCGCTTGGTGGCTGGCGGGTATCGCACGGCTTCAGGTCGCTCAGGTGCGCGCGCACGGTCTTTCCGCGGGCTCCCTTGAGCACCACTACATTGGGGCCCGTGAATTTGAAGACGGTATACGGGCCGGCGAATTTCGGTGCCAGCTTGGCGTTGAATTGTTTCGCGGCGGCGCTGAGGTGGTGCTCGCGCTTCAGAACTCGGTCGCCGATCGAGGGGCGCCACTCTCGACGTCGCATATCGTAGTGGTGCTTCTGGTTCTGATGGGCTCGTGCTAGATTCCACCGGGCCAGTTCGATGCGGTCCTTGATGTCCGTGAGCCGTTGTTGCCATCCTCTGATGTCTCCCGGCGTTGGCTCCTCCGTGTCGTCGTCGGTGGTTAAGCGGGGGTCCCCGGGAGCCGCGAGTTCTCGGCCGAAGTTTAGCGCGGCCGGTGTGCTCCCGGTTGCCTCGTGTCGTGCGGTATTGTACGCGAATGCGATTTCGGGTAGCCAGGCATCCCACGTTGTGTGGTCCCCATCGGTGAACTGAGCGATCATGGTCTTGATCACTCGGTTTGCTCGTTCTACCGGGTTACATTGTGGGGTATACGGCGGTGTCTTTCGATGGTCGATGCCGTATTCTCGTAGTAGGCCGGTAAACTCCCGGCTCTCAAATTGCTTACCGTTGTCGGTGATGATTCGGCGCGGACACCCGAAGCGCATGACCACCCTCTCGCGGAATGCTTTCGTAACAGCCGGGGCGGTGGCTTGTCGAAGAGGTTGTAGTTCTATCCACTTCGTAAACTTGTCCTGCATCACCACGACCACCGTGTGGCCTTTCTTCGACCGTGGGAGTGGTCCGACTAAATCGGCCGATACCACATCCCACGGGTAGGCTGCTGGCGTGGTATGCATCAATCCGGCTGGCGCTTGCTGCGATACTTTATATTCCTGGCACTTCGTACATTGTCGTACGTATCGTGCCGCGTCGCGGAACATCCCGGGCCAATAGTATTTTCGGGCGAGTCGGGCGGTAGTCTTATTGACTCCGAGGTGTCCGGCGGTAGGGGCGTCGTGGTTTGCCCTCAGTATCTCGTCGCGCCGAGTGCGTGGCACGCATTGCTTCCACTCATCTTCGGGGTGGCCGCCGGTCGTGTCCGGGAATCGGCGGTATAATTCGCTCTCGCGGATTTGGTACTCTGGGTGGAGGAGCGGTGTCTCCTCGACGGCTTGTTTCTTCCTACTGTACCAATCCGGTGGGGCGGCCGCCTCTACGTCTGCGATCTCGCCTTGTCGTGACAGTGCGTCAGCTACGAGATTATTCTCGCCTTTGCGGTATTCTATTTTAAAGTCATATTGCTGGAGCTCCAGGCTCCAGCGTGCCAAGCGTCCCGAGGGGCTGTCGATTGACTGCAGCCATTTCAATGCTTGGTGGTCGGTGAGGACGGTAAATGAGTAGCCCTCTAGGTACGGGCGCATCTTTCTGATGCCCCAGACCACTGCTAAGCATTCTTTCTCGGTAACGGAGTAATTTCGCTCGGCCGCGTTAAGCGTTCGACTGGCGTACGCCACCACTCGTTCCTGGCCGTCATGGTCTTGTGTCAGGACCGCACCAAGGCCGCCCTGGCTGGCGTCTGTTTGTAGTACAAACGGCCGGTCAAAGTCGGGGCATGTCAGTACTGGTGCGGTAGCCAGCTGGTGGCGGAGCGTTTCGAAGGCGGACTGCGCTTCTTCGGTCCAATTCCATCGTGTTCGCTTCTGTAGGAGTTGGTGTAACGGCGCTGCTGTTTCCGAGAATTGGGGGATGTATCGCCTATACCAAGAGACCATCCCCAGGAAACGTCGCAGTTCGCGTAAGTTCTGCGGTGGAGGCGTGTTTCGAATCGCCTCGACTTTCTCGGGGTCGGTCTTGACCCCTTGGTCCGAGACGACGTGGCCGAGGTATTGTAGTTCGGTTTGGCAGAAGCGGCATTTCTCTTCATTTAACCGGAGCCCGGCTTGCTGCAGTCGGTGCAATACCTCTCGGAGGTTCTCGAGGTGTTCCTCGAACGTTCGGCCTAAGACGATTATGTCGTCTAGGTAGGCAAAGGCCCTTGGCTCTAGGCTGGGTCCTATGATACTGTCCAGTAGTCGCTGGAACGTGGCGGGGGCCGAGTGGAGGCCGAACGGCATGACGCGGAACTGATATAGTCCACGTCCGGGAACGGTAAAGGCCGTTATCGGGCGGCTCTCTTCGGCCAGCGGTACTTGCCAATATCCATTTGCGAGGTCCAGCGTTGAAATGTAGCGCGCCTCGCGCAGTTTGTCAAGCGTTGCCTGGACCTGTGGCAAAGGGTAGGCGTCCTTTTCGGTTACGGCATTAACTCGGCGGAAGTCGATGCAAAATCGCTTCTTTTTCTTGCCTTTCTTAGCGACCATGACCACAGGCGAACTCCACGGACTGCTGGACGGCTCGATTATTCCGTCGGCCAGCATTTGGTCCACTGCCTCGTTGATTAAGGCTTGCGTGGCTGGATTCCTGGGCATGTATCGTTGCTTGATCGGCTCGGACGTCTTCAGACGTATTCGGTGCTCGGCGAGGCGGGTCATGCCTCGGAGCCTTCGGAGCGGCGGTAACTCCTCGTCCAGGAGTTGTTGTAGAGCGGCTTCTTGTGCCGGCGTGCATCGTCGGATGCCGGGGACTTCCACGGCCGCGGTTTCGGCGTGGCGCGTCCATCGGTGTGCACCGATCTGCACTTCCAGGCCCAATTTCTCTAATACGTCTACGCCCAGTAGGGCGGCATGTGACAGGCCAGGAAGCACGGCGTATGTGTGCTTCACTGATTGGTCGTGTATCGTGGCGGGTAGTGTCATCTCACCTCGTAGTGGTACCTCTGCGCCATCTGCGACGCTTGCCGTGAAGGTGGCGGGTGCGAGAGTGTATCCTCGCTTCTCACAGGCCACGGCGACATCTGGTCGTATGAACGAGCGTGTCGCTCCGGTGTCGACCAATGCCCACCAGCGGATATCTCCCACTTTAAAGGCGAGGTACAATTGAGGGTCGTCTTTTATTGGCTCGATTGAGGCGTTGTTGCCTGGGCGTTTTGTCGGTCGCCTCGGTTGCCGCGCCCGGCCTCGTTTCCCGAAAAGGAATTGCAGGCACATTCTCGGGAGGTACGTCCGGCGGTGCCACAGTAGGAGCAAAATAATTTGCTTGCTCGTCTACATTCGGGGCGGCGGTGGCCTCGCTGGCCGCACCGCCAACAGCAAGTCGCTCGGTCGTAGTCGGCTTGCACTTCGGCTAGTCCGCCGCTACGGGTCACCTCGGTTCTCCTTTCCGGCCGTCTTTCGATTTTTACGGTTTCTTTCCGTCCAGCGCCGGCAGCTTCTTTTTCCTCGGCCGTGACCTTGTCTTGGGCCGCGGCCAGTTTCATTAGCTCTGGTAATGTCTTAAACTCGGTTCTTTTAATGTACCGACGGTACTCGGGTCGGAGGTTCCTGTAAGCACGGTTTACCTGCTGTTCCAGGGTATACTTCCCGTATTGCTGCATTAGCGGCAGGAGGTCTAATATGAAATCGGTAGCGGTTTCGCTCGGCCGTTGTACTCGCCGGGTAATGACTTCTTCGAGCTCGTCTTCGTCTTCCGCGGCAAGGAAGAACGCTCGAAAATCGGCGACGAAATCGTCCCATGATTGCCATTCGGTGCGGCGGAGGCGGTACCAACCTAATGCTCTCCCTTTCATGATTTCGGAGAGGCATTCAATGATTTGGTTGGGGGTGACCTTGTAACTATGTTGCAGGTCCCCCAGCCTTTGTAGGAATTCCGCGGCTCCTGGTCCGCCGTCGTAGCGGGTCCCCCACCTTCTGATTTTCTCCATCGCTGTGGTCTCCGGACCGTTGAAACCCGGACCCGGGTTGGTGGGTGTAGTGACGTCTACCTGAGTCGCGGTATCGCTCGGCAGCGTTAACGTTGGCGGACCCATGATTTGATTTTCTCGGCAGTGCGCGGTAACTCGTTGGCGTAATTCGTCGAGATTGCCAGTGGCGTCGAGCCCGTATTTTTCCGCGACTTGAATTAGTACCGCTTTCCGTAGCTCGTACACCCAGCTTACGCTTATGCTCATTCGCCCTTCTCCTCTTCAGAGTCCCTGTTCGGGCGCCAATTTGTAATCGTGTTTGGTGGCGGAACGATTACCGGTGGGACGGAGAAGGGATAGGTTGCCGACTCAGTCGGTAAGGCCGGGTTCGGCGAATGAGCACAGCTGTGGCTTAAAATAAATAAGAGTGTTTATTTACTAAGGTGCATCTACAAGTTATGTTTGATATTGTTACCGAGCGCGACGGAAGAGCTACGGCGGTACGGCGCGTCGTTTCGCGACGTCGGCGAGTTTGTCGGCGGTTCGTAGGAGTGAGGGATGCGGTGTATTGAACGTTCTACTCGGGACGGCCGTAAGAGGCGCGTCCGTACGAGAGTCGTATAGCGGAGGTTCGAAGTGCAGTAGGTCTCCGGCCTAATGGGCGCAGCGAGACCTCTTCGACGGAGGTAGGGCGCAAGATTTCTCTCGGCCTATATCGGAAATGAGGCTGGTAATGGCACCGCGTGACGATAGGTCGGCGCGTGCACACCTCAGGAAGATCCACAAAAATAGAGCCTCTCGAACGTACGGTATGGCGGTGTGACACCACTAATGCGTGCGGGACGAGAGCTGTCAATTTCGCTCGCCGCGGGCCTTATACGCGCAGGCCGCGAATCTTTACTCGCGAGAGACCTCGCGGGGCCGTAACCGCCTAGCGGTCGCGGCGCGAACTAAGGCCTTTGTTTTCGGCGCCGAGCGTTCGGATGGCGCGTGACGTGACTTCGTCACAAAGTAATAGAGGGTGCGAGGGGTACGGTTAGGCGACCGTAATAGCGGAGCGCGCGGCTCGCTTACCTGAAACGGCGCGCGCCGCTGTCTTTAACAGCTTCCTGCGACGTTGAATATACAAATTACCAACAAGAGAAAGGCTGATTTTATAGGAAATTCTTCAGCGAATATGGTCGCATTTTTTCGGATTTTTAAAATCGTGACCTTGAGCCTCAATTTGCAAAATAAAACTTTATTTATAATTTTCATTATTGTAAAAATGATTTTTTAATCGGGAACAAAAATATTCAGGAAGGCCGATCCTTCTAGTTTACAATAACGTTAGGATCAACTAAATCCGACAAATAGTTTCCGAGTTAAAAATGCATAGGTACAACCTACTTTCATGAAAATAGGCAAAAATCGCAAAACTCAACGCCCTATATTTTTTAAACAAATTCGAAAACGACAAAATGGTGAATTAAACCCCCCATACTTTCACGAGGGCTACAACATATTCAAGTTTGAACAAAATCCGAGACATCGAGGGAAAAAAGTGATCGAGTTGGCGTGGAATGACCCTATATTGAACTCGGTACTCGTAGGGACCGGGAACATCAGGTATAAACTTTTAGTATATTTCGGGCTTAATGGAACCAGTTGTTTCCGAAAAACTAGCCAGGTCGATCGGCCCGAGCCTCTCATCGTAGTCGCGGTTTATGATCGTAGTGTCACGCACTTCGACGGCGGCCAACAGGGCGTACGGGTGCGAGTCACCGTGCACGGTCAACGAAACGGCCGCTTTTTATTATATTTTCAAATTTTATTATGTTTTGGGCCTTTATATTGTGTTCTGTATTTTGCCTTTATATTGTGTGCTTAATTATCCTAAACGAAGGGTCCTTTGGGAGGTAACAGTTGAGAGCGGTGCGAAAATTCATTTACCTATCGTTTATGGTTGGCAATTATGTATTTTCGAGGACGGCTTCGACAACATCTGGTTGCCAGATTTCCATAGGGCAATCAAGAACATACCTTCGCCGTCTTTAAGAATTTAGAGATTATTCGCTGTGAACAAAAGCGCGACTTTTCATTAATCCGCAGGTGTCCGCGGGAACAGTAAACAGCTGCATATTTCCTAACGTATTGGAGATAAAAAAAATTGTTTACATGCAATTGCATGGTTCGAGGGGGCAAATTTAAAAGTGCAGACCAATTTTTCGTCAATTATTATTTTAACAGATACGATTAACAAGTTCGGTTTTTTAAATGGAACTATTTTTTTTAGAGATCACTTGATAATGCGTTCCAAGACAAATTCAATAACCTATAATTAGTGTTCCTGATTTCTCGATATTTTCGGCATCTCGAGAAATGAGAAATCAGATTATATTTCTCGAGAATTCTCGAGAATTCTCGAGAATTCCCAAAAAATTAAAAAAATATTGCAAAATTTATATTTTTGTAATAATGTTGATAATATTTATCTAAATTTTTATTCGGGTCTAACTTACACAAAACTTGTGGAAATGGAAAAACAGATATTAAATATAATTGATTTTATTTATCTAGTACAAAATGTGATCAAAGTGAAACATTACAGTTTTGTTTTAAAATAGTTTTTTAAAAAGCACAATGCGTCTAACGTCGCATCAGCCAATCTACTTCTTTTTTTGGTGACAAAATCCGTGGCTGTAGAAAAATTTCTTTCATTTTGTGTAGATGTAGGTTTAATTGTATATAGAGCATCCAAAAGTTGTTGTAAATTGGATGTCCTTTTCCCAGTGGATTCAAAAATAAGGAATTCCTTTGCCACAGTCCGGAATTTATCGTCTCCTTGTTTGACACTAAATTCTTGGAGGGTATCTGCGATTGATAATTCCAATTGTTTTTTTAAAGATAATTCATCAGTTTCAGGATCTGTAAGCTTTTCTATATTTTCAGGAGAATCGTGGTTATTGTTATATTTTCCGAAAAGTCTACATAGAATTTGTTTTGCCGTTTTATGCATGTCTGTTTTGGATGTTAAGTGGAAAAATGCGTCCTTTGAATCTTTTTGATGAGATTCTGGATTTTGTAAATATTTTATAAGGGATACAATAGCGTTATCTCTTCTTTTCGATGTTTCTTGTTTAATTGCAACAAGAAACGTAACCGTTAAACCGCGGGGTTACCGGTGGGACGGTGGAGGAACCGTATCGCCAGCTCAGGACGGTGGTCCAGGGCCGCCGATCGAATGACTGAATACGTAGAGGTAAGGTAGAGTACGATAATTTATTCCGACGAGAGTACAGGGTATCCCGGCCAGGTCTATGCTGGCAAACAGAGTATGTACGGCTTAAACCTAGACTTAGCCTATCGGCGCGGATCGCGTCGCGTACTTCGGAGCGTTGGTCGGCGATGCGTATCGTGGCGCGTATCTTGGTGCGTATATCGGTGGTCGATTCGGCGAGAGTGGAGAGGAAAGACGATTTGACCCTTCGGTGTCCAGGCGGGTCAACCCTGCCAATGGACCCTGGTCGGAGAGTCGGGGGGGTCCGGTCACCCAGTGGGCACAGCCCGCGGGTGAGTCGGCGACTGTAAGGACGCTCTCGAGAACAGAGACAACTCTGTTCGGGAGATCGATGGCGGTTATCGGTATTTCGTCCAGAGGATGGCTCACGCTGTCCTTCTGGGAACCGTGGAGGTGTGGAGGCGAAAAATGCACAGAGACTCAGTCTGTGGACGCACAAGAACTGGTGCAAAACACGGGCGCTTGGCTTTCGCAAGAACGAGTGGTTCGGCACAAGAACGTGGAATCGCACAGGAGGTCTCTGGGAGAGGCGTACTTGTCAGCACTAACGCTCTAGGCGGTCTCTGCCAAATAGGCCTATGCCCCCGACCTGTATGTCCTCGTCCGCACATTTTCGGCAGCGAGAGAATCTCTCGCTGTGAAACCCTCTCGCGCCAGTTCTCGGTATTGCGGACGAGTGGTGGGGGGTAAGATCGTCGTCCCACCGGCGTAACTCGTTACAAACTCTTTACTTAATTCACTATTTACTTTTTCCAAATTTTTAAATAAGAATTTAAGAGCACCTTCAGCACTTAATAATGTGGAATCTTCTCGACTGAGATTTTCTATTGTTATTCTTATGGGTTCTAATGTGGCTAATAAGGTTTCAGCAATTTTAATATATTCATCGTTCCACATGTAATCTAAATTTATTTCAGCCAGTGCTTTTTTAATTGAATTGTTTACTCGCATAAATCGACTAATCATAGCCTCCATGGTGTTCCACCTGGTCTTACAATCCAAAATAAGCTTTAACTGCGTATTTTCTTCTTTTTCCACATATTTTTGCAGAATATCATTTTTCACTGGTGAATTCTTAAACACTTTTACAATTTTGCGTATTGCTGTAATTGTTTCTTCGATGGTTGGTCGCAACTGAACAGTCGAGGTTTCTACTGTTTCAACATCAGAATCGGAATTGGTCGAATCATTATTTTCATTTTGTGAGGATCCATTGCCATCATCCGAGTGAAAAGATTGCGTCTCAGCAGCATTTTTTTTAACGTAAAGTATTTTTAAAACGGCTAAATGTATCCCATGATTATAACAAAGCTGTTGGTATGCCGGAGAGAGTCGTCCAAACTTTTGCATAACAGACGCCCCATCACTCATAACAGCTAGAACGTCTTGTTTTAGTGAAAGGCTAAAAGAATTTAGTTTTATATCAATTAATTCCAAAGTTCTTTCAGATGTACAGCTTCCATAAATCGGTATTAAACTATTAATCCGAGATTAACAGATTCCTTGCTACTATAATACATATGTACATCGATATATCTCTTGTTATTTACACTAGTCCATTCGTCAATAGATATGCTGAACTTTTGGTCGTTCAATTTAAGTGTATTTATTTTTTTAATTAATTCTCCTTTTTTCTGTGTATAAAAATCCATCATTAACTGCATTATGTCTGATGAATTACGAGGAAGATTAAATCCTTTAACCGCTATACTTTGTCTTATAAATTCACTTTTTTATATTTGATTAAATGAAAAGCGATCAACAGCTGCCAATTTCGATATTATTTCTGACAAAGTTGGTCGTGTAATAAATTTATCAATAGTTTCATTGTTGTCTGAACATCGGAATCGTTTGAGTGATTTAAAATTAACACTGCTGGTACTTGGCTCATCCATATTTTCCACTTTTTTCAAACCGTGAATACCTTCAAGATGCCTTCGAAGACCTATAGTCGCAGATCCTTTGCATGAAAGCTGTTTTTCACAAAGATTGCAGGTGGCAGATTCTTTGTTTTCACTTTTTCGAAAGTATTCCCAACAGTTCTTATAAGTTTTATTCATATTGAGAGGCTAAATTTGACACAAAACGTGCACAGACGAACACAAGAATCTTCCTCTTTAGAATTCAAACGTAGACTGACTGTTTATCGTACAGGGCCAGTGAGTCACCAGTACGGCGATCATCTATTCTTTCTGAAATCTGATTGCTGCCGTCCAAACATTATGTTACATTGTATCGTGCACCGAACGCAAAAGCACCAAACGCAGTTAGGCCGTCGCGCATTTTAGTGAAGCGCGGCGCTACGAAGAGAAAAGTTTATAAACAATTGCGCAATTCTTCATATGTATTGTTAACATTTATTACAAATGTTTATATGTTCAGGATTAACTAGTAACACACAATTTGAACTAACTGAAAAATCATTTCTGAACACAAATGGGATTTATAATAATTTTCCTACACTTAAATTTCTCGAGAAGTACTGTAATTTCTCGAGAAATGAGAAATAAGAAATTATAAAATTTCTCGAGAAATTCTCGAGAAAGAATTCTCGAGAAGGAACACTACCTATAATGTATACACCTTATTTCAACTGGTTTTCGAGATATTGCGCTTGCAAATTTATTGATTTTCCCCCAATCTCACAATTCGGGGGGGGGGGGGGGGGTGTCCCGAAAAAAATTTGAAAGTCGAAAAATAACGTCCACCATAATGTACTTATGTAGCATGCAGAAAAGGAGCTTTGAGAAACCCTGATCATCGAGACGTTTCTCGAACACGCTTGTAGGCCGCCCGTGAGGAGAGACGTGCGGGCGCGGAAGCCGCGGCTCGCGAGACCCGCGCTTAACGACGCGTCTGTTGATTTCTGCGGCCGCGGATAGCAACGATTGGGTATAAATTAGAGTCCCGCAAAGGCATTTTCCTTCTTAGCTGCTCCGAGAGAGAGGACGAGGTACACACACGGCCGCTCTCGGACAGCTTAGGGACTCCGGCAGGAGAGTTCGGCGATAATACCTGGACGCCTGCTGGAGGGATTCGCACTAGAGTCTGTTCCTGGACGCTCGACCGATGTGGAGAGTACGGCGATAATACCTGGACGCGTATCGGTCGAGAGAGTACAGAGCATCTCATTAGAAAGAGGAGAGTACGGGAGAATATGCCTGGACGCCCGTTCGATATGGAGAGTTCGGCGACAATACCTGGACGCCAATCGAACGGGAGAGTACAGATGGAACTCCTGGACGCCTCAGTAGAATAGAGAGGAGAGTACGGGAGATTATTCCTGGACGCCCGTTCAGTATGGAGAGTTCGGCGACAATACCTGGACGCCAACTGAACGGGAGAGTACAGAGTAACTCCTGGACGCCTCAGTAGGGTAGAGTCACGAAAGTACAAAGCCCCTTTCTTAAATACCCGATCGTTGAGAGAGGAGAGTACGGGAGAATATTCCTGGACGTCCGTTCGGTATGGAGAGTTCGGCGATAATACCTGGACGCCAACCGAACGGGAGAGTACAGAGTAACTCCTGGACGCCTCATTAGAATAAAGCCAAGTGCCGTCTGCACAATAGAATTTTGAAATTGTTAAACTCAACGAGACATAAAGTCTGCCTTTCGAAATTTGTAGTCCCGTCCTACCAAACCATGTATTCCTTCCTGATCCGAATAAATTTTGTCTGTACAGAATATATCCTTGTTCCTGACAATCCTAAAGGCTACACTTATATGTACCGATACCACCCGGAGTTCATACAGTACAATGTTCCTTCTTTAAACTATTTTATATTTTTTATTTTAATATTTAAAGAAGAGAAAGTAATATGAAAATAATTGTTGTTGTAATTTAATTATGATACACACATTGGGAACACCCTTCCTTAAAGAGAGGGGATTTACCTGCTGCGAATTCGGCGACGGAGGAGGAACCTTCTCCCTCTTGAAGAAATCGAGGGGGAAAACCTCGCATCTGGTTGCCAAAAATTATTGTGGCTGATCGGCCAGAGTGCCTCGCCAGAGTCGCGATTTATGACCATATTGTCCCGGGCGGCGGTTAATAGCAGTAGGGGAGACCGGGTATGGTTGTCACACGGGTAGGTTGTCACAAGCGCTATAACAATGAAACTATAAACAATAGGAATGTACTAATAATCCATAGCGATGCGTAAACATATCGTCGCCTCCTCCCCCATCACACAAGTCGTTGTAGAGTCGCATGGAGACACGATGTATCATTCTTTCTTTTCGTGCGCTCGAAGTAAATTATGCCGCATTTTCTATCAAGTAAGTATAGCTTGTTCCTTAGTATTGACTATAACATTGTTGCATTATTCTCGTAGTTAAGAGTTTTTTCTAACTTATTGTAATGATTTTTTTGCATTTTTTAAACTTTTTAATACATGAATAGAGAGGTGAAATTGTTTAACGGTTTGGGGCAAGTTGTCACAGAACATTTGGGGTAAGTTGTCACAGAACATTTGGGGTAAGTTGTCACAGAACATTTGGGGTAAGTTGTCACAGAACATTTGGGGTTAGGTATTTGCCGCATGTGACAGCTAATCCCGCTGTAACTTGCTGTACCTATCATGTGATATTATTTTCTTGTTTGCTTGGCAACAGTTCTCAATAATAGTGCCGCAAACTTATAAGAAGAAGACGTCCAGAGGTGAGGTGTCACTGAACATTTGGATTAGGTATTTGCCGCATGTGACAGCTAATCCCGCTGTAACTTGCTGTACCTATCATGTGATATTATTTCCTTGTTTGTTTGGCAACAGTTCCCAATAATAATGCCGCAAACTTATAAGAAGAAGACGTCCAGAGGTGAGGTGTCCCAGGAATTGATATTAGTTTCTTAATTGAATCGACTTTTTATTCATAAACTTAGCTATCCAAATGTGTGCCAATCAACCCCAGATACTGTGACAACCAACCCAGCCTCGGGGTATGTTGTCACAAAATAGTTCCAGCAAATAATGCGAATTATCTCCTAATCTGGTTGACAAAATCCACAGGACCAATTTTTTTTATAAAGTCGGACGTACGTAGTTTATATTAATCTAAGTTTGAATCAATTTCCCTGCAGCTATGACCCGTAAAAAATCAAAATAAGAAAATGAGACAACCATACCCGGTCTCCCCTACCTACGTCCAGGTCCGAAGCCATCGTACGTACGAGAGACCAATATACGGATTAACTCATTGTGAGACTGAAGAATGCCTAAAATTATTACAGACGGCATTACGTTCTTGACTGCCCTTTAGAAATGCTGGCAAACAGATGTTGTCGAAATGTTCTTGGGATTATCGGTCGAAAACAACGAATGAATTCCCGCTTGGCTCCGATTTCGCCTTTGCCCCAACGCACAGTGGGCGTAAATCTCAAGAATAGAGAAAAAATTCAACATGCCACTTTTTCTAATCAAAATGTCGAATCTTATGAAGCTACTTTATAAAACACTATTCCTGGATCTGAAGAAATCGATGAAAAGTTTAAAACATCTTCATTTGTATTGCAATGACAAAATTTTGAGCGTACAATCTTTCCTTCACTTGTAAAACCTTTGTTTCTGGCATCTTGGGTCCCGTCACAAAATTAGACGATTGGAAGGTTGTCCAAATATTGTATAATTACGTATGAATGTATTAACACTTTATGAACAGTATTTGGTATATAGGATAACATGGATACAGGTTTGCAAATATTTCTGCACTTTCCATAGTATATAGATATATTTATCAAATTGTTCTAGTTTTTTGGGAATTATTGACTTAATTTTTCTAAATAACGGCAATCTTCCGTATGAGTTGTATATTAATACTTTTTTTACGAACTTCCTTAATTATATTCGGCAGTTTCAGTGCGAAAAATGTGATGCTGTTTAATTTTTCCCTATTTATTGGGATTCAGCCTCACTGTGTGACATAGAATACAGGTAATTACTCCATTATTGGTAAATATTGCCAAATCTTGTTTTCGCAGTTGCAAAGCCAAATATATGTTTATTATAAAACAAAAATGAAATTTGCTAGGAACATCCCGGAGGGTAACTAAAAAGACGATAATTGCTAATATTTCTTCAATGGGTTTCTTATGGAAAAGAAGAGTATGTAACTAATTTTTTGTTATTGCTTACCAAAAACGATACTACTCATTTCGGTTCCCAAAAAATTTGTGTCTTTTATATCATCAAAATTTAAAAGACCCAATTCAAAATTTTCCATAAGAAAAAACATACAAACTTTGACACGTGTTTACAAACAGATCAGATGTAGACGCCACGATATTTTTCCCTTTTTTAGGAATTACAAGAAATATATAAAAAAAGCATAATCCCATAACTTTCGAATTCTGTCTTGTTTCCTTATTTTTGGGATTCTGTCCCACTGTGCGGACATAGCGCGGCCGCGGCTATAACTCAGTTTGGAGGAGTCTAGCGGTTTGTCACTATTGCGTGGCTCCTTGGAAATCAGCGTCCGTTTTCTGGGGATGGGATCGAGGTCCATGGAGTGCTAAAGCACTCTGCTCCGGGAATGCGTTCGGGGTTCTGACTCGCGAATAAAAGGAACTCCAAGAAACTTTACTTTCCAGATTGAACAATTTATGTATTTATATAATCTCCCTAATACGTCTTGACTGGGTCGACTCTTATTACAGAATGAATTATGTCTACTATTTTCGTTGTTAACATAAATAATATACATTTTGTTTCTTAAACGAGCGTTTACATATTTTCCACGACGATGAATAAAGATTACAATAAAACCAACAACTTCGTGTAATTCCATTTGAATTTCCCTCCGAAGCTTCGAACACATCGTAGCAGGATAACGGCAATGTGACATGGTGAACTGATGAATACACAACATCACCGTGGCTAGCTAGTAGATTCCGCCATCATGGCGGAAAACAGACACTCATCGCATTGTGTTGTGTCTCGAGTAGCCTATGTTGCTGCTGTAGCAGACGCGCGGCCGCGGCCGGTCGAAAACGCGGCTAGGAGAACGGTTACATGCTTCTCCATAAAGGTGCCATTTCCAATGCGCGGCTCGCCGCGGCGGCGAGCGGCGCGGCGCCGCCTCAGCACGCCGCAGGATTCGTCGTGCGGCCGCAGACGGCATTTCCTATACATAAGCGTCGCCGCCAGGGCCCCACGACGCGCCGCGCTGTCCCTTTTCGAGCACTTGACCAAGGTCTATTGTTGTATGAGGTCTCGAGGACCGTCTTCGACACCGAATATGGGTTCGACCCTCGAAGGGGTTTGTATACCATCAAGAAGAAGTGATAAATGTCCAGGATTTTCGCATTTCGCATCAGATCTTTGTGAAAACGACGCCAATCGATTCCGTATGTTTCGTCGATGAAACTAACACCCAGAACGACATATTTCGGAGCATAATGAAGGAAATTAGATGAAAACTTAATTTATATAATTTCTCGCTAGCTTCGTTAAAAATAGTCCGATATACACGAAATTTGGTACGATTTTCATCGGGGAAATATAAGGAATTCATCGGTGTCACTTCCATATCTATACGATAAAGAATAAAGAAATATTTTATTTCTGAAACAGGTATGAATCCTCGGCCGACCCAAGCGAATTGAGGTCGCCGACCCACAGTCGAGGGTGAAATATTCATTTCGGCGTATTAAAAAATTCTTTATTGTTTATCGTATCGATAAGGGAATAACAGCAATATATTCCTTATGTTTTTCTGATGAAAATCATACCAAATGTCATGTCGATTGTCCCTTTACAACATCTGGGAGACGGATGTTTCCCGACGAACGCTTCGAGAACGAATAATTGCCTACTTAGTCGTAAAGAAATAAAGAAATTTTGTTTCAAAAATACTAAATTGCCAGCTATAAAAGCTAACTGAATTCAGACGCGCAGGTAGCGTTGTCAACCCCCGACGTGCGGGACAATACGCTCGGGACGAGATGCTCTGGCTCAGTGATGAGCAACCCGCGTTCTGCGGGCCACATGTGGCCCACCTGAACATCGTCGCGTGGCCCACCTGAACATCGTCATATCGGTTTTTCATGAACGATGTTATATTTATGTATTTAATATTGTTTCCACTTGTGGCCCACTTCTGACAAAAGGTTGCTCGCCACTTAGTAACAGAGGTTTATTGCCTGCCGAACATAGAGAGATTAGTTAGTAAAGGAGGAAAATGCCACATCTGGTTCCCAAAAATTAATCAGATTGATCGGCCAGAGCGTCTCGCCAGGGCCCCGGTTTATGACCGTTTTTTCCCGCGAGTTGGCGGTTGGCGTTTGACGACGGTACCTGCGCGGCCGAAGCATCGTACGCACTGCCCATCGACAGAGCAATGTGCGGATTTACTTAGACTGAACAATGTTACCACGTTTCTTTACTGGCCTTTAGAAATTTGACAAACAGATGTTCTCGAAACGTTCTTGGAAAAATAATAAATTACCCATCGTAAAGAATGAATGAATTTTCGCCTAGCTCTGAGCCCGCTTTTATTTCGACGCACGTAAGCAAAATACCACCAGTATAGCCACTACAAAGTATTATCCACTATCAACACGCCTCCTGCAAAGACCAAACGCACAATGGCCGTCAATCCCAAGAATAGAGAAAAAATTCATCATACTATTTTTTCCAATCAAGGTGTCGAATCGTATCGGGCTACTTTATAACATAAAGTTTTTGTTTCTTTTTTTGCAAAGATGCCTAGAAAACTATCTAGTACTAGATCTGATGAAGTCGATAAAAAAGTTTAAAACATCTTCGTGTGTATTGCAATGAGTATATTTTAAAATTCTGCACAAAAAACATACAAACTTTGACACATGTTTACACATACAGCAGAAGTAGCTGCCATGATATTTTTACATTTTTAAGACCTCATATTATTAGGTTGCAAACAATATATAAAAACATAATTCCATAACTTTTAAATTCTGACTTGTTTCCTTATTTCTGGGGATTCTGTCCCATTGTGGCGATGGGCCGCGGGGCGGCCAGTCGCTACACTGCTTCTGGAGCAGTGTAGCGACTGGCAGCCGCAGGCCGTCGAGCGGCTAGTAGATTCTGCCATAATGGCGGAAAACAGACACTCGTCCCATTGTGTTGCTTTTCCAGTAGCGTAGGCTGCTCCTGGAGCAGACTTGCATACACTGTAGCAACCTGCCGCAGCCGCGCGCGGTCGAAGTCGCAGATAGGAGAACAGATGAATGCTTTTCCATTGTACCAGTGTACCGCGGCGTGCTGAGGCGGCGCCGCGCCGCTCGCCGCCGCGGCGAGCCGCGCATTGGAAATGGCACCTTAAGAGCGGTGCTTAGGATTTGGCCGCCGGCCGCGCCATGGAGACTCGACCTTTACGAGTAAAGCTGGATTCACACTAGCCGTCTAGCGGCGGCTTGCCGGCGGCCAGACGGCTAGTGTGAATCCAGCTTAAACCTCCCGCAACTAGGCACTGTCCTTCAGGTCCATGCCGTGAGCATGGCTGCTCACGGAAACCCTTATAATCGTGTACGGTTGAACGTTCTGGAACATTACATCATTTCCGGCGCGGCTACATTCGAAATTACTCATTCCAACAATTATACAGTAAATTTATGAATCAACAACTTTTGAAAATAGCCAATTCATATTTATAAATGTCTAGTAGTAATGTTTACTATATATCGCACTGATATATATACTATGGATTGGAGATGCTTGAAGCGATTTGAAGGTGCATGATGCGCCTCTAGCGTTGAACCGATGTACTTTACTTCCCTTCGCCACGCCAATCAACGCCAACTGTTGCTGACGCGAGTATTTAAAAAGTGTTTATTGGCAAAATTAGATAAATTGTGCAGTGTATAGTGGTACTGCAAATCAATTTTCAAGATGGGCAAATGTGTATTTTGTGGGAATTTGAGCAACAGTAAGAAAAATACGGCATTACACAAGTACGTAAAGATAACATAACCTCTTATCAATTTTCAATAGTACTGATATATTTTTGTTCTAATTTCCGTACGATTATGCGTAGATTTCCACGAGACGAACAATTATGTAAAGAGTGGTTGAGACTAATCGGTTTAGGACTGCGTATTAAAAGCAGTACTTTCTTGTGTTCAGATCATTTTACACAAGACTCTTTTGTAGTGTACTATAATAGGAAATGTTTAAAACCGGGAACTGTGCCTACAATTTTAACAAAAGAGGCAAGGTTTCAAGAACAGCGGGACGTTTTGGTTGGAACAAATTGTAGAGGTAAAAAAGTGTTTCATCGCTCATAAAAGTTATGAAAACTAAGTATTCGTTATAAAAGTATACACACAAAAATTGATAGTTAATGTATTTGAATGTTTTTTCTTTTACAAGTTTTTCTTTCTGCTTTACATGTAAATACTCTCATTGATACATCCACAGTTATATCTTTTTCAGATAATGCTCAAGATGTGGCTATAATATCTGATAAAGAAAACCATGAACCGCGGAGGAATGTTTTAATGGAAGTTAATTGCACAGGTAAGAAAGTGTGTCTACGTTGATAAAAGGTTAAAATGAAAGTTTCTTTACATCTCTATGTAAGCTTATGTAATGAATATTTGAGATAATATGTATTATGTAACCCTAGAAGAAAATAAATAATTATACCCACCTATACATATTTCTATGTATTGTAAGATTAATAAATTTATTTTAGTATTATTATGAATTCAATTTCGTTTAATGCTGCTCTTAAAACGTAAGAAATGCATACCTACATCTCCTTTATCTATAACAATAAAGCAAACGACAAAACTGTTTACAAATATTTTAAATTCACTTTTTGCGACCTTCGTTAATCATTACTTCAGTTCGTTTTATATTACATTTATATATTTATTTCAGTATTTTCATGAATTTCATTTGCTCTGATTACCTTTTTTGAATTTCAACCATGATACAACCAATTCGTATTATATGATTATACTACATTATGTACATAATATAATAATACATTATATTACACTATTCTTTTAAACTGTTATAAACCACATTTTTCAAACTTCGCGCTATTTCCTTTAATACATCGGTTTAACGCTAGAGGCGCGGGCATCTAAAATGACCCTTCAATTCGCTTCAACCGCTGTACAGCCAGCTTATGGGAATCTCGTATCCATAGTATATATATCAGTGATATATCGACGTGCGTTACGAAAAGTAGCACGTTTCAATTTTCTTACGAAAAGTAGCACGTTTGCCTTCGTTCTCACGAAAACTATCACGTTTCGGTTTTCGCTGCGAAAACTAGCACATTTGAGCGGTTTGCCACGAAAAATAGTATGTTTCGTCTTTCGCTGCGAAAACTAGCACGTTAGAGCGGTTTGCCACGAAAAGTAGCATGTTCGCATTTACCCCCCGCGTTCGCAATTCCCGCACCCTCCCTTACTTAAATTATGTAGATTAAAATTTTCATATGTGTTGTCTTTTGGAGATTAGATGGAATTATTATTTATTAAACAATATTTTCAACAGTTGAATTCTTTTAAACTGCCCACGCGCTGAAACGCGATAGTTTCTGCAGTCTGCAGTATAATCCAAAACGAGCTATTCTTCGTGGCCAAACCGGATAATATGTTAGTTTTCGCCATAAATTCCCAAACGTGCTATTATTCGTGGCGAAACAGTATAACGTGCTAGTTTTCGTCGCAACAGTACGAAATGTGCTATTCTTCGTGGCGAGGCAGTCAAATGTGTTAGTCTTCGCGGCAGAAGACCAAACGTGCTAATATTCGTCAGAAACGATGGAACGTGCTTCTTTTCGTGGCAAACCAAAACGTGCTACTTTTCGTAAGAAAATTGAAACGTGCTACTTTTCGTAACGCACGTCGATATAGCCAAAGCTGATAAGTTGGGTTGTCATGTACTATTCTGGAGAGGGCCTGGTCGACGAATTCGTCTTCCGTAAAAAATACAATTTTATTTAAAATATTAATAAGCAGGTAGCAACCTCTAAAACATTATGAAATGTAATAACATTTTAACCAGGCTCGTTTTTCAGCATAGAGAAGAAAATCTTAGGGTGCCCAGCAACATTTTAAAAGTTGGATTTCCCTAATGTATGCAGATAACCATAATGGAGCAAATATAAAACATGTAACAAGAAACTGCAATGATTAATAGTCCCACTAATACAACTACATTTGTAACTATTAGGAACGCATTTAAGAAGCAATTTTTAAATGTTTTCAAGAAGTATCGTCTTATGATACATATACATCGTTGAGACATAATTAAATGTTTGTAACAAATAAAATGTATCTTATTTCTATGTGCAATACATTTGTACATTTATGTAAAAGTAATACGATAAATAAGTATAAAATAAAAGCATATTTACAATTTTACAACTTTGTCATTCGTGTATAGCTTTATAAATGCTGATACTGTGAAAGACAGAGTTTAATACTTCTTTAGCTGTATGAACATTAGAATTGCTAATTTTTATGATGTTTCCAAATTCCCTAATATAGTGGTCCAATTCCATGTCTTTTGATATATCTTTTGTTGCTATGTATTTATTCGTTAAGTGCGATAGTTTTAGTAAGTCAGAACTAAAAGCTTCGTCCAAGTCAAATAATTCCAAGGCTGGTGGGGGTAGTTCTTGAAAACTTGGTGGGAAAACCTTTAAACAAATTAGGTAGATCATACCTGCGGAACAAAACATATATGTCTGATAGAATTAATTTAATATAAACAATAAATATTTTTACTGATGCTTGTGTGGGTGGCAGTGGAGCTTCAAAATATGGTGGAATTAAAGTAAGGGGTTCATGCTTCACACCCAAAATCTCATAAGCCTTTATACAAGCTGGTACCATGTTTAAATTTATTGAATGTAATTGATGTTTAAACAGCTTAGTATATTCATGAGGATTATCCATCATATCCATATCCTGAGTGCAAACCTTTGGAGTATCTGCTTGTTGAGTTACATCTGGTACAAAATTATATTCCCAAAACTAAGAAAAGAATGATATTATTAATAATAATAAATGACACCAAATTAAATATATAGTGAGTCACGCACTTTGCGCAGTTCTTTTACATGGCTGACAATAGAAAATAGTAAGGAAAAGGAAAGTTGAATAGCATAATATGTACTTTTCTATGAAGAATGTAACTTTTTAAACGAATTACTTTGCCCAAATAGTTTGTGCGTGAATATTTTAAGTTTTGTCAATTATACAGGGTGTTTCGTAACCAGTGGTACAAGCGGAAGAGTAGCGATTTTACATGAGAAAATAAGTAAAAAATATATAATAAAATTTCGTCATAACTCGCTTAGGTCTCCAGAAAATTGACTTTGAATTTTGGCTGTGTATGAGCGCACTGATATACAGTTTTTGGCACCCAAGAAACACGAGCTCTATGGTGCTTTTTAGATTCGCCCGGAAGGGGAGCTCGAAGCCAATGATACCGCGGGTGTACAACGGATACTTCGAACTACTTCGAACGATACTACGAACACTTCTCGCCATCAGTAAGTGAGAACCTACAGTAAGAAATAAGTGTTGCTTCTCTGTCTACCAAATCATTTTCTGCTATATGTATTTACTTAGATAACTTGTAACAAATTATGCATTATATTAATGCGCTATTTTGTTGATAGTACATTAATTTCATTTAGAGTTGTAAAGCGACTTCTTTTTTAAAAGCAGGTAACAGAAATTATAAAAAGTGCCAATATATTTCTGTAATTATAATCTTTTTACGAAATAAAACAGGGGGACAGAAGTCTGGTGGCGAGATTCAGATGCGGGAATGAGAGCAAGAGGGGGGGGGGGGGCAACACTGGAGGGAGATGGAGGACAGGATGTGCAGAATATGTGAAAGAGAGGAAGATAATAGAACACCTGACAGGAGGATGCGAAGGAGAGAAGAAGGGGAGAGGAGTGAAGGAATTTCTGGGAGACGCGGGAGGAGGACTGGTGGAGATGAAGAGGATAATCCGGGAAAGGGAAAGGAAGGAGGAGAAGAGGAGGGCCGGGGGGGGGGTGGGTAACGCGGTCTAGTCAGAAAGAAAACCAAAGTTAGAGGGCAAAGAGCAAAGGAATAGTAAAGTAAAGTAAAGCAGCATAGAATGGAGGGTTTAAGTTTTGTGTTGAGTCTAGATCAGTTTAGTTAGCTTTAATTTAAGAATGTTAAGTGTTAAGATTTTTAAGATACCAAAGAATATAATTATTGTAATGATAAATGTAACGGAGGAGAGACGTTTGTAAGCAGAAGTCACCCTAAGCCGAAAGGCAAGGGTAATAAATAAATAAATAAATACTTTCAACGAAATAAAACAAAAAATTAATACAACTGTTTAACGCGTTGTCTGCCGCACCGGCTTATGTGAGCCGGGGCAAAAACTCCGCAAAGCGCCACGCCGGGTTGTGTGGACCGATTCTCGCCTTTTGTACTTACCAAATAAAAATCTACGCAGCGCTATTAGAAAGTCGGAAAATTGCAGAAAATTTTGCTCGGCAGTCAACGAGTTAAAATACCATACTGTACATTATCGATAAATTTGACTTCACTATTTGCACATACGAGGTTTTTGTGCTTTTAAAATTTGTCCACTGAAATTCTACCTTGTATTTTGTGTTAATTTCTCAATCTGAAGTAATTTTTCATTCTTTACTATGTTACTTGAGTCATTCGAAACTAGTTTTCATTATTTGTGAATGACAACACAATTAACATAAGTTTCTCAACAAGTTTAAATTTGTTCGTATGATAAACTGTCAATTCTATCAAACCTGTCAAGTGGTTTGTAATAGATTAAGTATTTAAAATCATGAATTGTTTGCAATCAGTAACCATATTAGTAAACGTATTCCTGAGCGATAGTGGAAGGCCTCAGCATCTTCTTGCGTAAAGGAAGGATATGCATTCATTGATTTAGCATTCATTGTTTGATCACTTTACCCTAATACTTTTATAGACGACACACAGGGCTGGTTTTAAGGTAGGACGGGTAGGGCGACCGCCCGGTGTGCCAAATCTGTAGGGGCGCTGCTGTATGCGTTCAGTCATTTATATCCGTTGAGATTTGTTAAGCAGAAAGCTGCTTATTGATTTCACCATGATAATCTTGCCCGAGGGTTCCTATATGTTAAAACTGGCACTGATGACACATTCAGAAAAATCAATGTATGTATAAAATTCCGCTTCGTTAATGCATTGTTGCAGTTAAAAGAAATGGAGACATAGAAGAGTGTTAGATCACTCAACTTATTCCATTCCCACTCTTTTCTATTGTCCACTATATAAAATATGACCTACGTAAATTGCGACTCACTCTGTACATGCAATTATTACAATTGCGAACCTTACATCTACATCATCCAGCTGAGATTCTTTGGCTACGATTTCTTTAGATTCAAAGAAATTAAATATCATTTCTCTTAATGTATCGTTTTTTTCTCTCTCGATGTACGTGTCAGTTAAAATTCTCGATGAACCTAAAACAAGTAATTTACCACCATTGACTTCGTTGTAGTAGTAGGCACAAATGGGTCTGTTTGTCGGAACAGCAATTGATCCACTAGACAGTGCAACTATGGATGGTTGTGCTACATTTAAAGTTGCACCATATGGATACAAAAAGTTCAGGTCTCTGAAAAGAAACAAATTAAATGTAAGAATGCTTATATTACTTATATTATGTGATTTAATTAAGTGACTAGTATTTTAAACTTAATGTACATGCATTCGTTGTGATATTTGGAAAATATCGATTTATTTGACATTCCTTGCGAAATTAAGCATTCCTTTGGGTGCATTGTTTGACTGTAGCTGATACGTATTACACTGTCTGAAAATGTAATAATAATCAAGGTTGTGCGGAAATTTTAGTTTCGCTTATATTTAAGTAATCATATATACGTGAATTGTACCATTGTTCACCATTATACCAAATTCTTCTAGTAAGAAGTTTACGTTTGTGTTCGATTTTTTTTCACCACCTTCGCCAAGCATAACTAAGACGTGTCCGCCGGTATTTAAAAACGTTCTAATGGCATTCATTTCTAATTCGGTGAATTTATTTCGTGGTCCTGGCAATATTAACACTTTACCAGTAGATAATAATTCTTCCGTCAGAACATCGTTATTTCTGAAGCAAAATAAAAACTGTCACATTTGAAATGCAATTTTATCGAACCCAGAACGCTTCAACATACTCAACGAATTTCCATTTAGATTTTAATTTCCGTTGCAACACTTTAAATTCTTCGTTCGCTTTTCGCTCGTTTTTTGATGCGTCGAGAATAATGATATTCGAGTTGTTGTTGCTATCACCGCCACCAACAATCGAGTTCATAATGGCTGTCACTTTATTACTACAAATTGGATAATTATTAGACTTAAATTAATTATGAAACGGTTCTTGGTAATTACTTCGTGCTTTTATATTACAGTATGTATATACATATGTATATACTGCCAAATATACGTCTGGATTGGTCTGGATATGCCTCGCATAGTATACTTATACGTATACAATTGAACGTTGCTAATAGCAACTATGACATATCAAACTGCCACGCGTAATTGGTGGACGGTGTAATATTCGTCAGGGACGTATGTAGTATGTGCTTAAAATAGTAATTTGCTTATAATCTTTGATAAATGATAAATGTAAAACAATTTTGATTTCATTTTTTTAATTACAATATGTTACCCTTGTGAACAATTACGAAAAATATATGCTGGCAGTTAATTTTTATTTCCCTCCAATACTATATTTCGGTTACATTACGTGAATGCGGTTGCCTTCTGCTTCATTTACGGCACACAAATAAAATTTTGAAAGTTGTCTCCGGAAATTGAAGAGACAAAAAGTAAATTGAAGCTTGAACTTTCCACTTTTTGATCTCTTTGATCAATTTCATTTAAGTCAGTTCCGTCAGTTCCCAAAGGGTAAAATCCTCTTTTCAGGGGGGCTGTCTAATTATAAAAATTTCTTGATGTTTGACAAACCCTATAGCCTGCAAGCAACAATGTGTGTAATTTTGGCATATACTATCGGGAAGTTGTATCATTTTCCATCAGTATAAGCGAAACCGCAAAAAAGTACCCTGATAATTCATCTAATCGTAACATTGAAAATACATGTTGATTTTTGATACCTTTTCTGTCAAAGATCGCCATTTCTTAAAAAATTAATATGTTTTTACATCCGTACGCTTAACTGAAGCTAGTGTAATATACTTTAAACAATCGTTCGAATTTTTCAATTCAGAGCAAATGTTGGAAAGTTACACGACTGCCCATTTTGTACAATTTTTTGTAGAGCCTAACGTTATCGTATGCTGTGGCCATACGACCCAACATTTTTACAATCTAGACGCATACAATATTAGTTAAATATATGTATTTTCATTTCATTATTGTATTGTATTTTTTATTGTTTTTCCTGTGTTTAACAGGATGGTGTTTCGAGCATATCGCTTATATTGCCCAATGAACTATCCTTACATTTCATTATAAAAGAATGCCTTGAAAATAGCTTTTATTTTCGACCGTCACAGTGGCTTCCCCCCTTAAAGAAACCCTTGCATACAAGGACTTCAAAGGAAACATGTCTTAACAGTTCAAAGGAAAAACAAAAAATTGATGTACAATTTCCACAGGTCCATAACAATCAATATTTTATATATATTTACAATAAAAGTACATTCAACATAAAGACATTCTACATACAACCGAATTCATGCGGTTCACAAGTTGAATTAACGCGCCCAAACGGCCCATCTAAACCACGCAAGCGTACAACATGCATACATGAAACTTGATATCATGGGCGAATTCCACTTACGCCTAGTGATGGCTAGAACCGTGATTTGTGAATCACGAGTGATCCGATCACGTTCGTTCCCAATCACGGTGATTTTTCACAGTGATCCGTGATTTTCGTGATCGCTTGTGATTAGTGCAGGCAGAACAGTGATCGCTTCTGATTGGTGGAGAGTATGACTGCTCTTTGCACGCTTTCACATAACCCCAATTTCTAATTTCTCTCGAAACATTCTCAAGTCCTCACTGTTCTTATAGAATTTCAGTTGTACACTTTGAACCAATGTTATCGTTCTTGATCTATTTAAATTAACGAATATTTATTCACTTTAGTTAAAAAGTATAATGTATATGTGAATACTTTTAGCCAATCAAATCAGTGCGTGCATACAGTGACTATTTATGAATGTATATACTAGGTTAGTAGAAGATGCCGCATGCTTAAGCATTTGCCAAAGAGTAGGTATAATAAGAGGCGTCACTCCGGGCGGAACTTTGAAGTCCTTGCTTGACCTTGGCATTTAAATTGGTTGTCTATTTCGAGCGGGATATTCAAATCGACTAAATGTACCTTACCGCAATTGGCTGATTATTGCCGAAGTTGACCGATCATTGCCGAAGCTTAGCGATCATTGCCGAATGGGCATTTAAATTGGTTGTCTAGTGATTTCCCTAGGTTATCTCTGTCCTTGTCGAGTGACGCCTCTTATTATACCTCCTCTTTGCATTTGCTTAAGAATAAGTACCGACTGAAAATACCGCCCTATATATTCGCTGAATTAGCACATTTTGACTATAACACAAGCTATATTGAAGTATTTTATAAAAAATAATTCAATCATGATCAAGAATTAAAGATCACAGTATTCACAGTGAACAACTTCACTCGAGGTAAGAAAATCACGATCACCGTCGTGATTTACGTTAAATCACGACCGTGATCGTGATTCTGCGATCACGGTGATAAATCACCGTTAGTGATTTTGCACTCCATCCCTACTTATGCCCAAATCGCCCGTGAGTTTCATTAGGGTCGGTTTCCTTATACGCGACGGGACACACCGTCAAGAATTTCAAAGCCGATTTTCTCGAAAAAGAAGCGCAATATCAAAAAATTCTATTCCCTTTTCTCGAGTTATTTACTCGTTATAAGTCGAAAAGAAAGAGTAAGTTTTTTTCAGATCGCGCTTCATTTTCGAGAAAATCGACTTTGAAATTCTCGACGATGCGTCCTGTCACGTACAGGAGAACCTGCCTTAATGAAAATCTCGGGCGTTGCGGGCGATTTGGGCGTAAGTGGAATTCGCCCCATGCAAGCCGATCATCGCCGAACATGCTTAGCCGTGCTCCTGTTCACTCATCTTCATCAATGTTCACGTCGGTTCACGTCGTGGATGCTGTGTTAGCCAGTTAGCCGCTACCGTTGAATGTGATACGGTAATGATAATGAGGCTTGTGAGCCCCAAAACCTGCCAGAACCGTGTGACAGAAACTAGCATTTGGTGACAGGTTGATTCTACATTCCTATATCTCGCTGTGTGTTTTCTCTTCCGTGATGCGATTTGAAGTTTGTTTATTGCACACATGATGGCGTATCAAAACTAACAGCTGATGCAACATAAGTACACGGTGTTATGACTGACAGATATGTACGTTGAGAGCGACGCTTGAAATAGTCAGTAATCTGTGACTAGAAATATTTTATAATTCTTTAATAGTGGATTCGCATAAAATGACTGCGTCCGTACAAGAGGACAACGAGTTAAAAAGGTTACTCGGCACTCCTACGAAAAATGCCGGCGAGGATAGTTCCATGGCTCCGCCACAATCGGTAATATGCTCGTGAGGTATACACGCATACATTTCCATACGGACTTTTTATTTTACATGTGCATTTGAATTTTAGACCACTGTTCCACGGCTCAGTACATCGCAAAATGTTAATCCACAATCCATGATAAGTCCTATGACCCCAGCTAACAGTACAAAAGAAGTTATAGAACCGTGTTTACAGTAAGTGCGGATATGATTTGAATCTCCATAAATGGAACTTTGACTTGAAAGTACGGTTGAATCGGTTTCGTGTTTGAAGAAACATTTATGGTATGCCGAGTGGTCTGTTCTTTTAGGAATGTAGTTTCTACAGTAAATTTAGGCATGGAATTAGCGCTCATGTACATTAATACACGGACAAGGAACTCTGAATACAATCCAGCACGATTTACGGGCTTGATTATGAGAATTAGAAACCCTAGAGCCACTGCTTTGATCTTCCATTCTGGGAAAGTAGTATGCACAGGGGCCAGATGCGAGGAGGATTCGTATTTAGCGACAAGAAAGTTTGCTCGCATAATTCAGAAGCTAGGATTCCCAGTAAGCAATCTCCGTTGTATTTTATTTTGCCCACCATACTAGTAAAAGTATAATAATTTTAGGTATTCATTACCATTGTTACTTATGTCTCGTTAAAATTGTGTTGGAACAGGTGAAATTTTATAATTTTAAAATACAAAATATAGTTGCCACGTGCGACTTAAAGTTTCCAATTAAATTGGAAAATTTAAATCATATACATGGACAGTTTTCTAGTTACGAGCCTGAGCTTTATCCAGGTCTTATATATAGAATGGTATCGCCGAGAGTAGTGTTACTTATATTTGTAAATGGAAAAATTGTATTGACAGGTGAGATTCAATTATAATAAAAGTAGTCTTATTTGTCACCTTTTACTTAGATGTACATAAGTATTTCTGATGTTTTAGGAGCAAAAAATCGGACTGAATTGCAAGATGCACTGAACAATATATATCCAATTCTAAAGAGTTTTAGAAAACAATAACAGTATTTTCATTATGTTAATGAGTTTGGGGTTTCAATGAATTGTTTGAATGTGTTGTTTAAATTATTAATACCGCGAACTTTATTTATTAATAAAGAAGAGCATTTCGCATAAAAGCATCTTACATTCAATGAAACGAAGTGCATTGTAACTAATCTCGCGCAACCAACTGAGTGGAACAATTTTCTATAAATATTGTAAAAATTTTAATATATAAAGCAGAAAGTGTTTGTGTGTTTGTCTGTCGCCTAAAAACTTTCGAACGGTGAACTCTGGGATCACGAAATGTGTTCCAGCTCATTATGCCTAACTAATCTAGATCAATGTGACCCAGGCTCGGATTAACATTTTTGGGGCCCGGGGCTATCCAACCTTCGAGGGCCCCCGTGGTTGAAAAGCGGGGGGGGGGGGGCCAAAAATTTAAACAATAACGATTTGATAGTTTAAAATATAACAGTTTCATAAATTTGACATACACAGAGGTATATATTTAAACAATCTAATTAGTTTTGTAACGTCTGAAGTTTTCTTTGCTTCAACGAGGAACTATAATTTATATTATTTCTTAATTTTACATAATTATTCAGTAATATATTAGAGAAATGCAGCAAAATACGTTTTAGTGTTTTCTCAGTTAGCATTCCACAGCCACAATATTCTTTAATCACATATGTTACATCACAATGTTGCAAAATGCTACTATATCCTAAACTTATTAATAAGTTTCTTTGGTTTGTGATTGATATAAATAATTTTTCAAACTTATCTGAAATTAATTTTTGCATTACACAAAATATGTGGTGACCTATTAACACAAGAAATTCTGAGGGGACTTTTAAGTTCTCCCTGGATATTTGTTGGAAATATTTATCAGTTACGTCGCAATCAGAGGATAATAAAAGTGACAAACATGATGAACAACTAATTTTTGTTGACATTTTAAAAGCAACACAACCAGATATATAAAATAAACTGGAGTCATCTATTTCAGCTGATAGATAGTCAGTTTCAAAAATTGTATCAAACTGATCATAGTTTGATACTTCTTCTGTATATTCAATTTCTTCATGAATTATTAATTCAGGATAAAATGGTAGTACACCATAGCGTGCAGATTTCAATCCTAACAGGCTCTTTATTCTTAACTTCTTTTCACTCTCTAGGATTTGTGTTACAGACACCTGATAATTTCCTCCAGATAACTGTCTATACATACTAAACCGATGTTCCAAGTTATCTGTTTGCAGTTTACCTGGCAATACATATTCTATCTTTAATTCACGTAAACTGTACTCAATGAATTTTATCAAAACTGATGTACATTGAAACAAAGCAGAAAATGTGTCAGTAGTCAAGCACCCTTCATTAAAGCTTCTCCACTTCTCTAACCATTTTATAAATCGGTTTAGAAAGATAAATCTTGAGTCATCTAGTGAGTAAAATGGCTTTGAAAAATCATTTCTCTTTCTAACACCTTCATATTTAGATTTGGTATTTACAATGGACCACCAACGCCAAATAATTTGCAAAAATTTGTGTGTACCGCTGTATTTAATGATTTCTGATGCACTTTCATATTCACATTGTATAGCACTACAAGTTGACTCATGAAAAAGATTGCATACTAGACTAACTTTTTGTCTTTCGATATTATTAGGGTATACTGTTTTATAATTAAGTTTAAAACCAGTTTTCAGTATATAATTTTCACATTTTGCTTTATAAAAATTTCTAATATCGGTGAATGATGCTTTTAAAGGTGCAGCTTCTAAATCTTCGAAACTTGGAAAAACGAAACATTGATCATACGTTTTTACATTAATCCAATTATTCCTAATATTTTTGAAAACATGAACAAAGTCGTAAGTTAAAAAAGTTTTTGTAGTAGACTGCTCAAATTGTAATGTAAAACTCTCATCAGTCACCACTCTATTACTATTTAACAAACAATTAAACCGACTTTTATTAATTCTATTATTATCTGAAATAATGGCTATTACATAAAAATTGCAATTAAGTAGTAGATTATATACATCTTTAAGAATATCACACAGTTCAATACTGTTCATATTTTTTACTGGATGTAATGTTACAACTTCTCTGAATTTCCAAAACGCAGAAGAAATTAAAAAAGTTTGCACTGTTTTTGCTGGAGATTCTGTATTATTTTCAGCACAACCAACTAGTTTTCCACCTGTAACGAGTATACCGGTGGGACGACGATCTTACCCCCCACCATGCCTCCGAGCGAAGCGGAGCGTACCGCGGCGCGTCAACGGTCTTGCCCCCCACCACTCGTCCGCGTGTTTCCGAGAATCGGCACGAGAGGGTTGTGTACTGAGCAACTTTCTCGCTGCCGAAAATGCGCGGACGAGGGCATAGGTCGCGGGGGCATAGGCCTATTCGGCAGAGTCAGCCACGAGCGCTACGAGCTATCGGTTGTGCCTCTCCCAGCGATCTCTTGTATACCACGAGCTGTATCGCTGCGCATTTTTGAGTCCATTTACCTCCACGGCTCCCAAAGGACAGCGAGTTCGCTTACCTTTGGACGCAGGTCGACATCCACCGTCAATCTTAGGGACAGACTTTGTCTGCCCCGGAGGACATCCCACAGTCTCCGTTTCTCCCGCGGGTTTTACCCACTGGGCGAGCGGACTAAAGACTTCCTGGTCAGGGCCATTGGTGGAGACCACAGCCAGGGCACCAGTACGACCAACCCCCCCTCTCCTTGTACCACCGCCGACACGCTCCGCCGCCGAACCTCGCGCCGCGACGCGCCGACCACGCTCCGCCGCCGAACCTCGCGCCGCGCCGACCGCGCTCCGCCACCGAACCTCGCGCCGCGACCGCGACGCGCCGACCGCGCTCCGCCGCCGAACCTCGCGCCGCAACGCAACGACCGCGCTCCGCCGCCGAATTTCGCGCCGCGACCGTGCTCGCCGCTCTATTCTTAATCGTAGCTCTAAGCCTAGAATAAGCTCCGTTGCAATTGTTAGCCAGCAAAGACCTGGCCGGGCCCCTCTGTACTCTAGTCAACCAAATAAATCCGTGTTAGCCAGTTTACTCTGCCTCTTTCACTCGACCACCCGTCCCGTAGTTGACCTCCTCGGAGCGAGGTTACATTTGGCGCCCGAACAGGGACTCGAGTCGTAAAACGAGTGGATGACCGGAGTAAGCTGGGTATACGGGCTACCGAAAGCCAAACTCGCGGACTGGGCGGAAAACCACGGTCTCGACCCAACGGGAGACCTCGACACATTAAGATCCCGAGTGGTGGCCCACCTACGAACCACTGTCATGGCCGACGGCGCCGCCGGATCATCGACCAAGGAAGGACTTGTAACCCCAGCCACCGAAGAGAGGACCACCGCGGCCGAGGAGATGCCGGCCGCATCAAAAGAAACGCCCCTAATGAGCTTCTCCCCGAGGCCCAAACACGCGACGGAGGAAACCACCACAGCCCCCACCACCGATACCTACTACGTCATGGAGCGAGTAAGACGGTGGGGCGGCCACTACGATGGCGGACAAGGAGCGGAAGACTTCCTTGACCAGCTCCAGGACCTACAACGTAGTTACGAAGTCACGCCGGACCAAATGCTACGTTGTCTCCCCGGGATCCTAAAAGGCTCGGCCCTCCGGTGGTTCCGGAACGAGATGGACGAGATCCCCACATGGGACGCGTTCCTACAGGCATTCCGGGAAACATACTTGCCGAGTCAGAGACAGCACGAGCTCGAAATGGCCATCCACCAGCGACGCCAACGACCGGGCGAGAAGGCCCGCGACTACGCCATCGACCTCCGAACACTGATGCGTCGCCATGGACAGATATCCGCCGAGAACCAGCTCGAGTGGCTATACTCCAATATGCGGCCGGAATATCACCTATATATTAAACCAACAGATTTCCACTCGCGGTCAGGGCTCTTCACCTTGGCCACAAAATACGAAGCCATCCGCGAAAGAGAACGCAGCAGCGCCCCAGTCCAGCCGGTCACTCCCAAACCAAGCCTTGCCGAAATCAACAGCCAGTACAATAGAGACGAGTGCTGTTGGAATTGCGGCCAGCGCGGCCACTTCCGACGAGACTGTCGACGGCCGGGGCGACGATTCTGCAGCCGCTGTGGAACGGAGGGCCGGCTCAGCCGAGAGTGCAACTGCTCCCCAACAGCTGGACGCCCACCAACGACGGGAAACGACCACGGGACCGGCGGACGAGGCCACGACCGGACCACCCCACCTCAGCGGCCTCAACAAGCCCAGGGACCGACAGCCGCCCCTTTCTCCCAGTGACGCTCCACGGCCGAATGTTTCAGGCCCTGGTGGACACGGGAGCCTCGCTTTCCTACATCAACCGTGAGGTCGCCGAATGGTGCAAAAGGCACGGCGACAAGGACACAACGAGCGAACGGTGGATACAGGTCGCCAACGGCGCCACCGCGCCACTAGACGGGGAGGTCGACCTTAAAATAACCGTAGGGGACTGCGTCCTGGCCATAACGTGCGGGGTCCTCCCCAGTCTCACCCAGGATATGATCCTGGGGATCGACGCCCTCCACACCCTCGGACTAACCGTGCAGGTACGAGGTATGCTGTGGCGCCCCACAAACGAAGCCGCCACCATTGAACCGAGCCCCGGCCTTCAGGGATGCACCAGGGAACAAACGCAGCACCTCGAGACGTTCCTCGTCAGCGAGCTGCAGCACTTCGACCGGTTACCAGGGCTCACACATATGGCAAAACACCGCCTCCGGTTGAAAGCAGGAGCCGAGCCGGTAAAACACCGATACACGCCGCGCAACCCCGTCATGCAAGCAATCATCGACGAAGAGGTGACACGAATGCTTGCGGAGGGAGTAATCGAGCCGTCTTCCAGCCCGTGGAGTTCCCCGGTCGTTATCGTCACAAAAAAAAAACGGAAAAAAAAGATTTTGTATTGACTTCCGCCGGGTGAATGAAGTCACGGAGAAGGACGCGTACCCGCTGCCCCAGGTCCAAGCCACACTGGAAAAATTACGAGGGGCGCGATACATCACCACACTGGATCTGGCCAACGGGTACTGGCAGGTGCCCCTCGACCCCGATAGCCGCCCGATCACCGCTTTCACGGTACCAGGCCGAGGACTGTTCCAGTTCAAAGTCATGCCCTTCGGGTTACACTCCGCCCCGGCCACCTTTCAACGGCTGCTGGACAAGGTCATTGGACCCCAACTGGAACCCCGAGCGTTCGCGTATTTGGACGATATTATCGTGCTGGGGACAACCTTCGAGGAACACCTCCAAAACCTGCGAGAAGTCCTCCAACGGCTACGAACGGCAGGCCTCAAACTCAACAAGGACAAGTGCCAGTTCTGCCGCACCGAACTGCAATACCTCGGGCACACAATCAACAGCAAGGGGGTGGCAACGGACCCCGCCAAGGTACGAGCCATCGCCCAGATACCCCCACCATCCACGATCAGGGAACTACAACGTTTCCTGGGGATGGTATCTTGGTATCGGCGATACATCCCCCGGTTCGCAGACATAGCCACACCGCTGACACGGCTACTACAAAAAAAGCAGAAGTGGAGCTGGGGCCCCAAAGAAGCAGCGGCCTTCGATACGCTCCGCCAGCAGCTCGCCGTGGCTCCCATACTGACGTGCCCAGACTTCAACCGCCCCTTCACCCTACAGACAGATGCCAGTAATGAAGGCCTCGGAGCCGTGCTAACACAGGAAGTGAACGGGGAGGAAAAGGTAATCGCGTATGCAAGCCGAACGCTTAACCCCGCAGAACGGAACTATTCCGTAACGGAGAAAGAATGCCTCGCGGTGGTATGGGGCATCCGCAAAATGAGGCCGTACCTGGAGGGATACCGCTTCACCGTACTAACCGACCACCAATCCCTTAAGTGGTTAACAACCATGGACAACCCGTCCGGTCGGTTAGCACGCTGGGGCCTAGAGCTCCAGCAATACGACTTCGAGATACAGTACCGCCGGGGGGAGAACAACGTCGTCGCGGACGCCCTCTCCCGCAAACCGAATACAGAACCTACCCCACCGCTGGAAGAGGTAAGCAACCTCGATACGCCCACCGGTTGCGCCTGGTACGACAGGATGAAAGCCGCCACCGAACAAGAGCCCCACCGTTATCCAGAATACCGAATATTCAAGGGACGCCTATATCGACACATCTCGAACACCCACGGCCCCCGATCCGAGGACGAATGGAGGACGTGCGTCCCTCAACCCCTTCGGGAGGCAGTGCTCCGGGAAACGCACGACGCTCCCACCGCGGGACACCTGGGCGTCAGCAAGACCGCGGACCGACTCACACGGCGGTACTTTTGGCCCGGAATGGTCCACGATGCCCGCCGATACATACAGCGCTGCCAGAAGTGCCGGGAGCACAAAGCATTCCAGCAGGCACCCGCGGGCGGGATGCAGACCACGCCAGCAGCGAATCCCTGGGACGTGGTGGCCATAGACTTGGTTGGACCCCTGCCACGGTCAACAAAAGGCTTTACGATGTTGGCCGTGATGCAGGACAAGTTCAGCAAGTGGGTCGAACTCCAGCCGTTGCGACAAGCCACCGCCCCAGCCGTCACCAGAGCCTTCCGGGAGAGGGTGGTCCTCCGCTTCGGGTGCCCCCGGCGCGTCATCTTGGACAACGGGAAACAATTTGTAAGCAGGGAGTTCACGGAAATGCTTCGAGGGTATCGAATCGAACACCGTAAGACACCCCCGTACACCCCCCAGTGCAATCCCGTGGAGCGGACCAACCGGGTCGTCAAGACCATGATCGCCCAGCTGATCGACGAAAACCACCGAGAGTGGGACAAGTGGCTACCGGAAATCGGCTTCGCATATAACTCCGCTCGCCACGACTCCACGGGTTATTCACCGGCTTACCTGAACTACGGAAGGGAGCCGGCGACCCCCGGGGCACTCCACCAGCCGACCACGGAGATCACGACGGAAGACGGTGACGGTCAATGCGCCGCACGGTCCGAGGAATTGGAGCGCCTACAAGGAGCCATCCGGCTCGCCCGCCACGCTCAAGCCCAGGCCACAGAAAGCCAGAAAAGGGTGTACAATTTGAGGAGACGGAACTGGCGACCCCGCATCGGAGAAACCGTTATGCTCCGGGAGCACCCGCTGTCCTCCGCGGAAAAGAATTTCGCGGCGAAATTAGCTCCCAAATTCTCAGGCCCGCACCAAGTACGCGAATACGTCGGCCCAAACTTAGTGATGTTACGGTGCGGGCGGAAAACGAAGCGGGCACACCTCCAAGACTTAAAACCGTGCGAGGGGGAGGAAGAGGATTCCCCTACCGCGGGACCCAGCGAGAAGACGACCCGCACCGCCGCGAGCGCCGTCACGGATGCCGACAAAGCGGCAACCGCGGGACCCGCGAAAACGGCCGCCGTCACGAACAGCGGCCACCAGAGGGCTGCAACGATAAGGACCCCGCGGCAGGATTCTCGCTGGCGAAATTGTCGCGCGGTACAGGATAAGGTCGTACGTAGGCCTAAGCCGGCAGAAGCAATCTGGCAGCACGCGAGGCACCATGCCGACGAAGCGACGAATTGCACACGACGCCACCAGACAGGCAGTCGTGCCACTCCGCCAAGCAGCCGAGGACCGGCCCTGGGAAGCCCAGCCACGGACAAAGACCGGAGGCAACCGAGCAGCACCAGCGGCGAGGCGACGCCTCGAGTTTGGCGGGCCGCCTCCACCAGCCCGAGGACCACCACCGAAGCCGCGACCGCCACCGAAGAGCCAGGCGCACTCAGCCCGGGCCATGGCCATCGTGGAAGCGGTGGAACAAAGCCGGCTACCTCCGCCACTAGTTCCCCGCCCGGTCCGGCCAAAACCGCGGATAGCGGAGGAGCACCGCCCGGCCCCACCGGAACAGGAGAGCATCGGTGCGTCGCTACTGACCACTCTCCTACAGGCGCCACCACCACCATGGCCGACGATGGCCACCCAGCAGAAGCCGCCACCGACGCCGCTGCCACGGACGCCGCCGCCACCGACGCGGCCGCCACCAACGCAGCTGCCACCGAAGCAACCGCCCCGGACATCGCCGCCCCCAACGCAGCCCCAGTCGCAGCAGAGACCAGGACCGTCCGCCCCACCGCCCCCGGGACCCCAAGCCCCCCAACCCCCACCCCCGCAACAACAGCCCGCACCCGCGACAACTCCCCCACCGGCCGGATCCGCCACAACCAGCACCCGACCCTGGCGCCTCACCTCCGAACCCCCGGAAGTACGACTCGACGTCCCGGCGATGCGCGAGGGTCAGAAATTCCGGGTACCCACTCTGGGGGGGTACCTGGAGTTCAAAATGCGGCGGAGACGGCAGCTCCGGGTCCGCTTCGACCCCGCGCCTCAGCCGGGAGGCAGACCCTCCGACGAATCGGGCAGTTAGTTTTAAGATGGTTCAGGGTGGCGGGTAGTAAGTAAGTTTGTACATAGTCGAAGTCGTTAGCTTTAAGATGGTTCAAGGTGGTGGGTAGAGACTAAGTTTGTAAATAATCAGTTCAAAATGTAGCGAAAGGCGGGGTAAGATCGCGTCCTCCGAAGGGGGGAGGTGATGTAACGAGTATACCGGTGGGACGACGATCTTACCCCCCACCATGCCTCCGAGCGAAGCGGAGCGTACCGCGGCGCGTCAACGGTCTTGCCCCCCACCACTCGTCCGCGTGTTTCCGAGAATCGGCACGAGAGGGTTGTGTACTGAGCAACTTTCTCGCTGCCGAAAATGCGCGGACGAGGGCATAGGTCGCGGGGCATAGGCCTATTCGGCAGAGTCAGCCACGAGCGCTACGAGCTATCGGTTGTGCCTCTCCCAGCGATCTCTTGTATACCACGAGCTGTATCGCTGCGCATTTTTGAGTCCATTTACCTCCACGGCTCCCAAAGGACAGCGAGTTCGCTTACCTTTGGACGCAGGTCGACATCCACCGTCAATCTTAGGGACAGACTTTGTCTGCCCCGGAGGACATCCCACAGTCTCCGTTTCTCCCGCGGGTTTTACCCACTGGGCGAGCGGACTAAAGACTTCCTGGTCAGGGCCATTGGTGGAGACCACAGCCAGGGCACCAGTACGACCAACCCCCCCTCTCCTTGCACCACCGCCGACACGCTCCGCCGCCGAACCTCGCGCCGCGACGCGCCGACCACGCTCCGCCGCCGAACCTCGCGCCGCGCCGACCGCGCTCCGCCACCGAACCTCGCGCCGCGACCGCGACGCGCCGACCGCGCTCCGCCGCCGAACCTCGCGCCGCAACGCAACGACCGCGCTCCGCCGCCGAATTTCGCGCCGCGACCGTGCTCGCCGCTCTATTCTTAATCGTAGCTCTAAGCCTAGAATAAGCTCCGTTGCAATTGTTAGCCAGCAAAGACCTGGCCGGGCCCCTCTGTACTCTAGTCAACCAAATAAATCCGTGTTAGCCAGTTTACTCTGCCTCTTTCACTCGACCACCCGTCCCGTAGTTGACCTCCTCGGAGCGAGGTTACACACCTTTAAACTCTATGTGAGGATGTACATAAATTTCATCTATTTGAAGAATAACATATTTCTCTCTATCAGATAATTGTTTTGAACAAATTTTTAAAAAAATTTAATTTTCTGAAATTGCTGAGGGTGAAATACAAAATTCAGAAGTTAGTCTCTGTAGGTATTTTAAATGTGGTAAAATAATTAAGTTTGTTTCTCTAATTGACTGATAGGCACTTACGGACTGCATCAATATCATAAATGACCATATTTTTGTTTGTACTGAATATCTATGTGATTTTGAAAAAATCAAATTGAATTGTTCCATTAAAAAGTTTAGCTGATTTGAAGTATTTGTAGCTGAATATTTAACATCATGGTTTATGGTATCAAGTAAATTCAAAAAGTTATTCTTAATCAATGAAACCATATCTTCCACTGTTTCAGACAATTTTTCACTGTTATCTTTCTTATAACGGGTCAAAATATTTTCTATTTGAGACCAACGAGTAATTTTTACATTCTGTGGTAGAATCCACTTTAACTGTGACTTTGTCAATACAGTATTTCCTCGCTGAGGGCTCGCTGGTCGGGACCGGCGTTGAGCCCGTATCGTGAACGGAACCCTAATTGCCTGATTCCGAGTGTCCGTTTCTCGCTTCTTTCTGGCCGAAGGGGGGAGCGAGATGGCACGTTTTGCGTGCGCGACGGGCGCGAGCGCTCAGATGAAATCGTGACTGCTCGACGCATGCGCGCCACGGTCAGATAGGCACGGTACGAGCCTTTTTTGCGCCTTAGGTGAATGTTGTTCAATTGAGCCCTTTATTATAATATATTTATTTGAGATTATTGATGACCTTACTCTGAATTTTTATTCGTAGTTTAAAACAGTTTCAGAATAATTTGTTGTATTTCATTTAAAAGTTTATTTTCAACAATGCCAACAATGAAAAGACCATTTTGCGCCTCTTGTCAACCTTACGCCCTAGGCAGTTGCCTAATTTTTCACAGTAAGGTCATAAATAATCTCAAATAAATGTAATATAATAAAGGGCGCAATTTGACAAGTTCCCCTAGGGCGCAAAGAAGACTTGAGCCGGGCCTGCGTCAAACTTTTGCTGAAGCTGTTTTCGTGTCCACGTTGACTGCTCACAACCATCGCGCACGCCCGTCGCGCACGCAAAGGACGGAGTGTCATGCGTCAGAAGGAGGGAGCGAGACAAAACGTCAACGCGTCGTCTGCTCCTACCGTCCTCACTCGCTCTCGTTCCATCTCGCTCTCACCTTTGCCGGACAAGAGTGAGACAGAACTGGTGGGGATAGCGAAAAGTCCACATCGTGTACGCCAAATCGAGCCCTCAGCGAGGGAGTACTGTATGTTCATGTTTACAACTACATTGCATGTCATATCATTTGATATTTGTGACAGAAAATATAACCTATGTATATGCTATATGACAATAAATGTTTATTAGCTATTTTGTTCTTTTACGCTACATTTGTGAACATTTTATCATCCTTCCTAAACATTATTATTACGCCGCAACAGTATCTTTAGGAAATCGGGTATAGCATATAGGTTATATTTTCTGTCATTTCGAGGACAGAAAATTCGCTCATCGAAGTGACAGAAAATATAACCTAACTAAGAGACTGTACAAATGCTTATTACGCATTGTATTTATATAATATTTCTGATCGAAATTTATAGAAATACGTGCAAATTATGCTTCTATCAAAATTTATTAGTAAACGGAATTATACAACCTGTTTCTTGAAATTAGTCGTAACATTCAGGCCGTTTTAGATTTTAAATGTTTCCGATAAGATTTAGTTTTAATTCCTATCACGCGTAGCATTACAATCTGTTTCAAGACTTCACCGGTAACGTTGCATGCGACACTAAAATGGTAAGGGGGTCCTAGGACCCGCCAAACCGGTGACACAAAAATACATTGGTTGATAGGTCTATTCTATACCTCGTCTGTGCTGTTATACAGAAATTTTTATTCTTATATTTTATAAGTTCCATTCCAACTAGAACTTTTATTTTCAAGAACTTTTATTTTATCGGTTCTTCTGAGAACTTATAATGTGAGAACATTTTTAAAAAAGTTCCGCGGCATTTGTTTTAAATGGAACCTATTGAAAAGTTTCAGAACTTTTTCGATTCCTGGGATTTACTGTAGGTATTCGAATGTTCGAGTAGCTTGAAATTCGGACTGAGCCGAGCCCAGTACTCGAAAAAACCGAGCGACTCGAAAGAACCGAGTAGCTCAAAGAAAACCGAGAACTCGAAACCAGATGTTTTACTATGTACGAGCATCGGAGTAAAACTTACTTAAATTTACCTACTTAAGGGATTTTTAAATTTTCATTACACGCACAGAAAAAAAGTGGAAATACGACCTTCATTATTTTCTTCGCTGTTCCGACCAATTGGGATTTTTGTTCAAAACGACGAAACACGCCACCTGCTTAGTAAACTAAACTTCTAGCTTCTAAAAAAAAACTCACGTCGTTAGGACCAATTTTAAAAATGTTATTCTGTTTTGAAGGGTGTACGAATACTTATGTTACCTACTTACTGAAAGAACTGTACAGCAGGCTTGCAGAAACGGCTGAATTGGGACTGACCGGGCCAGAGCAGGCCTCCTACACAGTTGTCAGTGAAATTAGGGACACCGCGTGGACACGGACGGACACCGTACGGAGACGGAACGGATACGGAACGGATATGTGTGCGCGGACCTTTATGCGTATATCTCCGATATTTTTGCGAATTTCGACCCCAACTTTTCAGGAAACATTCATCACATATTGTTTAGAAAATAACGGATCGCAAACGTCGCTGGAACTGGGAACTCGCGAGAGGGCTTCGTAAATTTATGACCCCTATGGTCTAAGCACTAGTTTAATATTTAAGTCACTATTTACAATTGTTACAATAAAGCTGAACGTACGCACAAGTTAACGAAAGGACAAAACACTGACTTTCCTACGCCGTAGGCTTAATCTAGTTAACAAAGTCGAAGCACGCGGAATCGGCCCGATTCCGTAAGCAAAGCAACGTATAAAGCAGTTCTCCTACGCGGTAGGGTTTTCTAGAAAGCAGCGCGATGCACGTGGGCTCGGCCCGATGCCCTTTACAACGCGAAACCAGCGGATGAACAAAGCGCGTGGATTCGGCCCGAATCCAATAAAGCAAAGCGACTTTGAAGACGGCTCGTCGACAAGTGTCGTGTACAGACAAGGATCCAGGAAATCGGGCCGATTTCCTGGAAGGCAGAAGCAGTCCCCCTTCCATCGGTTGTAAGGCGATGGAAGGGGCCGTTTTCGGCGCTCCACATGAGTCAGCGGACCGATGCCATTATCTAATTCGCGGTACGCCAGGGAGATGGCGTTAAGATGCAGAATTCTCTTAACATTTCCTCCCCCCATTCATCGGCCCGATGAATAGATTTCAAGATGGTCGTTATGGCGTTGACATGGCATAGTCCGATCGCGCGGCAACGGCGCCGCTGGGCTCATGTGGAGGCGTCGTTCAACGCCGCAGCGTTGACGCAGTTTATCTCGCGGTAGCAAACACACGCGAGCAGCAACACTCCAGTTAACTCCCGGCAGCAAACGCGCGGGTAGTAGCAATCGTGGCTCGAGGAATCGGCCCGATTCCTCAAGCAAGCAATCTAAACAAGTAAGAGAAAAATATATACAAGCAATCGCTTAAATTCTACGCGAGAAGGTAAATAGCGTAAACCAAGTCCAGCTCGTTTGGCAGTGCTCCCTTTGCAGCAGGCCCATAGGGATAGCAGATTCCCCTGAAGTCAGCTGCACCAGCATTGCAGTAGCCTCGACATCAGCAAGCAGCCGACTCGACCGCGGGATGTCGTAGAGCGGCGAGCAGGAGCGGCCAGCAGAGCGTTGCCGATTACGCGGTGTGCGTCGGTCGAGGAGGACGTCCGCCCGGGCCCTTGCTGCTCTCCTCCAGTGCCTCGACGGTGTTGACCCTCCCTTCCAAGATGTCCTTCATCTCGATGAAAGTCGGAGGAGTTTTGTCCGTGCGATGTGGGTCTCCCATTCTCGCCGAGATTGGGGATCCAGCCGCTCAGCCACCAAGTGGACGAGCCAATCGCCGGTGGTGTCGTAGGGCCTCTTGAGGGTAGCGAGAGCCGTGACGAGGTCGCAAAGGGTGTAGTAAACCCGTTAGTCAGGCCCTGACTCTCGGGTAAGCATGGGCAAATTAAAGATGGTCGCCATTAATGCTTTGACCGCCAACCGCTGGTTAGCATACCGATCCTCTAGCACTTTCCATGCTGCTTCGCGACCTGCTCCCAGTTTGTGAGCTCCTCCAACTTCTCTACCAGCAGGGCCTCCTGTTCCAGGAAATCTCTTCCATCGCTGATGGTTGACCTTCCTTGAAATACGAGTCGCCTGCTAGATCAGGATCGGCGGACATGGCGATCAATTTGTCGTGCTGGGCCTCGAACTTGGCCCAATTTCTGCGTAGGGCCTCCAAGCGTGTAGATACGTTCGCCTTCGTACACTTATTCGCGCCTGATTTCTTCAGATTCTCGTAAGCACGTGCAATTCGACCGCTGAGGTCACGTTGACTAGTTATGAGATGACTCATTGTTTTCCCGACAGGTCACGCGCGACGGTTAGGCACAACACTCTCGAATGGTCCCGAACGTTCCAGAATCGCAGATTCCAACGGCGCTGCTCCGGCTCGAAGGACCAAAAAATGTTTAGAAAATAACGGATCGCAAACGTCGCTGGAACTGGGAACTCGCGAGAGGGCTTCGTAAATTTATGACCCCTATGGTCTAAGCACTAGTTTAATATTTAAGTCACTATTTACAATTGTTACAATAAAGCTGAACGCACGCACAAGTTAACGAAAGGACAAAACACTGACTTTCCTACGCCGTAGGCTTAATCTAGTTAACAAAGTCGAAGCACGCGGAATTGGCCCGATTCCGTAAGCAAAGCAACGTATAAAGCAGTTCTCCTACGCGGTAGGGTTTTCTAGAAAGCAGCGCGATGCACGTGGGCTCGGCCCGATGCCCTTTACAACGCGAAACCAGCGGATGAACAAAGCGCGTGGATTCGGCCCGAATCCAATAAAGCAAAGCGACTTTGAAGACGGCTCGTCGACAAGTGTCGTGTACAGACAAGGATCCAGGAAATCGGGCCGATTTCCTGGAAGGCAGAAGCAGTCCCCCTTCCATCGGTTGTAAGGCGATGGAAGGGGCCGTTTTCGGCGCTCCACATGAGTCAGCGGACCGATGCCATTATCTAATTCGCGGTACGCCAGGGAGATGGCGTTAAGATGCAGAATTCTCTTAACACATATCAAACACTGAAAATAAGAAGAAAAATTTTTTATGCCTCCCCCCCCCTTAAATGTTTAAAAAATAGTCCTCGAAAATAAACATTCCATTTTTTTTGTTCACCTTCATAAATAAGAAGCGTTCTAAAAGCATTTAAACTTTCAAAATTTGAAAAAAAAAGAAGTTTTTTTTTTTAGTTTTTCGGATTTTTTTCGAAAACCGTTTGTCGCACGAAAAATAGTAATACACCAAAAAAGATGCTCCTTGTCCGGATCTACAACTTTTGTTTGACATATTTTTTTATTTAATCAATAACTTGGAAGACGTTATATAAAATCGACTTCGCGAGCTGTTAAATAATGATTTAAATGTTTAACGGTCCAGGGGCACCCTTTCCCGTTATCCGCCCGAGCTGAAACTTTACACAGATTTTTTCTTAATTAATTGGAACTATTCTGGAGGGTGCCCCGAAGAAAATATTGAAAAAAAATTTTACCAAGAGTAAATAAGAGCCACCCTAGTATGTATGCTCGGTACACTTCGGATAGCTGGCCATTGAATGCGGAAATAATAAGGGTGCTTTTTTACTTTTGAAAATATAAACACGCCATGTGAGATGTGTATAATAAATCAAATGAACGACACTTAATATAAATTCAAACATATTGATTTATTTATTAAAAAGTGATATAGAATTTAAACACATAATTTAAATTTTCACGTAGAAGAATAGAATGAATATTCCAACTCTGTTCTAATTACTCCAACCAGTTCAATTTTTTGGAAGGATTTGAAGCATTCGAAGAGTACATATGTAAAAGAATTGCAGCATATTTGGAATACTGTTGGTAATTTGGAATACCGAAGTAGCTAATAAAATACTACCGTTATCTAATTTGTAACACCGTAGATAATAGGAGCTAATGACTCGTTAACTAATGACATTTGTAGAAAAACCGCCATTTTGACATTTTCGACTTAATCTGCAGGGTAAAAAACGGTCAATTTGCAAAACTTTTTCAGCAAGTATTCAATCGTTCTAATCGTGGTTAAAATATGTCAAAACTTTAGAGTTAAACATTTAATCTACTCATTTGCATGTTCCGTCTATGGTTCCGTGTGAGTTCTGCGATAATTTCGAGGGTTCCATATCAAAACTACACAGTACAAAACTACACATGCAATTTAGGACACATCAGAACAGTGCACAGAAAGTAGTGCACATGCAATTTAAAGCACATTAAAATTATAGTGTACATACAATTTAGGACACATGCGATTTAGGACACATACAATTGAGGACACATACAATTTAGGACACATGCAATTTAGGACACATGCGATTTAAAACACATGCGATTTGCAGTGCACATACAATTTAGGACACATGCGATTTAAAACGCATGCGATTTATAGTGCACATACAATTTAAAACACATGCGACTTAGGACACATGCGATTTAGGATACATACAATTTAGGACACATACAATTTAGGACACATACAATTTAGAATACATGCGACTTAGGACACATGCGATTTAGGACACATACAATTTAGGACACATGCGATTTATCATGGGCATAGCTAGGATTGCATTCGGGGACGGGGGGCCTAAAGCCCCTCTCATTTGGGGGGGGGGGGGGGAATAAAAGACTCCTTCGGCTTCCAATTCGGCCATTTCTGCACTGAATTTTGAATTTATGTACTTATGTAGGAACCAATATAACCGGGGTCGTGTAATGCGGAATTAGGTCACAATTGAATTTATTTATATTTTATTATAAACTAATTTAATTTTGGATGAACGTTTAAGTTATTTTTTTCCGGGAAAACCAATATGACCGGGGTCGTGTAATGCGGAATTAGGTCACAATTAAATTTATTTCTATTTTATAATAAACTAATTTAATTTTGGATGAACGTTATGTTATTTTTTTCCGGAAAAAAATTAATTTTGGATGAACGTTTAAGTTATTTTTTTTTCCGGAAAAAAGTCGCATGTGTTTTAAATTGTATGTGCACTATAAATCGCATGTGTTTTAAATCGCATGTGTCCTAAATTGTATGTGCACTACAAATCGAATGTGTTTTAAATCGCATGTGTCCTAAATTGTATGTGCACTACAAATCGAATGTGTTTTAAATCGCATGTGTTCTAAATTGTATGTGTCCTAAATTGTATGTGTCCTAAATCGCATGTTTCCTAAGTCGCATGTGTTCTAAATTGTATGTGTCCTAAATTGTATGTGTCCTAAATCGCATGTGTCCTAAGTCGCATGTGTTTTAAATTGTATGTGCACTATAAATCGCATGTGTCCTAAATCGCATGTGTCCTAAGTCGCATGTGTTTTAAATTGTATGTGCACTATAAATCGCTTGTGTTTTAAATCGCATGTGTCCTAAATTGTATGTGCACTACAAATCGAATGTGTTTTAAATCGCATGTGTCCTAAATTGTATGTGCACTACAAATCGAATGTGTTTTAAATCGCATGTGTTCTAAATTGTATGTGTCCTAAATTGTATGTGTCCTAAGTTGTATGTGTCCTAAATCGCATGTGTCCTAAATTGTATGTGCACTGCAAATCGCATGTGTTTTAAATCGCATGTGTCCTAAATTGCATGTGTCCTAAATTGTATGTGTCCTAAATTGTATGTGTCCTAAATCGCATGTGTCCTCAATTGTATGTGTCCTAAATCGCATGTGTCCTGAATTGTATGTACACTATAATTTTAATGTGCTTTAAATTGCATGTGTACTACTTTCTGTGCACTGTTCTGATGTGTCCTAAATTGCATGTGTAGTTTTGTACTGTGTAGTTTTGATATGGAGCCATTTCGAGAATACAAAGTGTGACATGAAATTTTAGGTTTCAGTGCCATGTTGCTAATTCGTATGGTTGTTTCGATACCAGCATGGTATCGATACTTGTACTTGTTACTTGGATCGGAATAGACGTATCGATACTACTCCGGTATCGGTGGAAAAGTATCGATACCTTTAAATATCGGTATCGAATAGACTATTATTTTTCGTAAAGAAAGTACCTACCCCCACAGCACTAAAACGTATCTTGTACGTAACTGCTACGTAACCATCATTTTTTGGTTACGTCACATGGGGGTCACATGAAGGTATCATCAGGGTGGAAATGTCCGCCTCATTTACATAACAGTACGCGTCACATTAAGGTCATACTTTTATATAAATTTTACCTTTCTCTGTTATCTGTCTGTTACGTAGCAGCAGGATAACAGCAATAACTTTATTGTTACCTTATGGATAATTACACTATTGGTATTTGGAAGGATTATTTTAATTAAAAAAAAGTTAAATATTTGTTAGAATTTTTTGGTATAAACTTTATATTATATATAACGGGTCACATACATACATATATATATATATATATATATATATATATATATTCGAAAATAAAAAAATATTTTAAAAACTAGTATTAATATTTTGTCTTCTCCCTACACTTTCTTTGCAATCCCAGTCGAAACCATTCCGCTCCTTCCTTATTAAAATCGACTTCGCGGAAGTCCAGATTACTATCTATTATTTTATCTGAATAAAAAAATAATATTGTATACATTAGCTCGCAGTTTTAATATAAAGGTTTCATAAAATAAGTGTGTAAATACCTTTTATTATTCGCACCATTTGTAATTGCGAAATGTTAATATTATTCCTCCTCCCTTTCCACGTGTATAACGCGGCAAATTCTGAAGTAAATAGGTTGCTCAATATTTGCCGAACATTATCTGCTGGCGTTTTCCCCCCGAATCTATCAATATAAATAAACTGCAAAAGGAAACACAAAAACCAATGTAATAATTGTTTATTGCAACACGCCACGTTTAATCCTCGCGTAAACGTTAGATTTTGCATTCTAAACATACCGATGCTAAACGCAGTCCTTAGTGTAACACGTTCCGTGCAGGAGTTTAGCAGCAGGAAACGTTACCACCGTTACCACGTTTCGAAGGTCACGACACAGTCACGTCGAGCAACCGATAAATTATATTTATCGTTTATGTCGCTGTTATGTTCTATTTATGAAACAAAAATTACGGAATACTTGTGACACCTACGTTCCATGACATTTACATCTGGATTAATATGTAGCCTATACGTAAGAAGAGTTACATAAAAATTATATGTTTTGTGTGACTTTTCAGTTATGTTCATAGGTTATATCCCAGATAGCACCGCACATCCCAAGGACGTCCTTTTCATGTCCAGTTTATATCCGAACGTCCTACGTCCATTTCTTAAGTCCTACGGACGTTCTTAGGACTTAAATTTCGGATGTTCTAGGAACGTCCGTTTCTTAAGTCCTACGGACGTTCTTAGGACTTAAATTTCGGATGTTCTAGGAACGTCCGTTTCTTAAGTCGTACGGACGTTCTTATGACTTAAATTTCGGATGATCCAGGAACGTCCGTTTCTTAACTCCAACGGACGTTCTTAGGACTTAAATTTCGGATGTTCCAGGAACGTCCGTTTCTTAAGTCCTACGCACGTTCTTGGGACTTAAATTTCGGATGTTCTAGAAACATCAAACAATCTTGTAAGTCACGTGATTATTTTGCACGACTACATTTCAACTGTTCCGAGAACATTCGTCTCTTAAGTCTTGTGAATCTTTAGAAGATCTACATTTCAGATGTTCGAAGAACAACCGTCTTGTAGGTTTTGCAGATGATTCAGGTTCGGTTGCAAAACAGTCTTACGACTGAACCTCGCCTTTGCGCTATTTTTTTGTGCAATGAAGACGCTGAAATGCTGAAATGTTCCCAGGTAGCTTACAACGTCTTCAAGACGTCTGTCTTCAGTCGTCGTTAAAACATCTGTCTTGAGACGAATGTGAAATTTTAAGCAATGAGTCTAGAGGTCGAATGATGATATTCTGTAGAATATTTCGCGTCAATGCACATTTTTTATAAACTATTAATAATCGTTATATACCTAGAAATTGGAATTATTTGCAAGGAAGTGTCTTGAGTAGTTGCCAAAAGAGGCTCGCCTGAGACACGAACCGTGACGGACGTCTGCCCGCAGGCTCGCCTACAGTTTTTGTTCTCGTGATCCCTGCTTGTACCGATAGCGATAGTTTATGCAAGTGCGTTTGACAGTGAGTGTGCGACTTCATTAAGTTGTTCTGTGTACCGCAGATTCACCCGCGCCATCAGTGTTTTTCCTTCTTGGGGAATGCCCCAACGTCGCCGGGCCCGATGGCGTCCCCACGTGGCGGAAAACGTGGCATCTCTCCTGAATCAACAGAGAATGGCAAGGCCGCTAAGAAAGAGCCATTTAAGGGAATAAGAGCAGCGAAAACGCAGAAATTACACTCGCTTCAGCTCGATAAGCTTTATAAGAGCTTTCTTAAAGAAAACGCTGCCAAGAAAACAACCAGCAATATCACCCCTAACCTGAAAGTGGCCCGCGCGGCCAATCCGCCAGCGCCTGGCGTGGCCAGTGGTCATGATGAGAACACCCCCCACTGTTATTCTATACCGGCGGAGGCTTGGATAACCCCCAGGAAGACCTGCAGATCTCCAAACCTACTTGAGAGTGGTGCCAACGATGCCTCCATCGATGAAGACAACCGATTCTTGCCCCTTTCGGGCATAGATGAAACCGAAGTGATGGACGACGCCACCCCAGACGTAGGGACAAAGACGGCTACCACGGCCAAAGCACCCAAGCCGCCGCCCATCTACACTAAGGGCACCACTTTCGAAGCTATCGTTGGCATAGCCAATTCGCTAAATATTCCTAAGCCAAAAATTACTGTCAAAGAGATTGACACTGAGAACCATACCATAACCACTAGTGACCTTGAGTACCAACAACTCCTGGTTACGAAGCTCTCCGAGCTAGGCATACAGTTTTTTACTTATACGCCGAAAGGTAGTAGGCCAAAATCCATCCTCGTTAAGGGGATAAAAGGAAATTTTGATCTTGAGTACGTCAAGAAGAAGATTGTGGATCTCCAGATTCCCAATGTTGAAATTTTAAACATATCCAGGTTCTCATTTGATAAAAAACAGCCTGAGAAATTCCACCACCTAATACAGCTTACGGCGGACAGTAAGACGTCGGAGCTGTTCAAAGTTAAAGCCCTAGCGTACCAAAAGGTGAAATGGGAGCATCTTAGAAGACAGCCCCTATTCCAATGCAAGAAATGCCAAAGGCTTGGGCATGCTAGCAAGAATTGCCACCTGCAATATAGATGCGTCAAGTGCGCCCAATCGCATGAACCAGGTGCGTGTGCTATCAACTTACATGATGGGAGGGAGGCCCTCAAATGCGCTAACTGTGGCTCGTCTGGTCACCCAGCCTCGTACAAGGGCTGCCCCTTTATGAAGTTTGCAATGAAGCAAAAAAGAGAGCTCAACTCGAATCATCTACGTAATATAACCCAGATGATAAACAAGCTCTCCTCGGCTATCAGAACGAATACCTCCTTCGCACAGGTGCTTTCGGGAAGACCCCCTCAACAACATCCCAACAACCCCAACCTGCTGAGACCAAGGTCAACGACAAGAGCGCCCTTGACTCCATCATACTCAGGCGCCAACACGGAGCTCCCCAGTAGCCAGCCCCCCGAAACCTCCGGCCTGGATCGGAGAATTAAAAAACGAGTTCGCAGCACAGGTTGCGATCCAATTCCAAACCCTGGCAGCACAAATAGCGGCGAACACAGAACGGATAGACTATATGTTTAACACCCTTTTTTCAGATTAATTTAATGGAAGGTTCCGCTTTCACTAGTCACATTAAGATAGCAGCTATTAACGTTAATTCTATTATAGCTCACCACCGGAGATTGGAATTTAACCAATTTATTGCGGAGCACAACCATGATATTTTATTGCTATCAGAGACTAAACTCAACGATATTCACAAAATCTCCCTTCGGGACTATGATATTATAAGAAATGACAGGCCGAACGCAATACAGGGTGGAGGCACGGCAATCGTGATCAAGCGAAACATTCCGTATACTGTTTGTAATTTCCCTTCATCTGCAAGGAATGCAATCCTGGAATATTCCATAATCAAACTCCCAACGAGAGGTAATAATATTGTATTTATAGTAAGCGTATACGCGAAAAATGATGATCGCGACCTCTTTATTAGAGAGTTAAATAGTTTATTCACTAGTCTTAAGTTATATTGTCTTAATAACTTTTATATTATTGCGGGTGATTTTAATGCCAGAAGGAAGGTGTGGGGCGACAGGGCTAATAATCAGCGGGGTGTGTACATGGGTCGCTGGGAGACGATGCATGAAAACAGATTCAAACTCAGAGTCATCGCGCCATCGACCCCTACATTCAAACCGGCGCAGACGTATTTGGACATATGTCTCGCTGATGCAAGGCTGAGTCTGTTGAACGGTGTCAATGGCCGGGCTAGCACTCTGCCGTATGATAGTGATCATACTGCAGTCACCCTCAGATTCGGCCTCAGTAACGATGGCTTTGATTTCATTCTTGGTTCACCAACAGGGCACCGGCTCAACTATAAGGCCACCAAATGGAAAAAATTTGCTAAGAAAATTGCGACCCTTGATGATATTACAATCCCCGAGGACCGCAATCTAGCAATCCCAGAAATTGATGAATACGTACAAAAAATCAGTACACTCATCTCTAAATCAGCTAACATAGTGGTGCCGAAAATAAAGGCCAATAATAATACTTTGCGGTACGTAAACCGCAAGATCATAAAACTACAAAAACGTAAAAGTCAGCTGGTCTCCCTGCTGCATTACCTCCACATCATGGACCCAGGTTTGAGACTCCCGGCTTCGCGACAAGCTAAAGAGTTGCTGAGCTATACTGTCAAAGAACTAAGGTCGGAGTTTAGAACGGCCATCGAAAAATTTTGGACCCGCCTTATCAAAAAAATAGACCACCGTAACCCGGCATCCTTTTTCCCAAAGATCAACGCCCTGTTCAGACCAAAACATCTGGAACGTATGAAAGACCTCCACATTAGCCGCGACAATGGGGCTATTATCCAGAGAAGTCGCTGTGACACCACCAAGTCAGTGATCTTGGATAATGATTTTATAATCTCAGACTCGCAGGATAAGCTTAACATCATGGGTGCATATTATGAATCGATAAATTCCCCCCGCCCTCTGAATTCTGGTACCCGCCTCAAACAGATCGTTGACAATGCAGCCGAAGAGCTTAAATCTGAACTCTATACCAGGAGAGAGCAATTCATTACGACCTCCCAGTTTAATAGCAACAATAAGGCCAGCAACCCCGCTTCTCAGGATAATGCACCCCATCCCTTTTGCCACATCGCCTCTATAAATTATATTTTGAGAAACCTCCCCAATAAAACATCGAGTGGTCTTGACAACATCCCTCCGATACTACTAAAGCACTTACCCGATAAGACGGTCAGGGACCTGACGGTACTATTTAATAATGCCATCAATCACAATTACTTTCCAATAGCCTGGAAGAAAGCTAATGTACTCCCCATTCTGAAAAAAGGAAAAAACCCTCACGATCCATCTAGCTACCGACCAATTAGTCTCACCCCCAGCCTCAGTAAGGTATATGAAGCGGTCATTAATGACAGCATAGCTTCATTCTGTTCAGACAACAAAGTCATCCCTGATCATCAATTTGGTTTTAAGAATCGACACTCGACGGTCCATGCGGTGCATAAGCTGCTGGCTGATTTAAACACCCAGGTGGGCAATAGCAAGCTCGTCGGAGCGGCATTGCTCGACCTGGAAAAGGCCTTTGATTCTGTGTGGCTGAATGGCCTAATATACAAATTGCTAAAGAAGAATTTCCCGAAGTGGCTTGTGCTTACGATCTGGGACATGATCAGGAATAAATCGTTCGTTACCTGGGACGGCCTTAACATCTCTTCGGAGGAGTTCACGAGCTCGGAGGGGTTGCTGCAGGGCACGGTGAACTCACCGATACTCTTTAACATTTTCACGTGCGACTTCACGAAACTATTTGGTCTAAATGCAGGCATATCCTCGGCATTGGCGTTCGCTGACGATGTGATAATTTATACAGTTGGTAACAGGGTGGCGACGGTACGAGACAATCTTGAGTCCCTAGTGGACAAGCTGAACAGATGCTATATGTCATGGAACCTTAGACTCAACCCCGGTAAATGCGAAACTATCTTGTTTAGAAAGACTCTCGAATTCGTCCCGTCTAAAGAAAGAGCCGGGAGCAACAAATTCCAAATCCAGACGCTCAGCCCTGGTACCGATAATAGTGTTAACATCCCGCACAAGAAGGCGGTCAGGTACTTAGGAGTACAGTTAGATTACCTCCTTAGAGGTAACAAGCATATTGACATGCAGGTAGATAAAGCACGTGTGGTATTCATGGCCAACAGCCGAATTTTTTACAACAAAAACATATCCAGCAGAGCCAAAGTCATCTTATATATGCTGCTGGTCCGTCCCATCCTAACATACGCGGCCCCTATCTGGTGGAACTGCAACCACACTGTCATGGAGAAGCTCCGGTGCCTCGAACGCAGATGCCTCAGGGCCTGCCTCGGGCTATACCGTTCCCAATGCTCGGATTGGCGGCATTATGTACGGAACCAAACAATCTATGAGAAGGCGGAGATCCCTAGGATTGACTCGTTCACCCTTCGACTAACACGTGACTATTTTAGCGGTCTCCCAGACATTAACAACGCCGTGATTAGGTCCTCCTGCATGCAGCGTGACGAAGTCTCTAAACGCCAGATTGCTGTCGGCTATGTCGCCCCGCAAGCCTTTACTTACTGCGACCAGCGTGGTCTGCTGCAGAACGAATATAATATTCCGATTTTGTATCACTGGAAGCGCAACAAGGCGAACAAAAAAATCGCGTTGGAACATGATGCGTATAATACTAATTACGATAATTTTACGTTCTCCATTGCTCTACCAAAGCGAGACCACCGGGACTTCCATAGACTCAATTTTGAGAAATATTGGTGGCTGTCGCCCACTTGCGCGCACATTCCAGAGCTGCTACAACGCAGAATAAATGGTGCTTAACTTCTTCTCGAAGCTGTGATTAGCGAGGGTACCTCGTGGTCCCTCTTGCTGGACTGTGATACCGAGATCTAAGGGTCGGCCTCCACCCCGCTGTACATAGTTAGTACGTAAGTTCTTAGTTCGTAAGTTTTTAGTATTAAGGTACCGACTCATATCGATTCAGGGGTTTTTTGTAGCAGCCGTTTACTTTTCCCCTATGTAGCTGTACGTTACACAATAACAGAGAGTGCAAATTAGTATGTAATTATCCATATTTTATTAACATATAGTTTATAGTAGCCAGAGATATTTATATATATATATTTTTATATGTATTAGTATCGAGAGTAGTCTATCCAAGAGTTACGACCTGCATTCGTACAATTGGATAACCAGTTCCTACAGCGTTCATGACGCGTTTGAGCATTTTTTTATATGTTATTAAGCTCACCTATCTTCCTGTAATTGGTCTACGAACTCGAACAACTCTGGGAGCGGACCCAAAAGATGGGACACGCGAAGGCTCTGCTGAAGCGGCCTTCGAAGAAGATAGGGGCGGCACTCAGCCGCCTGGATAGGTCGCAGTTGCGACTGCTCGTGGGGATGGTCACAGGACACTGGTACACGAGGAAGCACCTGGCGCGCCTTGGGATCGTGCAGGGACCAAGGTGCCAGTGGTGCGGGGTGGACGACGAAACGCCGCTTCACCTTATGACGCAGTGCGAGGGCATGGCAGCCCAGAGACAGCTATTGCTGGGAGCTGCTGTCCGCACGGCGAACCTGGAGGACATGACCGTGGGCGGGCTTCTCGAGTTCGCACGAGAGGCCGGACTAGCGGCAAGCCCTCTAAATTAGGACTGCCCGCAAGGGCTCGGGCACAATGGTCCAATAGGACTGAGTGCCCGGTAAATGCCCAATTTAAAAAATTGCTCTACGGCACATTAATAAACATTTTTGAAAAAAAAAAAGTAGTTGCGAAAAGCAGTTGCTTCGTAATCTGGGAGTCCTGGGTTCGATTCCCGCCAAATTTTTTATTCTTAATGTCCTAACCCAGACTTGATGAAGACGTCTTTAAGGCGCTTTTAAACCATCTGCAAAACGTTTTTAAGACGCCTTTTGGACGTATTTAACTTTACTTTCGGACATTCGGAAAACGTTCTGAGAATGTTGACACAGCACGTTCTCAGGACGTTCCACTTTGTAAATAGGACCTTCCTACGACATTTAAAGAACTTAACGAGGACGTACAGAGGACATATGGACCTTCTCGGGACATTCTCCGAACGTACAGTACGTCCGGAACGGACGTACTTCGGACGTACATAAGATGTCTTTGTGCTATTTGGGATCGCTGCTATGTTCTATCTATGTAACAAAAGTTACAGAACATTGTGACACCTGTATTACGTAGCGGTTATATTTTGTAGATGTAACAGAAGTTACAAAATTTGTGACTTCCATGTTACGTAGTATTTACAAGTTGTGCTGTGGGGGTACTTTTGCTTCTGCATTCCATGGTGTCTTGATTCTTCAAATCATTTCCTTTTACATTACCAACCACTCCAAAAATAATAAGAATCAACGGAAAAAATTGTCGGTCAATATGTTTTCAACAGAAAAATACGTTTCATATGGGGACTACATATGTGGAGAGTGAACGTTTTGTGTGGAAGGTTACGGCGTTTGTGACTTAAAAAATTAAAAAAATATAGAACCGACTTCAAAAAAATAAAAATGCACTAAAAAGTGAAAAATAATTTTTTCCCTTATTTAATCTACGACTCTCATATTTTTTAAGTCGGCGCCAAATTTACACATTGAAAATCAGAAGGCGCCGACTTAAAAAATATGAGAGTCGTAGATTAAATAAGGGAAAAAATTATTTTTTACTTCTTAGTGCATATTTATTTTTATGAAGTCAGTTTTAATTTTTTTAAAATTTTTTTATTTTGAATTTTTTAGTTTGATATATATTGACACAACATGCTGAGCAGATACGCGCGTACGTGCATAAAATAATAATATTTAGGTGACAATAGTCTTTATTATAATATAGTCTAATATATAATATTAATGCAGTGTAGGATTAGACCACCCATGGCTCTCGTTCGAAAAAAAAATCGTCAAAATGGGCCAATATCTCAGCCACCAGCTCAGGAGTTATGCGGGGACAAACATAAAAAAATACATACGTGTCGTATCTATAACCTCCTTTTTGAAGTCGGTTGAAGAACCACGCCCACTAGAAAAAACACCGACCGAGAATTTTGCTCCCTGGCCTCTTATTACTTTGACGTGATTGACGATTAAAAAAAATTAATCCGAAATCGAGGCACCATGAATAGCTTAGATTTACCGTAAATGATCTGATTTATGTTTTTGGGTGCAATAATTGGTAAACAAAAAATATGAAAATTTTTATAGATTGAACAATTAATTAGAATATTCCCCCACAGCACTAAAACGTATCTTGTACATAACTGCTGCGTAACCATCATTTTTTGGTGACGTCACATGGGGGTCACATGAAGGTATCATCAGGGTGGAAATGTCCGCCTCATTTACATAACAGTACGCGTCACATTAAGGTCGTACTTTTGTATAAATTTTACCTTTCTCTGTTATCTCTCTGTTATGTAGCAACATGATAACAGCAATTACTTTATTGTTATGTTATGGATAACTACACTATTGGTATTTGGAAGGATTATTTTAATTAAAAAAAAGTTAAATATCTGTTAGATTTTTTTTATAAACTTTATATTATATACAGGGTGTAAACGGTATACGTAGCAATATTTTAGGGGGTGGTAGGGGAGGTCCAATGGAACATAAAAGTCCTATGACATAATGTCTGATCGGTCTCCATTTTACAGTAATAATGCCTCAAAGTTAACATGTCTATATGCTAAACTAATAGTCGCAGGATTCCATAATTTTGCACATACATTGGAGATCACCAGTAGGGTAAAATTGTCTGAATACATTTTGTTGTATCTCGTATAGTTTAGCTGTTATAAACGTTTAAACATCGGAGATGTTTGTGGAAAAGATCGTCGCTACACGCACACAGATGAGCCATAGCACAAAGACCGCCCGTTGTGAGCTGTTCAAGATGACCCAGTAACCAAGTCACTACGGGCCCCTTACAGTAGCGGTCCCATTGAGGATCTGTTTGGAGTAGCGGAGGCACTTATGTTCGTCAGCTAGAAAATAAGAAACAAGTGAATGAAAACTCTACACGTGTTCTTAGGCCAGGCGCGCAGTGGTGGCAATTTGTTGAGTGACAGTTTTGATGCTCACGAAAAATGCATTGATTTACATGGAAGTAAACTCCTTTGACGACGTGACTGCAAAACGTGTTGTTTTTTTTTCAGGAAGTGATAAAACTGTTTCTTTCCAAGAAGAGTGGGTTAGTAAAATTCTCCTGCAATTCTGTCGATCTGTTTTTTGACCTCACTGAAGAAATGTGGGGTGGTAGCGGTACGGTCAGCTGACTGTAATCGCGCGCGGTTGCTTTACCTGAGACGGGGCGCACCATTGCCTTTAACAGCTTACTGCGACGTTAATATCAGCTGCATTACTCTAGAAATAAGCTTAATTTACAGAAAACATATCAGCGAATGTGGTAGTACTTTTTCTGATTTTTACAATCGCGACCTCGACGTGAAACGGTAAAGGACATTTCGATGTCTTCTGGCATCAGGATAATACATGTCCCGGATTGTCCCCCAATTCAGGGACAATACGCGTTGACGTATTCCGTGCGAGAGAAGGCGGGCTTGAAGTTCGATTGGTCCTGAACTAACCATTTGGGCCTACTTATCTCTCGTGTCTAAACACGCGCTCGAATTTCCAAACAAAAGCAGGCGTCGCCGTATTCCGTGCGAGAGAAGGCGGGCTTGCAGTTCGATTGGTCTTGAACTCACCATTTGGGCCTACTTATCTCTCGTGTCTAAACACGCGCTCGAATTTCCAAACAAAAGCACGCGTCGACGTATTCCGTGCGAGAGAAGGTGGGCCTTGGGGAGGAGATATTGCTGTGAAGAGGGCCTCTTCAGGACAGTGGCCGTTTGGGAGGGATGCAGGGCAGATTGGTTAAATTAGGGCCAATCGGACTTCAAGCCCACCTTCTCTCGCACGGAATACGTCGACGCGTGCTTTTGTTTTGAAATTCGAGCGCGTGTTAACACTCGAGAGATAAGGGATCCGTCTTTAATTTGAAGGGAGGACGAAGCAAGCGGCACCACCAATCAATCACGGCAAGAACGCTAGCTTCTTTCCGGAAGATATGGACATTAATACTGTCGACAATCAAGAACGTGGCGCGGTCTTTAAGAATTTTAGACATTCCTCGGCCTGAGTTAATCGGTATATTGCTGTGTCGATGGGTAGTACATGCGATGACTTCGGACCCGCATGTACCGTTGTCGTTCGCCGACTCGTGGGGCAATACGGTTATAAACCGTGACCCTGACGAACCGCTTTAGCCGGTCAGCTTAATTATTTTTCGAAACACCAATATATGTAATAAAAAAGTATTATTCACCATCAATACCTACGCCTCGCGTTCGGACACAGGAAAAAATGGGTTATTATCGCCGGAAATAAGTCATAGCCTGCGTTAAATTTAAATACTAATAATCACCAATAAACTAACTAAAACTCACCCTTTCAGAAATTCACCTGCAGCTTGAAAACCTGCGTCACTAGATCACTGAACTCATCCTGGTCAGCAACGGATGCGTCCACTGCACAGCTGGTCCCAGGTATGCGACACCACCCAAAGTAAAAGGGTCGCAAGTCGCAACATCAAGTGCGATCGGGTTAATGTAGATACGGAATATTCACTTCACTGCACGGTTACTAACACTGATCACCTAATTTATTGTCGCACCAGGACAAGATGTTTTAGGTAAAAAGAAGCCAGCACATTTTCGAGACACACGTGTTTTGCAGAAGTGCAAGGAACGAACCATCCTACACTTTCACAAAAGCCCGCGCTCCGTCCTTCTACTGCCAATGTACCCATTGCTTCGAGATAGAAAACAGACACCACGTGTATCGGTTCGAAAGGGTCCGAAGGGAAGAGAAGCAGAAAGTCTTCGAGTTGCTATAAAGAAAAAAATCCTGTTTCCTGTTTCCCTTTTCCGATATCCCGAGTTCACGTCTGCTACGAGGCGGAACCAACTATGTCGTAAATTACCGTAAACTGTAGGAAATCGTTCTCTACCGCCGACTCGTGGGACAATACGATCATAAACCGCGACCCTGGCGAAATGCTCTGGCCCATCAGGCTGATTAATTTTTGGGAACTAGCAATTAAAAAGTATTATTCAACATCAATACGGCTCGCGAAGAGACACAGGAAGAAGGAGACCATGTAGTTCGCTGACTGCGCGTAGTCCCGCCTGCTTCGTCCTACCCTCAAATTAAAGACGGATCCCTTATCTCTCGAGTATAAACACGCGCTCGAATTTCAAAACACAAGCACGCGTCGACGTATTCGGTGCGAGAGACTGTGGGCTTGAAGTCCCATTGGCCCCAAACTAACCAATCTGCCCTGCATCCCTCCCAACTGTCCTGAAGAGGCCCTCTTCACAGCAATATCTCCTTCCCAAGGCCCACCTTCTCTGGCATGGAATACGTTGACGCGTGCTTTTGTTTTGAAATTCGAGCGCGTGTTTAGACACGAGAGATAAGCAGGCCCGATTGGTTAGTTCAAGACCAATCTCCACCCCAAGGCCCACCTTCTCTCGAACGGAATATGTCGACGCATGCTTTTGTTTTGAAATTCGAACGCGTGTTTAGACACGAGAGATAAGTAGGCCCAAATGGTTGGTTCAGGACCAATCGAACTTCAAGCCTGCCTTCTCTCGCACGGAATACGTCGACGCGTGCTTTTGTTTTGAAATTCGAGCGCGTGTTAATACTCGAGAGATAAGGGATCCGTCTTTAATTTGAGGGTAGGACGAAGCAGGCGGGACTACGCGCAGTCAGCGGACTACCCTTCTTTTCCTGTGTCTCTCCGCGAGACGTATTGATGCTGGATAATACTCTGTAATTTCTAGTTCTCCAAAATTAATCAGGCTGATCAGCCAGAGCATTTCCCCAGGGTCGCGGTTTATGACCGTATTGTCCCGCAAGTCGGCGGTAGGGAACGGTTTCCTCCGGTTCGGATAATTTATGACTTAATTGGTTCCGCCTCGTAGCAGACGTGAATTTTCTTCTTTATAGCAACTCGAAGACTTTCTGCTTCTCTTCCCTTCGGACCCTTTCGAACCGATACACGTGGTGTCTGTTTTCTATCTCGAAGCAATGGGTACATTGGCAGTAGAAGGACGGAGCGCGGGCTTTTGTGAAAGTGTAGGATGGTTCGTTCCTTGCACTTCTGCAAAACACGTGTGTCTCGAAAATGTGCTGGCTTCTTTTTACCTAAAACATCTTGTCCTGGTGCGACAATAAATTAGGTGATCAGTGTTAGTAACCGTGCAGTGAAGTGAATATTCCGTATCTACATTAACCCGATCGCACTTGATGTTGCGACTTGCGACCCTTTACTTTGGGTGGTGTCGCATACCTGGGACCAGCTGTGCACTGGACGCATCCGTCGCTGACCAGGACCAGTTCAGTGACCTAGTGACGCAGGTTTTCAAACTGCAGGTGAATTTCCGAAAGGGTGAGTTTTAGTTACTTTATTGGTGATTATTAGTTATTAAATTTAACGCAGGCTACGGCTTATTTCCGGCGATAATTCTCTAAATTTCCGTACCTAAATTTTGTCTTCGGGGGTTTTAAACAGACTTATTCATTATCAGCAACAGTGTTGGCCGTTATTAAACTACGGATTCTTATCACAATAACGGACTACGATCACGTTTTGTTTATTTCCTGTTACATTACTTTTTTGTTTATGCGATATTTGAAAACGAAATTTACGTATTTCTTGTCCTCTCACTTCAAATAATTATTATTTTCGATTCTGTTTTAAAAAAAATGTGTATTCATTTTTTTACGTTTGACATGATGTTCCTCGATTTATCTTTAACTCGTAATTCACTTTAAATGACAACCAAACGATGACGAAAGGTATCGATTGCCGTCGTTTTCGCAGAGATCTGATGAGAAATGCGGAGCTGAAAGAGTTTGGTTCTTAATAGGTATTCAAACTCCTTCGAGGGCCGAAAACCATAAACTTGCGATGAAGTATCGCGGGGTGTTGTCTTCGCCACGGGATAGGATGCGGCATCCCCTTGAGTCGAGTCGCTGGAGGATCACTCTTAAGAGTCTTTCCTTCCGAAAAACACGCCACTTTGGGAATTACATGAAAGATCAGAAGTCAACACCCTGTTTCAGTGTGTTGGTTTCACCAATATGCGCGAGCTACTATCCGTTTCAAACGCATGGTGCTAACTTTAGGGCATTATTACAGTAAAATGGAGACAGATCGGACACTATGTCATAGGACTTTTATGTTCCATTGGACCTCCCCTACCACCCCTAAAATATTGCTACGTATACCGTTTACACCCTGTATAACATGTCATATATATATATTTGAAAAGAAAAAAATAATTGAAAAACTATATATATATAAGTTTATTAGTGTCTTTTCTCCTCTCTGCACTTCCTCTGCAATCCTAGACGAAACCATTCCGCTACTTCTTTATTGAAGTCGACCTCGCCGAAGTCAGAATTTCTATCTATTATTTTATCAGAATAAAAAAATAATATTGTATATATTAGCTCGCAGTTTTAATATAAAGAGTTCATAAAATAAGTGTGTAAATACCTTTTATTAATAGCACCATTTGTAATTGTGATATGTTGATTTTATTCTTCCTCCCTTTCCTCGTGTATAACGCAGCAAATTCTGTACTAAAAAGTTTGCTCAATATTTGCCGAACATTATCTGCCGGCGATTTCCCACCGAATCTATCTATATAAATAAACTGCAAAAGGAAACACCAAATAAGACATCTGAATCAATCATTTCATGTAACTGAATGTTAACACATGCATTTTGTATTGAATGTATAATATTTCTCTTTTACTTATTGCACATGTAACAAAAGTTACAGAATTTGTGACTTCCATGTTACGTAGTATTGAAAGATTATTTATAAAACTTGAAATAAAATTAAACACTTTGAAACTATAAAAAAAATATATTATTAGGCTCGATCCGCTCACGCTTCATCTTCGATTCGATCGCATCTCCCTGAGCTTCCACACTCTCAAGCCGGAGGAGTGTGAACACTCAGGGATGTGGTCGAATCGAGGACGGAATGTGAGCGAATCGGACCTTAATCTTTAACGGAAACATTTTTCTTGTGATAAAAATGGTTAACTAAAAGTAATTAAGGTAAAAGTACCAATAACTGGACACTTAAGGATATCAAAGTGGTATAGCTTAAAAATGGACTAAAAATAAACGTTCTTTTTAACAAAAGTGTCAATATTCAGATAAATGTTACTTCTTTCTATCAAATGAGCTACTAAAAACTTGTTTTCAGTGCGTTATTTTAATTAAATTAAGTAAAAACACAAGTAGGTATGTGTACCAGTACATGGACAATAGAATTCTGATTTGTCCCAGCGTCCCATTTTTGGTGTCCCAATACCTGGTCAATGGGGAAGATGGCGCAAAGCACGGCGCAGAGTTTGTGTGAATGGTTTGCGCGCGGAGAAAGCAAATATAATTTTAGGTTATGTTGAAAGTGTAGCATGAAATTGACTAAAAATAGGACTTTGAAATAAAAAAAACTGTTAATTTATGTATAATATACTTGTACTTACACTTTTGATATACAAAAATTTGAGAAAACCCAGACACCTTACCGGTTGGACAATGCGGTCAGGTATTAGGACTTCCCTTAAGCGTTCAAAATGCTGACAGTGCTACCACCTGGACGGCTGGTCAGTTATTGGGACAGCGTGTAAAGGACAAGATTATTATGTACCGGTACATAAACACGTATATTTTTAATTAAAATCAACATTAACCGATCAATGTTTTGTTTTGTATGTCACAAGAAACTTCTTGAGATTCTGTACATACGTTTTCTTCTCAGAAAAACGTTATGTAACGATTATTATCACCTTAACAACTAACTGTATTTGTCTTAAGAATTACTTAAGAAATCTACGCAGAATTCAAGTGCACGCACCTCCGATATTTAAAGACTGTTTTATATATTCAACTTTGCATTACATATAACCTTGCCTCCGAGCCACTGAGTTGGCCGGGCGTGCGAGAGAGTCTGGTCGTCGGCGTTCTTTTAATTCGTTTCGAAAAACATGCGATCGCACGCGGACGAGTATCACACAAAGTAACAGATCAATGTGATACTCGTGTGTGTGCGAGTGTACGGTTGTCGAATCGAATTAAAAGAACGCCGACGGTCAGACATTCGTACGCACGGCCGACTCAGCTGCCGCTCGGAGGCAAATTTATAATGCGCGATCTGTACCCGAAACCTAATGAAACCATTCTTCTTGTGATAGTCCTCTCAAAAATAACAATTTTTCGAGATGTTTTCCAGAAACCTTGTTTCTGGTTTTTGTAAATTGTTCCTCCAGCCTTTGAAAAGAGCCTTCACAAGGTACTGAAGATGCTGTCACCACCAAAAACGTTCTTGCCTGCTTGTATAATAGAGGAAAGACGCATTTCATTTCCCCGCATTGCTCAAGAGGGTTAGATTTTAATGCACAAATAGGGTTTCCTAAATAAACTGTAAGTTTATCTGCTTTTTTAAAATTTTTCGTTTTTTTGGCCATGGGCAAGTTCCTTGTGGTGTTTCTAGAAGTCACACTTAAGACGCACTTTGTTCTTCTTCTTCCTCACTACTTGTAGTTTGAGTTACATAAAAATTCAGTAGCTCTTTGAGTTCATAGATTGCCCTTCCGCTGCACTCTGGTCTTGAAAGTGCAGGCTTTTGAACCGAGGGTCAAGTAGCGTAGCTACTGTCACGTGAGTGTTTAGCTCAATGTTCCGAAACCTTCTTCTTACTTCTTTTGTTAAACACTGCTGCACCTCTGCCACCACTGCTGACGTTGATTTGAACTTGTCAAGTTCCGAAATTATGCAGCTCACGAAGGGAATTACTTTTGAAATAGTAATGTAATTCTCTCCAGAAGCCTCTTTTGTTACAAATTCAAAAGGTCTAAGCAAAGCTGTTAACTGTTTTATCACAACAATCTCAGTCGCTGTCAGCATTTCAGGCCCACCTGTACTTTCAAGTAGCATTTCCGAGATTATTTTCATCATTTCTATGAATCTATTCGGATCTGTACTAATCGAGCTCCGCGTGTTCGCGGAAGGGATAATTGTCGGAAGTATATTAATAAAGACGTTCAAGGAACAGGTAACAACGAGTATATTTTACTCCCACACTTTACAAGACTGCTTTTGGATTTTGGTACAAACGAAATCGCCCTGTGCGTTTTAGGATCGCGTGTCAGACAATCGGAGATCGCGCTTCCGCGCTAAAAATGTCGCGCGGTTGGAGACGCTGCTTTCGCCTGTGTTGAGAAGGCGCCTGTCGCTGTGTGGGGATCGGCGCTTCCCCCTCTCCGTACATGTTAAGGAGTGGGGACAGCCCGCATATCGGCGAGCGGTGCTATGCGGCACTCAGAACGTTACACCACGTGAGACTGAGAGATTCTTTCTAGGTACTTCCATTTGCCGAGTTTTGGTACACGTGGTCTATATATATATTATAGTTGTTCCTTCACCAGATATTGTCTGGTCCACCTGTCATCATTATCCACACCTGTGGAGATGGGGATTTATTAAAGACACTTATACCATCAACTGTCTAACCAGTTATTTAACCAGTCAAGTTACAAGGTGAACACAGCGGCAGTAGGGCCGCTAGGGAGAACGTATATCATACATTCATACACCACCCTAATCCCTACAGCTGTGTGGGGAGCGGCTGTTCCCCCACTCCAAGGATTGTTTGGTAGTGGGGAGACCGCGCGAGCCGATGTGCGTGGCCATGCAGCGTCCATGGCGCACCACTTCATTCTGTGACTTCGTCATATAAAGACTGACGACTTCAAGTCTGTCTTTGGACCACGTGTCCTTTATCTCGCGTAATACTTAGTGTTGTATTATCCACGTGCGTGGTACACGCGTCTACCGCTTGTGCGCATTCTCCGACGTGATTAACGTTGGACATATAAACGTCCACGATCTCCATCGGAGACTCTGGCGTTCTCTATACAAAATATATATATTCATTTTCCTATCAAACGAGTTGAAGTAATTCCCAGCACATCCCATCTCCACGGCGTAGGGCCGTAAAGAGGGATTCCTACTTCACTGGTTATCTTGAACCCTACAGCTGGGGAACAGGCAGCGCACTCTGGCGGCGCGATGGCGAGACCGCCACATCCACCCCCCCCCCCCCAGAGACCTTCGAGAGAGGGGAAGGGATCGAGAACGTGACCCTCTTGGTGGTAGTCGCTAGGCGGTCGGGTGGCTGAAGAGGTGATTGCTGCAGCGGTTGCAAAACTCTCTGCGCTGGTAATGGCGGCGGCAAGTGCTGGCGTGGTAATGGCGGCGGCAACTGCTGATGTGGCAATTGGGCCCTTTACACGTACGTTCTTGCGTGCCATTTTTGCGCGCCACACGCCAGCACGGCACGCATTTGGCGTGGCGCGCCGGAACGTCGGAAGGAGCGCGCTCCTTCTCGCAGGCCAGAAGGTCGTACCCGTCACTACTTAGGGACAGCGAGTTCGGGCTCCCATTTCTACGTCGACTCCACATGCTTTTTCCATGAACCAGCGCAGTCTTGTGTTGTGTACTACCTGTTCCATGTATATTATCGATCTGCGAAACGATCGGCAAGACACGATCGCGATATGCGTAGGTTCGCGAAAAATATACGAATTCCTCGATATATCTGGCTTATAGAGGATATCATAAATGCTGTTACTGTAGGGCGCACTGAAACATCTGTTTTTACGAAGCTACATTTGGTTTACCTGAAGGTGCTATAAATTATGGAAATGGTTTATTACTCAGTTATAATGACTGTATTGCGATCTGCATTCTCCTTGCAGACGAAAAGTTTCCACCTCATCGGACGTTCTTGTTCGTACCTTGTGCGCGGTTAGAAGTGTGGCGTGCTGGAATTCCACGCTCTTGCGTGCGCGTAAAACCGTTGTCAGGCGTGTCGCGTTCAAAAGTGTGGCGCGCAAGAACGCCGCACGCAAACCTCGACTCCAGAAGAGTTTACATAAGAGACAGAAAAGGTAGTTAGAAAAGGAAAGCGGTACTTGAAACCAAGGCTTCGGCGTGGCGCGTGGACTTTCCGACAGTGCGGAAAGTTCTGAAGCGCGCGCCGCGCCAGGCATCCAAGACTCTGCGAGCCGCTACAAGCGGTAGGAAGTCAACCACATTTCACCCTTGACTGTGGGTCATCGAAGTCGATTCGCTGCGTGTCGGCCGAGGATTCAAACCTGCTTCAGAAAAACTGTATTCAGTAGTAAGGCAAAGCCGATTCTAACCCAGGTCCTCTGAGGGGAGCGCGGGGGCGGGGGGAAGTGAGGGCGCGCGGGGGAGCGCGGTGGAGGGAACTATGGGTGCGGGGAGAGTGGGGAGTGGAAGACCGGTTGCGCGCGCATGAGCCGCGGAGTGGGGGAAGTCGCAATCGTGGAGGGGATCAGTCCGGACCGAGCCGCCGCGGAGATCTCTCCAGACCTGACCCACCGGCAGAAATTTCCGCAGAGGGTCGTCCCCTTCCTCTAAAAATTTCTGGGGTTGACCCACCGCTGGACATGTGTTTTTAGAGGGGGAATGACCCCCGAAAATATTTTCATACCTAACCGAGGAAGCGGACGACCCCCAAATATTTTTTTTTCAAACCATTATAAAGCTGAAATTGTTTAATACTTTATCGGATCCTCTAAAAAATTTCTGGGGTCGGGTCTTGTATGAAAAAAATCTTTTTTCAGACTCGATCCAACCACAGAAATTTTTTTCCCCAAATATTTTTTTTAAACCAGATCTACCGCCAGAATATTTTTTCCAAACCAACAGATACTTTCTCCCTAAACGCAGAGGAATAATAATTTTTAATCAATGATTCAGCGAACCATTATGTAGAAAACACACATATTTTTTCAAACAAATATGCAGCATTCTAAAGCGTTCCAATTTAACATCGCAGCGTATCGCGCGATTACGCGTAATTTGACTCCTCTGGAGCAGTCGTGCAGGATGATGTCATTTTCACGGTGCGAAGAAGGAACGAACGAAATATGATTATGCGGCGTCAGCAGAAATGTTTTTTCCATACATAGGGTAGATGTCCCAATTACTGCCAGTGTCCCAATTACTGCCACTTGTTTTATTATACGTAATAAAAACGTAACGTATAAAAAGAAATGTACAAAAAATAGTTATTATTAAATGCAGATTCTGATTTACATTAAAATAAAAAAATATATGTACTCATATGTACGTAGGACAAGATGATTTTTGAGGTGACAGTTATAGGTACACTAGGATCGCTCGCGAATTTTAATTAATTATTAATAAATTCTTCATATTTAATTCATAAAACTATTTTTTTTTAATGGAGGAGATGTTAAATAATATTATGTTTCAAACTGAAACAATTTTTAGGTTACACAACACGCGAAATAATTAAATGAAGTGTGGTTATAATCTTAAGGTGGCAGTAATTGGGACATCTACCCTATATGTGATGGAAATTTTCCCCCAACGCAGAGAAATAATAATTTTGAAACGTCGAATCGGGAGACGGGTAAATAAAATGAAATAATATACGTTTAAGAAATTATATATTGTTACATAGAATATAAAATTAAAAATATAAATATAAATATTTTATTTATGCAATTCTCTCTGGTATTTAGACCACCAGTTGAATATTTTAAATACATTTTGCAAAGCACAATGCTTCGCGTGTCTGCCACATCGCAGAGTATTAATTACATTTAGCTTATTTAGAGATTTGATATTCTCATAGTCAATGTCCAGCGTCTCAATTATCACATCCGCTCTCGTATTTTCATCGAGGAAATCCACAAGCCAGTCGCGTTTCTGCAACCCTTTAACGTATACGATATAGGGTGTGTCATCATCTTCATCGATCGCATCAGCTACAGCTTTCGTAATTAGCTGTTTAGCCATACTGTATGGAACGTCTCCATCATCCCACCGTAGTCCATGATGTTTTGCCACCAACCATCGGATGCTTGATTTGTCGGATTTTGTAAGAAGATATTGCGGCATCGAACTCCCAAAAATATAGTGCGAGAGAATTGTTCCCATTCGTAGGACAGCCACTTCCTTGACAACAAATCTTCCATCGACGATGAACCCTTGCAGGTCAACAAATGTTGGTACGACCATTGTCGATACAATTTTAGGGGTCAGCTCGCTTCCAAGACAGATGAGAGAATGAAGTCTTTCTCGTAAAGCATCTCGATTTTTTACGATGGAATGTTTGTACGAATTTGACACAGGAGAGGGCGGGGCAAGTAGTATGGCAATTTAATTTATTTTGCGCACCACGTTTGTTAGCGGATTGTATTCAACCACCCGATCGTGCAGAATCAGACAGTAGGCCGTAGTATTTGCAGGTACATTCTCTTTACACTCAAATTCTATGCGCACGTCCACGGTACCATTTTTAATCGACTCATTTTGTCGCGAGCAATCAATCACCACGAGGGGACCAAATTGTAAAAATTCAGCCACAGTGAATAATGCCTCGTTGCAACTATGTCCATAATACGATTTACGGAAATGTGTATACATGTGAAACAAGATGGCATGCTTATTCTTATCAAAGTCCAAGTTCAAGTCATCATATGGATAAAATTCCGAGTTGAGAAAAAGTTTTACATTGGTCAATTTACAGTGGTCAAACCGAGTAGCATCTTCGGTCATCACATTCTTTCGAGCAGTCTGTAGAGCAAAGATAACGTATCGCGGCTTCTCCAGCTGTGCAGCTGCCTTCACGGCCCACGAATGCTTGGTTGTACCACGAGGGGACCAAATTGTAAAAATTCAGCCACAGTGAATAATGCCTCGTTGCAACTATGTCCATAATACGATTTACGGAAATGTGTATACATGTGAAACAAGATGGCATGCTTATTCTTATCAAAGTCCAAGTTCAAGTCATCATATGGATAAAATTCCGAGTTGAGAAAAAGTTTTACATTGGTCAATTTACAGTGGTCAAACCGAGTAGCATCTTCGGTCATCACATTCTTTCGAGCAGTCTGTAGAGCAAAGATAACGTATCGCGGCTTCTCCAGCTGTGCAGCTGCCTTCACGGCCCACGAATGCTTGGTTGTGCTCTGTAAGAGAGGATACTCGTACAGATCCCACGAGCGAAAACTAATGCTTAGGTTTTGTCCACTTTCCAAAGCATGTAGCAACGATAGCTTATTAACATCGTTCAGCGTCACATGAGGCATTCGCCATTGCACTTTAAGTAATTCAATTTCTGGTTCCAACATCGGCGATCCTATTAGAGAATTGTTATCGTTGCGCGATCGTATTAAAATCAATTCGTGACGTGCATTAATAAGCATGCGTTTGTAGTCCTCGCAAAATCCCAACAAATATTTGAGTGGGATGCAAAAATTGAAATGATTTTTCACTATTAGTCCATCATGTCGTTTCAAGCCCCATCCGGCATTCTCCATATTTTTGTCTTCGTCAGATGTCAGCGATACATAGTTTTTAAGCGTGCTAGTTATTCCAACGTTTCTATTGCGGTCAATCTCCACACCATTCAGCTCGTACCGAATCTCATCAAATATGAACGCCATGCAATTATTTCCCAACGTTGTCGTTGATGCATCGTTTGGCTTATTTATCACCAATTTTCCCTCCACGTAGAGGAAACTTTCACATGGTAATGTGTATAAATCCTGCTGCTGTATAGGTATTCTTATCTCATCACTGTATCCAAACGTCGTGTTGACGTATGGGTTGTACGTGTGAGTCTCGAGCTTGACGATGCAATCATCAAACATCGGCTTCCCTCCAATGCTTAGAATGTCGGCCATTTTTTCAACTTATATGCGTACAATAAATCCCAATGATTTCAAAAATGTAATGTTCGCAGCACTGAGTCTCTTCTTTTTAGCGTAATCAGAGCTGTGGCAGGTGTTGTTGTTGTTGTTGTTGCAAACAATTTCACTTGGAAGAAACGGATTTCTGGAGTCGTTCAACACAAGCATTTCTTTCATTCGCACCACATGTATTATCGCCGTCGTCGCACGTGCAGTCTGATGGTAATCTCTTCACCTCGAAAATCGAGCAACCGTCCGTCTTGATCCACAACGCGTATCGTTAGATCCGTAATGACCCGTGCGGTGATCGGAAGGTAAATGATCTGCGCGGGCGTTTCCGATATCTTATATCCTGGTGGAACTCTCGGAGAAAATTCATGTATCGTATGTACTCGCTTCCCATTGTTGTACGCGCCATCGCACCACATGTATTATCGCCGTCGTCGCACGTGCAGTCTGATGGTAATCTCTTCACCTCGAAAATCGAGCAACCGTCCGTCTTGATCCACAACGCGTATCGTTAGATCCGTAATGACCCGTGCGGTGATCGGAAGGTAAATGATCTGCGCGGGCGTTTCCGATATCTTATATCCTGGTGGAACTCTCGGAGAAAATTCATGTATCGTATGTACTCGCTTCCCATTGTTGTACGCGCCAGCGGTCACGCTACATTCTATGCGAATAATGTTCACGTTCATGATATTAATTGGATCGTCCGATTCGTGCCATTGTCCAGGTTCTAATACCCGATTCGTCGAGAATCCCAGTAGCGATCCAATGTTATTGCGCTTCGTAAAATCTACGATGAACGAGCAGTACAGCTCGCTTTTCATGGTGTTGTTGTTGGGACGCAACACTATAGGATACACATCGTTGTCATCATCAGAGTCATCGAGATTTTTAGGATATCGCTCGAGTAATCGCTGCCTCAAATACTTGGCAATGGCATCTAGTTCGTAGGAGCCGTGTGGAATCCTAATAGTTTCAGGAGTGGTGTCAACACTGCTGTTTTTGATGCCATAGTTCGAGGTGAAGTAGAATTTATCGTTGCTCCAATCGATGTTCGGTATTGTATGATAAGTTTCAAAGGTTGTTAAACCAAGCTCGTAATCATCATCGCTCAAATCTATGGGTGGAAAGTAGCTTACCGCGAGGGTGCTACTCTTGCCGGTTAGAGTGAATGTTAACGACATATTCCGAGCTGTACGACTCGACTAATACTGAATCAGAATTGTGGGAAGTCAATCCTTAAATTTGGTGCCGATCGTTTGTAGAAAGCGTAGACATAGTTGTCCGCAATTGCTCTGATTATACTTCTGATAAGCTGTTCGATTGTATTCGATTTTCACAACATCTTTATTCAGATATTGTACCAATTCTCTAGGCGGTCCAAGATTCCCGAAGCTGTCGAAATATATAGCTCGACACCCTCTCTTCGCATATGCCACCCAATGAGTTCCCGACCCCTCGACATTGTCCAAATTTACGATACCGCTCTCGTTTCGATGTACTCCTCCGGCAGGTAGTGCATTGCGCATAAAAACACCTCTAAAGAATGGAATACGCATACGTTTTGCCAACTCCTCCAATTGTGCATCGGTAGTTACACCGACAGGCATTATTATTTTCTTTTCGGCGTTTTTTTTTTTCGTTTTGATATTCCCTGTCCGCGCTTGTATGGTGTGAGATAAAGTCCACGACCTTCCATGGAGCGATTATGACGTTGCATTTCCTGCAGCTGATGCTGCGCCGCCTTATTATCGTTTACCGCCTTGGCGATCCCTGCCGCTCCACCAGCTAATGATCCGAGTACACCTAGCAGCGGGAGAAGCGGTAATATACCACCACGTTTTGCTACCGGAAGAATCCGCTTTTGCGATGCCCTCTTTGGAGTCTTTTTGCGGGTTTTTGTTTTCATCCCCATCCCAATTTTCGTCTTGGCCTTCATAGCTGCCCAAACAGCTGTAGCAGCACCTCTTTCACCCAGTGTCGAGTCTCGTGCAACGATGCGTTTTCGCGCTTTGTCAGCGAGAACGTAATCTGCCGCGTGCCGTTCGCCGAGGTCGTTGCTACGCGAATACGCAATATCGTGTTCGCGACACGCTGCGTCCAACGGATTGATGCCTTGATCACCTCTAGCCAATCGTTTTGCCAGATGAGTTCCTGGACCACAAAACTGATATCCTGGGATATGTAATTCGATAGGTAGCGCGTTTATCGCCCGATTTAACAAACCACGGCCTTTCTTTACTCTCGTCGACGACATTCGCCACAGTTTTTAATCAATGGTGTCGAACCGTCGATATGCGTTCGCTGCCAAGGGCAATTATAATGTTCCAAATACCGACGATACTGCTGAACCTCAGACTCGGCTTTTATATGCTTGGGGAGTCTGTCCCACAACTGATCAATGTGCCTGTCAAACTCTCGCAGTAGAATAATCTTTGGTATATCAACTGCTCAGAGGTTAGGTTTCAAATATCGAAATTATCCGACAGGACCAGAAGCATTTTGAATACTGAGCTGTTTTGCTTCGGTGCGGACCTATAAATAGGACGCGTCACCGCTTCGACGTATCAAAATCATTTTTCGCAGTTCGCGGAGAGGATGCGATTTGTGCGACAACCTGTAACGATACGCGTGACAAATTTTGACGATAAATCGCAAATGATGTCTTCGAAAACAATGCACAGACATGGTAGCATGTTACCAAACACAATACGCTGCCTCATTTGTGGTCCATCAAATTGTGGAAAGACCAACGTGTTGGTGAGCTTGTTGGAAAGTCCACACGGAGTCCGCTTCGAGAACGTGTACGTGTATTCCAAGTCGTTGCAGCAGCCGAAATATCAGTATTTGGAGAATTTATTGACTCCAATAGATGAAATTGGCTACTTTACGTTTTCGAATAACAGTGACGTCATCCCACCGAGCGAATCGCTTCCGAATTCCATTTTTATCTTTGATGACGTGGCATGTGACAAGCAAGATACGATAAGGGAATACTTTGCAATGGGGCGCCACTCGAACGTTGATTGCTTCTATCTCTGTCAGACATATGCAAAGATTCCTAAACATCTTATACGCGACAATGCGAATCTATTGATTCTGTTTAAGCAGGATGGTACCAACTTGAAACATGTGTACAACGATCACGTAAACACTGATATGTCTTACGACGATTTCTGCGCGTTGTGTCGTAATTGTTGGCAACGGGAGTATGGTTTCATGGTAATAGACAAGGATAGCACGATGTCCAATGGACGTTATAGAAAGGGATTTAACGAGTTTGCCATACCATGAGATTGTCAATTGTCGTCGACACGTCGGTGGGAAAGTAACGTCTGCGGTACAACGATGATTGATATCGATAGTCTGGAGATTAAGGATCGCGAGAGAATAGTGAAGGAAATTGCAAAAACCAGCGAATCCATTCGCAAGAAGCATCAGGCTTTGAAGAGTGGCAAGATGGAGGAAGATATCGCGTTGGAGAGATACTTTAAACCTGTTGTCGAACCCTTAAAACATATCGTGGAAAATATCGCAGCGATAGAAGCTGACACATCACCGCTGATAAGCACAGACGTCGAAGGGTATGAAACATTAACGCCTAAAACAAAAATCCATCTGAATGGGAACATATCGCGCAAGACAAAGAGGAAACCATACACGTCATCGGAATATTCACTCGTAACCTCCACACCAGTTCAATCGAAGCGGAAACGGCAGAATGTCACGTCAAACGATTCCTCGGTTTCTTCTACACCAATAAATACATTTCCCGATGTACAATCGCTCACAACCAATGATGACGACGTTTTCGAAACTAGTCCCGATGAGTCGTTTGCATCATCTATTAGACATCAACTCCAAACATCCGAGGGACAAGAAACGTTGCGCAACCATTTCGGCCCGCTGGGACAAAAATATATGAGTGCAATCCTAAGTAGTGATAGGGATACGACCATGGACTATGTGTATGGCGTATACTTTGGTGATAGTGGAACGATGCTTGGGGATAAAGCTTTCGATATAGACAAAGATGATAATATAATCATCGACGGTGTAAGATACGGAGGAACACCCGGTCTTTACGAACTGATTTTCAAGAGAATTCCTGACGATACCACATACACCGATGCTGATAAACAAAAATATAAAAGTATACTGCTGACAACGAATGCCCACAGACGCGGTCATAACGCTCAAAATCCCATATTGGGCAACAAGGGATACAAGTATAAATATATAATTGCACCACTACTCCCCCGTGTTTCGGCTAGTAGAACAGGGAAAGGTCTAATAACACCACGAGTCATGGTGGTAAACGATAACAAGATCGATTACGTGCACTGGGACGATCCCAACGAGCTGGTGGACCGATTCCGTTTGCTAGAAGCGTCGCGTCAGGCGGGTAACAACTCGCACGACAATGAAATTCTATCGATTATCGAGGAACTCCGCGAGGCAGGCCTCATTATAAATTAAGCCGCTCGCCGATGATGTGCACTGTATGCATCGAGATGCCGATCAACAAATTTGGGGTATCACTCGAGAAGAGTGGAGCAGCTAGAATGGACTACTACAAATGGAGCGGTTTGCTTCGAAATTATATGCGAGATAACGCTCTTTGCATGACCGGTGTCGACTTTGATGCAAAATCACGGAAGATACGACGTGTAGCACAACCCACGGCCGACAGCGATGTTGTCAATAAACTATACATGGAAAAGAGCATTAAACTTTTGAGAGAGCAGCAGGAAGAATTAGAGAGGAAGCTGGTCATGTTTCAGAGAGATATGCTGACGCTGCAAAACGGCGTTCAAAATATATCACAGGCGTCGAATTCTATTCCGCAGCAGCGCTGCGAAGGAGAATCATGTGAGACGGTTGAACTTGTTCAGAATTTCCTGGGACCAACGGGAAGCACATAATGCACGTACACGATAATTATCACATCATTCGTGTCAAAGACACCTCTGCGATCAAACATGCAGCCATTATCAAAATCCAAGAGTAAAGAAGAAAACCGCGGCCATAAGAAGCAACAACTTGTTGAGGAATTGCATGCTCCAGCTCGAAGACACTTCCCACGGAGGCGCGTCATAGTGCATGGATACGATGATCTGTGGCAAGCTGACGTTGTCGAAATGCGTCCATACTCGCGATTCAACCAAGGTTACCACTACATACTCACCGTCATCGATGTGTTGAGCAAGTATGCATGGGCGTTGCCGCTCAAGACTAAAAGTGGTGCTGAGGTGACTAAAGCGTTTGCAAATATATTTAGAGATCGATATCCAAAAAATTTGCAAACTGATCAAGGAAAAGAATTTTACAACGTCGATGTGCAGAAACTCTTGACAAAACATGATATTAATCATTATTCGACGTATTCGGTGATGAAGGCCTCCGTCGTAGAACGTTTCAATCGAACTTTGAAGAACAATATGTGGAAACTGTTTACGCTCAATGGAACCTATAGATGGACCGATGCGCTACCGCGTCTACTTGCAGAGTATAACGCACGAAAACATAGAACCATCAAAATGTGTCCTCGCGATGTTACCCCTGCGATCGCCGATAAGCTGCTAGCCACCGTATACAGCAATATAAAGATCGCTGCTCCAGCGAGATTCAAATTGGGCGAGTTTGTGCGCGTAAGCAAATTTAAAACCATCTTCGATAAAGGCTATACGCCGAATTGGACAACGGAGGTGTTCAAGATAGACAAAGTACAGACAACTAATCCCGCGACGTATCTGCTCGTCGATTCCTGTGGAAAACCAGTCGCCGGAGGATTCTATGATCACGAGCTGCAGCGCGTCACCGATCCTGATGTGTATCTGGTGGAAAAAGTGTTGCGTAGGAAGGGGGATAAGGTATACGTTAAGTGGCTGGGGTTTGATAAATCACACAATTCATGGATAAATAAAAATAATGTATTGTAAAAAAATAAATGTATGGTTCAATAAAAATAATGTATTGGTAAAATAAATACATGTGTACAATTTTATTTGATATAATTCCACTATTTATAAGGATGAGTTAGTAAATACAATTTTATGTTCTATACATGTATGTACAGTCAGTGTCTGTATACAGAATTTTACAATTTTGAGCGAGCAGGGGAGACATGTACTCATAATGTCGCGTGCACTGCTACAGGTTGCGATAGTGGATAATGTAACGCTGCTTATCGTATAATGTCGCGAGTAACTTGTTCTGTCTGCTACCAGGTGGTTTGGCACGCGTCGGGCAGAACGGTAGATCTGCATGAGCATCATGCAGACGTTGCGGATATTCCAGATCTATTTAGACGATACACGTTCAGAGTGGTACCATACACGTTCGATTCACGTTCGATACACGTTCAGAGTGATACCATACACGTTCAATTCACGTTCGATAGATGTTCAAAGTGGTACCATACACGTTCGATAGATGTTCGAAGTGGTTCGATACACGTTCGATTCACGTTCAGAGTGGTGCGATTCACGTTCAATTCACGTTTAGAGCGGTTCGATATACGTTCGATAGATGTTGAAAGTGGTACGATACATTTTCGATAGATGTTCAGAGTAGTACGATTCACGTTCAATTCACGTTCAGAGTGGTATCATACATGTTCAATTCGCGTTCTTGACCTGCAAGGGTTCATCGTCGATGGAAGATTTGTTGTCAAGGAAGTGGCTGTCCTACGAATGGGAACAATTCTCTCGCACTATATTTTTGGGAGTTCGATGCCGCAATATCTTCTTACAAAATCCGACAAATCAAGCATCCGATGGTTGGTGGCAAAACATCATGGACTACGGTGGGATGATGGAGACGTTCCATACAGTATGGCTAAACAGCTAATTACGAAAGCTGTAGCTGATGCGATCGATGAAGATGATGACACACCCTATATCGTATACGTTAAAGGGTTGCAGAAACGCGACTGGCTTGTGGATTTCCTCGATGAAAATACGAGAGCGGATGTGATAATTGAGACGCTGGACATTGACTATGAGAATATCAAATCTCTAAATAAGCTAAATGTAATTAATACTCTGCGATGTGGCAGACACGCGAAGCATTGTGCTTTGCAAAATGTATTTAAAATATTCAACTGGTGGTCTAAATACCAGAGAGAATTGCATAAATAAAATATTTATATTTATATTTTTAATTTTATATTCTATGTAACAATATATAATTTCTTAAACGTATATTATTTCATTTTATTTACCCGTCTCCCGATTCGACGTTTCAAAATTATTATTTCTCTGCGTTGGGGGAAAATTTCCATCACATATAGGGTAGATGTCCCAATTACTGCCACCTTAAGATTATAACCACACTTCATTTAATTATTTCGCGTGTTGTGTAACCTAAAAATTGTTTCAGTTTGAAACATAATATTATTTAACATCTCCTCCATTAAAAAAAAATAGTTTTATGAATTAAATATGAAGAATTTATTAATAATTAATTAAAATTCGCGAGCGATCCTAGTGTACCTATAACTGTCACCTCAAAAATCATCTTGTCCTACGTACATATGAGTACATATATTTTTTTATTTTAATGTAAATCAGAATCTGCATTTAATAATAACTATTTTTTGTACATTTCTTTTTATACGTTACGTTTTTATTACGTATAATAAAACAAGTGGCAGTAATTGGGACACTGGCAGTAATTGGGACATCTACCCTATGTATGGAAAAAACATTTCTGCTGACGCCGCATAATCATATTTCGTTCGTTCCTTCTTCGCACCGTGAAAATGACATCATCCTGCACGACTGCTCCAGAGGAGTCAAATTACGCGTAATCGCGCGATACGCTGCGATGTTAAATTGGAACGCTTTAGAATGCTGCATATTTGTTTGAAAAAATATGTGTGTTTTCTACATAATGGTTCGCTGAATCATTGATTAAAAATTATTATTCCTCTGCGTTTAGGGAGAAAGTATCTGTTGGTTTGGAAAAAATATTCTGGCGGTAGATCTGGTTTAAAAAAAATATTTGGGGAAAAAAATTTCTGTGGTTGGATCGAGTCTGAAAAAAGATTTTTTTCATACAAGACCCGACCCCAGAAATTTTTTAGAGGATCCGATAAAGTATTAAACAATTTCAGCTTTATAATGGTTTGAAAAAAAAATATTTGGGGGTCGTCCGCTTCCTCGGTTAGGTATGAAAATATTTTCGGGGGTCATTCCCCCTCTAAAAACACATGTCCAGCGGTGGGTCAACCCCAGAAATTTTTAGAGGAAGGGGACGACCCTCTGCGGAAATTTCTGCCGGTGGGTCAGGTCTGGAGAGATCTCCGCGGCGGCTCGGTCCGGACTGATCCCCTCCACGATTGCGACTTCCCCCACTCCGCGGCTCATGCGCGCGCAACCGGTCTTCCACTCCCCACTCTCCCCGCACCCATAGTTCCCTCCACCGCGCTCCCCCGCGCGCCCTCACTTCCCCCCGCCCCCGCGCTCCCCTCAGAGGACCTGGGTTAGAATCGGCTTTGCCTTACTACTGTATTCTTTATCGTATCGATATGGAAGTGATACCGATGCATTTTTTATGTTTTTCGAATGAAAATTATACCAAATTTCATGTAAATCGAACTATTTTTAACGAAGTTATGGAAATCAATTTATTCTGAAGATTTCTTAATTACGATCCGATTTGTGTCGTTTTTCGACCATTTTCATCAGGAAAACGTAAGGAAACGATTCACACCACTTTCGCCAAGATTCTATGAGAAATGTAGAATTTTCGATTCGTCACTTCTTAGGGGGCAACATTGTACGGCCTCCCTGGGCTCGAGGGTCGAAGTCCTCGAAACCCATCGAGGCACGGTTTATCGGCGGCGTTGCCTCTTGAGTCGAGGTTTTCCGTGCGGCGTTCTTGCGCGCCACACTTTTGAACGCGACACGCCTGACAACGGTTTTACGCGCACGCAAGAGCGTGGAATTCCAGCACGCCACACTTCTAACCGCGCACAAGGTACGAACAAGAACGTCCGATGAGGTGGAAACTTTTCGTCTGCAAGGAGAATGCAGATCGCAATACAGTCGTTATAACTGAGTAATAAGCCATTTCCATAATTTATAGCACCTCCAGGTAAACCAAATGTAGCTTCGTAAAAACAGATGTTTCAGTGCGCCCTACAGTAACAGCATTTATGATATCCTCTATAAGCCAGATATATCGAGGAATTCGTATATTTTTCGCGAACCTACGCATATCGCGATCGTGTCTTGCCGATCGTTTCGCAGATCGATAATATACATGGAACAGGTAGTACACAACACAAGACTGCGCTGGTTCATGGAAAAAGCATGTGGAGTCGACGTAGAAATGGGAGCCCGAACTCGCTGTCCCTAAGTAGTGACGGGTACGACTTCTGACCTGCGAGAAGGAGCGCGCTCCTTCCGACGTTCCGGCGCGCCACGCCAAATGCGTGCCGTGCTGGCGTGTGGTGCGCAAAAGTGGCACGCAAGAACGTACGTGTAAAGGGCCCAAATGGCGGCGGCAACTGCTCATGTGGCAGCTGAGCTTCGGCGCCCTCCTGGGCGATGTGGGCTGGTTTTAGGCAGTCCACAGACACGGATTACTCATCAGCGCCCACCTTGATGACGAAAACCTGATCATTCACCCGCCTGACCACCTCATAAGGGCCAGCGTAAGGTGGTTCGAGGGGACGCCGGACCGTGTCGACGCGTCTGAAAACGTGGGAGCACGTCGAGAGGCCCTGGAAAATAAAAGCCTGATTCTTGGAATGGTGGCTCGTGGGCACCGGCCGCACGCTCTGCATGTGATAGCGGAGCTTCTCGGCGAAACCGTGTGGACTTGCCGGTGCGTCCTTCGTGACGAAGAACTCCCCTGGAACGCGGAGGGCTGTACCATACAGCATTTCCACGGGGGTGGCTCTGAGATCCTCCTTGTACGCCGTGTGCAATCCAAGGAGGACGGTCGACAGTAGCTGGGGTCAGGGCACGAGCGGGTTGCACATCAAAGCAGCTTTGAGGGTGCGATGCCATCTCTCGACCATCCCGTTTGCCTGGGGGTGGTATGGCGTCGTGCGAATCCTGCGGGCCCCGACCATCTGCGCCAGAGCGGTGAAAAGGGCAGACTCGAACTGAGTCCCTTGGTCAGTAGTGATGGTTAGCGGTGTGCCGTGGGTGCAGATCCAATGCTCGTAGAAAGCCGCGGCCACGGTGCTCGCTTGGATGTCCTTGAGGGGGACAGCAATCGGCCACCTCGAGAAACGATCGATGACCGTGACGCAGTAACGAAGGTCTCCAATCAGCGGCATGGTTACTATGTCCATATGTATGTGATTGAAGCGGCTGTCCGGGACCTCAATGTTGTTCGGGATGACCTTGTTGTGACGGTGGATTTTCGGCCGATGACAAGGAGCGCACTCGCGTGCCCAGCGAAGCGCGTCTCTCCCGATCCCCGGCCAGACGAACTTTTCTCTGAGCCTTCGGGAAGTGACTCGGCCGCTGCGATGGGCCAGGCCATGGATGACATCGAAGGCCCGTCGACGGAGGCTCTGGGGAAGATATGGCCTTACGATGCCATCCGTGACGTCGCACCAGATGGTATCCTCGCCGATGGACAGTGACTGGAGGGAAAGGGACGTGTCCGTGCGCGCCGTCTCCAGTTCAGCGTCTTGTTCCTGGGCCGCATGGATGGCAGCCGCGTCCAGGGCGGTGGGCATGTCCACTGCATTCACGCGGGACAACGCGTTCGCGACGAGATTGTAATCGCCCTTTACGTGCACGATTTCCGTGGTAAACTGGGAGATGACGTCCAGATGACGCTGCTGCCTGGGAGAGGCTTTGTCCAGTCGCTGGGCGAAGGCGTACACAAGCGGGCCGTGGTCCGTCCGAACGATGAAAGGTCGGCCTTCAACTATATGCTTAAAATACTTGATTGATGAAAAGACGGCCAGCAAGTCACGGTCGTACGTGCTGTAGCGTGTTTCAGCGCTAGTCAGCTTCCGTGAGAAGAAACCGAGCGGCGTCCAGATGTCGTCCATCTTCTGCTCGAGAGCCGCGCCGATGGCGACGTCGGAGGCATCGGTGGTGAGGGACAGCTGAGCTGCCGCCTTCGCCAGCTCATCAATCCTAGTGGCCCTGAAAATCTTCAGGAGGCGCTGCGTGGACCCTGGCAGGAGGTCGAGCCACTTGATCCGCAAGACGTCCTCCGAAGCACTGTCGCCCGCCAGGGAGTGCATCTGCCGCAGCAGCTGTGAGGGTTTCTTGTCCCCCAGCTCGAGCTCGTTCAGGACCCGCTGCAGCCGGCGGTTTGCGGTTTGAGCAAGGTGACTCATTATGTGGGATTTTAGGTGTTTGTACTTACCTCTAGCGGGCGGACACTTAAGGATGTCCGCGACGTCCTGTAGTGCCTCAGCGTCGAGCGCGCCGACGACGAGGTGGTATTTCCCGTCGTCTGAACGCACCTGGTGCGTTTGGAAAATTGACTCAACATGGAAAAACCAGAGTTCTGGACTGGTCTTCCAAAAGGAGGAATGCGACACTGCTGTATCGCCTCGACGAGAGGAGCGGCCGTGGCGACGGCGTGGTCGCTGAGCTGCGGAGTTAGCACGTGGTCGCTGAGCTGCGGGGGCAGTCTCGGTACTTCGTCGATCGTCGGGGCTAACAGCGAGAGCCCCGCACTACCGTCTCCGTCGTTGGCGGGCATCCTGAGGGGAGAGTGCGACAAAGGCATAATGCAGCGCGACTTATTTTAATTAGAAACTAGAGCTTTCACCAGTCACGTTACGCGATCACAGTTTCGCGATCACGTCTCAGCACTTAAGCTTTAGCGATCACGTTTTAGCACTTAAGTCTTGCCATCACGTTTTAGCACTTAAGGGGTTACGCTACCCTGAAAGTTTTGAAAATTTTTTTTGCATTTTCTTATTACGTGAAGTTTTAAGAATAATTTAAGTCATGATAGACGCAAAAATTCCCCAAAATAGCCGAGTTATAGACTTTAAACGAGGCGCGGATGTCGATATTCCGCAGCAGGTAGCGATCATTCTACTTTTCTTCTTTTGCGTTTTTCTCGAAACTATATTTTCAAAGGTGATATATCAAATATCTCCATTGACCTAACAAAAAAACGTGTAAGAATCGTTCAAATGCTGCGAGAACACAGAAGGAGTTTTGAAGAGAAACATAACGTAAACCAGGTGATCGTTCAATTTTTCAGACCATATCGCATGTTTGACCATAGAGGACAAAAGGAAAAAAAATCTGATCGGTCTGGCCTTTTGCACAGTGTTTAAGGGGTAGTTTTACCTCACAAAAAATATGGACACTCGAATGATTCCATGATTTTCCTTGAAGTGGCATCATGTTTTAAAAGTCATTCCGCACCGGTGCGATGAGACGCTTAATCGTGCTGCGGACTCGAACTTTAAATAGTGTTACAGGCAGTTAGTGTAATTAGCGTACGTAACCTAAGCCGAGTGAAAAGTGACATGTGTCGTTCCCAAGACCGTTCGCGAGACCTTTCGCGCGATCGTTCATTGGATCATGCACGGGATCGTTCGCGCAGTGATGAATGTTATCGCGAGAAGCGCAGCGATGTTTCGGTGGAATCTGAAAGAAATTGGGATCGTGAAATTTCGCGTCGCAATCGCGTGGAGTCCCGTGACCGTACCCGGAGGTCCCGAAGTCGATCGCCGGCGGCAGAACTTTGCGAAAAGGTGGCTAAGCTAAAGTGTAAGCTGAGAAATCTTCAAGCCAGACCCGCAAGTGACGAACATACGCACAGTGGGCCAAATAGCAAGCCTAGCGACGAATAATTGAAAAATTGAATGCTGTTAGAATCGGAAATTTTTTATTTCTGCCGTGTCTCAGGTAGCCGGTGACTACATGCATATCATAAAATAATGCCCTGGCACAAGGGTTTTCCCGTATACCTCACGAACTTGGAGCAAGAATGGCAATATTTTTCTGCCTGCGTCAGTTTCTGTTTGTGCGTTCTGATGTATGTATCGGTGAATATGTTCTTATTTTGTGTAGTTTCGAATAGTTTGGTAGAAATATTATCAGAAGGTAAGTAAACATGTCAACGTATTTTGTTTTAAAATTCTTTCCATAACTTCTGAGTAGCAGTAACTTCATTTTCATTACACATATTACAGCGATTATAGTTTTACTGAGAATATAAAAGTCCCGCAATTCACATATTTGCGCGTATCTGCCGTAATTATTGTTTCCTCTACTTCTGTTATTCATCTGCATTTCTTTTTGACTAAAGTAAGCTGCAAAGGTCTGCAAACAATTAAGATATTAGAGGAGAATGAGGCAATCGCGGTCAGTTGGCAATGGCGATGGCGGTCAGTATTGTTATTATAAAACGGTATGTCCGAAATGTACAATTTCTTTTCCTTACGTTCCACGACATCATTCTCTACATTGTCGAACGATCTCGCCTTCGCCGTTGTTAAGCAACCAAGGAAAACTAGCCATTTTGTGTTTTCAACATCGTCGATGTAATATTTCGTGTACACAACATAAGAGGTAAGTACTAATTCTGAAGCTTTTTTTACATTTCAAGATTACGTAAATATAGATATACTATCAAGGCAAATTCCCCTTATTAATTTGATTAATTTGAATTTTTCGTCGCTAGAAGTGTTACTTAGGCCCACTGTGATACGGTGCCCGTGTTTGACCTTTCACGTGACAGTGCGGACATAGAACAGTGGGTGCAGCATGTGAACCGACTAGCGCGACGATGATATCATTTGGATCATCGCCCTATACGTGAAAGGTCACGCTAGGAAATTCTATATGAGGAACAGCGATACGACCATTCATGGAAATCGATGATTGCTTATTAGGCAAATCCGGAAACCGGTGCCGTTCGGAAGACTGTTGCGGGAGGCTGCTAATTACAGCACACGACCAGGGCAAATGTTAGGCGATTACTGCTTCGAGAAGATGATCAAGCTGCGCGCCTTGAAGATCAACCTACCGGACGCGTACATGGAGGACCCGATCATCACTGGTGTTGGCGACGAAGCGATCGAGTGTATGATTCGCTCAAACAAGTACAAAGACGTGTACGATTTGTACGCGACAATGAATGAGATGGGAGCAATGCCGCGTGAACGGTCTGGTGCGAAAAGGCCCAGTTTTCGACAACCCGAACGCAGACGGCCGACGACCAGCGGAAACATTGCCACTGCGACCGGAGCAGCAGGCTGCAGTTCCCAAGGAAGGGGCGCAATATGGAGGTGTGGTCTGCTACAACTGTGGACAACAGGGACATATTTCAAGGCAGTATCAACGGGCCCGTATTACGTGCCACTCATGCAAGAAACCGGGACATCTGGTTAAATACTACCAGCAGTCGAAACCCTATGCCAGCACAACGCAGGTAAACTTAAGTAACTCCAATATGTATATTTCACCGGCGCTTGTGAACGGGAAGAAAATTAAGTACTTGGTCGACACAGGCAGTTCGCACACGTTGTTGAAGAAACTGGTAGCAACGCGATTAGGTTAGATATGATTGAGGACCGAGAGTTCGAAATACGGGGATTCTCTGGAGCGGAGACTTATAGTAATTCGTTTGCCCAGATCATTATTAAAATTATGGAAGCGACGGCAAAAGCCTTAAAACTTAGACACGAAATGATTGTCGGGCGAGATTTTCTAGATCAGAACCATGTAGTTCTAACGCAGCGACAGGATAAAATCACGATAAGAGAACTGTCAGAAATGATTGAGCACTGAGAAAGTACTGTAGATATTTGCGTGATTGAAAACGCGACGGATTTCGAGAATTTAGATATTGGGGATATTTCGGACACGGACATGATTGCATTCACTGAACGTATCACGAAATACGGGGACCGAATCACCACATCGATGGAAACTTTAGGAAGCACCGATGCGGTAAAGATGAATATCAAATGCAATACGGATACAGCTGTAGTATACCGACCTTATCGTACGTCTGAGTCTGAAAGAGCATCAGTACGTGAAATTATTAAAGGATTATTGAAAAACGGGATAATAAGAGAATCGAACTCGCCGTACGCTATCCCGATAATAATAATAAAGAAGAAAACAGGGGAATTACGGTTATGCATTGATTATCGCCGACTCAATGCTATCACGGAAAAGGATAAGTACCCGTTGCCGCTGATCGAGGATCAAATCGACCGTTTAGGGGGTCATAAATATTTTACCACCCTTGACTTAGCCTCGGGATACTACCAAGTTCCAATGGACGAAGAGTCGATATCGAAATCAGCTTTCGTGACACCAGACGGGCATTACGAATTCCTACGAATGTTTTTCAGAGACTGATTAATACCGTATTAGGGCCGCTTCGTAATACAATCGCTTTCCCGTACATCGAAGTACATCGATTATACCATCTACGACAGAGGCGGAGGGTCTGGAGCGTTTAGAACTCGTTTTAGAAAAGCTACGGGAACGTAAGCCGCGGAGTGGGGAACTGGTAGTCGTGGAGGGGATCAGTCCTGACCCAGCCACCACAGGCAACTCTTCAGACCCGGTCCGCCGCCAGAAATTTGTCAGACCTAACCGAGGGAGGGGATGACCTTCAGACAAGGCCCATCCCCGAAAAATTTTCAGACCTGACCCGCAGCAGAAATTTTTTCCAAACCAATATGTAGCAAACAGATATTTCCCCCCTCTCCCCACGCAGAAAAATAATAATTCTAATCCCCTCCCGCACCGATCTAGCGAACCAATATGTAGCAAACAGACATTCTAAAGCAGTAACGAGTTACCGCGGTGGGACCACGATCTTGCCCCCCACCACTCGTCCGCGGATACCGAGAGCGGGTGCGAGAGGGTCACGCACCGAGCGACTCTCTCGCTGTCGAAAATACGCAGACGAGGACATATAGGTCGGCGGCGCGGCCTATTTGAGAGAGACCGCCTAGAGCGTTAGTACGATCAGTACGCCTCTCCCAGAGTCCTACTGGGCGATTCCACGTTCGTGTGCTGACACCAGCTCTTGTGAAAGACCAAGCTCTCGTGTAAGCACCAGTTCTATTGTGACGACAGGCTGAGTCTCTGCGACTTTTTCAACTCTCCTCTTCCACGGCTCCCCGAAGGACAGCGTGAGCCATCCTCTGGACGCAGGCGGATATCCGCCATCGATCTCCCAAACAGATTCGCCTCTGTTCTCGGGAGCATCCCTACAGCCTCCGTCTCACCCGCGGGTTGTGCCCACTGGGTGAAGGGACCCCAGGCTCTCCGACCAGGGTCCACCGGCAGGGTTGTCCTCCAGGACACCGAACGGTCAAGTCGTCTTTTCCCTTCCACTTCGCCGAACCGCGACCGACGATCGCGATACGCGCCGCAATACGTACCGCGAGTCGCGCCGCGATACACACCGTGACTCGCGATAGCCTAAGGTCTAGTTTAAGCCGACTTCACACTATGTGCCAGCACAGACCTGGCCGGGATAACTTGTACACGTTAGCGAATAAATTGTCGTACTCTCCCTTACCTCGGCGTACAGTCATTCGATCGGCGGCCCTGGTCCCACCGGTAACCCCGCGATAAATGGTTACAAAGTTAACAATTTTTCCAAAATATTTTTTCAATCTTAACGTCGCAGCGTATCGCGCGATCACGTGTAATTTGAATTCCCTGGAGCAGCTGTGCGGGATGATATCATTCTTTTGGCGGCGCAAACGAAATATGACACCTGTTGAAGTCAAACGCGTCACAGTCGAGAATCATAGAAAGAATTATGCTGTGTCGAATGAAATTGGTGAGGAAAGAAGGAGGAAGACGGATAAGTAAATGGAGAAATAATATGTTTTAAGTAATTTATTAAAAGAGAAATAATAATTGTACAATTTATTTAACATTTGCTGCGAGCATCATCGGCATAATCGTTCAAGGCACATACATACATTTCACAATCAACACGAGATTCACTGTCGAAATATCCGCCATCGCATATAGTAATAGAGAAATAATAATAATAATAATTATACAACTGTAAATTAATGCGATCGTCAATGTTCTAAATGTCTCGCGATTGACCCCGCCGGTTGTGGATAGGTTATGTCGACTGAATGTAAGAATTTAACACAGCACTTAAAATGGGACACGTCAGTTTATTGTAAAATTGTCGTGTGGAATGAGCGTGAGCGTGACAGAGAGCCTCGTGAGCTCTCGTATCTCGCGATAAATAATACACGAAATCAATACACGAGGCACCACCACGTGAGCTTTGTCCGCGGTGATCTACAATCGATCTTGAGTGATTTCAACTGAGCGATTTATGCGTCGGTATTGAGCCTGAACGTTGCAGAAATTCACTGAACAATTGCAGTTGAGAGGAAAACATTCACAACGGTGAGATGAGACCGAATCGCACGCGACACGTGTGATACTACCCGCTACGTGAACAAGAGTGAGTTTAATATGGATGATCGTTTCCGTTTTCGCGTCGTCTCGACCGTTCTAGAATCAATCGAAGCGGCGCGCTGATTGGCTCATCGATTGTAGATCCGCCGCGACTTCCGCTGTCCGGGAAGTGCTGCGGCGAGAGAGAGTGTGGCGGCTTTGGGAACTGTTGCATTCCCAAACAATGCTGCGAGCTTCGTTGTGTTATGAGTTGGGAAAATTGAAAGGTTTTCACTTTTGAATCTTCTTTATTATTTTGAATACAAATGATATATTCGACTCTGGATCGTACAGAATTAACAAAGAGTAGGCGGAGGTCCTGTGCTTTTATTCCCTGTTGGAACAAGGGATTCGGCGTAGCCCACGTGACCAGGAAAGCCGGGGGGGGGGGGGGGGGGGTCCTGGCTTCTCCTGGAAAGGAGGAAACACGTGCAGGCCACCTTACACCAACCGGCTGCTGCACATGCTTAACTCCAGGGGCACGTTAAAGCGTGAATCGGTCGGCGTTGCATGACAACTGCGTTCGGGTAAGTCGATAGGTGTTACCCGATGACCGCGTTCGGGTAGTTCGGACAGTGTCACATAACACCCCTGTTAAGATATACATTAGTATTCTGAATGTAGCGACACCTGGCGTAGCATAAGTGACCGAAGAGTCAGTACAAAGAAATACGTTCGTGCACGTGGCCGAAAGTAATAGTGTTAAGAGAATTCTGCATCTTAACGCCATCTCCCTGGCGTACCGCGAATTAGATAATGGCACCGGTCCGCTGACTCATGTGGAGCGCCGAAAACGGCCCCTTCCATCGCCTTACAACCGATGGAAGGGGGACTGCTTCTGCCTTCCAGGAAATCGGGCCGATTTCCTGGATCGCTTTCTGTACGCGTCACTTGTCGACGAGCCGTCTTCTAAGTCGCGTTGCTTATCGCTGCTATAGCTTTTGCTTTGCTTAGGGATTCGGGCCGAATCCACGTGCTTTGCCGTCGTTTATTAAAGGTTGACGAGCCGTCTACTAAGTCGCTTCGCTGCTACACTTTTGCTTTCTGTTTGTTTAGTGAATCGAGCCGATTCCGCGTGCTACGCTTTTGTTAAACTAGATTAAGCCTACGGCGTAGGAAAATCAGTGTATTGTCTCTTCGTTAAATTGTGCTCTTTCATCTTTATTGCAATAACTGTAGATAGTGTAAATTAATATTAAACTAGTATAGACTTAGAATTAAAGCTAGTGTCTAAAGTTAAGTGTGCTTTATCGAAACCCTCTCACGAGTTCCCGTTCCGGCGACGTGCGCGTTCCGATATTTTCTAAACATTTTTTGGTCCTTCGAGCCGGATCAGCGCCGTTGGAATCTGCGATTCTGGAACGTTCGGGAATCTTCGAGAGTGTTGTGCGTAACCGTCGCGTGTGACCTGTAGGACAACAATGAGTCATCTCATAACGGGACAACGTGACCTCAGCGGTCGAATCGCACGCGCGTACGAAAACCTAAAGAAATTAGGCGCGAATAAGTTTACGAAGGCGAACGTATCTACACGCTTGGAGGCCCTACGCAAGAATTGGGCGAAATTCGAGGCGCAGCACGATAAATTGATCGCCATGTGCGCCGATCCTGATCTAGCAAGCGACTCTTATTTCAAGGAAGGTCAGCCATCGGCGATGGAGGAGATTTTCCTAGAACAGGAGGCCCTGCTAGTAACAAAGTTGGAGGAGATCACCAACCTGGAGCAGGCCGCGAAGCGTGCCGTAGAGCGCGCCTCTCGGGAAGATTCGACTACAACGGATACGGAGGCAGTAGGTCGATCAAAGGCCTCGCTCCCAAGGATCCCGCTGCCTAACTTCGACGGTCGGCACAAGGATTGGCCATGTTTTCAAGGGCTTTTTCAGTCCCTCGTAGTGCGAGACGCGACGTTAACCGATTCGGAGCGCCTGCATTACTTAAGGCGGGATCTCCTACCTGCGACTGGTCGCTGCGACTGGTCGCAGCGATTTGACCCAGCGACTGGCCCTGGGCTGAATCTCCTTGCCTGCGACCAGGGGTGTGCGGATACCCGACTTTTCGGGCTCGGGACGGGCCGGACACTTTCGGGCGGGATCGGGCGGGGTCCCGATACTTTCGTATTGCTCGAGATCCCGACGGTTTCGGGATCCCGAGACTCGATTCGGGCTACAAGCATAGCCGCCATGAGCGGGCAATTTGATTTCAGGTCGGCTCGGCAAAACTCGGACGTTTAAACTGGTTGTCTATTCGAGCGAGATATTCAAATCGACTAAATGTACCTTACCGCAGTTTGCTGATTATTGCCGAAGTTTACCAATCATTGCCGAATGGGCATTTAAATTGGTTGTCTAGTGATTTCCCTAGTTTATTTCTGTCCTTGTCGAGTGACGCCTCTTATTATATCTCCTCTTTGCTTGTAGCCCGAAACGAGTCTCGGGATCCCGAAAACTTCGGGATCTCGAGCAATACGAAAGTATCGCGACCCCGCCCGACCCCACCCGAAATTTCCCGACCCGTCCCGAGGGCCAGGAACCCGAGGCTCGGGACGATCCGCACACTCCTACCTGCCACCAAGTCCATTGCCACAGTGGGGCAGAATCCCAAGAAACAAGGAAACGAGTCAGAATTCAAAAGTTGTGGGAGGATTATGTATTTTTATATATTTATGATAATAATAATAATAATAAATCGTGTTTATTCTTTTATAATATTTGATACAACGCAGTGGAGTTAGAAACGCAAAGTACAGAATGGGCGAGGCTCAGCGTCGCTGTTATTCATGCCTGACCCGAATATTTCTTGCAAGCTACTAATATGAGCTCCTAAAAAAGGTAAAAACCCAGAAAGAAGACCCAAAATGAAGCCAGAAATAAAGATTTTAAAAATTATAGAAAAAATTGTAGCTAAAAATATTCTATCCTCGTGCTTTTGTTTTAATATTCCAACGCGTGTTTATATTCGAGAGATATGGGATCGGTCTCGAATTTGTCCCGAGGACGAAGCAGGGCGGCATGACCCGCATAGCTGTAAAGTGCTTCCAAGTGCCACTTTTTGTGTGTGTGAGTGACGAGAGTCTAAAATATCGACGGAGTTGCAGCTTTCGACTGAGTAGGGCGAAAAATTGATAGAGGATAAGTCCTTTATGATTGTAGGAGCAAAGACTACAAGAATTACGGAGGGAAAGAAAACGTGTAGAGAGAAGTGTCAATTAAATTAAACAGAACAGGTGAGGCATTTTTCTTATTTCTTTATTATTTCTAATTATATTTATTTATTCTTTCATCATACATGAGGCACTTACAACTAAAGGGGTGCAAGTAACATTTTTGAACCTGTGGAATTAAGAACAGAAGTGGTTAGTTAAATCGTGAAATGTTGTGAATAATGTAAGTAATCGAACAGTCCCCGGAAAGGCCTGGTTTATGACACCCTTTAGTGCCAAGCGCGTTTTCTCTTTTCCGAGACCCTCCTCGACGACAGCTAAATGGCCGCTCCCATATTCCTTACATTCGGCCAACCTGACCTCAAGTCTGTTCTGAGACTTATCATCTAGAAGAAACAGAATATTAGATCCAAATTTTACAGGAGCAGCGTAAATACCAAATGTCACAGTGGTCAACTTACCCTTTCCCCAATGGACAAACAAGTCGGGACGATAATTATTCCATGGTCATCTATACTCTTCTTTGCAACACGGCGCAGGTACATACTATGAAATTCCTGATGACCTTAATCATGTTGACCTGGCATCCCACAGCATCAAAAATTAACCACACGCTCGCTGTCTGAGCATAATACCGCGTATTATGCACAAACCAAAGTCGACTTGATCTAGAGCAACACATGCTCATCCACAGTCACAGCAACGTCGGACAATCCCATGGCCATTTTTGGATTTTTAGAAATGGTCTCAGTTTCTGTGTTCACTCACAGTCACACAGACGTGTGTTTATGTGAACACCTCAGTCTCATCATTGACCATCTCTCTTGACGTTCCGGCGTTGCACAGCGGCCGTCCTCCTCGACGAGCCCAGTATCCTTCGGTGGTATCCTTCCCGTTCCTCGGCGCAACCCTCTCCGTCACGATTGGTGACTCCCTGACCACGCCATTGGCTGATCACTCCTTTCTCTGCACGTACAAAAAATATGAACATATATACATATCATGCTCACTACCACCCTACCACGGCAGCCGTTAAATTATTATTTACTACCGTGTTTACCATCGTTACGGGAAAATCGACGCGCAATCCTTTAGGCATCTCCGTCAGATGACTACATCGGCACACCCTTTAAATATTTTCCGGCTGCCACGCTATTGACCCTTCTGGTGCATTGAAATAATTTTTAAATTTGTCGCGCACCGCAAAACCCTCGGCATCTCCGTAGCCTCCGGGTCGACACAACGGCGACATATTGTTCATAGCTGTATTACGATCAGGATTCTCACGTTGACCATCACTGAGATTTTCATCACGCAACATGTTGTGTAAGCAGCATGCTGCAGTGATGATGTGGTCTGTGGTTTCGGGCAGCACCGCTATTGGCGAATGAAATATCCTGAAAACTTGGGATAGAATCCCAAAAGCATTCTCCGATACTCTTCTTGCTCTGCATAAGCGGTAATTAAATATTGTTTTTGTGTGCTCTTCTTGGTTTTTTGGATACGGCTTCATCATATTCTTCGTCAGCCTGAAAGCTTCATCGCCTACAATCACATGCGGCACCACGACGTCAGATCCTGGTAATGCCTTGTCGACGGGGAAATTAAATTGTCCGGATCGAATTTGCTGACCCAGTACAGATTTGTGAAAAATGCCACTATCGCCTTCCTTTCCGTACGACCCAACGTCGACGACCACAAATTTATAGTTTGCGTCTACTAGAGCTAGTAGCACAATAGAAAAATAGTTCTTATAGTTAAAGTACAGTGATCCACTATTTTTGGGGCACACTATTCGTACGTGCTTGCCATCTAATGCACCAATACAGTTGGGGAAATTCCATTTCGTCTCAAACTCTTGCGCGATTTTTTGTAAATCCAGAATAGTTGGTTTCGGTAGGAATATCGGTACTAATTTTTCGCATAATTGCTCCAGAACGTTTCTCACAATCACACTTATGTAGCCGTATGATATTCTAAATGCAAACGCCAAGGATCTAAAGCTTTCTCCAGTAGCCATGAACCTGCAAAAAATATATTATCTAATTGTTTCAGCTTGTGCCCGTAAAAAAAGATGAAGGAGCACACGCGATACGTTCGTGAAAATGAAGCGGGCCGATAAACACTGCACAGGGTCGGCAGAAAAGGCAAAATCTAAATGTCCGTTGTTGGACACGCAAAGTTTTTGGGACAATGTATCGTTTGAGAGGAGGCAAATATTTTGTACACAAAATACGAGTTTTAAAATATAATAAATTTTAAAAATTCATTTCATTTATTTTATTATAGTACCCAGAATAATGTGCAACAAACTGAAGAGGTTCAACACATTAGAAACACTACAGGTAGCGACATTCCAGGAACGTCGATGGATGTTATAGTACCTCGTGCAACCTGTGAATCTGTTATAGAAACACAGTCAGAGATCAATATTCCTCTTTGGAGGAAGAAGATATCCGTCCAGTTCAGTGTGAAAAGTGTACAGAAATGATTCGAATACTATACTGGATTTATTGGAAAGAAGAGCCCTCGAAAGACAAAAATGAATGGGCAGTATCAACCGATGAATGGAACAAGATCCCACCTCGACTTCGACATTTTTTTAAATTATCGCGTTAACCGTTGATAATTGACCGTTGGTTATGAAAAATTAACTTGCCTTAATGTCACCAGCAACTTGTCTTGTGGTGAAATCGGGTGTTCCACTCTCATGGATGGGGCTATTGTTATATCGTCTCCGATGAGATTTAGCACAAAGGCAGCCTGCTCCTTATTCAGACGAAAGAATTGTCTGTAAGTCGTATCGTTATCCTCCAAATGATTGGCAACCAGTATCCTGCCGTACCCCTCTCTTTTTCGATCTGCATACAACCTGTTCACTGCCTTTCTCTTCTTCCTTCTTTCCACCAGCGCTAACAGAAGTGCCTCATCTTCTGCCTCTTCTTGTAGCAGGTGTGCCACCAACGGAATAAAATTGTGGTTCATTTCGCAAATCGTTTCACAGACACTATATAACACCGTTAACGGAGTCACTTATTTTGAAGCGATGCTTCCACTCCGGAGTCGAAGAAACGAGTGTCGTTCTGGCAATGGTTGGGAGAGGTCCTGAACCAAAGGCAATAAACTAACGGCATTTATGACAAGCCTGTTCAAGGTATTCAGGTATATCGGAACTAGGAGTGCGCAGGTCACTCCATACTTGCCTGTGCATTTCACAAACGCGAATTAATCGGAGGAAATGAAATGAAATCCGATTAAATACAGAACAAGTTGATTTTGTTTTCGAACGCATTGGTAAGGATCTAAAAAAACATCATCTACGATAGAGGAAAATTCGATTTCACCACAAGGAAGGTTGCTCGTGACATTAAAGCAAGTTAATTTTTCAGAAACATATTTTATTACATTTTATTGTCCTTGGCGCGATTTGAGGACATGCCGGGAATATAATAGTTATTATTATTATTATTATTATTATTTATTCACGGGTAAAGACCCTTTAGATTACAATGAACAATTCATAAAGTTAACAAGGAAACAATGTGAAAGAAAAGAAAGGAGACGAAAATCCAGTACATAAATAAACAAACAATAATACAAGATAATAATAAAACTAATGAACTAATAAAATTAGAATTAGAATTAACGGGCGAGTACAGAGACGTTACTGCGAGCCAAAGCCCGCAAACGATATTTAAACGTGGCCAATGTACCATTAAAAAAGTCGACATGTTCGCTATAAAGATTCGCTAACTTACATATCCTGTTAATGATATTATTCATAACAAACGAAGTGTTGTGTCCAGATAAGAAAAAAAGAGCAGACGATCTGAGAGAAACAATAAGCGCATAAAGATTAAGGGGACTAGGCAGTCGAAAAATCGTTTTTTTTTTATTGCATTTTCCGAAAGTACTATCTTTTCTGAATAAAATACCGCTTGGTTTATAGTAATATTCGCCAAATTGCAGATGTGGCAGCTAAAAACGTCAAGCGGCAACCTACAGCGTCGGCTTTGCCCAGAGACTTTAAACGCGTTTTTCTCGAAAATTTATTTCTCTTCACTTTTTCCTGATTGCGATGTCACCGGATTTTGGTAGCGCACAAACAATGATGGTGCGCTACCAAAATCCGGTGACATCTTAATTTTTTTTATGAAAATCTCGAATTTTTACGGACCATATCAGAGGTTCGTGCCGAAATGGCACATGTTTTACACATCCTGTAAAACTTTCCAAGTTGATCTGATCCTCCATGCGTTCGCAATCAGGAAAAAGTGAAGAGAAATAAATTTTCGAGAAGAACGCGATTAAAGTCTCTAGGCAAAGCCGACGCTGTAGGTTGCCGCTTGACGTTTTTAGCTGCCACATCTGCAATTTGGCGAATATTACTATAAACCAAGCGGTATTTTATTCAGAAAAGATAGTACTTTCGGAAAATGCAATAAAAAAAACGATTTTTCGACTGCCTAGTCTCCTTAACCAGAGCAAAAATGACCGCAGAGTCGATGTAACCATTAATAGGCAAGTAACATCAGATAGAGATCGACGATGTTCCAAGGTGAGATGTTATGGTGCAGATGTAATATTGGATGCGGAAGCACCTGCTGTTTCTAATGATTTTAATTCCATTTGATTAATTATGTGGAATACAGCAGTTTTCGCTTCCAGGATCAACTCTGGCCGAAAAGTCCTAACAGTCGCCGCAATGCTTCGGAAAAATAGCGAGATGGAGTCGGAATCCTGCTCTGGTGGTGCCCTGGTAACGTTAGCCAGTACTTTCTGCCTCTCCGCCATGCTTCTTTCAAGAACCTCTATAACGGCGTTTGAATTACTCCGGCGCCTTTTTGTTGCTGGAGTATACGTATCGTCGGAGGTCCTCCTCCTTGAAGGTACTGTTTCGAGCTCCGCAACAGTTTCATCATTTTCAAAAACATCTGTCAATGCTTCTGCCGCGGTATTATTGGTCTCCGAACTCTCGGAGTAGCGCTCAAACGCTTCAACCTCCTCAGCGACTTCCATATTACTCTGGGTACTGTAATAAAATGAGGAAAATAAATTTTTAAAGTTTAATTTAATTTTAAAAATCATATTGTGCGTAAAAATACCTGCCTTCGCTCGATTGGTACACTTTCCAAGAACCCCAGGCTTGGTAGCAACACCCATTTCGATTTTGGTTCTGCTGCCGACCCCGTACCATACTTACTGGCGCGTTTATTTTTCATGTAGTTGTCGCGTATGTTACGCCACCTGTACTTGCAGTCACTAGCTGAAATAATTAGATAATACATTTTTTGCACGTTCGTTGCTACTGGACAAACATTCAGGTCGTTATTATTTGCATTTGGAATATCGTATGGATTCATACAGCGGCTCACGAAAGTATTCTGATACCCTTTGAAATGAAATAACTTTTGAAGTGAAACTTCTTTACGCACGGTAGAGTGAATCGGCCTCATGCCGCTGAACGTGTAATGACACGTTGCATATCTCTTAGAAAATTGCAGATTAAAAATTGATTTTAACGGAAAAACATGCTCGGACATTTCATAAATGATGACCACTACATAGATTCTAAAAATAAATAAAAAATTACGTTTCGCCATGATTTCGAACAAACCCGCCACTGTGTGACACTGTATTGTTTAGATATTTAGATAAATTACACTAGTAACCTAATCCTTCTAGCTTCTCCAAAAAGCTCAAGCCGTTTGGCCCAACTTTAAAAAAGTTATTCTATTTCAAATGGTATCTGAATACTTTCGTGAGCCAGTGTAAGTGTTGTTGCAAGAGACATATGGAAACAATTATGATACAAATCAGTCCCCATATTTTTACCGTAATCTAAAATTTCCGATTTGGAAAGAATTGCAAAAATCTTTATGATAAAATGGAATATTGCAAACAGCATTGGAGCATTTTATAGGAAGCGTGTTTGAATATTGTGCCCTCAAAGCAGTGTATCATTATACTTTAACCCTTTCGACACGACCTTTTCCGATTTGGATTTTATTATATTTTCTTGCGGACATCGATTGTACTTGGCTGCGGATAGGTACAGATCAAATTTGAAAGTTGTAGGACAGTTTTAAAAATTGGGACATATGTGTCCCGAAAACGCATATGCACATCTCTATGCTCACTAAGATAAATAAAAACCATAATTTAAAAACTTTTTAAGCAAAACAGTTGTAACATACTATGAATAGATAGGCTACGATAAAAAATTTCAGAGAATTGTTCAATTACACGTAGTATAAATCACGAGATTTATATCATTGCTACGCTGCAGCCAGACAGCCTACCAAAATAAAACTTATCCATCACAAAAATTCACTGCGACATATGTGACCCAACAGGGCCGAAAGGGATAATTATATGAATGGCTTTTCGATTGTATTATTAGCTGTAGTTGATGAAAAAAAATATAATTAAAGAACACTGTACCTGTTCTGTTCACAATAATTGACACTTGCTTCCACACCTTGGCTTTCACATCGCATTTTTTATGCTGCAGGTGAGCGGCGTCATAGAGGACACGACGAGGGGCTACAGCCTCTATTAACTTGTCGTCTTCCTCACTCGAAAACACTATTTTCTTCGGCATTTCACGATGTTGTTGCCAACCACACGCAAAATCTAATACGTACAGACTAACACTACACAGGTCTGAAGCGTACAGAAATGTTTCCTATACTGACTAACTATCCCTGCAAGCCGCAGTTTAAATATTATTTTCACCAGGACGTGCATCTTTTTGAGGGTGGACTCTTCTGTGAAACTCTACATACTATTGGTCGCGAAGAAACTCCCACTTCGCAGATTGTAAGCGCAGAAGTGGGAAAATACAATTATAAAGTTAAACCGGTGTTTTGGGATTTTCCCCGCGCCCGATTTCCAGCCGCCCTAAACGAATTGTTAGCGGGTCACGGTTTACTACAGCTTTATGACACTACACCTTTGGCCCCCTACACGATATAAAGTAATTAGGAAACATCTGTCAAGTAACTTGCAGAACAGCGGAACAATTTTTAGGCTTAATCCCCAATTGCTACAAGCTAATTCCTCTACGTTCGGCAGGCAATAAACAGTATTTCGCTACAGTAGAAAAGAATGATAAGTATGGTCGGAACGTTGACCGTGACGAAAATTAATATTATGGTCCGCACAATTACCAAAAGAAGATGTTCTTCTGTTAGATCGAAGAATGTTTCCCTGGCAATGGGGTCGGAAGCGAAATTATTCTGCAGAAACACCAGTACACCTCGCGGAGAGACACAGGAAGGAAAGGGGTGGTCCACTGACTGCGCGTGATGAGGCCTGCTTCGTTCTCCCTACAAATTCGAGACCGATCCCTTATCTCTCGAGTATAAACGCGTTGGAATATCAAAGCAGAAGCACGCGTTGACGTATTCGGTGCGAGAGAAGGTAAGCCATAGGGAGGAGATTATATTATGACCAATCGGTCCTGCATGCCTTTGAAACAGCAGCTTTCCACCTCTGCCCAGTAATATCTATCTCCTCCCTGTGGCCCACGTTCTCTCGTACCGAAAACGTCAGCGCGAGCGTCAGTTTTGATATTACAATGCGTGTTTATACTTGAGAGATAAGGGATCCGTCTCGAATTTGTTGGGAGGACGAAGCAGGCCTCATCACGCGCAGTCAGCGGACCACCCCTTTTCTTCCTGTGTCTCTCCGCGAGGTGTACTGGTCTTTCTGCAGAATAATTTCGCTTCCGACCCCATTGCCAGGGAAACATTCTTCGATCTAACATAAAAACATCTTCTTTTGTTAGTGGAGGAAAATGCCACATCTGATTCCCAACAATTAATCAGGCTGATCGGCCAAAGCGTCTCGCCAGGGTCGCAGTTTATGACCATATTGTCCCGCGAGTCGGTTCGGCGGTTAACAACAGTACCAACGTGCGGGTCCGAAGTCATTATAGGTACGTACCATCCACCGACAGAGCAATATACAGATTAACTCAGACTGAAGAATGCCTAAAATTATCAAGGACGGCACAACATTCTTGATTACCCTTTAGAGATACTGGCAAACAGATGTAGTCAAAACGTTCTTCGGATAATATGAAATGAAATGAAACGAATGAATTCACGCTTCACTCTGAGCCCGCTTTTCTCCTAACGCACCGTGGGCTGGAATCTCAAGAAATAGAGGAACTATTCAACATGCCATTTTGCGCAATCGAAATGCCGAATCATATTAAGCTACTTTCTAAAAAAAGATTTTTGATTTTCTTTCGGCAAATATAGAAAACTATTACTGGATCTAAAGAAATGCATAAAAAGTTTAAAACATCTTCGTCTGTATTGCAGTGGGAATATTTTGAGCTACAATTTTTTCTATAATTTTTAAAATCTTTACTTCTGCCTTCTTCTTTGGTCTGTCCACCCAATTGGCCGATTGGAAAGTTGCCAAAATATTTTATACTTTCGCAGGAATGTATTTACACTTTGTGAACAGTATTTGGTATATAGGCAAACATGGATACAGGTTTACCACTATTTCTGCATGTTTCGCCTTGCGGGACCAAAGCGGGCTCAGCGCGAGGCGGAAATTCCAATTATCTTTTACAGCCGGTAATTTAGAATTTTTCGAAGCGAAATTTCTTCATTCGTTTACGGTAGGCAATTGCTTGTTTTCGAAGCGTTCGTCGGGAAGCATTTGTGTACCTGATGTCGAACAGGGACAATCGACGCCGTGCCGTGTTTTACAGGGGTTTCAACTTTCTTCGCACTGAGTTAATCCGTTGATTGCTCTATCGGTGGATGGTACCTATCTATAATGAGTTCGGACCCGTACGTACCGTTGTCTACCGTCGACTCGCGAGACCATACCGCCATAAACCGTGACCCTGGCGAGACGCTTTGACCGATCAGCCTGCTTAGTATTTTGGAACAAAATGTGGTAGGTATTTTCCTCCCCCACTTCGTGAACAGGGAGAGGGTTCCTACTCCGCCGACGAATTCACAGAGCGCGGGTCCCCCCTTCTCGAAGAACGGTGTTTCCAAAATTTTTGTTTCATAATTATATCAAAACAGCAATTACTTTCATATCATTTTCTCTTCTTTATTCAATAAAGTGAAATATATAAAATAGTTGAAAGCAGAAACCTTGAAGGTACTGTACGAACTCTCGTTATCGTTATACCTGGTTCTGAAGGGGTATTCTTTCATGCATTGGCATACATTTATATTCATAATATATGATTTGTTGAGACGAAGTAAAGAAGTTGGAACATAAGGTCATTTAATGTCGTATGGGGTTGTAAATTACATATCGAGGCCTCCTTAGAAGTCAGGTACATAAACGACAAACGGTGGTCGTCTCGTTGAACCCTATTTCACAGTGCTACGGACACAATTCAGCTTGTTCACTTGTTATAGTACCTAAATATGCGAGATGTGACAAAAATGATACCAACATAGCAATTAAAAAGTATTATCCAACATCAATACGCCTCCCGAAAGGGTAGAAGGGAGGTAGTCCGCTGACTGTGCGGGATGCCGCTTGCTTCGTCCTTCCGATAAATTCGAGACCGATCTCTTATCTCTCGAGTATAAACACGCAAGGCATAGGGAGGAGATTATATTATGACCAATCGGTCCTGCATTCCTTTGAAACGGCAACTTTCCACCGCTGCACCGGTAATATCTCCTCCCTATGGCACACGTTCTCTTGCACCGAATACGTCAGCGCGTGCGTTTGTTTTGATATTCCAACGCGTGTTTATATTCGAAAGATAAGAGATCGATCTCGAATTTGTAGGGAGGACAAAGCAGGCGGCACCACGCGCAATCAGCGGTCCACCCATTATCTTCCTGCGGCTCTCCGCGAGGCGTACTGGTCTTTCTGCAGAATAATTTCGATTCCTACCCCATTGTCAGGGAAACATTCCTCGATCTAACATAAGAACATCTTCTTCTTTTGGTAATTGTGCGGACCATAAAATTAATTTTCGTCACGGTCAACGTTCCGACCATACTTATTCTTTTATACTGTAGCGAAACACGGTTTATTGCCTGTCGAACGTAGAGGAATTAGCTTGTAGCAATTGGGGATTAAGCCTAAAAATTGTTCAGCTGTTCTGAAAGTTACTTGGCAGATGTTTCCCAATTACTTTATATCGTGTAGGGGGCCAAAGGTCTAGTGTAATAAAGCTGTAGTAAACCGTGACCCGCTAACAATCCGTTTAGGTTTAGGGCATCACTCACCACGCTACATCATGGAACTTCGCGCGTGTGTCAAACATAAACACGTGTTTACACACAGATCAGAAGTAGGCGTCATGATATTTTTACCTTTTTTAGGTGCTCATATTAGTACCCTACAGGTAACATATAAAAATACATACTCCCATATCTTTTGAAATCTGACTTATTTCTTTATTTCTTGGGATTCTGTCCCACTGTGGCAATGGGTCGCAGTGCGACTGGTCGCTAGACTCCCTCCGGAGGGAGTCAAGCGACCGGTGGTCGCAGTGCCCAGTCTGCGACTAGGTGTAATGGGAAACAGACCCTATCGCATTGTGTTGCCTCTCGAGTAGCCTAGGCTGGTACTCAAACAGACTCGCGTCAGGCTCCTATGTCTGGCGCATACCCGACGATCGCAGGCGCTTGTAGGAGAACAGATGAATGCTTTCCCATTGAACCAGTATACTGCGACCGGTCGCTGCGACCAGTCGCAGCGACCAGTCGCAGGTAGGAGATCCCGCCTTTACTAGGCGCCCTGAGCGGTGATGCTGCGAAACTCCTGCGCAATGTAACAATGCGGGAGGAGAGTTTTGGAGCTGCGTGGCAGTTGCTGGAAGACCGCTACGCTAATCAGAGGTTAGCCGTAAGGGACCTGATGACGGACATATTCAGCCTACCGATGCTTACCAGAGAGTCAGGGACTGACCTCAAAAGGATCTACTACACCCTGTGCGACTTCGTAACGGCTCTCGCTACCCTCAAGAGGCCCTACGACGCCACCGGCGATTGGCTCGTCCACTTGGTGGCTGAGAGGCTGGATCCCCAATCCCGGCGAGAATGGGAGATCCACATCGCCCGGAGCAAAACCCCTCCGGCCTTCAGCGAGATGAAGGACTTCTTGGAAGGGAGGGTTAACACCGTCGAGGCACTGGAGGAGAGCAGCAAGGGCCAGGGCGGACGTCCTCCTCGACCGACGCACACCGCGTAATCGGCAACGCTCTGCTGGTCGCTCCTGCTCGCCGTCCCACTACATCCTGCGGTCGCGTCGGTTGCTGATGATGTCGAGGCTACCGCAATGCTGGCGCAGCTGACCTAAGGAAAATTTGCTATTCCTACAGGCCCGCTGCAAAGGGAGCATGGCCAAGCGAGCTGGACTTGGTTTAGGCTATTTACCGTCTCGCATAGAATTTAAGCGTTTGTTTGTATATATTTTCTCTTGCTTGTTTAGATTAACATGGAACGATTGCTACTACCCGTGCGTTTGCTGCCGGGAGTTCAATGGAATGTTGCTGCTCGCGTGTGTTTGCTACCGCGAGATAAACTGCGTCAACGCTGCGGCGTTGAACGACGCCTCCACATGAGCCCAGCGGCGCCGTTGCCGCGATCGGACTATGCCATGTCAACGCCATAAAGACCATCTTGAAATCTATTCATCGGGCCGATGAATGGGGGGAGGAAATGTTAAGAGAATTCTGCATCTTAACGCCATCTCCCTGGCGTACCGCGAATTAGATAATGGCACCGGTCCGCTGACTCATGTGGAGCGCCGAAAACGGCCCCTTCCATCGCCTTACAACCGATGGAAGGGGGACTGCTTCTGCCTTCTGCTTATCGCTTTCTGTACGCGTCACTTGTCGACGAGCCGTCTTCTAAGTCGCGTTGCTTATCGCTGCTATAGCTTTTGCTTTGCTTAGGGATTCGGGCCGAATCCACGTGCTTTGCCGTCGCTTATTAAAGGTTGACGAGCCGTCTACTAAGTCGCTTCGCTGCTACACTTTTGCTTTCTGTTTGTTTAGTGAATCGAGCCGATTCCGCGTGCTACGCTTTTGTTAAACTAGATTAAGCCTACGGCGTAGGAAAATCAGTGTATTGTCTCTTCGTTAAATTGTGCTCTTTCATCTTTATTGCAATAACTGTAGATAGTGTAAATTAATATTAAACTAGTATAGACTTAGAATTAAAGCTAGTGTCTAAAGTTAAGTGTGCTTTATCGAAACCCTCTCACGAGTTCCCGTTCCGGCGACGTGCGCGTTCCGATATTTTCTAAACAAATAGAGTTCCTTATTTTCGCTTATCTTTATTATATCATATACTTATTATATTAAATATATACTTATCTAACTAAGTGAGTAAGTCTGTTTCAAACCTAAGCCTAATAAACTTAACAACCCCCCGACCTAGACAAAACCCAGTCGTTTTCTTAATTAAGAATGGGTTTTATTATGTATCGCCGACTGTGGTGAAGTAGCGCTTCGGTTTGTATGTAACGCGGGAGGGAGCAACATTGTACGGAGGTGATGACTCTCCGAAGGTTACCTCGCGAGGTACTACAGTCTCTTCTATTACAAGGGATCTTCCTGCACGCGATGTACCTGCGGTGTTTCCTCGAGAGCCAACTTGATTGACACTTTCCCGGTTGAAGCAGTTGTTGTAGACAATGGCACACGGTTTAGTAGCACAGCAGCTAATTAACCGATGTATTTTGAATTTAACTATGATATACAAAATCAAGATCGTGGCTAACGCTGCTAGAGAATATTTTATGAACATCCATCGGGATTCGGCCTCGGTTACGGATCGGAAGTGGGTACTAATTTCGCTGGCTTCTCGGCGGATGGACTCTAGGTTTTTACTGGCAGCCATTAATTCTAATGTGTTTGTGTGTATTCCTCGAAATTCAGGAATATGGGCTAATTTTAGGCTATCGTTTAAACTAGTACTGTTAAAATCCGCAAATCCGAAATCTGAATTCTACTGTCTTTGTGTTGCTGTGCATTACTGAAAGAATTTCGGTTAGTCGTTTGTTCACCTGTTCCTCCATTTCGCTTGCGCGATTAATGCTGGCTTCTACAATACTAGTTTCGTTCTTGATTAGCTGTGTTACACGTTATCGTCGGACATTGTACCAAATAATATCTTTGAAATATCGCCGATAAAATTAAATACACCTCTTTTATTTCTAATGGGCTCGTTTAATCCTAAGCTATGGAAAAGCGTTTGTTCCCTCGAATTTAACTCTAAGTATCTATTACGTAACGTTCTTACGAGTAACAGGTTAACTTGAAGATTTTCGGCTTCCGCATTCATTTTCTGTATGCCGTGAAGTATTGCTTCTGACATCAGTGTTATCTCATTCAGGTTATGGCAGATAATGGCTTTCCATTCCTTGTGGTACATCCTGGTTTCCCCCATGTCGTCGAAATAGAGGTTCGGTAGTTCATCAAACTGGGCCACCTCGTAGTTACATGCACATCTCCCGATAGGCATCCTAGATACTAGAGTTATCCTGGAAAATATTTTTTTTTATACATTAGCGTACTTAAGTCGATTCAAATGAACGGCCTTAACGAGGAGCTCTTTCTCAGTGGTGTTGTAGTTGCGTTCTGCTGAGTTTAGTGTCCTGCTGGCGTATGCTATTGGTCGCTCTTGTGTTCCGTCCTTTTGTGCTAATATGGCTCCTAGTGCATCATTGCTTGCGTCGGTTGCTAGAATAAATTCTTGATTCATAGCTGGAAACTTTAAGACGTTATCGCTGCAGAGCTCTTCTTTTAAAATAGTAAAACTTTTATCCTCTTTGGTGCTCCATTGAAATTCTCGGTCTTTCTTTAATAGGTCAATGGTTTCGCCTTGGAACTAAAGTTCTTGATGAAACGTCTGTAATAGCCTGCAAGCCCTAGAAATTGTTTAACGTTTTTTACATTCTTGGGTGTTGGAAATTCGTTAACGGCTCTAATTTTTCTGGATTCGGTTTGACTCCGTGTTCCGTTATTATGTGTCCCAGGTATGCGAGTTCTGGCTTTAGATACTCGCACTTGTCTGGTTGCAACTTTAACCCAGTTTCTCTTAATCATTCAAATAGAATAACCAGTTTCTCATTGTGCTGTTTAAGCGTTTCCCCGAATACAACAATGTCGTCCAAATAGACAAAGCATGTATTACCAATCAGTCCTTGTACGATCACAACTTCTCGCGAATTAAAAAAAAATATATACTTTCCCTCATCCGCGAGATGACCGCCTGTTCTACTCAGCAAATTAATGTCGAGAGAACGATTTAGGTAAATGAATGATGTACTGATGAAATAGTGGTTAACAAGAACAAGGTTTATTAATATGTACTACTGCGTGCCGCTATGGCTCGAGCTCGAATGTTCCGGCGAGCGTGCGGCGACCGGCTCGCGCTTGCCGTCGTTGTCAATTGTTTTTCGCAGCTTGGCCCGGTCAACGCCAAAATAGCCTTATATGGTTATGTCTACGCTGTCGATGACGTGGAGGTTCTCACTCCTCACCTTCCGTACAAAGGTTCTCATTCGCGAGGCGCGACAGTGTGACGGTTGTCACTCCGGTCGGAAGGTTGGTCTCAGTCGGCTTTGCCAGGGTGGAATTAAGTCCTTCCGTGGTAGGTTAAATTAGATTTATTCACTATCAACAGTTATGTACACTATATACAGTAACTTAGACGCGGGGTACGAAATATAAATTTTGTGATTGTAATCTTTTAAAAAATTGTATTTATATTTTGCCAATTTCGCTACAAATGTTATTGCCTTTTTCCAGCGTCTCTTTGTAAGAAAACGTGGACCGGTCTTAGAGACTCTTTTAGAAGAGCGTTGAAAAAAAGGCGCGAAATAAAAAGTGGACAGGCTGCTTTAAAAATTAAGAAATGGAAGTTTGAGGAAGAAATGTCGTTCGTGGTACCATACATGCAAGAAAGGGACACGTGTACTAATTTGATAGACATCAGTGATGATGTTAATGACGGTGGACCAAATGAAAAAGAATATGACGATAAAAACGAAGAGGGAGGTGATGACCGAAGCGATGATAAAGACGATGAAAAGGATGATGGTATTGATGGTGAGGATGTGAATGAATCACTTATTGAGGATAAAAAAAAAGAAGAAACAGAATGAAATCAAAAGAAAAGTTACCACCAAAGTAGCTAGGCATAGTGGCAATAAATGTCACACGCAATCGGAATCGGCATCAGCAGTGATGGTGAAATATTTGTTGGAAAAAAAACTGCTAATGCACGAACAACTCCACCGATTCCACAACCCAGTGCAATAGACACCTTCTTTTCGAGTAATGCAGCAACGGTCAACAATTTTTCTCCCTATTATCAAAATATAGCGAAGTCCCAAATATTCTCCATCATCATTGAACTCGAAATGAAACAGATTATGCAAGAACAACCGTTTTTTGTACCCAACACACCCACACAACGTCAACACTCTGCATTAATGCGAAGAACAATTCCCCCGCAATCTCGGGAATCATGTCCCACTGGGCCGTACACTGTACCACATCCTTCACCATCACCATCACCATCACCATCACGATCGCCGTTTCTATCGTCATCTACAACACCAACTCCGAGTCCTTCACCATTAATGGTCCCAACTCCAACACCATCACCATCAGTTTATGATTTTCCAGCGACAATTTCAAATCCACATTTGAGCGAGCAAACACCATATACAGAGTATATGAAAATGTAAATATGTACAATAAAAAAGTATTACCTTAAACAAACTGTACGTCTTTCTGTGGGCGAAATTGCTTCACGGAACGACGTATTTTGTTTTTGTAACCCAGGTTCAATACATTTCAGCAATTCAAAATATTTGCATTGCGACATTCTGAAGTACTGATAAAACTTATCATCGTATTTTAATAATTCATTGAATAAAGTCCAATACTCCCCATTGACTTTTCTCCTTTTTAATATTGGGTGTACCCCAATTCTATCTCGCTTTTTTCTTCTTTTTGCTGCGGCAACCTCTTCGTCTAAAAGTAAGGCTAGAAGAACCAATTCCTCGTCACTACCGGATCCGCTCATTTCGACTGCTAAACGTGAACTGCCGGAATGTTGCCGGAGCAGTGTAGACGCATGCAAAACATTACGTGTCGGTGACGGAACGCGCCGTTGCCGGTACGTGTCGGTCCGTGCTGTATAGTGTAAATCGACCTTTACACGTAGTTGAAGGAAGGTCGAAATGATACTATGTATAACGTCGGAATGCGAATATGTAGTGGGAAATGAATGGATTTATTTATCATGTTTGGACAAGAACGTGGAGCACCTCCGTTCTTGCTTAACGCGCGAGAAAGTTTTACTCACGCGATGCCAAACACTTATACGTTATTCGTATTTCTAATGTAAAGAATGGCTTCACAATAAACGAGCACGTTTATCACTAGCTAACAGTTTTATCCTAAATACTAAAGTCACACACTTATTTTAACTAAGAAACACCCGTGCGAATACACGGTGTAGAAAGGACGAGAAAGTACTCGATTTGGTATTACCGGAGCACCGATAGCTCTTTGTTTTGCGCGTTAGATATAACAGCGATGTTTACTTGCACGCGGTTCACAAGCGAGAGAGTGATCGCAGAAACGGCACTGGCCGAGCCACCGATTCGGGCACCGACACCTAGTCAATCAGCATGGCCCACGTCTGTGCCGCGAGACAATGCTAATTTGGCGGGAGAGACAATAGCTAATTAGTCCAGGTGTCAGCCCCGAGATGGCCCGACCAGGCATCATCGCGATCGTTCAGCCGCGTCATCGGGAACGAGAGCGCGTTCAAAAAGTCGCGCTCCTCGCGGCAACGCGAACGTGCCCGGTTGGCCGCATCGCCGCGGCCAATCCCAAACAGGCAGGTATTAGAATTTTGACACGAATATTTATAGTGGGGAAAGTATGGTTTATTCACCCTCTCCTGTTAACGGCGTATCTCCAGTACATTTAAGCTCAACCCCAGGTCCAGGGCGCGCCAGTTGTCGTGATTAAGATGTATAAATGCCCTCACGCAACACGGACACTTTGCCGCGAGTCTATTAGTTTACATTTTCCGTGTGCACCTCAGACAGTATTTGAAGTTTACTAGATTCTTGCCCAGTGTCACTAGGTGGTTGGTCGCGAGGGTGTGGAATCCCCGATCCTCCTCTGATAGCCCCTCGAAGCATTCGCTGCAGATCTTCCTTCGGAAGATATCATTTCTATTTGTGAAATACCGGGCCGTGGTCCTCAAACGTATTAATCTCAGCAGCTTCTCGTAGGCCCCGACTTCTGGCCTTCCTCCTCCTGGGCACGGAATTGCCATTCTTCCTTGTCCGACCACATGCTTGAATAATTGGAATTTATTCGATAAGAATAATATTAATCTATCAAACTTACTCTTACACCTCTTCTTTCCATACATTCCCATAGCTTTGCCCTCTCCACACTTTCAAAAGCAGCCCTTAAATCCATAAAGAACGCAAACATTTTTCCTCCCTTCTTGCTTAGCTCTCTTTCCACCACATGTTGCAAAACTTTCACGTTGTCCATCGTTCCTCTATTTCTACGGAACCCTGCTTGAGTTTCGTTCAGTATTCCCTTTTCCTGTATATCTTCCACTATTCTTCCATTTAACACGGCTGCATACACCTTATATGCTGTGTCCAGCAAGGTGATCCCTCTGTAGTTGCCCTTCTTATGCAATGGCACATTCTCCTTCCTCCAATCTCTCGGGAAACCCTTACCATTCCATACATCCTTTAGAATTTGAATTAAACTCTCCCTCAAACTTCCCACGCTGTATATCCACGCATCCCCAGGGATGCCATCCTCACCTGCTGCTTTCTTCTTTTTTAACCCATTTAGTTGCTTCAGGATTTCTTCTTCCGTCAACTCCTCTGCTGCGTGTTCCGTCTCTATTCTTTTTCTCTTTTCCATTGTTACTCTTTCCTCCGATCCCTCTAACAGCTTGGTAAAGTGTTGCCTCCATTCCTTGATCGTGCTCTTTCCCCTATTTCCATCTTCCTTCTCCATTGCTTGTTTATAAATTTCCATATCTCTGTTAATGCCCTTGCCTCCTTTACTTCATTTATAGTTTTTTCTCTACTCTCATTCATCTTTTTCTTCCTCAGTTCCCTCATCTCCCTCTTCCTCTTTAAGAGCTCTTCCCTTGTTATGCTCCCTTTCTTCCATTTCTTATAGGCGGTCTTAACTTTCCTCTTCATTGGTTTACATTCCCTATCCCACCATTCTGCATGTCCTATTTTCTTTACTTCCCACCTACTTTTTTTGGTTACCATACATTGCTTCGTGTATCCTTTCAACTTCCTCCATGCTCCCTGTACTTCCTCTGCTTGTCCCTCATATTTCTCACACTTGCTTCTAAATTCCCTGATGCTTTCCACGTCCCATATTGTGATTTCTCTTTCGTTCTCCTTCTCTCCCCTCTGTCTCTTTCCTTCCCTGTCCCCTTCCCATACTGCCTTCAGCGGTAGGTGATCCCACTCCGTTCTCTCCTTAATAGCGAAGCTCTGTATTCTATCGCATCCTTCATTATTTGTTAACACGTAGTCGATTACCGTTGCTCCGCGTTTTCCCACGTATGTATACTCGTCATCCTCATCGCCTATCATGTTACCATTTAATATCTGCCATCCTCTATCCTCTGCTATTCGCATTAGTCTTCTGCCTTCCGCGTTTGTCTTTTTGTCTTTCGAGCACCTCTTACTTTCCTTCTCATCCTCACTCTCCCATCGCCTACCCTCTGCTGCTACTCTCGCATTGAAGTCCCCCCCAATTATCAACACCTCCTCCCGCTCCTGCATGGCTCTTTGCATTTTCCGCTCCAAATCCGCCATACGTTCCCCCTGATACACCGTCCACACATTCCACACTTCTCGATTCACTCTTATCTGTCTTCTCACCAGACCCTCCTCCTCTCTATTTTCTTCCTCCATCCCCCACTCTTCTCTAACTCCCGTTACTATACCTCCTATCACTCTTCCCCTCTTCCACCTCTTTTTCGCCGGCTGGCATCTCCATATAAAGCCTTTGGGTAGTCTGCTCTTAATCTTGTTCCATCTGCTTTCTTCTATCCATGTTTCCGTAAAGGCAGGGCCCCACTAGTGCAACTGCGCGCCGCGCACGAGGTTTTCGTCCACTTGAAAGGGTCTAATTTATGAGGCCGCGCGCGCGAAATGGGCCGACGCTCTGCCAGGCGCGCACGCGGATGCTTGGCGCGCACGTCGAAGACAGTGGAAAATACTAGCCTCCTTTTCTACATCGTGCTTTTTTTATCTAAATAAAGATAGCGCCGGCGGTTGGGTCAGTAGCCGAAACAACGCCTTCACACTTCATACTACTTGAGATGATTGAAGGGGTTTACTACGTCGCGGTCACCGATTGCTGAAAATTGTGTTTCAAATGAAATGAAGAAGTTCTCTGCCGTGGCTTCCCTCCCACAGTTCCGCCATCACTTTCAACATCGCTCAGTCATTCGCTATCTCGGTGTGCTGTTGGTTTTTGCTCACACGATATTATGAGATTGAGAGTAGTTACCATTGCGACCAATAATGAAAATACGAACGCCCTTTGTTTAGGTAGTGTGAAAAAAGGTGGGTCATAGGCAGGAGATTATATCATGACTAATAGAACCAGCATTCCTCCTAGAGGCGAACTTTCTACACCTGCACAAGAAATTCACGTGTACCATTTATTGAATTTCATTGTTATTGAATTTGTCTTAAAACGCACTATCTAGTAATCTCTAAAAAAAATATATAGTTCCATTTAAAAAACCCAACTTGACCATCGTATCTTTTAAAATAATAATCTAAGAAAAAAATCGTCTGGGCTAATAACTTTGCTCCCTCGAAACAAGCAATTCCATATAAACATTTTTTTCTATCTCAAATATGTTAGGAAATATCCAGCTGCTTACTGTTCCCGCGGACACCCTGTATAGTGTATTACAATTATGCAATATCTAGAAACAAGTTACCTATCGCGGCAGTATAATTGTTGCTATTTACAGCAGTAATTATCGTGTTATTGCTTGCTTTAATATGTGACGAAGTCACGTCAGCCCCCCGTACGAATGCCCGGAACCGAGACAATGGGCTTAGTTCGCGCCGCGACCGCTTGGCGGCCGCGGCCCCGCGAGGTCTCTCGCGAGTGAAGATTCGCGGCCTGATGATATAGAGGCCGCGGCGAGCGAGATTGACAGCTCTTGTCCCGCGCGCATTAGCCGCTTATGCTGCCGTACCGTACATTCAAGACGCTCTCTATTTTTGGATATCCGTGAGGTGTGTCAGTATCGGCCATCGCCATACTGTACCATTACCAGCCTCGTTCCGACATAGGCCGAGAGTTATCTTGCGCCCTACCCACGTCGAAGAGGTATCTCTGCGCCCATTAGGCCGGAGACCTATTGCACTTCGAACCTCCGCTATACGACTCTCGCAAGGACGCGCCTCTTAAGGCCGTCCAGAGCAGAACGTTCTTTACACCGCATCCCCGATCCTACCGCTCGCCGAAACCTCGCCGCCGCCGCGAAACGACGCGCCGGAACGCCGTAGCTCTTCCTCCGCGATCGGAATTCTTGTACAAAACTAATTGACAGATCACCTTAGTGAATAAACAGACTTATTTATTCAAACCACAGCATTTGCTCATTCGCCGAACCCGGCCTTACCGACTGAGTCGGCAACCTATCCCTTCTCCGTCCCACCGGTAACCGTTCCGCAACCAAACACGGTTACAAATATATAAACCAATAGTAATAGACCATAAATACATGCGTACAAGTGATATGTAAAAGTAAAAAGTACATTTGCATTGGAAAATACACATTTTTTTCAGTCTTTTCGACGATGCGCGGCGTGCGTTCGCGTGCTCGCGTGACAGAGAAATCCCGGCATAGCGCGCACACGATCGCTTTCGACGCGCGCGTCCTCGTAAAAGTCGACCCTTTCAAGTGCTCCAAACTGCTCGAAAATCCGAGAAACTCGTAAATCTGACCCGTACGCGGCGCGCAGTTGCACCAGTGGGAACGTCTTTCTGCAACAAATCGGCCTTGCGCGTCGAAAAAAACGTGCGCGGCGCGCCGTTGCACTAGTGGGACCCCGCCTTAAGACCTACAAAGTCCTGCTTCTCCACAAACTCCCAGAAGTCTTTACCCTTACCCAGTAATCCCGCTACGTTCCAGAACACTATACTCCCCCCTCATTCCCTATTTCTATTTTCTTCTTCGTCTTCTTCTGTGCCCTGTGCACCTGCCCGCAAGGTCTCCCTAAAAATTTGCATCTCTCCCGGCTGCCCCTTCCCCTTGCCACCTTACCCACTTCCCCTCAATTCTCAGTTTTTTGTATCCCACCTTTACATCTTTCCCATTACTCCTTTCCGTCTTAGCGAACTGCACAATAGGGTGGTCGCAAGAAATCGATGTCCGAATTTACTTGACGGGAACCCCTAAAAAGTTGCCAATTGGTGAAAAAGAAGATTGTCAAAGTTACAGCTCGATCCGATAACGTTAAGACCTGCCTTATCAGCCCTAAAGTATTAAAAAACAGCTATTTTCTAAAAAAATCGGTTTTTTTCGCTATAAAATTAGAACGGTTTATCCTAGGAACGTGTTTTTTTTTAGTTTTGTAGAGAATGATCCTGGCTTCAATTTTTATTGCTACAACTTGTTTGACAAACGTACAAATCGGAAGATATTTGGCTTTTTCGAGGACCCTACCCGGAAAATCGACTTTTCAAGAAAATGTAAAAATTCTTTATAAACGTGATAAAATTACTTTTTAACCATACTTTTGTTGTTCGTTGAATTCTTTGCATTCAAACACATCAAAGTGATGTTGCGGAACAAGTTTTTTAAATGTATATTTTTAAATATTATATTTCTTGTTCCATCTTACGGGACAAAAGCGGGCTCGAAACGAAGCGAAAAGTCATTTTCGTTTACAGTCGGTAATTTCGAAGTTTTCGAAGCGAAATTCATTTTTATTCGTTTACGATCGGGCGATGCTTATTTTCGAAGCGTTCACTGGAAAATATTTGCCTGCCAGATATCGAATAGGGGGCAATCGACACCGTGCCGTTTTTTTCTTGGATTTCGACCTTCTTCGCTCCAAGATAATCCGTTGATTGCTCTGTCAGCGGGTGGTACCTGCTACATGGTGACTTCGGACCGATATATACCGTCATCCACCGCTGACTCGCGGGACAATACCGTCATAAACCGCGACCCTGGCGAAATGCTCTGGCTGATCAGCCTGATTAATATTGGAGAACTAGAAATTACAGAGTATTATCCAGCATCAATACGTCTCGCGGAGAGACACAGGAAAAGAAGGGATAGTCCGCTGACTGCGCGTAGTCCCGCCTGCTTCGTCCTACCCTCAAATTAAAGACGGATCCCTTATCTCTCGAGTATAAACACGTGCTCGAATTTCAAAACACAAGCACGCATCGACGTATTCGGTGCGAGAGACTGTGGGCTTGAGGTCCGATTGGCCCCAAACTAACCAATCTGCCCTGGATCCCTCCCAAACGGCCACTGTCCTGAAGAGGCCCTCTTCACAGCGATATCTCCTCCACAAGGCCAACCTTCTCTCGCACGGAATACGTCGACGCATGCTTTTGTTTGGAAATTCGAGCGCGTGTTTAGACACGAGAGATAAGTAGGCCCAAATGGCTAGTTCAGGACCAATCGAACTTCAAGCCCGCCTTCTCTCGCACGGAATACGTCAACGCGTATCGTCCCTGAATTGGGGGACAATCCGGGACATGTATTATCCTGATGCCAGAACACATCGAAATGTCCTTTACCGTTTCACATCGAGGTCGCGATTGTAAAAATCAGAAAAATTACTACCACATTCGCTGCTATGTTTTCTGTAAATTAAGCTTATTTCTAGAGTAATGCAGCTGATATTAACGTCGCAGTAAGCTGTTAAAGGCAATGGTGCGCCCCGTCTCAGGTAAAGCAGCCGCGCGCGATTACAGTCAGCTGACCGTACCGCTACCACCCCACATTTCTTCAGTGAGGTCAAAAAACAGATCGGCAGAATTGCAGGAGAATTTTACTAACCCACTCTTGGCCAATCATACTGTTTTTATAATAATCAGATTTATAAGTTCCAGCTTGTCCTTATCTTGATTATTTGTTGAAAAAGTGTCATTGCTCAACGGAAACCACGAGAAGGTGGTGGGCTTTTTCCATCAGGAGAGGATAAGGATGGTTCAGGAGGATGGCATGGATAACAGTCAAATGACGGGGCTAACGGTTGGAAGTAAGAAGGCCCGGTCATAAATTTTAAACACTACTGACCGGCCATGTACCTTAATTCTTTCGATTGTCGGACTTCCCACGTTTCTGTATTACTTCTTTGACATTGTTTCTGACCAATCGTAAAAATTAACTGCGTTGGTCGTCAACGTAGTCTAAAGAAGGACGCGGTTTATGACCGTATTGTTCCCTGAGTCGACGGTCGAGAACAGTGCGCCCCGGTCACCATGTTGTCCCACCCGATAATGAAGCAGTATACCGATTAACCCCTTAGTATACGAAATGAGTTTTACGAACGAAACGAAGGGCGGAGAGGATAGAAACGAAACGCACTGTCAATAGCACCCCCGTGGTACGTTTCCTGACTTAGCCTCATAATAAATTTTATAACGAAATGATCATAACGTTTTCGCAACTTATAAATCTGATTATTATAAAAACAGTATGATTGGCCAAGAGTGGGTTAGTAAAATTCTCCTGCAATTCTGCCGATCTGTTTTTTGACCTCACTGAAGAAATGTGGGGTGGTAGCGGTACAGTCAGCTGACTGTAATCGCGCGCGGTTGCTTTACCTGAGACGGGGCGCACCATTGCCTTTAACAGCTTACTGCGACGTTAATATCAGCTGCATTACTCTAGAAATAAGCTTAATTTACAGAAAACATAGCAGCGAATGTGGTAGTAATTTTTCTGATTTTTACAATCGCGACCTCGACGTGAAACGGTAAAGGACATTTCGATGTGTTCTGGCATCAGGATAATACATGTCCCGGATTGTCCCCCAATTCAGGGACAAGACGCGTTGACGTATTCCGTGCGAGAGAAGGCGGGCTTGAAGTTCGATTGGTCCTGAACTAGCCATTTGGGCCTGCTTATCTCTCGTGTCTAAACACGCGCTCGAATTTCCAAACAAAAGCATGCGTCGACGTATTCCGTGCGAGAGAAGGTGGGCCTTGTGGAGGAGATATCGCTGTGAAGAGGGCCTCTTCAGGACAGTGGCCGTTTGGGAGGGATCCAGGGCAGATTGGTTAGTTTGGGGCCAATCGGACCTCAAGCCCACAGTCTCTCGCACCGAATACGTCGACGCGTGCTTGTGTTTTGAAATTCGAGCACGTGTTTATACTCGAGAGACAAGGGATCCGTCTTTAATTTGAGGGTAGGACGAAGCAGGCGGGACTACGCGCAGTCAGCGGACTATCCCTTCTTTTCCTGTGTCTCTCCGCGAGACGTATTGATGCTGGATAATACTCTGTAATTTCTAGTTCTCCAAAATTAATCAGGCTGATCAGCCAGAGCATTTCGCCAGGGTCGCGGTTTATGACCGTATTGTCCCGCAAGTCGGCGGTAGAGAACGGTTTCCTACAGTTTCGGATAATTTATGACTTATTTGGTTCCGCCTCGTAGCAGACGGGAACTCAGGGTATCGGAAAAGGGAAACAGGAAGCAGGATTTTTTTCTTTATAGCAACTCGAAGACTTTCTGTTTCTCTTCTCTTCGGACCCTTTCGAACCGATACACGTGGTATCTGTTTTCTATCTCGAAGCAATGGGTACATTGGCAGTAGAAGGACGGAGCGCGGGCTTTTGTGAAAGTTTTCGTTGCACTTGTGCAAAACACGTGTGTTCCGAAAATGTGCTGGCTTCTTTTTACCTGAAGCCTCTTGGCCTGGTGGGGGTCAACTCATAATGGAACGAGAGAAACTATTTGGGGGTAGAAGAAGTCGCTTGGAAAAAATCTTGTCAGTCAGCAGTTAGCAATCGCGTCGCAGACAAATGTTCTCTGCTCGAGAGTATTACGCGATGTTCTGTGTGTACCCCCCGAACAACGAGGACGCAAGTGCTGCAGCGTGAGAATTTGCGCAGGAATTACCCACGGCTCCGAACGCCAAGTAAAAATTCATTTCCACCAATTTTTATAACGTAGCAACAACACGTTCCATGAAAAATAAATTAAGTGATCAGTGTTAGTAGCCGTGCAGTGAAGTGAATATTCGGTGCATTAACCCGGACGCACTTGACGTTGCGACCCTTAACTTTGGATGGTGTCGTGTACCTGAGATCAGCTGTGCACTCGACGCGTCTGTCGATGACCAGGATCGGTTCAGTGACCTAGTGTTGCAGCCGAGATTCACCGCTCAGCTGGTGCGCGGATTTAAATGTGCGTGCGAGAGCGTGTCAACACGGTGACGCACCGTTCGTCAAGACGGTTACGCGCGTCACCCGTTTTTGCACGGCTCGAGCGTTGGCCTTCCCGGAATCCGACCGTTAGTTCCTCGAACACCTTCGAACAAAGGCAACACTCTCTCGCACGCACAATCGTGAAAATCTCTTGTCGCCCCGCGACCCACGGTTTTGAACCACGGTAAAACGGCCCCTCGAGCCATCGCGCCCAGCGCCCTGTACATAGTTTGTACATATTTGTGTTCCGTGTTGACTGCGTGTTTTGTGAGTAGTGTTTTGTTCGTGATCTCTCTGCGTGTTGTATATATTGTTGCAACGACGCCCATTTCGGCTAATAAACGTGCCGTCACCAATTTGGAGTGCATCTATTCTCTGGCCAGTCCCAGCGATCCACACCGCCTCCACCAGGCACTAGTTTAAACATTTGGTCCTTCGAGCCGGATCGCCTTGAAAGATGACTCCAACCAACCGGCATGGAGATAACGAGGATACCCCGACAGCCCCTCCAAAATGGCAGTCGTTAGTGAAGGAGATTCGGTTGCTCCTCCAGGGATCAGTTCGCCTCCTCGCGAACTTCAAGAAGATGGGGAGGGCGAAGTTCACGGAGGAGAATGCCGAGGACCGCCTGGCCAAGCTGACCGAGACGTGGGCCCGGTGCGAGGCCCTCAACCTGGAGCTGGAGCTCCTGCTGCCGGACGCCGAAAGGACGGCGTGCCCGTTCGTCGCGCAGGAGGAGTTCGTCCGGGCTGAGGACGAGTATTGGGCAGCGCGGGACTTCCTGCGGGAGGTCATCCGGTCCTTCCAGACGCCGCCAACTCCGGGACCATCGGAGACGACCAGCGGGGAATCCAGCAAAGGCCTGGCGCGCCTTCCGCATATCGCGTTGCCGAAGTTCTCAGGTGCGTACACGGAGTGGCCGAGTTTTCGCGACTTGTTTACGTCGTTGGTCATCGGGAACGCGACCCTCAGCAACGCGACACGGCTGCAGTATTTGCAGTCGGCGGTGGAGGGACAGGCGGCCGAGACGATCGCTCACATTACCATCACCGAGGCCAATTTCGGCACCGCGTGGTCCCTGTTGACCCAGGAGTTCGAAAACAAACGAGCGATCGTTTCGGCACACCTGCGCGACCTTCTCACGCTGCCGCCGATGGCGGGCGCGTCGGCCGCGGAGCTGCAGCGGTTGCGGGCCCCCACCAACCGAGCGCTCTCTCTCCTCGCCAACCTAGGTCGCCCCACCGAACACTGGGATGATGTCATCGTCGCTCTGACGACGATGAAGTTCGATCCCGAGCTGATCGAGGAGTGGGAGCTCTCGCTTGGCGTCAGCACCGACCCCCCTTCTTACGCGCAGCTCGATACCTTTATGAAGTCTCGCATTCAATCGCTTGACGCCGCGCGACTCGCGAAGGAAGCCGCCAAACCCGATCGAAGCCAGGCCGGAAAATCGTCGCGCGGGTCCGTCGCTCGGGTCTGCACGACCCACCCCGCGCCAGACCCTTCGTCGTACGGGACGAATTCCCAATGCCCTGTGTGCCGGGCGCGACATGCAATGTATCGGTGCCCGGCGTTTAAAGCCCTCCGCCTCGACCAGCGCCGCGAACTCGCGGCTGACAAGCGCGTGTGTTATAATTGTCTTGCGCCCGGCCACATGGCCCCGTCCTGCCCCGTCGCAGCCACGTGCTCGTATTGCGGCCGGCGGCATCACTCGCTGCTCCATCCGTCGAACGCCGAAACAGTACCCGATGCCCACGATGCCGACGAGGTCACTGCGGGCCCGTCGGCAAACGGAGAGCAGCTCCGCGAGGCTGCGATAAATTCGATCGCGTCGCCGGCGAGTACGGATGGAGCGCCAGTGGTGCTCGCCACCGCGATCGTCGGCGTTCGGTCATCGGGCGGCGAGTTGCTGACCATCCGCGCACTGCTGGACCAAGGAGCACAAGTGTCACTCGTGTCGGAGTCAGTGGTCCAGACGTTGGGTCTCCCCCGGCAACCGCACGTGACCAACCTTGTCGGCGCTCTGGATGGCCAACTGGGAGCCTCGCAGTCGCAGGTGAGGCTGACCTTGACGCCACCTACTGGAGCAACCCCGGCAGCCATTACCATCACCGCCCATGTTGTGCCCAAGGTGTCCTCGTACATGCACGAGTGGACTTCGACCACGCAGCGGAAGGATTTCGCCGGTCTGAATTTCGCGGATCCGGATCCGTCGGCCAGTCGCCCGATTGACCTGATCGTCGGCGCCGACTATTTCGGAGCCCTGCTGCTCCCCGGGCTTCGTCGCGGCACCCCTTCGGCCCTGATAGCGCAACAGACAATTTTCGGATGGATTGTCTCCGGTCCCACCGGTCCCAACGGTCGTTCCCCCGCCGCCGGTGCGGTGCACCACGTCACGGCCCAGCCCGTGACCGCGGAGACCGACCGCCGTGCGTTACCATCGAACTTGCTGGAAGGTCAAAGGAGCAACCGTGCCCCCGACCCTCGATCCAGACGACACACGCTGCGAGCGGTTTGTCGTGAGCACGTGCCCACGGCGGGCGGACGATCGCGACCCCGTCCGACTCCTTCTGAGGGCCGGACATCCGCTCGATGTCGCCGAGTTCAGCCTGCTCGCGATCGCCCTCCTGAGCTCGCTCGATTAGCGCCTCCCTCGCTTCGTCCTCAAGGCCGACATCGAGGCGATGTACCGGCAAATCCTCGTGCACCGAGCGATGCGACCCTCCCATGCAGTCGGTGGCCCCGTCGCCCCGACGACACGCCCACCACGTGTCGGTTCCGGACTGTGACTGACGGCACCGCCTCCGCACCCTGTCTAGCCTAGCGTGTCCTGCGGCGGCGGGTCACCTTATCAACGGCGGGCGATACCCGCTAGGGCGGCAGATCCTCGGGCCCGAATTTTACGTCGCGGACGTTCGATTTGGGACGGACGAGGTCTCGTCGGCCCTCGCGGGTCGCGACGCGCGCTGCGCTTTGTTCTTGCATGCGGAAGGGGGAGGCCCATCACCGGTCCGCTCAGCCGGTCTCTTCTGGCACGTCCGAGTCGCCAGTCGCTCGCTCATGCCCCGAAGGACTCGGGCTTCCATTCAGTTCGGGGGACTCATTGGAGTCCCCAGGCGGACGTGTCCGCTGGGTGATCGGCCCCTCTTCCGCCCCCGCGGCGACGAAGCGCACCATCCGGCCGGTGACCGCGCGCCTGTACGGCCTGCTGGGCTGGACATCGCCCGCGGTGGCGGTCGCCAAAATTCTTGCGACAGGACCTGCCGCGTCGTGCTACTCCCGTGTGCCCCCGCTCCTGCTGACGGAGACCTCGACGTAACCAATGCCTGTACCACCTCGTAATAAATGTACCGCGCCACTCCGGTCCACCTTGTCGCGTCATTGCATGTCACGGCGGGCGGACGCCTGACGCCGGCGTCCGTCACGATCGGCTCGGTCGACCGAGCCGAGGCGGGCGGAATGTTGCAGCCGAGATTCACCGCTCAGCTGGTGCGCGGATTTAAATGTGCGTGCGAGAGCGTGTCAACACGGTGACGCACCGTTCGTCAAGACGGTTACGCGCGTCACCCGTTTTTGCACGGCTCGAGCGTTGGCCTTCCCGGAATCCGACCGTTAGTTCCTCGAACACCTTCGAACAAAGGCAACACTCTCTCGCACGCACAATCGTGAAAATCTCTTGTCGCCCCGCGACCCACGGTTTTGAACCACGGTAAAACGGCCCCTCGAGCCATCGCGCCCAGCGCCCTGTACATAGTTTGTACATATTTGTGTTCCGTGTTGACTGCGTGTTTTGTGAGTAGTGTTTTGTTCGTGATCTCTCTGCGTGTTGTATATATTGTTGCAACGACGCCCATTTCGGCTAATAAACGTGCCGTCACCAATTTGGAGTGCATCTATTCTCTGGCCAGTCCCAGCGATCCACACCGCCTCCACCAGGCACTAGTTTAAACACCTAGTCACCCAGGTTTTTAAGCTGCAGGTGAATTTCCGGAAGGGTGAGTTTTAGTTACATTATTGGCGACTATTATTTTTTAAATTTAACGCAGGCTACGGCTTATTTCCGGAGATAATTCTCAAAATTTCCGTACGTAAATTTTTCTTCCGAGTTTTTAAACCAACTTATTCATTATCAACAACAGTGTTGGCCGTTATTGAGTTACGGATTTTTATCACAATAACGAACTACGATCACTTTTCGTTAATTTCCTGTTACGTTACCTTTTCGTGGATATGTTATTAACACAATGAATTTTACGTATTCCTTATCCTCCCACTTCAAATAATTATTATTTTCGAATCTTCGAAAAAAAATGTGTATTCGTCTTTTTACGTTACACGTGATTTTCATCCATTTATCCTTTATTCATTATTCACTTTAAATGGCAAACAAACCATGGCAAAAGGTTCGATTTTTTTGTTACGTCTTTTTCATTTGCCATTCTACGCAATTTCCTTCGATGCATGCCGCCTTGCTTGTTCGTAGTCGCAGCGCGGCCCGGCGCGCGGCCACGCTAGCGCGGGACCTCCAGCGGAAGGCTCGCGCTCTGATTGGTCGGTGCTTTTTATTAATATCTCGTTAACGAAACCTCGGAGGGCATTTTCGCAAAGGAAAAAGTTGTTTGCAATCACCCCCCGAATCACCCCCTTTAATATACCGCACCATTTTCGGAACACCCTGTATGTATCTGAATACGACCTTAGAAGCTCGAATGCCGACGAAAACCTTTGTGGCCCGAGCCGCGCGAGATCGCCATTGCTCGGCGATGCGTCATCGATTATACAGAACCAGAATTTGTTTATTTTTCATCGCATCAATATGAAAGTGACATCAATGGATCCCTCGCATTCTCCCGATTAAATTGACAGAAAATTATTTAAATCTGATTATTTTTATCGAAACAGGCTTTCACTTCTATAAACAAATTTTTCACGTAATTTCCTTAATTATGGTTCGAATTATATCATTTTTGGGGTCAATTTGATCGAGAAAATATGAGGAATCGATTGACGTCACTTTCGCAAAGATCTGATTAGAAATGCATAACTGCAGATTCGTCACTGCTTAGTGCGCAACATTTTATGGCCCCACTGGTTTCGAGCGCCGAAGCACACGAAACTCAGCGAGTCGCATGATTGCCAGCGAGAGGGACAAGAGGGGACTTTCGATGGCGATGGAAAATCAGCCTTCTACAGAACTCAAATCGAGAAAGACTTTGCTGACCGACTTTATATTCACGTCAAATAAATACTTTAATTGTAAAATTTAGACGATGAAGTATTGTTGAATTTCGCCAGTTCTTACATATGCCCCATTTGGTTCGGAATTCCTGATCTCAGAGTTTCATGCATGTACCTATTGAAATGTTATTTTTTCTTACGATTACATGATTAGGACACACTCTACGTTCATTAAAAATTGACCGAATTGCACCATGTTTGATATCATTTTCATCGGGAAATCCTAAAAAATCCATCGGTAATACTTTCATCAACACTTATCAAAAACATGAACATTTTATTTTTCTGTACTGGGTATTTTATCTAGCTCGTCGGTTTTATTGCTATCGACTGTCAACGGGCGGTCTACTAGGGCCCGAAGGTCCTTGCTCGCAGCGAGAAAGCAAAACAGTGGGGTGGGTAGGTCTTTCCCGATAATCTGAGCCCAAAGGCTTCTCAACAATTGGAAGACTGTACATATTATTTCTGATGCTTTCGACAATACGCGCAACCATTTGCGTGCGCGGTTTCATGTTGCGCGTCAAAAAGTATTATTTTAATTACAATTAGTAATTCAGTTTGTAAGTGCCATTAAATTAGGCGTCATTAAAATCATGCACAGTTCATTAATTTTAACTAATTGACCAATTCATTTATTTTTTAATTCATTAATGCAGTACTCTGATTAAGAACATCGTAACGCGGAGCTAATATTATAGGCCCTAGAATCTACGGTATTGCCAATGTGCAATTGAAACGCGCCGCCACTTCACACTATCGTTTCTTAGCATTTGTACAAGGTGATTCTTTAGCCAGAGTCGTCAAACGCGATGCTCGCCAGCAATCATGTGTCTCGCTGAGTTTCATCGGCTTCGACGCTCGAAACCAGCGGGGCCATACAATGTTGCGCACTAAGCACTGATGAATCTGAAGTTTTGCAATTTCTAATCCGATCTTTACGAAATCTCTTTCCGTCAATCAATTCCTTATGCTTTCTCGATCAAATTGGCCCTAAAAATGATATAACTCGGATCATAATTAAGGAAATTACGTGAAATATTTGTTTGCAGAATTGAAAGCCTATTTCGTTAAAAATTGTCAGATTTAAATATTTTTCTGTCAATTTAATCGGGAGAATGCGAGGAATCCATTGATGTCACTTTCATATTGATGCGATGAAAAATAAACAAATTCTGTTTCTGTATAATCGATGACAACATCGCAATACCAGCGGCGAGTGTATTAGCGCATATGAAAAACCATCGAATAAGCAATTGCAATCTAAAGTCACTATTGCACCAACTCAATTTTATATATAATGTTTGTTCAATAACTGCTTTCTGCATGGGACGTTTAATTATCTTATAATAAGTGTATAACTTTCATGTTTTGCTTCAGCGTTTTGCTAATAAAAAATGTCTAACCTAACATAACAAACTTCGTTTTCTGGGGACATCCGCTCATCTATTTTTTCTTTTCACTTATAACTCCTTACGGCCAACGTAACATATTATAGCATAAGTACATTTTAAGTAATTAAAATGTACAATGAATTGTCTACGTTTGCTCTACCAGCAGACCTCCCGTTTAAATATTTACAAGTACAACGCAACAGCAAGGAATTTATTTCCTTATTCAGAATAGAATACGGAAATATCAAACAGCTCCCTCTCGCGTGCACCAGAAGCCGCGTATCTATGGGTATTACCATTTCTGTGCAGAAAAATCTGCTGTAATACCGACCTGCCGAATCGGCCAGGTCACGTGACGTGTCTACCCCCTTAAGGAAGTTCATAAAAAAAGTATTAATATACAACTCATACGGAGGATTGACGTTATTTAAAAACTAGAACAATTTGATAAATGTACCTACATACTATGGAAAGTGCAGAAATATTTGCAAACTTGTATCCATGTTATCCTATATACCAAATACTGTTCACAAAGTGTTAATACTGTTGCGAGCACCGGGTATAGGCCCGTGCATAGCCTACTGGTGCTCGCAGCCGAAGAGAGAAGACGGTCGGCCTCCGTCAAGAGGACGATCAGGAGGCCGACAAGAGAAGAGTCGAGTACCGTACGTCCTAGCGTACGGACGTACGGACCCCATAATTATACACCAGAATAAAGTAACCGGTCGTTCAAAGAGTATCCGTGTGTCGTTATTCTACCCGTTGCGTCGGGGTGGCCGGTACGGGAAACGCCCCGGCGCAACAATGGTGTCAGAAGTGGGATCCGTAGCCACGGATCCGAAGATACGCAAGGAGCTGTTGCGTGCGATACGCAAGGAGCCGTTGCGTACAACGCGAGTTCCTCGTTGAGAACCGAAGAGGATCCGACATCCGGAAAAGCAGCTGACCAGCGAGGGACGGGCTGAACAGCGGGAACAACGACGGCGGTCGAGACCCGCCGACACCGAGGGACAAACATCGGAGCGGAGCGGCGACGGCGGTCGAGGCCCGCCGACACCGAGGGACAAACAGCGGAGCGGAACAGCGACGGCGGTCGAGGCCCGCCGACAGCGAGGGATAAACGGGAATGGAGGAAATAGCGACGGCGGTCGAAAATCGACGACATCAGAGCAGCTCCGAGGATTTGGCGACGAAGCTGCTGCAAAGGAAGAGACCATGGCAGGGTCGGCTCTGGACGCTCGAGAAGCCGACCAACGAACAAGAACCTGAATTCTGGTTGTATCGGTGTCATTGTGTCTTTTGTATTTTATTTTTTTATTTTGTTTTATGTTATTTTATTGTATTTTATTTTTACTTTATGTTATTGTATTGTAAATACTGCGCATATCTGTTTCATATGATGTATCCTAAAGGGTTTTCCCGTTGGTAATAATAATAATAATAATAATAACGTAGAAAACGATTACAACAGAAATGAGAGCACGGACTGAAGTTGGCTCGTTCGCGAGTATCGAGCAACTTCGACGTTTGACACATTGACGTTTGACATTGACGTTTCGAATCCTCCTGTGACGGAGAGAACGTTTCCGTGGAGAAGTGTGAGTCGTCGAACGCCATCCGGATACGACGCTCAACAATGCCGATTCGCCTTGGAACGGCAAGAAGATTCGAGGGGCTCGACGGAGTCGGGGAATCACCAGCACAAGAGGCCGAATCGGGACGCTATAGAGGGAGCGTCGGAGCATTGGTGGTGGAGGGTGCGACTCCGACAAGGACGCGGGGACGTCCAGGAGGGCACGGACCACACCAAGGATCGGTGGGTGTACGGCTCTGGGTGACGGCCAGGGATCCATGCAGTTGTGTTGCTGGCGAGCGGTGTCCCCAGGAGCGCGGCACCACCGGAGCAACGTGGAGGCGCCGGTAAAGGCGTGGAGTTGCTGCTAAGCTGCGACGAAGGGAGTTCGGGGACGAACATCGTCGCAGGAAGGCCGAGTGTTACATATGTCGCGACGGAGGGAGTTCGAGGACGAATACCGTCGCGCGAACATTGAAAACCCACGAAGACAGAGCCCGAGAGTTGAGCTGTTCAACCGAGATGAGCCGTTCTTCGACTAAAGAAGACCGGAGACACGAGACGAGGGGAAAGGAAGACACAACGTCGGAGCAGCAGTGTCGGAGCGATAGCGGCGGAGCGGCAGCGTCAGAACGACAACACCGGAGCGACAACGTCGCCGTGGGACACTCCGGAACAGTCCCAGGAACGGCGCAGGACTCACGAGAGAGGACGAGAACACCGGGGGAATTCCGGAGGAGTTCGTCGTTGGAAACACCGGGGGAGTCCTCCAACACGACGCGGCGGAGATCGTCGCGGGACGTTCAGGAGCAGAGTACCAGGAACGCCGCAGGATAAGGAACGGAGGCCCAGGAACGCCGCCAGACAAGGAGCAGGAGAGTCTCGGCGAAAGACAGTAACAGACAGATTCGTCGCGGGACATTCCGAAGAGGAAACAAGTCTACCCCTAACAGTCCAGTGGTACCCACGCCTTGCTCCAGGTTTTTGGTGGTTTTCCCTCGGGGCGTGAAGACGAATGTCGAGGCAGCAGTCTGAAGAGGCCACTCAACCAAAACGACCCCTTCTTCAGACCAGGGTACGGAGAGTCCGAAGAGAAGGCAACGCGGTCGGGACGACCGCTTTTCGAGAGGAGGGAGTAGTGTTGCGAGCACCGGGTATAGGCCCGTGCATAGCCTACTGGTGCTCGCAGCCGAAGAGAGAAGACGGTCGGCCTCCGTCAAGAGGACGATCAGGAGGCCGACAAGAGAAGAGTCGAGTACCGTACGTCCTAGCGTACGGACGTACGGACCCCATAATTATACACCAGAATAAAGTAAACGGTCGGAGAATCAGTATACGAGTGTCATTATTCGAACCGTTGCGTCAGGGTGGCCGGTACGGAAAACGCCCCGGCGCAACAATACATTCCTACGAAATTATACAATATTGGGGCAACCTTCCAATCGGCTAATTGTGTGAAGGGCCTCAAGATGCCAGAAATAAAGGTTTTAAAAAGTAAAGAAAAGATTGTACGCTCAAAATATTCTCATTGCAATACAAACGAAGGTGTTTTAAACTTTTTATCGATTTCTTCAGATCCAGTACTAGTGTTTTATAAAGTAGTTTCATAAGATTCGCCTTTTTGATTGGAAAAAGTGGAATGTCGAATTTTTTCTCTATTCTTGGGATTGACGCCCACTGTGCGTTGGGACAAAAACAGGATCGGAGCCAAGCGAGAATTCATTCGTTGTTTTCGACCGATAATTTCATATTTTCCCAAGAATGTTTCGACAACATCTGTTTGCCAGTATTTCTAAAGGGCAGTCAAGAACGTAGTACCGTCTTTAATAATTTTAGGCATTCTTCAGTCTCACAAGGAGTTAATCCGTATATTGATCTGCCCGTGGGTTCGGACCCGGACGTAGGTACTGCTATTAACCGCCACGCCGACTCGCGGGACAATATGGTCATAAACCGCGACTCTAGCGAGACGCTTTGGTCGATCAGCCTGATTAACTTTTTGAAATCAGATGTGGCATTTTCCTTCACGAACAAAATAAGAAGATGTTCTTAGATTAGATCGAAAAATGTTTCCCCAACAATGGAGTAGGAAACGAAATCACTCTGAAGAAGTATCAGTACGTCTCGCGGTGAGACACAGGAAGAAACGGGGTAGTCGACCGACTACGCGTGTTCGCGCCTACATCATCCTCCCTACAAAATTTGAGAGTAAATATTCAGACAGTTAAATGAAGGATCAATAAGCTATGGAAATAAACTAAATATTTCATGTTTTAATAATTTGTGGGATTGGCTTTTGATTTTATAATAGCTTCGAGCCTTCTTGGTATGGGATTTATTTAGTTGGATGTTATAACAGGTTGTACATATTTTACTCTATTACTACATACAGGGTGATTCTCCAGCGCCGCCTGTCCTTTGACACATCTCTATAGATGCCGCATGGTACCCCGTGACGAGGACAACCCCTCGCAGTGCCTCACCGAATTTTATGGCTTTCGACCCTCGAAAGGGTTCGAATATCATTAAAAAGTCAGACATGTCCAGGATTTCCGCATTTCCCACCAGATCTTTGCGAAAACGGCGTCAATGGATTCCTTATGTTTCACCGATGAAATTGACACCACGAACGACGTAATTCGGACCATATGAAGGAAATTCCATGAAAATTTAATTTATATCATTTCAAGTTGTCTTCGTTAATAATAGTCCGATTTACATGAAATTTCGTATGATTTTTATTGGAAAAACATCAGGAATCCATTAGTGTCACTTCCATATCGATACGATAAAGAATAAAAAATTATTTTATTTCGGAAACAGGTATGAATCCTTGGCCATAGACCCTTTCATGTACGCTCGAACCAAAGTGAGACCCTGAACGCTGCGCGGCCGGAGTCTGGCCGCCGCCGCGGGCCACCGGCCGCGCCCGCCCGCCGCCGCCGCCGCCGGCCGCGGTTAGGAAACTCAACCTCTACCCATCCGGCAGCCAGACTCGCCTAGGTCAGTATTTTTTGGCGTGCGGAAGTGGATATCTTCCGCTGTCCACTCATTTTCACGCCGATTTTTCCCGCGTGTTTTCGGCGTTGCTTCAGGGATGAGATCCCCTGCGAGGGCTGTATAAATAGCTCTCCTAAGGTGACACGGCTTCTCACTCTTGAACAAGCCCTCTGAGGTACCGTGTCGTGAAGTTCATCGTTAACCGTTTACCTTCTTCTGTATAATCGGGTGATTTGTTAATCAGCGAGTTGTGTGTGGTCAAACCGACTATAATTCATTTCGTAATCATCCCTCAGCGAGTGATAAAGCCTCTAGCACCGCGTACCACGGAGTTAATAAGGCCTTACGACCCCGAGAGAAGGGACAAATATTTCGCGTGTGTGTGTGTGGGTAGCTTACATGTCTTGTTTTCCAAAGCTGTAAATAATAATGGATTCGGAAGCATCGGTTTCGTCCTCTACAGCTACAAGTGGGGTAAGTTCCGGGCAGAAAGACAAGATTTTTCTAATGTTTTAAATTCACTATGGTTGGATTATAATACATAATTGATTCGCATGACAATATTTTCTTTCTTCTCCCCCCCCCCCCCCCTCTATCCCACTCCTTCCTTTCACCTACGTGGTTAAAAATCTATTTTTTAAAAGTATCTTATTTGAACTCTTTGATGCTAAATAACTAAAAAATAGTATAAATACATTATAAAAACACATTATCAACTTAAGCGAATTTTTACATTTTCTTGAAAAAGTCGATTTTCCGGGTCCGATCCTCGAAAAAGCCAAATATCTCCCGATCTGTACGTTTGTCAAACAAGTTGTGGGAATGAAGCCAGAAACATTCTCTACAAAACTAAAAAAAAAACACGTCTCGAGAATAAACCGTTATAATTTTATAGCGGAAAGACCCCGATGTTTTTTTTAGAAAACTAACTGTTTTTTTAATACTTTAGGGCTGATGAGGCAGGTGTCAACGTTATTCGATCGAGCTGAAACTTTGACAATATCATTTTTACACCAATTGGCAACTTTTTAAGGGTTCCCGTCGAAGATACGACGAAAAAAAATTTCCCCCTATGTCTTGCGACCACCCTACTGCACAATCTCCCGCTGTATTATCCTTTCTGATCTCGTCAGGTCATCAACTATAAAAATTTTCCTACCTCCCAGTCTGCTTTTCCGTCCCATAATCGTTTGCTTATTCCCCCAGTTGTCCACCCTCGCTATCATCGTGTCTCTCTTCTCCTCCCCCATTCTTCTGACCCATTCAAAGTCACATTGCACACCCAATTCTTTCTCACAGAAATTTCTAACTCCTTCCTTTATATCCTCCCCTTTTATCTGTAGCCCCCTTATTATTATGTTGTTTTTCCTCTGTTTCTTCTATTGTGCTTCCAAAAATCCCTCTAGCGTTTTAATGCCCACCTCCATCCTTTTTGTCGCTTCCTCTCCTCCTGTTTCTCTCCTCTCTTCCACCGTGTCTAATCTATCCTCTAGCCTCTTTATTTTCTCCGTTAACTCTTTTTCCCCTTTCCCATTCCTTTTCCTTTCATCTCATTTCTTCTCTTATTTCTTTTTTTATTTCCTCTTTCATTTTTCTCATTTCTTCCCATATTCCCTTTAGCATGTCCCTAATTCCTTTTCCCTCGTCTTTCAATTCCTCCGCCCCCTCGCTCTCCTGTGCTCCTTCCTCTTCCCCCTCCTTCCTCTGCAACCTGCATCTTCTCCCTGTTTCTTCTCCTCTCCTCTCCAGAATCTATCCAGCCCGCCTTCGGTCCTTGCTGTTGTGCCTTTCCCTCTGTTCCCTCTTGTCACTGTCCTCTCTTCAATTCCACCTTCCTTACCTACCGCCCCTACTACCTTCTTTACCGACTTGTTTCGGTCTCACATCCTACTGCGCGCTCTAACCTCAACTTCTCGCTCTCTATGTTCGCACCTTTCTTCTCCCCTTATATCCTCTTTCTTCCGCTCCCCTTACTTACCCCTTTTCCCGACCTCTTCTACGCTACTTCTCTATATCTCCTTTTACAATGCACCCTCTTAAACTAACAGATATCCTATAAATCTTACACACACTCGACACACTCCACTTGCCCACATGCACGCCACCTAACCAAGTCCGGTTCACTACCCACTATGGGATACATTAAAACGAAAATATTAGACACCATAGTAGAAATTGACGTAGTCAAAACTCTACCTCTCGTCCAGGACGGAATTTTGGAAACAAATTTCTCCCGAGAAAACGGAGCGACCATAGGTTATGCGAGATTAGGTGTCGTAATAGGAAACGAAATACTTCTGTTCAAAGATGGGGAAATAGTAATTCCGGCCCGAATGAGATATCAAATACCAATCAAAATTCTAAATCCAGCTCTAAAAACAGGATACGTGCTCAGACTAAATGTACACCCCTACATCCTAATGGGTGACGCTATAATTTCAAATAACGATGGAATAGGATACATCTACGCCATTAACACATCCTCAAACGAAATAAAAATAGAAATACCTTCTGTGGAGATAGAACCGTACGAGGAAGTAAAATTCGACTGGGAAATGGCGTCCCCAGACCATGTTAAACAAGTACTCGAACTACTTCGTCTTACTCACCTAAATCAGCGCCGTCCAACTTGCCTCTTGAGAGGTAAAAGCCGCCCCCCACCATCGTCCGCCGTCACCATGGCGCGACGTCGCGGCCGAGTCAAAATAACTAATCCGATCGCTTCCCGCGTGAATACAATTGTCGTCTTTTGTTTTACGACTCGCGCATTCAACACAGCGGGAATGGTTGTCATACTATTTGCTGTGACTGCTATCTGTAAACGCATAGGGCTAATAGATCCATTGCCAATTAAAGCATTATTTTTAAAGGCTTTTTGTAATAATTTAGTAGTGTGTGCTGGGTCTGTGTGTTTGCTGTCGTGCTCAGTGTGTGATTGTTTTTGCATATTTTTTAATTTTTCTTTAATTATAATGCCTAAAGTAACTGCAGGTAAATATCGATTTTCTACATTGAACTTGGAAAGTGATCTTCTGTTTGTTAGAGAATCCGATGATTATGTTAAATGTATAGTTTGTAAAACTGTTTTACAGTGTAAAAAAGGATCTAATATTTCGCGACATTATTCTACACATCACGAAGCCCAATATAAGAATTATTCGAAAGAACAAAGACTGCAGTTACTTAAAGCATACAGAAATGAAAACGGTGATTCAAATGAGTAGACTCCTGTTGATAAGACAGAAAGCCTAAGTCAAAGGCAAAGCATAAGTGCTTCGTACCAACTTGCATGGGAAATTGGCGGCGCGAAGAAAAGTTTCAGTCAGGGGGAATTCATAAAAACATGTGCAATTGCAATGGCCAGATCTTTTAACAATAATATGGCCATTAAACAATTTGAAACTGTTCCTTTATCTCACTAAACGGTATCGCGATGTCTAGTAGATATAGACCAGGGCTCTCCAAGGTCCCGCACGCGTGCGCTTGGGGTTCTCCCACTCTCGCCCGCGTTGTCAGGCATACCGCGCGACGCTAACCGCGAAGACGCTAGCCCGGCTAGCCCGTCATGGCAGCCTTCGCAGCGTCGCGCGGTCTCCTTGACAACGGAAGGTACGCTGCGCCAGAGGAAGATTGGAAGGGGAAGCAGGCGTGTGAGGGGCCCCTACGCTGGAGAGCCCTGATATAGACGAATATTTAACTAACAAACTCCGTACCTTAATTCAAACGTGTGCATATTTTTTACTATGCCTGGATGAAAGTACGGATATAAGTGATATTGCACAATTAGCTATTTTTATTCGCATAGTACAGCCAAATTTTTCAGTTAATGAAGAACTACTTGCGTTAGCTCCTTTACACAACACCACAAAAGGAGTTGATATATTCACTACTTTGGTAATGCAAGTAGAAAGTTATTGTACAAATTTTGATAAATGCTCATGCATTGTAACCGATGGAGCACCGTCCATGACTGGAAAAGATAAAACACTAGTTGGATTGTTAAAAAAAAAATCCATCGAATGTTATGTATTTCATTGCATAATACACCAAGAAGTATTATGCACAAAATTTTTAAGAGTTTCGTCAGTAATGAAATTAGTTACGCGGGTTACTGATCTTGTTAGAGGAGGTGACCGCTCGCTGAATCATCGAAAATTAAAATTATATTTAAAGGATAAAGGTGCCACGTATAATGATTTGTCATTGCACGCGGAAACTCGTTGGCTAAGCGCCGGTAAAACTTTAGAACGTTTCTTTGCAATTCGCAAAGAATTAGTTATGTTTCTCAAATCTGAGATTACAAGTGTTACGACAGATATTGTATCAGAATTAGAAACCCATTAATTTCTGTGTGGATTGGCATTTCTAACTGATATGACGTGCCACCTGAATGATTTAAATACCAAACTGCAAGGTAGAGGGAAAAAATATTGCTCACTTATTTGGACATATAAATGGCTTCCGTCGAAAATTAGAACTGTTCGCGACGCATTTTGAAGAAGAAAATCTGTTACATTTTCCTCGTTGCAAGGAAATAAAGAACGACTTTTCTAATGTACAGTTCTCCCCATTTCGGCAAAATATATTAGACATCGTAAAAGAATTTAATGATAGATTTACAGATTTTCAAAATTTAAAAACTGACATTCTTTTATATACAAATCCATTAACTGTCGCAGTTAAAGTTCAAAATCCAGATCTTCAATTAGAATTGTGTGATTTACAAGAAGATCCCCTGTTCTTGTTGAAGCAAGAAGCACAGGAAGACTTTTTCAAATTGTTACCTGCAGAAAAATATAAAAAATTGCGAGGCTTTGGATTAAAAATGTTTTCAATATTTGCATGGACTTTGTTTGCGATTCGAGCAGCAGTTCCTTTCTCCACCGCTCTCATCTCACCGCAGCACCTCACGGGCAGCGGAACACGACGGCAGATCTACAATCGATCACCGAATCAGATCTGGCCGTCGGTGCGATCACCCAATCGGACCAGCCGTCCACGCGATCACCCAATCAAAGCTCGCTTCCGCTTGGCGCGTCTTCCAGAAGCTTCTGGAAGACACCAAGGCGGAAGCTAGTTTCGGGCCATTGTTCACTCTTGTTCGTAACGTTCACTGATTCAGACGCGTCGCGCTCAAGCTCTTTGTTCAGTATAAACGCGCATTTTCTCAGCATTCCCTAACGCTCATTACAAACTCGCTCAACTCTCGCAATCATCGCGCGATCTCACACGCTAAGAGGTGCAGTCGTTGCAAGATCTCAACGGCGGAGATTCGTCGGCCACCAAGCACGTGTCGGTTCGAGAACTCTCCACGCTCACCGTGTTCGTTACCAATCGAAAGATCGGTAAGAACCTCGTCGCCGCTCATCCGTCGCTCATCCGTTGTGGTTTTAATAAACGACGTACTATATTTTAGTGATCGCTGTGCTTTGAATTGACTTCGCCAACCCTAACCTAAAATCCCGGCTCGCGAATTAACATCTACTCGCGAACAGACTTATATATGTGAAAGTAGTTTTTCGACCATGAAATTAATTAAATCCAATGAACTTAATTCATTGAGTGAAATTTCTTTGGTAAGTGCGTTGCGAGTTGTGACCACAGAATTAACTATTGATATTCCTGAAATAATTCGAGGCAAGGAATGAAAATATTTTGTATTGGATTTTTTTTATTACTTTTGCAATGCAATCAAGTCCGAATAAGTGAATTATGCATGAAGTTTGATGCAACAATATTTATTTCTCTAGTGAAGTGCATGTAGTATGTAAAATGCAAGAAATGCTTATGCTTTTTATTCTTTCTTATGCTTCTAATTCTTCTTTATGCTTTAGTACTTATGCTTTTTATTATTTTTTATACTTATTTAATAGGCACTGTATATCTTTCTGGATTTTTTTTATTTGAATGACGAGTTGGTCGGGTGTTTGTAGCTCCTATGATGATAAGATCGTTCTGATATCTGTATATATGAATTGCAGATGTTGAACTGTCACTTCTGAGGATTATTTATAAATAAATAAAAGATTGATAAGAAAGTATTCGTGAGAAATGATAGTCTTTGGCTTGCTGTTGTCGCACGCATCACTAAAAGCCAGTCCAGCCTAACAAAAAATTGTCTGTAGACATGTCTCCGCAAACAATCCGTACACATTACCATTACGTATATGCGTTTGCAATCTAGATACATTCTTTGGCGACATCGTCTGGGTGTCGGCTTACAATGTATGTAGAACATCTACAAACAATGTCTGTCAGTTTGGACTGGCCTTTACGGTTATGTTTGGTACATTAACGTCGACCGTTGGTCGGCAATGTCAGCATCGCGCGTGGCGTCTGAGCTTCCTTGTTTACGGAACTGTCACGGTCTCCTTTTAGCGTCGCGAGGTTTCCTTGACAACAAGTCACGCTGCTCGAAAGAAAGGTTGGAAGGGGAAGCAGGCGCGTGAGGGGCCCCTTCGCTGGACAGCGCTGACCTAAATCCAGAGGAAAGAGCTACCATCGAAAATTTAATCGAACAATACGCGGATAGATTTCACCTCCCTGGGAGTGAATTATAAGCAACGAACGCTGTGTCTCACAGAATAATAACTGAGAACAAGGCACACGTTAATGTAAAATAGTACCGATATCCCCAAGTCCATAAGGAAGAAATTAACCGCCAGATAAACGAGCTCCTACAAAACAAAATAATCGCGCCATCAACCTCTCCATACAACTCCCCGGTGTGGGTAGTTACAACAAAAGGATGATAGTGAAGGGAATAAACGGTGGAGAATAGTAATAGATTTTCGTGAACTAAACGAAAAGACGATAGGCGACGCGTACCCCTTACCAAATATAGCCGAAATATTAGATCAACTAGGCAGCGCAAAGTATTTCACAGTATTTGATTTAGCATCAGGATTCCATCAGATACCAATGCATCCAGAAGACAAGCACAAAACCGCGTTTTCAATACCCTATGGTCACTACGAATTCAATTGAATGCCTTTCGGTATCAAGAACGCCCCCGAGACAATTCAAAGATTGATGGATTAAGTACTTATTGGATTGCAAGGAATATAATTATTCGTATACCTCGACGATATAGTAATCTACGCCAGCTCACTCCAAGAACACGCGACTAATTTCACAAGATTAATGAAACGACTAAGAGAAGCCAACCTATGTCTGCAACCAGACAAATGCGAATTTTTAAAAAAGGAAGTGTGTTATCTGGGTCACAATATTAGCGAGGAAGGGGTTAGGCCAGACCCAAAGAAATTGGAGGCAGTTAAACAATTCCCACAACCTAAAACGCCGAAAAATATAAGACAGTTTTTAGGGTTAGCCGGATATTATCGCAGATTTATTAAGAACTTTTCAAAAAAAGCAAAGCCATTATCCGATTTAACAAGGAAGGACCGCCAATTCGAATGGTCAACCAAACAGCGAATCGCGTTCGAAACACTACGGGACGCTTTATGCGAGGAACCGATTCTACAATATCCGAATTTCGACAAACCTTTTATCATCACTACAGATGCCTCCGATTATGCAATAGGCGCGGTACTAAGTCAGGGAGAAATCGGGAAGGATCTACCGATAGCATACGCTTTAAGAATAATAAATGACGCGGAAACACGTTACGCTCCAACAGAACGCGAATTACTCGCTTTACTATACGCCGTTCAGCATTTCCGCACGTACGTATACGGAAGATGCTTTTCTCTGGTTTCACTAGAATGGCTTCATACTCTAGCTAATCCTACCTCAAGACTCATGCGTTGGAAAATAAAATTAGCTGAATACGATTACAAAATCATATACAAGTCCGGGAGGTATAACACTAATGCAGATGCCCTCTTGCGGAATCCGGTATACACTTCTGCTACAAGTAAAGCCGGGTCCAGACCTGAATGAGTATACGTTGAGCAGGCTGAGCGCGCACGAATATTCTGATGTGGACGGGTGAAACGGTAGCCCCTGGCGCATGCTTCTACGTCTGAAAGGTTGAGCGTGAACGCATATGCTAGTGTGGACGGGTCATTCGTGGTGATTCGGCGCATGCGACCCGACTCGTGCATGCCGGCGAAGGCACATGGCCTGAGCCGACCGTTGTCGGTTTTCTTCCACAGATCAAAGGGAGTTTGAAGTGCATTGCGTTCAGCGTGGAAGATAGAGGCAGAATGTGATACTTTTCTAAAATCCTCGATGCCTCGGATTTTCATGATATTGAAATACATATATGGTAGTCCATATGAAATTAGGGAGGGTTAAGTCCTCATTTTTGCAGATTCGAAATTGTTTAAAAAATACAAATCTTCAAAGTTTCCTGGTTTCGGTGATTTTTACGAAACTCCTACAGAAATTATTGAAGGCATAGACTAAATAAATTTAATCCATTGCTAATATTGACATAAACAGATAATCAAAAATTTAAAAATTACATTTTGAATAATAATAATGCAATTAAAATATGATAGACTTTAAAACTCTATTTTACTGAATAATTTGTCTTTCTTTTCTTCACTACATCCTACATTGTTCTTAATTCACACAGCCAGGCCGACTCGCTGTCGTGTTAAAAAATCACACGAGATTACTCCGGGGGGAGGGGGGCAGCAATAAGCCTCGTGGAGGGACGCAGGTAGAAAATGAGGTGTCCGCTGCACTGCGCGTGATCCCGCCTGTGACGTCTTCCCTTCGAATTGGAGACTGATCTCTTATCTCTTCAGTATAAGCACGTGCTACAATATCAAAACAAAAGTACGTACTGACATATGCGCTGCGAGAAAACGTGGGTCATAAAGAGAAAATATTACTATGAAGAGGTGAAAACGTTGCGTCTGCAACGAATGCAAGTCCGATTGGTCATAATATAATCTCCCCCCTACACCTCACCCTTTCTCGCAATGCATACGCCTGTGCCTGATTTTGTTTTGATATTGGAGCGCGTGGTTACTCGAAAGATATGGGATCCGTCTTCAATTCGAGGAGAAAACGACGCAGGCGGGAACCAGGCGTCCCTCCAGCCTGCAGGTGGCGAATTGATGGTGGACAATACTTTTTAATTGCTATATTGGTGACATCTTTTTCATATGCATGAAAGTAATTGTAGTTTTAATATAATTATTAAACATACATTGGGAACACCGTTCCTCGAAAAGGGGGGACTTTCCTTCAGTGACTTCGTTCGTAGAGGAGGAACCCTCTCACCCTTGACGATGTAGAGGAGGGAAATGGTTGCCAAAAACTTACCAGGGCCGATCGGCCGGACCGTTTCGCTAAGATCGCGGTTTATGGTCGTATTGTCCCGCTAGTCGGCGTGGCGATTAACAACAGTACCTACGTGCGGGTCCGAAGCCATCGTACGTACTACCCGGCGACAGAGCAATATACAGATTAACACGGACTGAACAATGTCTAAAATTCTTAAAGACCCCATAAAATCGATTGCCCTTTGGAAATCTGACAACTAGATGTTGTCGAAACGTTCTTGGAAAAATAATAAATTACCCATCGTAAAGAATGAATGAATTTTTGCCTGGCTCCGAGCCCGCTTTTATCTCGACGCACGTGAGAAAAATGCCACCAATATAGCAACTACAAAGTATTATCCGCTATCAATACGCCTCCTGCAGAGACAGAGGAAGAAAATGTATTGCTCGCTGACTGCACGTGGTTCAAATTAAAGGCGGATCCCTTATCTCTGGAGTATAAACACGCGTTCACTTGAGACTCCCTAATTCCGTAGTTCCTACGTGTCGAACGTATATTTCTAGCGATCTTCTTCGCCAGTTTCGACAGAGTCTCGTGGCTCGCGACAGCTAAGGACAGAAGGACAGAGAGTGTTTAGAGTAGTGCAGACGAAAGGTTTGCCTGCCATATGACACCGAGGAAGGGACCGCGGGATCCTCGACCAAAGGAAAGTCAGGCTCGCTGCGATGTTCGGGCTCTTCCCAGCCGATGTTGGTAAAGTCCCGCACCATCAAAGGAATGGCTCATCCACATGGGGTAAACAACTGTAGTGGTGCATCCCTGTCCCTCACACCACCACGACTTGTTGTCGTCCTTACAATTGGGGGGGTCAAGTAGTTTAAAGAAGCAAGACAAGGTGGTAATAAACGAAGAGTGTCCCACAGACCTTTCCAATGTATATACCTACGCCTACGGTTCGAAATGTCTACGGGACTCACGGAAGTATCACGTTATAACCTATACCACGGATTTATTCGAGTTTACCCTATGTTTGTTTTAACATGATACCGATTTCACGACCTTTCTACTTTCCAAACTGGTAAGATGTCTTGCGGGGGGGGGGGGGGGGGGCAGGAAGGAGGTAAAATCAAACACATGGAGGGAAAAACTGTACGGGCTGCCTTGTCTGCCATACCTGGTACGGGGTACCAGGTGGCAACTCTTTGACACGCGTCGGTGGACAATCACTCTGTATTGGTAAACAGGATGACTCGGAGGGTTCAGCTGTATGTTTATTTAGCTAACTATGTATCACACCATCTTTACGACTGCGGAGTGGGCTAAGTTAAGCACAGTAGTTGGTGAAGAAAGACACAATGGTACTTTCGACCCCTCCGCATGCGTCATTCGTGCGCGCTCAGCCTGCTCAGCGTATACGCATTCAGGTCTGGACCCGGCTTAAAAGGGAAACGAGCGTGCTCCCAAACCGTCACGGCTCCGGGATCTTCAAATCCAAGTCCCACAAAACAACCGAAGGGAGATGGATCATCCTCTTCATCATCATCCGAATTCAATCTTGCCCAAATACCAATAAGGAGGAAATTAAAAAGGAAGCATAAAACCACAACGACCACGTCGTCAAGTCGCCCGGTGGAGAAAAAGAGGGGAGTAACAACAAAATTGGGATCGGCGGAAATGGAGGTGTCCACCGATAGCTTTGAGGCAACTAAAGATATCCAGGTGTCAGTAGAAGTTCACCACCCACCTGGACAAACCGGTTCTACACCAACTGTCCCTAAACCAACCGCCCCAACCGTCCTCGTAGCCCACAACGAAGGGAGATCGAAATAATGCAAAAGGATTGGGACGAGATCATGGAAATCACCGAAAGCGTAGAGGTGCCGAGGAGTCACGTTTACAGAGAGCCTCCCAAAATAAATTCTAGTAACAGTAGTAGCAGTAAGAGGAATAGTCCACCAATGAGAGGTAGGAAGTACTGTACAAGAGATTCCAGCGGAACTCTGACCGTACCAATATCTCCAATAACAATAAGAAAAGATTCGAACAATAAATTCAAAACATTTACTGGTCCACCCCGACAGCAAGTATCATCACGACGACAGGGACCAACGCGACAACGAGTGTTACCAAGGATAGCTAACCAAGAATCAATTCAAAGCAGAGTCAAGGAGATTGGAGACCACTTATGGATGAGAAGGAAAACTGCAGGAATTATCTTCCGGCATTCCTGAACTGTGTGTCCTACTTTTCGACAATGATCGCAATACTTTGATTGCCAACTAATTTGAGCTATTTGTCCTACTGGGAATTTACTGCTACAATCGCTCGTTGAGTGCCCATACCCTAAGCAATTAGTGGACTGCGCGGAGAGCGATAATCCTTCCGCGCATTTATTCCTTAATATATTTTCCTGGCATTCGGCCTCTGCCTTGATAGCGGCGCTAATGGCAGTGTCTAGGTCGGCGAATTCGAAATATTTCATTGCAATGTTTAATTTATAGGAGAATTCCAGAGACTCGACTGCTATAATCTATAGTGGCTTCATTCGGCATCTGAGCGATTTTCGACGTTTCTCCATATAACTGGATTGAAGAATGCAGTGGTGCGAAACGGGAATTAAGGACTTTAATTACTTCATCTATAGTATTAGAATCACCGCTGAGTATGGCTCGAGAGGCTTGCCTGAACAATTTGCATTTAATTAGCTGTACTAACCCGTACTCAGCGTTCGGCGCGACCATATTTTTCGCGTTCCTACAGCATTTCGAGAATTGGTATATTTAAATATTTTGCTCGTCGAAAGCCGGAACCATGTCCGCGGCATCGCGAATTCTAGTATGCGGTTGGCTTGCACTATCCTGACTAATCTGTAGGCGTTGTAATTATTCTATAACTGCATCTACGTGAGTTGGGGCACTAGCGGTTGCTCCGTCGTTAGGCATGTTTGACCTCTTTTAACGCGCCTGACTTAGTAATAAAGAAGGAGTCTTGTTCTTCGCTAGGAGAGTGTATCTCCTTTGCCACACGTTTGTGGTTTAAAAGCAATATCAATCCCACCGCTGTCACCAAAAATGATCTACCTGTAACGTTCTCGAATGAGACGTTGCCGTTAGTTACAGAGGATTTCACAAGTACAGCTGTTTACCTGTGAAATTGTGGGATTGGTTCGGGTGGCGTGCGATAAAGAAATGAATTTCACGAAACGAGAGCCCTTCTTTTTAACAATAAGTAACACAATCGTTTATTCAAAGAAATGGTTGACCCTAGGTCGGCGCAACGGAATATAATGTTGACGAAAAATGACGCTTAGTCGATAATAAGAATTAAGCCGTTAATTAATATAGAAAATATAGTATATAGGTACGATACTAAATCGCTAATTGAACATGAGTCTCGACACGAAGTCGGTATATTGTATAATACAAGAATTGACGCCTTGGTCGATTTAGAATGTTTAAGTTGAGTGATTGAGAGGCTTCCTGTTGCCTTTCAGCTGGCCCACGCTTTCTAGGATGGAAGCTGAGAAGCTAACTAAAGCTGCCTCAGTTGTAGATACCACGTGGCTCTGGAGCTAATTAAAGCTGCCAAAGACGGAAGTCGAGGAGCTAACTAAAGCTGTCGCAGATGGAAGCCAGGTAACCGGTTAGGGCGTTCCCAGATGGAAGCCAAGGAGCTAACTAAAGCTGCCTCAGATGGAAGCCGGGATGCTTAGCTAAGCAACCCAGTTGTTAATTTCACGTGGCTCAGGAGCTAACTAAAGCTGCCTGAGATGGAAGCGAGGAGCTAATGAAAGCTGCCTCGTATGCTGACGATTCGGAGACTCGGAGTATGTGGATTGGATTGAATGTAGAGAGATAGATCTCGCCAAGGTGCCGGTTCAAGCGCCTCGGAGAGAGTGTGAAGGAGTTGAACGCTGAATGATCTCTGCTGGCTGCTGCTGGCGGGCCCATATTTGTACTCATCCGTGGAACTTGGCCCGCACCGATCACTCGCTGCGCGATCTCGCGCACCAATCGGATTTCACATCGTGTTCGCGCCACTCGCGTACTACACTCGATTTATTCGGCGTCCGGTTGATCGTACGTCCTACGCACGCGCACTCGATCCGCCCGCAGTTCGCACTCGGTTCACTGGCTCGGTTGAATGATACTGCGCAAGCGTTTGCGTCCTTAATATTAATATTGCAACTTAGATATAATCAAAACAACAATTTATATGATATAAAAAAGGAAAAATTTACGGCGGTTGGTAGCGGCACGTTACACGCTAATAAGCATCGTATGTTGAAATAATAATGAATTTATGAATCGTGTAGTGAAACAGACTTGAGAAATGGCAGAATGAGGCTTCAAGGATTCTCCGTCACCGGCGCTGATGGTATATTCGCGCCATGTATCATCAGAACCGGTGGAAGTCCAAGCTAGCTGATAAATGTAGGAAAGGCATAGTTGCCGATACGTATTGAGAGTCGTATCGCGCTGTTGCCGCATTTCCCCTATCACTATTTTGGCGTCAGGGAAGCTTGAATGAATCACGGCGAAGCGGCTGGAGATTACAGAGATGGGCAAATATAATATCTGGATAATCTCAAATAAAAGATACTTTATGTTTATCCGTTATGAACCGAAGTGAATTCATTCGACGGCGAAAGATAATTTTTTTATTCGAAGAAGAATAATTTGTTTATTCGAACCGTCGAGTAAGGTTTTCATCTTTATCCGTAGTTTATTCAAATAAAAAACGATGATATACCAAAGCAACCATAGCAACTTATATTATACGTCGTTTTTTGAAAGAATATTAGCTACAGTAAATTGTCGCTCTAAGATTACCAGATTTAGTTCGTTGTACGTATGATCATCATTCGCCGTCACGAAAAAGAAATGAATCGCGCTACAATGTTGCGACGTTGCGAGGGCCTCGTCGCCACGTCGATGAGACGGACTCCTCCGTCGTCCTTTGTTTTTTAAGAAACACGCTTTTGTATAACATAGGACACGTCAGCGTGTCGTATTCCCGAGAATAGAGCGTACAGATACGGACAAAGTTACTCGTGGACTCTGAGAAATATTGTATCCTTACATATATTTATACGTATTCGCAGTTTTAAGTTCTAAATGTAAATGTCTATTGCAATTTAGCTATAAGTTTTGTTTTGTAATATTAAAAGTTTAGAGGTAGTAGTTTAATGTTGATAATATTTATTTGCTATTATTTAGTGATACTATTTATTTACCGAGTGTAAAATAAAACACATTCAGCTATAGTCTTCAAATAATAAGGTAAGTATATACATTACAAATTAAATCAAAGGACCATTGTCAGTTCTAATAATTTGCTGTGCTTTTTAATAAAAGTTACATGTGAATTTTTACTAGATAATATATACATCTCAGCAAATTCTCATAAAATATTTAAATTCGGATAAAACATAAAAATCTTTTGACTTTCTTTACCCACAGAATGTCGAAAAACTCTCAGAAGCGCAGAATAGAAAGAGAAAACTAAATCAGTCAAAAGAAAATGAATTTTCTGCAAGTCTAATGAGTTCATTTTTTCAAAAGAAATGTGAGCCAAATATGCAAAATGAAGAACGTAAAAACACCGAAGGAGAAGAATATGTTGAAATCGATACAATTACTTTTGAAGAGGAAGAGGAAGAACGTGATGATAATCGACCTAAAAATGTAAATACTGACGACAAATCTTCATTTGAAGATAGTGAAAATGAAGCAGCAGTTACACCACAACAAGAGTTGATAGTTGAAAGTAGAAATACTGAAATTTCTAATTCTTCTGATCCTGCATTATGGCCCTCAAAAATGACAAATTTAATACGTGATGTAATAATAGTGCAAGATCCCATATTGCCGCAAGGTCCAGATTATCGATTTCCTCTGAATAATGAAAAAATTCATTTTACCATAAAATACTGTCATCGAATATTATCAAATGGAGAAGTGTCGAAGGGACGTTGGTTGCTCTATTCCGAATCAGCAGACAAAGTTTTTTGTTTGTGTTCCAAATTATTTAACCCGTTAAGTTCTTTCAAATTAAGGTCAGAAGGAATTAATAATTGGAAACATATGAGCGAGTATTTAAAATCACATCAGTCATCCACAGATCATTTTAAAACATGTAAAATGTGGCTTTTGGCACCAAGCAATATTCGGAAAGTTTGTGGTATTGATAAACAGTTGCAGGAACAAGTGATTAAAGAACAAAATTATTGGAGGGCAGTTCTTGAAAGGTTAATCACTATTACTGTTTAAACTGAGGCCTAGTGGAGGCGGTGTGGATCGTCGCTGGGACTGGCCAGAGAAGAGATGCACTCCAAAGAATGGTGACGGCACGTTTATTGGCCGAAGTGGGCGTCGTTGTAACAATGGATATACAGCACGCAGAGATATAAGACGAACAAACACTACTCACAAGACACGCACTTATCACAAAACAGAAATATATACACAATATATACAGGGCGCTGGGCGCGATGGCTCGAAGGGCCGTGTTAACAAGGGTTCAAAACCGGTGGGTCGCTGGGCGACAAAGATTGTGCGTGATCGTGCGTGCGAGAGCGTATATTGTTGTTCGAAGGTATTCGAGGAACTAACGGTCGGATTCCGGGAGGCCAACGTTCGTACCGTGCAAAAACGGGTGACGCGCGTAACCGTCTTGACGAACGGTGCGTCACCGTGTTGACACGCTCTCGCACGCACATTTAAATTCGCGCACCAGCTGAGCGCTGGAGTTCGGCAGCAACATTCCGCCCGCCTCGGCCCGGAGGCCCGGGCCGACCTTGGCGGACGCCGCCACAGGGCGTCCGCCCGCCGTGACAAGCAATGACGCGACAAGGTGGACCGGAGTGGCGCGGTACATTGGTGGCGGTGGTCTACATGTGTTATTTACGTCGTGGCCACGTCAGCACGCGCGGGGGGGGGGGGGGCACGGAAGGAGCACGACGCGAGTGATCGGACGCATGGATTCGTCCTGTGCGGTGCGCACCGTCACCACTCGGACGCGGCCGTCCAGACCAGGATGGACGCGCGAAACGCGGCCGAGTCGCCACTGCGCCGGCGGAGTGTCGTCGCCCTTGAGGACAACGACATCGCCAACACAGAGGCTTCTCTCGGGGCTGGTCCACTTACGCCGCGGCTGAAGGGAGTGGAGGTAGTCCGCGTGCCATCGCCTCCAGAAGTGGTCACGCATCCGCTGGACGATCTGCCATCGGGCCCTGAGCGACGCAGGACCGGTCGCCGACGCTAACGGGGGCAACGCCAACGGAGGCGCGCCGGTCACGAAATGAGCTGGAGTGAGCGCGAGGTCGTCGTCGTCGCCCGGCGTAGGGACGAGCGGTCGCGAGTTGAGGCATGCCTCGACCATGCAGAAAACCGTCGTCAGCTCCTCGTATGAAAGGGTGTGGTCTCGTACGACCCGGTGCAGGTGGTGTTTCGCGCTCCTCACTCCTGCCTCCCACAGTCCTCCGAAATGCGGCGCAGCTGGAGGAATGAAACTCCACCGAATTTCCTCGGTGTCGGAGAATGCAGCGAGGTCCGGCGAGCCCACCGCGCCGCGGATCGCGGCGCCTCTGAAATTCGTCCCGTTATCGCTGTACACGCGTCGAGGGCGGCCGCGTCGGGAGACGAACCGCTGAAACGCGGCGAGGAAAATCGCGGAGGTGTAATCCGACACCAGCTCCAGGTGCACGGCCCGCGTCGACATGCACACAAACAGGGCGATATATGCCTTATGGGCCTTATACCCGCGTCCCTTGGCCGGTCGTGCCATTATCGGACCCGCGTAGTCCACGCCGGTGTTCTCGAAGGGACGGGACGGTGAGACTCGCGCAGCGGGGAGGTCCGCCATGATCTGCGTCCCGGCTGTGGCCCGGAACCGGGCGCATACCGTGCACCGGTGCACGATCGCGCGAACTTCCTCCCTCGCGCGCAGCACCCAGTAGCTATTCCTCAGAACGCTGAGGGTGAGCTGGGGCCCACCGTGCAACGCCCTGAGGTGCGCGTGCCCGATGATCGGGTGCGGCACATAGTGCGCCGGAAGCACCACCGGGTGCCGAGCGTCGTAAGGGAGGGGGGCATTCTGCAACCTTCCCCCCACGCGAATCAAGCCGTTCTCGTCCACGAACGGGACCAGCTGACGGAGCGGGCTGGCCCTTCGTACGGATTTTCCAGTTTTAATCGCGGCGATGTCGTCCGCGGAGCCATCGGAGCCACCAGATGCGTGCCCGCTGCACCTCCGACAGTCGCGACCCCCCACCCCCCGTGGTCCCCCGACGACACAGCCGCGCGAAAGTGAAGATGCGCGCCGTGATTCGGAGGAGTCGCGGCCACGATGAGACGCTGGTCGGCAGCGGGTCGAATGGGCAGTGCGCGGGCGACGCGGTGACGTGGGTCACGGTGCGTCGCACTTCGTCCTCTATTGGCCGCGAGTCCTCCGACGGACACGCCGGCCACTCGGATGGTGCCAGCGGGAGCCACTTCGGCCCCTTCCACCATAGTTCATGGAGAAGCAGGTCGCGAGGGTGCATGCCTCGCGAGGCGCAATCGGCCGGGTTGTCATGCGTCGGAACGTGACGCCACGCGGCTGCCGGCAGCGATGCCTGAATTTCGGAGACGCAGTTCGCGACGAACACATTCCAGTGGGAGGGGTGACGTTGTAGCCACGCAAGCACCACGCGAGAGTCCGTCCAGGCGTGCGTCGTCGAGAGGGGCCAGGGGGTTTCCGATTGTATTCGCCGGAGGAGGCGCGCTAGGAGGACGGCGGCGCTCAACTTGAGTCGCGGGATGCTCATGGTCTGGACCGGCGCGACCTTCGTTTTGGCGGCAAGGAGGGTGACGTGCGCCGGCTCCCCGTGTCGGCGAACGATCCTGGAGTACACGACCGCGCCGTAGGCCCTGGAGGACGCGTCGGCGAAACCGTGCAGCCCGCAGGCTGCGATGGAGGCGTCGTGTCCGCACCAGCGGGGGATGCGCAGCGACTCCAGAAGGGGAAGAGACGAGACGTGATCCTGCCATTCCCGCAGCACATCCAGCGGAAGCGGAGCATCCCAGTCCGCGCCTCGCAGCCACAAGTCCTGTAACAATATTTTTGCGACCACCACCGCGGGCGATATCCAGCCGAGCGGGTCGTACAGCCGCGCGGCCACCGACAGGATGGTGCGCTTCGTTGTCGCGGGAGCGGAAGGGGGGCCAATCAGGTAACGGAACGCGTCCGTCTGGGGGAGCCAGTGGATTCCCAGAACCGATTGTACATCCGAGTCCTCCGGGGCACAGCGTACGGGCGACTCGGGTGTAGCCGAAGTCGCGCATTCCGGAAGCAACGACGGGTGATTGGCCGCCCACTTCCGTAACACAAACCCTCCCCGCGCAAGCAAAGCGCAGAGCTCGTCGCGATCCGCGAGCGCCGACGAAACCTCGTCCGCCCCAAATAGCACGTCGTCGACATAGAACTGAGTCTCGAGGATTCGTCGCCCTCGCGGATATCGCTCTCCTTCGTCGGCGGCCAGCTGCTGTAGGATACGCAGGGATAGATAGGGCGCGGAGGCGGTGCCGTAAGTGACGGTTCGGAGCCGAAATGAGGTGGGCGCGCTATCAGGGCGACGGTGCCACAGGATGCACTGGAGGTTCGCGTCGCTCGGGTGCACGAGGATTTGCCGGTACATTTTCTCGATATCGGCCTTGAGGGCGAAGCGAGGGAGGCGCCATTAGAGAAGGACGGTCATGATGTCGCGCTGAAGTTTCGGGCCGATCATCATGTGGTCATTGAGGGAAGTTCCGTTTGACGTCGGGCTCGAGGCATTAAACACCACGTGTAACTTTGATGCCGCGCCCGGAGCCCGCTTTACGACCGCGTGGTGAGGTAAATACACCAGCCGGGGCGTCGCGCCGGCCCTCCGAGGGCCCTCGACCTCCTCCATGTGCCCGAGCGCTTCATACTCCGCGAGGAAGTCGTGATATGCCTTCTCCAGCGGCGCGTCCCTCGCGAGGCGCCGGTCGAGGGAAGGCAAGAGCGCGGTCGCGCGCGGCAACGAATCGCCGATATCGAGTGGATGTCCGGCCTTCAGGGGAAATCGGACGATGTACCGACCGTCCGCCCGCCGTGAGTGCGTGCTCGCGAAATGTTGTTCGCAGCGTTCGTCGTCTGGGGCGAGGGTCGCTGGCACGGCTACCTCTTCGACCTCCCAGAACTTCCGGAGCAACGCGTCTATGTTTTCGGCCGGGGCCACGGTCTGCGCCGTGACGTGGTGCAACACACCGGCGGCGGGCGAAGGGCCGGTCGGACCAGAGAGGACCCACCCGAAAATGGTTTGTTGCGCGATCAGGGCCGACGGGGTGCCGCGACTAGGGCTCTAACGAATATTCGAATAATCTATGTATTCGAATATTCGAATACCACAGAATTCGAATATTCGAATACCACAGAATTCGAATAATTTCTTCGAATATTCGAACTTCGAACCTTCGAATATTCGAACTTCGAACCTTCGAACCTTCGAACTTCGAACCTTCGAATATTCGAATATTCGGATCTTTCGAAGTTATGATTGCACCGAATACCAATCTGAACATGAGATATTTATTCACAGTTTATCGTGAAATTCTTTTCATATTGGCCTTTACAATTATTTGTTTCTCAATCGATAAATTTTTAACTTTATGTATTGTTATGTAATGTAATCAATGTAAATGACGGTTAGTGGTTCGAGAAAACTGAATTTCATTTTCGTAGTTCTTACACAAAAAACGATTTTCAGATTCGTATTCAACGCATAAAAATGTACAAGAAACATTATGATTCAACATTTAAATATTTTAAATACCCTAGGTCCCTAAATTTAAATAGAATTTATACTTTTCGTTGCAAAATTCATAGAACCAATGATTAATAAAATTCCAAATTTATCGTTTGAAAAACAAATAATTGTAAAGGCCAATATGAAAAGAATTTCACGATAAACTGTGAACAAATATTTCATGTTCAGATTCCTATTCGGTACAATCAGAAATTCGATTGAGCAGAATATTCGAACGTTCGAATATTCGAAGTTTCAAAGTTCGAATATTCGAAGTTTCAAAGTTCGAATATTCGAATATTCGAAGAAATTATTCGTATTCGAAATTATTCGAATTATTCGAATATTCGAATAGTCGAATAATTACAGCTCTAGCCGCGACGCAGTCCGGGGAGCAGAAGGGCTCCGAAATAATCAGCGCCGACGATCAGGTCAATCGGACGACGTGCTGACGGATCGGGACCCGCGAAAGTCAGGCCATCGAAATCGTTCCGCTGCGTGGTCGGAGTCCACTCTGGCACGTATGAGGACACCTTGGGCACAACGTGGGCGGTGATGGTGATGGCCGCTGGAGGAGCTCCAGCAAGCGGCGCCAAGGTCAACCTCACCTGCGACTGCGAGGTTCCCAATTTGCCATCCAGAGCGCCGATGAAATTGGTCACGTGCGGGTGTCGGGGAAGTCGCAGAGTCTGGACCACTGATTCCGACACGAGGGACACCTGTGCCCCTTGGTCCAGTAGCGCGCGGATGGTCAGCAAGTCGCCGCCCGATGACCGAACGCCGACGATCGCGGTGGCCAGCACCACTGGCGCTCCATCCGTAGACGCGGGCGACGCGATGGAATTTCAGGCGGCTGTGGGGGCCGGGTTACCGCTGGCTGCCGGGCCCGCAGCAACAACGTCGGTACCGAGTGCCGTGTCGGAGGTCGATGGATGGAGCAGCGAGTGATGCCGACGGCCGCACCGCGAACAAGTGGCCGCGACGGGGCAGGACGGGGCCATGTGGCCGGGCGCGAGACAATTGAAGCAGACGCGCTTGTCAGCCGCGAGTTCGCAGCGCTGCTCGAGTCTGAGGGCTTTGAACGCCGTGCATCGGTAAAGGGCATGTCGCGCCCGGCACACAGGACATTGAGATTTCGTCCCGTATGACGAAGAGTCTGGCGCAGGGTTGGTCGTGCAGACCCGAGCGACGGACCCGCGCGACGATTTTCCAGCCTGGCCTCGATCGGGTTTGGCGGCTTCCTTCACGAGTCGCGCGGCGTCAAGCGATTGAATTCGGGATTTCATAAATCTATCGAGCTGCGCGTAAGAAGGGGGGTCGGTGCTGACGCCAAGCGAGAGCTCCCACGCCTCTATCAGCTCGGGATCGAGCTTCATCGTCGTCAGAGCGACGATGACATCATCCCAGTGTTCGGTGGGGCGACCTAGGTTGGCGAGGAGAGAGAGCGCTCGATTGGTGGGGGCACGCAACCGCTGCAGCTCCGCGGCCGACGCGCCCGCCATCGGCGGCAGAGTGAGAATATCTCGCAGGTGTGCCGAGACGATCGCTCGTTTGTTTTCGAATTCCTGGGTCAACAGGGACCACGCGGTGCCGAAATTGGCCTCTGTAATGGTGATGTGAGCGATCGTCTCGGCCGCCTGTCCCTCCACCGCCGACTGCAGATACTGCAGCCGTGTCGCATTGCTGAGGGTCGCGTTCCCGATGACCAACGACGTAAACAAGTCGCGAAAACTCGGCCACTCCGTGTACGCACCTGAAAACTTCGGCAACGCGATATGCGGAAGGTGCGCCAGGCCTTTGCTGGATTCCCCGCTGGTCGGCTCCGACGTTCCCGAAGTTGGCGGCGTCTGGAATGGCCGGATGACCTCCCGCAGAAAGTCCCGCGCTGCCCAATACTCGTCCTCAGCCCGGACGAACTCCTCCTGCGCGACGAACGGGCACGCCGTCCTTTCGGCGTCCGGCAGCAGGAGCTCCAGCTCCAGGTTGAGGGCCTCGCACCGGGCCCACGTCTCGGTCAGCTTGGCCAGGCGGTCCTCGGCATTCTCCTCCGTGAACTTCGCCCTCCCCATCTTTTTGAAGTTCGCGAGGAGGCGAACTGATCCCTGGAGGAGCAGCCGAATCTCCTTCACCAACGACTGCCATCTTGGAGGTGATGTCGGGGTATCCTCGTTGTCTCCATTCCGGTTTGTTGGAGTCATCCTTCAAGGCGATCCGGCTCGAAGGACCAAAATGTTTAAACTGAGGCCTAGTGGAGGCGGTGTGGATCGTCGCTGGGACTGGCCAGAGAAGAGATGCACTCCAAAGAATGGTGACGGCACGTTTATTGGCCGAAGTGGGCGTCGTTGTAACAATGGATATACAGCACGCAGAGATATAAGACGAACAAACACTACTCACAAGACACGCACTTATCACAAAACAGAAATATATACACAATATATACAGGGCGCTGGGCGCGATGGCTCGAAGGGCCGTGTTAACAAGGGTTCAAAACCGGTGGGTCGCTGGGCGACAAAGATTGTGCGTGATCGTGCGTGCGGGAGCGTATATTGTTGTTCGAAGGTGTTCGAGGAACTAAGGGTCGGATTCCGGGAGGCCAACGTTCGTACCGTGCAAAAACGGGTGACGCGCGTAACCGTCTTGACGAACGGTGCGTCACCGTGTTGACACGCTCTCGCACGCACATTTAAATTCGCGCACCAGCTGAGTGCTGGAGTTCGGCAGCAACAATTACACTTTTTCTATCAAAAAATAATTTGGGGTTTCGGGGGACGTCTGACAGGCGTATGAGAAATAATAACGATAATTTTCTTGCTTTGGTTGAACATTTAAGCCAATATGATCCAATTATGATGGAGCACATTAAATGAGTACGTAATCAAAAAATACACAACCACTATTGTGGAAAAGATATCCAAAATGAATTGATTAATTTGCTTGGTGATCAAGTAAAAACGACTATTATTCATAGAGCTCAGCAAGTAAAATACTTTTCATTAATATGTGACTGTACACCAGATATAAGTCATACTGATCAATTATCGATTACAATCCGATTTGTAGATTTCGACCGGGGAAGCATTGTCCGATATTATTTTAGAAGAAATGGACAGGTGTAATTTTGACATGAAAAACTGTCGTGCCCAAGGCTGCGATAATGCTTCGAATATAGCCGGAAAAATAAGGGTGTAAGAAGTAGGATTAGCAAGTTATATCCGAGAGATCGGCGGCGTGCGGTCGGCGGGGGCTTTTGGGTTTGGAATTTATCCCCCCATCCCTCCCGCCGGGCGCTCGCCGCCGGCGCCTCCCGCCCCACAGCGAAGCTAATCTTCGCATGCCGCGAGAGGTGACCGTGGGGGGGGGGGGGGGGTTCGGTGGACCGGGATTATGCCCCGGGCCCGTTCCCTCCCGTGCAGTGCGTTTAGGGCGGCTGGCGGCACCGGAGGGCTGTGGGGGAGGCGAGCGGGGGCTCGCCGAACCTAGTAGAAGCAGCCGGGGATGAGGGGCGATGCTGGCGTGTAACCCGCAGCGTCGCCCCGGTGTTAGTTGGGAATCTCCCGGGGAGCTTCTCTCCCCCTTGGGAAAGTGCCTACTCTGGCAAACAAGTCGGGATACCGGGGCTCTTGAAGGGAGGTGTAGCGGATGTATCGCTTGTTTGCTCCCGCGCAAGAACGACCTCTTTCCTTGCCTGTTCTCCCAGCTCTAGGCGGTTACCGTGCAGGTTTTAGTTGGTTGGAGCCCAACATAACCCCCGCCCCCCCCCCAGGGCTGGGGTATCCGTTCTGGATTTCCTGCACGTTAAAAAAAAAAAGAAAAAAAAAGTTATATCCGAGAGCATTTTTTAACCCATGTGGCTGCCATTCGCTGAACTTAATTGTTGGAGATGCGGCGAAGAATTCAGTAAAATCAGTTTCCCTATTTGGAGTTCTACAACGTCTATAGGTTTTATTCAGCGCATCTACTAAAAGATGGGCAATTTTAAAAACGCACGTTACAAATTTGACCTTAAAGCAAGTATGTGAAACACGTTGGGAATATCGTATTCAGTGTGTAAAAGCAATCCGATACCAATTTAAAGAAATATGTGATGCTTTGTGCGATATGGCAGAGAAAGCAGAAGATCCACAAATTAGTTCGGAAGCAAAATCTTTAGAACTTTTTTTTACTGGTTATTCCTTTATCGTCGCTTTCATTGTTTGGTATGATGTTCTTTTTCAAGTAGGTCTTATTAGTAAAATGATACAATCAAAGAATTCAGACATAGCTAACTCTATAAACTTAAATGAAGGTTGCGCTCAATTTTTAAATGAATATAGAAATACAGGATTTGAAAGTGCATAAGCCATTGCAAGAGAAATAGCTGAACAACTTGAATTTGAGCCGATCTTTAAAGTACAGCGACTAAGAAAGAAGAAAACTCATTTTGATTACGAGGGAAAAGATGATGGACAAAAAAGTCCCGACATGTTATTTAAAACGGACGTGTTTCTTCCGTTAATTGATACAGCTGTGACGTCCCACTATTTTTCGCGCGGTTATATTTAGAATTTCCCCCAAATATCACTCCACAACTCCGCCAAAATCACTAAAACTCAACTCTTACCCCTTTCACCAAACAGCGGGCCATTCCGAAGATGTACCTTAGCGGTTCCCATCTCGAGATGGTCAACTATAAAATCCCCCTTCCCCTCTTCGCCCTACGAGGCACGATCTCCTCCGTCACATCTAATTATAAACAAGTTCCTCGTCCTAAAACCCCTCTTACCTCGAGACCACGTCTCAACCCTTCTCAACTACCCACCAAAAACAAAGCCACCCTCGCCCCTTCCAATCAAACCACGCAAAATCCATCCATTAGGTTGAGTACCCCTTTTCGGAAGCCCCAAATAAGAACCCCCTAATAATCTATTGCGACGCAGATTTCGCGCATGAGTCATCACCACGTTTCAATTATATAATGCATATTTTGCACCTGACTCATGGTGCATACCGTGCATACCCCTCATTCCCAAACACTGTATAAATACAAGGGCCCCAGGGGCCGTAGCCCTCTTCTACAGAATCTCTTCTACGGAAACTCTATTGTAGACGACCCATAACAACCAGTCGTGCATTTTAAACCACAAGTGTTAGACAATTGTAAGCTACTGTAACGTCCGATTGCCGGAGACAACTGAGCGTCACTGGTTCTCGAGAGGAGAGCGGCGTCCCCTCGAGTATAGGATAGGTGGGGGTTCGTTATTAGAGAGTAAAGGAGTGAAATCCAAACTTAAACTTCAATAATGGCTATTTATTCAATGATACTTATTCTTTACGATAACAAATTAATACTAATTACAGCTATGATTATAATATTTTTGGATTTTGTATTTTTATATATATATTGTTCGAGAAATGATTTAGTGGGCGCTGGTAGGATTTTGAGGTTAAGGTCGACGGTGAAAAGGTGCACACACAATCACAGCGATTAAAATAGAAATGCGTCTGTTTATTTAAAATAGTGCACAAAATGACTTTGCCGTGAGCACATGTTTTGAACATATGAATTGAGCCCCCGAACACCTGGATGACGGTTTAATGTCGCGAGGTACAGACATGTTGACGTGCGTGTAACGTTCTCGAACGAGACGTTGCCGTTAATTACAGGGGATTCTACAAGTAGAGCAGTTTACTCGTAGAATGGTGGGATTGGTTCGGGTGGCGTGCGATAAAGAAATTGTTGTGCCCAGGCAACGCCCAAGCACACGTATTATACACACCATTATACATTATACATATTATATTACTCTAGAACGTTTCGAGAAGTTTCTAAGCTAAATCAGTTGCGAGGCGAACACGAATCTACGAAATCAGCAAAAATGCGAGCGCTTCGCTATGACCATATACGGCAACGCGAAGCGACGGCACCACGCCCAATAAGCGAAATAAAAACCGATTTGCCGCCGCAAATCGGCAGACTCGAGATCCGACCCTCGACCGGGCAACACGGCTAAAACCTACTTGTACACCTCAGTCTAGTTTAAGTTGTTTCTGAATAAAGACTTAGTCTTTGAGTTTAAACACATTTGGTGCAGTTCACCCGGTGGATTCTCATCCTTTAATCGCTCCCGAACTCACGATTACGCCAGATCCCGTACCAGCCTTGCGAGCCATCACACAGGGCACAACAAAATTGGTGGCAGCGGTGGGATCTGCATCGTAAAAGTTTTACCGAGCCTTGACGCAACCGATCAATCGACACCGTCTGAGATTGAACTCTCTCAGACAAGATTATTGGATCATCGCTGTCGCATAGGCTGAAACAGGTTATCGTCGCTACCGAGGTAGCACAGAGGACCGAGGAACGGCCTTTGAGAAGACGTTCGACGCAGTCCGAACAACGACGAACCTAGTAACGAGTAAAATCAGCTTGTGAGTAAACGGGTGAATCAACCATCTACCAAACACCAATTCCATCTACGAGGATGCCACGGATCCGAGGACCGAGGCGCACGAGAGGACTTGGAGACCGAGGAACGTGTAGGAGCCGCACTTGAAGGACGGACGGAGAGCCGTACGAGGGAAGCAGCCGTCGAGGTACGCAGCGAACAGCTGTACGGATCGACCTTGCTGGGTCCAGTTTCATCTTATCACCGCCGTTGGTTCACGTACGAGAGGACGTCCGACCGAGCCGACGATATGTGCTTGCGAGCAGCATTGTGAGTAAATGAAGCGTATACCGAGTCGAAACAGAAAACGCGAGCGTAAATATTGTAAACCAGAGTCCTAAAGAAATCCAGAGACGGTACATGCATGTCTATAGAAGACGAACGCGCGAATCAATTCAAGCTTCCGGGTCAAAGGAGCTTGTCGAGATCATTCGAATCGTTTTTCAATAAGAAGTTAACCTTTTTACGAGAAGAACTAGACCTCCTACCTTCTATAGACCATCCAAGACCGTCCCGCCAAACACTTCGACCGCCGCCGTTAAAACTAAACGTTAGACAGAACGACGATTCAAGCGTAGAATCATCTCCGGAAAATTTTGTGACACCGAATAGAGACTACCCGATTTTGCTAGCGGACTTTAGTTTGTTGGACAGAGTAAATTCGGAAGGACAAGAAATGTCGTTGCTTGACGGAGCTAACCCCCCCCGGACTACCGGACGTAAAAAAATTGTCTACCGCGTTGTCACTAGTCGATAAATTCGTAGGGAAATCGTCAGACGAGCTTGCAGAATTTTTGAAGTCTTATGCGAGCGCCGCAGAGTTTGTCCCCGCAACGGAGTTACCGCGGTTCTTGAAAACGGTGATAGGAACGAAAATAAAAGGCAAAGCAGCCAAGGTACTAGAATACAAGGAAATAGAGAGTTTCGATAAATTGAAAGACATCTTAACATCCTTATTCGTGGATAAAAGGTCAATAGGAGCAGTTGGAGCGGAGTTTCACGCCTGTCACCAGCGAGATGGCGAGAGTGTAAAACTATTCGCGTGTAGAGTAGAAGAATTAGCAGGAGAGTTATCCGAGCTATCGGTAAAGCCAGGAAACAGCGACGAAGTAAATCACGCGTTGGTAGGATCAGCACAAGAACGCGCCTTAGATGTTTTTACTCTCGGGTTGAATGTAAAATTGAGGACAATTATAAGGTCTCGAAACTACGCAACGTTAAATGCAGCTATAGCCTCAGCAATAGAGGAGGAACAAGCGATGGGTCTAAACACCTCAAGAAATTTTAGAAAGTTCGATGATCAACCCAAGAGAAGGGAAGGGTCAAAAGTACCGCGTTGCGAACGCTGTAATAAATTAGGACATTTAGCGAGGAATTGCTATACGCGATTAAGCATGCCGCGAATAAACTATCCGACGCAACAGACGCACATAAAAAGGGAAGTTCAACGCGTCACAGTAGTCTGCCACTATTGTAAAAAACCGGGACACCAAATCAAGGAATGTAGGGCCAGAGAAAGAGCAAATGAACGAGAATATAGACCGCGCTATACAAATACGAATAATAGACGCGACGATTTTAGACAGAATTTTAGCAGAAACCCGAGCCGAGAATCGCCTAGCGGAAACCGAGATTACCCGAACGCGGGCCACGGAACAACCGACGATAGACAAACTAACGCAGGAGCCAGAGTGGATTCATACCGAGCGAATCTGGTAGTGACTTCCAAGACAGAGAATACCATTGAAATCGAAGCGCCGGAGCTAGTAAAAGAAAAAGCAAATTTGCTGGTCGACACCGGTGCCGACATTACGTTAATAAAGATAGGAAAGGTGTTGGGCGATGTGCACGCCCAAGACGAAGTAGTGTCCCTGCGAGGAATAGCTCCAATGGAAATCAAGACGCTATGTCTACAATTAAACATAAGGGTTGGAAATAAACTCGTAACGCATCCTTGCCGGTTGGTGAAAGACGACTTTCCTTTAGAAGCAGACGGAATCCTGAGACAAGATTTTATGACTAAGCACGACGTATGCATCCGAGCAAACCAAGGAATAGAATTGTACGGAATACGATTCCCTTACTCCGGAAGAGGAAACGTAACACTAAAACCGCGATCAGAAACAATTCTCTTTGCCAGAACGACAAGTATAGGAGAAGGAATAGTAGAAGGACAGCAGATCAAGCCAGGAATACTCATAGGGAACTCATTAACGATAGGCAAAGACGGAAAATGCGTAATAAGCGTAATGAACACCACAGCGAACGAAGTCCTTATCAGTACGCCGACTGTGACGTTAGAACCACTGACGAGTGATGACATTGACCCGACGGACGCGACCTGCGACAAGGAGCGCGACGCGCCGACATATATGGTACACGCCGTACACGGAAAAAATAGAATGCAAATCTTGCGCGAAAGCCTCAGGACCGAACACCTAAATGGCGAAGAAGAAACAAGCTTACTTGGACTTTGCGAAAAATACAACGAAATATTCGGATTAGAGGGAGACAAACTCGGATACTCCACAAAAGCGGAACATTCAATTACCCTAACCCAAGGTACCAAACCTATATACGTGAAGCCGTATAGATTGCCTCAAGCGCATACGGATGAAGTGGATAGACAAGTTCAAGAAATGGTAAAGGAAGGAATAATTGGACCAAGCGCTAGCCAATGGAACGCTCCCTTGCTAGTAGTCCCGAAAAAACCAGACGCTACAGGTAAACGCAGACTAAGAGTAGTGGTGGATTTTAGGAAGGTAAATGACGCTACAATAGGCGATTCATACCCCTTACCCAACATAACAGATATTCTAGACCAATTAGGCGGAGCGAAATACTTTTCAACCTTAGATTTGGCGTCAGGATTCCATCAAATAGCCATGAAAAAGGAAGACCGCGAAAAAACCGCGTTCTCGACGCCATACGGCCATTTTGAGTATAATAGAATGCCATTCGGGCTTAAAAACGCACCCGCGTCCTTTCAAAGATTAATGAACACCGTGCTGTCAGGCCTACAAGGAATAAAATGTTTCGTATATTTAGACGATATAGTCGTTTACGGACGCTCGTTAAAGGAGCACCAAGAGAGACTGGAACTCGTGTTTGAACGCGTACGAGAGAGTGGCCTAAAACTTCAACCCAACAAGTGTGAATTCTACGCAAGGAAACAATATACTTAGGACACATAATAACCGAAAACGGCATCAAACCAGACCCGTCAAAATTAGATGCCGTCCGAAACTTCCCAATACCCAAAGGAGTCAAAGACGTACAATCCTTCCTAGGCTTAGCTGGATATTACAGGAGATTTATAGACCATTTCTCACAAATCGCGAAACCACTAACACAACTATTGAAGAAAGACCAAACATTCAGATGGACCGCACAGGAGCAAGAAGCCCTCGAGATTCTAAAGGAAAAACTAACGACAGCACCGATATTACAATATCCAGATTTTTCGAAACCGTTTGTTCTAACAACGGGCGCTTCCGGAAAAGCGATAGGAGCGGTACTATCGCAAGGAAAAATAGGACAAGACTTGCCGATAGCATATGCGAGCAGGGTATTAAACAAGGCGGAAGAGAATTACAGCACAATCGAAAAAGAACTGCTAGCTATCGTATGGGCGACGCAACATTTCAGACCATACGTATACGGTACCAAATTCAAAATCGTGACGGACCACAAGCCACTTACATGGCTTTTTAACGTAAAGGACCCCGGTTCTAGATTAATGAGATGGAAGTTGAAATTAGCAGAATACGATTATAGCATAGAGTATAAGACGGGAAAAACGAATAAGAACGCGGACGCCCTCAGCAGAATGTTCGCGATAACGCGAGGAGCGAAACAAAAGATCAGCAGCGAAATAGTAGCCGACGCCAGTGAAGGCGCCAGCGAAGAAGAGGAGCCCCGGTCAGAAGAAAAAACGAGCGATGGAATATATACGGAGGACGATAAAAACCGACTACTGCGCGAATTCCATGACACACCCTTGGGAGGACACTTAGGGGTAAAGCGGACCCTAGAACGTATAAAACTAACTCATTCATGGCCAGGAATACGACAAGACGTAGAAAAATACATCTCCAGGTGTGAAAAATGTCAGAAAAACAAACTATCAAGAATAACCAAAGCTCCCATGGTAATTACAGACACTCCCACGGAACCATTCGAGAAATGTGCACTAGACATTAGGGTGGGCCGAAAAACCCAAATTTTCGAAACTCGAAACGGCGTAGTGCGGAAAAGTTGCCGTTGGGGAAGACAAATTGAGGCCAAAAAGAAATTTTGAAATCGGTCAATATTTGACCCTCGCGCATCGCCGTCAAAGTTTTTAATTTTTGACCGAGTTTGGCGACTTTCGTATATTTTCTTAAAATTGTCTATATTTCACTGTTGAACATCACAAAGTATTATTTCAGCACATAAATACATACAATTCTTTAGCTGCGCAGCTCTTGGCTCGAGTTAAATACCTAACGCGACTCAGAACTCACCACGGGAAGGTGGCTGCACCTCGAGTTCCACCCACGCCCTTCCCAACCAACCAACCACATAAGGCATACATACTACTTATTGTCGATATCTTTCACGACTTTTACTTCTTCACGTTGAATTGTGCCTTGTTTGTGAAGGAAGGCATGATTTCCCTGGACATCAACGTGGTCCGGATAAAACCATCTCTGTTTTTATACCCAACAACTGTTCCTGCTGCTTCCGTCACTAACTTAACACAGCGCTCAACTGATTGGGTATGGCAAGGAAAGTTCCTGATATCCCAGTCTGGCGTAACTCCAGATTCTATTAGTGATGTAATGTGTTCAGTTGAGACATGACGTAAAAGAGGTGGTGAAGAGTTAATGGAGCTCCAGTCGATAATTTCTGAATAATCTGTCGCAGCAAAGTTGATTTTTGGAATGAAGAAGTCACGAACCGGCTTTTTTTTATTCAGAGGTGATTTTCTTGCCTCGGTGATTCTTTTTAGGCCAAGTTCTCTAATATTTCTTCTTTCATCCATCGCCATTGCCAAGAGCAAGTTTTCAGGATGTGCAAAGAACCCGTTGCGTTGGATGACAGGATCCAAAATTTGGAGGAGGTTTTCAGGTAAGTATCTTGATGTTTCAATAACCTTGAACACATGTTTGGGACCGTCTATGATGGAACTATTCTTCTTTATGGCAAACCATGCAGGCATATAACATGCAAGTACAAAATTCACTACCTGTATCAGTTCATTAGAAGGATTGACCGTTGATAAATATAACCTCAGATTTCGATTTGCAGCTGTCAGCCACCGGGAATGACACAGCGGCCCAGGATCTGAGACAGTTAAATCTGGAGGACAGAATCCTGACTTGATAGCTGAAGCTATATTCAGAAGATATTTCTGATCCTTACTAAATTGTTTCAGATCTTTCTCATCAATAGATGGAATGTCGCAATCAATACTCTCAAATTTAACAACAGGTAAGTTTTCGCAGCTCAAAAGACACTTCCCAATAGGACCACAAAACGATTTTGGACCTGCAGTTTGACCATCTAAATGTTCAAATAATTGTCTGAATGGAAGCTCATTGAAGTGCAACATGCATATAATCCATTGGAGTGGTCTTTTAAGAATCATTTCAATATTGTGAATTATACCATTCTTCCATCCAGTATTAGTTGCTGTTCCATCACAACCAACAACATCTAAGTCTCCAAGGGAGATTTTTAATTCCTTTAGATGTGAGATAACACTATCAGTAATATTTCTCGCAGAACTTGACCTTGGACAAACATGACTGATATAGTTAGATCCCGGCTCTTGAATTAATGAAATATGTTCTTCTTTCACTCTTCTGCGAAAATTCTTCGAGTGCATTGTTTCAACAACCAAAGTTTCATCTTTTCTGCCATCAAAATATAAACCTCGAAGAATTATATCAGCACTATCCTGTAAGCTTGATCTCAAACGTTCCTTTTCTCTCCTTACTTTATTTTTGTCAATAACAAGTGACTTGTCAGATTCATTTATAATCCCTACATCTTTCAGAATACTCGAAGCGATTGCCGCAGTTGCCCTGTCAGGAATACCATACCTGTCGCTTACTAAAGCAGTCGACTTGAGTTCAATCCTCATCTGTGTACCTGATGATGGTTAATGCTTTTTCGAAGGGACAAAATTGTCATTTTCAGTCTCTTCTTCAGATTCAGGGCTTTGGTCTTTAACTTCTTCTGAGGTCTGTTCGAAAGAACTACCGTTCAGGGCTACGTCAAAACGAGACAGGCCTTGCTCTGCCCTCAGTAGTCTTTTGATTCGTTTTTCTGATTCTTTTTTGTCAACTTGTCCTATTCTTCCAAATCTTCCATTTCTTTGATCATACATAAATTTAATCTCAAGAAGTGGAATTTTCTTTGATCTCTCACAACAACAGTTAATAGAAATTTTACAAATACAATTTCGAATACTTTTTCCACAGATGCAGTTTAGAATCATTAGACACTTGCAGGATGCTACGTCGAAGAGTTTTGCAGCTTCCTCCTTGAATTTTTCAAGTTTATGCTTATAATTTTGTTTCTCTTTGTCCCTGCTATAAGATTTCCGCAAATTGTAGTATGAGCTGTGATATGATTTTATCTTGTGTACGATTGTTTTTTCTGTTATAGTGGGAATAGATGCTACATCATACAGAACCAAAATTTTTTGTGCAACTGCCTTAGCTACGGTAGAAAAACAGACGGTGTTATAGTTGGCACCTGAAGCCAGCTTAAAACGTTCTTCGAAACAACATTTCAAAACTTCTTCGTATGTAGGAAGTTGAGAAGTTGATAAATCCTTTGGATTACCAAAAATCGGACAGAAAAATGTTTTCCGGCTAATGTGTTTCTTTGGGACTTTCATCTTTTATTGATGGAAGAGCTTCAAGATCACAAAATATAGGAAGAAGTCAATACAAAATGATAAGATAAATGCTTTAAATACAAATGCAGACAATTTCTGTTATAAAAGAGCATAAGTGGTCGAGTAACGAAACAAAGAAGCTTTACTGACGCCGCTTTGCTGATTCTACCGCGATGATAGACGAAGGGAGAGGAGTGGGTCTGTTAAGCCAAGCCAAGAGCTTTGTGCCCAGAGTTGCCAGGAAACTCCTACACGTAGTGGAGGGCGCATACCTACCTTGGCGTCGATTGGTTTGACGTCACGGCGTCATCACGCGCATGCGTGGCGTGTTCCCTCTCCACTACGGTTAGGACTTCCTGGCAACCGTGTTTGTTTATGCCTAAAGAATTCAATAATATTGCCTAATTTATGTTGCGTACTGAGGTACGCCGTCGCACACCGAATTAACTTTGTGCGTAACTAATTAGATTGAAGTAAGTACGTTAGCAATTTCAATGCTAAAAATTCAATTTAATATAATTGCAATGTTGCTTTCGTAGCCCCTTACAGGATTGTGGTTTGCGTCGTGTTCGCCTTACGCCCAGTTGCGCCCCACATATTGTCTTCCGTCCGCGACAATACATGTGGAAAACACTATTTTACGTGTTTATGTGCTGAAATAATATTTTGTGAAGTTCAACAGTGAAATATAGACAATTTTAAGAAAATATACGGAAGTTGCCAAACTCGGTCAAAAATTAAAAACTTTGACGGCGATGCGCGAGGGTCAAATATTGACCGATTTCAAAATTTCTTTTTGGCCTCAATTTGTCTTCCCCAACGGCAACTTTTCCGCACTACGCCGTTTCGAGTTTCGAAAATTTGGGTTTTTCGGCCCACCCTACTAGACATAGTAGGACCCTTACCCGAGACAAGCAGACGAAACAAATACGTGCTCACCTTTAAAGACCTACTAACCAAATTCAGTAAAGCCATACCCCTCGAGAATCAAGAAGCAAACACTGTAGCAAAGGAATTCGTCACTAAGATAATTTGCGAATACGGTATACCGCAACGGGTATTGACCGATCAAGGAACCAATTTCCTAAGCCAGGTATTCAAAAACGTCTGCAAGTTGCTCAAAATCGAGAAAATTCAAACCACAGCCTACCACCCGCAGTCAAACGGAGCTCTAGAAAGAAGCCATCGTACACTAGCCGAATACTTAAAGAATTTTATCGCGGAAGACCAGACTGATTGGGACGAGTGGCTACCGTATGCAATGTTCACGTACAATACCACCCCGCATACGTCTACTAAATACACACCCTACGAACTCGTTTTCGGGAAACAAGCTACCCTGCCGACCTCACTAAACCAGACACCGCGATTAACGTATACTTATGACAAGTACGCCGAGGAGCTACGTGAGAGACTACGGTCTACTAATAACATTGCCCGCGAAACTATAGGAACCCATAAAGAAAAGTCTAAGACATATTACGATAAGAAAACCGCGGACAGGTCTTTCAAAATCGGAGATCAAGTGCTACTGCACGACGAGACAGTAAGACGCGGACGATCAAAAAAATTAACCCCCGCGTGGATAGGCCCCTACTCGATACAAGATACGCACGACAATAATAATTACACTATAAATAAAGGACGAAAAACGCGCCGCGTACACGCGAACCGGCTGAAACATTTTATAGAATAGGACAGGAATAGGGAGACGGTCGCAATAATGAAGGAGAGTAACGGCGCGTAACAATTATTTAAAGGAAAAGCAAGATATATTTATTAAAAAAAAAGGGGGGTTTTTATAATAAGTCAAAAGAAGCAAAGGGGGAAAAGGGGAACGTCACTCCCCGGCCGTAGAGCGAGCGGCCTCAAAAAGAGCCCATAACTTGTGACGCGGAGCGGGCTCCAAAAAATGATCTCCATAGCGCTCTAGAACAAAAACCAGACGCGAAACAATCAAAATAGATTTTGTACTTGTACTACAAACAACACCCAACTCGCGCTGGACCGTCCGGCCGTGGTGGTCAACCAGCGGTCATTTGATAGCTGGCCCACTGCACAAAGGCCTTCTATGTAGACTGCGCGGGGCCGAGGTTCTCACTCGTCCGGCAGTCGACTCCAACCTGTCCCCTCGACGGCCGAATACCGCCGAGTACCGCCGACCAACGCCGAATAGGCGTTGCTACCGCCGTGGTCACTAACCGACCAACGCGACCGATCCGAGCCGACACTCGCCGAGCATAGTCCATAAGATACCGCCTAGCGACTAGACCCTAAGACTTAGACTGTAAGCCGCCTAGTTAGTAGCACTAGTAATAAGCCGAATAGAATTAGGAAGTAAGCCGCCGCGTCGCGCGATACCGCGCGTTAGGAGAGCCGGGAGGCAGTTAAATAAACGAGAACGTTCATACCAGCACAAGCGGGAGTATTCATTTGACGGACCCTCGACACACCCGACTGAGTCGGCAAAAAGGATCGTTCCTCTGGTCCCCCCGTGCCCCGTGAAAGCGGGTCACAAATTGGCGCCCGAACAGGGACTCGAAGGAAGAGGAGTCGAATGAACACTCCCGTCGGCTGGGTATATCAGCTGTCAAAAGCGACCTTGATAGAAACTGCGAATTCCCTCGGAATCGAGTCCGAGGGCAACCTCGACCAACTCCGGCGACGCGTGGTCAACTCCATCCGTACGATGGGCAAAAACGACGCAGTGGAGGGAGGTTCCTCCACTAGTGCGGGAACCGAAACCGAACCCGCCAACGAAACGACAGTTCCACCGGGCACCCACAACAACACCCCCATGGACCGGGTCAGGAGATGGGGCGGCCACTATGACGGGGGAAAGGGAGCAGCCGAATTTCTCCAACGACTGGAGGATTTACAATACAGCTACCAGCTCACACCCGACCAGATATTACCGTGCCTCAGTGAGATATTAAAGGGACCAGCGTTGGGCTGGTACCGAGCCCAAAGGGCCGATTGGAAGTCGTGGGACGACTTCCTAACCGAGTTCCGAGGCTTCTTCATCTCCCTCGACGAAGACGAGCTCGAAGAGACCATTCACCAGCGGGTCCAACGGCGAGGAGAATCTGCGCGGGACTACGCAATGGCGCTGTTGGCACTAATCAACCAGCACGGCCAATTCGACGCCAAACGTAGGATGGGCAAGCTCTACCGAAATCTTCGCCCGGAATACCGAGAATACTTCCGGCGGGAGGACGTCACCACTCTCACCGAGCTGATGAAACGCACCGACGAATACGAGCGCCTCCACCCTGTCACCGGCCGGCGAACCAGTCCGAACCGTCCGTCTAGCCCTGACCGCCGTCACTCGAGCCCCGTCCGACGCTCGAACCCGAACCAAAGGAGGACGAACGTTGCCGAGGTCTCCGCCGCATACGACCGAGCCTCCTGCTGCTGGCGCACAGTGGGCCGGAATCACTTATTTGACGCCATTTTGGTGTTTTTTTTCAAGATATCGGAATGAAATTGACACCAAAAAATAGGATAAAATTTTTCCTATCTAATGATGTATAATTTAATATTTTTGACATTTGTTTATTTATTTATTTTTCATTTTTTTAAACCAAATTTTGAAAAAAAAAATTTGAAAACTATTCATTTGGTACTTTATTTAATGCCCTTTTCAGTGGTTTAAATCGAATGTTCGCAAAACTTTTCGTTTCCAAGTTATAAGGAAAAGTCGAAAAATAAAGGAATGCGGTCAAATATCGTTTTGTTTAAATTGAAGGCGAATCCTTTGCGCTAAACATCATCTTCTATTAGTAATTAATGTAAACAATTTATTAAAAAATAATTCTGAAAACAGTCAGTAAAATTGCGACATTTCTTAAAATTGACAAGGAATATCTTTCAAGTCCCAACGAGTCCCGTATTTTTACAAGGGGGAATCTTTTCAGTGCACCTTCCTCTATACAATCATGCAAGAATCACTTCCACCTTCGTCCGGTTTCGAGAAATATTTCGGTTTGAACTCATCAGCGTCGCGTCCTTTTCTTCACGTTCATGCGACGACATGTTTTTATAACACTTGAGTCCTACAAAATATCATAATGAAATTGGAACTGAAAATTAAAAAAATAATTCTCTTTCAATGATATATAACGTAATATGTACCAGTAAAGGACGGGCGTCCCTTCTTTCATTGGAGTATAAGTTCTGCAGCTTCTGGGTCTAATGTTTTCGGTTTTTTGTTGCTCGATTTTGTTCTTGCGGTAGACATGTATGGATCTGACGTTAAACGCAACCTGAAAAATGTATCTTCGTTTGTGGCGATCCTTGAATTTTTCCTGCTATTTCTATTTCTATATTTTTTGAAATCTTTGTGTCTCGTTTCCAGTGCCTCTTCAGATAACTGACCGATCGGAAGTAGTGCATTTTTCACTGTATCTGCTCCATGGATGAGTAATTTATGTACTGAAGCTGGCATATAATACCAGCCATAATTGTTTACAAAGCACCTTGCTGTCTCTAGCGCATATTTTTGAAATTTTGTAGGATCTATTTTCTGTGATGATGAAATTACTTGAAGTATTACATGAAACCGTTTTATTAATGTGACATCAATTTCAGTTATTTCTGCGGAAATTTCGGCGTTCGTAAAAAATCGTCGGGCAGTATTGCCATCGTTAGAGGACCCCCATCCTTGCTTTACAAAGTCAACGAGTAGTCCCAGTTTTTGTCTAAATAGCTGTTGAATTTTCTCCTTCCTTTCAGCTTTCAGCTTCTTCATTTCTGCTGTGGTTGCTGCCCATTTTTTTAAATGGCATATTGTAGGATACATGTAATAGGCATTCGAAACAACGAATCCATGCATGAAGGGATGAAATGCCAAAAGAATAATTGTCGGTGTTGCATGGTTTGGTTTCTACTAGTTCCAAGTTGTTCATTTCTAATGGCTTTGCGTTGCAAATATAGCAACGCATCGCAGATGTGGTACCCGTTGCGGTATTACATATTTTATTGTCAACCATTGTGAGCATCATAGCATATTCTATTTCAACATTGTTTATGGCATTGGATTTTAAGTTTTCTATTTCAGTCTTAATTGAATTTATTTCTGACTCTATAATCTCTACAGTTTCTTTTACGTAGTGAAATTTTATTGCCCGACAAAACCACGACGAAGAAGGGCGTGGATTTTCCCATAAAATTTCTAAAGTTAATTTGTTATGAAGCTTCAAGGGCACCAAACTGGAAACAAAGACAGTGTCTTCATTGATCTCACTATCAGTTTGGACCATTTGTTTGTATCTTGGTTGCCCTGAGGCTCCATCACAACCCCACTTGCAAGTAAGAATTAGTTTGGTATTATTTTCCGGTAGTGTCTTGAATGTTTTCAATATTCTTGATACTGTATGGTCCAGCAAACTTTGCAACTCCACTTTGGCTAAAGTTTCCCCGAATTCTATTGTATTCTTTGGGGGGTAACAATTTTGTTTTTCCTGTAATAGTTTAAAATAAGAGGGCCATTGGTTATTTCTACATTTTATTGCCTCGTTTCTAATTGTTATATATTGATTTTTTGATAGTTCAGCTGTGATAAAAATGTTTAAGGCTGTTTCTGTTGTAAACACTTTTCCTTTCCCTATTTTTTTTCCAATAAGTGCCTGAATATTGTCCCTGTATTTGTTTGTCATAAGACATTGAAGTAAGCGCGACTTTTCATGCATTCCACGAGTTATAAAACTCAAATTCGTGGCGTTCAATAATTCGTCTAAGGAGAAGTTATTGACTAAAGAACGAGCTCTTCGTAAACGTTCACTACTGCTACACCCTGACAATGTTTTTTTTCCTTTCCGTATTTGAACTACAGATGATCTTGAACTTGTTGCTACTGGTATTGAATGGCTTGTGGTTGGAATTTCAGTGAGTATTGCATTCGGGTAAACAAAATCTTTTTCTAACCATTCTTTATTACGTTTTAAAAATGAGGTTTTTTTATAATGAGACTGAACCCACCTATGCTTCAATTTCCAAGTAAATTTTTTCAATGCAGTTTTTAATAATCTCAAATTTTGTTGTGAAAGCTGAATCTTCTCACTTATTTTTTTATACAAAAGTAAGTAATTTCCCATATCTTGTGACGCATTACTTAGTAGCAAGTATAAGTCCTTATGCTTACGAAATGCTTCCATACTTTTCAAATAATTAAGAGTCTGAATAATGGAAATGTTGCACGTGAGAAATAGAAGATGCTTTAGAAATAGATCATGTAACAAATTACTTACCAAATACAAATGAGATGAAATGTGGTATAGATTTAAAAGAAAATAGAATTTAACTATATCTTCAACTTAACTAAACGAAAGATATATATATGTACTATACACTAAACACACTAAGATATATACACATATATAATATATTAAACACAAACTGAACAAAATAAAATTTAAAGTGATAAAAACTTATAAAAATTAGAATGCAACTTTCAAATCTGTTGGAAATGGTTTGAAAACGTCACTGTGCAGTCTCTGCTGGTTCAGTTTCAACTGATTAGAAATGGAAAATACAGGACCAAGTCGAAGGCTTATCTACATCATAGCATAAACACTTCAAGTGCCGATAATCTAAACAATTCCTTCGAAGAAGGATGCAACGCATGAACGTGAAGAAAAGGACGCGACGCTGATGAGTTCAAACCGAAATATTTCTCGAAACTGGACGAAGGTGGAAGTGATTCTTGCGTGATTGTATAGAGGAAGGTGCACTGAAAAGATTCCCCCTTGTAAAAATACGGGACTCGTTGGGACTTGAAAGATATTCCTTGTCAATTTTAAGAAATGTCGCAATTTTACTGACTGTTTTCATAATTATTTTTTAATAAATTGTTTACATTAATTACTAATAGAAGATGATGTTTAGCGCAAAAAATTGACCTTCAATTTAAACAAAACGATATTTGGCTGCATTCCTTTATTTTTCGACTTTTCCTTATAACTTGGAACCGAAAAGTTTTGCGAACATTCGATTTAAACCACTGAAAAGGGCATTAAATAAAGTACCAAATGAATAGTTTTCAAATTTTTTTTTTCAAAATTTGGTTTAAAAAATGAAAAATAAATAAATAAACAAATGTCAAAAATATTAAATTATACATCATTAGATAGGAAAAATTTTATCCTATTTTTTGGTGTCAATTTCATTCCGATATCTTGAAAAAAACACCAAAATGGCGTCAAATAAGTGATTCCGGCCCACTGTGTGGCGGTGCGGCCAGCGCGGCCACTACCGACAAGATTGTCGACGAACGGGACGATTATTCTGCTCGTACTGCGGCACCGACGGACGGGCGACACGGGACTGCCAATGCCACCCCGGGTCGGGAAACGCCGCCGAGGCCGGGTCCAGAGGCGCATCCCGGCCGACTTCTCCACGGACGCCTACGTCGAGCAATTAGGCGACGACCCTCGGTTATTCCTGGATTTCCGGAAAGGCGAACTCCACCACGCCGCCTTGGTCGACTCCGGGTCCACCCGATCCTTCATTCGTAAGGACATCGCGGCCCGATACTACGACGACGGGGGAACACTAGCGGCCAGCTCGTTTCAGGCCACCGTGGCCGACGGCACCACGGTTACGCTAGACGGAGAGATTACCTTCACCGCCAAAGTAGCGGGGTTAGAGGTCCGGCACACGTACGCAATCATGCCCACTCTCACCCAGGAAGTATTACTGGGAATGGACATACTCCGAAAACTCGGGCTCACACTTCGCGTGGGGCCCCACCAGTGGCAATTTAACGCCGAAACCGCCGCCATCGACACACCAGGCCTACAGAACTGCTCCCCCGCGCAGGAAGCGCAACTTAACGAGCTCCTGGATACCGAGCTACCTCGCTTCCAACAAATACACGGGCCCACCCACCTGGCCGAGCATCGGATACGCCTGAAGCCCACCGACCCAATCAAACACCGGTACACCCCGCGGAATCCGGCCACTCAAGCAATTATCAATGAGGAGGTAGACAAAATGCTAGCGGACGGGATCATCGAGCCGTCAAACAGCCCGTGGAGTTCACCCGTGGTGGTAGTACGAAAAAAGAACGGCAAACGGCGCTTCTGTATCGACTTCCGACACGTCAATCGAGTATCGGTAAAGGACGCATACCCCCTGCCGCAGGTACAGGCCACCCTCGACAAACTCCGGGAGGCAAAATTCATATCTACGCTGGATCTAGCCAATGGGTATTGGCAGGTCCCACTGGCTCCGGAGAGCCGACCCATCACCGCGTTCACCGTTCCCGGCCGAGGACTGTACCAGTTCCGGGTCATGCCGTTCGGACTGCACTCCGCGCCGGCCACGTTTCAACGACTGCTCGACCAGGTAATCGGACCAAGCCTAGAACCGCACGCTTTCGCCTACCTGGACGACATCATTATACTCGGCCGTACCTTTGAAGAACACCTGGCCCACCTACGAGAGGTGCTACGCCGGCTGCGGAACGCCGGACTACGTCTTAACCCGGAAAAATGCTGCTTCTGCCGCTCGGAACTCCAATACTTGGGGCACGTCGTTACGAACCAAGGAATCAAGACCGACCCAGACAAAGTACTGGCCATCAAAGGAATCGCGCCACCAACCAACCTCAAAGAACTCCGCCGCTTCCTGGGTATGCTGTCATGGTACCGGAGGTTTATACCCCGATTCTCGGACACAGCGGCACCGTTGACCCGGCTATTACAGAAGCGAGCCCGATGGGCCTGGACCGACGAAGCAAATCGAGCCTTCGAGGCATTACGCCACCAATTAGCCACCGCGCCGGTACTCGCCTGTCCAGACTTCGAGCAACCGTTCACGCTGCAGACAGATGCCAGTCAACACGGCCTCGGGGCAGTCCTCACCCAGGAAGCAAACGGGGAAGAACGCGTGGTCGCGTACGCCAGCCGCACCCTCAATCCGGCCGAACGGAACTACTCCGTTACAGAAAAAGAATGTTTGGCCGTGGTCTGGGGGATTCGCAAGATGCGACCCTACTTAGAGGGATACACATTCACCGTACTCACCGACCACCAGGCCCTGAAATGGCTCCAGACCATGGACACCCCCTCGGGCCGTTTGGCGCGATGGAGCCTGGAACTGCAACAATTCGATTTCAAGATCGAATACCGACGAGGGGAACAAAACATAGTGGCCGACGCCCTCTCACGACAAGGCGAGGAGATACAGAGTTTAGCGGTTCGTACCGGGTGCGAGTGGTACGACAGGCTAGTCCAAACTCTACGAGAAGACCCGGAGCAACACCGGGAATACCGAATCGAACAAGATCAACTACAGCGACACATTCCCGACCGGACCGGCTTGCACCTCGAGGCAGAATGGAAGCTCTGCATCCCGCGGCACCAGCGTACCCGTATACTCCAGGAGGTCCATGACGCGCCCACCGCCGGCCACTTGGGCACCGCCAAGACCCGTGCCCGCCTCGCCCAACGGTACTATTGGCCGGGGATGTTCCGGGATGCCGCCCAACACGTACGACAGTGCCAAAAATGCAGTGAGTACAAGGTCCTACAACGCGCACCCGCAGGGCTCATGCACTCCACCCCAGCCGCGGCCCCATGGGAGGTCGTCGCCGCCGATCTGGTCGGCCCGTTACCGCGCTCCAAGAACGGTCACACGGTCCTGCTCGTCTTCCAGGACAAATTCACGAAGTGGGTGGAATTACAACCACTGCGTCAGGCCACCGCACCAGCCGTCACCCGGGCGCTACGCGAGCGGGTCATAATGCGCTTCGGGTGCCCACGACGGATCATCACGGACAATGGCCGGCAATTTGAGAGCCGAGAATTTGCGGCATTGCTCAAGGACTGCGGGATCGACCACCGAAGGACCCCTCCATACACACCGCAATGCAACCCCGTGGAGCGCACTAACCGTGTCATCAAAACAATGCTCGCACAACTGGTCGGAACGGAGCATACGACATGGGACGCCTGGATCCCGGAAATAGCATTCGCGTATAATACCGCCCTCCACGAGGCCACAGGAAGTACGCCCGCTTTCTTGAACTTCGGACGCGAGCCGGAAGTACCCGGGGCCGCTCACCGGCCCGCCAGCAAGCCCCAGGAGGAGGCAGGACCGGACGATGTCAACACGTGGAGGGCACGACTGACCCAGTTACAGGACGCGTTTACCGAAGCCCGATGGCATCAAGCACACGCACACCAAGCGCAGAAACGCCACTATGACCTCCGGCGAAGAGATTGGCGCCCGGCCGTAGGGGATGCAGTCATGAAGAGAGAGCACTACCTAAGCTCGGCCGCAGATAAATTTAACGCCAAACTCGCGCTAAAATTCTCTGGGCCATACGAGGTACGGGGGTTTGAGGGGCCCAACCTAGTGCTACTCCGCGCCGCGAGGGGGCGAACGATAAGAACCCACGTCCAGGACCTCAAACCGAGTTTCTCGCTGGAGAAATCACCGCCGGGCAACCCAAATAGCGAACCGCGAACCGGAGAAGGGAACCGCAGCCATGCCGAAGGAGCGGAGAGCGCACCAGCCGAAGGCAAGAATACCCGAGGCGACCGCCGCAGTCCCGCTCGGCGCCGCCGTGGTCGGCCCGCCTGAACATCATCGGCAGGGCCCGCGGATCGTACGAATCCAGCAGATCACCGCGGCCCGCAGCAGTCACCGCCCGCCAGCACAGGACGCCCCACCGACATACCGGGGGCCTCCACCACGGGTTCGCCCGCCAACCGTCCAACGAACCGCCGAGGCATGTGCGGCCCTGGACCTCCGCCGATTGCGGATCAGCAGTCCACCGCCCAGCCAGCAGCCAGGCACCCAGGGCTCAGATCCGGCGCCCCAAGTCAGGCCAACCGTGCAGGACATACCGCCGGGGCCATCCACCAGCAAGCCGGCGCCCCGGACCGCCCGCCGCCCGGCCAGTACCACCAGGGTCCGGCAGGCCAGCCGGCCGTATACCGGACGGGCCCCGCCAGCCACTACAGGGACCAGGCCACCACCAGCGAGCAGCCAGCCACCGAGCAGCCAGCCGCCGAGCAGCCAGTCGCCGAGCAGCCAGCCGCCGAGCAACCAACCCTCGGGCAGCCAGCCACCCAGCAGCCGGGAAGCCGGGACAGCCGCCCCATCGACCCCAGCTCCGGCAGCCACACCACCGCCCACCCAACCACCCCGCGGCCCCACAGCCCCCCACCGTGCACCGCCGGCCACGACCCGACCCCGCCAACCTTGGTCCCCGGCGAGCCACAACCCCGACCTAATTGTATTTCACCTCGGGGCAATGCGAGCCCGCCACCGATACGTGGTGCGCCGACCCGGGTATGCGATAACGGGCCGCCGACTAGACTCGGACACCCTAACCGTCCGCGTCCGCCCGAACTCCACCGAATCATCCGACAAACCAAATAAAACCGCGCTGCCGTAACCTACGCTCGGACTTCTCGCTCTTTTCCACCCCGACGAAAGAGGGGGATGTGACGAACGTCACTACGGCCGTCCCCCCCTCCCAAGCAACGACGCGTTCACCGAGCCCGCGTCACGAGATAGCGCGCCCCACCACGCTCGACGATCCGCGAGTCAAGCTCGCGCCGCGGCCGATAGGCGGCCACGAGGACGATAACGTTCTCGCGGCTACTTTTCGCGCCGCGGAGCATAAGACTGGGGCCGCGAGCGCCAGACGACAGCTTGCTCCGTGGTTACGCCATACATGCGCAACTGTTACGCGAGAAGCTCCTTTTTGGTATCATTCCTCCTCCGAGGGAATTCTAGCGCGCCCAGTGCCTTACCGCCTGACCGCTAGTAGCCCGTTCCTTGGTCGTTACATCAGCCGAATCTCGATTCGCGCTGGACCGTCCGGCCGTGGTGGTCAACCAGCGGTCATTTGATAGCTGGCCCACTGCACAAAGGCCTTCTATGTAGACTGCGCGGGGCCGAGGTTCTCACTCGTCCGGCAGTCGACTCCAACCTGTCCCCTCGACGGCCGAATACCGCCGAGTACCGCCGACCAACGCCGAATAGGCGTTGCTACCGCCGTGGTCACTAACCGACCAACGCGACCGATCCGAGCCGACACTCGCCGAGCATAGTCCATAAGATACCGCCTAGCGACTAGACCCTAAGACTTAGCCTGTAAGCCGCCTAGTTAGTAGCACTAGTAATAAGCCGAATAGAATTAGGAAGTAAGCCGCCGCGTCGCGCGATACCGCGCGTTAGGAGAGCCGGGAGGCAGTTAAATAAACGAGAACGTTCATACCAGCACAAGCGGGAGTATTCATTTGACGGACCCTCGACACACCCGACTGAGTCGGCAAAAAGGATCGTTCCTCTGGTCCCCCCGTGCCCCGTGAAAGCGGGTCACAAACTAAAAAATACAATCAAAGGACAAATGCAAATTGTAAGGACCAACGCCGAACTTCTCAACGAAACTATACATAACGTACAAGACAACGAAAAAACACTCTTGAACGCGACTTGGCAAATTTAATATTTACTGCAACAATCAACCGACATTATTAATTTCCGAGAGACAATAGACGAACACCTCATACTAATAAACAGCGTCTCGGAAACACTATTACGCGACACACAAGACTTGTTAGAATTCATTATGGATATAAAAAAGGGAGTCCTTAACCCACGGTTAATACCACCAGCGCAAATCATAACGTACCTCACTTCCGCACTCCCACACATTCCGAAAGGACTAGACTTCCCTATCGGGATAAAATTAGAAAACATGAGTAGTAAGGCAAAGCCGATTCTAACCCAGGTCCTCTGAGGGGAGCGCGGGGGCGGGAGGAAGTGAGGGCGCGCGGGGGAGCGCGGTGGAGAGAACTATGGGCGCGGGGAGAGTGGGGAGTGGAAGACCGGTTGCGCGCGCACGAGCCGCGGAGTGGGGGAAGCCGCAATCGTGGTGGGGATCAGTCCGGGCCGAGCCGCCGCGGAGACCTCTCCAGACCTGACCCGCTGTTGGAAAATTTTCAGAGGGTTGCCCCCTCCCTCTAAAAATTTCTGGGGCCGGGTCTTGTATGAAAAAAAATCTTTTTTCAGACTCGATCCAGCCCCAGAAATTTTTTTCCCCCAAATATTGTTTCTAAATCAGATCTACCGCCAGAATATTTTTTTCCAAACCAACCGAGCAAACAAATATGCATCATACATTCTAAAGCTACCAATTTTTTCAAACTGTAGCAAACAAATATGCAGCATGCATTCATAGCACTGTGAAGAAATGGTATCATCTCGCGCGATAACGCGTGTAATTTGACTCTTCTGGCGCAGTCGCGCGAGACGATACCATTTCTTCACAGTGTGAAGAATGCACGAATGAAATATAATCCTTTTTTATAAAACGTCGAATCTTAAAATTATGTGAAGAGGAAAGAAGGAGGATGGATGATGAGTAAATAAAATTGAGAAGGAATGTATGTTTATGATATATATATTGTTACAAAAATAAATGGAAAAATAATAAACAATATAATGATAATATATGATAATATAGAATATGAATATAAATATAAATGAAAATAATGAATATAAATATAAATAGTTACAAAAAAATAAATGGAAAAATAATCAAGAATATAATGATAATATAGAATATGAATATAAATGATAATAACGAATATAAATATAAATGAAAATAATGAATATAAATATAATAAAGAATATAAATATAAATGAAAATAATGAATATAAATATAAATATAAATGAAAATAAGGAATATAATGAAAATAAGGAATATAATGAAAAAATTATTAATCTGACGACAATGGTGGCGACGGCGGCGGCGAGAATAGCCCCTCAGACCACTCGAGAGGCGGTGATGGTGGCGACGCCGGTGGTGTGAATAGCCCGAGGGGCCATTCAGGGGATGGTGATGGTGCCAATGCTCGCCATGATGTCGACGCCGATGGTGGCTGCGACAACACCGATGCCGATGGTGGTTGCGGCAATGTCGACGCCGATGGTGGTTGGGGCAACATCGACGCCGATGGCGGGTGTGGCAACGCCGACGCCGATGGTGGTTGGGGCAACGTCGACACCGATGGCGGTTGTGGCAACGCCGACGCCGACGGTGGCTGCGGCAATGACGTCGACGGGGGCTGTGGCTGGTTCAACCACGGCCGCAACCGTCGCACATCGATCCAAGGCGGCGACGGCGGCGATGGGGGCCGTGGTCGCCTCAACTGTAGGGCCCCCAGTCGCCTATATGGCACCCATGGCCGCCGCAGCCGAGCCGCAACCACTGACCCAGCCACTTGGCCCGAATTTCGTCGCATTGTCGACTCCTGGTGGGGCATCACAGAGGGCGCAGCCACCACCGGGGGTGCAGCATCTGCCAGGATTCTCGCCAATAGCCGCAATCGTGACATCAATAATGGATTGTTCTAGAACACAAACGCTGGTATAAGAATAATGCAACAAAACACACACACACACCAATGCAATGTATTACATACCACTGAAGGTAGCGGTGGCGAAGACGATGGCGAATGCGATGGCGAACGCGAAGACGATGATGATGCCGACGATGATGACGACGATAGCATTGGGGGCAAGTGCTAAAACATAGAAACCCGCGAACGATATAGTATTGGTATAATCGTCTGATTTAATCTCATTCGATTTTCTCACTCGATTTAAATGGCTAAACATGATAAAATGTTAAAAAAAATATTGGTATGTACATACCTCTCGACTATCCTGACACGGCTCGGAGTCGGAATCGGGTGCAATTCTTGTGATACCCATTTTTTTTTAAACTGTATGATACACTGTTTAACACTGAAGCTTTGAAAGACAACTAGTCTCGCTACATCTCCAGGCTCTCGCATGTAGAAACTCCACCAAGCTCACGCATGCAAAAACCCCTACCATCATGAAATCGAGAAGTGCGTAGCTTTGCAAAGTAAGATGCTGTTGTTCTCCATCTTCATTTTCTTCTTCTTCGTTGATCATCCTCTTAATATTCACATGCATCTTCTTCGAATTTTTCTTTGGACACATTATTCGACTAGATCATACCACTCTGAACGTGTATCAAACGTGCATGGTATCACTCTGAATGTGTATCGAACGTGTATGGTACCACTCTGAACATCTATCACACCACATTGAACATCTATCGAGCCACTCTGAACATGAATGGTACCACTCCGAACGTGTATGACACCACTCTGAACATGTATTGAACGTGTATGATACCACTCTGAACGTGTATCGAACATGTATCGTACCACTTCTAAATAATTACAGCCATCGTCTTAATCTAGCATACATCATATTAAGGAGGTTGGGTTTGAGAAGGGTGAAGGGTGAAGAAAAAACATTTATGCATTAAAAAAATGATTTTATTTATGAATTTCCGTCTGGTGTTTAGACCGCCAGTTGAATATTTTAAATACATTTTGCAAAGCACAATGCTTTGTGTGTCTACAACATCGCAGAGTATTAACTACATTTAGGTCACTAGAAATTCCAGTTTGTAGAGAGATAGTGTCCCCTCAATAACAAATCTTATACGTGCGCGATGTCTCTTTTCCATGTATAATTTATTGACAGCTTCGATAGATGTTCAGAGTGGCACGATTCACGTTCAATTCACGTTCAGAGTGGTATCATACACGTTCAATTCACGTTCAGAGTGGTACAATTCACGTTCGATAAGCGTTCATAGTGGTACGATTCATGTTCGATACACGTTCAAAGTGGTACCATACACGTTCGATAGATGTTCAAAGTGGTTCGATACACGTTCGATTCACGTTCAGAGTGGTACGATTCACGTTCAATTCACGTTTAGAGCGGTTCGATATACGTTCGATAGATGTTCGAAGTGGTTCCATACACGTTCGATAGATGTTCAAAGTGGTACCATACACGTTCGACAGATGTTCAAAGTGGTTCGATACATGTTCGATAGATGTTCAAAGTGGTTCGATACACGTTCGATTCACGTTCAGAGTGGTACGATTCACGTTCGATTCATGTTCAGAGTGGTACGATTCACATTCAATTCACGTTCAGAGTGGTATCATCTTAGAGCATATATACATGGAGGTATCATTGCCTTAGAGTGACTGCCTCGAAACTGTCGACAACATCACGCGAGTTCAAAACCATCTTCGATAAAGGTTATACACCAAATTGGACAACGGAGGTGTTCAAGATAGCGAAAGTACAGACAACTAATCCTGCGATGTATCTGCTCATCGATTCCTGTGGAAAACCTGTTGCTGGAGGAATCTATGAATAGTGTTGCGTAGGAAGGGGGATAAGGTATACGTTAAGTGGTTGGAGTTTGATAAATCACACAATTCATGGATAATGAAAAATAATGTATTGTAAAATAATAATACATGGTTCAATAAATACAATGATATACATATACATATGTAAATGTGCATACAATATACAATGATACATATGCAATAATTCCTCTATTTATAATAATTTCCATACATGTTATATTATACAATAAATACAAAATAATTTTCTATTTTACATCGATATTTTTTACAATGGAATTTTGTAATGTCCCCAGGGCAGAGTGTCGATCGAATCAGGTACGATATACCGCTTGTCATCGTGTGGACTTAGAGCGATTTTGGATTCCGAAATGGTGTACACTTTGTGCAATTTAGACCGTATGCATGATTGTCTGCGAACCATTTCGATCTCCCTTTGCAAACACTGCGCGTAGTCGTCGAAAGTTATCGTTCTGGCTATGACGTTGGTCTTGACGCCTTTCGCCTTTTTTGTATCTTTTTTACCGTCTACGCGAAGTGCATACATTTTCGCTCTAAGACCTACGAATTCAGTCATTATCGCACCATTATTTTCATCCTTCATCAACCCTGGAACCTTCTTATTTAAGCGCGGCATATTATATGGATTGTTGATAGGATAATCGGATGTGTCAAATCTATCGATATTGTATTTCATAGTTTCATAGATATCTTCACACTGAATATGATAAATGAGGCTGTCTGTGTCTGTGTATAGAATTTTACAATTTTGTTTGTGCAGGGGAGACATGTACTCATGATGAAATTCATACAAACAAATTTTTGATATGTCCAGAATGCACATACCCACATATATCGGTTTGTTGAATTTCACCTCGACTTTTCGCAATTCAACAGCTATTAAATTTTCCGAAAATACACTTCTGCTGTGGAAATTCGGTTTAGCGATCATTGCCTCCGCGCCATATCGTCCATCCCATTGTGTTAAAAGTTTTACATCCACATGATTTCGCACGTTTTCCATAGTTTTACCAAATACAGCATTGTTCATCAATTTGTATAAATTTTTTTCAAAATCGTTTGTCGCACCTGTTCTGAACCGTGTATTTAGTTCGATGTAATCGCGGAGCCAGGGAGATTGCGCGAATTGAAGCATGCGGTGTATCTTTGTAATACGAAGACCGTGACGCGTACACTGCTGCAGGTTGCGATAATGGATAATATAACGCTGCTTATCATATAATGTTGCGAGTAACTTTTCCTGTCTACTACCTGGCGGTTTGGCACGCGTCGGGCAGAATGGTAGATCAGCATGAGCATCATGCAGACGTTGCGGATATTCTAGATCTACCTCGAGAATGTATCCTGTGGGCGAATCGACAGCGATTGAAGACACATCGAAATTTGCGACATCTTCGACCCATTGAAATTGGGCATATGGTAGGGCCTGACACATTGCCCATCCATACAAATTGTTTACGTCAAAGTACATCATGTATGATGATTGTTCCGATGCATCGTAAGATGACATGTACTTGTTATTAGCATGTGCATATCTTCCAGAACATTGACTTAAACCCCCGCGTATACCGCGTTCGATAAACATGACCATATCAACATCAGTGAGCAATTCGAATGTAATTTTGGTATGTTTTAGCATGGCATCCCATGTGAAACCAGGTAATGTATAATAATGCGCTGAATCTAATCCATAACTCTTGATACAACTTTCACGAAAATTTTCAAAAATATCTGCCAACAACAAGACATCTGTTTTCAAATACAAGTCGCTGTATTCGCCCAAGGTTTTAATCCCAAAACGTTGCCAAACAGTCTCAGCGTGCGCGTAATCACTCTCGGATACAGTCTCACCCGTTAACGAACTGTGGAATGACTCGCGCGGTGGTAAGCATGGATCCTGCAGCTTGCCCACACAATCAAGATATTCGTATGGAAAGACACCCTTTCGCGTTAATAAATTAAAATCTTCAATGGACAATGTTTCAAATTGGGATCGTAAAATTTTTAATTTATTTGTGCTAAGAAAAGATGCTAATTTGTCGAGACTGGTGTTGAGAAATTTGTATGAATCGATGAATCGCAATTTAATACAATTTCGCGGGTCTGATTCAACATGATCTTCGACATTTTTTGCGAAAGAAATATACTTTTCCTTAGTTATAGGCAATACGTCAACACAACCTTTGAAAGCGGTAGATATTTCTTCGATAATGAAATGTGAATCATAGCCGGATAAATTATGAAAAACTATGGGGATGTAAAACGCATTTTTATATTTTAAATTGCACTCCGAATGTGCAGGTCCTCTAAACCGTCCGGATAAATGGCAATGATCGCGAACTCGTTTATCACCAGCCTCAAATGGCTCTTCGCAAATATGACAATGTGATGCATTGCGAAATGTCGCCCACTGGTCTTTCGTCAACTTTTCCATGGAAGCATTATTGGCTAGAATGGGTTTGGCAAAATTTGAAAAATTTTTTAATTCGCCGACGAACCATGAAATACAATTCGCATCGCGGCGACATCGATATATCGACAGTGATGTATCATAAGAACAATGCATATAATATGCAATGCTATGCACTTTATGGTGTTGATATGTGTGTAATTTATCATCACCCATTCGATTGTCCCCCGTTTTCTCGATGATGCATTCGAGATCTGCATAAACCACGAAAGGGAGCCGCTCCTTCATGCAGTGGTTCTTAAAACAGAGCAAGTTGTTGTCTTCGCTGGGCAGCAGAATTGCACAATCATTCATTTTTCCACAGTCTAGCGAATGCATCTCCAACTTCTCGGCGGATCCAAAGTAATGCAGACATCTGCAAAAGCCAAAATTTTTTCTTTAATTTTTTCGCGAGACATTTCAACATTTCAACATTTCGCAAGTTTATATACATACCGATCACAGATGAATTTCTTTTTCCCATGCTTGCTCAGCTGCATGCTCACCAGCCTGGACAAGTCCTTGATTAGTACAAAGTGCCCTACATCCCCATGCTCTTTATTTGGTGTGTAGAGCAGATTGACATGTCGATCCCTCTTGCAGCTAGTGAGATGCAGTGGAAACACTGCGACAATTATCTTCTCGGTCTTCTTCTCCAATCGCTCCTCGAAGCTGTACACATTGATCGAGATGTTGTTCAGCTGTTCAAATTTCCCAATCTGTTTCAAGGACATTGGAAACTCAATGCCATGGAGATTTAATATTGTGTCATAATTGGGGTATGAACTTGGACGGTCAACATGTCTTTCGACAGGATGTAGTGCGGCAACCACTGCCCACGCGAAACAGGCGTTGTCTGAGGATTGTATGCTAATCGTCGCTTTCTTCAGCAATAATTCTCGTGGCAACTTGTGGTGACACCCCGCATGCAGTGGATTATACTTGTTGACATTGACAGTCAGATTGAGGATTCTCGTCAATGCCCACCCACTATCGCGTTCCTGGAACTCTTCCAGCGATGACAGGGTGGGTTCGATGACACATCGCTGGTACCACTCATGTAGATCAGATGTATCGAAGAGTTCACAGTTTCGGGTATTGATGCTTTTACAAGCATGCTTGTCCCCCGCAACAAATTCACCGTTGAACATTGTATTCACTTTGAGGTTCAGATGTTTCCTCAAAGCATCTCGTACATGTTCCAACACAATGATCTCCGCATCCTTGAGGAAGTTGCGCGGTTCGATGTAGTTGGAATTTAGCACGACACCAGTTAATATGCGGCTTTCGAATGCAGTGTCTATTTCACACCATGAAAGTCCTGTGCTCGAATGCCCGGCACCTTCATGCATGAAACGTCCACGCAACGATAGCTTCAGTCCTTCGAGTCGCGCGATTCGAGCAACCAATGATTGCCGAACACCAATCGATAATCGAGGACGTTTTACTCGACTGTGTTCTTCCAACGATGCGATACACTCGTTGCACCGTTCTTCCCACGTGAGGTATTCTTCCCGTGAAATCAATCGTTCAGATTGATCTGACAATTGGCGTTCTACTTGCGCGAATTCTCCCATGGTCATTGATAGAGTGTAAATGTAATGTCTTTTTCTATGCAACACGATGCATTGATTTGGGGCTTTGTGCAGAGTAGAGCATGCTTTTATAGCTTGTGCAGCGATTTGGCATCTCTGTTGAACTCTTTCAGTGTTTCTCCCTCGAATGCATTGCATGCAAAAACGAAGATTCCATGTGACACACGTATGACGAATTAGTGTGCAAAAATCATCTGACACAGTTTCTACCAACACCGCATAATTCTAAGATTCGACGCTTCCAAAGTATTATATTACATTCGACACGTGTCAAGTCTTCCATCCTCCTTCTGTGACACATGTATGACGAATTAGTGTGCAAAAATCATCCGATACAGTTTCTACCAACATCGCATAATTCTAAGATTTGACGCTTCCAAAAGTATTATATTACATTCGACACGTGTCAAGTCTTCCATCCTCCTTCTTTCCTCATTTCCATCACATATATGTATGGAAAAAAATATTTCTGCTGATGTTGCAAAAAACAATCGTTCAGATTGTTCCAACATTTTGCGTTCTACTTGCGCGAATTCTTCCATTATCCTAGTTTCTGCTGATGCTGTTACATTCAACACGTGTCGAAACTTTCAATCTTGAGGATGGGAACTGAAATTGCAATCATGTGATATGCTATGATGTTCTCTCTCGAATGCATTGCATGCAAAAAACTGATGATCCATCCCAGTATTCTATGGAGGGGATGGTGCGGTGCACCTCTATTTAATCCAGCTCCTCGTGCGGTATTACATTAATCGCTCAGTAGCTCTCCAGTGACGTTCGACATATACAAACACAGTGCTCCAAAAATGTATAACGCTAGTGTTGGGAATTATTACACTCCAATAATCGCAGACGATAATGCATGTTCAAACATTACGACTACATCTAACAGGTATGATATAATTTTTTTCATATCCTCTCATGATTTTTAGTTGTGTTTTCTCGATAGTAGTGATCATTTTCATAGCTTTTATTGTTCTTTTTTAGCTCCCATTACACAGCTCGCATCATGGTTAGAAGATATGCGCTAACATCTACAACATATAAGTACCTGGAAATCGGAATCAGTGTGCGGCCTATAACACAAGTAGAAATCGTTCTCGGCGACAATCGAGGGAATCAGTTGGTATTGTCGATTCCAACATGGAAAGGATTAATTGAAAAACGTACCGACATCGAGCAGCGCATGCGGTCAAGCGGATCATCACTACGGATTAATGATTTGGCGGTGGAATTTTGTGTAATGTATAATTCGCAAATGGTAAAGATGATGCGATATAATAAGTCGCTATATTTCAAACCTGCTACATTAATCTGTTTATTTAATCTCGAGCGCTGTATCAATCATGTATATATGCAGCTTTATGAAACTATACATTATGTCGATACGAAGTTTTCAAATTTTGTGAGCGTGTTACAGCGGTGTGATACCGTCGATGAAACTTTAGACTCATGCTGCGCTGCTAAAGCTATATGCGATAGTGAATATTTTGATGATAAATCTCTTGTTGATTGCGAACTGCTGGCGTGTGCCTTGAAGGATATTATCGATGTCGCTCGCAGCAAATCGATACGACGTTTTCAAATTTTGTGAGCGTGTTACAGCGGTGCGATGCCATCGATGAAACTGTAGACTCATACATCGCGCACGTATAAGATTTGTTATTGAGGGGACACTATCTCTATACAAACTGGAATTTCTAGTGACATTTGTTTGATAGCTTGTGTTTTAGCTGCTCTCAGTCTTTGAATTTCCAGTGAAATTTGTTTGATAGCTTGTGTTTTAGTTGCTCTCAGTTTTTTTCCTCCACCCATGTCTCTGTTAGCCCAATGATATCCAGTTGTTTTACGAATTCCTCGAATTCTGTGAAGAATTGTGTATCTTTCTTTACTGGCCCACGGATATTCCAGAATCCTATTTTTTATTGTTGACTTTTCTCCATCGCTCTTTATGAAACTATGCATCATGTGGATGCGAAGTTTTCAAATTTTGTGAGCGTGTTACAGCGGTGCGATGTCATCGATGAAACTTTAGACTCATGCTGTGCTGCTAAAGCTATACGCGATAGCGAATATTTCGATGGTAAATCTCTTGTTGATTGCGAACTGCTGGTGTGTGTATGTCTTGAATGATATTATCGATGTCTCTTGTAGCAAAATGTTAAATTGTACAATTATTCTTTGTAACAATTCTCTTGTTGATTGCGAACTGCTGGTGTGTGTATGTCATGAATGATATTATCGATGTCTCTTGCAGCAAAATGTTAAATTGTACAATTATTCTTTGTAACAATATATATTTTTCCTTTTATTTATTTGTTACGTAACAATATATATAATTTCTTGAACATACATTACTTCTCAATTTTATTTACTCACCATCCATCCTCCTTCTTTCCTCTACATTTTATTTACCCACCTTCCTCCTTCTCTCACCACCTAATCCTCCTTCTTTCCTCTACATTTTATTTACCCACCTTCCTCCTTCTCTCACCACCTAATTTTAACATTCAATGTTTCTAAAAAGTATTATTTCTCTGCGTTTGGGAAAAAAATTTCTATCATATATACATATACATATATATATATATATATATATATATATATATATATATGTGGAACAAACATTTATGTCAACGCCGCATAATTCTATCTATTATTCGTACGTTCTTCGCGTCGCGAAAATAACATCCTGCACGACTGCTTCAGAGGAGTCAAATTACGCGTAATCGCGCGATACGCTGTGATGTTAAATCGGAACGCTTTAAAATGTTGCATATTTGTTTGAAAAAAAAAATTTATTTACAATATATATATATCATAAACATACATTACTTCTCAATTTTATTTACTCATCATCCATCCTCCTTCTTTCCTCTTCACATAATTTTAAGATTCGACGTTTTATAAAAAAGGATTATATTTCATTCGTGCATTCTTCACACTGTGAAGAAATGGTATCGTCTCGCGCGACTGCGCCAGAAGAGTCAAATTACACGCGTTATCGCGCGAGATGATACCATTTCTTCACAGTGCTATGAATGCATGCTGCATATTTGTTTGCTACAGTTTGAAAAAATTGGTAGCTTTAGAATGTATGATGCATATAATTTTTGGGGGTCGTCCGCTTAAAACAAGAATTTTTGTATGGATCCGGTTGTTGATTTTTGTTCCTCTGAATTTGTAATGTCATGCAGGGGATTCTTCGTTAACAATTGACTAGAACATTCTCCTATCTCTTCCTTGGAAGTATCCTTCCTTGATTGCTTGTTGCATGTCAGATCAAGGGGTTCTAACGAAGAAGGGGCTATCTGGTCATCCTCCGCTAGTATGACAATATTATTTAAAACCTGTTCGTTAGAAATATTTGTAATTACATCTAAATCTAAATTTTCTGAAAATTTTCCAACAGCGGGTCGGGTCTGGAGAGGTCTCCGCGGCGGCTCGGCCCGGACTGATCCCCACCACGATTGCGGCTTCCCCCACTCCGCGGCTCGTGCGCGCGCAACCGGTCTTCCACTCCCCACTCTCCCCGCGCCCATAGTTCTCTCCACCGCGCTCCCCCGCGCGCCCTCACTTCCTCCCGCCCCCGCGCTCCCCTCAGAGGACCTGGGTTAGAATCGGCTTTGCCTTACTACTAACATGCACATCCTATTCGAGATCCTAGCACTCTCCGCATTTTCGGATACCAAATCAATCACTGTAGTACTAGACATCCCATTGTTGAGCGCAAAGAAATTTAAATTGAGTAAGGTACACCCGGTACCCGCGAAAGTAAACGAATCGTTCTACGCGTATATAGAACCCCTCGATCCATACGTGGTACTTGACACCTCGGTGCAAGATTATATACAACTAAGTAAACAAGACCTAGCAGAATGTAAAACTATAAACGATCTATACCTCTGTACATCTAATCACCCGATGTTCAAAGCGATACCATACGGACCGTGCGAAGTACAGTTGTACACAAAATTGACGCAAAAACCAAACAATTGTGAAGTACGAATAATGACACTGAATCACACGATCCTGATAGAATTACAACAACCGGGCACGTGGATTTATATCGCGCCGAAACCGATACAACTAGCAGCAACCCGCGACGACAAAGGCACAAACATGTATAGCATTAAGGACTCTGGTATCATAACGATAAGAAATAAATGTACAATCACGACCGCTGAATTCACAATAGAAACTGGAAAGCAATACGGGATGGAAAAAACATGGAATTACTTACCTGGTTACAATTTGTCACTAGACGAAATTACGCTTCCACAGACCACTGTAAATTCGTATCGACATACCAATTTCGAACTTAAAAGAATAATCAAACATCCGGAAGAATTAAATAAAGTTAGCAAAAATTAGAAGACTTAAAAAACGAGTTAGAAAATCCCGAGATTATACCAACCGAGTATCACTATAGCTTCTTTACACTATCCTCTGTGACAGGACTTATAACAATTACACTATGTATCTTCACACTTTACAAATGCATTGTACGCTGCAAAGCAAGAACACCACGACACTGTACCACAGACAACACGAGTCGCGACAAAACCACACAAAAACCCGAAGCGATAATCAAAATAGTTAGTAAGGAAGAAACGCCTTCCACCAATTCCCTTTGAAATAAAATAATCATTATAAACAAATTATTATCACTATATTATATAAATATGATAACCTTTCACTGTCAAATACATAAGACGGTTATACCGAATTACCACTATAATCTAGTTAAGAAGAAACCATATGTAAGTCGATGATAATCAATCCAACCACTACGAGTTTTGGGATTTCCCTAAGATAGTTTAACATCGGCCGCCAGAAAAGCTATGGCTTTTCCTCCTCAAGGGGGGAGGGATGTTGTGCCCAGGCAACGCCCAAGCACACGTATTATACACACCATTATACATTATACATATTATATTACTCTAGAAAGTTCGAGACGTTTCTAAGCTAAATCAGTTGCGAGGCGAACACGAATCTACGAAATCAGCAAAAATGCGAGCGCTTCGCTATGACCATATACGGCAACGCGAAGCGACGGCACCACGCCCAATAAGCGAAATAAAAACCGATTTGCCGCCGCAAATCGGCAGACTCGAGATCCGACCCTCGACCGGGCAACATGGCTAAAACCTACTTGTACACCTCAGTCTAGTTTAAGTTGTTTCTGAATAAAGACTTAGTCTTTGAGTTTAAACACATTTGGTGCAGTTCACCCGGTGGATTCTCATCCTTTAATCGCTCCCGAACTCACGATTACGCCAGATCCCGTACCAGCCTTGCGAGCCATCACGCAGGGCACAACAAAATGAATTTCATGAAACTAGAGTCCTTCTTTTAACAATAAATAACAGAAGTGGTTTATTCAAAAGAATTGGTTTGATTTGAACAAGTACGACGCGGTGTCGTGAGATTGTAATGGAATATTATTCGATTTTCGTTCGTGGCGCTAAGTCGGTATAATAGAACAGAAAATTAACTAACCTAGATATCGCTTCGATCGGTAAGAGTTTGAAGTATCGTTTCGAACGGAAGAAAATAGTATTTAACGCTTAGTCGAAAAGAAATAGTGATAGACGCTTAGTCGAAAAGAAATAGTAGTAGACGCTTAGTCGAAAAGAAATAGAAAGATAGTGATACGATACTAGATCGTTATTTGAACATAAATTCGACACTAAGTCGATATATATATAGAATGACACTTTGGTCGATTTAGAATGTTTAAGTCAAGATAATGAGAGGGTTCCTTCTCTCAGATTTTCGATAGCTTCCAGTTGCCTATCAGCTTGCCCACGCTTTCTAGGATTGGTGCTAAGGTCCTCCGTTAAAAGCCTCCTTAGTTGTAGATTCCACGTTGCTCAGGTGCTTTGTGTTGTGGAAAGCGCCTGGGTCGAGATTTTCCCTGAGAATCTCGCGGTGTTCCTAGGTCGTCCTTCGCTGTTGTCGTCCGACGGGCTCCGAATACTCGGGTGAGGATGCCGGGACGGATATACTCGGTTATAAACCGAGGGTAGTAGGATCCTTGGCCGGTTAAAGAGTTGGAACTCACCGTAGGTTAAACAAGATTTATTCTATCCCGATCTGGGTTACATGGACACTGTGACAATCCGCGTGAGTCTCGTATAGAGTCTATAACAAGTCTGCCCCCGCCTTGCTCGTACATGGTTCTTATACTTTAATCGGGGCGAAGCGGGGGCCAGCGGGGTCTCCGTCTTTGGCCCGCTTTTGGGGTGTTTCGCCATAAGCTGACGGTTCTCGGTATGCTTCCGAAAACCCTTGCGCAGTTGTGCCGGATTTCGACTGTTCGATTGGAGCAATCGGAATGTGTGGCGATGTCGTTACGCTGGGTGTCGGTTGGGTTACAACATCCCCCCCCCCCCCCCCCCCCTTGAGGAAAGGGTGCTTAGGGGAATTTTTCGCGAACTTGCTTACAAAATTTCCCTGTACCCTACATTGTCCCAGCTACTACGGCGTAGTCGGGGTCCGCGGCGCCCTCTCTGGAGGTCGCAGCGTTGGGCGTGGATGCTGCTTTTCTAGTCATCCGCGTTTTCGCTGGTCGAGGTATTTGTATCTTCCGGCGAAGTTGGTAATCGCGTGTTAACAAATAGATGACGAGTATTATAGTTACTATTTGTACCATAGTCGTCGTCGCCGGGTGTACAATTTGCCAGGTCGTTAATCCTGGTTGATAGTTGTTGGTGTCATCAGTCAGATCGTTTTCTGCTTGATTGAGTTGATTGTACAATGCGGAGAATTCGGAAGGGTTTTTTAACAGTTTGTCTAGTTGGAAACGCATGAGGGGGGTGCGCTGGTTTGCCCCGTTGCGTCTCGTTTATCGCCGCAGTAATATCGTAACGCGGCGCCGTCGTTAGTTCTATATCCTGACTATACGCGGTTTTTCGTTTCCTTAATACTACGTCCTTACTTCGGACATTACAATTTCCCGTAATTTTTAATATCCCTGACCTATCTATTATGACGCGTTCTGGTTGCCGTTCGTCACATTGGATAGTCAGCGTCTCCGGTTGGCGCGCTGCGAAGATCCATGTGTCCGCGCGCGAGGTGCCTATCCAAATTGTGTGGTTTACCGCGATATGTTTTATTTCGCAGTTCTGTGGGAATTCGTCCGAGGGTTGCAGCCACAGGCTTGCTTCGCACTCGAGATCACTATTTATATTATGCGCTATCATTGGCTGTTCGCAGTAGTACTGCGCGGCTACTCGTTTACACCCTTCTAATTCGTCGTGATCAGTGAGCACGTACTGATTGTTGTTCGCATCGATAACGAGTATCGGTGTTCTTACGACTAATAACGCGTATGTATTGTCGTAGGTATGGATCGGGGCTGGAGTTGCCTCAATCACTGTGAGCGTTTGGGAGGAAATTAACGGTACGGTTATTACTGCTATTAACGTATACCTGTCAAAATACGCGGTGACCGATGACAGTTTTTCGATCACATTCGTGTTTTCTAGGTTTGGCGCAATTGGGAACGTGAGTCCATTCGGGAGGTGTTGCACGGCGGTCTGTAATAGTTTAGTGACCTGTGCGCTCTCGATTACGTTTATGCTGATAATGCCTCCTTTAAGGCCGGTGTAGTATTGTAACACGTCGTCTACGTCCTGAGTCAGGTCGGTCACTAGGGCTTTTAAAGTCGTAAAATGATCTGTCAAGTCAGCTCTTTGCGTCTGGTGAGCGAAGGTCGTCTCAATCTGCATACGTAACATTCTGGTTTGTTCCGCTAATATGTCCTCGTTATGCTTTATTGTCTTTTCTGTGTCGGGTAGGTGGTGTAAGGTATTGTTAGTGATTTGGATCTGTTTTTTCATAGCAGTCATTAGAGAGTGTTGGGTGCCGTCCAGTCGTGACAAGTGTTGGTTAATTTGTTCGGCGTGGTCGGCGTCCATAGTACCGAATATGGTTTTCGCTAGCGACCCTATTCCGTTAATTAACCCTCGTCGCTTGTCCGGGGTGTAGGTCGGCATTTCCGATACCTGATCCATTCGCACGTTCGCCTAATGTCTATGTTCGCGACTTCACTTGCGCATCGCTGTTTTAATTGGTTTACGTACGAATTAACTGGCGATTTCTCTCAAGGAGGGTGTCCATTTTTAGATGGGTCACGATCTTCCAGGAGTCGGTTACCATATGCAGTTCTCCCAGGTGCGTAAAGTGGATTCCTGCCTTATGCTTAATCGGTGATATCGTATACGAAGCCTGGCCGCCAGTCGGCGCCGCTTCGATTAGGCCTCCCGCCGACAGTGCGGTCATCCTGAAACAATGAACTCGGATTCTATCCCTTCCTAATTTCTTGGCTAAATCGCGCCTATATAAACGGTTCGTTCGCGCGTTTTGCTTATTACAGTCGTTTTCCTTTTTTGCGAGTGCCTATAACCAGATTTGTCGCAGTGAACATGTATTCCGAAGCTCTTAGAACCGTAAGTATTATTACCGTTCCTTGTTTTTTGTTTATTCTACCTTCCTACTTGGATTATTAATCTCTTCTTTTTCCGTATTTTTCTAGATGTTCACGAACCGCCGGATTTGGGGGTACATCTATGTGCGAGAGATGTGTTCTCTCCGGCTGGAGCGGGCGCTCCAGCGAGTCATTTAGTCATGCTCTGGGAGGAGGGATACCCGGAATGGGCGCAGTCTTCCGACATTTTCTGGTTGCGGCGTCTCATTGGTGAATCCCCCTGGCGAGTGGAAGTAAGTGCTCCCCATTGTTGTGGTTTCCTGTTAATGATCCCTTTACTCTTTGGTTGCTAATTAGTTCCCTTTTCTTCTTTCTGTTTCTAGCTGGAAGACGAGGACTGGGGCCAGTTTGACATACCGGACTGGAGTGTATTTACGCCTTCGGTTGGCCCGGAGTGGTGTTAGCCGTCATATATTTTTTTGTATATATTGTAATTCAATTTTTGTTGGTTGTGTTCGTCGCTCGTTTGTTCAAATAAATTTACTTTTTCCCACTATTTGCGTCTTCCTGTTTACTTTCCTTTATCTCCATATCCCATTCCCGCCTGTAGTGCTTAAGGTTTCTTCGTTGCCCTTATGTAGTTTCTACGTAACTTTTTTAATTGTTTCGCGAGTTGGTCTTTATCGCGGCTATTCCACAAAATGTTTTAATCTATTCGCGTGAGTTAGTAGGGTTTTCTTACCCTTTTGGATCGTGTAATTGACTTGCGAATTTCGTTGGATTACGGCGTAGGGGCCTATCCATTTGCTGTCTAGTTTTTTTTATCTTCCGCGACGTACTGACTCGTCAAATAATAAGACCTTGTCTCCGGGTTTAAACTCTATCTCGCGAGTTTTTTTATCGTAGTCTTTCTTCGATTTCTCCTTCGCGTTTTGTAGCTTTTCTCGAGCGACTTCATGTGCAGCTCGTAGTCTTTCTCGGCTTTCTTGCGCGTAGTCTTCGTAATTATACGTCGGTCTGGGGGGTATTCTTAACGCGGTGAGTAGTTCCGCGGTTTTACCGAAAATTAATTCATAGGGCGTATAGCCGGTCGCCGTATGGGGGGTTGTATTATAGGTGAACATCGCGTATGGTAGCCACTCATTCCAGTCCGTCTGGTCGTGGTCTGTATAGTGACGTAGATACTCTACGAGGGTTCGGTGCGATCGTTCCAACGCGCCGTTTGATTTGGGGTGGTACGCGGTCGTTTGTATCTTGCTAATCCTTAGCAATTTACAAACGTTTTTGAACATGTCGCTTAAGAAATTCGTCCCTTGATCGGTGAGTATCTTCTCGGGTATTCCGTACTCGCACACTATCCGGGTGACGAATGCTTTTGCGACCGTTCTGGCTTCCTGGTTAGGAAGCGGGATCGCCTTACTGAACTTGGTAAGGTGATCCTGGAACGTTAGAATGCATGTATTTCCTTGTTCCGTTTCAGGTAGGGGTCCTACGATATCCAGAGCTGCTTTCTCGAAGGGTTCTCGAGGTGTGTCCGTGATTTCCATCGGCGCTTTAATCTTTCTGCTCGATTTATTTTGTTGACATAAGCTGCATTTTTGTATGTATTCTTCGATGTCTTGGTCCATCCCTTGCCATCGATAATTTCTTTTAATTCGCTGCGTAGTACGCTGTATGCCTTGGTGTCCTCCTAGAGGTGCTAAGTGGTATTCATATAATATTTGCTGCTTGTCCTTCTGCTCAGTGACCTCGATCGGTGCGTCGTCCGGCGAAAGGTTTGTCAGGCATCGCTCCGTGGCGGATTGCAGTGTATGCACATTCCTGCTGAGAGCGTCTGCGTTTGTGTTGCTCTTTCCAGCTTTATGTATGATTTGGTAGTCGTATTCGGCTAGTTGTATTCTCCATCTAGTTAGTCTGGATCCTGGATCCTGTACTTTAAATAACCATACTAGGGCTTTATGGTCTGTTACTACTTTGAACGTAGTGCCGTATACATAGGGCCGGAAATGTTTTACTGCCCACACTATGGCTAGTAACTCCTTCTCGGTCGTGCTATAGTTTCTTTCGGCTTTATTTAATACTCTGCTTGCGTAGGCTATCGGCTTGTCTTCGCCTATTTTTCCTTGGGATAGTATTGCGCCTATTGCTACGTCTGAGGCGTCGGTGGTCACGATGAATTCCTTGGTAAAATCTGGGTAGATTAGGAGTGGGGCTGTCGTCGGGAACTCCTTTAGTGTCTCGAATGCATTTTGCTGTTCTGCTGACCACTTGAATTCCACCTTATTGCTCGTGATGCTTGACAGTGGTTTGGCTATTTTGGAGTACTTCGGAATAAATCTACGATAGTATCCTGCTAGTCCTAGGAATGCTTGTAATTCCTTTAACTTGGTTGGGACGGGAAATTCTCTTACAGCTTCCGTCTTTTCGGGATTCGGTTTGATCCCGTCTGGCGTAATTATGTGACCTAGAAATCCTACTTCTTTTCGCAGGAATGCACATTTTCCCGGTTGCAATTTCAGATTGTACCGGCGCAAGGTGTCTAGGACCTTCCGTAATCGCGTATTATGTTCCTTTAGGCTCGCTCCGTGAATGACAATGTCATCGAGATAGACGAAGTAATCTATCCCTTGCAGTCCTACTAGCGCGGTGTTCATGGCTCGCTGGAACGTAGCGGGTGCGTTCTTCAGTCCGAAAGGCATACGATTGAATTCGTAGTGGCCCTGTGGCGTGGAGAAAGCCGTCTTGCCCTTATCCTGTTCGTCCATCGGTATCTGATGATATCCTGAGGCCAGGTCAAGGGTTGTGAAGTATTGTGCTTTCCCCAATTGATCAAGGATATCCGTGATATTGGGTAGAGGGAATGAGTCGCCTATGGTGGCGTCGTTGATTTTACGGTAGTCCACTACTACTCGGTATTTGATATTTCTCGCAGCGTCGGGTTTTTTGGGCACTACTAATAATGGTGCGTTCCACGGGCTAGAGCTATGTTGTATTATTCCATCCTCTAACATTTGATCTACCTGTCTCTTGACTTCTCGCTTATGCGTTTCAGGTAACCTGTATGGTTTAACATTGCAGGGTAAGGTATCTCCTTTTATCGGGATCCTATGTGTAGTTACTGTAGCTGTGGTTAGTTTGTCTCCTGGTAAGTGGAACATATCGTGGTATTCCCTACAGATTTCGTTTATGGATTCTCTTTCTTCGGAATTCAGGTGTTCGCAGTTCACCTGTTCCATGACTCGATTGAAACGCATGGTCAGCGAATCGTGCGCGGTCAACGCTCGGACGGCCGCGGCGCTATTGTTGGCTGGTGCGATATCGCGACTTGGCACGTCAGTTAATGTGACTCGTGGTATGACTACTCTTTTTTCTTCGTCTGTCGTATTCATGATGCAGGCTATGCATTGTCCCTTTTCTGGTTTGGTTAACCCTTCTCCTAGGTATACTCCTTCTCTTAACTGCCGTTTTTCTATGATTCCTTCTCGCAGGCTACTTGTTAGTATCAGGCATATTTTCTGGGAGCGTGCGGGTATGGTTACTTCCGTGGCCTGGGTTAACGGTTGCCAATGATTCCCTCTTACTAGCACTTCCTGAGTGTGATAGTCTATTGCGATCCTAACGGTCTTGGGGAAATCTAGCCCTAGGAGTCCATCTGCTTCTTCTAGTGTGTCGGTTTCTACTACGTGTAGAGGGTGCCTTATTTCCTTTCCGTTGATGTAGAAGGTGGCGTCTATTTTGCCTAACGTGTGTGCCCTATCCCCTGTAAACGAAGTGAGTAACACCTCGCTGAGCTCCATGAGTATATTGGTCAGTAGGGCTTTCCTGGCGATCAATGATACTTCTGCTCCGTTATCTATTATCATGGTTGTATTTCTCCGTATAGTTTCCTTTATGTCGACCTTTACCCTGTCCGATATGAATCTCTTGGTTGTGAGTGAGCTTATTCTAATCACTCGAATTTTTCGCGTTTGCTCTCGGGCAGGTGCATTTCGTGTCGGTAGTCTGGCGCGCTCGTAATTGTTTCGAGCTGCGGAATGCGTTTGGTCAGCGTTTTCATATCGCGTCGACGGCCTAGTCTCCGAGGTCGGTCGGTGACCTTCCGCTTCTCGTCGGGGCGGTGCCCATCTTGCGTCGTTTGCCATTATGGGTTGTATTCTCCGATTATATTCGGGTGCAGGAAAACTTCTTCGCGGGTTATGTCTAGGCTGGTCCTTCCAGCAATCCCTAGTGCTATGCCCTGATCGTTTGCAATTGCTGCAATATTTACTCGTCGGGGTACCCGAGGTCGCCGTACTGCTTGTAGTGCGTGCCCCAGAGGAGGTGACGACTCGTTTGCGAGTGGTCCGTTCTTCTTCTACTGCTATCGTGATAGCTTCGGGGAGATCGGCAGCCCTTCGCGATTTGACTAAAACCTTTAGTTCGTTGTGTAGCCCTTCTTGAAACACATGGTGACCCTGTTGCTTGATTGCTTCGATAGCGCCCCCTCGGGCTATCGGATTGTCTCCGCCTGCGGTGGTTACTGCCACTTGTTCGTTGGCTAAAGTGGCCACACGATTTCCGAATGTATGAGCGTCCTCGTGTGTCCCTTGCTTACATTGGAGTAATTCTGCCACGATGGTCGTGCTTGTCCTCACCGGTTTGTACAAAGCGGTTAGCAAGTCTTCTAATTCTTCGTACGTCTGTATCTTTCGCGTGCCTACTTCTGCAAGGGCCGGACCCGTGAAGCGCGTTAAGGGGGGAGCCTGGTGTAACTAGCTGGAAATCGAGGCATTTTCGGGAATTTTTTTTAAAGAAAGTATTTAATCGATCTTTCTGAAACTTTCAGGATATTGTATTATCAGGTTAAGGAAGACAAAAAAAAAATTTTATTAAAAATGAGCGGCAAATAACAAAATTATAAGGGCTTATGCCCAGTCCGTTGGCGACGCAATTGTTTCACTGCGGGCAACGTAGCGTCTTTTGGTTTCATCTAAAACCAAAAATCGAACAATTTTCGTTTAGTTTATGAGTGTACGCACAGATCGTATAAATTCATAACTTAAAAGATGCAAAATTGAACAAATGGCGGCCTCTTGAAAAAAAATTCACTTTTTCCAACGAAATTTTGCCTTAAATGTGTAAAAAAAGTTATTTATTTAAACAATATCATTATACTAAGAACGTAGCCCTATGAAGAAAATGTTCACAAATATCCGTGTACAAGGTCAAGTCGATTGGTTGAATATTTTTGGAGTTACATTGCCCGCAGATTGTAAAACTGTCGTTTCGAGAAAAACGCATTTAAAGTTTTGTGGTAACCTGGCGCTCCGTAGCAAAACCGGCCATATCCGCTTTAATTTTTCGAATTTCGTTTTGCGGCTTTGGGAACATATTATTGTGATGCTCAACTATTGATTTATGCAAAAAAAAATCGATTTCTTCCACCCGCTACACCAGGCTCCCCCCTTAAAGTTTTGTGGTAACCTGGCGCTCCGTAGCAAAACCGGCCAATTCCGCTTTAATTTTTCGAATTTTGTTTTGCGGCTTTGGGAACATATTATTGTGATGTTTAAATATTGATTTATGCAAAAAAAAAATCGATTTCTTCGACCCGCTACACCAGGCTCCCCCCTTAAGATGATACCGCGTAGTATGGCAGGTTCATCCTCAGCTTCGCCGTAAGCTGTCATCGCGTAACGACAATGATTGAGGAAGGAAGTTAATTCTTCGGGCTTGGTTCCGTCGAACTTCGGAACGCCTTTTAAGGCTCTTTCGGAGGCTGCTGTTGCCTTCGGTAACGGCGTGTGTCGGTTAGGGTCTCTGTCGGACACAGGGGGTACGAACAGGCTTGAACGTCTAGGTACGGCGTCGTCCCTTAAGCGGACCGCGGTCCTAGTTGCTGCCGGAGGGTCAGGGGCGGGGGACGGAGTCGCTGCCGCTTGCCCTTGGTTTACGTCTTGATTCAATGTATCGTGGTGGGGGTCTAGTGCTGCTTCTACCGTTTCCTTCAGACTTTCTAGTTTGGCGTCTGTTGATGTTGCTCTCCCGTCAAAGGAGGTCATTTTCGCTGTTAGCTGGGCGAGGGACCGATCCATTGCCGCTATTTTGTCGGCCAGGATCGCGACGCTTGCTGCGACCGTATCGCGTGCGGGTACCGCCGTGGTGACGGACATGTCTATGTTTTGTAAATCGGTCTCGTCTAATAGGGTGCTTTCCCTGGGGTTACTCGGGCTTCCTAGCTCTGTTAGTTGATTTTCGGTTGTTGGTTCAGCACGCGAGAGTAAGCTAAAATCTAGTTCGTCGAACGGGAATTGTCGCTCGGACACTACGGGTCCTGTATTAGTTAATACGGACTGGATCGCTTCCAGAGGGAAGTGGTCGAGAGCGAAAAGGAGAGGGTCGTCCTCTGACTTTCGCGGCTGCGGTCGTCGGACCCTACGCGGGTTAGTCCGGCTAAGGGCTCTAGGTGTGGGACGCTCTACCCGTTCGGTTAAATCTAGATTTCGATCGATATACGCTTCTACGGACTTTACGCGGCGCATGAGAACGGCGGGCTCGGCTCGCGGTTTTTGCTGAGTGTGGTATTTCGCACTTACAGCACGTAGAGCAGGCGATGCATGGTCGTCTCGATGTCGGCCGTGGAATTTCCTGCAGGCGTCCTCTGTAGACGGATGTCAGCAGTGTGGAGTGCGTTACCCTACTTTTAGGTGGGTCGTTGTCTCCGCTATTGTCCTGGTGTCCCAGTCGGTCAGGCTTGTTCCCTGCGTTGGCTGGATCCCACCGCTGCCACCAATTTTGTTGTGGAAAGCGCCTGGGTCGAGATTCTCCCTGAAAATCTCGCGGTGTTCCTAGGTCGTCCTTCGCTGTTGTCGTCCGACGGGCTCCGAATACACGGGTGAGGATGCCTGGACGGACATACTCGGTTATAAACCGAGGGTAGTAGGATCCTTGGCCGGTTAAAGAGTTGGAACTCACCGTAGGTTAAACAAGATTTATTCTATCCCGATCTGGGTTACATGGACACTGTGACAATCCGCGTAAGTCTCGTATAGAGTCTATAACAAGTCTGCCCTCGCCTTGTTCGTACATGGTTCTTATACTTTAATCGGGGCGAAGCGGGGGCCAGCGGGGTCTCCGTCTTTGGCCCGCTTTTGGGGTGCTTCGCCATAAGCTGACGGTTCTCGGTATGCTTCCGAAAACCCTTACGCAGTTGTGCCGGATTTCGACTGTTCGATTGGAGCAATCGGAATGTGTGGCGATGTCGTTACGCTGGGTGTCGGTTGGGTTACAACCAGGGATTGTAACCGACGCCTAACCCTAACCCGAATCCGGTTAACCGAGGGAAGGTTACTGTAACCCGTAGTAACTCCGAAGGAACGGCTCCCAAAGAGTACAGAGAGCCGGTTAACCCGCTCGGAGCGGGTTACAAGTGACATACGACATTCTACGTCCAAAATCCGACTATGGTTGCTCCGCGCTCGTCCACCGCTGCGATGCAACTGCAATTTTAACAAGAACCGGGTTGCATGCAATGTCGTCAATTACTTGCAGGGTTTTGATTCTCCATGTAATTTTTAATCTCTCGAGGAAAAATGTTACGAATTTTCTTGAATTATACCCACGACATTACATGCAAATCGTTTTTTGGTCAAATTGCATCACCGTGTTGGATGAATGGCCTATAACAAATGTAACAATTCTGTAGAAGTTCGAAAGGTAATTTATTTATTTATAATAAAAATAATATTTTGTAACACAACTATTATATATGAAATTTACTGATTTGTAAGAAAATAGTATGCAAGTGTTAAAATGAAAACACAATGTTTATACTATACGGTCATGGAATATATTAAGTACATTTTTCAACTTTAGAAACATGTCACCCTCGAGGAGAAATTTGCAAAATAAAAATTTGTTTATAATTTGACGTTACATAAATAATTTTACAATTTCAAAAAAATATTATTCAAATACACAAAATCTTCTGCATTAAAATAAAAAAAGGATGAACCTAATGCGATAGATAGTTTTTAAAATAAAAATTCATAAGTACAGGTCGATTTCACAAAAATAGGGAAACACTACGCCCTCTACCGGATTAGGGTAACCCGCTCCGAGAGCGGGTTAACCGGGTAACTCTGTGCCTAGATGCCTCGGGTTACCCGGTTATATAAATTAGTCTACGGTACTGAGAACCGAACCGGCCTAGGGTTACGGTTACAATCCCTGGTTACAACATTTGTGAAGAACAGCCTAAGATGGTAGCTGAGGTGCCTAATTGAGCGCCCCAGATGGTAGCCAGGTAGCTTGATTAGAGCATACCCAGATGGTACCCAAGGTGCCTACTTAAGCAGCCTTAGATGGTAGATTGTGAATGATATTGAATGTCTTTGGAAATCCAAGATGCCTGTTCAAGCGTCTTGGTGTGAAATTTGGCTTTGATGTGGAATTTTAAGCGTGGTGCCTATTCTAGCGCCTCGGAGTGAATGTTAGTTAGTTGGGTTGTTTTAAGTGGTGCGTACTTATGGTATCTTGAGGATCTCTGCTGATCTCTCTCTGCTTTCCTGCTGCTGGCGGGCCCATATTTATACCTATTTGGTGAACCTGGCTTGGTCCAATCACATGTCGCACTTTACGCGCACCAATTAGCTTTCGTATTTAGCTGGCGCCAATCAGGCGTTACACTCGCGTTTCACTTGCCGTTCGGCCGATCGTGCGTCTCACGCATGCGCACTTGGTCCGCTCGCGGTTCGCACTCGATTCACTCGCTCGATTGAATGATACTGCGCATGCGTTCACTTCACTTTGTTTGTTCACTGACCACTAGGTTGCATTCGTCCATACGTGCATTCATGTCTTACTGCTAATTCAAACGTTTTGTGTATATGATATAGTATAATAGAGAATAATAAGAATTAATATAATACAAGAAAGGAGTTTTTAATGGCGGTTCGTCGCAGGACGTTACATGCGCTCCGTAAATATCGCTGGTTTTGGTGGTTTCATTAGTGAATTTTGTAGAGTTTTTGGGGTGCAGCTAAGTGGAGTGACCGCCTTAAACGTTCAGTCGGGTTTGATGTTGGTGGGTCAGTGATCTGTAGTGGAGGCTGGCTGATTTCTCAAATATCATTTCGCACTATCCTCTATCCTCTATTCGCCGTTATTAGGCTTGTATCCTTGGTAGGTCGGCGGGCCACACAGACGGGGACTCAGCTGTTTCGGTGTTTGTGCCTGTAAGTGCGGTTGTACACGAGCTCACTTTGTTTGGGATTCCTACTGTTGTCAGCACGGGCGTTCAGTGTCACGTAGACAGACGGAAATGTCGCAGCACTAAAAAAAGACTTGTAAAGAATGCAAGACAGCTGTCGCTGATCCGGTCACATGTAACATTTGTGGCACTGCTGCACATCCTGGTTGCCTGCATCGAACTGGACATCCGTGGCATCAGGATAAGCTGTTGGATTGCTCCAAACCTGGCCAACAGTGTAGCCCCGTATCCGCGGTTGACACACGAGAGTCTCACTCCGCCGAAAGGGGAGTAGGGGCGGGAGACGTCGTCCCCCTCCGCAGCGTCCGGCAAATCATTAGAGAGGAGCTCAGCTCTTTACTGGAGGATTTCAAAATCTCCTTCAGGGCCGATCTTGAGGCCCTGCATCAATCCTTTTTGTCATTATCTCAATGGGTTCAGGACATAGAGGATAAGTTAAAAGGGAGCGGGATATCCACACAACAACTTCCCGACCTAGAGGAGATGCACAGGGAGGTGATCGAAAGGCAATACAGGGCTTCGAACATTGTTATCTTTGGGTTGGAGGAAGCAGGACCTGACCCTTCGCACCCTGGATCGTCCTCTCGGGACTTGGCGAAAGTGAAAAGTTTCCTCAGTTCGGTTTCAACGGGATCGTATGACCACGTGCGTCTACTTCGGCTGGGTAAAAAGGTCTCGGATAGGTGTAGACCGGTGAGGGTCACAATGGCCTCACCGTTGGAAGCGAGGCGGATCCTAAAGGCAAGCTCTAACACGGCTCCGGTCAAGATCAGACAGGATCTCACTAGAAGGCAAAGGCAGCACCTGACAGATCTCAGGCTTGAGCTAAATCGTCGCCGGGGGGAGGGGGAGAACTTGACAATTAAATACGATCACGGAGTTCCAGCCATTGTACCTTCTCGTGAGCCGCGACAGCCAAAAAACGGGAGCTAAGGCCAAAGGCGCTTAACATTTATTACCAAAATGTGCGTAGGCTTCGTACGAAGTTGACCGCCTTTGCCAGTGCTGTTTCGTGCTTCTCGGTGGACCTGGACGTGATTATTTTGACGGAAACTTGGCTGACAGAAGGCTTTCTCGATTCAGAACTTGGGCTGCACAATTTTAACATTTATCCTTGGGCATAGAGGCGGCTCTGGAGGTGTTAGTGGATGCTGACCTACATCATCCGGCGCTGTGGACTTCGATCATGGTGCAGTCGGCTGGCCTGCTATCCAGGACATCTAACTCGCGTCCAGTTTTCGGGTCTGGGGACTACCCCGCCATCAACCGTTTGCTCGGCTCTATTGACTGGGATACCTGCTTACAACAACTGTCCCTGGAGGATGCAGTAGACTTTCTCTATACGTATATTAATCAGGCTATCGAGTGTTTCATTCCTAGGCGCGTCTTTTTTCGGTCATCCTTTCCATGCTGGTTCTCGAAAAATCTGAGGCAAATGGTCAGAGCCAAAAAGAAGGCGCATACCCGGTTTAAGCTATCACACTCTTGGGAAGATTACTTACGTTTCTTGCAGTTACGCGCCGAGTGTAAAGCCGTGGTGCGCAGGGATCATAATAGGCATATATCCCTGGTGGAGGCTAGCATTCCGCGAAACATCAAGTTTTTCTGGGGTTACGTCAACTCTAAGCGCAAGGCGAATGTTTTTCCTGGAGTCATGACTTCAGGCGATGATCAAGCGGACTCCGCTACGGGTATAGCGTAGGGCTGGGAATATTCGAATAATTTACTATTCGAATAATTTACAAGTATTCGAATACTACGAATAAACTTCGAATATCTGAGTATTCGAATGTTATTATTCGAATACTATTCGAATACTGATGTATTCGAATACTATTCGAATAGTGATGTATTCGAATACTATTCGAATAGTTCTGTATTCGAATACTATTCGAATAGTGCTGTATTCGAATACTATTCGAATACTGCTGTATTCAAATACTGATGTATTCGAATAGTATGGTGTGAAGTATAAATCGGGTTCTTTAGGTTCATTTTTTTACAAGCTTTTATTTAGTTTCAGTTGTGAGTTCGTTAGTTTGTCAGGGTGAAATCTTGTAAGCTAATTTTGGACCCACTTCAACATATCCGATGGGCTTGAAACTTTGCAGACATACGTAGTTCCGATGACAATACAATATTTTCACTAAAAAGCATGAAATATTTTATAGTGAAATTTAAAAAAAAAAGCTTTTATTAAAATGTACTAAAAAGGAACCAATAATTTTGATACCGGCCCAAATGACTGCCTGAAAAGAATTCCCTCATATGACTAGAAATAAACGCGTGGGGCGGAAATATTGAAATGTCCTATTTATGTAAATATACAAAATGTACGTATTTTGATACATTAGTTTTCGCATTCTGCTACAGCGTCCTTATTGCACGAGTTTTTATTTCATTTGATTGTGAGCACTGTAATTCCGCAATTCCAAGTCTGTCCTGAAATCTAACCGGATTAAAAATCAAGAGAAAATAATGCCCTTCATGTTTGAGGTCTTCGTACCGAGGATCTAATGCGCTAGCGATGTGCTCATGTCTGACGATACTTTGGCCTTGCTTCCATTCCATTTCAAAGCGTCGCGTAGCATCTGTTGCCACTAATAATTATAAAGATAATATAACTGGATCATCCTCGTCCTGTGGTACAAGATGGACATCATGTAAACTCCTGACAAGAGGACACATCATGGATAGTGTACAACTTTTATTTGAACACATTAATGTGGTCGCCATTTCCAAAGGCTTTTATTTTTACGATGGTCATGGCCATGTAATAGTCCGAGGGCCATCTGGTTACGCGTCTTCAAATGCTTTGGAAACCCTCGAACGACGTTCCGATATTCTAGGAAGTCATGGCACCGATTGGCAGAGGGGGATTTAACAGTAGGCGCACTGGGCGCGCGCCCGGGGCCCCAACTTCTGAGGGACCCCACAAAAACCAACTTTCCACTTTTTTTTAATGACACCAAATTTGATTTCATGAGTACATAATCTGTTTATGTGTTTAAAAATATGGTTAACGTGATTTTATTTTTCCTGTCTTTCCCATTTTTGTAAGGGGACCAATATTTTCTATTGCGCCCGGGGCCCCCACCGACCTTAATCCACCTCTGCCGATTGGCTTTAAACAAATAACGGAAAATCATGGCTAAATCCAGTGCCTGACTGACGGAGGCGCAGTTCATGCACACATTACCACCGCTCCTGTAGGTGTTTCCCCCTCCATCAGTGCAGCAGAATTGTTCCGAACATTAGCAAGACCCCATATTTCATATGTCATATTTCATAGTACTTTCGTGATTCAAGCTACGGCGATACACAGTAAAGCTCAGCTTTAGCGAGACATTTAAGAAAAGCCTTTGAATTGTATATATTGTAAATAGCAATGAATAAGTTGCGAAGCAATATTTGGGACTATTTTGAACGGTCCTCTGATGGACTACAAAGCAAATGCATAATTTGTGATGCAGTTTTGAAATCCAAAGGGGCAACAACATCATTATGGAACCATTTACGATTCATACATGGAGCAGAAGCAGGTGTAAAAGTAACACTAGATAATATGCAACGAGGAAGTAAGAGGAAGTGAGTAATTACGTACAATCGTACATAATTTTCAGTGTGCAATAAACAACTTGAAATCAGCTACTCTCGTTCTTTACAAAAACGACAAAAAGCCGCCGCGTTCAGATCACTAGTCAATACAAAATTATGAAAGAAAATAAAATCTAAACCAGGGACTCCTACTGGTACGTAAAATACCGGTATTATACCGCTATTATACCGGTATTTTTCGGTTGTATCTTCGTCTGGGACTTAATACCGGTATAACGCTCATACAGCTATACCGAAACCGATATCATACCGAAACAGATAAAAGTTATTTAAAATATAATATCGACCGGATTTATTAATATAATATGATTTCGGCGCCAGGTTCGGTCACTTTAAAGTCACTTTAAAGTGACCGAACCTGGCGCCGAAATCATATTATACGAAACAGATAAATACTGAAACCGATATTGTACCGAAAAAAATAAGTACCGAATGCGATATCGTACCGAAAACAATAGGTTACCGAAAACCGAAATAAATACCGGTATTTTTTCGGTATTCTTTTCGGTAAATACCGAAATCTACCATGTTACTGAAAAGAATAACGAAAAAATGCCGGGATTTATTTCGGTTTTCGGTAACCTATTATTTTCGGTACGATATCGCATTCGGTATTTATTTTTTTCGGTACAATATCGGTTTCGGTATTTATCTGTTTCGGTATGATATCGGTTTCGGTATAGCTGTACTGGCGAAATACCGGTATCAGCGTTATACCGGTATTAAGTCCCTTAGATTCTAAACTATGAAATTAAAAAATATATAAAAACAAATTTTATGTTAAACGATTTTATTAAAAATGCACTAAAAACTGAAAAATAATTATTTTCTTATATTACAATTTTTTCTATATAAAATCTTGACGTACTTCATGAATTTTGCATTTGCATAATTTCATTATTTTCTTCTAGCCATTCTGATTGTGATAAAGACGCACATGAAGAAATAGATAACTCAGAAGTTCGCTCTACGCAATGTAGTAGTACATTTCCTAAAATATCGGAACGTCGTTCGAGGGTTTCCAAAGCATTTGAAGATAGGCCAGTCAGTTCAGAACGTACAGAACTCATCACGCAAGCTGCAGCAGAAATGATCATAGTCAATCAGCTCCCTATATCATTTATACAGGGTGTCCCAAAAATGCTGCGGTTCCTTAAAGGGGGTGATTCGGGGGGTGATTGCAAACAACTTTTTCCTTTGCGAAAATGTCCTCCGCGGTTTCGTTAACGAGATATTAATAAAAAGCACCGACCAATCAGAGCGCGAGCCTTCCGCTGGAGGTCCCGCGCTAGCGTGGCCGCGCGCCGGGCCGCGCTGCGACTACGAACAAGCAAGGCGGCATGCATCGAAGGAAATTGCGTAGAATGGCAAATGAAAAAGACGTAACAAAAAAATCGAACCTTTTGCCATGCTTTGTTTGCCATTTAAAGTGAATAATGAATAAAGGATAAATGGATGAAAATCACGTGTAACGTAAAAAGACGAATACACATTTTTTTTAGAAGATTCGAAAATAATAATTATTTGAAGTGGGAGGATAAGGAATACGTAAAATTCCTTGTGTTAATAACATATCCACGAAAAGGTAATGTAACAGGAAATTAACGAAAAGTGATCGTAGTTCGTTATTGTGATAAAAATCCGTAACTCAATAACGGCCAGCACTGTTGCTGATAACGAATAAGTCTGTTTAAAAAGGCCGAATAAATATTTTCGTACGAGAATTTTGAGAATTACCGCCGGAAATAAGCCATAGCTTGCGTTAAATTTAAAAATGAATGAACACCATTAAAGTAACTAAAACTCACCCTTGTAGAAAATTCACCTGCAACTTGAAAACTTGTGTCACTGGGTCACTGAACCGATCCTGGTCATCGATGGACGAGCCCAGTGCACAGCTGACCCCAGGTATACGACACTACCCAAAGTTAAGGGTCGCAATGTCAGGTGCGTCCAGGTCAACGTACCGAATATTCACTTCACTGCACGGCTACTAACACTGATCACTTAATTTACTTTTCATGGAACGTGTTGTTCCTACGTTATAAAAATTGGTGGAAATGAATTTTTACTTGGCGTTCGGAGCCGTGGGTAATCCCCGCGCAAATTCGCACGCTGCAGCACTTGCGTCCTCGTTGTTGGGGGGGGGGGGGGGGGGGTACACCCGGAACATCGCGTAATACTCTTGAGCAGAGAACATTTGTCTGCGACGCGATTGCTGACTGCTGACTGACAAGATTTTTTCCAAGCGACTTCTTCTACCCCCAAATAGTTTCTCTCGTTCCATTATGAGTTGACCCCCACCAGGCAAAGAGGCTTCAGGTAAAAAGAAGCCAGCACATTTTCGGAACACACGTGTTTTGCAGAAGTGCAACGAAAACTTTCACAAAAGCCCGCGCTCCGTCCTTCTACTGCCAATGTACCCATTGCTTCGAGATAGAAAACAGACACCACGTGTATCGGTTCGAAAGGGTCCGAAGGGAAGAGACGCAGAAAGTCTTCGAGCTGCTATAAAGAAGAAAATGCATACCATTCCTGTTTCCCCTTTCTGACACCCTGAGTTCACGTCTGCTACGAGGCGGAACCAATTAAGTCATAAATTATCCGAAACTGTAGGAAACCGTTCTCTACCGCCGACTTGCGGGACAATACGGTCATAAACCGCGACCCTGGCGAAATGCTCTGGCTGATCAGCCTGATTAATTTTGGAGAACTAGAAATTACAGAGTATTATCCAGCATCAATACGTCTCGCGGAGAGACACAGGGAAAGAAGGGATAGTGCGCTGACTGCGCGTAGTCCCGCCTGCTTCGTCCTACCCTCAAATTAAAGACGGATCCCTTATCTCTCGAGTATAAACAAGTGCTCGAATTTCAAAACACAAGCACGCGTCGACGTATTCGGTGCGAGAGACTGTGGGCTTGAGGTCCGATTGGCCCCAAACTAACCAATCTGCCCTGCATCCCTCCCAAATGGCCGCTGTCCTGAAGAGGCCCTCTTCACAGCAATATCTCCTCCCAAAGGTAACCAATCGGGCCTGCTTATCTCTCGTGTCTAAACACGCGCTCGAATTTCAAAACAGAAGCATGCGTCGACGTATTCGGTGCGAGAGAAGGTGGGCCTTGGGGAGGAGATATTGCTGTGAAGAGGGCCTCTTCAGGACAGCGGCCATTTGGGAGGGATGCAGGGCAGATTGGTTAGTTTGGGGCCAATCGGACCTCAAGCCCACAGTATCTCGCACCGAATACGTCGACGCGTGCTTGTGTTTTGAAATTCGAGCACTTGTTAATACTCGAGAGATAAGGGATCCGTCTTTAATTTGAGGGTAGGACGAAGCAGGCGGGACTACGCGCAGTCAGCGCACTATCCCTTCTTTTCCTGTGTCTCTCCGCGAGACGTATTGATGCTGGATAATACTCTGTAATTTCTAGTTTTCCAAAATTAATCAGGCTGATCAACCAGAGCATTTCGCCAGGGTCGCGGTGTATGACCGTATTGTCCCGCAAGTCGGCGGTAGAGAACGGTTTCCTACAGTTTCGGATAATTTATGACTTACTTGGTTCCGCCTCGTAGCAGACGTGAACTCAGGGTATCGGAAAAGGGAAACAGGAAGCAGGATTTTTTTCTTTATAGCAACTCGAAGACTTTCTGTTTCTCTTCTCTTCGGACCCTTTCGAACCGATACACGTGGTGTCTGTTTTCTATCTCGAAGCAATGGGTACATTGGCAGTAGAAGGACGGAGCGCGGACTTTTGTGAAAGTTTTCGTTGCACTTCTGCAAAACACGTGTGTTCCGAAAATGTGCTGGCTTCTTTTTACCTGAAGCCTCTTGGCCTGGTGGGGGTCAACTCATAATGGAACGAGAGAAACTATTTGGGGGTAGAAGAAGTCGCTTGGAAAAAATCTTGTCAGTCAGCAGTCAGCAATCGCGTCGCAGACAAATGATCTCTGCTCAAGAGTATTACGCGATGTTCTGTGTGTACCCCCCGAACAACGAGGACGCAAGTGCTGCAGCGTGAGAATTTGCGCGGGAATTACCCACGGCTCCGAACGCCAAGTAAAAATTCATTTCCACCAATTTTTAGAACGTAGCAACAACACGTTTCATGAAAAATAAATTAAGTGACCAGTGTTAGTAGCCGTGCAGTGAAGTGAATAATCGGTACGTTGACCTGGACGCACCTGACATTGCGACCCTTAACTTTGGGTAGTGTCGTATACCTGGGATCAGCTGTGCACTGGGCTCGTCCATCGATGACCAGGATCGGTTCAGTGACCCAGTGACACAAGTTTTCAAGTTGCAGGTGAATTTTCTACAAGGGTGAGTTTTAGTTACTTTAATGGTGATCATTCATTTTTAAATTTAACGCAAGCTATGGCTTATTTCCGGCGATAATTCTCCAAATTCTCGTACGAAAATATTTATTCGGGCTTTTTAAACAGGCTTATTCGTTATCAGCAACAGTGCTGGCCGTTATTGAGTTACGGATTTTTATCACAATAACGAACTACGATCACTTTTCGTTAATTTCCTGTTACATTACCTTTTCGTGGATATGTTATTAACACAAGGAATTTTACGTATTCCTTATCCTCCCACTTCAAATAATTATTATTTTCGAATCTTCTAAAAAAAATGTGTATTCGTCTTTTTACGTTACACGTGATTTTCATCCATTTATCCTTTATTCATTATTCACTTTAAATGGCAAACAAACCATGGCAAAAGGTTGGATTTTTTTGTTACGTCTTTTTCATTTGCCATTCTACGCAATTTCCTTCGATGCATGCCGTCTTGCTTGTTCGTAGTCGCAGCGCGGCCCGGCGCGCGGCCACGCTAGCGCGGGACCTCCAGCGGAAGGCTCGCGCTCTGATTGGTCGGTGCTTTTTATTAATATCTCGTTAACGAAACCTCGGAGGGCATTTTCGCAAAGGAAAAAGTTGTTTACAATCACCCCCCGAATCACCCCCTTTAAGGAACCGCAGCATTTTTGGGACACCCTGTAGAGTCGAAAGGTTTTGAGTTGTTCATGAAAGTTGTGGAACCAAACTACAAAATTCCATGCAAAGGAACAGTTCTAAGTCGAATAAATCTGGTGTATAATGAAAGAAGAAATTTTGTTGAACGGAAGCTTGCTACTGCTGAGTCAATTGCCATAGACACAGATTCTTGGACTTCATTAAGTATGACTTCGTACATAACAGTGAATGCCCACTACTTAAATTCCGATTGGCAGAAAGAGTCATGGAATTTAATAACGGAGGAAATGAGCGAAAGGCACACTATCACAAATCTTATTACTAAATTAAAAACTGTTACTGATGATTGGAAAATAACGGAAAAAGTTTTAGGAATTGTTACAGATAATGCAAGTAATATAACTGGTGCAGTTGATGCATTAGCTTGCGAGGGTGGCGTGCGTTGTTTTGCCCATACGCTACAGCTTAGTGTGCAAAAGGGACTGAAACTAAACGACGTTAAAGAGATATTAGATAAAGCTTCTTCTGTCGTTTTACACTTTCGCCATTCTGCAGTCGCTACGGAGGCACTTCGCGTACGGCAGGAGCAATTGGATCTGCCGAAACAAAAATTAATGCAGAGATGCGTAACCAGGTGGAACTCGGACTATTATATGGCCACGAGCGTCGTAAAAAATAAAAGTGCCATAAATACTGTACTGGGCGACCGGTCAATTACAAAACAATCAGTAAATGAACGACTTCACCTATCGGATATGGAATGGAATGTACTTGAAGGATTAATAATTTTTCTGAAGCCTTTGGAAATGGCTACCACATTAATGTGTTCGAATAAAAATTGTACACTATCTATGATGCGTCCTCTTGTCAGGAGTTTACTTGATGCCCATCTTGTACCACAGGACGAGGATGATGCAATTATATTGTCTTTAAAATTATTAGTGGCAACAGATATTACGCGACGTTTTGAAATGGAATGGAAGCAAGGTCAGAGTATGGTCAGACAGGAGCACATCGCTAGTGCATTAGATCCCCGATACAAAGACCTCAAGCACGAAGAGAACGAGGCACGTAAACAAATTTGGGCTACTATCAAATCTAAATTAACAAACTCTGTTGACGGAAATGAGGATATGAATGATAATCGGAATGATAAACAAGAACACGAAAATCCCCTTGATTTTTTATTTAAAAAAAAATCATTGGGTAATAGTAGTGCTCAACAACAGTGGGCTAATTTCCGAAAAGAACCAGAAATCGAACATAACGCAGATTCTTTGAAATGGTGGAAACTGAATGAGAATAAATTTCCATCCGTGGCCAAATTAGCAAAATGCTATTTAAACATTCCAGCAACTTCTTCTTCTGCTGAAAGAGTGTTTTCTACGGCTGGAAACATTGTCAGCAGAAAAAGAAGTTGCTTAGATCCGAAAAATGTTAATAAATTAGTGTTTTTGTACCAGAACCGCAATGTCAAGATTGTCAACGGGAGTAATACAGGGTGTTCGGATACAGGTGAACATCCTTGTACGGATTCGGAGTGATTTTACATGAAAAGCTAAGTCGAAAATATAGAATAAAATTTTCTGACATTCCACTACATTTTCCAGGAAATTGACTCTGAATTTTAGCCAAATACGCGTACACCGAGGTACAGCTTAAGGCACCTCAGGGGCACGCGTATATGGCTACAATTCAAATTCAATTTTCTCGAAAACGAAGTGCGATATCAGAAGATTTTATTCTATATTTTTGACTTAGTTGTTCATTTAAAACCACTCCCTAAAATAATGTCCACCTGTAGCCGAACACCCTATATATGTATACATATGTACAACATAATATTTTTCTTATGTATACATTTTCACATATAAATATATTTTTAACGTATTGCTTCAATATATTGTCTCCTCTAATTATTTGTATGAGAATAAGCGTCGAGATCATATAAGTTCTTACGTAAAGGACAAACTTAAGATTGGAGTATGAGTGAGTGCGTACTAGTGCGTCCCAGTCAGGAAGTGTTGCGGAGTGAATGCTAATTCCGTACATTTTGTATATTTATATAAATAGGACATTTCAATATTTACGGCCCACGCGTTTATTTTTAGTCATAAGGTAAGTGCGAGTAATAAGCATCTATAATTGAATTTACAAAAACTTGTACATATTTTTGAAAACTTTTGTTTTTATGGAAATCTATGGACATTAAACTATAAACTGTAATATTTGTAACAATATATGAACACAACAAATACGAAAATTAATAGGTTTCTAAAAACTTTGTAAACGGGCTTTGTTTTGTGTAGTGAAGTTAATAAGGCCCACCTATTTAGTATGTACAATTATTTTTGTACAATTCTCTTTGAATGACATTTCGTATGTAATAAAAGCAATAAATGGCACTACCAGTATTGTAGATTGACCTGCCAAGGATAAATGACAGGTGGGCCTTATTACCTGCTGGGCCTTTTTATCCGCACTTACCTTATGAGGGAATTCTTCTCAGACAGTCATGTGGGCCGATATCAAAATTATTGGTTCCTTTTTAGTACATTTTAATAAAAGCTTGTTTTTAAAAAAAAATTCACTATAAAATATTTCATGCTTTTTAGTGAAAATATTGTATTGTCATCGGAACTACGTATGTCTGCAAAGTTTCAAGCCCATCGGATATGTTGAAGTGGGTCCAAAATTAGCTTACAAGATTTCACCCTGACAAACTAACGAACTCACAACTGAAACTAAATAAAAGCTTGTAAAAAAATGAACCTAAAGAACCCGATTTATACTTCACACCATACTATTCGAATACATCAGTATTCGAATACATCAGTATTCGAATACAGCAGTATTCGAATAGTATTCGAATACAGCACTATTCGAATAGTATTCGAATACAGAACTATTCGAATAGTATTCGAATACTTAAATATTCGAATAGTATTCGAATGCTTAAATATTCGAATACTTGGGTATTCGAATTATATTCGTCAAATACTTGAGCAACTGAAGTATTCGAATATTCGAATACCGAAAAACTTGACAAATAGTCACAGCCCTAGTATAGCGGCGCTCTTTGCCCAGCATTTTAAATCTAATTATGCTTCGCACCTGCCAGGTGTGTCTGATGTGAACCTTAGCGCACCACCTGGGTGGGATATTCCGGACTTGGACATCGGCATGGCAGAGGTCTTTGAGGCACTGGATGCACTGGATGTCAATAAGAGTCCCGGTAATGACAATGTGCCTCCGTTTTTCCTTTCGAGGTGTCAATGCGCATTGGCGAGGCCCCTATGGATCTTATTCAACCGTTCGTTGAGGCAGGGGCTGTTCCCTACCCGGTGGAAGTTTAGTGTGGTGACGCCTATTTTTAAAGCCGGGGATGGAGCGGACGTGAAGAATTATAGACCGGTATTTATCCTATGCTCAATGGGCAAAATTTTTGAGAAAATTGTCACGGCAAAGCTTACCTTTTTCACCAAAAATAATGTAATTTCTTCCTCGCAGCACGGCTTTGTACCGGGTCGTTCGACTGTCACTAATTTGGTGCGTTTGTTGTACAACACACTGGTCAGATCGCGGTTGGAGTATGCCAGTGTTGTTTGGGCGCCACACCAGGCAAAATATAGGCAAATGATTGAAAGGGTACAACATAAATTTCTTCGGGCTGCTAGCTATTCGATAGGTAGGGGCATGTCCTTTGCCGGCCACGATTAAGATCTGCGCACACATATCCGTTCCGTCTCAGTTCCGTATCAGTTCCGGGATCGCAAAAGGTATGGGTTGCTTGTTTGGAATGGAGCAGTGCACACTTGTCAGTTCCGTGAAATTCGACGGTCTTTCCGTATCCGTCAGTTCCGGGCCGTCAGGATCAGTGTTAAAAATATCGTTTGCGTGCTTTACAATGGAGCTTTACTTGTCCGTGTCAGGGCTGTCATCAGATGTCAGTGTGGAACCCGGATCCGTTCAGTGAAACTAAAATTCGGTTGCCTCCGATATTTTGGCCATTTGCACGGAGACGGAGGCTTGAAATGACTGAAGGGACGACCTTTTTTTATGACCGTGAAAGGTTCTCAGGTCGAGGCTCTCGAACTGCGCGTCGGGGGTCCCAGACCCTAGGGTCATAAAGACAAGGACAGCAATAGGCCGCTCAGTAATGAAAATGAGAATTTCTATAATTAATATCAGATCGCCATACAAGTACCACCAATGGATTGCTGGAGATTTTGCAATGAAAATGATACCAAACGTGATAGAATTCTGATCATTTTTAATGATTGTAATGAAAAGAGTTTTGGATTGGTATATAAGGTATGATCGGATGCATGAATGTTGGGCGTCAAGGAAATAAAGCTGGACGTGCGTTTCAACAAGACTTGCCAACATAAGCTCTTTCCCGCTGCGATACATGTATCGCGATACATGTATGGTGGAAACCGATTTTCCATTGATCATTATAGTTTCCATAGGAACCGTTCACACGACGATTCTCGTATCGCAATACTGATTTTATCGACTCCGCAAACGTCGGCCGCACGATACTTTTTGTCTGAAGTCGACAGATGAAACGTGGAAACGAGGGGACCTTTTCACACGGCGCAGGGCGAAACACGTATCGCGATGCGTGTCGATCATTTGTTCTTCAATAGAAAATATCTTCTCGTGCCGCATACATTTTTGGACAAAATATTTTTCTGAAAAAATGAATGAGATTGAAGTGTTACCTATTTGGATTTTACACAAAAGATGTAGTAAAAACGAGCGAATTGGAAACATTGGGTTCATCCCATAAACGGCATTAGACAAGAAAAGGGAATTTTTGAAAGGGTTACCGTGTGAAACGGTTCACCCATTACAACGTTTCGTTTGCCGACTTGATACGAAAAGTATCATGCGGCTGACGTTTGCGGGGCACACCAAATCAGTATTACGATACGAGAATTGTCCTGTGAACGGTTCTATAAACAATGTATAATCGGTATCCACCATACACGGAGGAGGCTTGTACCGCCGTGTGAATGAAATCGTAGGCAGCTCGCGACATACAGTGAGCCACGAAAGTATTTGAACGCTCGCTATTAAAACTGTAAAGAATAAAAATATACATGTTAGACTTAAGTTCCAAAACTAATTGGAAATCGAGTCCCGGATTGGTTCGGATTTCAAGCTATCCGAATATTCAAGTTGTACTCGAACAGCTCTAGTCACCATGTGTACCAAGCACCAACAGAGCAATATACGGCGGATTAACGAAAAGTCCGGATGTTGTTCGCAGCGAATAATCTCTGAATCCTTCAAGACGACGAAGGTGTGTTCTTGATTGCCTTTTGGAAATCTGTCGAAGCTGCCTTCGAAAATACGGAATTCCCGACCATAAACGCTAAATGAATTGTCGCTTCGCTCTCAATTGTTACCTCCCAGAGGCTGCTTCGTTGGGGATAATTAAGGATACACCATAAAGGAAAAATACAGAACAGAATACCTATAAAGCTACAAAGTACCTATAATAAAATTTGAAAACATAATAAAATGCAGACATCTGCTTGCCAGGTAATAAAGAACGTGCCTTCACCGTCATTAACGATTCAGAGATTATTCGTTGCGAACAAAAGCCAGGACTTTTCGTTAATCCGTATATTGCTATGTTAGTGTTTGGTATGAATGGTGACTTCGAACCTGGACGCACTGTTGTCCACCACCGACTCGAGGAACAATAGGTACGGTCATAAACGTATATCTGAGGTCTTTTGGGCCTTTTTGAAGATGTGGGAATTACATTTTGCGCCAATTGTAGAATCTGTTTGTGTGAGTGCTGAGAAAGCGAGAAAGAGAGTGCGAGAGAGAGAGAGTGGGCGGGAGAGAGAGGGAGGGAGGGAGAGAGAGAGGGAAAGAGATATACAGGGTGTTCCGAAAATGGTGCGGTATATTAAAGGGGGTGATTCGGGGGGTGATTACAAACAACTTTTTCCTTTGCGAAAATGCCCTCCGAGGTTTCGTTAACGAGATATTAATAAAAAGCACCGACCAATCAGAGCGCGAGCCTTCCGCTGGAGGTCCCGCGCTAGCGTGGCCGCGCGCCGGGCCGCGCTGCGACTACGAACAAGCAAGGCGGCATGCATCGAAGGAAATTGCGTAGAATGGCAAATGAAAAAGACGTAACAAAAAATCGAACCTTTTGCCATGGTTTGTTTGCCATTTAAAGTGAATAATGAATAAAGGATAAATGGATGAAAATCACGTGTAACGTAAAAAGACGAATACACATTTTTTTTAGAAGATTCGAAAATAATAATTATTTGAAGTGGGAGGATAAGGAATACGTAAAATTCCTTGTGTTAATAACATATCCACGAAAAGGTAATGTAACTGGAAATTAACGAAAAGTGATCGTAGTTCGTTATTATGATAAAAATCCGTAACTCAATAACGGCCAGCACTGTCGCTGATAACGAACAAGTCTGTTTAAAAAGCCCGAATAAATATTTTCGTATGAGAATTTTGAGAATTATCGCCGGAAATAAGCCATAGCTTGCGTTAAATTTAAAAATGAATGATCACCATTAAAGGAACTAAAACTCACCCTTGTCGAAAATTCACCTGCAACTTGAAAACTTGTGTCACTGGGTCACTGAACCGATCCTGGTCATCGATGGACGAGCCCAGTGCACAGCTGATCCCAGGTATACGAGACTACCCAAAGTTAAGGGTCGCAATGTCAGGTGCGTCCAGGTCAACGTACCGAATATTCACTTCACTGCACGGCTACTAACACTGATCACTTAATTTATTTTTCATGGAACGTGTTGTTCCTACGTTTTAAAGCCGCGACGCTAACCGACGAAACGTACCCTCGCTTGGTGTTTCGATATTGGGATATTCTAGCGCAAATGCTCGCGCAGCAGCACTTGCGTTCCCGTCGTTCCGGGCGTAGACCCAGAACATACGATAGTATTCCTGGGCTGTGAATGCCCACAGTCTCTCGCACCAAATACGTCGATGCGTGCTTGAGTTTTGAAATTCGAGCACGTGTTTATACTCGAGAGATAAGGGATCCGTCTTTAATTTGAGGGTAGGACGAAGCAGGCGGGACTACGCGCAGTCAGCGGACTATCCCTTCTTTTCCTGTGTCTCTCCGCGAGACGTATTGATGCTGGATAATACTCTGTAATTTCTAGTTCTCCAAAATTAATCAGGCTGATCAGCCAGAGCATTTCGCCAGGGTCGCGGTTTATGACCGTATTGTCCCGCAAGTCGGCGGTAGAGAACGGTTTCCTACAGTTTCGGATAATTTATGACTTACTTGGTTCCGCCTCGTAGCAGACGTGAACTCAGGGTATCGGAAAAGGGAAACAGGAAGCAGGATTTTTTTATTTATAGCAACTCGAAGACTTTCTGTTTCTCTTCTCTTCGGACCCTTTCGAACCGATACACGTGGTGTCTGTTTTCTATCTCGAAGCAATGGGTACATTGGCAGTATAAGGACGGAGCGCGGGCTTTTGTGAAAGTTTTCGTTGCACTTCTGCAAAACACGTGTGTTCCGAAAATGTGCTGGCTTCTTTTTACCTGAAGCCTCTTGGCCTGGTGGGAGTCAACTCAGAATGGAACGAGAGAAACTATTTGGGGGTAGAAGAAGTCGCTTGGAAAAAATCTTGTCAGTCAGCAGTTAGCAATCGCGTCGCAGACAAATGTTCGCTGCTCAAGAGTATTACGCGATGTTCTGTGTGTATCCCCCGAACAACGAGGACGCAAGTGCTGCAGCGTGAGAATTTGCGCGGGAATTACCCACGGCTCCGAACGCCAAGTAAAAATTCATTTCCACCAATTTTTAGAACGTAGCAACAACACGTTCCATGAAAAATAAATTAAGTGACCAGTGTTAGTAGCCGTGCAGTGAAGTGAATATTCGGTACGTTGACCTGGACGCACCTGACATTGCGACCCTTAACTTTGGGTAGTGTCGTATACCTGGGATCAGCTGTGCACTGGGCTCGTCCATCGATGACCAGGATCGGTTCAGTGACCCAGTGACACAAGTTTTCAAGTTGCAGGTGAATTTTCTACAAGGGTGAGTTTTAGTTACTTTAATGGTGATCATTCATTTTTAAATTTAACGCAAGCTATGGCTTATTTCCGGCGATAATTCTCAAAATTCTCGTACGAAAATATTTATTCGGGCTTTTTAAACAGACTTATTCGTTATCAGCAACAGTGCTGGCCGTTATTGAGTTACGGATTTTTATCACAATAACGAACTACGATCACTTTTCGTTAATTTCCTGTTACATTACCTTTTCGTGGATATGTTATTAACACAAGCAATTTTACGTATTCCTTATCCTCCCACTTCAAATAATTATTATTTTCGAATCTTCTAAAAAAAATGTGTATTCGTCTTTTTACGTTACACGTGATTTTCATCCATTTATCCTTTATTCATTATTCACTTTAAATGGCAAACAAACCATGGCAAAAGGTTGGATTTTTTTGTTACGTCTTTTTCATTTGCCATTCTACGCAATTTCCTTCGATGCATGCCGCCTTGCTTGTTCGTAGTCGCAGCGCGGCCCGGCGCACAGTGGTCCGACGCATAGAGGAGAATGTGGAAAAAACTCATAACTTCAGCATTTCTCAATATTTTTTAATTATTTTTGTTTCGTATTATTTCTTAAACATCAAACTTAATATAATATTAAAGAAATAATTTAATATGACTTTTTACAAATGAAATGTGTAATTTTATCAAATTTTATTCAATATATAATATAATTAGGCGTTATAAACTAATATTTGAACATACGTAAATTATTTATACATTAATCTATATACAACAGTCATGTTTATTTACAAATATTTTTAAGTAGCAATAAATCTGAAGTAAACCGTGATCCGCTATCAAGCCGTTTACACAAGCTGTAAATTATAAGATATATTAATTTCAATATAAGATAAAACAAATCTTTAAAACAATAAACAAAAACACTCTTTTATAGTTTATACTTGCTGTTTTCATGTCACGAGAGCATTCACAGGTATTACTAACGATTCTTTGTATTGCGTGGTTTCATTTCCTTTTATGAATTTCATATGATTTGCAATACACACATTTGGCATGGTGATAAATCGTTTTGTTGGAATCTATTCCTATGAGAGTAACAATTTTGTATAGGCACGGAAATCATTCGAAACGCACAGCGAAGAACCGGGAACCTATTCGGGAGTCCTGCTGTACCTCCAAAATTTCATGCGTTTTCACACTTTAAACATTAATATCAGCTAAAGTTGCAAGAAGTAGCAGCTGATTTTTGCAGGACATTTGTGTGATGGTATCTACTTTCAAAATATATCATCAAGAGAACGTAGGAACGCGTAGCTTTTTTTGTAGGCCTACAGAAAGCAGTTACAACCTGAAATTATACGTACCTTACTTTAAGGCTCGAAAACATGATTTTGGTTCTGTATTTTTGAAAAGTATTTTCGTCATACATAGTTGAGACTATACCCGTTTATAATACATAATACATTTGATTGTAAATGTCCCCAAAAGTGAAAGGAAAATGTCGAAACTTTGGTTAGAAATCTGTCAGAATCCCGCTAGAATACGAAAGGTCTACTTCAGATGCATTTTACTTCCGTATTAAAGAGAAAATCATATATCCCTTTTCATAGTAAGATACATTGGTTCATTGGCTACCAGAAAATAATAATCGATACCTAAAAATCCGGCTTTCATAATTTAGGGTTTTTTCCAGCTCGGGACCACTGTGCGGCGCGCGGCCACGCTAGCGCGGGACCTCCAGCGGAAGGCTCGCGCTCTGGTTGGTCGGTGCTTTTTATTAATATCTCGTTAACGAAACGTCGGAGGGCATTTTCGCAAAGGAAAAAGTTGTTTGCAATCAGCCCCCGAATCACCCCCTTTAATATACCGCACCATTTTCGGAACACCCTGTATAAGATAGGGAGAATCCGGGAGACGCGGTCGACCTAATTTAAAATGGCTATTCAAACTAATATAGATATTACTTAGTTTATCAGATTAAACCTATATGTTCAGAATTTTATGCTGATTTAGAAAAACTGGTAGATATTTGCTTTAAGACAATATTTACTGTAACTCGGGTGGAAAACTGAAGTTATGACATCTAAGCACCTCTCCCGAGGTGCCGGGAGAAATGGTTTTCGTCGTTGGCAGAGACCACTCACATAATTAATCATTGAAAATTAACAAAGGATAAATCAAAATTATTTCTGAGTGAATGCAACTACATATTTATTGATATTTAATTTGTTTACGGTAAATGAGTAAAGAACACATCAACGAAAAAGTGAACCATCTATGGCAATTAGCAAGGCAAATGAAATCAAAAGTGAATAAATAAACTAAATAAACAAAAATAATAATAAAATAATTATAAAAAAATAAACAAAAATAATATAAAAAAAACATCACTCGACCATCTCACCTTTCTGTAGCAAGAAATGGTCTTCTCGTTAGCTTTGAGAGGAAGAGTTAAAATGACAAAATACTTTGGCTGCATTGTCCCTCAATATCTCTACTATCTTATTATCCCAAACATTAAACGAAAATAAACTTAGAAGTATGTTTGAAATACGATTCTGTACACCGCTCTTTGACAAAAGAGGTTAAATGTAACCTCAATTTACCTTTTATAGCCTATAAATCCTGAAAAACGCAGAAGGAAGTTATCAACGTTTGGTCAGTCCGCATAGTTTGACGTATTGTTATTACATATTTTGTGTTACTTAATTATTAATTCCGCAGCTTCAAGATGTAAATCTTTAATTTTTTCAATGTAAGTTTGAACGTGCCGCCTAAACTTGGTCACCTAACTCCATCTAGGAGAGAGTCGGTGACTGGACTTTAGGGAGAGTGGCAAAAGAACTGCCACGTGGATAACAAGTGTGATTATAAAATATTATGAATCAAGGCTAACGACAATTATATTGATTCAGTTGTAAATACTGCATCAACTCGTTGTTTGATTACTTAACCTTAAAAACGTCCACTCCCCCTTTAAGTTTCTGATTACGAAGCTTACAAATCAATATAATGGAGCACAAGGCTAAATTCCAGTTCGTTTCTGAGGCTGGCTCTGACGCCAAGAGTACCAGCGTAAAAGTAAGAACTATTCAACTGGTGGGTCAACCGAAGACTTTTCAATTCCCAAAGGACAAACAAACCAGTACCCAGCATAAGCAACTTTTTGAAACCAATGTAGCTAAAAATGTTGTGAAAAGCTTGAAGGTAAGAAACAAATATCGTAACGTGGTGATCACCTTGGATGAACCCGTACAAGGTATCTACCTGGATGAAGAAGGAAATGTTGCATTCAAGGATGAATACTTAGAAGAGATCACACCGTCACAAGAACAAATTAATACAAGTCATCAAGAAAAATCTGCTAGATCTTTAGCAAAAGATATGATTATAGAGAAATTTAATGGAGAAAACTTTAATGCAAACACGTGGATTAGTTTGCTTGTTCAGGAATGTAGAAGAGTAGGGATACCTCAAAATAAATTTTCAGAAACTTTGAGGTTATATTTGACAGATGCTGCCATAAATTGGTTTAACACTTGTGTTAAACAAAACTTTGGCGATGATTGGGAATTATGGAATAATTCTTTCATAGCTACCTTCTCAGTACAGTCCTGGACAGATATTGCATATGCGTATAACTTTAAATATCTAAATGGCTCATTATTAGAATTTGCATTGAAAAAAAGAAACTTATTAATGGAAATAGATGAAAATATATCAATAAACACACAGATAAATTTAATAGTAATAAGTTTACCAAAATTTATACAAAATAGAATAGAAAGAAAATCACTAGTAACGGTAGAAGACCTAATGTCAAAATTGAAGCAAATTGGTCAAGTAAATGAAAAAAAGAAAGAAAGCAAAACCACACCCTCACATAAACCGTGTTCAAACTGTGAAAGGTTAGGCTTTTCAAATAGATTTCACCCAGAAAATCTATGTAGATTAAAAGATCAAAAACAATTGGATATGCGTGTGTTCAACACACGCATGGGTGTATAGGTTGGGCAGGGGCATGCGCAGTGAGAGCGCGGGAGAGTAGGCACGAAGGCGTGCAAGAACGGGGAGTGAGTTCTCTAGGCACACTCTTTACAGTGAAATAAAATCATCAGGATTATATACGCAACACTGGTTTCAATCCGCTCCTTACCTACCCACGTTTGCAACCAATACAACAGTGGCGACGAGGATCTTTTCGTGGATGAACAGTGTTTATTTTCACTTCAAGAATTACGCTTAACACGTGGTCGTGCACAAGACCACGTTTTCTAACAAACTACAAATTACAACTACAACTACAACTACGCTGCATCATCAACGTTACACGTAGATATCGAAGCGAAATTTACTCCCTTTTACATATATGGGAGTGTTAGAACTTTGCAAGTTTAGCTCTACATGAGAAGAAGCTTCACTACATAACCTAAAAATCGCCACGTGCTCGTAAGTGTTTTTAGGGTTATACGCTATTCAAAATTGATACGTTCAAGAACCTTTTATTAAAAAAAGAGAAGGATAGTGATTCAGTTTCTAGTGATTCTTTGGTGGTAGCGGATACAAAAAATTCAGCAGCCAACATGACTACTACCAGCGCACAGTTGTCGATTAGCCCGTTTACGCCAGGCGAGTCACAATGGGAGCGCTGGTTACAAAGGATGGAAGGAGCCTTAACCATCATGAAGATCACGTCTGATACGGAGAAGTCACAATATTTATTACATTACATAGGCGAAACTGCGTACAATGCATTGTGCGACACATTCGGAAACGCAGCAGTTGGCACGAAAAATTACAATGAGTTAACTGGAAAGCTGAAAGATTTATACGCCCCTGCGGCACTCGAAATTTCGGAAAATTTTAAATTTAATTGCAGAAAGCAGTTGGAGGGGGAGTCTGTACTGGATTTCGCCACTGCTTTGAATAAGTTAAGTGCTTACTGTGGGTTTGGAGATTTTTTGCAAAAAGCCCTGCGAAATCAGTTTGTATACGGTTTGGGAAATAGAAGAATTCAAGCAAGGCTTTTAGAAACGAAAAATTTGACGTTCGAAGCAGCTTTACAGACAGCCGTCACCATGGAGACTTGTGAGCGGGAAACCATTCAATTGCGGGATGGAAAGGAGTCAGAAATGGTAAATTATTTACACGGACAGAAGAAAAATTTTAGAAAGTCGCAGAAGACAAATAAAACAAATACAAATCAGAAGAAAGCCACGACGACTCCCAAGTCTCAATGCTACAGATGTGGGGACACACGCCATCGGGCAAATACTTGCAATTTGCCTAAAGAGATCGTTTGCAACGCATGTCAAAAGCATGGGCATTTGGAGAAAGTTTGCTTCAAAGCAAAAGAATCAGTCAATCAGTTGGAAGAACAGCCTGAGGAGGGTATCTACGGCCCGGACATCAGGGAAATTTTCAACGTCGATGTTTCACTGGAGCAAGTCCAGGACCGGGGAAAATTCTTCAAGGAGTTAACGGTGAACGGGACGCCAGTCAAATTTGAAGTGGACAGTGGAGCCGCGGTGACCCTCATGTGGGTGCAACAAGCCAAGCAGCTGTTTCCCACACTGCGCCTTCAACGCTCATCTTTACAATTGGTTACGTTCTGCCAAACTACCATTCGAGTGCGCGGTTACTTTACTGTTTTTGTGGTATACGAAACCACGAAATTCAAATTAAATTTGTATCTGACTGAAGTCAGTCGCTCACCATTGCTTGGTAGAGAGTGGATTCGACGTTTTATACAGTGTAGTGGCGCTCAAAGTTTGTTTACTTCGGTTTTAACGGTCGATACGAACGAAGTTGTGAATTTTGATAAAAAGGCGTTCGTTAAAGATTTATCTTGTAAATACAAGAAGGTGATACAGCAAAATCTATCACCGATTACAGGACTACAAGCCACCTTGACACTCAAACCAGACGCTAAACCTGTTTTCCTCAAGGCTCGCAGTGTGCCATTTCGGCTTATTCCATTGATCGACGATGCTTTGGATTTTTTGGAGAAGGAAGGGGTCTTGGAAAGAGTAAATTCGTCACTGCACGCAACCCCAATTGTACCAGCCCTGAAGAAGGACAAAACCATCCGCATCTGCGGGGATTACAGCGTGACGGTCAACCCTCAGCTCATTGTTAACGAGTGTCCGTTACCGACCACGGATGAACTTTTTGTTGATTTAGCTGGATGTCACTATTTTGGAAAAATTGATTGTTCCAAAGCTTATTTACAATTACGTGTCGACAAAGATACGGCGGATTTGCTTACAATAAACACGCAACGCGGTCTATACACAGTATGGCGTTTAATGTTTGGAGTTGCGGCGGCGCCGGCGATTTGGCAAGAACTCATGAATGCATTGTTTAAATCGATCAAAGGCGTTTGTGTGTTTCAGGACGATTTTCGGTTGGCGGCAGCTACGCTCAAAGAATTCGTTAGTTTAATTCACACAGTGTTAAAAAAATTAAATGATTATAATATAAAAATAAATTGGAGTAAATGCAGCTTCTTCAAAGAGAACATTTTATACTGTGGTTTTATTATCGATTCTAAGGGTATTCATAAAGACCCTGCTAAATTTGAAGCAGTGTTAAATATGCCGCCACCAAAAAACGTCAGTGAGTTACGTTCATTTATTGGTATGATTACTTACTATAATCGTTTCATGAAAAATATTAGCCGTATATTGTATCCACTTTACGAATTGTTGAGTGAGAAAGTCAAGTTTGTTTGGTCGAACGAATGTCAGTATGCTTTCGAAACTGCGAAAGGGGTGTTTACACAGGATAAGTGTTTAGCCTTTTTCGATCCCAAAAGACCGTTAGTTTTGGCTACGGACGCTAGCCCTGTCGGAGTTGGGGCGGTTTTGTCGCATATTTATGAGGACGGTTCCGAACGTCCTATACAGTTTATTTCTCAAACTTTAAATCAAGTCCAAAGAAAGTATAGTCAAATTGATCGGGAAGCTTATGCTATCGTTTTCGCAATAAAGAAATTGCATCAGTATCTATATGGTCATAAATTCACATTAGTTTCGGATAATCGTCCGTTAGTTCAAATTTTCAGTCCCGACAAAACACTACCAATTTACAGCGCTATGCGTATGCAACATTACGCGATATTCTTACGTGGATTTAATTACGATATAAAATATCGGCGATCGGAACAAAATGGCAACGCGGATTGTCTTTCCAGACTTCCTTTGCCAGAGTGGGAAAATAACATTGATGTAGTTGATGTGTATTACATTGAAACTTTAGAATTACTCAATGTGGACATCTCACACATACGTGAATTTGTACGCCAAGATGAAAGTTTACGTAGAATTATCAATGCGATTAATGTTGGTAAAAACTTGAGTAGTAAGGACACTTGGAACATTGATCCCAAAGAATTTTCTATTGAAAACGGATTGTTAGTAAAATCACATAGAATCGTAATTCCGGAAAAATTAAAAACATGGGTTTTAAACGAACTGCATGTGGGCCATTTTGGTGTCGTTAAAATGAAGGGTTTGGCGAGAGGGTATTGCTGGTGGTCGAAGATTGACAAGGACATTGAAAACCTTGCTAAATCATGTAAATCTTGTTCTTTAGTCAGAAATAATCCTGCGAAAGTTCAAACTCATTCGTGGGAGCCCGCCTCAGAACCCTTTGAGAGAATTCATATAGACTTCGCCGGACCATTCAAGAATAAAATTTTTTTCATTTTAGTTGATGCTTTTTCAAGATGGCCAGAAATACATATTGTTAAAAATATGCTTGCAGAAACTACAGTTGAAAAATGTGAAGAGATCTTTGCGCAATTCGGGTTACCAAAAATGTTAGTAACCGATAATGGTAGGACTTTTGTTTCTGATACCTTTCAGAAATTCTTGAGATATCACGGTATCGAGCACAAGCTCACTGCACCATTTCATCCTGCTACAAATGGGCTAGCAGAGCGATTCGTGCAGATGATAAAAAGTGCGTTAAGAAAAATGAATGAAGAGAAAAATGTTAAGAGTGATGTAAATAAAATTTTAGCTCAGTACAGAAGTATGCCGCATCCCACAACGGGAAAATCCCCAGCAGAATTATTTTTAGGGAGGAAGACCAGATGTAAATTAGATTTGCTAAAACCTATCAAAAAGGAGAGGGACATGGAGAGTGTAAATAAGCATCTTAAAGTTAAGCAATTTTGTTTAAATCAAAGAGTCATTGCTAGAAACTACGCGGGTAAACAAAAGTGGTGTCTGGGAAAAATAGCCAAAATTAAAGGCAAATTACATTACGAGATTCTGTTGGATGATGGCAGAGTGTGGGTGCGACATGCTGATCAAGTTGATTCAGCGAGTAGTGTAAGAGAGGACGAATGTACGCAAAAGCTAGATTACTATGTACCCGGTAACGAACAGCACCAATTTAAGAACTCTGAGATCGTAGTGTCGTCCGAGAATGTTGGGAAAACTCAAATTGATACGGTACCATCGACAAATACTGAGGAAAGTTCTGCAGCCAGTACCGATAATGAGGCTGCAATCGAAAGTACTGCTGGTGTAAGTACGGATGCGTTCATTGGTGGGAGACCGAAAAGAAATGCTAAACCGCCCGAACGTTATGGAAGTTCCTCGCATTTGTCGTAATGGACCTCCGCAGTGTAATGTTTTTTTTTACAAGGGGAAATGTTGGATATGCGTGTGTTCAACACACGCATGGGTGTATAGGTTGGGCAGGGGCATGCGCAGTGAGAGCGCGGGAGAGTAGGCACGAAGGCGTGCAAGAACGGGGAGTGAGTTCTCTAGGCACACTCTTTACAGTGAAATAAAATCATCAGGATTATATACGCAACACTGGTTTCAATCCGCTCCTTACCTACCCACGTTTGCAACGAATACAACACAAAACATTAAAAAGAATAATAATATCAAAATGGTAAATAATACAGATTTAGAAAATGTGGTACCTAATTCAGAGGAAGCAAAAAACGAGTAGTCTTCCCACTTATTAGAATACCTGTATCAGTGAATGATAATGCAGCTGTTGGCCTGTACGACTCAGGATCCAACATTTCACTGATCAATTATGAATTTCTAAAGAAAATAAACATAATAGAAAATATAATAAGTGGGAATGATAATGTAAAAGGAGTAACAGGCATGGCCAAACTAGAAGGCACAGTTACACTCAAAATAAAAATCAGCAATATAGAAAGTAAATTTTCATTTTTTATCATAAAAAGTAAAACTTTTAAAGATGATTTATTATTAGGGTTAGACTTAATAAAAAAATTTAGGTTGTGTCAAAATGAAAATTTAGAAATAATACAAACAGCTGAAAAAAAAGAACCACAAATAAATCTAAATGTAATACAAAAAAAAAAACTACCCAACAATATACAACTAATTTTGCAAAAATATGATACTTGTAGCGAGCACTGCGTCGATTTAGCTGGAGGTCGTAAATCTCCTCAACGCAATGTCACTTACTCTTGCGACGTCTTACGGTCACAAGAGCTCACTGGGTTAAAAACCTGAATGAAAGGTGTGTCCTTTAATAAACTGAGACACCCGATTAACAAGTAAAAGGTATGGTTTATTATATTTGAGACAGCCCTGTATTGTACAGAAAAGTGGTGTCAATTGAACACGCTTGGAGTTTTGTTGGCTTCTGACGCGGAGGAGCCTGGCTTCACGCAGGAAGACTATAGATCCTCCCTCAGAGGGTGTGTCTTAGAACAAGAAGAAGTGGTCGAAACTAAACTATTGGTGACTCGTGATGTGGAAATGGTTCGAGGAAAAGTGCACAGGAAAGGGACACCTTAACAAATAAATCAGCCCCGTGAGCCGTTGGTCGCGCGGCCATCTGTTTATTATCGCGGCTGTCTGGAGACCCTTTGGCCGTGACGCAGGTAGATCGCCTGAATTTTTACAAGTACCGTGACGCTACGTGTTTACATCCCTCGTATCAAGTAGGTATACGAGGCGCGGACTGACAAACCGAATGTTTAGCAGATGTGCTGTCGAAATGGACAAGGCATCCTTGTGCGTCCTTGGTGCTTTGGTGAAACCAACGCTCACCAATACTGCTTTTGCAAAGACTAAATTTGATATTGTTTGAGAAATTCGGCATGTTAACGCCATCTCCGTGGCCCACCGTTAATTACGTCTTACAATCGATGGAAGGGGGACGGCTCTTGCTTCCAGGGAATCGAGCCGATTTCCTGGATCGTCTGTTCGCGACTACGTAAAGGTAGACTTTCCAAGCCGCGATCGGCGGCGGCGGCGGGCGGGCGCGGCCGGCGGCCAAATTTTAAGCACCGCTCTTATGGAGAAGCATGCATCCGTTTTCTTGGCCGCGTTTTCGAGCGGCCGCGGCCGCGCGTCTGCTACAGCAGCAACCTGGGCTACTCGAGACCCAACACAATGCGATGAGTGTCTGTTTTCCGCCATGATGGTGGAATCTACTAGCCGCGCGGCTAGCCACGGCGGCAAATAGCTTGACTTCTCAAAACGGAGTCCTAGCCGCGGCCGCGCGGCGATCCAGCGGCACAGTGGGACAAAATATTTCTTGTAAGCAAATAATATGAGGTCCTGAAGAAGGGAAAAATATCGTGGTGGCTACTTCTGATCTGTGTGTAAACACGTGTCAAAGTTTGCATTTTTTTTTCTTGTGGAAAATTTTGAATCGAGACTTTTAAATTTTGATGATATAAAAGACCCAAATTTTTTGGGAAACGAAATGAGTAGTATCGTTTTTGGTAAGCAATAGCAAATAATTAGTTAGGTTATTTTCCATATGAAACCCATTGAAGAAATATCAGCAATTATCGGCTTTTTAGTTACCCTCCGGGAACTTCCGAGCAAATTTATTTTTTGTTTTATAATCAACATATATGTAGCTTTGCAACTGCGAAAACAAGATTTGGCAATATTTACCAATCATGGAGTAATTACCTGTATTCTATGTCGCACAGTGAGGCTGAATCCCAAGAAATAGGGGAAAATTCAAAAACATCATATTTTTCGCACTGAAACTGCCGAATATAATTAAGGAAGTTCATAAAAAAAGTATTAATATACAACTCATACGAAGGATTGACGTTATTTAAAAAAATAATGTCAATAATTACAATAAAACTAGAACAATTTGATAAATGTACCTACATACTATGGAAAGTGCAGAAATATTTGCAAACTTGTATCCATGTTATCCTATATACCAAATACTGTTTACAAAGTGTTAATACATTCCTACGAAATTATGCAATATTGGGGCAACCTTCCAATCGGCTAATTGTGTGAAGGGCCTCAAGATGCCAGAAATAAAGGTTTTAAAAAGTAAAGAAAAGATTGTACGCTCAAAATATTCTCATTGCAATACAAACGAAGGTGTTTTAAACTTTTTATCGATTTCTTCAGATCCAGTACTAGTGTTTTATAAATAAGTTTCGTAAGATTCGACATTTTGATTGGAAAAAGTGGAATGTTGAATTTTTTCTCTATTCTTGGGATTGACGCCCACTGTGCGTTGGGACACAAACGGGATCGGATCCAAGCGAGAATTCATTCGTTGTTTTCGACCGATAATTTCATATTTTCCCAAGACCGTTTCGACAACATCTGTTTGCCAGCATTTCTAAAGGGCAGTCAAGAACGTAGTGCCGTCTTTAATAATTTTAGGCATTCTTCACTCTAACAATGAGTTAATCCGTATATTGCTCTGTCCGTGGGTTCGGACCCGGACGTAGGTACTGCTATTAACCGCCACGCCGACTCGCGGGACAATATGGTCATAAACCGCGACTCTGGCGAGACGCTTTGGTCGATCAGCCTGATTAACTTTTTGGAATCAGATGTGGCATTTTCCTCCACGAACAAAATAAGAAGATGTTCATAGGTTAGATCGAAAAATGTTTCCCCAACAATGGAGTAGGAAACGAAATGACTCTGAAGAAGTATCAGTACGTCTCGCGGTGAGACACAGGAAGAAACTGGGTAGTCGGCCGACTGCGCGTGTTCCCGCCTGCATCATCCTCCCTACAAAATTTGAGAGAAAGCACTTATCTCTCGAGTATAAACACGCGTTGGAATATCAAAACAGAAGCACGCGCGAACGTATTCGGTACGAGAGAAGGTGGGCCATAGGAAGGAGATATTACTGGGCAGAGGTGAAAAGCTGCTGTTTCAAAGGAATGCAGGACTGATTGGTTATAATATAATTTCCTCCCTATGGCTTACCTTCTCTCGCAACCAATACGTCAGCGCGTGCTTTTGTTTTGATCTTCCAACGCGTGTTTATACCCAAGAGATAAGGGATCCGTCTTTAATTTGAAAGGAGGACGATGTAGGCGGGACCACACGCAGGCAGCGAACTGCTACCCCTTTTCTTCCAGTGTCTTTCCGCGAGGTGTATTGATGGTGGGCTTGGTGGATAATACTTCTTAATTGCTAAATAAAAACTGAACGGGCTGACTTATGTCCCTAGGACGGTGAAATAGGGTTCGACGAAACGACCGCCGTTGTTTGTCATTTACCTACCTCGTTGGAGGCCTCGGTACTTATATGTATACAGTTAGTGTAAAAAGTATTTGTACAGCGACCAATTTAAAGTAAAACTTTGTATATCCATGTCAGTAATACATTTTAACAGAAAAAGATGATTAATAAATATTCTTAAATGTTTATAGAATAGATCTTGTATAAACAAATTTTTATTCCCTTTAACATTTACAAAAATATCAATAAAAGCAGATAAACGTGCAGAAATAGACCCGCAGTAAATATTCGTACAGTTAAATAAAGGATCAATAAACTATGGAAATAAAATAAATATTTAATGTTTTAATAATTTGTGGGATTGCCTTTTGATTTTATAATAGCTTCGAGGCTTCTTGGTATGGAATTTATTTAGTTGGATGTTATAGCAGGTTGTATTTGTATTTTACTCTACTACTACATACAGGGTGATTCTCCAGCGCCGCTCGTCCTTTGACACATCTCTATAGATGCCGCATGGTACCCGGTGACGAGGACAACACCTCGCAGTGCCTCACCGAATTTTATGGCTTTCGACCCTCGGAAGGGTTCGAATATCATTAAAAAGTCAGAAATGTCCAGGATTTCCGCATTTCCCACCAGATCTTTGCGAAAACGACGTCAATGGATTCCTTATGTTTCACCGATGAAACTGACACCACGAACGACGTAATTCCGACCATATGAAGGAAATTCCATGAAAATTTAATTTATATCATTTCAAGTTGTCTTCGTTAATAATAGTCTGATTTACATGAAATTTCGTATGATTTTTATCGGAGAAACATCAGGAATCCATTAGTGTCATTTCCATATCGATACGATAAAGAATAAAAAATTATTTTATTTCGGAAACAGGTATGAATCCTCGGCCGTAGACCCTTTCAAGTACGCTCGAATCAAAGTGGGACCCTCAACGCTGCGCGGCCGGAGTCTGGCCGCCGCCGCGGGCCACCGGCCGCGCCCGCTCGCCGCCGCCGCTCGCGGCTTGGAAAGTCTACCTTAACGAGTCAATAATCTTCTCCGCTTACGCTTACTAGCTTGCGCTCGACTCCGCTTCGCAATCGTGCTTTGCGATTCTGCTTCGCGCAATAATTTGGCTTCCGACTTTGCTTCGCGAGTTAAATGGTTAAACTTAAGTATATATTAACCGTTGTTTGCTTACACAATCTGTAAATTAAGTGCGTGTATAAACTGTATAATTATTGCCTATGACCTTGTACATACATTCAAATTTATAACGGTAATCTAAACCAAAAAGCTCTTAAATATATCTCTATTGTGTTCGTCGACTCGCTTCTAGTTAATCTGTTCTGATACAAACCAAATGATCACTCCGTACTGTCTAGACAATTCCTTTGTAAATACTTAAATATACGATGTGTGTGGGTTAATAACTCTACCGTCTCGTCATATAACTTTCGCTTGTGCCAGTGCTTCTTATTCGCTTCTCAATCCTTGCGCCGATCCGTATAATACATTCTAACAGATATTGAAATAATAAATGGATATGAAGCAACTATAAAATAAAAGAAAATAAAATAAGAGAAAATAAATATACTTCACGAAAACCATACAGATGCTCATTTCATGACAAAATTGAAATTTAAAAGCAAATAAAGGAATTATTAGAAGCAGAGTTAATTGAAGAGTCATGCAGTCCATATGCAGCTCCAGTGACAATGGTGTATAAAAAAGAAGATGGAAGAAAACCTCGATTATGCATGGACTATACAGATTTAAATAAAATACTTGTTCCTGAAAGTCAACCGTTCCCTAGGATCGAAGATCTGAAAATACGCGCCAGAAACTGTAAATATTTCACAAAACTGGATGTTAACTCGGCGTTTTGGTCGATACCAGTGCGTGAGAAAGATAAGTATAAATTAGCTTTTGTAACCCATCATGGCCATTGGCAATGGAAATGCTTACCATTCGGATTAAAAACCTCACCAGCAATTTTTCAGAGAATATTATCTAGTGTATTAAGAAAAAATAATCTAAGTAATTTTGCCGTGAACTATACCCACAAAATTACCTTTTTTAAAAAAAGGTACAAAAAAGAGCGCCAAGTATATAACCCATTCAAAAAGAATCGCATTGTCGTAAATTAATATAAATTTATTAATGTGCTATATTTTTTAACTTTACAAAAGTAATGATATACTATAATTGCGCCAATTATCACAATGACTATTTGGACTTCCGTTTCCGGTGGCTGGAGAGTGTGCAGTGAGAGAGTGTGAGCGAGCGAAATACAAGTGCGAAAGTGAAGTGATAGGGTAGGCAAAGGCTAGGGCGGTAGGGAACGAGAGGTGTAGGTGCAAGGGAGCTAGGGGGTTGAGTAGGCAGGGGAGGACAGGAAAGGGAGGTGCGAAAGGGCGGCGAGAAGCAGTGAGTGAGAAAGTGAGGTTAGGGAGCGTCGTCAGGGAAAGGCGGGATAGAGGATAAGGAGGAAAGGAAAGGTAACGAGGACACCTGTAGGCGCGAAAGTGTAATTAAAGGAAGAGCAGGGAGGTCGGTAAGGAGGGAAAAGAGACAAGGTAGAGAAGAGCGCGAGAATGGCAGGAGAGAGTGGCGAGGGGAAAGGAGAGCCGGCAAAGAAAGGCAGGCCGACAAATGTGGAAAGATTAGGAAGGGAAAGGTCGAACAGTATAACCGGCAGCATGGAGCTTCTGTGGGGAATGAAAAGAAAGGATAGGGAGGAGGGCACTGGGGATACGGCAGAGGCTCTTAAGAAGAGTGCGAAGACGGGTGGATCACCGGCAAAAGGTGAAGGGGAGGTAATGATGGCCGTGCTGTTAGATTTAAGGGAGGAAGTGAGGGGGATGAGGGAAGAGATGAGAGAAACCAGAGAGGAGCTAAGAGATGCGAGAGAAGAAAGAATGGAGGTGAAAAGGATGATAGAAGATATGAGCAGGAGGGCGGAAGAGGATAGGGAAGAGTTGGGCAGAAGGATGGAGGAGGTAGAGAGAAAGGTGGGCAGAATGGTGGTGAAGGAGAAAAAGTGGGAAGGGATGGAGAGGAAAATGGAGATACTGGAGAAAGGGGGTGATGATGGTGCGGGAGGGGGTTGGAAAGAGAAGGTAGAGAGGTTGGAGTGGACAGTGGAGATGCAGGAAAGAGAAAGAAGGAGGAACAATATCATAGTGAGGGGCCTGAAGGTGGAAGGGGAAGGAAAACAGGGAATCAGAGAGGGGCTGGAGAAGGTGATGGAGGAGATTGGGGTCAAAGTGGAGGTAAAGGAAGTGAGGAGCCTAGCCAGGAGGGACAAAGAGGGGAGGGAAATGGTGTGGGCGAAATTGGGGAGTGAAGAGCAGAAAAGGAAGGTAATGCAGGTGAAGTGGAGGTTAGGGGGGAGGAAAGAAAGGATCGGGGACGACTATACGGAAAAGGAGAGGAAAGCCGAGTGGATGGTTAATAGGGAAGCGGAGAAAGAGAGAGGGGAAGGGAAGAGGGTAAGGGTAGGATATATGAAGTTGTGGGTGGAGGGCAAATGCAAGGTATGGGATGAAAGGGAAGGAGGCTTCAGGAAAGGAATGAGTGGGGGTAGAGAAGTGAAGGTGGCGACAGAGGGTACGGGAAACGGGCTGGGGGGAGGGGGAGGAAAGGGAGTAAAAAAGGGAGAAGTGGGGAAGGAGGTGGCAAGGTGAAGATTTGCTTCTGGAACGTAGCGGGCATAAGGGGGAAGGACGAAGACTTTTGGAGGGGGTTAAAGGAATGGGACATTGTGTGTCTGATGGAGACATGGGTGGAGGAGAAAGGTTGGGAGGGATTAAAGAAAATGCTGCCGAGGGGGTATAGGTGGAATTGGCAGGGGGCTAGTAGGGTCAGCAAAAAAGGCAGGGCGAGCGGGGGGATGTTGATGGGGGTGAGGGAGGGTTTGGAAGCGGAAGAGTGGGGGGAGGTGGGAAAGGAAGGGGGAGAGGGGGTGATGATGAAAAGGGTAAAGATAGGGAAAAGAGTGTGGAGGGTGGTGGGGGTCTACGTCAATGGGGATCTGGAAAGGAAATGGGAGAGAATTAAGGGCTGGGGGGAGATGACAAACGGGGAACTGGTGTTGGTGGGTGGAGATTGGAATGCCAGGACAGGGGAAAAGGGGGGGGGGTCTAGAGGATGAGGGGGAGCTCAGGAGGTCAAAGGACAAGAAGGTAAACAAAGAAGGGGAAAAGTTGATAGAAAGGATCGGAGAGATGGGGTGGGTAATATTCAACGGGGCGATAAAGGGGGATGAGGAGGGGGAGTTGACGTTCACGGGAGCAAGGGGACACACGGTTATTGACTATGTGATGGGAGGAAGGGAGGTAAAGGCGGAGGTGGAGGGGATGTGGGTGGGGGACAACGTGGACTCAGACCATCACCCGCTGGTGGTTGAGATCAGAGGGGAGGGCAGTACTAAAAACGGGGGAGGGGAAGAAGGTGGAGGAATACAGGGGGATCACGTTGATGGGAGTTGTATATAAGGTATATACAAGGTTAATAGAAAGGAGGCTGGGTAGGGAGATGGAGGAAAAAAACATGTTGCCGGAGAATCAGGCTGCTTATAGGGAAGGTAGGAGCACTTTGGACCATGTGTACGTCCTGAATTACCTGGTCAACAGGGAGGTGTATAAGGACAGAGGAAGGATGTTCGCTTTCTTCATCGACCTGAAGGCGGCTTTCGATTCGGTGAATAGGAATGTGCTGTGGGGGGCGTTGGAAAAGAGGGGGGTGAGTAAGGGCCTATTGAGAAGAATAAGGGAGGTGTATAGAGAGACGAAGAGTAGGGTCAGGAGTGGGAGGGAGGAGGGGGTGGGCTTTTGGACGGCGAGAGGGGTGAGGCAGGGCTGCTCTTTAAGCACCAAACTCTTCTCGCTGTTGATAGCGGATTTGGAAGAAAGGATGGAAAGGAGAGGGAAAGGGGGTTTGGTGATAGGAGGAAGAAGGTTGTATAGCCTGGCGTACGCAGACGACATCGTGCTACTAGCACAAGACGAGGGGGGGCTAAAGCTCATGATGGATGAACTCAGGGCGTACCTAAGGGAGAAGGACCTCGATCTGAACGTGGGGAAGTCGAAAGTGATGGGCTTTGGGAAGGGCGGGGGGAAGAGAAAAGACAGGAAGTGGAAGTGGGGGGACAGGGAAATAGAAGAGACGAGGGAATACGTGTACCTGGGGTACAGGCTACAGAAGAACGGAAAGCAAGAGGCGCAGGTGAGAGAGAGGGAAAGGAAGGCAGCGGGGGCAATGCGGGAGGTATGGGGCATGGGGAAAAAGTTCTTCGGTGGTAACTGGAGGAGGAGGGTTTGGTTGTACGACACCTTGGTGTGGACTGTGGCGGGGTACGGGGTGGAGATTTGGGGGTGGAAGGAGAGGGAAAGAGTTGAGAGGCTGCATGAGCGTTTTTTGAGGTGGGTGATGGGGTTGGACGCTTGTACGCCTGGGTACATGGTCAGGGAGGAGTTAAAGAGGGAGATGATGAGGCTGAGAGCGGGTAGGAGGGCATGGGGGTACGAGGAAAGAGTGAGGAGCGGGAAAGGTGGGGTATGGGCAGGCAGATGCCTGAAAGAAATAGAGGACAGAGCACGCAGGGGAGCGGGGGACTCAGAGTGGGAGAGAGAAAGGAAGGGATACTTGGAGGGGAAAGGCGTGAAGGCTAAGGAGGTGGGAAGGTCAGAAGAGCTGTGGGAAAGAATGGAGAGAGAAGAGAGAAGGATCCAGGCTATGGAAAGATGGGAGAGGATAGCGAAATCTGGTTACAACAGATGGTACAAGGTAATAAGGGTGGAAGGGGTACCCGAATACCTGGATGCAGGGTGGAGGGAGGAGAGATGGAGGAGGGTGGCCAGATTTAGGCTAGGAAATGAAATGAGAGGTGGGAGACACTGGCTAAAGAAGGAGGATAATATGTGTAGGGCGTGTGGAGGGGAGGTGGAGGACTGGGAGCATGTCTTGATGAGGTGTGAGGGAGAGGAGGATGAGGGGGAGGGGATGACGGACAAAGTGAGGAGAGTCCTGGATGGAGGCGGGAAGGGAGAGGTATGGATGAAGAGAAGGATAGAAAGAACTAAGATGGGGGGGGGGAGGATGAAGTTGGATGAGTGAGAAGTACGGCGGAAGCGGAGGTCCTGAAGGGGTGAGTGGGAGAGAGTGGAGGGATGTGTGAGGAAAGACGGAGTGTGATGAGAGAGGAGAGACACGGGACGGCGGTTGCGGCGCGCGAGGGGCAAGGCGTAACGGCGGATAGGACAAAGCGGGCAGGGCGAGAGAGACAGAGGAGAGGCGAAAAGAGGAAAGATGTAAGGCAGAGCGGGGTCTGCCGTTGTACCCCGTTAGGGAAACATTAAATTTTAACTACTCACAATGACTATTTATACAAAGACAAAATGTATTAAATAATATTAAGCAGATATATTTTTATACAAATAAATATTTTAATACGAATAAATATTTTATTCAAAATACTTGGCGCTGCTCTCCGAATTGATGTTGCTAAACTGAATAAATATGTATAAATTGCATTAAAATCTTTTTCTTTCTTTCTTGTCTCAGTGGTGTCTTGTCTTGTTTTATATTTATTAACCAAGAGAATTAACATTTTTTTCGGAGAGCAGCGCTAAGTATTTTGAATAAAATATTTATTCGTATTAAAATATTTATTTGTATAAAAATATATCTGCTTAATATTATTTAATACATTTTGTCTTTGTATAAATAGTCATTGTGATAATTGGCGCAATTATAGTATATCATTACTTTTGTAAAGTTAAAAAATATAGCACATTAATAAATTTATATTAATTTACGACAATGTTTTTAAATGCGATTCTTTTTGAATGGGTTATACAGGGTGTCCCAAAAATGCTGCGGTTCCTTAAAGGGGGTGATTCGGGGGGTTATTGCAAACAACTTTTTCCTTTGCAAAAATGCCCTCCGAGGTTTCGTTAACGAGATATTAATAAAAAGCACCGACCAATCAGAGCGCGAGCCTTCCGCTGGAGGTCCCGCGCTAGCGTGACCGCGCGCCGGGCCGCGCTGCGACTACGAACAAGCAAGGCGGCATGCATCGAAGGAAATTGCGTAGAATGGCAAATGAAAAAGACGTAACAAAAAAATCCAACCTTTTGCCATGGTTTGTTTGCCATTTAAAGTGAATAATGAATAAAGGATAAATGGATGAAAATCACGTTTAACGTAAAAAGACGAATACACCTTTTTTTTAGAAGATTCGAAAATAATAATTATTTGAAGTGGGAGGATAAGGAATACGTAAAATTCCTTGTGTTAATAACATATCCACGAAAAGGTAATGTAACAGGAAATTAACGAAAAGTGATCGTAGTTCGTTATTGTGATAAAAATCCGTAACTCAATAACGGCCAGCACTGTTGCTGATAACGAATAAGTCTGTTTAAAAAGCCCGAATAAATATTTTCGTACAAGAATTTTGAGAATTATCGCCGGAAATAAGCCATAGCTTGCGTTAAATTTAAAAATGAATGATCACCATTAAAGGAACTAAAACTCCCCCTTGTAGAAAATTCACCTGCAACTTGAAAACTTGTGTCACTGGGTCACTGAACCGATTCTGGTCATCGATGGACGAGCCCAGTGCACAGCTGATCCCAGGTATACGACACTACCCAAAGTTAAGGGTCGCAATGTCAGGTGCGTCCAGGTCAACGTACCGAATATTCACTTCACGGCACGGCTACTAACACTGATCACTTAATTTACTTTTCATGGAACGTGTTGTTGCTACGTTATAAAAATGGGTGGAAATGAATTTTTACTTGGCGTTCGGAGCCGTGGGTAATTCCCGCGCACATTCTCACGCTGCAGCACTTGCGTCCTCGTTGTTCGGGGGGTACACACAGAACATCGCGTAATACTCTCGAGCAGAGAACATTTGTCTGCGACGCGATTGCTGACTGCTGACTGACAAGATTAGTAGGTATTATAAGGGAGTTCTGGATCAAGTTGTTTAGAAAGCGGATTAAAGAAACGTAGCTAGGAAGTGTTACTCGGATTCAGGAACACTAGAATTCATTTATTCACGAGAGCACGAGAACAATTCTATTTAAGATAAGAAGAGTCAAGGTTGCAGTTACCGTTGGAGTTTATGTATGCGTCGCAGAAAATATATACACTATTTACAATAAGCTTTAATCGTTTTGTCCACAATTAATTTAGTCTAAACGTTAGTAATTAAGCGGATAGCAAGCACGAAGCCGATTTCCCAGCAAATGGGCAATCGTAGCGAAAAGGGAGCTATGAGCACAGCAGCGTATAAAACAGCAAAGGAAGCGTGTTACTTGTATCAGAGTCGCGAACAGACAAGACCTTCCAGGAAATCGCGTTCGTTTTCCTGGAAGGAAGGAGTCCCCCTTCCATCGATCGCGAGTCGATGGGAGGGGTCCGTGATCGCTGCTCCACATGAGTCAGCGGGCCGGTGTCACTAATCGTCTAATTATAGGCGGGCTCACACAGATGGCGTGGTCATGCGGCTTTTCCGTACATTTCCCGCCCGCCTTCGTCGACCGACGAATTAGTCGCGTCCGAAGCTGATCAGGCGATTGGGTGGTTGGTATGGCGTGATCCGATTCCTCGACGGTGGCGCCGCTGGACTCATGTGGAAGCGTCGGGCAACTAAGATGAAGCGAGTTAGTGTGTCGTTGAAGCAGGAAGTGAAGGTGTGTGTTCCGTTACCTGTGCAGACGGCAAAAAGACTAGTTTACACAATGGTCGTACAAATTCGGAACGCGCAGTTTTGACGGTGACCACGCGTGTTAATCCATCGGCACCCGCGTGAAGCCGAGTGATTCTGGCTAGCGGCCACCGGGTAGGTGGCGTCAATTCAGATTTTAATAAGCACAAGTCGCCGATCTGCGGCTGCGGGTGCTGATGGGTCCACTTGTTTCGAGCCTGCAGGGACTGTAAGTATTCGGAGGACCAACGTCTCCAGAATTGTAAGCGCAGCTGTTGCAGGAGGTGCCACCGAGACAGCCGCGAAGCGGGAACGTCGTCCACTAGGGGGTCGGGCACGCTAAGCAGCGCGTCTCCGATCAAGAAGTGTCCTGGTGTTAGTGTGGTTAAGTCACCAGGGTCATCGCTCATCCCCTGCAACGGTCGGGAATTCAGGCACGCCTCGATCTGGGACAGCAGGGTCGATAGCTCTTCGTAGGTGAGGTGCTGCTCCCCGATCACCCGCCGAAGGTGATATTTGGTGGACTTCACAGCAGCCTCCCATAGTCCCCCGAAGTGAGGGGCCGCCGGCGGGTTGAAGCGCCACTCGATACCGTCCCTCAGCAAGGCGGAATGGATCACCTCTCGTCGGGCGTCGCGGCGAGCCAGCATCTCCCGTAGCTCCCTGGCAGCGCCCACGAAGTTTGTGCCTCTGTCGCTCTGGATAACAGCACAGCAGCCTCGCCGAGACGTGAAACGCCGCAGAGCGGCGAGGAAAGCCTCCGTACTGCAATCAGAGACGAGCTCCAAGTGGACAGCGCGCGTGCTCATACATACGAATAACGCCACGTAGCCCTTCAGAGTGCGTTGACCTCGGCCGCGGGACATCAGGAGCGTAATGGGTCCTGCATAGTCAACTCCCACGTGCAGGAAGGGCCGGGCAGCCGTTACCCGCACTGCAGGTAGATCCCCCATTAGTTGCTGTCCTGTTGCAGCGCGCCAGCGAAGGCAAGTGACGCAGCGATGGAGGATGGCCTTCACCCGCTGTCGACCCTGAGGGATCCAGTACCGGTGACGCAAAGTGGCCAAGGTCAGTTGGGTACCTCCGTGTAGGGTTCTGCGGTGGGCCTCGTCCACCAGCAGCTCAGTCAACCGGTTGTCTCTGGGCAGCAGGATCTGATGTCTGGCGTCCAAGGGTAATGCAGCGTGCCGTAGACGACCCCCGACGCGCAGGAGGCCGCGGTCGTCTATGTAAGGGTTGAGACGCAATAGTCGGCTGCGGCTCGGTAGTGGTTGTCCCTTCTGCAGCTGCTGGATCTCAGAAGCATACTCCTGAGGCTGGATGAGGCGGAGCCAGCAGGTCAAGGCGGCATCTACCTCCTCTGGTAGCAGGTAGCTTCCTCTCGAGCTAGTTCGGCTCCTCCGCAGCCATCGCAGACACCAGGCCGTGGTTCTAAGGAGCAGAGAAATGTTGGAGTAGCGTTGTAACAGTGTCTCGCCCAATGCAGGTTCACCAGCCGCCACGTTGATGGTCGTCCGGGTCTCCAGGTCGGTTGGGGGTACTGGCAGCGGATCAGCGTGGCCCCAACCGCTCAGTGACGTCAGCCAGTCCGGCCCTGTCCACCAGAGTGCAAAACTCGGTAGTTGGCTTGGTGACAGTCCTCGGGAGGCACAGTCCGCGGGGTTGTCCTGGCTAGCCACGTGATGCCAGTTGGCCTCCGGCAACGTGCGTTGTATCTCGGACACCCGGTTGGCCACGTAAGTCTGCCAGCGAGCGGGATGTCCTTGGATCCAGGCCAGTGTGACAGTGGAGTCGCTCCACAAGTGAACGGCAGTTCCACTCAAACCCAAACTCTCGCAGGTGAGAGCGGTTAGCTTCGTCAGCAGGGCGGCAGCACACAGTTCAAGCCGGGGTAGCGTAATCCGTTTCAGCGGTGCCACTTTGGTCTTCGCCGTGACCAGCTGACTCCGGAAGGTGCCATCGTGATCGGCGACCCGAAGATATATGACGGCAGCATAGGCCCGCTCAGAGGCGTCCGCGAACCCATGTAGCTCCTGTAGTTGTGGGGCCTGTCGTACGCCGAGCCAGCGGGGAACAGCGATGCGGTTCAAGTCTACCAGTTCATCGAGAAATTGAGTCCAATAGTCGACCTCAACCGGCGGCAGCGGTGAGTCCCAATCTAATTGGAGTAACCAGAGAGATTGCATAAATATTTTGGCATTAATTGTAACTGGGGACACCAAACCCAGAGGATCAAATATCCTGGCAATCGTCGACAGGACTAAGCGCCTAGTTACGCAGCCGTCCGTGGATGTAGGCAGCACTTGAACCCGGAAACAATCGTCGGCCAGGCTCCAGTGGACCCCCAATGCTGTGTGTGTCTCTCCGCTCTGCCATTTGCACTCCGGAATGGTGTCACCGCGGGGTACTTGGTCCATCAGAGACGGTTCATTGGAGGCCCATTTGCGCAGATTGAAGCCGCCCGCCTTGCAGAGTTGGCGTAGTTCGACCTGTAGTTCCAGGGCTTCCTCCACAGAGTCGGCACCGGTCACGACGTCGTCCATATAGACGTCGCGTTGTAGAAGCGCAGCTGCTCGAGGATGACGGGATTGCTCGTCCAAGGCCAGTTGCCGTAATGTGCGGATGGCAAGGTATGGAGCACAGGCTAGCCCATAGGTGACCGTGTTAAGTTCATAATCACTTATGGCGTGGTCTTCTTTCGCCCTCCATAGTATCCGTTGGTATCGGCGATCATCCGGATGGAGCAAGATCTGGCGATACATTTTTTCGACGTCGGCTGTGAGGCAGACACGGAAAAGACGCCAGCGCAGTAGCAGTTGGTGGAGGCTCGGCAGCAGATTCGGCCCCACCATCAGCGTATCGTTCAACGATTGCCCCGATGACGTTGCGTGAGAGCCGTTAAATACCACCCGCAACTTGGTGGTAGTGCTGCTCTCCTTCAAGACTCCGTGGTGAGGTAGGTAGTACGACGGTCCGGAACGCTCACCTTGAACTAAGGACATGTGAGCAAGTTCACGATACTCACGCATAAATTCTTGATAGGCATGAGCGAACGCAGGTTCCCTGTTGAACTTGGCTTCCATTCTCTGCAGCATGCGTCGGGCACCGTGACGCGACTCGCCGAGCTCCATCCTGTCCCGTAATGGCAGGCGAACCATATAGCGGCCGGAGGGCAATCGCTGGTGGGTCGTCAGGTAGTGGTCTTCGCAGGTTTGCTCTTCCGGGGTATAGGCATTTGATACCACCAGTTCTTCCTGTTCCCAGAAGCGACGCACCAGTGGCAAGAGTTCCTCGGCGGCGGTGCACTGGAGGGATGATCGCTCGCGACTGTCAGCTGTTTCGCGTTCCGACGTGGCTGGTCCGGAAACGATCCAGCCCAGAGTGGTGTTCTGCGCTATGGGCTCCCCTGTGCGACCTCTGGCTATGCCATGGAGCAGGACCAAGGCGAAGGCGTCGGCTCCCAGCAGCATTTCAATCGGCCCGTCGGAGTCGAAGTTAGGATCTGCCAGCTTGAGGTCAGCGAGATGGTTCCAGGTCGATGCTCGGCGTTGTATACGTGGCTGATACGCTGTTATCCGAGGCATCACCAGAGCGGAGATCACGTGTCTCTCTGGTGAGTTGAAGTGAGAGGTGAATTCTAATGCGACTCTGCCCTTTACCCGCTCAGGTGCTTGGTTCCCGATGCCAAGGAGACGAATATTGGCGGAGCGTCGTGGCAGGCGTAGCTGCTGAGCCACCGCCTCGGTGATGATGGATACTTCACTGCCTTGGTCAACGAGAGCCCGCACTAGTCGTGGCGGGCCGCTGGGCGGTAGGAGCTTGACGCGTGCAGTGGCCAGCAGTACAGCAGGTAAACTGGTCGACTCACAGCTGGAGGTATTAGCAGAGACCTCGTGAGTACCAGCGCTGGCCTCATGGATCGTAGTGTGGTGCCTACCGTCGCATCGTTGGCATCTTTTCGCCGATTGACAGTCGAGAACTTGGTGTTTTCCTAGGCAATTATAACACAAGTTCGCGGCCTGCAGCGCCGCTCGACGCTCGGAGGCTGTCTTGTCCTTATACATTCGACAGTACAAAATGAAATGATTGGCCTTGCAGAGGCTGCACTGCTCAGGTGAGCGCTTAGTTTGGCTCACCTGATGAACCTTTGCCGTTTTTTGTGTTGTAGTTGGCTTCGTGTATCGGTTCCCGCTTCCTTTCCGTTGCTCCTCCAAGGCCTCCAGGGTGTTGACGCGTCCTTCCAGAAAGACTTGGAGTTCGTCGAAGGTAGGAGGCAGCTTCGTCTTACCGATGAGCGTTTCCCACTCGTATCTGGACTGTGGATCCATACGATCCACGATTAGATGGACGAGCCAGTCGCCACTGGCATCGAACGGCCGCTTCATGGCGGCCAGGGCCTTGACGGAGTCGCAGACGCTGTAGAAGAGTCGTTTAAGCTCGGGTCCCGACTCGCGTGGAATGGAAGGTAGGGCGAAGATCGTGTTCATCTGGGCCTTGACCATCAGTCGTTGATTGTCGTAGCGGTCTTGTAGCAATTCCCACGAAGCCTCGAAATTCTCTTCCCGCTCAGGCATATTGCGCAGGAGTAGAGCAGCATCACCGGTAAGGGTACCTCGTAAGTAGTGTAAGCGTTCGGCATCTGTTAATGTCGTGTCCTTGATCACTAGAGAGCGAAATAGCCCTTGAAACGACGGCCAATCCTTGTGTTTACCGTCGAAGGTCGGCAGGGGTAATCGCGGCAGAGAGGCCTTGGAGCGAACGGTTGCAACTTCCGCAGCGGGCCCACTTTTATCCACGGAAAGGCGCTCCACGGCGAGGGCGGCAGCCCTTTCCAGCTTGGTCAGGTCCGCTATCTTGTCCATGAGAAGGGACTCTTGCGTGGTGAAGACCTCCTCCATTTCTGCAAGGGTCAGAGTCTTCTCTTGGAAGTAGGCGTTGCCGGCAAACGCTAAGTCCGACGCCGCTAACGCAAGAAGCTGGTCATGTTGCAACTCATATTTCGTCCAGTTCTTTCGGAGAGTCTCCAGGCGAGAGATCACGTTGCTCTTTGTAATATTGTTCATTCCTACCTTTTTTAAATTATCGAACGCCCGAGTGATTCGACCGTTAAGGTCGCGCTGGCTTGTTACGAGGTGACTCATTGTTTGCAGGTGTAGAGGTCACGCGCGACGGTTGAACGGCACCAACGAACGTTCGAGCACTCGCGAACTGTTGCACAGGCACTGAGATCCGGCTCGAAGGACCAAAATGTTTAGAAAGCGGATTAAAGAAACGTAGCTAGGAAGTGTTACTCGGATTCAGGAACACTAGAATTCATTTATTCACGAGAGCACGAGAACAATTCTATTTAAGATAAGAAGAGTCAAGGTTGCAGTTACCGTTGGAGTTTATGTATGCGTCGCAGAAAATATATACACTATTTACAATAAGCTTTAATCGTTTTGTCCACAATTAATTTAGTCTAAACGTTAGTAATTAAGCGGATAGCAAGCACGAAGCCGATTTCCCAGCAAATGGGCAATCGTAGCGAAAAGGGAGCTATGAGCACAGCAGCGTATAAAACAGCAAAGGAAGCGTGTTACTTGTATCAGAGTCGCGAACAGACAAGACCTTCCAGGAAATCGCGTTCGTTTTCCTGGAAGGAAGGAGTCCCCCTTCCATCGATCGCGAGTCGATGGGAGGGGTCCGTGATCGCTGCTCCACATGAGTCAGCGGGCCGGTGTCACTAATCGTCTAATTATAGGCGGGCTCACACAGATGGCGTGGTCATGCGGCTTTTCCGTACACAAGTGGTAAGCTGTATGCTAAGGCGTGACGTTTGGAGCGAGAGAGAAGTACGATGCACATCTCTCTTCATTCGTAGACAAAACCTAGGTAGGTATTACGCGTGAAATATGTAAATCGAAACCTGTATGAACATCATCGTGAATTTCGTACAGTAATCGCGTAAGCATCTATCGAAAAATATAACGCGAGTATGCTCGAAGGTCAACTTCCGAGTATAATGCGTCACATTATTGACCGCGTTGACGGTATCGTGAAATTTAAAGCGGTACCGGAGTGGTCCTACCCCAACAGTAAGATAGATGATCCGCTCGACAGCGCGTCACAGCAGCGCAATGCGTGTGAACAGGCACGCGCGACGTTTGAACAAGGAGCGTGTGAGAGAGAGAGAGAAGTACGATGCACATCTCTTTTCATTCGTAGACAAAACATGGGTAGGTATTACGCGTGAAATATGTAAGTCGAAGAGTATGCTCGAAGGTCAACTTCCGAGTATAATGCGTTGCATTGTTGACCGCGTTGTCGGTACCGCGAAATTCAAAGCGGTACCGGAGCGGTCCTACCCGCCCGCGATAAGATGACCGCTCGGCAACGCGTCGCAGCCGCGCAATGTGAAACCTGCATGAGTATCATCGCGAATTCGGTGCAGCAATCGCGAGAGTACCTATCGAAAAAATACGAGGCGAGAATGCTCGAAGGTTAAGTTCCGAGTATAATACGCTGCATCGTTGGGCGCTTTGACGATACCGTGAAATTTAAAGCGGTACCGGAGCGGTCCTACCCCAACGGTAAGATGACCGCTCGACAGCGCGTCGCGGCCGCGCAATGCGTGTCAACAGGCACGACCGCGAACGAGTTTAAACGTTTGAACAAGGCGCGCGAGCGAGAGAGAACTATGAAATACGTTCGCATTTCTCCTCGGACAAAAACATTCGGTATTATGCGAGGTAGATTGAAGGAATGTTAGTTGACACTCCATGACTATCGCGAATTATACGTAGAGGTTTGGGAGATATAAGCCGAAACTGCATGTTTATGTGAAAGCTTCCACAACAAATTCTCGAGCGTCGGACGAGAGATATCCGTCATTGAATCCACGTCCTTCGTCACAGGGCGATTGTAAAAGTATACGCTACATGCCGGGGTGGATATTTGATAATGAGACGAGGATGCAAAGGATTTCAGGTGGGGAGAATCGCATATTTAAAAGAGTTCACATCTTCGACAGGGCAGTTCCTTACTTAGTGAGACATACATACCCATTGAAATGGAAACGTTTGAGCAGGCAGTTATAGTTTTGGCTCAGGCAATGCCACTGCTACGAATGTATGAGCAATGTTATGAATGGCTTGAACGATGCGATATGTTTTTGCAACTCGCCGCGGAATTTCTACGTGAAAACGTAGTGCGGGATAATCAAAAAGAACGGTTACTAGTGTTAGTACAACAGTTCCGGGAAATGAGATTATCGGTGTATATTAAAATGCTGCACCAGGCGGGAGAAGACGAGAGGGAGCCGTAAGATATAATGTATCTTAAGTGAAAAACATAAAAAAGAAAAAAAGCTAAAAAGCAAAAAGAAAAAAAACTCCGTTTAAATGGAGGTACATATTGATACTTTTAAAAGATTGTTGCAAAGCTGTCCGCTGTTGCGTACGATCGCGGAATGCCAAGACTGGACAGATAGGTGCAACGAAGCCCTACGAGTTATCATCGAGTTACAACGTAAAAACCTACTACTCGGAAGTAACGAACGCCGTTTACTATTGATCATCCGACGTCTGAAGGCAATGCGGATTGGTGTGCGACAGAAAACGTTACAGCTAGATGAGGAGAGAGTGCTGCGACAAGCGTTATTGTTTTCATCGTCATCGTCATCGTCGGACGATGAGATTTTTTAAATTGATGATACTCCAACACCATCTAGGACCTGTGAGCTGGAAGTGGAAACAGTGACGCTAGAAACGCATAAGATTCGTGACACCGTGGGCCTTCAGTCATTGTGCGAGGCTGTGTGGACTAGTATTTTTGACTATGGAATTGAATTTTTTACACGTGATCAGCGTGATGTGATGAAACATATAGCACGATACAGCAGTGCTCGCGAGTGTATGGTATCGTGCATTGTAGGGGATAAGGATATTTTGGGACATACAGAGAAATACATTACCGCGATTGTATGTACGCCATTGATGCTGTTACGTGATATTGAGAAAAATTCTACGAAAGTGTACGAGGGATTGAATCCTACAGCGGTAATGCCTGTAGATACGTTTCTAGATCACGAATTACGACGTTACGTGGACGAGTGTCCGAGACGAGTTGCATGGTCGTTCTGCTGGCCGATAATCTTAACGATACCTGTCCGATATCCTGACGCGGATCTTACTACGTGGCGGAAACGTATTGCGGAGCGGTATAGAGTCTTTTATATCAAGTGATTATGGAGACGTTCAAGAACGCGTTCATGACATTGTGTCGGATGTCAGAACTTTTACGCACCCCCGCAGAATTCCGCGACTGGATGGAACGATGCGACGAGACCATACGACTCATCAACGAGTATCAGCAAGGTGTACGCGTGCCGGTGTGGATGAAACAGCATACGGTATCGCTGCTCGCGCGAATACAAACATTACGTGCAATTGTGCGAGGAGCGTTATCGCGTGTAGGTCATGGACTTGCCACTCGAGTGACGTCACCCAAGGTGGTGTGGGAGGAAATTGAAACTGCGTTTGAGATGCGTCTGTTGACCGGAGCGGTGATCAATGTAGGAGCTGCAGATCCGCGCAGATTTTTTCGGAACGCCCGTCAAACGGTGATTTCACGCATTACGACAGCCATCGAGGAACATTTAAGCGTGTCAGTGAATACTGTTTTGAACGCGGAGTTTATGTTGCGAGACGATACGGACGTTAAGAGTTTCGGTACGCGAAATCGAGTACTGTTCAAGGCCTCGAGTGTGTGCGAGTGGTACGCGACGCACGTGATCGCTCCGACGTTGGTTGCGATGGAGGAGTTTCAGGAGCGCGAGAGTGGATGGACCCTACGGGTAGTGCAGAATCTCATGATTAATATAAACAAGCATAATCCACTTCTAGCCGGTTGTAACGTACCGCTTCCGCGTGAAGTCATGGCGAAGAAAGCAGTGATAAATGTTGAGTGTAAAGAGAACACATGTTTTTTGTGGTCAGTCGTAGCCAGCCTGTTTCCGGCTGCTACGAACGTGAGTAGGATTACGTCATATCCGCACTATTCGGAGGTGCTTCGTACCGATACCGTGAAACTTCCCATGTCGCTGGACCAGATACAGAAGTTCGAGGGGATGAACAACGTATCGGTGAACGTCTACCTGTGGTCTGACGGAAGTTGCGCACCTCTGCGCGTGACCAGCAACAAGCGAGAAGGGAGACACGTGAATGTGTTATTGGTACAGGGTCCTGAAGATCCACAGCGCTATCATTTTGCGTGCATTCGTAATCTCTCCCGACTGATTTCCCGTCAACTCAGCAAACATAATGGCCAAGTGTTCGTTTGCGATAGGTAAGCAAATAAGAATAATAAAATGATTTCGAACGACATGTGTCGGACCAAGAAACATTTTTTGTATATGTTTTCAGGTGCCTAAACTTTTTCCACTCGACAGAACGATTGGAGAAGCATACCGTAAATTGCCTCCGATGGAATGAGTGCGCCGTAGAATTACCGTCCAACGAAAACAAATGGTTGCGGTTCGAGCATTACGAGCGTAAGGAACGAGTACCGTTCATCGTATACGCGGACTTTGAATGTTTGCTGGAGGACATGGAGCATACACCGTTGGATCACCACCGCACGTATGCATATCAACGACACAGAGCTTACAGCATAGGATATTATGTACATTGTTCCTACGATGAGTCTCTGTGTAAATATCGTACGTATCGCGACAATACCGATTGCGTACAGTGGTTCGTGCGAGAACTACGTGAATTTGCCGACATTGCGTGCTCGCGGTTAGACAATCCGAAATCCATGAACCGCTTAACGACTCAACAGTGGCAGAGTTTTCGCGAGGCAACTGTATGTCACATGTGTGAACGACCGTTCGACGATAACAATGATGACGATAGCGATGTTAAAGTGCGCGATCATTGTCACTTGACGGGGGAGTACAGGGGCGCGGCTCATAGGTCATGTAACTTGCGATATCAATGTTCGTATACGATACCGGTTGTATTCCATAACCTATCCGGATACGACGCGCACTTCGTAATCAATGAGTTGGCCTCCGCGTTCGATGGAAAGATCAGCCTGCTACCGATAACAAAAGAACGATACATCACGTTTACGAAGGAGGTGACGTACATCGAGAGAACGCGCGCGGATCGGCGAAAAATGCTAAAATTTCGATTCATTGATTCCTTCAAGTTCTTGGCAACGAGTCTGCAGAAACTTGCATCGGATCTCGGGAAACAGCGACTAACGATTCTACGTCGAATGTTTCAACATTTACCGGATGAACAACTCGATCTTCTAACTAGGAAGGGGATCTTCCCGTACGATTACGTAACCGCGTACGATAAGTTGGATGATACACAGTTGCCTCCGCGCGAAGCTTTCTACAATCAACTATACGGTAGCAATGTGTCGGAATCCGATTATACGCATGCAGTGAGCGTGTGGAACAGTTTTCGCGTACAGACATTAGGCGAATACAGCGATTTATACCTAAAGACTGACGTGTTGTTGCTCGCTGACGTGTTCGAGAACTTTCGTATCGACTGTATCGCAAGCTACAAACTGGATCCCGCGCATTACTGCACGCTACCTGGTTTCACGTGGGACGCAATGCTGATATACACACGCATCAAGTTGGAACTTCTCACGGACGTGGATATGCTGCTATTCGTGGAGCGTGGTATACGAAGAGGTCTAAGCCAATGTTCGCATAGGTATGCGCGCGCTAACAATAAGCACCTACCGGTATCGATGTACGACACATCGGAACCGTCAACATACTTAATTTACTTCGACGTGAACAATCTGTACGGATGGGCGATGTCGCAGGTGAAGCCGTACGGAGGTTTTCGATGGATGAGCGAAGCGGAGGTTGTCAATTTATTTATTTATTTATTTATTTATTAACGGGACTAAGCCCTATATATACAGTGTGAAGAACAACACCTTAGTGTACAGATGCGAAAATTCATGTTAAAGTAGCGTGCGCAAAGAGGTTACAATATACTGTTTGAATGCCTCTACAGAGGTGCCAAACAAACTTATTCGATCTGCTACCTCATTCCCTCGGAGACAGATTCTGGACATAGGATCCCTCAGGTGTAGATTAGTCCTGTAAAACTTAGCCTGAAACAGCGGGCACCCACGCAACGGCCTTGGCAATATGCTAAAGGAAATTACTTCCAGTAATTGGGGACAGTTAATTTGCCCGTTGAGCAGCTTGAATAAGAATACGAGGTCCGCCAACTGTAGGCGCTGCTGCATAGTCAAGAAATTAAACCTATGCAATATCGGCCCGTAATCGTGGTCCAGTCTGTGCATTGGATGCCCGAGGCGAAACGAAGCAAAACGCAGAAACCTATGTTGAACTCTCTCGAGTGCACCCAGAAGGTAAGCCTGGTGCGGAGACCAAATCACTGACGCATATTCCAGTAGGGGCCGGACCAGAGAATCATAAAGCAACTTAAAGGTACGCAGGTTATTAAACCCATTCGAATGCCTCATTATAAATCCGAGCTGTTTAGCGGCAGCATTAGTGATCTTTTTACGTGTATTTCGAAGGAAAACGCAGAGTTGTATGTCACCCCAAGGTCGCGAACATTCTCGATAACAGATAGACTTATCGTGTTTAGTGAATATGCAAAGATAATATGACTAAATGAACGGGAGATCCTCAGCACATGGCATTTCGCGAGGTTTAATGACAACTTATTGTTAGTGCACCAGATGGATAACCGGTTCAGGTCCCATTGAAGCCTCATAGCGTCCTCAACAGAATTAATGCGCGCAAATAATTTAAGGTCATCAGCATAAAACAATGGGGTAGCAAATTCAAACAATTCCGCTAAATCATTGATGAATATGCAAAACAGCAAAGGACCCAAGTGTGACCCCTGAGGAACTCCCGATGGGACATCTATAGGCAGAGATAGGCAATCACGAACCCTTATGACTTGGGAGCGACCCGTAAGGTAACTGCCAACCCACTGCAACAGCAATCCATGAAATCCGAAGGACCCAAGCTTTTTCAACAGGATACTATGATCGACCACTATCGTTACTTAAAGCAGTGCGTGCGGTACGGTCTATGTATATCGCGAATTCACCGTGTTCTACGATTCGATCAGTCCGATTGGTTACGCGACTACATCATCCTGAACACGGAGTTAAGGACTCGTGCCACCAGTGAATTTCAGAAAACGTTACATAAGCTGATGAATAATGCGGTGTACGGCAAGACGATGGAAAACGTGCGAAATCGAGTGGACGTGCGACTGGTAACACGGTGGGACGGTCGTTACGGTGCAGAAACGTTGATCGCGAAACCGAATTTTCATAGTCGCACGATATTTTCAGAGCATTTAACCGCTATCGAGATGCGGAAATTGAAAGTAAAATTCGATAAACCTATATACGTGGGTATGAGCGTGCTTGATGTGTCTAAGGTATGCTTGTACGAATTTCATTACCAGTATATGCGTGCGAAGTTTGGCGATCAATGTAAGGTTTTGTATACCGATACCGATAGTCTCTTATATCAGCTGGAGTGTGATGACGCGTATGAGGTGATGAAGCATGACATCGTCGATCGATTCGACACGAGCGATTACGCGGAGAATAATCCGTATGGTATACCGCGTGTAAACAAGAAGGTACCGGGTCTTATGAAGGATGAGAATAATGGAAACGTAATGACAGAGTTCGTGGGACTGCGATCAAAGATGTATGCGAGTCGAGTGTGCAATCCAGCGTCATCGTTGACTTCGGGAACGATTGAAACGAAGAAAGTAAAGGGTGTGAAGAGACATGTAGTCGCGAACGAGATACGGTTCGAGGATTATGTTCGATGTCTTCGCAAGCACACAGAAAAAACGATACGTCAGAACCATATCCGTTCCCGATTACATAAAGTATATAGTGTCTCCGAGCGGAAGATCGCTCTCAGTCCATTCGATGATAAGCGATACGTGTTGCTCGACCAGGTCAGAACCCTTCCGTGGGGGCACTATCGGATTCCCGAACTCGATGCCGACGCTGAAGACCGCGCTACGTGACTACTGTTTTGCCTATCGCGCTTTGTATAGTGTTTACATGCTCGAGTATGATTATTCTATGAATATGTGTTGTACTGTATCGACGTTGCGTTGAGGATAGGATGATAAAAAACATATTATAAACGTATAGGTATATGACTCTTTATTTAAAAAATATAAAGAATTGAATAAAAGAATAACGATTTAAAATGAAAATGTATGTTTATTCATATAATTAATAAGGAGCTGCTGAGACATCACAGAATATCCTTTTCCTGTATCCACGAGTTCTTGGACGAGTCGAATCCCAACCATTTCACGTACACCCGATTCCCCTTGCGACGAACAATCTTCTCAACCAGATAGACGTCAGGATTCGCTACCGAATGCAGTTCGTGCTCGTAGAATCCGCCCGAGATCGGTTCTCCCGCAGAATCACGTAAAATGTACGTTACTGGATGTGTTCGTTGTACGGTGATGATTTCGAACACCTCGGTAGACCAGTTCGGCGTATAGCCCTTCTCAAAGATTGTCTTGAACTTGCTCACGCGTACCTTGTCACCGACGCGGAATTTCGCGCGCCGTAGTTCAGCACTTGACGAGGTGTTAGGGCCGGAGGACAGTTCGCGCGTGGTAAACGGTAAAGGTGTCGCGGATGTTACGTCGACGGGTCGCGCGTTGATCGTTCGATGTTTACGATGATTGTAGGTATGCACGAGCGTAGGTAGCAGATCCAACCAGCGACAGGAGGCGTTCAAGGAGAATTGTTTCCACATCAGGTTCTTCAGCGTGCGATTGAAACTCTCGACGATCGACGCTTTCATCACGCTGTACGTAGAGTAGTGATTGATCCCGCGAGAAGTCATGCGTCGTTGAAACTCCGCGTTGTAGAACTCCTTTCCCATGTCGGTTTGCAAGTTTCGTGGACATCTACCGCTCCGGCGCAACTCGGTCGCAAACGCCTTAGTCACGTCGTGACCGTTTTTCGTTTTCACGGGCACGGCCCATGCGTACTTGCTGAACGTATCGATGATCGTGAGTATGTAGTTGTAACCGCGGTTACGGTTCACGTACGCACGCATTTCCACCAAATCGGCCTGCCACAGATCATCGTAGTCATGAATCACTACGCGCCGCCGCGGGAAATTTCGTCTCGCGGGAGCATGCAGTTCGTTGATCAATTGTATTCGATCTTTACTCGTACTCATAGCGGCAGCGGTAATGTCACTCGAATCCACGTTCATCGTCGCGCTTCCTTTCGTTTATGTACTTCCGCAATCGGTATTGCAAGCTCGTTAAGTCTATCCTTCAAGTGATCGAAGCGTCGTTGTATCGCGGTATTTATGAAATTCTCCAAGTCTCGGAGGCGTTCTTCCACCGCAATATTTATCGCGTTCTTCAAAGCGTCCAGTCGCTTCGTCATCGATTCATACATGTCTTCCTCCATAGTGTCGAGGACACGTCCGACGGTACGTTCCATGTCGTCCACGTATCGTTTCGTCGCAGCGTCGGTATCCTCCTCAGGATGTGCCACGCGACGCATCTTACGCTCCATTGCGTCGAACGTTAACCGATCGATGTCCAGACACAGAGCGTTCTCCCGAACGTAATTCATGACGTACAGATTCAGCACGCGAATCGTCTCCAGACGTTGATCGTTGTGGTAGTCGTCGGTAGCATCGACGGTGCCGCGCAAAGACGCTCCAAACTTGTTCACTGACATGTCGCCGACGGTGATCGCAAACGAGACTGACGTATCGTTGATCGGAACGATCAATTTACGACGAGACCGGCTTCACGAAGTTCCTCCACGATGGAGGTGATTTCGTTATCATGTCCGGTGTGTCCGGCGTCGCGCGACGCCACGAGCAATCGTAGTCTATCGATCAATTCGTTCGGATCATCCCAATACACGTAATCGATCGCGTTATCGGTGACCGTCATTGCGTCGTCGAATCCTCCACCTTCGCGCGTACCCCCACCACCGTTACCGTAGCGGTCTCCGCTAATCAACAACGACACGATCTTCCTATACTTATGACCCTTGTTGCCTAGCGTAGGCTTATTAGCCGAATGATTCGTGTACTCCCGATCGTTCGGTATTCGCATGAACAGCAGTTCGTACAAGCCTCGAGTACCCGCGTATCGCTTACCCTTCACGCTAACGTTATCATTCTCATCGATGGTAAGCACGGAATCACCAATCATCAGTTGTTCATCGTCGCTTAGGTACACTCCGTACACGTGGTCGAGCAGTTTCTTGGTATCGGTAAAGAACATTTGTAGATATTCACGCGATAGCGGCCCGGCGACGTTTCGGGTATATGCATCGAGATCGTCGACAGCGTTTTTTGGATCGAAAACTTCCTGAATCGATTCGTCAGTCTGTCCTAGATCACGTTCCTCAGTTGTTTCATAGTCGTCCTCGTCGGTATCGTCGTTGTCGTCGTCGTCGTCGGTATCGTCGTTGTCGTCGTCGTCGTCGTAATCGTTATCGTCATAGTTGTCGCTCGATTCTGGGAGCGGAGTCGTTACAGGACGTATCGTCGTTTCGGCCGTGGAGGATAATAATAATAATAATAATAATAATAATAATAATATTTATTTACGGGACAAGCCCATTAAGACAAAGTATATCAATACAACAATTACAACAGACAGAACAGCCAACCGACATCATGTTTAACTCGAACAATAAAGACAGCGTAGAAATGACAAAGGAGTGAGAAAACTTAGTATACTTAGGAAGCACCGTGTAGGTCCAGGTTACCTCTACATAAAGCCATCCGAAAACAAGGCATTACGAACGCTAGACCTAAAACTCGAGAAGGTATCAGCAAAGAAATCAATATCTTCGTGATATCTGTTTGCGAGACCACTTATTCTATGCAGGGGATCAGCATGCCCAACCCAGGAGGAGTAGTCCAGAGATTTAAAAAGGAGTGTGTGCCTAGAAGCGCGTACAGGTACATTGAAATTGACTAACGCCAAAACCCGAGGGTTATCAACCATCGCATTTAGTATTCTGTACAGAAAAGCCAAGTCCGTAGCTCTCCTCCTGTGCTCCAGGCTCCGGATATTAGCTCTGCTCATGATAGGGGCGTAGTTGTGGTCGAAACGAGCAAGAGGCTGGCCAGTTTTGTAGGCCAAAAAGCGCAAGAATCTGTGCTGGACCCTCTCGAGTTGAGTCCTGTATTTCTCCCAACGCGGTGCCCAGATAACGCTTGCATATTCGAGGTGAGGTAGCACTAGGGTTATATAAAGGTAACGCAGCGTGGAAGGATCCGCGAAGTCAGCGCTATTTCTAGATACAAACCCAAGGGCTTTGTTTGAGACCGCAACGGTGTGTTGAATGTGCTGTGTAAATGAGAAGGAAGAGTCGATGTAGACTCCAAGGTCGCGAGCACCGTCTACGCTAGAAAGCTGGACTCCCGCTATTTGGTAGGGATAACGTGATGGGTTTTTGCAACGAGACACCCTTAAGATGTGGCACTTGCTAATATTCAGCTCCATACGGTTCGACGAATCGTTTCTTCTTCAGCCGGCGATGATGCTGCTGTTTCCTCTTGACGATCGATGGTTGCAGCTTCGGTGACATCGCTGTACTCGTTTTCAGCACTGCAGTGTTCTCAACCAAGTGTTTCAACGGTTCGATGATCGGACGCGCGCTTTCCTCCGCAGCAGCTTTCGTAATCATTTTCCCAAGTTTCAGACTCATGTATTTCTTTCGTATAGCATCACTGATTTTAGCAATTTTCTTCTTCGTTTCAACGTCTCGCGGCTGTTGTCTACGACATCGTTTTCGTACCATTCCTTGTTGTTGTTGTTGCTGTTGCGGCGCCTCCATGTTGACACCGATAGTCGCGGATCCATTAGCCATCCTCGTGTTACTCGATGAAGGACTCACGGTTTACTGAAGTCCTCGCGCTACGACGAACTCGTTAAATCCTCGTCGATACCGACTATCGTACATGGAACTGTCCTTATCGACGACTACGAAGTCGTATCGCCGGCTCCAACATCTCGCGCACAGGTCGTTGAACGCTTCGAACGTCATGTCTGTGTTCACATGATCGTTGTATACACGACGCAAGTTCGTCCCGTCCTGCTTGAACAGCACGAGAAAATTCATATTGTCTCTGATCAGGTGCTTCGGTATTCGCGCGTACGATTGACACAAGTAAAAGCAATCCACGTTAGCGTGCCTGCCCATGGAAAAGTATTCACGTATCGCAGTCTGCTCGTTGCATGCAACGTCATCGAACACGAAGATCGAATCGGGTCGAGCGTCTCTCGGTGGGATGATCTCGACGGTGTCCGAGTAGGGGAAGTATCCGAGTCCACCGACACGCGATAACACTCGCTCCAGATACCGATTCTTTGGCTGATGTAACGATTTCGAATATACGTATACGTTTTCGAAGCGTAAACCGTTCGAACTCTCCAACAGGCTGAGAAGCACATTCGTTTTCCCGCATCCTGATGGTCCACAAATCACAGCTCGCACGCTGTTCGGTAGCAACGGTCCGTGTCTGCGCGATCGACTCTCATCCCATTCCACATCCAGCGTTCTGTTCGCGATCACGCGAATAGTGTTCGGCTGTTTCTCGAATTGCATGTTCTCTCCTCGTCAAATCTGTAACACGATAGCTATTTATACTCGCGGTACGCGAGGAGTAATTCAGAATAGTTGCGCTCGTCGAACCGATCGCTATCGAAGAACGGTCGACTCACGACTACTCGCGAGGCTCCGCGTATACGCATTTCATATGTATGGTATCGGTAACGTGTAAATCGAAGAAGAAGAAGAACAAGTCAACGAAGACAGGCTCGAGTATCGTGAACAGTATCATAAACCGTTTACCGATAGAGCTACACATTCCGGGGTACCAGTTCTGTGGACCTGGAATGCATTTGCTGAAGCGATTAACTCGCAGTGACGCAGGTATAAATCCGCTGGACACCGCTTGTCGAGAACACGACATCGCGTACTCACAGCACCGCGACTTGGGGGTCGACACGTGGCAGATCACGCGTTAGCCGAACGAGCGCGGGAACGAGTGTTTGCGAACGACGCAACGTTCGGTGAAAAAGCAGCAGCGACTGGAGTGTGGGCCACGATGAAAGCTAAGACTAGACTCGGTATGGGTATGAGAAGAAAAAGGAGAGTATCAAGGACTACGAGAAGGAAACGCAAGTCCAGAGGATAACAGTCGCAACGTCATCGTATCCTGCCGGTGGTGAAACGCGGTGGCTTTCTTCCACTTCTTCTTCCGTTTGTGCTGCCCGCTCTGTCAGCTATCGGGGCATTGGCCGGTGGAGCGGCGGGTATCACCAAAGCGGTCAACGATACCAAGGCATCGCGAAAACAGCTGGAAGAGGCGATACGTCATAATCATGCGATGGAAGGACGAGGAATGCATCTGACACCGTACAAGCGTGGCGCTGGCATGAACCTGAGACGACGGCCCCGACGATCAAAGAAAAAAAAAACGTCAATCTACCAGGCTTGCGGCGACGACTGTGGCGATAACGCGACGGCTACAACAACAACAACCTATGACGAACCTACAATTGGAGCGCGAATGCATCGATATACCGTTCTTTCGAGGAGTATTTATGCGTGACACGCTCCCCGCACGCGTACGACCGAACGAATGCGGTATCACGAATCTGGACGAGAATCGTGGAGAAGGTACACACTGGGTAGCGTACGCAAAACGCGGAACACACGTGTAGTATTTTGATAGTTTCGGGAATTTGCGACCACCTACGGAACTGATCGACTATTTCGGACGGCGGGGAACGGTGACGATAGTGATCAAGTATAATCACGATCGCTTTCAGCGTTTCGACGAGACGAACTGTGGTCGCTTGTGCATACAATTTCTACGTCAAAAGACTCTGGAATTTTGGCCTCGACACTACCTAAGATAAATTGACGCGTAATCGTACGCCCGAGTCACTTTCTCTCTCTCTGTCGCACTAGCGTAACCGGTAGTGGTGGTGGTAGTACAATGTCGCTCACGCTCACGTTAACAGGTCGTAGCAGTGTACTTACGATTAATTATTTTCCGCCGATTGATTTGAGTGACGGACTGTACGAACTAGGTCTCACCGACTTGGAGACGTTTCACACGATACCGAACATCGATTCACGCAACGATAAATTCTACTTTGTCGCGAGTAAGGATTCTGACAGTGACATCGCGGACATCACTCGCGAATACATTGCGATCCCCCACGGTTCCTACGAATTAGACGCTATCGCCAAACACTTGAGACGTCGACTACTCGATCGATATCCTCGTGATCGCAAAAACCTAAATGCCGCTAACACTGCTGATGACTACAGCGAGGATGATGGCAAGTATCCGCTAGTGCTATGAGCTAACAACAACACTATGAAAAGCGAGTTGTACTGCTCGTTCGTCGTAGACTTCACAAAACCTGACAACGTAGGCTCGTTGTTAGGATTCTCGACGACGCGTGTTTTAACATCGAGAACCTGGCACGAGTCTGACGAGTCCGTGAACATTATAACCGTTAACGTGATCAGAGTAACGTGTAACGTCACGACCGGTGCGTACAGTAACGACAAACCGGTACACACGATTCATGAATTTTCACCTCGCGTACCCCCGGGATATAAGATATCGGAAACACCCCGAAACGTCATTTACCTACCGATCGTTACACGAGCGATACACGATTTAACGGTGCGCATCGTTGATCAATACGATCGTCCTATAGATTTTCGCGGTGAGGAAATAACGATTCGCTTGCACGTGCAACGACGTCTGCGTGATAAGAAAACGTGACCGTGCGCGAGTTCGCGCATAGCATGTTAGTGTTCCATCGTACGTACGACGTATCGTTCACCGTCGCTGATACTCCTCTCGTCTCTGTCACTAGTAATCGTCAAAGCGAAATACCTACGACAACAACAACAATAACAACAGCCGCAACAACAGCTGACGGAATAATAAAAACTGGTGGTGGCGGCGGAACGGAAAGAGGAACGATAAGAAGAGGAAGGGGAAGAAAGCCGTTAACTCATCGCAACGCACGTTTCCTACGATCTCTAGGATTCATCGTAACCTACTAAACACATATACACGCATTTAACACGATGGCTACCATACTGGACGTTGCGAGTATGCCTACCTTCGACGATCGTATTACAAAGATCGAGACGCATACCTACAATCCGTACGCCAACACGACGTTTGATAATAACGACGAGATAAGAATACCTATACAGCAGCAAGATCTGTACACGCTCCCGTGCGAAAGTTATCTATACGTCGAAGGTCGCGTTTCTTTGATGACCGCCACGACGACTGCCCCGGAAGTGAAAGCCGCTGCAAGAGTTTTTCTCGACAACAACTGCGTAGCGTTCATGTTTGACGATGTTCTATACGAACTGAACGGGGTGGAGATCGATCGTTCCAGAAATCTGGGAATCACCACCGCGCTGAAACATTACGCGTCGTTGTCGCTCGACAGAAGCAAAGCGTTGATGAACGCCGGTTGGGATCATACCATCGCATACGATAAAGACATTTTTAATAGCACGGCGTTCAATTTCTGTATACCCCTGAACGCGTTACTAGAATTCTGCGAAGATTACAGGCGAATCGTGATAAACACGCGACACGAGTTGATCCTAATTCGCGCGCGAGTTGATACAAACGCTATGTACGGAACCGTCATCAACGCTGCGATAATACCGAAACTTAAGATCCATAAGATACAATGGCGTATGCCCCACGTCGCGTTAGAAGAGGTTAACAAACTGTCGATGTTACGTCTCCTGGAAAGGGATCGTTCGATCACGATGAGTTTCCGATCATGGGACCTGTACGAGTATCCGTTGCTACAAACGACCACGAAACATACGTGGACCGTGAAAACCTCGTCGCAAATCGAGAAACCGCGATACGTGATATTCGCTATGCAAACCGATCGAAAGAATAATCTCGAGAAAAGTGCGAGCAGATTCGACGCGTGCAAACTCGTAATACGTACGATTATTTCTGAATTCCGAGGTGTATCCGTACCATGATTTGAACCTGGATTTCGATAAATCAAAATATGCGCTCCTATACGATATGTACGCGAAATTTACCCGTTCGTATTACGGTCACGGTGAACCGTTGCTGAACACGCTCGAATTCTTGCGATGTGCCCCTATCGCGATCATAGATTGCTCTCGGCAGAACGAGTCGGTGAAAACCGCCACGGTAGATATCCGAATCGATTTCGAATGTCGAGACAACGTACCTGCTAATACCACCGTATATTGTTTGCTCATACACGATCGTATAGTTCAGTACAGTCCTCTGACGAACGTGGTACGAAAAATCACGTGATGCATACGTCAACCACGCGATACCTACGTTAACCACGTGATGCAAACGTTAACCACTATGGCGGCGATGGGCGCGAAGGTTTCAGTTAGTATTCTGCCACCGTCGCGACTACTATATACTACTGCTTAATAATGCTGTCTGTCGTGGTGGACCTGCAAGGTTTTAAGACGGCACGTAACAAGTTCGTTCCTAAAGAAGTTGCAATACTCGAAAATAATCACGGTACGGAAACGACGTTTTGTCATTGGCTTTTCGAGCCGCCGTACCCCTACACTAATCTGACGCCGTTCGAGAAGCGGCAGGCGACCTGGCTAACAACGCGGCACCACGGGCTTCTCTGGTCTGAAGGATGGATTCCATATTATAAAGTAACAGAAATGCTCGCCCGTGAGCTCAATAATATTGATATAGTGTATGTGAAGGGCTTGGAAAAAAAGGAGTGGTTATCACAACTACTCGTACAAACTATTCCTAACTTGCATATCGTGGATATTACCGATTTGTACGAGAAAGCGAAAAATAATGTGAACAACGCTAATGACTGCTGCTGTAACAACAGTAACGCCAGCGACGACAATGACAACGATGATAACGTCGGTGGATGCGATGTCTGTAATGATTATTGTGGAATTGTACCTGTCACAGCTGCTCCTGCTACTGCTGTTCCGAGCTTAAAATCAATGTCAGCAATGAACACCGTACGATGTGCGTCCCACGACAGTAGCAATTGTATGTGTGCGTTACAAAACGTGCAGAAAATTTGGCAATTCATGCGTTGCGATATCTAACGTGAGTAGTATATACACGCTTTCACATATTCTACGTAGGTACGAAATCTAACAATACGCATAACCATTCTGTTTCTTCTGTTTCCAGATTCTGTGGAGCACGTACGATAATTTTCTACATACATTTATACAATATATATGCATACATTTATACTTTATATACTCTGCATACATTTATACATTATACAGGGTGTCCCAAAAATGTCGCGTTTCCTTGAAAGGGGTGACTCAGGGGGTGATTTGAAACAACTTTTTCCTTAGCGAAAATATTGTCCGAAGCTTCGTTAAGGAGATATTAAACAAAAACCCCGACCAATCAGAGCGCGCGCCTTCCGCCTGAGTTCCCGCGGTAGCGTTGGCTACGAGGTAGGCGACCGCGCTTGTGCTACGAACGTACGAACAAGCAAGTCGGCATGCATCGAAGGAAACCGCGTTACACATTTTTTTTTTAAAGCAGAATCTTAAATAAGAATAATTTGAAGTGAGAGGACAAGAAGTACGTAATTTCGTTTTTAAATAAGGCATGAACGAAAAGCTAACGTAACAGAAAATGTACGACAAGTGATCGTAATTCGTTATTGAGGTAAATATCCGTAGTTTAAGAACGGCCAACACAACTAAATTTAAAAAATAATATTAGGTGTATGAATAAATTATTTCCGACTGGAATTTCTATCGCGGTGGTATTCAGAAGCTGCCAGAAAAATGGCAAAAGGTAATAAACAATAATGGAAATTATTGCGATGATCGAGTTGTTTTCATATTTTTTAAATCGAACTGTTATTGTACCCTAAAATCGGAAAGAATTTATTTTCACACCTAATAATCACCAATAAATTAAAGAAAACTCACCCTTTCGGACATTCCTTTCCTTGCTTTCCTTCCCTTTCCGGAAACCTGTGTCACTGGGTCACTGTACCGATCCTGGTTATCGGTGGACGAAAAGATTTATGGTTGGGTAGCGCCCAGTGCTCAGCTGATCACACTGCGTCCGGGTTAATTTACCGAATATTCACTTCACTGCACGGCTACTAACACTGATCACTGAATTTATTTTTCACGGAACGTGTTGTTCCTACGTTATAAAAATTGGTGGCTGCGAAAGGGGCCGATTACTGTTAATTACTGGGACGAGATTACTACTATTACCCGGCGAAAAGAAAACTCGTGGCAGACTGTCTCGGGCTGTGCAGTCCGCTGCTGTGACGATTGGTCGAGTCACCTATTTGGGCACACTTTAAAAGACGGGGCACACGTATTTTGGTTATTGGCTGAAGTTGCCACATACATTGTCACACCGCGCGACGAAGAGATCGAACGAAACACGAGGTCGAGTGGGATAGAGCGATTTGACCAAGCGTAGCCTACGCTTTTGTTTTGACGATCGTCGGTCGGATCCGTATCTGATCGCTGCACAGCAGCGGACTGCACAGCCCGAGACAGTCTGCCACGAGTTTTCTTTTCGCCGGGTAATACAGTAATGCCTCGTTAGAATCACGACGATCGGGGCTGGCAGCGTGATACTAACGCGATGCGGACACCATTCGTAGCCGACGACAACTTCGTGTCGACTCTTTTGTTCTCTCGCACGTTCTCGGTTTCTCTCACTCTCGACTGAAGGATTCAAAGAAATGGTGGGGATAGTGAGCGTGATTATAACGCATGGTAAAAACGTGACACTAACGACGAATTACTGTAGTAGTAATCTCGTCCCAGTAATTAACAGTAATCGGCCCCTTTCGCGGCCACCAATTTTTATAACGTAGGAACAACACGTTCCGTGAAAAATAAATTCAGTGATCAGTGTTAGTAGCCGTGCAGTGAAGTGAATATTCGGTACATTGACCCTGCGATCAGCTGAGCACTGGACGCCGATGACCAGGATCGGTACAGTGGCCTAGTGACACAGGTTTCCGAAAAGGGAAGGAAAGCAAGGAAAGGAATGTCCGAAAGGGTGAGTTTTCTTTAATTTATTGGTGATTATTAGGTGTGAAAATAAATTCTTTCCGATTTTAGGGTACAATAACAGTTCGATTTAAAAAATATGAAAACAACTCGATCATCGCAATAATTTCCATTATTGTTTATTACCTTTTGCCATTTTTCTGGCAGCTTCTGAATACCACCGCGATAGAAATTCCAGTCGGAAAGAATTTATTCATACACCTAATATTATTTTTTAAATTTAGTTGTGTTGACCGTTCTTAAACTACGGATTTTTACCTCAATAACGAATTGCGATCACTTGTCGTACATTTTCTGTTACGTTAGCTTTTCGTTTATGCCTTATTTAAAAACGAAATTTACGTACTTCTTGTCCTCTTACTTCAAATTATTCTTATTTAAGATTCTGCTTTAAAAAAAAATGTGTAACGCGGTTTCCTTCGATGCATGCCGACTTGCTTGTTCGTACGTTCGTAGCACAAGCGCGGTCGCCTACCTCGTAGCCAACGCTACCGCGGGAACTCAGGCGGAAGGCGCGCGCTCTGATTGGTCGGGGTTTTTGCTTAATATCTCCTTAACGAAGCTTCGGACAATATTTTCGCTAAGGAAAAAGTTGTTTCAAATCACCCCCTGAGTCACCCCTTTCAAGGAAACGCGACATTTTTGGGACACCCTGTATACTCTGCATATGCATACATTTATACTTTATATACTCTGCATACATTTATACTTTATATACTTTGTTTAGAGAGTTTTGCAGGATACAGACCGTTCGGATCGATGGGCGCGCGTAATACCACAATTGAGCTTACGTTACTTTATTCAGTTTACACTTTGTCTTATTTTATAGTTATAAGTCTAATAAATGTATTATTAAGTCTAATTATTACTGAGTCTCATTTACGTAGCGCACAGAAGTATAGCATTTAAGTAATTAAGCAGAATTGGCGATTAAGCAATAATCGATTAAGCAATTAAGCACTCCCGCGAAGAAGCAATAAGCAGCGAAATTCTAATGATTAGCAACTTAAGCAAAAGCAAGCATGCAGCAAACCAAGGTACTTGTTATAATAGAATCCACGGAGAGAGTGATCGAGGAATCTTCTCGCGATTTCCGGGAAGCGCTCTCTCTCCCCCTTCCATCGATCCCATATCGATGCAAGGGGCCGTGATCGACGCTTCGCATGAGTGAGTAGGCAAACCAGCGCTATGCCTGTAGAATTTGGGACTCGCGCCCAGCAGATGGCGCTAAGCTGCCGGTTTCCTGTACATACTTGTTATATTCTATATATGAATAAATGTGTAAAATGTTTTTATTGCAATATATTTTTAACATGCATAGAGATTTTCAATCAAATAAACATACTCTTTTTTATGGAACATAAATTACTTTTATTTTACTCATCATCCTCTTCCTCCTCATCATTACCATCATCATCAACATACGTAGGTTACGATGCATAAACAATAATAATAACTTCCAATCATCATTAACAGTACTATGGTGTATGATACATATACAGGGTGTCCCAAAAATGTCGGACTTCCTTGAAAGGGGTTACTCAGGGGGTGATTTGAAACAACTTTTTCCTTAGCGAAAATATTGTCCGAAGCTTCGTTAAGGAGATATTAACCAAAAACCCCGACCAATCAGAGCGCGCGCCTTCCACCTGAGTTCCCGCGGTAGCGTTGGCTACGAGGTAGGCGACCGCGCTTGTGCTACGAACGCACGAACAAGCAAGTCGGCATGCATCGAAGGAAACCGCGTTACACATTTTTTTAATAATTTGAAGTGAGAGGGCAAGAAGTACGTAAATTTCGTTTTTAAATAAGGCATAAACGAAAAGGTAACGTAACAGAAAATGTACGACAAGTGATCGTAATTCGTTATTGAGGAAAAAATCCGTAGTTTAACAACGGCCAACACAACTAAATTTAAAAAATAATATTAGGTGTATGAATAAATTCTTTCCGACTGGAATTTCTATCGCGGTGGTATTCAGAAGCTGCCAGAAAAATGGCAAAAGGTAATGAACAATAATGGAAATTATTGCGATGATCGAGTTGTTTTCATATTTTTTAAATCGAACTGTTATTGTACCCTAAAATCGGAAAGAATTTATTTTCACACCTAATAATCACCAATAAATTAAATAAAACTCACCCTTTCTGGACATTCCTTTCCTTGCTTTCCTTCCCTTTTCGGAAACCTTGCCACTGTACCGATCCTGGTCATCGGTGTCCAGTGCTCAGCTGATCGCAGGGTCAATGTACCGAATATTCACTTCACTGCACGGCTACTAACACTGATCACTGAACCGATCCTGGTCATCGATGGACGAGCCCAGTGCACAGCTGGTTTCAGGTACACGACACCATCCAAGGTTAATGTGCCGAATATTCACTTTACTGCACGGCTACTAACACTGATCACTGAATTTATTTTTCACGGAACGTGTTGTTCCTACGTTATAAAAATTGGTGGCTGCGAAAGGGGCCGATTACTGTTAATTACTGGGACGAGATTACTACTATTACCCGGCGAAAAGAAAACTCGTGGCAGACTGTCTCGGGCTGTGCAGTCCGCTGCTGTGCAGCGATCAGATACGGATCCGACCGACGATCGTCAAAACAAAAGCGTAGGCTACGCTTGGTCAAATCGCTCTATCCCACTCGATCTCGTGTTTCGTTCGATCTCTTCGTCGCGCGGTGCGACAATGTATGTGGCAACTTCAGCCAATAACCAAAATACGTGTGTCCCGTCTTTAAAAGTGTGCCCAAATAGGTGACTCGACCAATCGTCACAGCAGCGGACTGCACAGCCCGAGACAGTCTGCCACGAGTTTTATTTTCGCCGGGTAATAGTAGTAATCTCGTCCCAGTAATTAACAGTAATCGGCCCCTTTCGCAGCCACCAATTTTTATAACGTAGGAACAACACGTTCCGTGAAAAATAAATTCAGTGATCAGTGTTAGTAGCCGTGCAGTAAAGTGAATATTCGGCACATTAACCTTGGATGGTGTCGTGTACCTGAAACCAGCTGTGCACTGGGCTCGTCCATCGATGACCAGGATCGGTTCAGTGATCAGTGTTAGTAGCCGTGCAGTGAAGTGAATATTCGGTACATTGACCCTGCGATCAGCTGAGCACTGGACGCCGATGACCAGGATCGGTACAGTGGCAAGGTTTCCGAAAAGGGAAGGAAAGCAAGGAAAGGAATGTCCAGAGAGGGTGAGTTTTATTTAATTTATTGGTGATTATTAGGTGTGAAAATAAATTCTTTCCGATTTTAGGGTACAATAACAGTTCGATTTAAAAAATATGAAAACAACTCGATCATCGCAATAATTTCCATTATTGTTCATTACCTTTTGCCATTTTTCTGGCAGCTTCTGAATACCATCGCGATATAAATTCCAGTCGGAAAGAATTTATTCATACACCTAATATTATTTTTTAAATTTAGTTGTGTTGGCCGTTGTTAAACTACGGATTTTTTCCTCAATAACGAATTACGATCACTTGTCGTACATTTTCTGTTACGTTACCTTTTCGTTTATGCCTTATTTAAAAACGAAATTTACGTACTTCTTGTCCTCTCACTTCAAATTATTCTTATTTAAGATTCTGCTTTAAAAAAAAAATGTGTAACGCGGTTTCCTTCGATGCATGCCGACTTGCTTGTTCGTACGTTCGTAGCACAAGCGCGGTCGCCTACCTCGTAGCCAACGCTACCGCGGGAACTCAGGCGGAAGGCGCGCGCTCTGATTGGTCGGGGTTTTTGGTTAATATCTCCTTAACGAAGCTTCGGACAATATTTTCGCTAAGGAAAAAGTTGTTTCAAATCACCCCCTGAGTAACCCCTTTCAAGGAAGTCCGACATTTTTGGGACACCCTGTATCGCAAACGATCAATTGCTTTTAATACTAAAATATCCCTTCGTGTATGGGTAACTTCGCGTACTGAAACATATGAAAAACTATAGAACATGAAACTTGAAATGAACCGTCTTTCTTAAAGATCATGATAAACATGATGCGTGGTAGGGGTACTATCCATGACTCATTAGGGGGAGGCTGTCGAATCGTTATCTCCATTGTCCATTCGGATATCGAGGTACTTGTTCACTGTACTGACTCTGTTCTTCTCCTTCTTCTCCTTCTTCTCCTTCTTCTCTTTCATCTCCTTCTTCTCCTTCTTCTCCTTCTCAACCTCCTTCTCATCCTTCTTCACGGATGTTCACATACAGCGGTACATGACTTACTACCTCCGATGAGTTCTCACAGTATATTTTTTTTATGTAAAATCTATATACTATCAATTACTAGTACTTCAATCACACATTTTTCCACTATACACTATACACTTTTTTCTACACATTTTTTCCATCACTGTTTTCCATGAATTTTTCTATCACTTTTTACTTCTCATTTTATTTTTTCATACTACGTATAATTTGAATAATACGGTTGACTCGGACATCCCCCCTACCCCTCCCCCATCATCGTCCCCGCCTCCCTCCCTCCCTACCGACGTACTATAGTATACTTCTACCATGAACTACTATAAAAAGCAGAGTCGAGAGGTCTTGCAGACTTCATTACATCGCATACGCTCATAACCGTACTAGTAATTATTATCCGTGCCCGTTCAGTAGACTCCGTCGTAGTACATATTCAAAATGTATAACCGACATTTCAACGATACTTCCTACATGTGTGGAAATCATCCTAATCACTGGAACGATACGGATTTCCCAAACCAACAACACCCACCTCAACAACAACAGCAGCAACAGCAACAGCAACAGCAACAGCAACAGCAACAGCAGCACCATCAACAAAATATGAGGTACGTAGTACATAGTACTCCTCTACATATTTTTTCGATTTACATGAAAAAATGATCTGAATTATCAACTCTGGATGTATGTTTCTTACAGCAATCCATCTGTATCAGTACCTAAAAAACCTATCATTTGAATCATGGGACGTGATTACCCATTGACTGCTACTGCCTACAAACGTCTCATAATCGGGATATGCATCGGACAGGATTCACCCCGCATCGAGATCGCGATAACCGATAATAAATGCCACGAGGTTTGCTTCTCCATGTCTACGTGGAAGCTTCTACTGCAGCAAGAATTACAAATACTTCGAGGTTACCGCTTCGATGCTCCATTAACGCGCCAAGATCCTATCGCGATTGATCATTTACGTATTGATTTTACACGAATACATAGTGAACGAATTGCTAAAATCTCGGATAATAGTTCTATCATATATATGTCTGAAGCTACGATGCTTCAAATGTTTAAATATACTCGTTGTATCGACTACATGTTCTCGTGCTTATCGGAAATTCTGTACTCCGTAACCAGCAAGTATGCGTCCTTTGTCAGCATTGTTCGTACCGCTACTACAACGACTGCGGACTATGAGAAAATCATTGCCGAAAGTGACTGCTACGAACCGAACTCTTTGTTAGATTGCGAACTATTAGCATTAGGATTGGGATTGATCGTTCGTGATGCATACCAAACGTCACAATAGTATATACATCTCTATGTTTTTTTTTCCTATGTAATATGTTTCCTATATAATATGTTACCAATAAATACAATACTTTTTCACACAACTATCTGTATTGTCTGATACCTTGCACGGTCCTTTTGCGCGCGCGCGTTACCATGAATCGCTTCTACATTGACATTGCGAACCAAGCAGTATCGAATATTCAGCGAAGAATCATACCTTAACGCAGCTTGATTTTTGGAATAACGGAGGTGAAGGTAATAGAATCGGAATGCGATTATATCGGGTAGAAATGTAGTATATTTAATAAAAACTTTTACTTTTAGCGTTCTACATCATCTTTTTCGAATTCTAACACATTGAGCGATAAGCCCAGCTCTAGCGCTCTCCAGTTCTCACGATTTAAATGATCGTATGCTTTAATGCAATCTCTACACTGACCCGCGACCCCCATGGCGTATAGTGGGTCGGTGCAGACCAGGCAATACTTGAAATTTACAAGACTCCTTCGGAGTGTGACGAGATGTTTAGTGGCAGGTGTACAATATCTCCTGTCCTGCGCCGACATCCCCTCATAACAATCGCGGCACACCTTGCGTCGGTACAGATCATTCCGGTTAGTAAAAGCTGGCCCCATCTCCTGGAGGCAGATCAGCTTCGTTAGGCGTCCGTAGAATCCATCTCTTGCATCTTCTTCTTCTTCATACGGGCGGAACTGCCACTCCTCTCTGGGTGACGATACTCTATCGTACGAATTTTGGATAAGAATCCTTTCCTGGCTCACTTGTAAAGAAATAGAAGAGTTGTTTTTACCTTCGGTTTTCCATCGTTCTCGCTTTTTGACACTTTTTCCGACGGATCACTTTTCGTGGTTGCAAACAGTATATTACTAATACTATATTATAAAACGTGACTTGATTTTCAGGGTACTTCGCATTCACGAGTTCGCCCTGTTGATGATGTGGACTCATTTAAATATGCGATTCTCCCCACATGAAATCCTTTGCATCCTCGTCTCATTATCAAATATCCCCCACCGTATAATATTCTTACGATTACCACGGTGGTAGACTGTATTATACACGTAAGTACATGCGAGTTAAATTCGCGATAGTCATGGAGTGTCAACTAACATTCCTTCAATCTGTCTCGCATAATACCGAATATTTTTGTCCGAGGAGAGATGCGAACGTATTTCATAGTTCTCTCTCGCTCGCGCGCCTTGTTCAAACGTTTAAACTCGTTCGCGGTCATGCCTGTTGACACGCATTGCGCGGCCGCGACGCGCTGTCGAGCGGTCATCTTACCGTTGGGGTAGGACCGCTCCGGTACCGCTTTAAATTTCACGGTATCGTCAAAGCGCCCAACGATGCAGCGTATTATACTCGGAACTTAACCTTCGAGCATTCTCGCCTCGTATTTTTTCGATAGGTACTCTCGCGATTGCTGCACCGAATTCGCGATGATACTCATGCAGGTTTCACATTGCGCGGCTGCGACGCGTTGCCGAGCGGTCATCTTATCGCGGGCGGGTAGGACCGCTCCGGTACCGCTTTAAATTTCACGATACCGTCAACGCGGTCAATAATGTGACGCATTATACTCGGAAGTTGACCTTCGAGCGTACTCGCGTTATATTTTTCGATAGATGCTTACGCGATTACTGTATGAAATTCACAATGATGTTCATCCAGGTTTCGATTTACATATTTCACGCGTAATACCTACATAGGTTTTGTCTACGAATGAAGAGATATGTGCATCGTACTTCTCTCTCGCTCCAAACGTCACGCCTTAGCATACAGCTTACCACTTGATCCAGAACTCCCTTATAATACCTACTAAGATTTTTTCCAAGCGACTTCTTCTACCCCCAAATAGTTTCTCTCGTTCCATTATGAGTTGACCTCCACCAGGCCAAGAGGTTTCAGGTAAAAAGAAGCCAGCACATTTTCGGAACACACGTGTTTTGCAGAAGTGCAACGAAAACTTTCACAAAAGCCCGCGCTCCGTCCTTCTACTGCCAATGTACCCATTGCTTCGAGATAGAAAACAGACACCACGTGTATCGGTTCGAAAGGGTCCGAAGGGAAGAGACGCAGAAAGTCTTCGAGTTGCTATAAAGAAGAAAATGCATACCATTCCTGTTTCCCTTTTCTGACACCCTGAGTTCGCGTCTGCTACGAGGCGGAACCAAGTAAGTCATAAATTATCCGAAACTGTAGGAAACCGTTCTCTACCGCCGACTTGCGGGACAATACGGCCATAAACCGCGACCCTGGCGAAATGCTCTGGCTGATCAGCCTGATTAATTTTGGAGAACTAGAAATTACAGTGTATTACCCAGCATCAATACGTCTCGCGGAGAGACACAGGAAAAGAAGGGATAGTGCGCTAACTGCGCGTAGTCCCGCCTGCTTCGTCCTACCCTCAAATTAAAGACGGATCCCTTATCTCTCGAGTATAAATTCAGGGACAATACGCGTGACGTATTCCGTGCGAGAGAAGGCGGGCTTGAAGTTCGATTGGTCCTGAACTAACCATTTGGGCCTACTTATCTCTCGTGTCTAAACACGCGCTCGAATTTCAAAACAAAAGCATGCGTCGACGTATTCCGTTCGAGAGAAGGTGGGCCTTGGGGAGGAGATTGGTCCTGAACTAACCAATCGGGCCTGCTTATCTCTCGTGTCTAAACACGCGCTCGAATTTCAAAACAAAAGCATGCGTCGACGTATTCCGTGCGAGAGAAGGTGGGCCTTGGGGAGGAGATATTGCTGTGAAGAGGGCCTCTTCAGAACAGTGGCCATTTGGGAGGGATGCAGGGCAGATTGGTTAGTTTGGGGCCAATCGGACCTCAAGCCCACAGTCTCTCGCACCGAATACGTCGACGCGTGCTTGTGTTTTGAAATTCGAGCACTTGTTTATACTCGAGAGATAAGGGATCCGTCTTTAATTTGAGGGTAGGATGAAGCAGGAGGGACTACGCGCAGTCAGCGCACTATCCCTTCTTTTCCCGTGTCTCTCCGCGAGACGTATTGATGCTGGATAATACTCTGTAATTTCTAGTTCTCCAAAATTAATCAGGCTGATCAGCCAGAGCATTTCGCCAGGGTCGCGGTTTATGACCGTATTGTCCCGCAAGTCGGCGGTAGAGAACGGTTTCCTACAGTTTCGGATAATTTATGACTTACTTGGTTCCGCCTCGTAGCAGACGCGAACTCAGGGTGTCAGAAAGGGGAAACAGGAATGGTATGCATTTTCTTCTTTATAGCAACTCGAAGACTTTCTGCGTCTCTTCCCTTCGGACCCTTTCGAACCGATACACGTGGTGTCTGTTTTCTATCTCGAAGCAATGGGTACAATGGCAGTAGAAGGACGGAGCGCGGGCTTTTGTGAAAGTTTTCGTTGCACTTCTGCAAAACACGTGTGTTCCGAAAATGTGCTGGCTTCTTTTTACCTGAAGCCTCTTGGCCTGGTGGGGGTCAACTCATAATGGAACGAGAGAAACTATTTGGGGATAGAAAAAGTCGCTTGGAAATAATCTTGTCAGTCAGCAGTCAGCAATCGCGTCGCAGACAAATGTTCTCTGCTCGAGAGTATTACGCGATGTTCTGTGTGTACCCCCCGAACAACGATGACGCAAGTGCTGCAGCGTGAGAATTTGCGCGGGAATTACCCACGCCTCCGAACGCCAAGTAAAAATTCATTTCCACCAATTTTTATAACGTAGCAACAACACGTTCCATGAAAACTAAATTAAGTGACCAGTGTTAGTAGCCGTGCAGTGCAGTGAATATTCGGTACGTTGACCTGAACGCACCTGACATTGCGACCCTTAACTTTGGGTAGTGTCGTATACCTGGGATCAGCTGTGCACTGGGCTCGTCCATCGATGACCAGGACCGGTTCAGTGACCCAGTGACACAAGTTTTCAAGTTGCAGGTGAATTTTCTACAAGGGTGAGTTTTAGTTCCTTTAATGGTGATCATTCATTTTTAAATTTAACGCAAGGTATGGCTTATTTCCGGCGATAATTCTCAAAATTCTCGTACGAAAATATTTATTCGGGCTTTTTAAACAGACTTATTCGTTATCAGCAACAGTGCTGGCCGTTATTGAGTTACGGATTTTTATCACAATAACGAACTACGATCACTTTTCGTTAATTTCCTGTTACATTACCTTTTCGTGGATATGTTATTAACACAAGGAATTTTACGTATTCCTTATCCTCCCACTTCAAATAATTATTATTTTCGAATCTTCTAAAAAAAAGGTGTATTCGTCTTTTTACGTTAAACGTGATTTTCATCCATTTATCCTTTATTCATTATTCACTTTAAATGGCAAACAAACCATGGCAAAAGGTTGGATTTTTTTGTTACGTCTTTTTCATTTGCCATTCTACGCAATTTCCTTCGATGCATGCCGCCTTGCTTGTTCGTAGTCGCAGCGCGGCCCGGCGCGCGGCCACGCTAGCGCGGGACCTCCAGCGGAAGGCTCGCGCTCTGATTGGTCGGTGCTTTTTATTAATATCTCGTTAACGAAACCTCGGAGGGCATTTTCGCAAAGGAAAAAGTTGTTTGCAATAACCCCCCGAATCACCCCCTTTAAGGAACCGCAGCATTTTTGGGACACCCTGTATACATAGCCCCTAGTAATAAGTGTTTTTTATTATGGAGGTGGACTCTAACAAAAACTTGCTCTACATCTGCACAGCTAACACTAATAGGACCAGAAGGTATTGACTTCCTGACCGCGATAAGGACTCCCCCACCTCTTGAGAAACTGCTTGTACTAGGGCATCTATCACCCCTATAAACTGCATAGTTTCCTAAGCCCAGCTCAAATGAGGATATCGCAGAGTTTAACCAGGTCTCACCTAGAATAATAATGTCATAAGAAGCACCGGATGAGAGAAGTGAATTAATTACAATGTCCAGTTTAGTGCGAAGACCCCAGACGTTCTGGAAATATACTAAAGGGTCACGCTTCAGTTTTTTTGAGTGGAGTCCTGACGGTGGTTTCTCGGCACGATCTTCGGCACACCCTGAATGTAACGAATCGTCATGTGGGTCTCACCTTGTTCGTGAAGGTCACGCAACTTCGCCCTGAGCTGCATAAGAGTCCCGCGTTGAAGCCTGGTCTTGTCATCAGATATTTTGAAAGGACCTTTGTAGCGATGCTTGTTTCGGAAGATCTTCTTCACCTCCATTGTGCTGTCGAGGCGTACGCATAAGGGCCTACTGGATGTCTTGCGCGGTTTGCCAAGACGATGGGTAACCAGATCCTGGGTACCAAGGGGACAAATCCCACTCAGTACAGCCCGTGCACCTTCCGCATCAGCCGTCCTTGCAAGTTCCGGCGTGGAATTCTGAGCCTCCGGCATCCCAAATATTATCAAGTTCCTGGCCCGAGCTTCCCTGTCGTTCAACTCCTCGATTATGTCCTCCGTCACAGGAGAGACCGAATGCACTGAAGAGTTGGATGGATTTTCTTCAAGGACCCTGACTCGCTCAGACAACGAACTGATCTCCGTCCTCATGTCCGCTAGGTCCATCCTAATGCCAGAGAGTATTTCGTCCCGGACAACGACGAGCTCTTTCTTAATTAGGTCGCTCATTAGGTCCCTTAATTCTTTTGCTGAGGGTAATGCAGAGAGCGACCGCAGCGTAGCAGCTGGTATTGCCGCGAGTGTCTGTACCGGTGGAGCGCTTGCTTGGCTAACGGTGGTCCTGGGCCTAGGGGATCCCGAGCGACAATTTAAAAGTTGGCCGTCAAACCACAGATGACCCGTACGGCTGTGGCAAGTGGGTCCCGTGTGGCTGACTATCCCACAACCCTGGCAGGTGACCGGATTGCCAACCACGGCACTACAACCCTTGCACTTCTTGGAACCTCCCATCATTATGAAATACCACCCTGACAGATTAGACCACTGCTTGGAGACCGGGATCAATGATCACTTAAAACTAAGGCCACACTACGGACCCAATACAGTAGATTCGGCACCCACAATTAGACTGTTCGCCCACAACACGGATTTAAATGCCAGCGAAAATGCCAAGCAGAAGCTAAAACGGCACCAGAGATAACGGTCGCGGGGACTTGTATGAGTCACGCGGACACGCACGTGCTAACATTCACTGTATCAAAACAATCAACCTGTCACCTCGACGGCTTAGGGCAGACTGAATCTCTGTATTTCTACGCTTACAGCTCGGTTTGGCCTACACGACAGAAGCTTGGCACCATCCCCACCACTTCTGGCTCACTCTTGTTCTGCGAAGGCGAGAGTGAGTCGGAAAACGTTGAGAAAAGGAGCACCGAGGCAGGCAAACGGTGTTGTGGGAGAATACCCCTCACGAAACTCACCGGCCAATATATCTGGCCCCGACCTTGGATATTGTCAAACCTTGTACCATCGCTCGCTTTGTTTTGCGCCGAAACCTATGTGATATGCCTGGATGCTTTTAACTCTGCCGGTGCTAAGATCGATTGGTCGCCTATATACGAAACCAGCTCTATTGACGACAAAGTAAATTTATTCTACTCCTATATATTTACATTATTTGATCACTATGCTCCCATTGAACATGTGCGTATAACACGACCGCCTGCATCATGGCTAACTGTTAATTTACGTAAGCTCATGCGTATGCATAATCAGGCGAGTCTGAAATTTCGTAGGACTGCCAATCCGTTGCACTGGCGCCGTTATAAGCAGCTCCGCAATCTCTGTACCGCAACTATTTCGTGCATGTACGCTGATGACATGCAAATTATTTCCACCTTTGCTCCGAACAACATTAATGAAGTCGTTACTAATCTGGAATCTGATCTTGCTCTAATATTTGATTGGGCAGTTCAACATGGGCTTAGACTTAATCCTCCCAAATCTTCACTCCTTGTTCTTGGCTCTTCTTTCCTCCTTCGTACCCTTCCTCCCATTACTATCACACTTGATCCTGCCCAGCTGCATCCTGTTACCACTATCCGGTCTGCGTCTTTTATATCCTTCTGGGCACATTCTTTCCTCTGCTCAGAAACTTCTCCTATCACAATCCTTGGTTGTATCGCTATTTGACTACTGTGATGTTGTATTTTCTTACCTCTCGTCTCTCTTCCTTGGTTCAGCGTGTTCAAAATTTCTGTCTGCGTTTCTCCTATTGCGTCCGCAAGTTCGATCATATCTCTCCGCTTTTTGTAAAATCCTCTTGGTTACGTATGTCGCAAAGATGGTAACTCCACTTGTGCTGCCTCGTGTTTAAGGTACTCTCTTCTCGTTGTCCGTCATATCTCTACAACATCCTACTCACAAACCTCTCTTATCACTCCTCTAATTCTCTTTCAACCCGATCTGAATCTCTTCTCTCTATTCCTGCACATCGTAGCTCTAATTTCGAATCTTCTTTTTCTTATAACGCGGCACATTATTATAACTCCCTTCCTGCTACTATCCAACAGCTTGACTCTTATCAGTCCTTCAGACATGCAGTGTGGCAGCACATTCTTCAACACTTTTAATGTTAGACCCACCTTTTCATGTTCTCATGTCTTCCCGTCCCGTCCTAGCCCATGTTGTGTCGTAATCTGCGTATTTGCCGACATCGTTCATTATTTTTTCTATCTCATACTTCATTGTTGAAATTAGTATTAAGTGATGTTTAGTATTAGTATTTACTTAGTATTAAGTAATTAAGTAATGTTTTGTACTGTATTATGGTTAGGCTTATTAACAGTTTTTACTGCGGCCTCGCCTTTACTCGCATCCCACTTTCTTCTTATGCACTATATTTACTGTTAAACCATTAATAACGAGTAATGAAGTCGTACCAAAAATAATAATAATATCGTAGGGCCTTTACCAATAACAAAGAGGGGTAATCGGTATTTATTAACTCTTCAAGATAATCTTACTAAGTATTCCGACGCAATTCCACTTCTTAGCATAGATTCGATATCTGTGGCCATGGCTCTGGCTGAACAATTTATCAGTAGATTTGGGTGCTATTCAAACCGACCAGGGGAGTAACGTCAGTAGCAGGATTATGAAAAATTTCTGTAAAATATTTAAAATACAGAGAATTACCTCAACCACATTCCACCCACAATCGTTGGGATCTCTCGAATGAGCGCATCGTGTTTTCACGGATTATCTGAAGCACTATTGTACTAAGACTGACTGGGATGATTGGATTCGTTTCGGCATATTTTCTTATAATACATCTGTCCATGAGGCTACTGGTTTCAGTCCACACGAGCTTGTGTTTGGTGTAAAGGCAACTATTCCCTCAGAGTTCGTTAAACAAACCATTCCACGAACGTTCGTTGATCATTTGGATGGCGTATTTTCGAAGATAAGCATAACCCAGGCTGTAGCAGCAGCAAATCTGGAAAGGGCAAAGCAGAAAAGCAAATTGGATTACGATAGAAGCGTCAATTCTTATAAATTCTCTGTAGATGACGATATATATTGTTGCGAGCACCCTATGGGTGGGAATCCATGGCCCGCTGGTGCTCGCGACCGAGACCGAGAAGAAGGAGATCGGATCGATCGCTTGTCAAAGCTTTCATTCTAGAGCCAGACGCCATCGCGAGCAGACGGATCGAGATTACAATATTGCTGCATATTTGAGATTCCATTCCATTTATTGCTCTGGTTCACGTTGTATTCCTTCTACCTTCGATTAAAGCATTGTTATGGCTAACCGAGCCAACCCTGGTACCCAAAAATATAACAATATTTATTGAATGAACCAAAAACATCTAAATTCGATTCTAGTTGGCTAGGACCTTACACAATTGTTAGGATGTTTGATAATTTGAACGCAGAAATAGCCATAGGAGTTTTGTTGCGCAGTTCCGAGGAAATTTCAGATGCTAACGCCAGTTGGTGCCCGTGGAGCGCTGAAGCACTCTGCTCGCAAAATGCGTGGGTGTTTGAAATAAAATTAAATTGAATGCTGGTAAAAACTTTAATATATTTCTCGATAGTTTTACTCCACAAAATTACCTTTTTTAAAAAAAGGTACAAAAAAGAGCGCCAAGTATATAACCCTGTTGTAACCCAACCGACACCCAGCGTAACGACATCACGCCACATTCCGATTGCTCCAACCGAACAGTCGAAATCCGGCACAACTGAGTAAGGGTTTTCTGAAGCGTACCGAGAATCGTCAGCTTATGGTGAAACACCCAAAAGCGGGCCAAAGACGGAGACCCCGATGGTCCCCGCTTCGCCCCGATTAAAGTATAAGAACCATGTACGAGCAATGCGAGCTCAGACTTGTTATAGACTCTATACGAGACTCACGCGGATTGTCACAGTGTCCATGTAACCCAGATCGGGATAGAATAAATCTTGTTTAACCTACGGTGAGTTCCAACTCTTTAACCGGCCAAGGATCCTACTACCCTCGGTTCATAACCGAGTATATCCGTCCCGGCATCCTCACCCGAGTATTCGGAGCCCGTCGGACGACAACAGCGAAGGACGACCTAGGAACACCGCGAGATTCTCAGGGAGAATCTCGACCCAGGCGCTTTCCACAACAACCCATTCAAAAAGAATCGCATTTAAAAACATTGTCGTAAATTAATATAAATTTATTAATGTGCTATATTTTTTAACTTTACAAAAGTAATGATATACTATAATTGCGCCAATTATCACAATGACTATTTATACAAAGACAAAATGTATTAAATAATATTAAGCAGATACATTTTTATACAAATAACTATTTTAATACGAATAAATATTTTATTCAAAATACTTGGCGCTGCTCTCCGAATTGATGTTGCTAAACTGAATAAATATGTATAAATTGCATTAAAATCTTTTTCTTTCTTTCTTGTCTCAGTGGTATCTTGTCTTGTTTTATATTTATTAACCAAGACAATTAACATTATTTTCGGAGAGCAGCGCCAAGTATTTACAATAAAATATTTATTCGTATTAAAATATTTATTTGTATAAAAATGTATCTGCTTAATATTATTTAATACATTTTGTCTTTGTATAAATAGTCATTGTGATAATTGGCGCAATTATAGTATATCATTACTTTTGTAAAGTTAAAAAATATAGCACATTAATAAATTTATATTAATTTACGACAATGTTTTTAAATGCGATTCTTTTTGAATGGGTTATATACTTGGCGCTCTTTTTTGTACCTTTTTTTAAAAAAAGGTAATTTTGTGGGGATTTCACACATTTTGTAGTTTTATTGATGACCAATTATCTAATTGGCGCAATTGGCTTATTTATTTATTATCATTTTTTTGTAAGAACAAAATATAAAGATCTTTAGCGCCTCTGGGCCATTGCCTTTTTTTAATTTGCACGTCATCAGCTTCGATCCAACTACTAGTCATTCCTTCTTCTTTACATATGCTGGTGTAATGGCCATCCTCAATACATGAACCACTATGAAATATAGCATTCATAACTTTATATGATTGTCTAGCTATCAATACATTGGTTGTGGGAATAGTACATATATTAAATTTACGTATTGCTTTGACTATTTTATCACCTTGCAATGAAAATAATAGTAAACGATTAATAACTATATCTTTCGTCAATATTAATTCGGTCTTAAACATAATATAATTTCCTGTACACTGTTCGCATGATCCGTTATCTGATTCATGCCAATGTGACGAAAATCATACCAAATATCATGTAAATCGGGCTACTTTTACACAAGCAATTTGTATTCCTAATGTAAAAGTAGTCCGATTTACATGACATTTGGTATGATTTTCATCAGAAAAACATAAGGAATCTATTGGTGTAACTTCCATTTCGATACGATAAAGAATAAAGAATTTTTTAATACGTTGAAATGAATATTTCACGTTTTCACCTTCAACTGCGGGGGGTAGACCACGATTTGCCGGGGTCGACCGAGGATTCCATACCTGTTTCAGAAAAAATAATTCTTTATTCTTTCTCGTATCGATATGGAAGTGATGCCGGTGGATTCCATATGTTTTTCCGATGAAAATCATACCAAATTTCTTGTAAATCGGACTATTATTAACGAAGTTAGCTTGAGGTTATGGAAATTAATTTTTCATGGAATTTCCTTCATTATTTTCCGAATTACGTCGTTCTTGGTGTCAGTTTCATCGGCGAAACATAAGGAATCAATTGGCGTCGTTTTCGCAAAGATCTGATGAGAAATGCGGAAGTTGAAGATTTCTCACTTCTTAATAGGCACTCCAACCCCTTGTCGAAAGCCCTAAAATTCGGTGGGGCACTGCGGGGGCTTGACCTCGCCACGGGGTACCAGGACGCATCCATTGTCGGGCGGAGCTCCAGAATCACCCTGTAGAAACCCTAAATTAAAAATGGCTTACTGGTATAAAAATATCTGGCAATTTAAATGCAATTTGTTACAATATATTATTACTTTGTACATGCCTGGTATAAATGTCCAGAAACTTGTGCGAAAGAAGATATTTCTCTGTCGAACCTTCTCCTGGCAACTTCCAAGTCTGTGCGTTGCGTCCCCTTCGTTTCTAGAAGCTCTACATAAAAAATGTATTAAAAATATTTGGCGACTTACCTTGTTAATTGAGACAATAATTCAGTGTCCTATACGGTGTAAAAACCCGTGACATTGGAAAAATGTTGACTACTTACCTTATTTGACACTTGGCAGGTTATGATAGTTTGACACTAGCTGGTTACGTTTACCTTGACAGATGTGCTCTCTGTCTGGCTGTAACGCGACAACAAATCGTGTTTGTTACGCGATTGGCCGAAAGTGCCGGAACCTTCATCCAATGAACGACGTGCCAGAGACATTTCGTCTCCCTTTCATGTTCCCCTCTGGCCCACACTTGACGATGGAGAAAAATCTCATAACATAAAATTCAGCAAATTGCAACTTTGCATCGGAATATCTCAGCTCATAAGGCACGTAGGAACAAAACGAAGACACTTTTCTGATGTAAATCAAACCCAAGCTATCCATTAAGACCATTCAAAACTTAATCGGATCTGCCGTTATTGAAATTCGGTAATCTGAGGGTTCATCCAAAAACCGCTCGGCATTATATAGTCACGAGTGACTCGCGCTGCGCATATGCCTATATATACTTGGCGCGAGACACTGCCGTGTCTCTTGATATGATCGTTTGTAACAGAGAAAGTTTAGGACTTTTCTAATCCAGGAGTCAAAATCGTTCTGCTCTCCCAGAGTCCTCCGTCGTTGAACCTTTCCTCCTCGAACGTGTCTCTCCCAGTCCTTTGGCCAATCAGGACGGAGGATGCGCCAGATTAAAGCGGTGGGCTGTCCCGCGGATGTCCGTCCGTCCCCACGAATCGACGTCCATCTTTCCCTCCATTTTCGGGTGGTGGTGGAAACTCTGTGGAAGCGCGCTTTTCCGCTACACAACGGGGTACCCACGTGGGAAGAGAAAGTAGGCTCTGCTCCGAGGATCGAGAAAATAACCCTTGAAGGAAATTTGTGACTTCCTTAGCGTCGCCAACACTTCTGGAGTTAATCGACACTCTTAAAGACTAACAAAGGACAAGGCCTTCTCAAAAGATTACGTGACTTTGTAATCGTGTTTGGTTGCGGAACGATTACCGGTGGGACGGAGAAGGGATAGGTTGCCGACTCAGTCGGTAAGGCAGGGTTCGGCGAATGAGCAAAGCTGTGGTTAGAATAAATAAGTCTGTTTATTCACTAATGTGTGTGTCAATTATCTTTGTACATTTATTCCGAGCGCGGCGGAAGAGCTACGGCGTTTCGGCGCGTCGTTTCGCGGCGGCGGCGAGGTTTCGGCGAGTCGTAGGAACGGGGATGCGGAGTGGAGAACGTTCTACTCGGGACGGCCTTAAGAGGCGCGTCCTTACGAGAGTCGTATAGCGGAGGTTCGAAGTGCAGTAGGTCTCCGGCCTAATGGGCGCAGAGATACCTCTTCGACGTGGGTAGGACGCAAGATTTCTCTCGGCCTATATCGGAACGAGGCTGGTAATGGTACAGTATGGCGATAGGCCGATACTGATACACCTCACGGATGTCCAAAAATATAGAACGTCTTGAACGTACGGTACGGCGGCGTGAGCGGCTAATACGTGCGGGACAAGAGCTGTCAATCTCGCTCGCCGCGGTCCTTATAAGCGCAGGCCGCGAATCTTCACTCTCGAGAGACCTCGCGGGGCCGCGGCCGCCAAGCGGTCGCGGCGCGAACTAAGGCCTTTGTTTTCGGTGCCGAGCGTTCCCACGGCGCATGACGTGACTTCGTCACAACTTAGAAGAAACTCGCCATTCGTTTCGGGGTCTACTAATTGAGACTCTGCCTATGATATTTCCCACGCGTGCCACCCGCATCACGTATCCTTAACAATACTCTCCTTGATCACACGCAAACGTCTGCTTTTAAACCTCGCACCTAATTCACACATCGATTATATACATTTCCGTAGATACATTCGCGTGATCATGCAACACACCAGCGAGCATCACAACACCTCCCACCATACAAAAAAGGTGTTTTCAATAAAAACAGCTTTTACAACACAAACCATATACCCGTTCGTACTAATCTAAGTTTCCATTACTTATAAATACATAATTATAGGTGATTGCATATTTTATCTACGTCTCTTCCTTCCGCATCAGTCCTGCAGTAAACGAGCTACCCATATTCCCGCAGGAAACACGAAATGAAAGATATCAGCTATACAAGAACATTACTACAATATATTGCAAAATATCATTACTTTATCATCAATTAATACCAAAACCGATTACTCGGTAACACAACGCCAGTACCCAGAAATAATTATGTGCTACAATTAAACTTATTCAAATATTCTATATGAACAGACATCATAACCTTTCCAATTCCAAGTGATCATACCCATATAAATCGACGTAACGCTTACAACGCACAGGATTAAAGCTACTTAAGAAGGATCTAATCTTATATACGCTAACTTTAACTTATTCGCATGTAGTAAGAAGATCTCCGCGCCGTTATTGCTATTTCTATAGTTAGATCGTCATGCATTCGAATAATCCTATAAGGACCAGTCCAGTTAGAGTCGAACTTAGAGGTCTTAGGTTCTCTAAGCAAATACACATCGTCGTTTACATTAAATTTACAGGGATTAACATTCTTATCATATATCTAAATATATATATATATATATCCTTTCTATTGCTCTCCTAGGGGTTACAATCTCCTCTGTCCACACCAGGGTGGACCTTAGCTACTCTTGACGAAAATTATTTTGCGAGATTTTTTGGTCCCCCCAGAAATGTGACACTTGTTGGGAAAATGATCTGGAAAAAATTTCAGCCCGATTTGACCACGGGAAAAGGACGCGCCACGAATTTGAAAATTTTGAACTTTTTAAACCTTTACATAAATATACATTATGATATATCGTTGAATTTGTATTTATTTTCTGTTTAAGAATACATACACAGCATATAGATTGTTAACAAAAAAAAAACTCTTTATATATATTTACAATCTTTACAATTTCTATCTTAAGTCGAGTTGGACGGCGAAATCCCACTGTTACGTCCCTACTGCCTATCAGGGGGGCGCGATTTTGCGGGAGTTTATATTTCCGATCCGCTTTCGAGCTAGTCCCGGGACTTTACGCTCTGGGATAGTTGAGAGTGATAAGTGGTTGGATTAAGATGCATTTTATTGGTTGTTTACCTTAACTTTCGGTTGAGGGCTGGTCCAAAGGAATTAACCTCCACTCGATGGGGCTGGTGGAAATTCCGTGGATCTCGGGCGCCTGATTCAACTTGGGGGTTGCCCAATCGCCGCAGTTTATCACCAGGCTGTTGGTGGTCGGGGTGCAAGTGGTGACTCCTAATATTTTAAGATTGTCAGCCGGTGCACTCGCGTACGCCGCCGCCAAACGGCGTAACTGGACGCGCCGTCCCGCACGGTGGTTCCGTGGCATTCGTCCTTTAGAGATTATTAATTACTTATTTGATCAATAAATCACTCTTCAACTTCCACGCCAGGCGCTACCGCGGGCAACGTTCTGCTCTTCGGTGGCACCATCGGGGAAGGGGAGCGTGATTTTTAGGTATTCGTAACATTTATTGACTATATCTCAAGCTACGCTCAATTTCTGATTAAACCGTCAATCGGCGCGACCCATGATCTGTCACTATATTTGGTATAGATTTTAACATGATCGCGTTGCTCGTGTTTTACGCTTAATTTCGGATTAAACCTTGGGCAACGTTCTGCTCGTAGGTAAAACCGTCAATTAACGCAACCCACGAACTGTCAATGCACATTTTTGTTCACTTTGCAAAATAAAAGACGAATGCACGGTTAAGGAGATGGGTAGTTAGGAAAAGGAAACACTTCACTCACTGATTTTAACAATAACAAAAATCACCTTTATTTCCCCTCAGGGGTGAATACAACACTTTTAGAGTTCTAACTCAGGTAATGAAACGGTTATACGGTAGTTACACTACAATGATTTAAACTGTAATGAGGCAATTAATACAATACAATGCTATGCAATTTTAATACTGAATAATGAATAGTAATGAATCTCTGCGGGTGGTCAGTCCCTTTTTATAGGGCACTTGGTCACTCCTCTAGGATTTGTCACATGACAAATCCTAGGTGGGAGGACCCCATCCCACAGTTTCTGCCTGGGATCGTCCAGAAAGAATCTTCCCATCGTTCTTATCTGCGAATGCGTTTACTAGTTAGTCACGTACTTTCTGCACCCTTTAGGTGTGTTTTCTCGCGACTAATGCGCGTCAATCTATTTAATTCGCAGTGGTGACGATAGTAAGGTTCTTATATTAATTTGCATTTCTTATTTCTACGCTATTGCTCTGTACGATCGGCTTCGTACAGTTAACTTGCTAAGGGTCGAAGTTAAATCTGTTGGATGGTATCGGTGATCGATTTGCGTGGAATAACGGGAGGGCAATCTTCTGGCGAGGATCAGGGGCACAGCTCTGCTAAGGTGTCGACTCCACTGGCGGATGGGGCCTCTGACCCATCAGCTGGTGTCCACTGGTTTCCTTAGTGTGAGTGCGGCTGGCTAGCTGGTGTGCGGCTGGCTGGCCGCTACCTCCTTGATGCTGGCTCTCCTGTTCGCTGTTGCAGTCCGTGTTCACTTCGCTCGATCTCTTCTTATCGTTGTTTGTGAGATAATGCCTTATCGGCGATACTTTGTGTAATGTTTTATATATGTTTTTCATACGAAGTGGTTATAATACCTCAGGGTATGAAATAGTAAATATTGTACGTTTTAAAGGGTTAATTAGTTGTAGACTCCACGTCGCGGGACGTGACACCCACACTCGGCAGTTCTAACAGATATACATGTGTGTGTGTATATATATATATACATATATATATATATATATATATATATATATATATATATATATATATTGGGGATTACAATCTTTACAATTTCTATCTTAACTTATATCGCTTTTACAAAAACTACTTAACCTACCGTTACAAACTATTCGCCCGCTCGCTTGCTCGCTCGCCACTGCCTCACCCCCACACCCCGCGCCCCCTTCACGCTGCTAGACTCCCGCTTCCGCTCGCTCCCTCTCACTCCCATTCCTAAATCATTCATACCTCCATCTCATTCCCCTCTCCACTCCTCCACCCTCCTCATCCACTCTTCCCCCTCTCCCTCTTCTCCCATCACCTCCCCCACCACCTCCTGCCAACCCCTTCCCTCCCCCCAACCCGTACACTCCTCCCTTACATGTTCCCATGTTTCCTCCCCCCACCCGCATACCCTACATCTGCTTTTCTCCTCCTCCCAGTACCCCCCCCCCCTCATCTCACTACCCAATCTAAATCTAGCTACCCTTCTCCATCTACTCTCCCCCCACTCCTTCTTTAAATAACCCGGCACCCGCACCCCCTTTACCGCCCCATACCATCTGTTGAATCTCGATTCCCTAATCCTTTCCCACCTACCCTCCTCCTGCAACCTCTTTTCCCTACTTACCAGCTCCCCCCCTCATTTCCCCCCTTCCCCTCATCCTTTCCACCTCCTCTATTGTCCATCCCCTTTCCTCATAAAACCCCTCCCTCTTCTCTTCCCAACCCCCCCCTCTCCAAGCCCGCCCCTTTATCTCCTCCCGACACATCCTTGCCAACTCCCACCTTGCCCCTCCTCCAGCTTCCTCTCATATTCCCACGCCCTCACCTCCGCCCTTCCCTTCAACATCTCCCGCTGCAGCCCCTCCCTAACCATATACCCCGGCGTACACCACTCCAACCCCAGTACCCATCTCAAATACCTGTGCTGCAGCCCCTCCACCCCATTCCTGCTTTTCCACCCCCATATTTCCACCCAATAGCTTATTGCTGCCCACACCAATCTGTCAAACAACCATAACCTTTTCCCCAATCCTTCCCAAACCTCCGCTTACCAATTCCCCACACCTGCCCCATTGCTGCCGCTGCTTTCCTCACTATCTCCCTCACATGGGCCTCCTGCCCTCTATTCCCCATCACTGTATACCCCAGGTATTTGAATTCCCTCACCTCCCCCACCTCATTTCCCATCCACCTCCATCTTACGATTCCCCATCTACCTCCCCCTCCTACACCTCATAACTTTTGACTTTTCTACATTCAACTGTAACCCCTTCCCATCCATATACTTTTCTAACTTTCCCATCATCTCTTTCATCCCCTCCACATCCTCCGTCATCACCGCCACGTCGTCCGCATACGCCAAAGTATATATCCTCTTCCCCCCAGTCTCACCCCTCCCCATCCTCCTTTCTCTAGCTCTTCGTCCAAGTCCGCCAACAGCACAGTGAACATGCTTGGACTAAGAGGGTATCCCTGTCTCACTCCCCTAGCCGTCCAAAATACTTTAGGTTCGAGAGGTGGGAACAAATAACGGCACTGATCATTCGTTTTGACTGCGTTTATTCGTCGTACTCGTTAGTCGCCAAAATATATCGTTCGCACTCGAGAGTATCCTCCGGTCGTTCGAGCTCGACTCCCGCGCCTTATACCTGAGACTTTCCGGAAAGAAGTTCCTGTGTGTCGCATCGCCACAATACCTTCCCTTCCTCCTCCACTACCCTGACCCTACATACTGTTTCCTTTAACACCTCCTCACACCTTTCAACTAACCCCTCCCTCACTCCCCTCTTCCTCATCGTCTTCACCCTGTCCACCGAGTCAAAGGCCGCCTTCAGGTCTATAAAGAAGACTATCATATTCTTCCCCTTCCTATTGACCTGCCTGTTTATCAGGTAGTTCAATACATACACATTGTCTATACAACCCCTTCCTTTCCTGAAGCCGGCCTGACTCGGTGGCAGCCTCTCTGCCAACACCGAAGCATAAATCTTGTACGCCGTCTGCGTCAAGGTAATCCCCCGGTAATCCTCCACCTTTTTTCCACTCCCTTTTTTTTAAAACCGGCACAACCACTTTTCCCTCCATTCTTCTACCCATCCTTCCACCCTCCACACCCTTTTACATATATTCCATAGCCATTCCTCCACCTCGCCCCCCGTACTTACAAACCTCATTAGGTATGCCGTCCCCCCCTCCCGCCTTACCCTCCTTCAGACTCCTTACCACCCTCCTCACCTCCTCCTTCCTTAAATCCTCCTCTTCATCCTCCCCTCTCCTTCTCTCCCATCCCTTTCTCACCCTTTACTCTACCCCTCCTAACAACCCCATAAAATAATCCTCCCACCCCTCCACTTTTATCCCTTCCTCCACCATCCTCCTCTTTCTCCTTTCTCTATTCACCACTTTCCACATTTGTCCTTCCGTCTTAATCCCCTCCATCTCTTTTTCCCATTTCTCTACGTCCCCTCCTCCTCCTCTTCTTCTCACACATTATTCTATACTCCCTTTTTCTCTCCCTATACTCTATCCCCTCACCTCCCCCCCTTCTCCATTGTAACGCGGTTAGTTCGTAAGCGTGTGGTCCGGGTAATCGGTATTTAAGACAATTCTAGTCGGAAGAATGTTATGCGCGTTACAGTACAAATTATTAGTTAAGGAAAGAATTTTTATTATTAATGTGAGTCAAAGAGCTAGTCCTATACAGGCAGCACTCAGTGACTATTAGTATTCCGAGGGCTGAACGGTAAATAAACTTCTGCTCGAATGTAAGGTTCAAGTGTGAAAGATTATACTTTTATTCCTTTTCTTTTTCTTTGTTTAAACGTTAGAGAGGCTGAAGAGCCAAGGGTAACCCCAGAATATTGGCTAATGCCAATATTGACCCGCCGTTACCTCTGCATTCACAATTTAATTTGAATATAATACATGAATTAAACCGTTACATGGGACGGCGCTCGCCTATCAAATCTTCTTGATTTTATGATTTAAGAAAAGAATGTGAGTAGTAATACAAAGCGGGTTCTAGACCAGGTCCTCTGACTCGGCTGTTCCTCAATCCCCGTAAAGGGGAACGAGGGACTGGATCGGCTTAGCCGTTCCAGGTTGAGCACCGACCGAGCGCGTCTCAGGGTGGCGGATAGGAGAACGGCCGAAGTGCGAAGCTGGCGCAGGCTCCCGGGGGCCGGGCACCTAGCAGTGTCCCCTCGGGGGTTCCCTTCCCCCTCACCGCCTCTTGCGGTGGGCGGGTGGGGCCCTCCGGGGACGGGGGGGGGGGGGGTTCCGAAGCTCGTGACTGGGGGCGTGTGGTGTGTGTGTGTGTGTGTGTGTGGTGTGTTTTGTGTGTTGTCCGTGTAAATGCTGTGTCATATGCCCCTTGTCTTCGGCGGTCTAAAAGAGGGCGAGTTGCGCGTGGCCCGGACGTTGTTCGGTGCCAGGGAGGGTGGGGTTCTACGGTGGGGTTCTACGGGGTGGGTGGGTTTGGACCCAGCAGTTCTGGGGTCGTTTCTGGTGTGCTGCAGGATCATAACACCAGGGTCGAGTTGGGAGAAATCCGCCGGGCGGTGGGGCCGTCGCCCTTTAAGACTCTAATGGTATTATGTCAGGAATTAGCGGAGCCTCGGATGTCAACCCCGCGAAAACTGGTGTAAGACCAGCTCCCTCCCGCCTAGTCGGCAGCGGGACGGAGGGAAGTAGGTTAGCCGATGACGCCGTGCTGAGGCAGCGGGCCGGCGTCAGTGGGACAGGCGTAGTTGATACGCCATTGCACGCCTCACAAAAAGCCACAGCTGCCCGACCTGGCATTCTTCTGGACGACGATATGGACACTCAATCGGATTGGCTGGTCTGCTCGAAAAAAAAGGTAGGACACGATGTCCCTGGCGAGCAGCCCGGCCCGACGTGGACGGAGGCGGAACTCCCTTTGAAGGGCCACCAAACTTGGCGGGGCGGGTCGCTCGGAGATTTTCTCCGGAAGGCAGCCGCGGGTCCGACCATCCGCCCGGAGTCGCCTGCTGTCCGAGAGCAGGAAACCATAGACTTGGATGCGGTCACCATTATCCCGGAGACACCTCCGCCCGCGTCTATCCCCAGGGGCAGGGCGCTCCAAAGGACCCCTCCTTTGGAGACGCCACCCCCCCCCGGAGGGATACTTTAAAGAAGGGCCTGGACACAGTGGTCCGCGATGTGATGGCTAGAAACCCCGAGGTCGCCATCACTCCCATTATTGGGAGTAAAGCGAGGCCAAGGGTGAGGGCCAGCTCCGCCACAAGGGCTGAGGAGCTTAGGAGGGAGCAGCAGGAGGCGACCGATCGGGCGAAGGTCAAAACCTTCGTGGTCCCGGTCTTGCCGCCTCCTAAGGCCAAGCCGGCGCAGAGGGCCGACGCAGAGTCTCCCCCCGCTAAGGTGGCGAGGCTCCTCGCCAAAATGGCAGAGCTGATGAAGACTCTGACCACCGTCTGTGACGAGCTCACCTTGGCCGGGGTTTCTAATAATCCCGCAACCATGGAGAGGGCAACCAGGGAGGCGACCAGGAGCTGCGAGGAGGCGACATCGGTGGTGGCCGAGGCAATTGCCACCCAGGCTATCGGGAGGTGGCGTCGTACCACCGAGCCTGAGGCCCCCCCTCACAACTCCCTAAGGGGACTGGGAAGGGGAAGAAGGGTAAGAGACCCGCTCCCACTCCCACTCCCTCCCCCACCACATCCGCCCCCCTCCCAAAACCTAAAACCCTGAGGGATATAGGTTGCCAGACCGTGGAGGCTCCCTTAGATTCGGGCGGTTCCCGCCCTCCCACTCCTCCCATAGCGGGAAAGGAGCCACTATCGCGGACCCAGGCCAACCGGGCCAAGAGACCCCGGAATTCCCCCCCTGAGACGGCAGGGGGGACAACTAAGAAGAGGCTGTTCGCCGAGGCCGTAGCGGGCCAGAGCCCTAATCAGGGCCCCATACCCCAGGAGCCCCCACAGCAGCCCCCGCAGCACCACCCCGCGGGAATGGTAGGGACGCCTCCACGACCCCCCGAGGTTGGGTTCACGACGGTGGCCCCCAAGAAAAAGAAAGCGAAGACTAAAAATCGGCCCCCCCCCCCCCCCAACAACGAGCAGGGGCCACTCCGCAGGATCGGCGTGCCCCGGCCCCGTCATCATCAGCGGGTGGAACGCCTCGGGCTCCTCCTCCCCCTTCGGAGGCCCAGCGGCCACAACAACAGCAACGGCAGCAACAACAGCAGCCCTTCCCCCCCCCCCGCAAGGCAACGGGTCAGGGGAAGGATAGGAAGAGGAAGAACCGGAGGCCCCCGAGGAGGAGACCGGAGGCCATCCTCGTCAGGGTTCCCGAGGGATCGACGTACATTGATACGTATAGGTCGATCGTTACCCTCGGGAAGGAATCCCTGACGGGAGTTAAAGCGGTGAAGATGACGAGGCTGGGGCACGTCCTGCTCGAACTGGACACGCGGGGGGGTGCTGCGGCGGCCTCGGCGGCCCTCGTAAACGCGACAGGGGGTAAGCTGGCGTGCGCACCGCTGCAGGAGAGGACGGCCCTCGAAATTAGGGACATCGACCCCATGATCGAGGCACCGTCCCTCCTTAGGGACCTCGCGGCTGCCATGAGGGTCGAGGCTGCCATGAGGGTCGAGGCTGGCCTTCTGACGGTGAGGTCCCTACGTATGGGTGGTGGAGGCACCCAGACCGCGGTAGTGGAGGTTCCCTCGAACCTGCTGCCCAAGGGCACCGAACCCGTCCGTTTTAGGACGGGGTTAACGGTGGTCCGCGCCAGGCCGTTGCCCAAAATGGTACGGTGTTTTGCCTGCCATTTGATCGGGCACCTAGCCGCGGCCTGCCCTACGGTGCAGCGGGGGAAAGAGCGCTGCAGGAAATGCCGCTGACCACGCCATCTCGGCGTGCCCGAACCCGGCGCGCTGCATTATTTGCACGGCCGCGGGACTTTCGGGCGGCAGGGTGGCGCACGTCACGGCATCGCTTTCCTGCCCTGCGATTAGGCGTCTTCTACCGGCGGGGGGGGGGGGCGATGAAGCCTGGACCGGGTAATGTTTAAGGTCCTCCAAGTGAACCTTAACCGGTGCAGGCTGGCCCAGGATCTGCTCGTTCAGAATGCCTCCCAGCTGAACGCGGACCTCGTGATCGTCTCGGAGCCTTTCAGGCAGCAACCTGATTGGTTCAATGACGTCACGGGGGACGCGTCGGTCTGGGTCACCGGCTTCAACGGCAGGTTCGCCTCCATAACCCCACCTATTGCGGCAGAGGGGATAGCGGTGGCCACGGTGGGTGATGTCACCGTGGTCAGCTGCTACTGCGCACCCAGCAAGAAGGGCCCCGAGTTCCTCCGTTATTTGGAGGAACTTGAGGGAATTTTAACTGAGGTAATGACCCCCGGGAGGGGCATTATCTTAGCAGGAGATTTAAACGCGAAATCCCCTGCGTGGGGGGGGGGGGCAAGAAGGCGGATAGGCGGGGGCACGCGTGTATGGGCGTCCTCGCCAGGTTGGGCCTTATACCCATAAGGCTCAACCAACGGGCCACGTTTCACCGTAACGGGGGCACGTGTCCTTCATTGACGTCATGTCAATGGATGGGGGGCTGGCTCGGCGGGTCAAGCGGAGTGAGGTGCTTGGTCACTTCACCGCCTCTGACCACCGCTACGTCCTACATGTTCTGGCAGGGCCGAACAGACGTAGCGGGACGCCGGCCAATACCAACAACAATACCGGTTGGGTCCCCTATTCCGTGAGGGACGTGGACCCCGAGGCGATCGTGGAGAGGTACCGGTCCCTTCGGGATGCCCGGCCTCGCCCCGTGGCGGTGGACGCGAATGTGCCCCTGGCCGACGACCTCCAGAGCCTCCTGGAGGAGGTGTCGGCGGCTGCCCTCCCACCCAGGTCGTTACCCAGGGGGACGCGGAAGCCCAACTATTGGTGGTCGGAGACCATTGCCGAGGCTCGTCGGGCCATGCATAAGGCACGGAGGTCCTTCCAGAGGGAGAGACGCAAGCAACATCGTCCCCGCCTCGAAGATCTGAGGCGGGAGTATTCTCTTGCGCGCAGAGCGGTCCAGATTCTTATCTGGCGCTCGAAAGAGAACCTCTGGAGGGACCTCTGCGGCACCGTCGATGCTGATCCGTGGGGTAAGCCATACAAGATCGTGATGGCCAGGTTGAAGGGGAAGGCACCGCGTACGGCGTTGTCCCGGGCCCAGATTGGGGCCACGGTGGACGCCCTTTTCACCACCTCCCCGGTGCCTCCCCCCCAACCCCCCACCGCGGCAGGTCTCCCCCGCAGCCAGCGTCAGGGGACGCTCCGTAGCTGGCTCGCGGGTCCGCCCCGCGTTAGACCTCGTCAAAACCGCGTTGGCTCGTATCAAGCCCAAAAAGGCCCCCGGGCTCGATAGAGTTCCGTCCGAGGTTGTGGTATCCACGACCCGGGCGGACCCGGAGGCGGTCCGGGCGATGGTCGCCGACACCCTGGTTAGGGGGGTGATCCCGGCTTCGTGGAAGATGGCTAGAGTCATCTTGATTCCCAAGCCGGGCAAGGATCCCTTATCCCCTTCGGCCTATAGGCCGATTTCCGTGCTCCCGGCCCTATCAAAGGTCTGGGAGCACGTGCTGAAGGGGATTATCGAGCTGCAACTCGGTAGGTATCCTTTTCACCCCAACCAGTTTGGCTTCCGCCGAGGTGTCGGTACCGTGGAGGCCGCCACTGAGGTGGCGGTCTTCGCGGAAGGGTGTCGTAAGACCCAGAGGGTCTGCACCCTCCTCTTGCTTGACGTCCGCAACGCATTCAACACCTTGCGTTGGGACGTCATCCTTCGGGAACTCGGGAGGAGGGGTGTGGATCCGTACACCCTGACCGTGCTCGGGGATTATTTTAACGTGAGGGGGATCACCGTGCACTCCGGGGAGGGCACGGTGGTTCGTGACATATACGCGGGCGTTCCACAGGGGTCCATTTTAGGGCCCTTCTTGTGGAACGTCGTGTACGACGGACTCCTTACCGAGTTGAGCGCGAATAGATTCGTCCGCCCCGTGGCGTACGCGGACGATCTCGCGCTCCTGTTCTCCGCTAGAGACCTTCTCCAGCTAGAAGGAATGATGGCGACCGCAATGGCCAGGGTAAAGTGCTGGTTCGACAGAACAGGGCTTTCCCTGGCCGCGGAGAAAACGGAGGCCATCTTCCTGACCGGGCAGAGGATCGACAAACTCACCACACTGTCGATCCTAGGGACAGACGTGTCCACCTCTGCCACGGTCAGATATTTGGGGGTGGAATTCGACGCACGTCGAAAGTTCCGCCCCCACCTGGAGAAGGTCGCGGCGAGGGCGGATCGGGTCTCCGGGGCGCTGGCAACGTTGTTGCCGAATACCCGGGGCCCATCCATCCATTCTCGGAGACTTTATTACTCGGTATGGGAGTCCGTCATCCTGTATGGCGCGCCGGTGTGGACGGCTTCTCTGGATACGGAGGCCAGCAGGGCTATCCTGCGTAGAGCCCAGAGAACCGCCCTCACCAGACTAACGGCGGCCTACAGGACGGTGGCCTACAGATCCCTCTGCGTTTAAGCAGGGCGCATGCCCTTGGATCTGAAGGCCAAAATGGGCAGGGCGGTGTTTTTGGCGAAGGCGGAGGACAGGGCCAACCCAGGACTGGCGGCGGATCCGGACCTGCGTAAGGCACGGATACGCCAACACAAGGCCGTAGCCCTGCAAGAGGCCATGGCCAAATGGCAGGAGTCGTGGGACCGTACTCCGGCCACCGATTGGGTTAGGCGTTTAGTCCCCCGGGCCGATACTTTTGTGTCGGTCCCGGGCCCGTCGGTAGCGGCGGACCATCACACGATGCAACTAATGAGCGGACACGGGTGCTTCCGTAAATTCCTTTTTAGGATCGGGAAAGCACCCGCCGCGTCGTGCCTTGAGTGCAACGCAGCACTGGACGACGCGGAGCATGTGTTGATGGTCTGCCCGGAGTTCGTGCCCCAACGCGCCATCCTGGAGTCTGGCCTGGGGGCACCTCTCGAGGTTGCCTCCCTTATGGAGCATGTCACGGCCTCCCTTGAGAAGTGGGATCTTTTCAGGACCTTCGCCAACTCCGTCATGACGGTCAGGTTGGAGAGGGAAAGGGAGGCCGACCGCCTTCGCCGTGAAGCGAGAGCGGCCGACCTTCGTGCGGCAGCCGCGCGGAGGGCCCTCGACAGACGCCGCCTTGCCCGAAAAAGAAAGAGGGGGACGTCCCCCGGGGGGGGGGGGGGGTGGTCGGCGGGGGTGATTTCACCTCCGGCCGTCGACCTTTACCCCTGTACGCCACCTGTGTGTCTTTGTGTGTTTGTATTATTTATTTTTGTGTTCTGTTTTTGTTGGGTCCCTTTTGACCCCTTTTCGTAACGACTGTGCCCTTTTACTATTTATTTATTTATTTTAACATCCGTGGGCTTAGGGCGGGGTACGCGTGAGGCGACGTCAGTGTTTATTTATTCACATTTATTTAGTTATATTTATTTATTTATCTACGTTTATTTATTCACGGCCGCTGTTACTCGCGTATTTATCCCGTCTGTACCCTACACTTTACACCCGGCATAGCGTAGCTGTTAAGTAGTATGGGACACAGTCTTTTATTTATTAATGACTGGTCCCAGTTATTGCCATGTTTTAAATTTATTCTTTGTGCGTATACAGGGTGTCCCAAAAATGTCGCGTTTCCTTGAAAGGGGTGACTCAGGGGGTGATTTGAAACAACTTTTTCCTTAGCGAAAATATTGTCCGAAGCTTCGTTAAGGAGATATTAAGCAAAAACCCCGACCAATCGGAGCGCGCGCCTTCCGCCTGAGTTCCCGCGGTAGCGTTGGCTACGAGGTAGGCGACCGCGCTTGTGCTACGAACGTACGAACAAGCAAGTCGGCATGCATCGAAGGAAACCGCGTTACACATTTTTTTTTTAAAGCAGAATCTTAAATAAGAATAATTTGAAGTAAGAGGACAAGAAGTACGTAAATTTCGTTTTTAAATAAGGCATAAACGAAAAGCTAACGTAACAGAAAATGTACGACAAGTGATCGTAATTCGTTATTGAGGTAAAAATCCGTAGTTTAAGAACGGCCAACACAACTAAATTTAAAAAATAATATTAGGTGTATGAATAAATTATTTCCGACTGGAATTTCTATCGCGGTGGTATTCAGAAGCTGCCAGAAAAATGGCAAAAGGTAATAAACAATAATGGAAATTATTGCGATGATCGAGTTGTTTTCATATTTTTTAAATCGAACTGTTATTGTACCCTAAAATCGGAAAGAATTTATTTTCACACCTAATAATCACCAATAAATTAAAGAAAACTCACCCTTTCGGACATTCCTTTCCTTGCTTTCCTTCCCTTTTCGGAAACCTGTGTCACTAGGCCACTGTACCGATCCTGGTCATCGGCGTCCAGTGCTCAGCTGATCGCAGGGTCAATGTACCGAATATTCACTTCACTGCACGGCTACTAACACTGATCACTGAATTTATTTTTCACGGAACGTGTTGTTCCTACGTTATAAAAATTGGTGGCCGCGAAAGGGGCCGATTACTGTTAATTACTGGGACGAGATTACTACTACAGTAATTCGTCGTTAGTGTCACGTTTTTACCATGCGTTATAATCACGCTCACTATCCCCACCATTTCTTTGAATCCTTCAGTCGAGAGTGAGAGAATCCGAGAACGTGCGAGAGAACAAAAGAGTCGACACGAAGTTGTCGTCGGCTACGAATGGTGTCCGCATCGCGTTAGTATCACGCTGCCAGCCCCGATCGTCGTGATTCTAACGAGGCATTACTGTATTACCCGGCGAAAAGAAAACTCGTGGCAGACTGTCTCGGGCTGTGCAGTCCGCTGCTGTGCAGCGATCAGATACGGATCCGACCGACGATCGTCAAAACAAAAGCGTAGGCTACGCTTGGTCAAATCGCTCTATCCCACTCGACCTCGTGTTTCGTTCGATCTCTTCGTCGCGCGGTGTGACAATGTATGTGGCAACTTCAGCCAATAACCAAAATACGTGTGCCCCGTCTTTTAAAGCGTGCCCAAATAGGTGACTCGACCAATCGTCACAGCAGCGGACTGCACAGCCCGAGACAGTCTGCCACGAGTTTTCTTTTCGCCGGGTAATAGTAGTAATCTCGTCCCAGTAATTAACAGTAATCGGCCCCTTTCGCAGCCACCAATTTTTATAACGTAGGAACAACACGTTCCGTGAAAAATAAATTCAGTGATCAGTGTTAGTAGCCGTGCAGTGAAGTGAATATTCGGTACATTAACCCGGACGCAGTGTGATCAGCTGAGCACTGGGCGCTACCCAACCATAAATCTTTTCGTCCACCGATAACCAGGATCGGTACAGTGACCCAGTGACACAGGTTTCCGGAAAGGGAAGGAAAGCAAGGAAAGGAATGTCCGAAAGGGTGAGTTTTCTTTAATTTATTGGTGATTATTAGGTGTGAAAATAAATTCTTTCCGATTTTAGGGTACAATAACAGTTCGATTTAAAAAATATGAAAACAACTCGATCATCGCAATAATTTCCATTATTGTTTATTACCTTTTGCCATTTTTCTGGCAGCTTCTGAATACCACCGCGATAGAAATTCCAGTCGGAAATAATTTATTCATACACCTAATATTATTTTTTAAATTTAGTTGTGTTGGCCGTTCTTAAACTACGGATTTTTACCTCAATAACGAATTACGATCACTTGTCGTACATTTTCTGTTACGTTAGCTTTTCGTTTATGCCTTATTTAAAAACGAAATTACGTACTTCTTGTCCTCTCACTTCAAATTATTCTTATTTAAGATTCTGCTTTAAAAAAAAAATGTGTAACGCGGTTTCCTTCGATGCATGCCGACTTGCTTGTTCGTACGTTCGTAGCACAAGCGCGGTCGCCTACCTCGTAGCCAACGCTACCGCGGGAACTCAGGCGGAAGGCGCGCGCTCCGATTGGTCGGGGTTTTTGCTTAATATCTCCTTAACGAAGCTTCGGACAATATTTTCGCTAAGGAAAAAGTTGTTTCAAATCACCCCCTGAGTCACCCCTTTCAAGGAAACGCGACATTTTTGGGACACCCTGTATATATATATGCTTAATTGGGCCGGTTCAATTTAGGTATACGTCACCTTTGTTTGTTGTGACGTTGTATTTGGCGGTCGGCGCGTGTTTTGTAATTCGCGCGCCGGTAGGAGGAAGTCCGCCCTATGGGCGGCGATGGCGAGGCCCCACCATTTTATGGAGGCGGTACCCGAAGTACTACATCAGATGTTCCGGGTACCGCCATGGGGCCCTCAAAAGGAGGCCATCCTAGAGGGGGTTTTTAGTGGGTATGCCGCAAACATGCGGTGAGTCCCACATAACCCCGGCAGTAACTGTCGGGGTATGCGAAGTTACATTTTCCCCCTCTATAAAAAAAAAAAAAAAAAAAAAAAAAGACCAGGTCCTCTGAGTGGAGCGCGGGGCCGGGGGGAAGTGAGGGCGCGCGCGGGAGTGCGGTGGTGGGAAACATTGGCGCGGGGGGAGCGGGGAGTGAAAGACCGATTGCGCGCGCACGAGCCGCGGAGTGGGGGAAGCCGCAATCATGGAGGGGATCAGTCCGGGCCGAGCCGCCGCGGAGACCTCTCCACATCGGACCCACCGCTGGAAATTTGTTTTTAGAGGGGGAATGACCCCCGAAAATATTTTCATACCTAACCGAGGAAGCGGACGACCCCCAAATATTTTTTAGACCTGGCCGAGGAAGCGGACGACCCCCCAAATATTTTTTTTCAAACCATTATAAAGCTGAAATTGTTTAATACTTTATCGGATGACGTCGAACAATGTCGGGAGAGATCGGCATTTTACAAACCACGTATTCGGAGGAGGGAAAGAGAGAGCATTACATTAAAATCTAAATTCGGAGGAAGGAAAGAGAGAGCACTCGCGCGATCGCGTGTAACTCGAATCCTGTGGAGCAGGGTGATGTCATTTGATCATTTCGCTATACCATACCACTCTGAACGTAAATCGAACGTGAATCGTACCACTCTGAACGTGTATCAAACGTGCATGGTATCACTCTGAACGTAAATCGAACGGGTATTGAACGACTTTGATCGGGTATCGAACAGGTATTGAACGGCTTTGATCGGGTATTGAACGGGTATTGAACGGCTTTGAACGGATATTGAACGGGTATTGAACGGGTATTGAACGGCTTTGAACGGATATTGAACGGCTTTGAACGGGTATTGAACGGGTATTGAACGGCTTTGCACGTGAATCGAACGGGTATTGAACGGCTTTGAACGGGTATTGAACGGCTTTGAACGGGTATTGAACGGCTTTGAACGGGTATTGAACGACTTTGAACGGGTATTGAACGGCTTTGAACGTGAATCGAACGGGTATTGAACGGCTTTGATCGGGTATTGAACGTAAATCGTACCACTCTGAACGTGAATCGTACTACTTCTACATAATTATAACTATCGTCTTAATCTAGCGTACACCGCATATAGGAGGTTGGGGAGGGTGAAAAAAAACATTTATGCATTAAAAATTGATCATATTTTATTTATGAATTTCTCTTTGGTGTTTAGACCACGAGTTGAATATTTTAAATACATTTTGCATGGCACAATGCTTCGCGTGTCTGCCACATCGCAGAGTATTAACTACATTTAGCTTATTTAGAGATTTAATATCCTCGTAGTCAATGTCCAGCGTCTCGATGACCACGTCCGGTCTTGTATTTTCATCGAGGAAATCCGCAAGCCTGTCGCGTTTCTGCAACCCTTTAACGTATACGATATGGGATGCGTCATCTTCTTCATCGATTGCATCAGCTACAGCTTTCGAAATTAGCTGTTTAGCCATACTGTACGGAACGTCTCCATCGTCCCATCGTAGTCCATGATGTTTTGCCACCAACCATCGGATGCTTGATTTGTCGGATTTTGTAAGAAGATATTGCGGCGTCGAACTCCCAAAAATATAGTGCGAGAGAATTGTTCCCTTTCGTAGGACAGCCACTTCCTTGACGACAAATCTTCCATCAACGATGAACCCTTGCAGGTCAGCAAATGTTGGTACGACCATTATCGATACAATTTTAGAGGTCTGCTCGCTTCCAAGATAGATGAGAGAATGCAGTTTTTCTCGTAAAGCATCTCGATTTTTACGATGAAATTGTTGTACGAATTTGACACAGGAGAGGGCGGGGTAAGTAGTGTGGCAATTTAATTTATTTTGCGCACCACGTTTGTTAGCGGATTGTATTCAACCACCCGATCGTGCAGAATCAAACAGTAGGCCGTAGTATTTGCAGGTACATTCTCTTTACACTCAAATTCTATGCGCACGTCCACGGTACCATATTTAATGAACTCATTTTGTCGCGAGCAATCAATCACCACGAGAGGACCAAATTGTAAAAATTCAGCCACAGTGAATAATGCCTCGTTGCAACTATGTCCGTAATACGATTTACGGAAATGTGTATACATGTGAAACAAGATGGCATGCTTATTCTTGTCAAAGTCCAAGTTCAAGTCATCATATACATAAAAATCCGAGTTGAGAAAAAGTTTTACATTGGTCAATTTGCAATTGTTAAACTTAGTAGCATCTTCGGTCATCACATTCTTTCGAGCACTCTGTAGAGCAAAGATAACGTATCGCGGCTTCTCCAGCTGTGCAGCTGCCTTCACGGCCCACGAATGCTTGGTTATGCTCTGTAAGAGAGGATACTCGTACAGATCCCACGAGCGAAAACTAATGCTCAGGTTTTGTCCACTTTCCAAAGCATGCAGCAACGATAGCTTATTAACATCGTTCAGCGTCACATGAGGCATTCGCCATTGCACTTTAAGTAATTCAATTTTTGGTTCCAACATCGACGAGCCTATTAGAGAATTGTTATCGTTGCGCGATCGTATTAAAATCAATTCGTGACGTGCATTAATAATCATGCGTTTGTAGTCCTCGCAAAATCCCAACAAATATTTGAGTGGGATGCAAAAATTGAAATGATTTTTCACTATTAGTCCATCGTGTCGTTTCAATCCCTATCCGGCATTCTCCATATTTTTGTCTTCGTCAGATGTCAGCGATACATAGTTTTTAAGCGTGCTAGTTATTTCAACGTTTCTATTGCGGTCAATCTCCACGCCATTCAGCTCGTATCGAATCTCATCAAATAAGAACGCCATGCAATTATTTCCCAACGTCGTCGTTGATGCTTCGTTTGGCTTATTTATCACCAATTTCACCTCCACGTAGAGGAAACTTTCACACGGTAATGTATATAAATCCTGCTGCTGTATAGGTATTCTTATCTCATCACTATATCCAAACGTTGTGTTGACGTATGGGTTGTACGTGTGAGTCTCGAGCTTGACGATGCGATCATCAAACGTCGGCTTCCCACCAATGCTTAGAATGTCGGCCATTTTTTTCAACTTATATGCGTACAATAAATCCCAATGATTTCAAAAATGTAATGTTCGCAGCACTGAGTCTCTTCTTTTTAGCGTAATCAGAGCTGTTGCAGGTGTTGTTGTTGTTGTTGTTGTTGTTGTTGTTGTTGTTGTTGTTGTTGTTGTTGTTGCAAACAATTTCACTTGAAAGAAACGTGTTTCTGAAGTCGTTCAATACAAGCATTTCTTTCGTTCACACCACATGTATTATCGTTGACGCCGTCGTACGTGCAGTCTGATGGTAATCTCTTCACCTCGAAAATCGAGGAACCGTCCGTCTTGATCCACAACGCGTATCGTTAGATCCGTAATGACCCGTGCGGTGATCGGAAGGTAAATGATCTGCGCGGGCGTTTCTGATATCTTATATCCTGGTGGAACTCTCGGAGAAAATTCATGTATCGTATGTACTCGCTTCCCATTCTTGTACGCGCCAGTGGTCACGCTACATTCTATGCGAATAATGTTCACGTTCATGATATTAATTGGATCGTGCGATTCGTGCTATTGTCCAGGTTCTAATACCCGATTCGTCGAGAATCCCAGTAGCGATCCAATGTTATTGCACTTCGTAAAATCTACGATGAACGAGCAGTACAGCTCGCTTTTCATGGTGTTGTATTTCGGACGCAACACTATAGGATACACATCGATGTCATCATCAGAGTCATCGAGATTTTTAGGATACCGCTCGAGTAATCGCTGCCTCAAATACTTGGCAATGGCGTCGAGTTCGTAGGAGCCGTGTGGAATCCTAATAGTTTCAGGAGTGGTGTCAACACTGCTGTTTTTGATGCCATAGTTTGAGGTGAAGTAGAATTTATCGTTGCTCCAATCGATATTCGATATTGACATATTCCGAGCTGTACGACTCGACTAGTACTGAATCATAGCGGTGGGAAGTCAATCCTTAAATTTGCTGCCGATCGTTTGTAGAAAGCGTAGACAGAGTTGTCCACAATTGCTCTGATTGTACTTCTGATACGACGTTCGATTGTATTCGATTTTCACAGCATCTTTATCCAGATATTGTACCAATTCTCTAGGCGGTCAAAGATTCCCAAAGCTGTCGAAATATATAGCTAGACACCCTCTCTTCGCATATGCCACCCAATGAGTTCCCGACCCCTCGACATTGTCCAAATTTACGATACCGCTCTCGTTTCGATGTACTCCTCCGGCTGGTAGTGCATTGCGCATAAAAACACCTCTAAAGAATGGAATACGCATACGTTTTGCCAACTCCTCCAATTGTGCATCGGTAGTTACACCGACAGGCATTATTATTTTCTTTTCGACGTTTTTTTTCGTTTCAATATTCCCTGTCCGCGCTTGTACGGTGCGAGATAAAGTCCACGACCTTCCATGGAGCAATTATGACGTTGCATTTCCTGCAGCTGATGCTGCGCCGCCTTATTATCGTTTACCGCCTTGGCGAACCCCGCCGCTCCACCAGCTAATGATCCGAGTACACCTAGCAGCGGGAGAAGTGGTAATATACCACCCCGTTTTGCCGCCGGAAGAATCCGCTTTTGCGATGCCCTCTTTGGAGTCCATTTGCGGGTTTTTGTTTTCATCCCCATTCCGATTTTCGTCTTGGCTTTCATAGCTGCCCAAACAGCCGTAGCAGCACCTCTTTCACCCAGAGTCGAGTCTCGCGCAACGATGCGTTTTCGCGCTTTGTCAGCGAGAACGTTATCTGCGGCGTGCCTTTCCCCGAGGTCGTTGCTACGCGAATATGCAATATCGTGTTCGCGACACGCTGCGTCCAACGGATTGATGCCTTGATCCCCTCTAGCCAATCGTTTTGCCAGATGAGTTCCTGGACCGCAAAACTGGTATCCTGGGATATGTAATTCGATAGGTAGCGCGTTTATCGCCCGATTTAACAAACCACGACCTTTCTTTACTCTCGTTGGCGACATTCGTCACAGTTTTTAATCAATGGTACTGGACCGTCGATATGCGTTTGCTGCCAAGGGCGATTATAATGTTCCAGACACCGACGATACTGCTGAACCTCAGAATCGGCTTTTATATGCTCGGGGAGTCTGTCCCACAACTGATGAATGGTGTCTACCAAACTCTCGCAGTAGAATAATCTTTGGTATATATTTCAACTGCTCAGAGGTTAGGTCTCGAATATCGCAATTATCCGACAGGATCAGAAGCATTTTGAATACTGAGCTGTTTTGCTTCGGCGCGGACCTAGAAATAGGGCGCATCACCGCTTAGATGTAGCAAAATCATTTTTCACAGTTCGCGGAGAGGATGCGATTCGTGGGACAACCTGTGACTATACGCGTGACAAATTTTGACGATAAATCACGAGTGATGTGTCCGAAAACAAGACGCAGACATGGTAGCATGTTGCCAAACACTATCCGCTGCCTGATTTGTGGTCCATCAAATTGCGGAAAGACAAACGTGTTGGTGAGCTTGATGGAAAGTCCACACGGCGTCCGCTTCGAGAACGTGTACGTGTATTCGAAGTCGTTGCAGCAGCCGAAATATCAGTATTTGGAGAATTTATTGACTCCGATAGATGAAATTGGCTACTTTACGTTTTCGAATAACAGTGATGTCATCTCACCGAGCGAATCGCTTCCGAATTCTATTTTTATCTTTGATGACGTGGCATGCGACAAGCAAGCTACGATACGAGAATACTTTGCAATGGGGCGTCACTGGAACGTTGATTGTTTCTATCTCTGTCAAACGTATGCAAAGATTCTCAAACATCTTATACGCGACAATGCGAATCTATTGATTCTGTTTAAGCAGGATGGTACCAACTTGAAACATGTGTACAACGATCACGTAAACACTGATATGTCATATGATGATTTCTGCGCATTGTGTCGTAATTGTTGGCAACGGGAGTATGGTTTCATGGTAATAGACAAGGATAGCGCGATGTCCAATGGACGTTATAGAAAGGGATTTAACGAGTTTGCCATACCATGAGATTGTCAATTGTCGTCGACACGTCGGTGGGAAAGCAACGTCTGCGGTACAACGATGATTGATATCGATAGTCTGGAGATTAAGGATCGTGAGAGAATAGTGAAGGAAATTGCAAAAACCAGCGAAGCCATTCGCAAGAAATATCTGGCTTTGAAGACTGGCAAGATGGAGGAAGATATCGCGTTGGAGAGATACTTTAAACCTGTTGTCGAACCCTTAAAACATATTATGGAAAATATCACAGCGGCAGAAGTTGACAAATCGTCGCTGATGAGTACAAACATCGAAGAGAATGAAACATTAACGCTTAAAACAAAAACTCATCCGAATGGGAACACACCATGCAAGGCAAAGAGGAAACCACACACGTCATCGGAATATTCACTCGTAACCTCCACACTAGTTCAATCGAAACGGAAACGGCAGAATGTCACGTCAAACGATTCCTCGGTTTCTTCCACACCAATAAATACATTTCCTCATGTACAATCGCTCTCAACCATTGGTGATGACGTTTTCGAAACTAGTCCCAATGAGTCGTTGGCAACATCTGTTAGACAACAACTCCAAACATCCGAGGGATAAGAAACGTTTCGCAACCATTTCGGTCCGCTGGAGCAAAAATACATGAGTGCAATCCTAAGTAGTGATAAGGATACGTCAATGGACTATGTGTACGGCGTATACTTTGGTAATAGTGGAACGATGCTTGGGGATAAGGCTTTCGATATAGACACGGATGACAATATAATCATAGATGGTGTAAGATACGGAGGAACACCCGGTCTTTACGAACTGATTTGCAAGAGAATTCCCGACGATACCACATACACCGATGCCGATAAACAAAAATACAAAAGTATACTGCTGGCGACGAATGCCCACAGACGCGATCATGTCATTAAAAAGCCCATATTGAGCAACAAGGGATACAAGTACAAACATGTAATTGCACCGCTACTCCCTCGCGCATCAACCAATAAAGCAGGGAAAGGTTTAACAACACCGCGAGCCATGGTGGTAAACGGTAATAAGATAGATTACGTACACTGGGACGATCCCAACGAACTGGTGGACCGATTGCGTTTGCTGGAAGCGTCGCGTCAGGCGGGTAACAACTCTCATGATCCCGAAATTCTATCGATTATCGAGGAACTCCGCGAGGTAGGCCTCATTATAAATTAAACTGCGCACCGATGATTTGCACTGTATACGTCAAGATGCCGATCAACAAATTTGGGGTATCGCTCGAGAAGAGTGGAGCAGCTAGAATGGACTATTACAAATGGAACGGTGTGCTTCGAAATTACATGCGAGATAACGCTCTTTGCGTGGTTGGTGCTGACTTTGATGCAAAATCACGCAAGATACGACGCATAGCTCAGCCGGTGGTCGACACCGATGCCGTCAATAAACTATACGTGGAAAAGAGCATTAAACTTTTGAGAGAGCAGCTGGAAGAATTAGAGAGGAAGCTGATCATGTTTCAGAGAGATATGCTGACGTTGCAAAACAGCGTTCAAAAGATATCACTGGCGTCGAATTCTATTCCGCAGCAGCGCTGCGAAGGAGAATCATGCGAGACGGTCGAACATGTTCAGAATTTCCTCGGATCGATGGGGAGCACATAATGTATGTGCACGATAATTATAGCACCATTCGTGTCAAAGACACCTCTGCGACCAAACATGCAGCCATTATCGAAATCAAAGAGTAAAGAAGAAAACCACGGTCACAAGAAGCAACAACTTGTTGAGGAATTGCATGCTGCAGCTCGAAGACATTTCCCACGGAGGCGCGTCATAGTGCATGGATACGATTATCTGTGGCAAGCTGACGTTGTAGAAATGCGTCCATACTCACAATTCAACCAAGGTTACCACTACATACTCACCGTCATCGATGTGTTGAGCAAGTATGCATGGGCGTTGCCGCTCAAGACTAAAAGTGGTGCTGAGGTGACTAAAGCGTTTGCAAAGATATTTAGAGATCGATATCCGAAAAATTTGCAAACCGATCAAGGAAAAGAATTTTACAACGCTGATGTGCAGAAACTCTTTATAAAGCACGACATTAATCATTATTCGACGTATTCGGTGATGAAGGCCTCCGTCGTGGAACGTTTCAATCGAACTTTGAAGAACAATATGTGGAAAATGTTTACGCTCAATGGAACCTATAAATGGACCGATGCGCTACCGCGTCTACTTGCAGAGTATAACGCACGAAAACATAGAACCATCAAAATGTGTCCTCGCGATGTTACTCCTGCGATCGCCGATAAGCTGCTAGCCACCGTATACAGCAACATAAAGATCGGTGCTCCAGCGAGATTTAAATTGGGCGAGTTTGTGCGCGTAAGCAAATTTAAAACCATCTTCGATAAAGGCTATACGCCGAATTGGACAACGGAGGTGTTCAAGATAGACAAAGTACAGGCAACTAATCCCGCTACGTATCTGCTCGTCGATTCCTGTGGAAAAGCAGTCGCCGGAGGATTCTATGAACAGGAGCTGCAACGCGTCGCCGGAGGATTCTATGAACAGGAGCTGCAACGCGTCGCCGATCCTGATGTGTATCTAGTGGAAAAAGTGTTGCGTAGGAAGGGGGATAAGGTATACGTCAAGTGGTTGGGGTTTGATAAATCACACAATTCATGGATAAATAAAAATAATGTATTGTAAAATAATACATGGTTCAATAAATACAATGATATACAACGATGCATACAATTTTTATTTTTTACACATTATTTCAACCATTTATAATCCAGTTAATATATATATATACAATGATACATATGCAATAATTCCACTATTTATAATAATTTCCATACATGTGTGAAGCATGTTATATTATACAATAAATACAATAATTTTCTATTTTACATCGATATTTTTACAATGGAATTTTGTAATGTCCCCAGGGCAGAGTGTCGGTCGAATCGGGTACGATATACCGCTTGTCGTCGTATGGACTTAGAGCGATTTTGGATTCGGAAATGGTGTACACTTTGTGCAATTTAGACCGTATGCATGATTGCCTGCGAATCATTTCGATCTCCTTTTGCAAACACTGCGCGTAGTCGTCGAAAGTTATCGTCCTGCCTATGACGTTGGTCTTGACGCCTTTCGCCTTTTTCGTATCTTTTTTACCGTCTACGCGAAGTGCATACATTTTCGCTCTAAAACCTACGAATTCGGTCATTATCGCACCATTATTTTCGTCCTTCATCAACCCTGGAACCTTCTTATTTAGGCGCGGCATATTATATGTATTGTCGATGGGATAATCGGATGTGTCGAATCTATCGATATTGCGTTTCATGGTCTCGTAGATATCTTCGCATTGAATGTGATAAATGAGGCTGTCAGTGTCGGTATACAGAATTTTACAATTTTGAGGGAGCAGTGTAGACATGTAATCGTGGTGAAATTCATACAAACAAATTTTCGATATGTCCAGAATGCACATACCCACATATATCGGTTTGTTGAATTTCACCTCGACTTTTCGCAATTCAACAGCTATTAAATTTTCCGAAAATACGCTTCTGCTGTGGAAATTCGGTTTCGCAATCATTGCCTCCGCACAATATCGCCCTTCCCAATGCGTCAAAAGTTTTACATCCACGTGATTTCGTACATTTTCCATAGTTTTACCAAATACTGCATTGTTCATCAATTTGTACAAATTTTTTTCAAAATCGTTTGTTGCACCTGTTCTAAACCGTGTATTTAGTTCGATGTAATCGCGGAGCCAGGGGGAATGAGCGAATTGTAGCACGCGGTGTATCTTTGTAATACGAAGACCGTGACGCGTACACTGCTGCAAGTTGCGATAATGGATAATGTAATAATAATAATAATAATAATAGTTTATTTGACAGACATAAAATCCACTAATACAGAGAAAATGGCAATAAAGCGATAAACAATAAAGCCATAAATATAAATGGTTGTCATCGAGGATGTTTCACCACTACACGCTAATCAATGTATCTCCGAAATAGTCCATGTAGACTCTCTTAACATGAACAAAATTCTAACTTTGAAAGTGTGTTGGGAGTCGGCAAAAATGTCGGTATTACTCGCCAGCCGGTTAGCTGTATTACAGGCTCTGTTCAACGGGTCAATTTCACCCAGGTTCGATCTAAAGAAACGCTGCTTATCATATAATGTCGCGAGTAACTTGTCCTGTCTGCAGCCTGGCGGTTTGGCACGCGTCGGGCAGAATGGTAGATCAGCATGAGCGTCGTGCAGACGTTGCGGATATTCTAGATCTACCTCGAGAATGTATCCCGTGGGCGAATCGATAGCGATTGAAGACACATCAAAATTTGCAACATCTTCGACCCATTGAAATTTGGCATATGGTAGGGGCTGACACATTGCCCATCCATACAAATTGTTCACGTCAAGGTATATCAAGTACGATGACTGTTCCGATGCGTCGTAAGATGGCATGTACTTGTTATTGGCTTGTGCATATCTTCCGGAACATTGACTTAAACCCCCGCGTATACCGCGTTCGATAAACATGACCATATCAACGTCGGTGAGCAATTCGAATGTAATTTTGGTATGTTTTAACATAGCATCCCACGTGAAACAAGGTAATGTATAATAATGCCCTGAATCTAATCCATAACTCTTGACACAACTTTCGCGGAAATTTTCAAAAATATCTGCTAATAACAAGACATCTGTTTTCAAATACAAGTCACTGTATTCGCTCAAGGTTCTAATCCCGAAACGTTGCCAAACAGTCTCGGCATGCGCGTAATCGCTTTCGGATACAGTCTCACCCGTTAACGAAGTGTAGAATGACTCGCGCGGTGGTAAGCACGGGTCCTGCAGCTTGTTCGCGCAATCAAGGGATTCATATGGAAAGACACCCTTTCGCGTTAATAAATTGAAATCTTCAATGGATAATGTTTCAAATTGAGATCGTAAAATTTTTAATTGGTCCGTGTTAAGAAAAGATGCTAATTTGTCGAGACTGGTATTGAGAAATTTGTATGAATCGATGAATCGCAATTTAATATGATTTCGTGAGTCTGATTCAGCCGGATCTTCAACATTTTTTGTGAAAGAAATATACTTTTCCTTAGTTATTGGTAATACATCAACGTGACCTTTGAAAGCGGTAGCTATTTCCATGATAATGAAATGTGAATCATTGCCGGATAAATTATGAAAAACTATGGGGATTTAAAACGCATTTCTATATTTTAAATTGCATTTCGAATGTGCGGGTCCTCTAAACCGCCCGGATATATGGCAATGATCGCGAACTCGTTTATCATCAGCCTCGAATGGCTCTTCGCAAATATGACAATTGGTTGCATTGCGAAATGTCATCCACTGGTCTTTCGTCAACTTTTCAATAGAAGCATTATTGGCTAGAATGGGTTTGGCAAAATCTGCAAAATTTTTTAGTTCGTTGACGAACCATGAAATACAATCCGCGTCGCGGCGACATCGATACATCGATAGCGATGTATCGTACGAACAATGCATATAATATGCAATGCTGTGCACTTTATGTTGCTGGTACGCGTGTAATTTAGAATCCGCATCACCCATCATGCGGTCCTCCGTTTTCTCGATGATGCACTCAAGATCTGCATACACCACGAATGGATGTCGCTCCTTCATGCTGTGGTTCTTGAAACTGAGGTATTTGTCTGCCTCACTAGGTAGCAGAATGGCACAGTTATTCATATTCCCACAGTCCACTGCATGAGCCTCCAACTTTTCGACAGATCCAAAGTAGTGCAAGCATCTGCAAAACCATAAAAATTTTTTTTTTTTTTTTATTTATGAGACATTTCAGCATTCCATAAGTTTATATACGTACCGGTAGCAGATGAATTTCTTTGCCTTGTTCTTGCTCAGCTGTGCGCTCACCAGTCGGGACAAGTCATTGATTAGCACAAAGTGCCATACATCGCCATGCTCTTGATTCGGTGTGTAGAGCAGGTTGATGTGTCGATCCCTCTTTTGGCTGGCGAGACGCAGCGGAAAGACTGCATCAGTTATCTTCTCGGTGTTCTTCTCCAGTCGCTCCTCCAAACTGTACACGTTGATGGAGATTTCGTTCTGCCGCTCAAACTTCCCAATTTGCTCCCGGGACATTGGAAACTCAATACCCTGGAGATTTAACACTGAAGCATATTCTGGGTATGAACTCGGGCGGTCAACGTGTCTTTCGGTTGGATGTAGAGCTGCGACCACTGCCCACGCGAAACACGCATTGTTCGGGGATTGTACACTAATTGTAGCCTTCTTTAGCGATAATTTCTGTGGTAACTTCATATGACACCCCGCGCGCAGTGGATTGTACTTGTTGATATTGACTGTTAGACTCAGGATTCTCGCCAATGCCCATCCACTCTCGCGTTCCTGGAACTCTTCCAACGATGCCAGGGTGGGTTCGATAACGCATCGCTGGTACCACTCCTGCAGATTGGACGTGCGGAAGAGTTCACAGTTTCGGGTATTGATGCTTTTACAAGCATGCTTGTCACCCGCCACAAATTCGCCGTTAAACACCGTGTTCACTTTGAGGTTTAGATGTTTCCTCAAAGCATTCTGCACATGCTCGAGCACAATGGTCTTAGCAGCCTGGAGGAAGTTGCGCGGCTCGATGTAATTCAAGCACGGCACCAGTTAATACGCGGCTATCGAACGCAGTGTCTATTTCACGCCACAAAAGTCCTGTGCTCGAATGTCCAGCACCTTCACGCACGAAACGTCCGCGCAGCGAATACTTCAATCCTTCGAGCCGCGCGATTCGAGCAACCAACGATTGTCGAACACCTATCGATAATCGAGGACGTTTCACTCGGCTGTGTTCTTCCAACGATTCGATACACTCGTTGTACCGTTCTTCCCACGCGAGATATTCTTCCCGCGAAATCAAACGTTCGGATTGATTCAACAATTGGCGTTATACTTGCGCGGATTCTTCCATGATCGTAAATGGAATGTAAATGTGATATCTTTTCCGCGCAACACGTTGTAACGATTTGAGGCTTTGTGCAGTTTGGAGCTCGCTTTTATAGCTAGTACCACGATTCGATATCTCTGTCTAACTCTTTCGGTGTACCCTCTCCCTCGAATGCATTGCATGCAAAAAAATGGCGATCCGTCCCAACATGGTTCTCTGCAGTTTCTGTTGATGCAGCATAATTCTTTCTATGATTCACGCTTATGACAAATTAGCGCGCAAAATCATACGACACCGTTTCTCCTGACACCTAATTCTAAGATTCGACGCTTTCAAAAGTATTATATTACATTCAACACGTGCCAAGACTTTTATCCTTGATGGTGAGACTCAAATTATATATGATCATGCGATATGTTGCATCGTTAGGATTGAAAAACATTACGAAAACATTGGTAGCTTTAGAATAAAATGTGGTGGTGGGGGAAGCAATTGCACCTCTATTTAAGACGGCTCCCTGACGCTATTCCATCAATCGCTCAGTAGCCTCAGTGACTTTCGACGGAACAAATACTACTCTAAAAAAAAAAATGTGCAGTACCAGTGTCGAAGGAAACGCTAGACGTATGAATTATTACGTTCCGATCATGCGGGATGATGGTATGGCTCAATGCGGGGAGGATACAGTTGTTTGGTAAGGCTTAATTTTCACATATTCTTAAATTTTTTTAATGTTTGAGCAAACAATTTTATATCTTTGATTGTTCTCTTATCCATGGGTAACAAATATTTGGAAATTGGTATCAGCGTACGACCTACGATCGATGTAGAAATTTTTCTCGGCGACAATCGTGGGATGTATCTCACGTTACCATGGTGTACATGGCATGCGTTATGCAACGGTCGTACAGCCATTGAAAAACGTTCACGATTACCTGGATCACCTTCGATGCAGATGGATAAATTAACGATGGATTTTGTGAAATCTATAATTCTCCAATTGTTAGGATGACGCTACATGATAAGCCGTTGTATTTCAAACCGGATACAGTAACATTTTTATTAAATCTTGAGCCATGTATAGACTATGTATATTCGCGGCTGTATCAAAATGTAAGAGATGTGCAGACGAAATTTAAAACTTTTGTTAACGTGCTACAGCAGAGCGATGTTGCCTGTGAAACGTTAGATGCGCGTCGTGCTGCTAAAATAATACGTGATAGTGAACATTACTGTGAGGATTATCATATAGATTGCGAACTGTTAGCATGCGCCATCAATGATATTCTAGCTGATGCTCGTATGAAAAAATGTTAAATTATATTCTTTTAATTTTAAATAAAATTTCTTAAACGTATATTATTTCTCCATTTTATTTACCCATCTTCGGCCTCGCCACCTAATTCTAAGATTCGACGTTTCCGAATTCTGCTGACGCTGCATAATTCTTTCTATGATTCGCGCTGCTAAATGACATCATCCTGCACGACTGCTCCATAGGAGTCAAATTACGCGTAATCGCGCGATACGCTGCGATGTTAAATCGGAAGGCTTTAGAATGCTGCATATTTGTTTGAAAAAATATGTGTGTTTTCTACATCAGGCTTGGGAATTAAGTGATCTTTTCGGCCGAGTTTCAGAAGCAACGCCCACTTTCTCCCGCCGCGCATCTTGGCCCCCGCGGCGACCGAGCTGCTAGGAGCGCTTCAGGCCCGTACCACGTGAACCGCGCGTGGCGCATTAGGGCGACATTTGCGGCCTTTACACGGACGTTCTTGCGTGGCACTTTTGCGCGCCACACGCCAGCGCGGCACGCATTTGGCGTGGCGTGCCGGAACGTCGGAAGGAGCGCGCTCCTTCTCGCAGGCCAGAAGATCGTACCCGTCACTACTTAGAGACAGCGAGTTCGGGCTCCCATTTCTACGTCGACTCCACATGCTTTTTCCAGGAACCAGCGCAGTCTTGTATTGTGTATTACCTGTTCCATGTATATTATCGATCTGCGAAACGATCGGCAAGACACGATCGCGATATACGTAGGTTTGCGAAAAGTATACGAATTCCTCGATATACCTGGCTTATAGAGTATATCATAAATTCTGTTACTGTAGGGCACACTGAAACATCTGTTTTTACGAAGCTACGTTTGGTTTACCTGAAGGTGCTATAAATTATGGAAATGGTTTATTACGCAGTTACAGGGCCGTCTTAACAAATTTGAGCGCCCTGGGCTAAAAAATTTTGGCGCCCTAGTTCCCAAGGGTGCAATTTCTTCGAAATCGGTGCAAGGAAGTACATTACAACCCCGAGTCTCCACCAAGGCAAATGCGCCCCCCGCCTGCCCCCGCCACGTCCACACGGCCGCAAACATGAACAAAACTCAGCGAACGAATCGTATGTGAACGCTTCACGCACAGTCGCGGCTAGAGCTGTTGTTTTCGCCCGGGTACCCGGCGGGTCGGGTAGTAACAGCTCTAGTCGCGGCCACTGCAGCCGCAGCGTAAAAGTAGATGCCACAGCGCGGCGATAAGCCGTGGGTTTAGTGTTGCACTGCCGCGGCATGATGTATCGAGGGAAAGACAGAACATGATGCGTTTTCTCCAGATAAAAATTTTTGTCTTCAAAATTAAAGAGAAAAAAGCATTTCAACATGTTTGATTCTTAAGCGCCCTTGGATCACGGGCGCCCCTGGGCTATAGCCCGTATAGCCCATGGGTAAAGGTGGCCCTGCTCAGTTATAACGACTGTATTGCGATCTGCATCCTCCTTGCGGACGAAAAGTTTCCACCTCATCGGACGTTCTTGCTAGCATCTTGTGCGTGGTTAGAAGTGTGGCGCGCCGAAATTCCACGTTCTTGCGTGCGAGTAGAACCGTTGTCAGGCATGTCGCGTCCAAAAGTGTGGCGCGCAAACCTCGACTTCAGAAAAGTTTACATAAGAGACAGAAAAGGTAGTTAGAAAAGGAAAGCGGCACTTGAAGACAAGGGTTTGGCGTGGCGTGTGGACTTTCCGACAGTGCGGAAAATTCTGAGGCACGCGGCGCGCCTGGCAGTCAAGACTCTGCGAGCCGCTACAAGCGGTAGGAAGTAAACGAGAATTTTTTCAAACCAAAAAAATTAAACATATTTACTTGCAGCTTTGTGGCTTCATTTGTCATTCTTTAGGGAATATGAAAAAAAATTGTATGCAAAAATAGTGGTTATATCCGGCGTTATAGTGCTTCAAATAGAGCGCCTTACAAAACTCATATGCGCACTGTTAGCATAAAATCAGTTGTTGTAGTTGTCTGAAATAGATTAATATACGATTAATAGATTAAACTTTATTAACCAAAATCATGATGTTATTTATTTTCATCTGCAACCTAGTAAATTGTGTCTGTACCTACCTATCGCAAATTATTTGCGTAAAATCTAAACATTCGGATAGTTAGTTAAAAAATTAAATATGGATATAAAACAAAGTTTTCACAATTATTTTGATCACCCTACGGATCACAGAGTCTACATCGATCTAACCATACTTTTGGATAAGTTACACTCTCGTTGGACTCCAGGATGAGCCAGGAAACCATTGGTGTCACTTCCATATCGATACGATAAGAGAGTGCGTTTAAGAAATGCCTACTCCTTTTATAATTTGTATTGCTTCTGTAAAAGTAGTCCGATTTCCATGATATTTGTGATAATTTTAATTGGGAGAACGCCAGGAATCCATTAGTGTTATTTTCATATCGATACGATGACGAATAATGAATCTCTTAACACGCTGTAATGAATATTTCACCCTCGACTGTGGGTCGCCGACCTCGATTCGCAGCGGTCGGCCGAGAATACATACCTGTTTCAGAAAAACTGTATTCTTTATTCTTTATTGTATCGATATGGAAGTGATACCGATGCATTTCTTATGTTTTTCAATTGAAAATTATACCAAATTTCATGTAAATCGAACTATTTTTAATGAAGTTTTGGAAATCAATTTACTATGAAGATTCCTTAATTACGATCCGATTTGTGTCGTTTTTTGACCATTTTCATCGGGAACACATAAGGAAACGATTCACACCACTTTGGCCAACATCCGATGAAAAATGTAGAATTTTTAATTCGTCACTTCTTAAGGGGCAACATTGTAAGGCCCCCCTGGACTCGAGGGTCGAAGTCCTTGAAACCCATCGAGGCAAGGCTTATCGGTAGCGTTGCCTCTTGAGTCGAGGTTTGCTTGCGGCGAAAATTCTTGCGCGCCACACTTTTGGACGCGACACGCCTGACAACGGTTCTACTCGCACGCAAGAACGTGGAATTTCGGCGCGCCACACTTCTAACCACGCACAAGATGCTAGCAACAACGTCCGATGAGGTGGAAACTTTTCGTCCGCAAGGAGAATGCAGATCGCAATACAGTCGTTATAACTGAGTAATAAACCATTTCCATAATTTATAGCACCTTCAGGTAAACCAAATGTAGCTTCGTAAAAACAGATGTTTCAGTGTGCCCTACAGTAACAGAATTTATGATATCCTCTATAATCATAGAATAAGTGGTCTCGCAAACAGATATCACGAAGATATTGATTTCTTTGCTGATACCTTCTCGAGTTTTAAGTCTAACGTTCGTAAAGCCTTGTTTTCGGATGGCTTTATGTAGAGGTAACCTGGACCTACACGGTGTTTCCTATGTATACTAAGTTTTCTCACTCCTTTGTCATTTCTACGCTGTCTTTATTGTTCGAGTTAAACATGATGTCGGTTGGCTGTTCTGTCTGTTGTAATTATTGTATTGATATACTTTGTGTTAATGGGCTTGTCCTGTAAATAAATATTATTATTATTATTATTATTATTATTATTATTATTATTATTATTATTATTATTATTATTATTATTATTATTATTATTATTATTATTATTATTATTATTATTATTATTATTATTATTATTATTATTATTATTATTATTATTATTATTATTATTATTATTATTATTATTATTATTATTATTATTATTATTATTATTATTATTATTATTATTATTATTATTATTATTATTATTATTATTATTATTGTTGTTGTTGTTGTTGTTGTTGTTGTTGTTGTTGTTGTTGTTGTTGTTGTTGTTGTTGTTGTTGTTGTTGTTGTTGTTGTTGTTGTTGTTGTTATTATTATTATTATTATTATTATTATTATTATTATTATTATTATTATTATTATTATTATTATTATTATTATTATTATTATTATTATTATTATTATTATAAGCCAGGTATATCGAGGAATTCGTATACTTTTCGGAAACCTACGTATATCGCGATCGTGTCTTGCCGATCGTTTCGCAGATCGATAATATACATGGAACAGGTAGTACACAATACAAGACTGCGCTGGTTCCTGGAAAAAGCATGTGGAGTCGACGTAGAAATGGGAGCCCGAACTCGCTGTCTCTAAGTAGTCACGGGTACGATCTTCTGGCCTGCGAGAAGGAGCGCGCTCCTTCCGACGTTCCGGCACGCCACGCCAAATGCGTGCCGCGCTGGCGTGTGGCGCGCAAAAGTGCCACGCAAGAACGTCCGTGTAAAGGCCGCAATTGTATGAATATGTTTCCATACGTCCCAGAGAGCACGATTGCCGATGCGTTTTTGTTGTATCAGCGCGCCACGCGCGATTCACGTGGTACGCGCCTGAGGTGGCTCGAGCTTTAAGGCTGGCGCGGGGGCTAAGACGCGCGGCGGGAAAAAGAGGGCGTTGCTTCTGAAACTCGGCCGAAAAGATCACTTAATTCCCAAGCCTGTTCTACATAATGGTTCGTTGGATCGTTGATTAAAAATGATTATTTCTCTGCGTTGCGGGGAATTTCCATCGCATATTGGTTTGCAAAAAATATTCTGGCGACGGATCTGGTTTATAAAAATTTTTTTAGAGGGAGGGGATGACCCTCCGAAATTTACGGGGGGGGGGGGGGGCCAGGTCTGGAGAGGCCTCCGCGGCGGCTCGGCCTGGACTGACCCCCTCCATGATTGCGGCTTCCCCCACTCCGCGGCTCGTGCGCGCGCAATCGGTCTTCCACTCCTCGCTCCCCCCGCGCTCATGTTTCCCTCCACCGCACTCCCCCGCGCGCTCCCCTCAGAGGTCCTGGTCTAGAACCCGCTTTACCATACTACTGCTCGGCAAATCACGAAGGATCGGCAGGAAAGATGGAGATGGATGCCATAACTGAAATGTTTCAACGCTCCAAACAGAGATACAACGTCAAATATGTAAATTATATAGGAGACGGAGATTGCGGGGATGTAAGAAGAAAACGAAAGGACTTGGTGGCAAAGGAAAACTTACCGCGAAAATGATCGACAAATTGACAATTTATTATGGATTGGCTATTCGACGAAATTGTAATTCTGTGGACGAAATGACGAAAGCCATTTGGGCAACTTATGACCATTACATTTCGACAGATAAACAGCCGAAGCACAAGAAATATCCACCTGGAGCTGATTCTTGGTGTAGCTGGCAACGCGCTTCTGCGAGCGGCCAGCTTGCATCTTTCAAGCTTGATTACAAGGCTCTTCCAAAAGAGGTATTAAACGTAATTAAGCCTATATATAAGGACCTCAGCAGTGACAATTTATTGGAAACATGTGTCGGCGGTTTTACGCAAAATAATAATGAAAGCTTTAACCAGATAATTGGGGAGTTGACAAAATTTTTAAAAGTGTTTAAAACTGTTCATTATGATAAAATATGCTTGTAAAAAAAATATTAATTTTTGCTACACCTCTAACATGAAAAAAATGTAATTTTTATTTGAAATAAAAAAATTGCCGCGAAAACGCACTGCATGGTCACGTGACCATTTGTGACGTCAACGTGCAGTAAACAACGAAAGTTGTGGTTAGGGACAGTAAGGACTGAATTTTTCTCACAAAAATAATGGATAATAAAAATTATTATTAATACTGTGCTGTTCCCTGTTGTGAGAACACTTCAATACGTACATCGAAGAAGTTATTTATTCATGTTCCGCTGGAAACAAATATTCGCAATAAGTGGCTAAATCTTGCGAGAATAAACTATCAGTTGTCTTCAAAATCTAATTTATGTTTTTGTGAAGACCATTTCAATGTAAGTAACTAACTTATTATTAATTATCATTTATACCTATATAGAGAAATAATACAGTAAGAGTACATAACCTCTTAGGTATTTAATTTCTTTCAAACATATTTCCAGCTTGCAATTGTCTAGTAAAACAATATACTTACACAGAAGTTTTAACATTTCTGTATTCGGCAGAACAGAAGTCTGGATTTGTAGCGAGATAGCTAACCACCATAATAGTGTAACGTCCCACGCGGACTCGAACCCAGCGTTACCGACAGTCGGTAAAACAGCGAATATATACGACACACGTAGATTCACCGTACATATTATTACATATAAAATTATAATTAAGCAAATATAAAAAAGACGAATATTACGAAACACATTAGGAATAGTTGATTATAAGCGTTGTTAAGAATATAAGATAAAATATAAGTTAATAAGCAAGGAAACCACTGCGCGTGCGCTAATCCGCCAAAATCATGGTATAAAAGGAGATGTACGTAGCACAGTGGTTCAGTCAAGACTCTGCTTGCGAGTGCACAAGCGTAGAGGTAGCTAAGGTCTGACCAGTAAAATTGAGCTCGCTCCGGAGACGGTAGCGGCTGGTCTTCAGTGGATAGATACAGGTGCTCCTTTATCGGTTGTGCATTCAAAGGTTATAGAACCTCGCTCTTGCAAAGGCATTTAGCTCGCTCCGGAAACGGTAGCGGCTGGTGCACTTGGTAAAAGCAAGGTCATAAGAGTATAGAACTCAAACTCTGCCACGAGTAACTAGCTCGCTCCGGAAACGGTAGGGGCTGTTCTTACTGCAGACGTTGCCAAGAGTATTAGCTCGCTCCGGAGACGGTAGCGGCTGTACACTGCAACACACATACATAACTTGTACATAAAACGACACATATATACATAAAATATAAGAAAACCAAAAATATTGTAATCATAGTTGTAATTGATATTAATTTGTTACTTAAAGTATAATTATTCGTTGAATAAACAAGCCATTGTTAATGTTTAAGTTGGATTTTACTCCTTTACTCTACTATAACGAAACCCCACCTATCCTATACTCGAGGGGACGCCGCTCTCCTCTCGAGAACCAGTAACGCTCAGTTGTCCCTGGCAATCGGACGTTACAGGTTGGATATTTTTGGTGACAGCGGTGGGATAGTTGATTTCGTTCAGAAGGATTGTTCATTCAGAAGAAATATTTCACTTAGTAAAATACTCCAAAAGTGAGTAATTTCCCAGAAATTTTTCTCTCTTCTTAGTAAATTCTACGGAGGCTTAAAATTCACAATGGCTGACAAGGAACTTGACCAAGCAATGTCTAACCTAGCAATCAATACTACAGCTCAGGAAGCTACAGAAACTATAGAAACACCAGGAGGTATAAACACTCCAGGAAATTTAAACCCTCAAATTAATATAAATACAGCTACGAGTACATATCCGCAACTACCACACATTAGCTTACGCGATACGGCAGACACAGTCCCTTCTTTCAATGGTAGGAATATACCGATACATCAGTTCGCTAAAAGTTGTCGACATGCACGGCGCATGGTAAACCCAAACGCGGAATATGGGCTAGTTCAACTCATTAAGAATAAGCTTTTCGGGCAAGCTTCAAGAGTAGTCTTAAGCGGAGAATATAATACAATCAACGACCTTATCTCTGTATTAAGCTCACGCTTTGCACCGTTACATACTTCTATTCAATTATGCGGCGAACTATCAAAAATCGCGCAATTACCGACCGAAACAACAGTAGATTATGGCAGTCGTGTATCCAATTTACTCCTACAAATCAAACATTGTAACGCGATAGAAGTACCTACACATGAAGCTCAATTCAATACAGGGTGTCCCAAAAATGTCGCGTTTCCTTGAAAGGGGTGACTCAGGGGGTGATTTGAAACAACTTTTTCCTTAGCGAAAATATTGTCCGAAGCTTCGTTAAGGAGATATTAAGCAAAAACCCCGACCAATCAGAGCGCGCGCCTTCCGCCTGAGTTCCCGCGGTAGCGTTGGCTACGAGGTAGGCGACCGCGCTTGTGCTACGAACGTACGAACAAGCAAGTCGGCATGCATCGAAGGAAACCGCGTTACACATTTTTTTTTAAAGCAGAATCTTAAATAAGAATAATTTGAAGTGAGAGGACAAGAAGTACGTAAATTTCGTTTTTAAATAAGGCATAAACGTAAAGCTAACGTAACAGAAAATGTACGACAAGTGATCGTAATTCGTTATTGAGGTAAAAATCCGTAGTTTAAGAACGGCCAACACAACTAAATTTAAAAAATAATATTAGGTGTATGAATAAATTCTTTCCGACTGGAATTTCTATCGCGGTGGTATTCAGAAGCTGCCAGAAAAATGGCAAAAGGTAATGAACAATAATGGAAATTATTGCGACGATCGAGTTGTTTTCATATTTTTTAAATCGAACTGTTATTGTACCCTAAAATCGGAAAGAATTTATTTTCACACCTAATAATCACCAATAAATTAAAGAAAACTCACCCTTTCGGACATTCCTTTCCTTGCTTTCCTTCCCTTTCCGGAAACCTGTGTCACTGGGTCACTGTACCGATCCTGGTTATCGGTGGACGAAAAGATTTATGGTTGGGTAGCGCCCAGTGCTCAGCTGATCACACTGCGTCCGGGTTAATGTACCGAATATTCACTTCACTGCACGGCTACTAACACTGATCACTGAATTTATTTTTCACGGAACGTGTTGTTCCTACGTTATAAAAATTGGTGGCTGCGAAAGGGGCCGATTACTGTTAATTACTGGGACGAGATTACTACTATTACCCGGCGAAAAGAAAACTCGTGGCAGACTGTCTCGGGCTGTGCAGTCCGCTGCTGTGACGATTGGTCGAGTCACCTATTTGGGCACACGTATTTTGGTTATTGGCTGAAGTTGCCACATACATTGTCACACCGCGCGACGAAGAGATCGAACGAAACACGAGATCGAGTGGGATAGAGCGATTTGACCAAGCGTAGCCTACGCTTTTGTTTTGACGATCGTCGGTCGGATCCGTATCTGATCGCTGCACAGCAGCGGACTGCACAGCCCGAGACAGTCTGCCACGAGTTTTCTTTTCGCCGGGTAATAGTAGTAATCTCGTCCCAGTAATTAACAGTAATCGGCCCCTTTCGCGGCCACCAATTCTTATAACGTAGGAACAACACGTTCCGTGAAAAATAAATTCAGTGATCAGTGTTAGTAGCCGTGCAGTGAAGTGAATATTCGGTACATTGACCCTGCGATCAGCTGAGCACTGGACGCCGATGACCAGGATCGGTACAGTGGCCTAGTGACACAGGTTTCCGAAAAGGGAAGGAAAGCAAGGAAAGGAATGTCCGAAAGGGTGAGTTTTCTTTAATTTATTGGTGATTATTAGGTGTGAAAATAAATTCTTTCCGATTTTAGGGTACAATAACAGTTCGATTTAAAAAATATGAAAACAACTCGATCGTCGCAATAATTTCCATTATTGTTCATTACCTTTTGCCATTTTTCTGGCAGCTTCTGAATACCACCGCGATAGAAATTCCAGTCGGAAAGAATTTATTCATACACCTAATATTATTTTTTAAATTTAGTTGTGTTGGCCGTTCTTAAACTACGGATTTTTACCTCAATAACGAATTACGATCACTTGTCGTACATTTTCTGTTACGTTAGCTTTTCGTTTATGCCTTATTTAAAAACGAAATTTACGTACTTCTTGTCCTCTCACTTCAAATTATTCTTATTAAAGATTCTGCTTTAAAAAAAAATGTGTAACGCGGTTTCCTTCGATGCATGCCGACTTGCTTGTTCGTACGTTCGTAGCGCAAGCGCGGTCGCCTACCTCGTAGCCAACGCTACCGCGGGAACTCAGGCGGAAGGCGCGCGCTCTGATTGGTCGGGGTTTTTGCTTAATATCTCCTTAACGAAGCTTCGGACAATATTTTCGCTAAGGAAAAAGTTGTTTCAAATCACCCCCTGAGTCACCCCTTTCAAGGAAACGCGACATTTTTGGGACACCCTGTATAACTGCGGAGCAAAACTCTATTAAGGCCTTCCTAACGGGATTAAAAACCGAAGTACATAACAGAATATACGGACACACCTTCAGTAGTCTTGATCGCGCTATCAACGTCGCTATCAAAGCGGAGGCAGAGTTCAACGAAAATCAAACACGAACAAGAGTAGCACAGACCAACCAATGTGCAAACTGTCTTGGATATGGCCATGATATCACCACCTGTAGTAGCCGACAAACCTCGCGTACCAACTGGCGGCAAAAGAATTGTCAACATTGCAACAGGACGGGACACGCAACGCATGAATGTAGGAACCATAACAGAGGTCAATACAATACATTCTGTGACTTCTGCCGAAGACCGGGACATATGACACAGGATTGTAGAAGTCGAAGCTACACAAATCGAGCTCCACAATCGAACATATACTGTGACCATTGCCGAAGACCAGGACACACGACGCAGGATTGCAGAAGCCGAAATTACGAAAACAGGACCCCTCAATCCAACGCATATTGCGACCACTGTCGAAGACCAGGTCACACAATACAAGAGTGTAGAAACAGAAACTATGCAATCAGAACACAGCAGCCAGAAATATTCTGTGAATACTGCAAGTACAAAGGCCACACTATAGAACAATGCAGGAAGAAGATGTACTTCGATAGGAAAGAAAAGGAAGAAACACAACCTCGTACGGTACGTCAACAAGCCATACTTACATTAAAAACCGAACAGGTAAGGAAACCTCCTAGTATCCTTCTTTTTGATGTAGGATTCAGCGAAGAGCAGGCAACACTAATGATTGATACTGGATCCGACCTAAACGTGATTAAAAGGAGCGCCGTTTCATCCGACATTCCAATTTTTCCGGACATACTCTTCGACCTCAATGGCATTACAAGCGGTCTACTCAGCACCATTGGGTACATCAAAATAAGGACCCTAAACACAGAAATTATTCTCCACGTCGTAGAGGACCTTCCTATCAAACAGGATGGAATATTGGGGACGGATTTCTTCCAAACCAACGGGGCAACGATCGACTACATGCATTCGCCAATAACCATTGGAAGAGAGACTGTTCCATTCATCGACCCAGAGACGATCACAGTACCAGCAAGATCAAGGAGCCAAATATATGTACGAGTCCTTAATACGCAATCTAACACAGGGTACATTCAAAAAATGAAAATTCACCCTAATTTACATATGGGTAATGCACTTGTATCAAACAACAACGGTGTAGCATACCTATTCGCAATAAACACATCTACAAAAGATATCAAGATTCCTGTACCATCCGTCGAATTAGAACCATTTGAAGAAGTACCTGTAGGAGAAGAAACAGCGGACAAATACGAAAAACCCAACAGAATACACCAACTACTTCAACTACTACGATTGGAACATTTAAATTCAGAGGAACGAGCCAGCATCGAAGAACTAATAAAAGAACATTCGGATAGATTCTACCTCCCAGGAGAAAAATTGGAAGCTACAAACAGAGGATACCATAGAATAGTAACGGAAAGCAACGTTCCTGTCTTCACAAGGCAATATAGATACCCTCAAGCATATAAGGAGGAAGTAAGGAAACAGACCAAAGAATTACTTGAAAAAGAAATAATACAAGCTTCATCATCTCCTTATAATTCACCGATATGGATCGTACCTAAGAAAGAGGATGCACAAGGAAATATAAAATCCAGAATCGTAATTGATTTCAGGAAACTGAATGAACTAACGATCGGAGACGCCTATCCTCTACCAAACATAACTGACATATTAGATCAGTTAGGAAGCGCGAAATACTTCTCCGTATTTGATCTAGCATCCGGATTCCATCAAATTCCAATGCATCCATACGATCGCCACAAAACGGCCTTCTCTACGATATATGGACACTATGAGTTCAACAGGATGCCATTCGGACTCAAAAATGCACCAGCTACTTTCCAAAGACTCATGGACCAAGTATTAACGGGCCTTCAAGGAATAGAACTCTTCATATATCTGGATGACATCGTAATATATGCTAGCTCTCTTAAGGAACACGCAACAAAGTTTAAACGCTTGATGAATAGACTAACGGACGCCAACCTCTATCTCCAACCAGACAAATGTGAATTCCTGAAGAAAGAAGTCTCGTACTTAGGACACGTAATAGGAGAAGAAGGAGTCAAGCCTGACCCACGGAAGATAGTGGCCGTCAAGGAATTTCCAACACCCACGACAGTCAAAAACGTAAAACAGTTCTTAGGACTAAGCGGATACTACAGAAGATTCATCAAGGACTTCTCAAAGATTGCACGACCTCTGTCAAACCTAACCAAAAAGGACTACCAGTTTGAATGGACTCACAAACAGCAAAAATCATTTGAAATTCTGCGGGAAGCTCTTTGCAAAGAACCTATCCTACAATATCCAGATTTCGAGAAGACGTTTAACATTACGACAGACGCCTCAGGTATTGCTGTAGGTGCAGTTCTTAGCCAGGGTGAAATCGGGAAAGATTTACCAATAGCCTACGCATCTCGTGTCTTAAACGACGCAGAAACTCGTTACTCTCCAACCGAACGAGAATTATTAGCAATTATATACGCAGTATTTCACTTCAGACCCTACGTTTAGGGCAGAAAGTTCTACTTAATAACAGATCATAAACCGTTAGAATGGTTACAAAATCTTTCAAACCCTACATCTCGGTTAATGCGGTGGAAAATAAAACTTGCAGAGTATGATTATAAAATCCTATATAAACCAGGGAAGTACAATACAAACGCAGACGCATTGTCAAGAAACCCAATAGCATTACCATTAGATGCAAAAAGAGCCCATTCAGAAACAAATTCTCACGAGAATAAAAAACAAAAACAGTTTCATCAACATAACACACGACAACGGGATAATACTGCTTCAACCTCAGGAAACCCAGCTCCGCACAAACAATTTAGAATTATTCCAACGGATTCCGACTCATCATCATACGACGAAAGCGACTCAATAAACACAAAACGGCAAAAATTAAAACGAAAAATAAAAAGAAATACCTCCTCATCTCAGCCAGAAGTTAAGAAACAAAACGTCGAAACTTATATACCTACTCAAATCACAGTACCAGTAGAAGTACACGCGCCTCCTCAAGATATAGAAGAACATATACCCTCTCAACATAGAAACCATACAAGAGCATCCAGAATACCTCACATCAGGGAAGACGAAGATTTAATAGAAGAAATAGAAGAGACTTTCATAGTACCAAATCACAATTATAAAGACCCTCCCAAAATTAATGCAGAAACAAGTTCAGACAAAAACACTCACCACACACCTGAAAAAAGAAAGAAACGGAAATTAAAATCCAGTACTGATACTGCTCCTATAACTCCCATAAAAATTAAGAAGGGGAGAATACTTACACCACCATTATCTCCTACACCACCATTATCTCCTCTTCCACCATTGTCTCCTCCTCCACCAGCATCATCCATTCCATTACAACACACAACAGGCAGACCAAGAATAGTGTCAAACATTCCTGTCAAAAAACAAAACATGGAAGTAGAGGATCATTTATGGATGGGCAAAGGATACATCGTAACATTCATCAACACAAAGGGTAAACCAATAGGACCAGCTGGAGATAAATTATACAAGGAGAAAAATATAAAAAGTAATAAACTTCCACTTCCACTAAGAACTGGAGAATCAATCAAACTTAAAGAAGGAAAACATACAATCCTCGGACTTATTATAGCAGACCACCCAACAGAAGAAGAATTATACAAATCATTAAGAGCACTCCATACCCAACTAGTACTTGAAAACACCACAAGAGTATACATAGCAGGCGAAGAAAACAAAATTTCACTAAACAGACTATGGAATCTAATAGACATAATATTCTTACACGACGACATTCAATTTATATTTTGTAAAGGCACATTAATAACTCCTTCTATACAAGAGAGACAACAAATTATTCAAGAAAACCACCAAACTCCTATAGGCGGACACAAAGGAATAACCAAGACATACCATCGGATAAGAAATCAGTATTATTGGAAGAACATGAAGTATGAAATAACTCAGTTCATTAAAACTTGCTTGGACTGTCAAAAGACTAAAGTAGTAAGAGTTAAAAATAAAGAACCTATGATATTGACAGACACACCAATTGATGCCTTTGATAAAGTTTCTATAGATATTGTGGGAAAATATTCTCTTGCAATACCATTAGCAAACATCACCTCGGAGGACATAGCTAGAGCATTTACAGAGCACTTCATCTGCAAGTTTGGAAGTCCTAAAGCCATTCTCACAGACCAAGGACCAAATTTCATGAGTGCCCTTATGAAGAAATTTGCTAAGGCATTCCATATAAAGCAATACCGAACATCTGCATACCATCCACAATCTAATGGATCCTTAGAAAGAAGTCATCACGTTCTCGTAGAATATTTACGACACTACGTATCAAAGGAAAAACAATTGGGCCCTTTACACGTACGTTCTTGCGTGGCACTTTTGCGCGCCACACGCCAGCACGGCACGCATTTGGCGTGGCGCGCCGGAACGTCGGAAGGACCGCGCTCCTTCTCGCAGGCCAGAAGGTCGTACCCGTCACTACCTAGAGACAGCGAGTTCGGGTCCCCATTTCTACCTCGACTCCACATGCTTTTTCCATGAACCAGCGCATTCTTGTATTGTGTACTACCTGTTCCATGTATATTATCGATCTGCGAAACGATCGGCAAGACACGATCGCGATATACGTAGGTTCGCGAAAAATATACGAATTCCTCGATATCCCTGGCTTATAGAGGGTATCATAAATGCTGTTACTGTAGGGCCCACTGAAACATCTGTTTTTACGAAGCTACATTTGGTTTACCTGAAGGTGCTGTAAATTATGGAAATGGTTTATTACTCAGTTATAACGACTGTATTGCGATCTGCATTCTCCTTGCAGACGAAAAGTTTCTACCTCATCGGACGTTCTTGTTCGCACCTCGTGCGCGGTTAGAAGTGTGGCGCGCCGGAATTGCACGCTCTTGCGTGCGCGTAAAACCGTTGTCAGGCGTGTCGCGTTCAAAAGTGTGGCGCGCAAGAACGCCGCACGCAAACCTCGAATCCAGAAGAGTTTACAGAAGAGACAGAAAAGGTAGTTAGAAAAGGAAAGCGGTACTTTAAACCAAGGCTTCGGCGTGGCGCGTAGAGTTTCCGACAGTGCGGAAATTCTGAAGCGCGCGCCGCGCCAGGCATCCAAGACTCTTCGAGCCTATACAAGCGGTAGGAAGTCAACGCGAATTTTTTAAAACCAAAGAATTAAATATATTTACTTTCAGCTTTGTGACTTTATTTGTCAATCTTTAGGGAAAATGAAAAAAAATTGTATGCAAAAATAGTGTTTATATCCGGAGTTATAGTGCTTCAAATAGAGCGCCTTACAAAAATCATATGCGCCCTGTTAGCATAAAATCAGTCGTTGTAGTTGTCTGAAATAGATTAATAAACGATTAATAGGTTAAACTTTATTAACCAAAATCATGATGTTATTTATTTTCATCTGTAACCTAGTAAATTCTGTCTGTACCTACGTATCGCAAACTATTTGCGTAAAATTTAAACATTCGGATGTTTAGTTAAAAAATCAGAGCGTGGAACTCTCACGCGATAGAAGTGAAACTTTTTATTAAATATCTGTTGCGGCCGCGCGCAACGGCCGTATTTGAACGCGCGCCCGCGGTGGCATCAACACAGCTGTTGAGCCGTCGCGGCGCGTTTGAAGTGTTTTGACCGCTAATGGGCTAGAGCCGCGCTCGCCCGGCGACAGTTAGTCCTCGCAACAACATCGCCGAGACACGATCTGTGACACGCACCGTGCGAATACATACAAAGATTGCGCCCAGTTTTGCGCCCTGCCGTTTTACGGACTTTGGCAATCGTTCGTCTTGCGCCCACGCGCTTGCATTCACGTTCTTGGTGTGCCGTCATCTCTGTTTGTGAAGTTTGTATGTGTACGACGTCCGTCACGGACCGACGACCAGTCAATTAAAGAAGGTGTTTCGTCCAACGAACGTGTCGTTCTTTCCACCTGCTCGCCTTCCCACCGAGTCGCATCAGCGCCGAGAATCCGCTCCGCTCTTCGCGGAAACATCAAAACCGTTAATTTTTTTTAATGTGAATACGGTTCATTCCTCTGCATGTTCATCGAAAATTAGACCGTGTGCTCTATTTGCTTCTCTTGGTGCAATACGAAAATACTTTTCATCATTACACGTACACGCGTATCTTTAATACACGTCCTACGCCGGGATCTCTAGTAAGAAGTGAACGCGATTTAAGAAAGTGTCAAAACTGATTTGACTGACAACTATGCGGGTGGTTAATTTCCGCAGATTTAAAAAACTGAACTTGACCATCGTATTTTTTAAAATAATAATGTAAGAAAAAAATCGTCTGGCCTAATAAATTTGTCTCATCGAATCATGCAATCCCATGTAAACATTGTTTTTCTATCTCGAATACGTTAGGAAATATCCAACTGTTTACTGTTCCCGCAGACACCCTGTATATACCTCTTTCTTCGGTACTTTCTGGAGTTTCTTCTTCCATCTACATACATACCTAGGCCTGGTCATCATCAGAAACCAGCATTTGTCAGCCAGATGTCGAAAAGGGAAAATCGACATCGTGCAGTTTTTCAGGGATTTCGACTTTGTTCGGTCTGAGTTAATCCGTATATTACTCCTTCGGCGGGTTCCCCCTCAGACCCGCGAGACAATACGGTTATAAACCGCGACCCTGGCGAGACAATACAGTTATAAGCCCGATCAACCTCGCTAGTTTTGGTAAGCAGATGTCTACTTTTGCACCTCTACGTTATCGAGAGGGGGAGGATGCCCCCCCCCCCCCCCCTCTACACCGTCGAACTTACAGAGGGAAGGTCCCTCCTCTCCAAGGAAAATTTGGCCAATCAGCAAGGTTCTTTGCTCGACCTGGTCATAGTTCGGACCACGGAATCCGAGCAGCCCTCATAAAACAAAGTGGTCACACTTATGTCGATCACCGTACAGATCACAGATTCTACATCGATCTAATCATGCTTTTAGATAAATTACACCCTCATCGGACTCCAGGGTGAGCCAGGAATCCATTGATGTCACTTCCATATCCATACGATAAGAGAGTGTGTTTAAGAAATGCCTGCTCCTTTTATAAATTGTATTGCTTGTGTAAATGTAGTCCCATTTGCATGACATTTGTGATTATTTTAATTGGGAGAACGCCAGGAATCCATTGGTGTTATTTTCATATCGATACGCTGAAGAATAAAGAATTTCTTAATACGCTGTAATGAATATTTCACCCTTGACTGTGGGTTATCGAAGTCGATTCGCTGCGGTCGGCCGAGGATTCATACCTGCTTCAGAAAAACTGTATTCTTTATCGTATCGATATGGAAGTGATACCGATGCATTTCTTATGTTTTTCAAATGAAAATTATACCAAATTTCATGTAAATCGAACTATTTTTAACGAAGTTATGGAAATGAATTCATTATGAAGATTCCTTAATTACGATCCGACTTTTGTCGTTTTTGGACCATTTTCATCGGGAAAACATAAGGAACCGATTCACACCACTTTCGCCAAAATCCGATGAGAAATGTAGAATTTTCGATTTGTCACTTCTTAGGGGGCAACATTGTACGGCCCCCCTGGTCTCGAGGGTCGAAGTCCTCGAAACCCATCGAGACACGGTTTATCGGCGGCATTGCCTTTGAAGAGTCTAACGAGAGGATAACCCGTTACCTGCTTTCCTGCTTCCATGATCAGGTTGGAGACATGAAAATATTGTATTGTCATCGAAACTGCGTATGTGTGCAAAATTTCAAGTCGAAACATGGGGAAGTGGGTCAAAATTAGGTTACAAGATTTCATCCTCACAAACTAACTAACGAACTAACGAACAAACTTTCAAGTGAAGCTAAATAAAAGCTTGTAAAAATACAGTGTTTTTGCTTTAAACTCAATATCTTTTTAAATATAAATTGCAATATCTTCAGTAAGTATTAACGGTTCGTTATGAGACTTGAAACATAAAACTCAGAAAATTCTAGTGAAGCCGTAAAATGTATGCACAAATTCTTTATGTTAAAAAATTTAATAATATTTAATTAAAAAGTATTACTGGACATAACCCATGTTTTTCAACGTTCGCCGTTAAAAAGTATCAAGGCAATTTTGAGGTACATATTACTTGCAGCGACAAAGTTCTTTCCTTAATATACAAGTATGATTTTCACACTGATTAATAAATAATTGTAGAAGATATGACGATATATGTAATTCTCGCACGGCGCCAACTGTCAACGCGAGTGCTAAAACTGCTAAATAGCGCATTATCCGCGCCTGCTGACTGTTGGCGCCTTGCGAGATTTATATATATCGTCGTATCTTCTACAATTATTTATTAATCAGTGTGAAAATTGGTGAAAATCTCCCTTGTATATTAAGGAAAAACTTTGTCGCTGCTTGTTATATGAACCTCAAAATTGCCTCGAAACTTTTTAACGGCGAACGTTGAAAAACATGGGTTATGTCCAGTATTACTTTATAATGAAATATTATTAAATTTTTTAACATAAAGGATTAGTGCATACATTTTACGGCTTCGCTAGAGTTTTCTGAGTTTTGTGTTTCAAGTCTCATAACGATCCGTTAATATTTACTCATGATATCGCAATTTATGTTTAAAAAGATATTGAGTTTGATCGAAGAAATTTTTTTTGTTTATAATTTTTATCTCGAATACTAAGTAATGATTCGATAAAAAAACTGTAAATAGAAAAAATATGTGCTGTGACGAGCTTTAAAACACTGTATTTTTTAAAATCCAGTTTAACAATATTTAATTTTCCAATTCTTCTTATCGTTTGGACAATACTTTTTCGCATTTTCGAGTCCCCTTATTGCATCCGAGCCTTCAATTATCTTCATATTACTTTTTCTTCTTTATCAAGAGACACGGTAGTGTCTCGCGCCAAGTATATATAGGTATATGCGCACTCGTGGCTATATAACGCCGAACGGTTTTTGGAAGAACCCTGAGATTACCGAATCTCAATAACGGCAGATCCGATTAAGTTTTGAATGGTCTTAATGGATAGCTTGGGTTTGATTTACATCAGAAAAGTGTCTTCGTTTTGTTCCTACGTGCCTTATGAGCTGAGATATTCCGATGCAAAGTTGCAATTTGCCGAATTTTATGTTAAGAGATTTTTCTCCATCGTCAAGTGTGGGCCAGAGGGGAACATGAAAGGGAGAGGAAATGTCTCTGGCACGTCATTGGATGAAGGTTCCGGCCTATCGCGTAACAAATTGTTGTTACGTGACAGCCAGACAGCACATCTGTCAAGGAAAACGTAACCTAGGTAGTGTCAAACCATCATAACCTGCCAAATGTCAAATGAGGTAAGTAGTCAACATTTTTCCAATGGCACGAGTTTTTACTCCATATAGGACATTGAATTATTGTCTCAATTAACAAGGTAAGTCGCTAAATTTTTTTAATACATTTTTTTGTTGAGCTTCTAGAAACGAAGGGGGCGCACAGCTTGGACATTGCCCGGATAAGGTTCGATAGAGAAATATCTTCTTACGCACAAGTTTCTATTATACCAGGCATGTACAAAATAATAATATATTGTAACAAATTGCATTTAAATTGCCAGATATTTTTATACCAGTAAGCTATTTTTAATTTAGAGTTTCTACAGGATGATTCTGGAGCTCCGCCCGATAATGGATGCGTCCTGGTACCCCGTGGCGACGTCAAGCCCCCGCAGTGCCCCACCGAATTTTAGGGCTTTCGACCCTCGAAGGGGTTGGAGTGCCTATTAAGAAGTGAGAAATCTTCAACTTCCGCATTTCTCATCAGATCTTTGCGAAAACGACGCCAATTGATTCCTTATGTTTCGCCGATGAAACTGACACCAAGAACGACGTAATTCGGAAAATAATGAAGGAAATTCCATGAAAAATTAATTTCCATAACCTCAAGCTAACTTCGTTAATAATAGTCCGATTTACAAGAAATTTGGTATGATTTTCATCGGAAAAACGTATGGAATCCATCGGCATCACTTCCAAGATACGAGAAAGAATAATGAATTCTTTTTTTCTGAAACAGGTATGGAATCCTCGGCCGACCCCGGCAAATCGAGGTCTACCCCCCCCCCCCCCCGCAGTTGAAGGTGAAAACGTGAAATATTCATTTCAGCGTATTAAAAAATTCTTTATTCTTTATCGTATCGAAATGGAAGTTACACCAATAGATGTGTTACACCAATATGTTTTTCTGATGAAAATCATACCAGTATCATGTAAATCGGACTACTTTTACATTAGGAATACAAATTGCTTGTGTAAAAGTAGTCCGATTTACATGATATTTGGTATGATTTTCATCACATTGGCATGAATCAGATAACGGATCATGTGAATAGTGTACAGGAAATTATATTATGTTTAAGAATGAATTAATATTGACGAAAGATATAGTTATTAATCGTTTACTATTATTCTCATTGCAAGGTGATAAAATAGTCAAAGCAATACGTAAATTTAATATATGTACTATTCCCACAACCAAAGTATTGATAGCTAGACAATCATATAAAGTTATGAATGCTATATTTCATAGTGGTTCATGTATTGAGGATGGCCATTACACCAGCATATGTAAAGAAGAAGGAATGACTAGTAGTTGGATTGAAGCTGATGACGTGCAAATTAAAAAAAGGCAATGGGCCAGAGGCGCTAAAGATCTTTATATTTTGTTCTTACAAAAAAATGATAATAAATAAATAAGCCAATTGCGCCAATTAGATAATTGGTCATCAATAAAACTACAAAATGTGTGAAATCCCCACAAAATTACCTTTTTTAAAAAAAGGTACAAAAAAGAGCGCCAAGTATATAACCCATTCAAAAAGAATCGCATTTAAAAAAATTGTCGTAAATTAATATAAACTTATTAATGTGCTATATTTTTTAACTTTACAAAAGTAATGATATACTATAATTGCGCCAATTATCACAATGACTATTTATACAAAGACAAAATGTATTAAATAATATTAAGCAGATATATTTTTATACAAATAAATATTTTAATACGAATAAATATTTTATTCAAAATACTTGGCGCTGCTCTCCGAAAAAAATGTTAATTGTCTTGGTTAATAATTATAAAACAAGACAAGACACCACTGAGACAAGAAAGAAAGAAAAAGATTTTAATGCAATTTATACATATTTATTCAGTTTAGCAACATCAATTCGGAGAGCAGCGCCAAGTATTTTGAATAAAATATTTAATCGTATTAAAATATTTATTTGTATAAAAATATATCTGCTTAATATTATTTAATACATTTTGTGTTTGTATAAATAGTCATTGTGATAATTGGCGCAATTATAGTATATCATTACTTTTGTAAAGTTAAAAAATATAGCACATTAATAAATTTATATTAATTTACGACAATGTTTTTAAATGCGATTCTTTTTTAATGGGTTATACAGGGTGTCCGCGCGTAGAGTGAACAGCTGGATATCTCCTAAACTATTGGAGATAAAAATATAAAAAAAAATATGTAAATTAATGGTTCGATGGGGCTGCTTAATTCGCCGCGACGGATTTTTTTTCGATTATTATTTTAAAAGATACGATGGTCAAGTTCGGTTTTTCAAATGGCACTAACTTTTTTGAAGTCCTGGGTTGATAGTGCGTTCCAATACGAATTCAATAAGCTTTAATGTATACACTTGATTTCCACTGGTTTTTGAGATATTGCGCTTGCAAATTTGCTGATTTTCACTTGAAAAAAACCTCTGGAATAGCAAGGACCGGGGACGGTCGTGCTGGCCCCACGGGTGGCATTGCCTGTTGTAACAGATACCTACCTGCCAAAGGTCTACGCAGACCCAGGCTGGACAATTCTTTTCCGTCAGAAATGCTACTTAGGTAGGTACATCTGCGGTATCGAGAAGCGCACCGTTACATTTATTTCGCACTTGCTTCTACGCTCGGATGGCCGGTTATTTTGGGAGGGGTGCAAGTTCGATTGGATAGGTTAGGAGGTGTGAAAGTTGCTAGACTAAATTTCAACCATAGGGAGCAGATTGTATTAGAACCAATCGGATTTGCATCCCTCACAAACGGCTGCTCTCTTGAAGAGGCTCTCTTCACAGCAATGCCCACCTTCAATCGCACGGAATACGTTAACGCATGCTATTGTTTTGATATTGAAGCTCGTGTTTATACTCGAGAGGACCACGCGTCGACAGCGGACTACCCCTTTTCTTCCTGTGTCTCTCCACGAGGAGTATTGCCGGTGGATTGTAGGAGCGTGGATGTCTGGATACCAGTTATTGAATTCAGGAGACGATAGAAACATTTTATTACAAAACACACATGTACTATAATTAAAATAAATCGTATTCCTCTCGGGCAGGAGTACTGATAATGATCGAACTTGCGCCCCACTTCGCGCAGACCGATTACGCGGAGGATAGTCGGGTGTCACACACTGCACAAATGATACAGGGTAATTCTGGAGCAACGCCCGTCAAGGAGATGCGGCCTGGTACCCCGTGACGAGGACAGTCCTTCGCAGTGCCTCGCCCGATTTTTATGGCTTTTTTCGGAAAAAGGTACGAATCCTGGGCCGAACGTAACGAATTGAAGGGTTTCGACCCTCGAAGGGTTTGGAATATCATTAAGAAGTGAAAAATGTACAGGATTTCAAATGTTTGCTTCTTTTCTTCATCGTATCGAGAAGGAAGTGACGCCAATGGATTCCTTATGCTTTTCCGATGAAACTGATACCAAGAACGACGTAATTCGGAAAATAATGAAGCAAATGAACAATTCATTTCCATAACCTCAAGCTAATTTCGTTAATAATAGGCCGATTTACGTGAAATTTGGTATGATTTTCATCGGAAAAACATAAGGAATCCAGTGGTGCCACTGTCATATCGATACGATAAAGAATAAAGAATTAGTTTATTTCCTAAACAGATACAGGGTAATTCTGTAGGTACGCCCGTCACCCCGTGGCGAGGACAACACCCCGCAGTGCCCATCGAATTTTATGGCTTTTTCCGGAAAAAGGTACGAATCCTGGGCCGAACGTAACGAATTGAGGTCGACCCACCGCAGTTGAGGGTGAAAATGTGAAATATTAATTTCAGCGTAGTAAGAAATGCTTCATTCTTTAATGCATCGATATGAATGTGGCACCAATGGATTCCTTATGTTTTTCCGATGAAAATCATACCAAATTTCACGTAAATCGGCCTATTATTAACGAAATTAGCTTGTGGTTATGGAAATGAATTGTTCATTTGCTTCATTATTTTCCGAATTACGTCGTTCTTGGTATCAGTTTCATCGGAAAAGCATAAGGAATCCATTGGCGTCACTTCCTTCTCGATACGATGAAGAAAAGAAGCAAACATTTGAAATCCTGTACATTTTTCACTTCTTAATGATATTCCAAACCCTTCGAGGGTCGAAACCCTTCAATTCGTTACGTTCGGCCCAGGATTCGTACCTTTTTCCGAAAAAAAGCCATAAAAATCGGGCGAGGCACTGCGAAGGACTGTCCTCGTCACGGGGTACCAGGCCGCATCTCCTTGACGGGCGTTGCTCCAGAATTACCCTGTATCATTTGTGCAGTGTGTGACACCCGACTATCCTCCGCGTAATCGGTCTGCGCGAAGTGGGGCGCAAGTTCGATCATTATCAGTACTCCTGCCCGAGAGGAATACGATTTATTTTAATTATAGTTAGTACATGTGTGTTTTGTAATAAAATGTTTCTATCGTCTCCTGAATTCAATAACTGGTATCCAGACATCCACGCTCCTACAATCCACCGGCAATACTCCTCGTGGAGAGACACAGGAAGAAAAGGGGTAGCCCGCTGTCGACGCGTGGTCCTCTCGAGTATAAACACGAGCTTCAATATCAAAACAATAGCATGCGTTAACGTATTCCGTGCGATTGAAGGTGGGCATTGCTGTGAAGAGGGCCTCTTCAAGAGAGCAGCCGTTTGTGAGGGATGCAAATCCGATTGGTTCTAATACAATCTGCTCCCTATGGTTGAAATTTAGTCTAGCAACTTTCACATCTCCTAACCTATCCAATCGAACTTGCATCCCTCCCAAAATAACCGGCCATCCGAGCGTAGAAGCAAGTGCGAAATAAAAGTAACGGTGCGCTTCTCGATACCGCAGATGTACCTACCTAAGTAGCATTTCTGACGAAAAAGAATTGTCCAGCCTGGGTCTGCGTAGACCTTTGGCAGGTAGGTATCTGTTACAACAGGCAATGCCACCCGTGGGGCCAGCACGACCGTCCCCGGTCCTTGCTATTCCAGAGGTTTTTTTCAAGTGAAAATCAGCAAATTTGCAAGCGCAATATCTCAAAAACCAGTGGAAATCAAGTGTATACATTAAAGCTTATTGAATTCGTATTGGAACGCACTATCAACCCAGGACTTCAAAAAAGTTAGTGCCGTTTGAAAAACCGAACTTGACCATCGTATCTTTTAAAATAATAATCGAAAAAAAAATCCGTCGCGGCGAATTAAGCAGCCCCATCGAACCATTAATTTACATATTTTTTTTATATTTTTATCTCCAATAGTTTAGGAGATATCCAGCTGTTCACTCTACGCGCGGACACCCTGTATACTTGGCGCTCTTTTTTGTACCTTTTATTTAAAAAAGGTAATATATATTACAACGAAAAATATAAAATAGTTGAAAGAAGGAACATTGTACTGTATGAACTCCTGATATCGGTATAGGGCAGGGCTGCACAAGGAGCTGTTTTCAGCGCCTAGCGGCGAGCAACTAGCCGTGCGTCGAGCTGTCACGTTGCTAAGGGTAGAATCAGTGAGGAGAACTGCAGTAGTGTAGGTGTGTGCTCGTAGACTCGTAGGGTAAGTATATGTATATGGCTGGGTTCCTTGTGGGGCCCCAGTGCAGAGCAGGTCCCGTAATATAATTCGGGGAGGTCATGAAATTTCCAAAACATTTGCTACTGCCGGCATTTCGTATGACTGGCGGTTCGATTTTACTGATAATAAAACATTTATTGCTAATAATAATCTTTTCACCGACACATAAAATATTTAGAAAGTGAATACTATACAAATAAATAACTCAGACACAAAGAAAATAAAATTTTAAGTAAACGATATATAAAATTTATAAAAGCTAGAACATGATATATGAATAAATATATACATATGTACAGTACGCATCTGGCGCTCATGACTGCACATAGTAATAATCTTATAGCTGCAAAATTATATACACAATAGTACGTATATACACTGAACAATGCACGCAGAAAAATAAATTTTTCGGGAATTTGGTTGAAATTAACTTCTTTTTCAATTGATTACGTTAAAATCGGGGAGCGGGGAGCCCTTATTTTCTTTGCGTCTGAGTTATTTATTTGTATAGTATTCACTGTCTAAATATTTTATGTGTCGGTGAAAAGATTATTATTAGCAATAAATGTTTTATTATCAGTAAAATCGAACCGCCAGTCATACGAAATGCCGGCAGTAGCAAATGTTTTGGAAATTTCATGACCTCCCCGACCTGCTCTGCACTGGGGCCCCACAAGGAACCCAGCCGTATATACTTACGCTTCGAGTCTACGAGCACGCACCTACACTAGTGCAGTTCTCCTCACTGATTCTACCCTTAGCAACGGGACAGCTCCACGCACGGCTGGTTGCTCGCCGCTAGGCGCTGAAAACAGCTCCTTGTGCAGCCCTGGTATAGGGTAACGCATGCAGATGTTGATCCCTGTACAATGATTGACCCTCTTCCGCAAAAAGTTGGAAATATAATATAATGCTTTCTTAATATAATAAAATATATCTATATTTCGGTGGCCCAGATATTTTTGTTCCAAATACAATTATATTTTATTATATAAAAAAGCATTATATTATATTTCCTACTTTTTGGGGAAGAGGGTCAATCATTGTATAGGCGTCAACATCTGTATGCGTTACCCTATGTACATACGTCACATACATACTGCTTCCTACTTCGAGCGGGTATTCTTCCAGTGAAAATCAGTAAATTTGCAACCGCAGTATCTCGAAAACCAGTTGCAGTCAGTGGTATACATTATAGGTTATTGAATTTGTCTTGAAACTCACTATCAAGTGATCTCTAAAAAAGATAGTTTCATTTAAAAAACCGAACTTGACTATCGTATCACTTAAAATAATATTTCGCGAAAAAATTGACATTAATAAATGTGCTCCCTCGAACCATGCAATTGCATATAAACAATTTTTTTATCTCCAATACGTTAGGAACTATCTAGCTGTTTACTGGTGATTTTTAAGAATTATTTTCTTAACAAATATAAAGCGCATCTTTCCAAAACTTTAAGGGTGTTTAACTGTATATTTAGAAAACAAGAAAACTTTTTTCTATTTAAGAATAATTCTTTTAAAATTGTTGTATTAGTATATCCTCGTATTGCCGCGCCGCCGAAGTTTTCAAATTGTGTACATCCTAGCGAATCCATTGTTTGCCAGAAATAAAAATGCCGAAGTTTTTCTGAATTGAAGGGTCGGATACAATAAGGGGACTAGCGCTGGAAAATGGGAAAAATTATTGTCCAAGCGCTAGGAAAGATTGGAAAATAAAATTTTATTAAACTGTACTTTAAAAAATATAGTGTTTTGAGCTCGTCTACTGTGGACGCAAACGTGTATCGAGCGGATGTTTAGGTTTATGTATTAATTTGTTATTGAGACGCGCATAAAGATTATGTCCTGCGCGTGAAATTTTGAAGGAAAGAAATGCCAAAGAGAATCATAGAAATAAAGGGAAAGGATATGGACACTTGAGGGACGCGCGGGAAACACCGGAACTGTCTTTTAGCATTTTGGCGGAAGTAGAGTTTCCCTGACAGAGCAGGGATTGGCCGGGAAGGAAAACCCTACTCCACGTCGGAGGGTTGCCAGACTCCCCCACTACGCGAAGGAAAAAGCTCGGTATCCCTGCGTGGGAGACATGCACAGGGCTCGGCGGGCTTAAGCTACGCTAGATGGAGGGGGAAACACCTACAGGAGCGGTGGTAATGTGTACATGGACTGCGCCTACGTCGGTCACGCACACATTACCACCGCTTCTGCAGGTATTTCCCCCTCCATCTAGCGTAGCTTACGCCCGCCGATCCCTGCGACGACCACTTGACATGCAGTCCCAAAAATCCTAGAATCAGTCTTGATCAGTCTCTCGAAGACAATCATTAAGAGAGCATCGCAGAGTTGGCAATCGATTTTAAAACTTATAATATTACACTTTACAAATAGTTTAGTATAAGTTACTTATATGTAGTGAATTATTATTTCATTTTGAGAACAATTACTTTTCTATTAACATATTTACGTAAGAATATTAAATAAGTGTAGTTTATATTGACTTCATTAAAATGAGTGATAGTGACTGCGAAGTGCAACTCATTCCCATCGCCGATGCATGTTACGCGTCAACATCAACTGCAAGTGAAGGTTGGGTTATGGAACAGCAGCGCGTACCTAATATTTTAAGGGGGAAATATTTCTCATTTGTAAAGGAAAAATCCAGCGGCCGATGCATTATCGGACAATGCCAAATTTGTTTATCGCCAAACGGTGAAATTAAAGGCCAAGTATCATCTTCATCGAATTTCCTCTCGCATTTGAAGCGAAAACATGCCACTGAATATGAAGAATATTGTTTGGAATCCGTACGAAAAAAGCAAAGAGTATCTGCGGCTAACGGAGGAGGGAGGCTTTCACAGAGTGAGTTTGAAATGGTTGTCACAAAGTACGTCATTACTGCATTGATCCCATTGCAGTCGGTGGAGAATCAATACTTTCGGAAAATGGTGACAAATTTGAGTGGTGGTAAAATTAATGGAATTAGTCGGCGTACACTGGGCAGAAACATTAATCAACTTTATGCAGACAATATGTGCGTCCTTAAAAACGAACTGAGATCTGCTGCATTTGTCTGCACGACTGCAGATATTTGGTCAGCCAGGCGACGAAGTTTTTTTGGCGTCACTGTACATTGGATTTCTCAAAATTGTGTGGTGTTTGAGAGTTTTAGCGCGAGTGTTTACGTCGCCGAGGCGAGGCGATCAGGTGACGGAGAGAGAGTGTGTGATGGAGAGAATGCGTGAGAGAGAGAGAATGCGTAGAGCGATGCGTTGCCACGGTTGCCGGTTCCAAAAACGGTGATCGCGATTCGCAAGGAGCGTGACGAAAAAACAGTTGCACGTACGGCGTGGTAGACGACACATCAGTTTCCTTTGTTGTTCACTTCTTACATTATATTCTTTTAATAAATATCTTTTATTTTATCTTACAATTTTGGGGGCCCCTCCGGGATAGTGCCAGTGAATAAAGTATAAATAAACAGTGACAATGAGTGACGCAAGTTCTATAGAAGACCTCTCCCAAACCGTTATTGAGGATGTCCAGCTGACGGAAGTAACCAAAATGAAGATACAGACGCTTAAAGACGCACTGAGACAACGAAAATTAAAAACGACGGGAAGGAAGGACGAACGGGTAGAACGCCTGAAAGCTGCTCTAGTGTTGGAATCGGCGAAAGAAGATGAAGACAACGATGATGATGAAGATGAAGAAGACGACGAAGCCGATACAGGCCTGAGCACAAAAGGACAAAGAAGTAAGCCACAAGTTCTTTCTATCCGAGACGTTGAAGAGTCAATCCAGACGTTTAGCGGCATTAACACCTTAAAAGTTGACGATTGGCTGGACGAATTTGAGCAGATGGCAACCCTTTGTGAATGGACAGACGTACAGAAAGTCGTCTATTGCAAACGACTATTGCGCGGATCGGCAAAAATATTTGTACGGTTCGAGAAGTGCTGTGCGTCATGGAAGCAACTAAGAGGTGGTTTACGAGGGGAATTTGCGACAGAAGAAGACATCCATAAAATTACAAAGGAACTAAGACGACGTAAGAAACAGTCGAGCGAAACGAATCATGAATATATCTATCGGATGTGCGAGATTGCGGGCCGAATGAATAAAAGTTCGATCATAAAGTATATCATCGAAGGAATAGACGATAAACCGGTGAACAAGGCTATTCTGTACGGCGCCACAACAATCCAGCAACTGAAGCAGAAGTTTATACAATACGAAAGTATGAAAGACGAAATGCAGGAGAAAGCGACACCGCAATACCATGTCCACAAAAAGAAGCAGCCGGCGCGTGCGTCGGAGACAAAAAGGGAAAGGTGTTCCAACTGCGGATCCCAGGCGCATCATACTGCAATCTGCCCATCGAAGTCGAAGGGTGCGAAATGTTTTAAGTGCAACGAGTTCGGACACATAGCGAGAAACTGTTCGGCGAAAGGCACGGCGAAGGACACAACGAAGGACACAACGAAGGAGGTCTGTGACATCACGGAGGCCGCTAGGAAGAAGTCTTACAAGGAAGTACAGATAATGGACAGTAAGATTATTGCTTTGATTAATGCGGGTAGTGATTTAAACCTGATTCGTGCGGACCAGTATATCAGGATAGGCGCGCCTAAGTTAGGTAAGACTGTATGTTTTAATGGCGTTAGTTCAGAGCAGAATTGTACTATGGGTGAGTTTCAAACGATTATTGCTGTAGATGGGTTCACGTACCCTATTTCGATTCACGTAGTTTCGGATACACTCATGAGACACAGCCTTCTGATCGGAACTGATTTCTTAAACGGTGTAGAATTACATGTTAAAGACGGGAATATCTCGATATTAAAGCCCGAGGAACGGGAAGAAATAGATCCCAATTTGCCCGGGATATTCAAAATATATGTCGTTCAGGAGATCGATGAGATCGACCTGTCTCACGTTGGGGATCCGGAATGTCGCCAATTAATTAAGAACGCAGTAGAAAACTATGAACCCCACAAAACGCGCGACGTGGGCATACAAATGAATTTGATCTTAACTGACGAACAGCCGGTATATCAGAGACCGAGGCGACAGTCACCGGGTGATAAGGTATTTGTGGATGAACAGATTGAAGAATGGCTCAACGAAGGTATCATCCGACCATCCAGTTCGGACCACGGTAGTCCCGTAGTATTAGTGAAAGGGAAAAAACGTAAAAGGTTGTGCATAGACTTTAGGGTACTGAATAAGACAATTTTAAAAGAACGCTACCCATTACCTCTGATAGAGGATCAGATCGACGCACTACAGGGTTCGAAAATCTTTAGTACGTTGGATCTGAGGAATGGATTTTTCCATGTTAACGTTAATGAAGCAAGTAGAAAGTTTACGGCATTCGTGGTTCCGAACGGTCACTACGAGTTTTGCAAGATGCCGTTTGGTTTATGCAACTCGCCTTCAGTTTTCCAGAAATATATTAATGCAATATTTAGAGAATTAATAGCTTCTAAAACCGTTCTTGTTTATATGGATGATCTGATCGTACCGGCAGACAATGTAAAGGACGCCATAGAAAATATCCGCGCGGTTTTGAATACGGCAAGTCAGTATGGTTTAGAATTCAATTGGAAGAAATGTAGATTTTTAGAAACCAGGATAGAATATCTTGGTTATATTATCGAACACGGGAAAATTCAACCATCGGATAGTAAGATCATTGCCGTACAAAGTTTCCTTGGCCTCACCGGCTACTTCAGGAAATTTATTCCATGTTATTCTATCATTGCGCGCCCATTGTTTAATCTATTAAAGAAAGATGCCGCTTTTAAATTTGATCACGAAGAGCAGACAGCCTTTGAACGGTTGAAGTTTGCTTTAAGCGATAAGCCTGTTTTGCGACTGTATAAGACGAATGCCGAAACAGAGCTCCACACGGACGCGTCTTGTGTGGGGTATGGTGCGATATTGATGCAGCGCGACAGTGTGGACGGCGCGATGCATCCAATATACTACATGAGTTGCGTGACATCGTCTGCCGAACAAAAATATTGTAGCTACGAATTGGAAGTACTAGCGATTATAAGAGCGCTGCGTAAGTTTAGGGTGTATTTACTCGGTATCCCCTTTAAAATTGTAACTGATTGTAAGGCGTTCACGATGACAATTAATAAAAAGGACCTGTGCGTGCGCGTTGCCAGATGGGCACTTCTTCTCGAGGAATTTTCGTACACTATAGAGCATCGGTCGGGTAAAAGCATGCTTCACGTTGATGCATTAAGTAGAAACCCGTTACCCGCGGTCATGCTGATCGAGGAGGGCGAAGACGGACTTTTGGCGAAATTAAAGAGGGCTCAGAGGGAGGACGCGTACGTGTTGGCAATTATAGAAAGGGTCAAAAAGAAGAAACTAGATAAGTTTGTATTAAAAAACGATTTGTTGTATAGAGTGTTTGATGACGACGTACTTGTGGTGGTTCCGAAAGCGTTACAAGTCCAGATAATTCGACAAGCACACGAACGCGGTCACTTTGTCGTACTTAACCTCTTAGGCACGACACTCCACTATAGTGGCTTTCGCGGATGTCATCTTTCTGAACGACACTCCACTATAGTGGCTTTCGCGGATATCATCTTTCTGAACGACACTCCACTATAGTGGCTTTCGCGGATGCATCTTTCTGAATGACACGCCACTATAGTGGCTCACTCTAGTAGCTCACTCGCTCACCGTTTGAATTAACTGATTGTTTTCATATGTTTTCTTTCACTGTACGCCAGTATAGTGCCTTTCGCGTATTTCATCTTTCAAAACGGTACGCCACTATATTGGTATTCGCGAGTGTAATCTTTCTAAACGGTGCTACAGTAGCGGACAAAAAAGTTACCACTTTTTCGAACCACCCTACTTCTATTACTTTTCAATATCAACTCAAAACTGCAGTATGTGCCTAATATACATATTCTGAAAGAGAATTAAAAGTTGTATAAAACCCAGTGACCGTTGAATTTATTTAACTAACAAACAAAAACCCTACATAACATCAACCAAGACAACACACTTTTAAAGCCGACCGAAATTTACCACTTTTGAACATTATTAAAAAAAATATAATATTTTGTGAGGGGCACCTTTTGCTTTTAGGACAACCTTAAAAGTTACTATACGTGGTAATTTATTTGTCGGCCCCAAAAATGTGTTACCCCGTTCAATGTCATATAACACTTTTGTTTGTCTGTTGAATAAATTCAACTTTAACTGGGTTTTTGTACAGCTTTAAATTCTCCATTAGAATATACATATTAAACATACCACAGTCCCAAATGTATGCCAAAAAATAACAAAAATAGAACAAATCGAAAAAGTGGTAACTTTTTTGTCCGCTAGTGTACATTGTTTACGCGCTGTCCGCGTCGAACATTGCCGTACAGAGATACAGTTCCGCGGATAGTCCAGCCGTAGCTAAGAGGTTAAAACTGAACAACTAGTGACGAGGGACTATTCGTTCGAGGGAATGAGGGCAAAAGTTGAGAAGGTCATCCGTAATTGTATCAACTGCATACTAGCTGAGCGTAAGCAAGGGAAGCAAGAAGGGTTTTTGCATCCGATTGGAAAAGGAGAACTACCATTGGATACTTATCATATCGACCATTTGGGCCCTATACCTAGCACCAAGAAAAATTACCGGCATATTTTCGCAGTGATGGATGCCTTCACAAAATTCACATGGTTATATGCAACTAGGTCCACAGACACTGAAGGAGTGTTGACTCACCTAAAGAAGCAGGCGATAATTTTCGGCAATCCCAGACGTATTATTTCGGACCGGGGAACCGCATTTACCTCAAATGCTTTTGCAGAATACTGCAAAGATGAAGGTATACAGCATGTAACGACAACGACAGGAGTACCTAGAGCGAACGGACAGATCGAACGAGTCAATAAGACACTCATTCCCCTGTTGACAAAAATGGCAGCACCGCGACCGGAGGAGTGGTACAAGTATTTGAATCTGGCTCAAAAATATTTGAACGCCACGCCGAACCGGAGCATTGGTACCACACCATTCCACCTATTGTTTGGCGCCCATATGAAGATGAAGGAGGACCCTTCGATAAAGAAAATGATTGAAGATGAATGGGTCAACATGTTCCGTGAGAATCGAGAGGACATTAGAAAACGTGCCAGGGAGGAAATCTCTAAAAAGCAGGATGAAACCGGAAACATTTCAATAAACGCCGCGTTGAGGCAAAGCAATACAGTGTCGGGGACTTCGTTGCCATACAACGCACTCAGTCAACGCCTGGTTCGAAATTCATGTTCAAGTTTTTGGGTCCGTATCGAGTAAAGAACGTGTTGCGGAACAATCGATACATAGTAGAGAAGATAGGAGAACATGAAGGACCATTCGAGACTTCCACGGCCGCGGACTATATGAAGCCTTGGGGTCACACTCTGGAAGAATTATCATCTGAAGACGACGCCGACATCTGAGGGCAGATGTCCTTTGTCAGAATGGCCGAATGTGGTGTTTGAGAGTTTTAGCGCGATTGTTTACGTCGCCGAGGCGAGGCGATCAGGTGATGGAGAGAGAGTGTGTGATGGAGAGAATGCGTGAGAGAGAGAGAATGCGTAGAGCGATGCGTTGCCACGGTTGCCGGTTCCAAAAACGGTGATCGCGATTCGCGAGGAGCGTGACGAAAAAACAGTTGCACGTACGGCGTGGTAGACGACACATCAGTTTCCTTTGTTGTTCACTTCTTATATTATATTCACTTCTTATATTATATTCTTTTAATAAATATCTTTTAGTTTATCTTACAATTGCGTAAGAAAATCAGCGGCTCTGGCGTGCCGCCGCTTTACCGGGTTACATTCTTTTGATAAGATTACTGATTTACTACACAGCATTCATGTAGAGTTTGGTTTGACTACTGAGAAAATTGTGGCAACGATCACTGATAATGCCAGCAACTTTACAAAAGCGTTTAAATTGTTTGGCGTTCAGGAATCCATCATTACAGAGGAAGGTGAAGGGAATTACGCGAGTTCTCCCGACGATAGTTCCTCTGATGAGGAAGACAGAGAAGAAAGTGTTATTCCAGGGTATGTTAATAATCAATAAGTCCAGTGGTTTGATATAATCAATATATATATATTATGATAGAACACATATAATACTTTGATAAAATAAAACTTCTTCTTCTCATATCGAGAGACAGCCGCAGATTGCAAGCCACGCAAAGACACAGTGTGCCAACTTAACTCAACTTAACTTACTACGTCTCCATCATGGAATTCATTATCCCTATAACAGAAAGTACGCCAGTGAACGAAGATTATGCGACGAATTTACAGCATTCACTGCCTCGCCACATTCGATGCTCTGCGCACACTCTTAACTTGTGTGTTACATCAGACATGGTGCGCACAATTAATAACGATGAAGTGCTATCCGTGATTCACAAAAATGTCATGGAGAAGTGTAATAAGCTGTGGAAGGCAGCAATATGGCCAAAATCCGCCGAAATAATCGAGAAAGTGATTGGTCATACACTAAAACGACCGGGCGAAACACGGTGGAACTCTTTATACGACTCTCTGCGACAAATTTTAAAAATAAAAGACAGGATGAATGACGTAGCAAAAGGTTTAGGAATAAAAAATGTCTTCAGAGAAAAAGATTTCGCGTATTTAGAAGAGCACATAAAATGTACGGCGCCAATTGCGGAAGCGATAGATCTTCTACAAGCCGGCAACATTTTTTATGGCATGCTTTTTCCATGTTTGGTAAGTTTACGAAGAAAATTGGGGAAACTAGCGGAAAGTCAGTGGGAATTTTGTCAACCCCTCAGTACGTGCCTTCGCGACAGTTTCAATTTGAGATTCGAAGACCATTTGAATCTCGTCACAGCGGAGTCACAGAATGCTGCCCTGGCTGCTATAACGCATCCGCAGTTTCGAAATAAGTGGTTCCCCTGCATTAACACATATCAGCGTCACAGACTGACGGTATTGAAACGCGCGGTAGTTGAAGAGATGAAAGCCAAAAACGAACAAATAAACACGCAACCGTCTACATCCGCTTGCCCCGGCGAATTCTATGATTTTGGTGATACGCTCGAGCCAGAAGTTGCAGAATATCCGTCTGATGCAGCACTTGAAGTAAGTATTTTTTTCCCTTTAGTAAATCCTATAGGTATAATGGGACATATGTATTTCTAATCTATTGACATTTTATTTACAGATATTAAACTTTTTCCAAGAGAAGAGTACAGACTTACACATTTTAGAAAAATATGCTAGTATCAAAAATCTATTCTTGAAATATAACACCCCACTGCCATCATCAGCTGCTGTAGAAAGACTATTTTCTTACGCGACTATGACAAACTCTCCAAAGTGCAATAAACTTTCTGATGCCATGTTCCAAAAGAGAGTGATTTTGAAGGCTAATTTGAACAATGGGAAAGGAAATTGACTATTCTTTTCGAGGAAAGGGATTCTTATTGGTCACCACGATATTTCAGTCTGTTGTGATAGGTAGTTGAAGGTATAAAAAGTTTTGAAACAATTTCATTAACACGGTCAAATTAACACTGCGTTTTTTAAGCAAAAAACCTTTATGTCGAAACTCTTAATGCTTCAAATTTTTTTTGTATGCATGATGACACTTAAATGTCAACTTTCAACGATGAGCATACATTCTACAATGTTCAAACATTATCTCAGAATTTTTTAGACTTAATTTAACAAATAGTTTTTAAATAACAACTGATTGAAAATTGACAGGATCAAATTGACCCAGTGTGACAACGACGTTCGAAAAAGTAGGTGTGACAACCGAGGGTTAATATTGTTACGAGCCAGGGCCGCAACAACGGCAGAGGTCGGCGAGAGGGGTGTTTCCCAAGGAATATGGTTTATCCATTTGTGAGTTAGGAGTGCGGACGAACCTGATGCAAAATCAGGGAGTCGCAGGAAATGTTAGTTATGCCTCGTGACTGTAAATGAAAATTTTAAACACTTCGAGCGGTAAAAATATATCGTTGTGGATATCAATATTAGACATAAGTCTAAATTATTTGCCGAAACCTACGACGCTCAGGGAGTTACGAGGCAGGAGCGCCGAGGCCTAAGCAGCTCCAAGGAGGGTCAGAGCTCGCAAACTTCGCCAAATTGAACAAAATGAGTTCCACGAGGAAGCGGAGGGTTTGTTGCATGGACCTGGAATAGCAGATTAGTATCAGAGTGCTGTAAGTTTCCAATAACAGTTATTTCTTACACCGAAAGCTTTAAACGCTATTTTCTCAAAACCACTTTTTTTCAACTTTGCAGGTCGAATACACGAAAAACTATTGGTTTAATTGATTTTTCCCGGTGTATACAACTAAACACTTACCTGCCAACTATAGTCGATGGACATAAAACATTTATAAATAAATTAAAGTAAACTACTCTGTTCCATAAATAGTACGAGAATTTTGGGGCAGAATCGTGATTTTTCCTTTGCAGTTCCACCAATTTACTAACTTTGTACTTTTTTCTCGTTTGTTAGCTACATCACGCCCGTCGCGGCATGGGCGACACCTGCATTGAGTCTCCATATGTAACATGAAGAATTTATTCCCATAAGGAAAACTTTGAAAGTATCTTTGTTGCATAACAAATTAGAGGTATTTTGTGTTTCTCAAATAGCGCTATATATTTTTCTTCACATATTTTTATACTACATAAAAAGGCGAATTGATTAACAATAATCAAATGTATCATTTGAAGTATTTGATCATAAAATAATTTTAAATGTATCCGCAGTACAGTCCACAACTTGATCAACAATGCATAACGTTTGTTACAATTAAAAAATTAATAAACGTTTAATTAGAAAAGTGACAAAAAATTGTAAATATTCAAGGAAAATGCTTTCGTTACAAAAATATGAAATATATTTATACTTTTAATAAACACTTTGTATCAATAAAGGGAACGAACTTCTGCACCGACCAAATAATCCTAATATTAACTGAAAAGAATGTACGAATCGTCTGTTGTCATCTCTCTCTATGTACAATGGTTAAAGAAAAATATGAAAGATGTATAATGGAACTCGTGGCACCCTGTATGTAATTACTGCTTGGCACAATCGATAAATTTCTTTTGCCGATTTTCCTTTTCCTTCTCCTTCTATTTCTACCTCTTCCACACACTCGCTATCCCCATACGCGTCAATTATGTAACCAATCTCATTCGATCCTATTATGTACGGCCGCGAAATTCGTGTTGCACGTCCAAAAGTATTCTATTAATTAGAATTATTAATTCAGTTTGTAAGTGGAATTAAATTAAGCGTTATTAAAATCATGCACAGTTCATTAATTTTAACTAGTTGACCAATTCATTTATTTTTTACGTGAATACGTCTTTAAAATCAGTACAGTACCCTAGTAGCATTTTTGGTTGGCATACAGTTGGGCCACGCACATAATATTAGTTGGCCAACAGTTAGATTTGGCACTTTTTTTCAGGTTGGGCCAACAATAGATGGCCAAGGTAGGCTTTCCTACTGTTGCCCAACCATTTATAGGGCCTACCGTACTATATGTAATAGTAATCCAACGGTAGGCAAACGGTTGGATTTTGAATTATACTTATTATTTATAGGTAACGGGAAAATGTTAGAATTTCAACTGGCAAAATTAAAAAGTTATGTGGACTCATTTTAAACTAGTTCTCTTCGTATATGCTCTAAGATCCAGTATAACCGTAGCCTTAAACAATGTACAAAATGACGGACGGGACCATTTCGCTCGCGAGGCGGCTTGCGTCCTGTGACTGTCGACGTCAACCGTTCCACTTAACCCTCTCTTCCCCCAGACAGTCTTCATAAAATGTGTAGCCAATGTGGGTTCAAAATTCTTTCAATTACTTTGGGATACGATTTTATTTTCATCCGAACCTATATATTTGTTTTTATTATCTTTAACTAAATGTATTTCCGTAGGGCATTATTAGTTGGCCCAGAATTGGTTATTCGTAGACAAATTACCGGAAGATGAGTGCAATATTACACAGTTGGCCCAATAGACGGGGTTTGTAGGCGAAACTATTAACCACCTCCCAATTGATTCCCAACCGTAGGCAAATTGTCGGGATGCAAATGCAGCATTCAACGGTTGGGCCCTGTATAGAAAGTTTGTAGGCAAAACTACTAACCACCTCCCAACTGATTCCCAACTGTTGGCTACCGTTGGCCAACAAAAATGCTACTAGGGTACCTACTGGGGGGCATGCACGAAAAGTCGAGCGCTACGAAAACAGTGACGAAAATGGGAAATAATGTTTCGTCTTATAACTTCAAAACTAAAAGCAACATCCAAACAATAAATATAGCGTCGAGTAGACAAAGGCTGCCCGTACCTGAGATTACCTTCGGACTGAATGCGTAACCGCAGTGCACGTGGGTAGGGCGTACGCAACAGTACAGAATTTAAACGTTAAAAGATAGGTTTATTCGAAAGCGAGCGAAGAACATAATATGGCACAACATTATAATACATACTTAGGTATCTTTATGCATGGTTTAACACTGGTGTTATATCCATATTTTTTCATTTATACAAAAAATTGTTACACTAGAAATTTTTTGCTAATTTTTACGATGGAGTGTGGACAAAAATGGACCGATAAGAATTTTTCCGGGTAAAATAAAAAAATCATGATACTAAGGGTTAATGCAGCCAAATGTACTTAGAAGTGACGCAATGTAATCAAGAGACACAGTAGTGTCTCGCGCCAAGTATATATAGGTATATGCGCAGCGCGAGTCACTCGTGGCTATACAGGGTGTCCCAAAAATGCTGCGGTTCCTTAAAGGGGGTGATTCGGGGGGTGATTGCAAACAACTTTTTCCTTTGCGAAAATGCCCTCCGAGGTTTCAAAAGCACCGACCAATCAGAGCGCGAGCCTTCCGCTGGAGGTCCCGCGCTAGCGTGGCCGCGCGCCGGGCCGCGCTGCGACTACGAACAAGCAAGGCGGCATGCATCGAAGGAAATTGCGTAGAATGGCAAATGAAAAAGACGTAACAAAAAAATCGAACCTTTTGCCATGGTTTGTTTGCCATTTAAAGTGAATAATGAATAAAGGATAAATGGATGAAAATCACGTGTAACGTAAAAAGACGAATACACATTTTTTTTAGAAGATTCGAAAATAATAATTATTTGAAGTGGGAGGATAAGGAATACGTAAAATTCCTTGTGTTAATAACATATCCACGAAAAGGTAATGTAACAGGAAATTAACGAAAAGTGATCGTAGTTCGTTATTGTGATAAAAATCCGTAACTCAATAACGGCCAGCACTGTTGCTGATAACGAATAAGTCTGTTTAAAAAGCCCAAATAAATATTTTCGTACGAGAATTTTGAGAATTATCGCCGGAAATAAGCCATAGCTTGCGTTAAATTTAAAAATGAATGATCACCATTAAAGTAACTAAAACTCACCCTTGTAGAAAATTCACCTGCAACTTGAAAACTTGTGTCACTGGGTCACTGAACCGATCCTGGTCATCGATGGACGAGCCCAGTGCACAGCTGATCCCAGGTATACGACACTACCCAAAGTTAAGGGTCGCAATGTCAGGTGCGTCCAGGTCAACGTACCGAATAGTCACTTCACTGCACGGCTACTAACACTGGTCACTTAATTTATTTTTCATGGAACGTGTTGTTGCTACGTTCTAAAAATTGGTGGAAATGAATTTTTACTTGGCGTTCGGAGCCGTGGGTAATTCCCGCGCAAATTCTCACGCTGCAGCACTTGCGTCCTCGTTGTTCGGGGGGTACACACAGAACATCGCGTAATACTCTTGAGCAGAGATCATTTGTCTGCGACGCGATTGCTGACTGCTGACTGACAAGATTTTTTCCAAGCGACTTCTTCTACCCCCAAATAGTTTCTCTCGTTCCATTATGAGTTGACTCCCACCAGGCCAAGAGGCTTCAGGTAAAAAGAAGCCAGCACATTTTCGGAACACACGTGTTTTGCAGAAGTGCAACGAAAACTTTCACAAAAGTCCGCGCTCCGTCCTTCTACTGCCAATGTACCCATTGCTTTGTGACGTCCCACTATTTTTCGCGCGGTATTATTCCACCATCTCTTCGATAATCAATTCACAACTCCATCAAAACCTTCAATCTCGAGTCATACCCTACTCCCTCACCCAACCTTTGTCCGTCCCGGGTTGAGGTCTTAGGGAAATGACTGCCCAACTCGTGACGCGAAACACATTTTCGTGCCGAGGTTCCTACCCGTTTCGTGACGCGAAATACATTTTCGTGCCGAGACTCCTACCCGTTTCGTGACGCGAAATACATTTTCGTGCCGAGACTCTTACCCTCCTCGTGACGCGAAATACATTTTCGTGCCGAGGCTCCTACCCGTTTTGTGCCGCGAAATACATTTTCGTGCCGAGACTCTTGCCCTCCTCGTGACGCGAAATACATTTTCGTGCCGAGACTCCTACCCGTTTCGTGACGCGAAATACATTTTCGTGCCGAGACTCCTATCCGTTTCGTGACGCGAAACACATTTTCGTGCCGAGGCTCCTACCCGTCTTGTGACGCGAAACACATTTTCGTGCCGAGACTCTTACCCCCCTTGTGACGCGAAATACATTTTCGTGCCGAGGCTCCTTACCCAGTTTAGTGCTGCGAAATTCAATTTCGTGCCGAAACTTCCTTTTAACCTACCCCAACAATGTCATTTCCCTAAGACCTCAACCCGGGACGTGACAAACGAGTCCGGGTAACCGGGTTACGTCCGTGATTTACGAGGACGACGTAATATCTTTTGCACCATAGACTCCTACTCAGAGGTGATAGACAACCAACGTATGTTTTGTTTTCAATGTCTTTGGGTAACGTAAATTTCGCGGAAAATAACTCATGTCGATTGTATCCAGTGCCCTTGTGGACACTGGCATTATACGGGAACGCGGCCAACTTCCATTCGTCCCAGTCGCTGTATCTACCGATTAACAATTTTAAACATTCGGTCAAAACGAGTTGCAATCTCTCTAAAGAGCCGTTAGTCTGTGGGTGAAAGGCTGTGGTTCGGAATTGTTGCATTTTACATTCCCGTGGTACTGCTTTCGTGAAATTTCGAGTAAAATTCGCTGCTTGGTCAGTGAGGGTGGCTCCAGGAGCCCCGAAATGACAATTAAATCTTTTGATGAATTCGTCGGCGATTTTAATTGATGTGAATAGGCTTAGGAGCACGCACACAAAATATTTTATCAATAGAAGCTGCATGGGTAATTTGCAAATCTGGTCTGTTCTCGTGGTAGGCAGTCGTTCACGTATGTTTTCTGGGGAAGAACTTGGCGGAATTTCTGCTGGCGACAATTTCCGGCGCATCTTTTGGTGCAGTTGAATTTCTTTGGGTTCTCCTCCTAGATGAGCGCTGGATTTGGGCCTTGCAGGGTCGACGGAGTTGCTTCCACTCGTTGCCACATGGATCGGTGAACTGGAGTATCGGGGCCTTTTGGATCCGCTTGGTTTACGTTCGGGCCAGTCCTCCGAGTCGTCGACAGATACTTCGCGTGGTCGTTTTGAGCATGCCTCCACTGCAGGGGAATTATGGGATAAGGCGTCTGTAGTGACTTAGAATTCCCGCTCGAAATTCGAGAATTGCAGGCTGGGTTCCTTCTGCAATATTGATGTGAAGTAGTCAAATTGTGTTTGTTGGGACGGTCCCCAGTCAAATGGTGTGCTCCTCTTCGATAGTGAGGTCAATGGGCGAACCTTTCTAGAGAATTTTGTGATAAACCGTTTATGATATCGGGTCGGAACAAGGAATCCTTTAATTTGTTTTGGCGTGCGAGGTGCAGCGTCAACGAACTTATCGCTTTTCCCAGGAATTGGATGCTCTTTGGAGATTGATTGAGGTAACTTTTCCGCCCTTGAAGGAGCTTCCGCAGAAATTTGTATTATTTTCAGTTCCGGCGTAGCCGCAAGAGACTCTTGGGAGTTTAGGGGAAGGGTTAATTTGGCGTAATGCGCAGGGGGTGAGAGTGAGTGCACCGTCGCGGGTGCCTCGAGGTAGCAGATCGACGGATCCGGGGCTGAGAGGGATTTGTTTTTTATTAGGTCGGGGATGGGAGTGATACCTATCGGCATCTTTGTCTCTTTAGGCAGTACCCTTATTGTTCCAAGGGTGGAAACAGGGTCCGGGGAGGTGCCTCTTAATAGCACTCGCTGCGTCGGATTGATGTCCTGAAATCGCTTTGCGTCTTGAATTTTTGGCAAATTTACCTCAGTATTGGTGTTGATTATTACATCGGCTGTTTTCTGAAAGTCTGGTGAGTGAATTCTCACAGACGGGGCCTGACCAACTGTGTTTATTCAAATGATACCGGTTTCTACGGTATCGCTGGTGTCATTGGTTGGATCGCAAGTGGGTGCGCTCCTGCTTGGCCCACTCCACGGTTCGTATCCGTCGGTGCCCGACGGGGTATTTCCTGACTCCGTTTCCCACAAGGTTCTAGGATCCCTGTGGTTGTTCAAGATGCGTTTTCTGCATTCCGAGATCACGTGTCCGGATATTTTGCAATAATTGCAGATTGGCAGCTCTGTAGGTATTGAAGGAGGAGGTCGGTTTTTGTCCCAGTAGGGAACTTGTGGTTTGGGTGCTTGGTACCCATATTCCGCAACGCGGTTTGGAGGGTGTCTCTCGGGAGTCTGGGAAGCTGAACCTTCGTTACTCCAACAGGATCGCGCGTCGTGACCTGTCTTGTTACAGAGTTGGCACGTTAGTGGCGGAGTTTTCTGTTCTGAGAATCGGATGCGGTCCCTGTTAATCTCCTTATCTACGAGGACAGCCTGATCGAATGCCTCGTCGAGAGTTTCGAAATGGTGCTGGTGTAATCTGATCCTTATGTAGGGCGGAAGGCCATCGACGAATGAGTCTAAGGCTAGGCGGTCTAGGTCCTGAGGATGCTGTTGTGCGAAATCTCGGTAATATTCTCTATCCTCTTCTAAAATGGCGAATCGGAGGTCTCTTACGCGTGAAATGTACTCCAACATGTGCTCGTTGGCTCCTTTAATAATATTGGCAAGTTCCCCACGATAGTGATCAGACGTTTTACCAGGAGAAAATGTACGTTTGAGTTGTTTGATTAAATCATTTACGGAGTCAAAGACCCTATCCTCAACGGCCAAGTATGCATGGTCTTGCAGCTTATTTAGCAACAACCTCGTTAGCTGGGGTTCGGCTTGCGAGGGAACCAGAGCCTTAGCCCTATTGCAGGCTCTCGCGAATTGCAAAACGGACATGTTGTGACCGTTAAACTTTGGGACGGTTTCTATTGCGTCTTTCAATTTGATCTGGGGCGATGGACACTGGTCCGGAATATAATTGTAATTTAATACTGGTTTCCTATCAAAACGGGAGGAACCGGGAGTTGCGAAATTGTTTGCCATTGGCGGAGGTGCAAGAAGTTTTTCCATCATGTCGCGGATGGCTTGAATTCGACCGGAGAGACCTTCTAACGCGGGGCCGTCCGACCCGGTGGCCACGTCCGAACGCGTATTGGGTTCCCGGTTTGCGACAAATTCCGCGTACAAGCTTTCAATTTCGGCTTGCCTTTGCTGTAATAATTGCACCTGCTCCATTTTTTCGGCGATCGCGGCGTCTACAGCGTTAGGGGAAGGACCCGCGTTTTGGTTCATTATGTGAGAGTCCTCGGTATCGCCGTACACGGACATGTTTAGGCCGTTTATTTAAAATTCGGGGCGTTCCATACCCATGTACTGGTTGTCAAATTCGCGGTGGCTCTCATTTGCTAGAAGATACCAATCTGAGCACACGGCACAACTGCTCACGGGACAAATTTGAAATAAAGCGGAATTACATCGTGAGCAATTGGGAGATACCTTCGGCGTCTGATAGTAATGGACTTGATATAAAGTTTCCACATTTGTTAGATCTAGCTCAGAGCAACTCGAACAAATGTCGTCTCCTTCAAATGTTGTAGCTATTCTCCCGGAGACACAGATCAACCACCGCATATGTGCCGTCAAAATTTGTAATCTGCGGCTGCGGTAATTTAGTGTACCACGATGTGGGTATTTAATGCACATTTTTATATATATTTATTAGGCTATTGTGGGCACCGTATGTTTGAGAATTTACTTCTTTAAACAGTTAACGGATCCCACCGCTGTCACCAAAAGTTATGTCACGTCCCGGGTTGAGGTCTTACAAGGGGACCACGCGGTAGTGGACATCGCTTTTGGAACGACACTATATGGAGGTCGTAGTACTCATGTAGTATGAAAATACCATTTCAGCTTTTAGGCTAGTGGGCCTTCGTTTTCGAGATATTTTGATTTAAAGTTTTGAACGTATCTAGTAATCCAGATACATAACACATATACGCAAGAAGGTTTCGTGGCTACAACGGTAGCGCGTCAGATTGGACTCGAGTGTGGGCGGCCATTGGAGACGGGTCGCAGTGAAAACGCTCCTGCCTGTTTTTGTGATTCATTTCATCAGTTTGTCGGTTAATGTGGGTCTGTTTGTGCAAGTTAATACCTACAGTGCCGCGACTAGTGGGGTGATTTGTTATAATTATTTTTTCCGGCCCTGAAACGCTGCGGGTGATACCCGCAAGTTAATTTGGGGCAGGATGGCTGGAAAGTGGCAGGGGGCGAAGCGTGGTTTCTCGTCTCTAGACGAGAATAAAGAGAATAATGCTAACAATGCTTCTTCAAATCGGAAATCCAAGAAATCGCAGAAAATGCATCCGATCTCGTTGGACAAGCTGCATAAAAACTTTTTAAAAGAATTTGGGGCCCCCCAAAAAAGCATGGTTATGCCTAACCTCAACACAGCACGGAAAAGCGTCTCACAGACGCCCTCTAGTGTTCCGCCTGAGGGCCCAGGGCCCTCTCGACTCGACCCGTCCTCGGCAGAGGGCTGGATTTTCCCCAAAAAAACTAGCAAGTCCCCAGAGAAGACCATTTCACAACAGTCCTCCGAGGTAGAGGAAAATAGATTCCAGCCGCTTGACCCGGAGAACGACATGGACCTCGAACTGGAAGAACAAAACACTTCCAGACCCGTATTAAAACTGAACAAGAAAGTAACCAAACCCCCTCCTATCAATACGATGGAGTCCTCTATTAAAGATTTAATTAAAATGGCGGTTACTTTGAACATTCCTAAGACAGAGTTTCTTATCAAGGAAACATATTTAGGGGCCCATTCCGTATTTGTTAACAGTATTGAGCATCACAAACTTATCTGTGAAAAACTCCTCGAGTTAAAAATCCAATATTATACGTATACACCGAAACACCTTAAGCCAAAAACGGTAGTACTCAAAGGCATTAGAGGCTCCTTTGAACCCGACGATATCAAGGTGGAGATCTCGGAACTACAGCTGTCTGATGTGGAAATAATCAGCTTATCCAAATTCATCTACAACAAAACTTATCCAGACAGACACCATTTTCTAGTTCAGCTCTCGAGTAAGAGTAAAACGGCGGATCTTTTTAAAATTAAATCGCTAGCCTACCAGCGAGTAAGGTGGGAACATCTAAAGAAGAATGATTTGTTCCAATGTAAAAACTGCCAGCGTTTGGGCCACGCAAGTAAAAATTGCCATCTACCGTTCAGATGCGTGAAATGTGCACAATCACACTCTCCAGGTGAATGTAATATCAGTAACGAAGACAACAGAGAAGCACTCAAATGTGCCAACTGCAACCAGCCAGGTCATCCGGCGTCCTATAAGGGATGTCCCTTTTTGAAATTTGCAGCAGCAAAAAAGCGTGAGCACAAAATGCTTAAATTCCGTACGAGTTTACAAAAGATAAGTAACGTCTCCTCGGCCATCAGGGAGTCAGTATCCTTCGCCCAGGTAGCAAGCAACGCCAGGCTCCCCCCTCTCTCTACGAGGCCCATGTCCACCGCACCACCTCAACCCACGAGGACCTCGCTCCATCCACCAACGGCGGGAAGAACCTCACAACAGCAGGGCCTCCATGATGTTCCTACCCCCCCCCCCCCCCCAATGGGCCAACCAGCTAAGGGAGGAGATCTCAGCGGCAATAACAGGCCAATTCCAGACATTGGCAGCCCAGATAGCAACTAATACTGCAAATATTGAATTCTTATTGAACGCCATATATTCCAAAGACAATGCCCAATAGTATTATAAATAAGCAAATCAGAGTCGCAGCTATCAATGTGAACTCGTTGGTAGCTAATTATCGAAGACTGGAGCTTCTCCAGTTTCTCAAAGAACATGACCATGATTGCATTTTCATTTCCGAAACAAAATTGAACCCCATTCATAAAGTGGTTGTTGAAAATTATAATCTAGTTAGAAATGATCGACCCAACGCCATACAAGGTGGGGGCACGGCCATTCTAATAAAAAAAGGGATACAGTTTGAGGAAGTACTCCTATCGTCGTCCACTTCCAATGAGATTCTAGAATATTCAATAATAAAAATTCCGATCAGTGATAACAATTATCTAGTTCTGATTAGCGCATATGCCAAAAATGATAACAGAAAATTATTCGTTGAGGAACTGGACAGTCTATTTATTAGCCTTAAGCTATATAGCTGTAATATTTATTATATTTTGGCTGGGGACCTTAATGCCAGAAGGAAGGTTTGGGGGGACAGAGCCAATAACCCTAGGGGGCGGTATCTTGGCCAATGGGAGTCGACTTACGACTGTAATTATAAGCTTAATTTAATTACGACTGCGATCCCGTCCTTTAAGCCGGCCCAGACTTATCTGGATATTTGTATTGCGGACGCGAGATTGATATTGCTGAACGGTATCGGTGGTAAGGCCCATACGCTCCCCTATGATAGCGATCACTTGGCAATATCTATGGAATTTGAGCTGCCTTGTGGAGGTATTGCAATGGCTAAGGCTGACTTGGGATCGCACCGATTCGACTTTCGGGCTGCTCGATGGGACGACTTTACATGCGGTGCCGAAAGAGATTATCGGGGAGGACTCCCCCGAGATCGTAATTTAACTATAGAAGAGATAGACCAAGGTCTCTCTGATATCAACAATGTGATCACGAGTGCAATATCTAAGCATGTTCCGGTCTTCAGACCTTACAGTAATATATTAAGATATCTAAACCAAAAAATTCGTAAACTTCAGGAGAATAAAAGGGTCATTGTTTCTCTTTTACACGACCTGCATATATCTGACCCCCAAGCTCGTAGAGTTCTCACAAGAAACCTCAAGGCTGCCCACAAAAAAGTGGTTATTGAACTGAGAAAGGAATTCAAACGTGCCTCCGAAAAGTACTGGAGCAACGTTATTAAAAACATTGATTTCCGAAAAACAGATTCATTCTTTCCGAAAATTAATGCTATCTTCCGTCCAAAGCAGCGGCTGGGGGTTAGTGCTTTGCAGATACATCGTGATAATGGGCCTCTGCTGGTTAGAAGTGGCTGTGATGGGGTCAACGCGGTTAGAACAGGTGACAACTTAGTGTTTACGTCCCCAAATGATAAACTAAACATATTAGGGGCCCATTACGAGGCCATTAATTCTCCTCGATATCTAAACTCGGATACAAGACTGAAAGAGTTAGTGGATGCTTCAGTTACTACCCTAAGAAGGGAGTTCACAGATATGAGGGCCCGTGGTGGTTGCATTGTACAATTTAATGCGGATTGCCCTGCGATTTGTCCGTTAGTTGAACTTGAGGGGCCGTTTCCTTTTTGCAGCCCCCCCTCAGTGGTGCTTGTGCTGAAGAAGCTCCCAAATAAGATTTCTGCCGGATTAGACAATATCCCACCGATCTGCCTTAAGCACCTCCCTGGTAACATAATCCTGGATCTGACCATTCTTTTTAATAATGCAATTAACTTATCTTATTTTCCTACGGCCTGGAAATCGGCAAAAGTACTGCCCTTACTTAAAAAGGGAAAACCCACCACAGACCCAGCTAGTTATCGGCCCATCAGCCTGACGCCGAGTATCAGCAAAGTTTTCGAAGCAATTGTTAATGACAAAATAGTTTCCTTTTGTACTGAGAATAATATAATCCCTTCACACCAATTCGGTTTTAGACAACGTCACTCAACCACACACGCCATTCACAAAATTTTATCAGACCTGAACCAGACCGTGAGCAGAAGTCATCTAGTTGCTGCTGCCTTCCTAGATATTGAAAAGGCCTTTGACTCAGTATGGCTCGATGGGTTGATATACAAGCTAATTAAGAGAAGGTTTCCATCGTGGCTAATATTTATGATATGGGATATGGTTACCGGTAAATCTTTCCGCACTTGGGATGGTTCAGGACTCTCCTCCATCGTGTTTTTGATCCGTGAAGGGCTGCAACAGGGGACGGTGAATTCTCCGGTATTTTTTAATATTTTTCTGAGTGATTTGCCGGGGCTCTTCAACTTTAACGAGTTGGGGGGTGCTGGTTTCCTAGCATATGCCGATGACGTTGCGATATATGTATCAGGGAACAGGGTTGAGAGAGTTCAAAATGACCTGGATTCCGCGGTTGATAAAGTTAACCGATATTATATGAACTGGAATTTGCGTCTTAATCCGCAGAAATGCGAGTCGATATTATTTAAGAAGCCAGTAAACAGTCTCACGTCAAAAACTAAGGCAGGCAGCACCCGCTTTCAAATTTCGGCCACAATTCCAGGCACACATAACAAAGAACTAATTCCACATCGAAAGGTGGTAAAATACTTAGGGGTTCATCTTGATTATCTATTAAGAGGTAACAAACATTTTGACATACAGCTTGAAAAAGCTAATCGAGCCTTCATAGCTAACAGCAGAATGTTTTATAACAAGTATCTCTCAAAAAAAGCCAAAACAATTCTTTACATGTTGCTAGTCCGGCCAATAATCACGTATGCGGCGCCTGTTATATGGAACATCAACCACACTTCTATGGAGCGGGCCAGGGCCCTTGAGCGTAAATGCTTAAGAGCCTGCCTCCGCCTATACCGCACCCCGGAGTCTGACTGGCAACATTACGTCAAAAATGCAACTCTCTACAACACAGCAGACATTACTAGAATTGACTCCTTTATAATTGCTCTTACCAGAGATTATTTCACTAAACTACCGAACATTGAGAATGCGGTCATACAATCATTAGCTTTGCAAGAAGTACCGAAGACGATCAAACAACTTGCCACGGGCTATCTAACGCCGCAGGCCTTCCTATACTGTGACAAATTGGGATTATTACAAAATGCGGATAATATCCCATTAATTTACCATTGGCGACGTAATAAAGCTGATAAGCGTATAGCTTTCTCACCTGAAGATTTTAATAACAACAAAGATAGATTCATGTATTCATTGGCTATCCCCAAAAAAGATACCTATGACTTCCATAGGTTAAATTTCCAAAAATACTGGTGGCTATCGGACACTAGTACACACCTTAAAGAACTGGCTGACCGCCGTGCAATTATGCGAGATAGGAGACTCTGATTTCTCTAGTCTGATTAGTCGTTAATTTCATATCTATAAGGTGTGGGTATCTGGTTGTATAATAACCACTCCCCCATTGTATATACTTGTTTTTTAAGATAGTTCATAAGTTTAGTATAGGTTTCGTTCTTTTTAGTTATTAGTTATAGTTAGTTTAAGCGTAAGAACGGGTCTGGGGTTTTTTACCTTCCTTCTGGGTAAGCGGTATTTTCCCCGGTTTTTTAAACGCATACACTCGTAGTGTAGGTGAGAGAAGGGTAATTCCTAACTCAGGTTAAATAATTTAAAAAAAAAAATGTTTTTCACCAAAGAGGCTACGTCCACATATATTAACTAAGAGATTCCTACAGTTGGAACAATTAGTTTATCTAATTAAGAAGACCTTGTTGCAATATTTTTTTTCCTAATGTTTTTTTTTTGTAGGCCTATCACATAAGTAACTGTACAAAATCCTAAAAATAAACATCTTTCTAAAAAAAAAAAAAAAGTAGCGCGTCAGATTGTCATACGGGAGGTGCGGGGTTCAAGTCCCTGCAACCCGTAACTTTTTTTTTTTTTTTTTTGACAATTTTTTCCCTGGAAATATATTTTATGAATATTACGTATTATATAGTGCCGTTACATATTACTCTACGCAAATTTTAAGGTTGAAAATGCATTTATAACATAACATATTATTCTAATCACCTCTTTCACCGGTGCTTTCATATTCTTGTACTGCGAAAATATTTCATTCCGGTCAGAAGTAACGGTTATCCCACTTTACCTGCTCGACAATCGCAGGCGTCGAAAGTTACGGAATGAAATATTTTCGCAGTACAAGAATATGAAAGCACCGGTGAAAGAGGTGATTAGAATAATATGTTATGTTATAAATGCATTTTCAACCTTAAAATTTGCGTAGAGTAATATGTAACGGCACTATATAATACGTAATATTCATAAAATATATTTCCAGGGAAAAAATTGTCAAAAAAAAAAAAAAAAAAAAGTTACGGGTTGCAGGGACTTGAACCCCGCACCTCCCGCATGACAATCTGACGCGCTACCGTTGTAGCCACGAAACCTTCTTGCGTATATGTGTTATGTATCTGGATTACTAGATACGTTCAAAACTTTAAATCAAAATATCTCGAAAACGAAGGCCCACTAGCCTAAAAGCTGAAATGGTATTTTCATACTACATGAGTACTACGACCTCCATATAGTGTCGTTCCAAAAGCGATGTCCACTACCGCGTGGTCCCCTTGTTAGGGAAATGACATTGTTGGGGTAGGTTAAAAGGAAGTTTCGGCACGAAATTGAATTTCGCAGCACTAAACTGGGTAAGGAGCCTCGGCACGAAAATGTATTTCGCGTCACGAAACGGGTAGGAGTCTCGGCACGAAAATGTATTTCGCGTCACGAGGAGGGTAAGAGTCTCGGCACGAAAATGTATTTCGCGTCACGAAACGGGTAGGAGTCTCGGCACGAAAATGTATTTCGCGTCACGAGGAGGGTAGGAGCCTCGGCACGAAAATGTGTTTCGCGTCACAAGACGGGTAGGAACCTCGGCACGAAAATGTATTTCGCGTCACGAGTTGGGCAGGCGTCTCGGCACGAAAATGTATTTCGCGGCACAAAACGACCAGGGAAGGTTTTAAATGGTTATTGTGTATTTGAGAGACACCCGTTAGGACGCTAATAGCTTTGTTTTGATTTACCGTTGCATTGTTTCAAAGAACCGCTCGCGATATTCCGCGGACTACGTTTAGATGTGCCGATTCGGGAAAAGTCATGTAAACATAACAAGAGCTCTCGTGGTCGCGAGACGAGATCAGCTGTTGCACCGGCGTGTTATGTATTGTAATCTTTATTATCGTAGAATTTACGCAATTGTAACGTCCCACGGGGACTTAAACCGTTAGATACCGACAGTCGGTAATATAGGAACCGAACTTCGTTACCGTATAACCATATTCTGTTACCGCGTAAATATGTTATAAGACTTTTATATATAATTAATGATTTAGATAAATATTAAAGGAACAATTATTATAAGAATATTAGAAATAATTAATTATAAGTATTAGCAAAAGCGCAAGACAAAATATTAAGTAATAAGCAATCAAAACACGAAATTACAAACTGCGATTCACTGCGCATGCGCCAGCCCGCCAATTTCTCAGTATAAATAGAGGCGCACGCAGCACAGCGGGACATTCAAGCTACGAATACGCTCAAGTGACGAACGAATGCTCAAACCTAGAGGCAGCTTAAGTTTCAACCAGTGGGATTCAGCTTCGCTCCGGAAACGGCAGCGGCGGATCTCCAGTGTATAAAAGTTACTGGTGCTCCTCTTTGGTTTGCTCATTTGAGAGTCGTAGAACCTCGTTCTTGCAAAGCCATCGAGCTTCGCTCCGGAAACGGTAGCGGCCGAAGTGCTTGGTAAAAACAAGGTCTGTAGAGCATAGAACGAAATTCTGTCAAAAGAATCGAGCTTCGCTCCGGAAACGGCAGCGGCCGATCCTACTACAGAAATTGCCAAGAGTACTCGAGCTTCACTCCGGAAACGGCAGCGGCCGAGCTCTGCAATACACATATATATATATATTTAAAATACGTAGCGTTAGAATCAGAAAACATAAAACCCAAAAAGAGTATATTGTGACGTCCCACTATTTTTCGCGCGGTATTTTAACACCACTTCTTCACAAATCAATCCACAACTCCATCAAAAACCCTCATACCCAAGCCTTACCCCCTCTTTCAAACCCTACCGATCGTTTGGACGATATACCTTAGTGGTCCCTATCTCTAAACGGTCAATCCAGATTCCTGACCGTTTGGACGATGTACCTTAGCGGTCCCCATCTCGAAGCGGTCAATCCATAATCGCTGATCGCCTTGACGATGTACCTTAGCGGTCCCCACCTCAGGATGGTCAGCGACGACCTCCAAATCCCCTCTTCGACTTACGTGGCATGACCACTTCCCTCCAAATCTACTTCAAACAAATCCCTCGTCTTTAAAACCCTCTCTTAAATCGAGACTAAGTCTCATGCCCTCTCTATGACCAAAGAAGTCAGTACCCCGTTTACCCCTATCCGATACGACCTCCTAAACTCCACCAAATGGATTGAGTATTCAGCTTCAAAGCCCCATGCAAAAACCCCAGAAATGTTACTGCGACACAACTTTACGAACGTGATCAACACGTGATCGTTACCGCGACGCAGATTTGGCCTACGTGCCATAGGAACACACCGCACATACCCTTCACCCATTACCAGTACAAGACAAGGCCACATAAAACCCCTAAACACCGACTCTATTAATAAGTAATTGCGACGCATCCTCAAAGATCAGTCAAGGTGCATACCGCGCACACTCTTCACCCCTAACAATCCCGACCATAGTATAAATACAAGGCCCAAAACGGCCAGTTCGCTTCTAGCTTCTGGCTCTTCTACGGAAACCACTCCCGCGAAGTGTCTCTTTACGCAATTTTGCTATCTATACTGTGTTAACTTACTGTGTTCAGTGCTCTACAGCAAATACCGTAAGCCATTACTATTTCTTATTATTAGTCTTATATCATTTCCATACCATTTATTATTTCTTTGTTAATAACGCTTATTGCGGACTTGTATCGATATCGTGTACTTCAAACAGTATCGAAATTCTTATTAATTACTAAACGCTTATTGCATTTTTGTGTATTGTTCTTATTCACGCTTACTGCGTTCATATTTCATCGTTCATTATTGCTTACTGCATACATATATATATATACTTTGTACAACGAACCTTTATTGTATTCTATATTATTTCTCTAACGCTTATCGCATTTTTGTGTATTATTAACGTTCATTGCTAAACGTACTTCTTTCTCCGGTTTATACAGGGTGTCCCAAAAATGTCGGACTTCCTTGAAAGGGGTTACTCAGGGGGTGATTTGAAACAACTTTTTCCTTAGCGAAAATATTGTCCGAAGCTTCGTTAAGGAGATATTAACAAAAAACCCCGACCAATCAGAGCGCGCGCCTTCCGCCTGAGTTCCCGCGGTAGCGTTGGCTACGAGGTAGGCGACCGCGCTTGTGCTACGAACGTACGAACAAGCAAGTCGGCATGCATCGAAGGAAACCGCGTTACACAGTTTTTTTTTAAAGCAGAATCTTAAATAAGAATAATTTGAAGTGAGAGGACAAGAAGTACGAAAATTGCGTTTTTAAATAAGGCATAAACGAAAAGGTAACGTAACAGAAAATGTACGACAAGTGATCGTAATTCGTTATTGAGGTAAAAATCCGTAGTTTAACAACGGCCAACACAACTAAATTTAAAAAATAATATTAGGTGTATGAATAAATTCTTTCCGACTGGAATTTCTATCGCGGTGGTATTCAGAAGCTGCCAGAAAAATGGCAAAAGGTAATTAACAATAATGGAAATTATTTCGATGATCGAGTTGTTTTCATATTTTTTAAATCGAACCGTTATTGTACCCTAAAATCGGAAAGAATTTATTTTCACACCTAATAATCACCAATAAATTAAATAAAACTCACCCTTTCGGACATTCCTTTCCTTGCTTTCCTTCCCTTTTCGGAAACCTGTGTCACTGGGTCACTGTACCGATCCTGGTTATCGGTGGACGAAAATGTTTATGGTTAAGTAGCGCCCAGTGCTCAGCTGATCACACTGCGTCCGGGTTAATGTACCGAATATTCACTTCACTGCACGGCTACTAACACTGATCACTGAATTTATTTTTCACGGAACGTGTTGTTCCTACGTTATAAAAATTGGTGGCCGCGAAAGGGGCCGATTACTGTTAATTACTGGGACGAGATTACTACTATTACCCGGCGAAAAGAAATTGCGTGGCAGACTGTCTCGAGCTGTGCAGTCCGCTGCTGTGACGATTGGTCGAGTCACCTATTTGGGCACACTTTTAAAGACGGGACACACGTATTTTGGTTATTGGCTGAAGTTGCCACATACATTGTCGCACCGCGCGACGAAGAGATCGAACGAAACACGAGATCGAGTGGGATAGAGCGATTTGACCAAGCGTAGCCTACGCTTTTGTTTTGACGATCGTCGGTCGGATCCGCATCTGATCGCTGCACAGCAGCGGACTGCACAGCCCGAGACAGTCTGCCACGAGTTTTCTTTTCGCCGGGTAATAGTAGTAATCTCGTCCCAGTAATTAACAGTAATCGGCCCCTTTCGCGGCCACCAATTTTTATAACGTAGGAACAACACGTTCCGTGAAAAATAAATTCAGTGATCAGTGTTAGTAGCCGTGCAGTGAAGTGAATATTCGGTACATTGACCCTGCGATCAGCTGAGCACTGGACGCCGATGACCAGGATCGGTACAGTGCCCTACTGACACAGGTTTCCGAAAAGGGAAGGAAAGCAAGGAAAGGAATGTCCGAAAGGGTGAGTTTTATTTAATTTATTGGTGATTATTAGGTGTGAAAATAAATTCTTTCCGATTTTAGGGTACAATAACAGTTCGATTTAAAAAATATGAAAACAACTCGATCATCGAAATAATTTCCATTATTGTTAATTACCTTTTGCCATTTTTCTGGCAGCTTCTGAATACCACCGCGATAGAAATTCCAGTCGGAAAGAATTTATTCATACACCTAATATTATTTTTTAAATTTAGTTGTGTTGGCCGTTGTTAAACTACGGATTTTTACCTCAATAACGAATTACGATCACTTGTCGTACATTTTCTGTTCCGTTACCTTTTCGTTTATGCCTTCTTTAAAAACGAAATTTACGTACTTCTTGTCCTCTCACTTCAAATTATTCTTATTTAAGATTCTGCTTTAAAAAAAAACTGTGTAACGCGGTTTCCTTCGATGCATGCCGACTTGCTTGTTCGTACGTTCGTAGCACAAGCGCGGTCGCCTACCTCGTAGCCAACGCTACCGCGGGAACTCAGGCGGAAGGCGCGCGCTCTGATTGGTCGGGGTTTTTTGTTAATATCTCCTTAACGAAGCTTCGGACAATATTTTCGCTAAGGAAAAAGTTGTTTCAAATCACCCCCTGAGTAACCCCTTTCAAGGAAGTCCGACATTTTTGGGACACCCTGTATACCTGTTATTCATGTCCATACATATATTTCATACCTTATACTGTTTTATATAAATGTACTGTGTCAATGCTCAAAGTCCCACGCATTATTATAATTTAACGCTTCAGCAAAGCCAATAAACCGCTTTGTTTCAATCACGCCTCAAATTATTTGTATTTACCCATTGGTTACGAGAGATCTAAAAATCCAAACGAACAAGGTAACGAAACAGCTGATTCTAGTTCGCGAACGCGAGAGCGCTTGCCGTGTTTACTAACATACTTTTGCATGGCCTGTGTATAGCCGCACGTTTAGACGAGTTTCTCGGAATTATTACGTATAACTTCTTTCGCCTATGCAACGGTAAATCCAATTAGTGAAACCAAAACAAAGTGCTCTAACGGGTGTCACCTCAGGGACCATAACTATCTAAACCTTCCCTGGTCGTTCAGTGCTACGAATCTGGCATTCGCGCCTGAATCCTACGCACCATAGTGCCACGAATCACGTATTCGCGCCTAAAATTCCTACTCTCCGCAGTGCCACGAATCTGGCATTCGCGCCTGCATCCTACTCTCCGCAGTGCCACGAATCTGGCATTCGCGCCTGCATCCTTTCGAACATTCAGTGCCACGAATCACGTATTCGCGCCTGAATCCTACTCTCCGCAGCGCCACGAATCTGGCATTCGCGCCTGCATCCTACTCTCCGCAGTGCCACGAATCTGGCATTCGCGCCTGCATCCTACTCTCCGCAGTGCCACGAATCTGGCATTCGCGCCTGCATCCTTTCGAACATTCAGTGCCACGAATCACGTATTCGCGCCTGAATCCTACTCTCCGCAGCGCCACGAATCTGGCATTCGCGCCTGCATCCTACTCTCCGCAGTGCCACGAATCTGGCATTCGCGCCTGCATCCTACTCTCCGCAGCGCCACGAATCTTGCATTCGCGCCTGCATTCCCTACGAATAAAACCCCATATGTCATCCTCCCCAAAGACCTTCACCCGGGACGTGACATAAATTTGGTGACAGCGGTGGGATTCGTTCTTTGTTAATAGAAATAAATTCTCTATTATACGGCACCCACAAAGGCCTATTAAACATGTGTATTGAACACCCCAAACGGTGTGAATCGTCCTACAGTAGCCGCAGACTACAGAGCATTTGGGCCTACTTGAATGCTCTGACTTGCATTTTTGGAGGCATAGCTACAACCGCTGACGGCAGCGAAATTTGTCTAAAGTGCTCTAAACTAGCGCCCGCAGACACCGTAGAAGTGTATTGGACGCACTATTATTATACATATAAAACAACTGTCTATTGTCCTCGGTGCAGAAAGTCGTTAATTCCGGAACGCCCCATAAGGAACTGCACCGAGTGTTTTGAAAGCTACCTCCTCTCTAATAAGAGTTACACAAGGTTCGATAATTATTAATACTGAGGATAGAAAGTCCCAACATATTAAAATGTGCATTAAAAACCCACTTCGTGGCACATTAAATTACCGTAGCCGCAGATTACAAATTTTAACGGCACATATGCGGTGGTTGATCTGTGTCTCCGGGAAAATAGCTACAACTTACGAAGGAGACGACATTTGTTCGAGCTGCTATGAAGTAGATCTAGCAAATGTAGAAACTTTATATCAAGTCCATTATTATCAGACGCCGACAGTTTCTCCCAATTGCTCGTGGTGCAATTCCGCTCTGTTTCAAATCTGCCCCGTGAGCAGTTGTGTCGCGTGTTCTGATTGGTATCTCCTAGCGAACGAGAGCCATCGCGAATTCAATAACCAAACGAGCATAGAACATCCCGAATTCTAAGTAACGGCTAATGTAGCAATATAACTTTGTATACTAGAGAGGTGGGACGCTTGAATACCGTTAACTAAAAAATTGATCCTCTGTACGCACGTTACCCTCTACATCCCTACACCTAGTATGTGTAGCAGATTTCAACTGCAACATCTACCAAACCTGTACCGCCAATTTGTGAACCAATTGGCATATACCAGGGAACTGACCTGTGTTTCGGGCGATGTAGCAACGACCACGGGAGGCTGTAATATTTGCCTTCACTGCTTCGACCTGGACCCGATTGAAGTGAACGAAATCAATCAGGAACATTATTATTCTTTACATAACATATTCCCAAAGTGCTCTCGTTGCAAAAACCCCCTATTCCAAACGCGTCCCCTAAGTAGTTGCTCCGAGTGCACCGAACGTTTTCTCCTCTTAAACAGGAACCATTACGGATTGATAATTATTGGTTCCAGGGATAGAATTCACTAAGCTTGAAAAACGGCTACCGGACGCCCAAAATTTAACCGATCATTTCTACGTACAAATAGAGTCAAAACGATTTTAACATGTCCGATTACGACGAAACTGACGAGCCTTACGCAATAAACCAAGGCGCGGGCTCTTCCATGAACCCTATAGACACCGCGACTACCGAATTATTAGGGAAAATCAAAACACTAAAGCAACAAGGAGCAGTAATCGAAAATTTACACACGAAATTTGTCGAACCCAAAATGAATTCGGGCGTAGTTACCAAATCTGACGGCGTCACGTTGGAAGGTCTCGCCGAACAGGTAAAACTTATATTACAGACAATGGAAAAATCTCCTACACCCCCACCATCCGCGAATAAATTTACCACGCCGGGTTCCTCCCGTTTTGATAGAAAACCCGTGCTAAGATATAACAAAGAGCCTGATACACTGACTCGTGACCATGCTCCGGACCAGGAACCATTACCCCAGATCAGATTAAAGGACGCGATAGAAACCGTCCCAAAATTTAACGGCCATAACATGTCCGTTTTACAATTCGCGAGAGCTTGCAATAGGGCTAAGGCTCTGGTTCCCTCACAAGCCGAATCCCAGCTAGCGAGGTTGTTGATAAACAAGCTACAAGATCACGCGTACTTGGCGGTTGAGGATCGGGTCTTCGAAACCGTAAACGACTTAATTAAACAGCTTAAACGCACTTTCTCCCCTGCCGAGACATCGGACCACTACCGAGGGGAACTCGCGAATATTATAAAAGGAACCAACGAACATATGTTGGCATACATTTCACGCGTTAAAGACCTCCGGTTCGCCATCTTGGAGGAGAATAGAGAATATCGCGACGACTTCGCACAAACCATGGATGTGGATCGCCTAACCTTGGACTCGTTCATTGATGGTCTTCCGCCTCACGTAAGAACAATGTTATTACAACACAATTTCGAAACACTTGAAGAAGCCTTCGAGGCAGCCGTACTCGTGGATAAGAAGATGGACAGGGATCACCGAAGGTTTTCAGAACAAAAAGCACCAAAACTCGTATGCCAGATTTGCAATAAGACAGGGCACGACGCACTATCCTGTAGGAGCTACCAAGGTTTGAACTATCGACCGACCGAACGATATCCTCAAAACCGAGTAACAGGATATGGTAATCAAGCCCCAAATCCTATAATCCCCTACTGGGACAAAACTCGACCTCCTCCTTCTAGACCCACGGAATTGCGCATCTGCGCGTATTGCAAAAATCCCGGACATTTAATTTCAGAATGTAGGAAACGTTTATTCAATCGTAACGAAAGGAACCCTGGAACCTTCCAAGAGCGAGACTCGGGAAACGCTCTGCCCCCACGGCCAACTATGGAGGCGTACCGTGGAACGGGCCAGGCAGGAGCGCGTCCAATAACGACACAAGCGGAATCGGGAATGCCAAAACTAGGATCGCCACCGCATGGTTAAATACAGTTGGCGAAACCCCGTCCGTAATTATCCGATCTCCAGATTTCGAAAGAACTCCGGAACTAATGATTGACACAGGTTCTGAAGTGAATTTATTGAAAATTCACGCCGTAAAACAATCTCAAAATATAGACGCAAACAAACAGGTACAACTTAGAGGCATCGCTAAAGACCTCGTTTCCACCCTCGGGACAATAAAAATAACCTTATTAGGCAACGACGTTACGTTCCACGTAGTTGAAAACGACTTCCCGATTAAACCACACGGGATATTAGGAACTGAATTCTTTATGGAACAAGATGCTTCAATACATTATTCGCAAAAAAAAGTTGGAGTTCAACGGAAATTCCATTCCGTTTGTAAACAGTGGTCAAGTCGTGCTACCCGCTAGGTCAAAAACTGTTTCTTTTATAAACGTATCAAACTCAGACATAAAGGAAGGATATTTACCAAGATTAGATTTAGGCGCTGGGATTCACGCTGGTAATGCTCTTGTCCGTAATCAAGACGGCAAAGCATACATACAAATAATAAATTCTAACGAAACGGACATAACGATCACTATACCTACTGTTGAATTGGAAGAATTCGAAATTGTGACTCCAGAACCCAGACAAAGACGACCAACAGAGGCTAAGACGACTAAATGCGTCACTCCTATCCCAACCTTAACAAAAATCAAGCCCCTTCACCCCCAGGACCCATTGATCCATCATTCAGAGATACACTCGCTCTCATCCCCAAGGCATTATGCCGAAACCACCCTTCCCCTAGAATTCCAGGAGTCTCTTGCTATGGCGTCGGGTGAGGAAGTATCAACATTTTCTGAAAAATCCTCAACAAGGATGGAACAAGTGCTCGAGCTAATTTCAACGGAACATATGAATCCGGAGGAAAAACTCCATGTCCAAGGAATTTTAAATAAATACCATGACCTTTTCCATTTACCAAATGAGAAGTTGGGTCATACGAATGCTATCCAGCATGGAATCCAGACCACGGACCCAGTGCCTATCAATACTAAACAATATCGCTTCCCTCCAGTACACAAGAAGGAAATCGATAAGCAAGTACAAAAATTATTAGACCAAGAAATTATAAAACCTTCATTATCACCTTACAATTCACCAATCTGGATTGTGTCTAAGAAACCAGGACCCGATGGAGAAATCCTATGGCGAATGGTACTCGATTTTAGGGACCTAAACAAAAAGACCGTTCCCGACGCTTACCCAATTCCTAATATCAACGAAATATTGGACCAATTGGGGGGAGCCAAATACTTTTCCGTGTTCGATCTTGCTTCGGGATTTCACCAAATACCTATGAAGCCTGAAGACGCGCACAAAACAGCTTTTTCCACACCACATGGACACTATGAATTTAAAAGGATGCCATTCGGGCTCTGTAATGCATCAGCTACTTTCCAACGTCTAATGGATCATACTCTTACTGGACTCCAGGGCACAGAAATGTTCGTATATTTGGACGACATCGTCCTTTACGCAAGTTCCCTTACTGAGCACTTAATCAAATTTAAAAAACTTGCTAACCGGTTGCGAGAAGCTAACCTAAAATTACAACCTACGAAATGTAAATTCCTACATAAGGAAGTCGCTTACCTGGGACATATAATTACCGAGGAAGGAGTAAAACCGGATCCAAATAAAATCAAAGCTATTCAGAAATACCCTGCACCTCGTACACCAAAAGGAATTAAAGAGTTCCTCGGTCTAACCGGCTATTACAGAAGGTTTATCCCGGAATTTTCCAAGATGGCTCGCCCTTTAACCTCCCTATTGAAAAAGGACGTACCATTCAATTGGGGAACGTCCCAGGAAATCGCTTTTGACCACCTAAGAGTCGCATTGCTGAAAGAACCTATCCTACAGTATCCGAATTTTGAATTAGAATTTCACGTTACTACTGACGCCTCTGAATACGCAATAGGAGGAATATTGAGTCAAGCTGCTAATGACAAGGAACTACCGATCGCGTACGCCTCCCGTGTTCTGAATAAAGCAGAAACAAATTACTCAACAATAGAAAAGGAACTTTTAGCAATTGTGTATTGTGTAAGATATTTTCGACCTTACCTATATGGACGGAAATTCATTTTATTTACTGACCATCAACCACTGATTTGGCTACACAAGGTAAAAGACCCTACGTCGCGTCTCGTTAGATGGCGGCTAAAACTAGCAGAATATAAATACGAAATTCGCTATCAACCAGGCAAAAGTAACAAGCTTGCCGATGCGTTATCCCGCAATCCTCCCACAGTGGAGGCATATCCGGTACGACCACGAGAAGAAGCTGATGACGACTGGGAAGATCAGCCCCCGGCTAAACGAGGTCCCGGGAGGCCCCGACTCACCAAGCCATCGACTAAACCCACGTATAAAACTCGCCCAAGAACAAAACCTACCAGAGTACAGCCGCCCAGAAAGGTGCGCCAAAAGTTGACCAGTGCAGAAAACCCGCCGGAACCGATGAGTAGCGAAGAAGATGAAGTAAGTCAGGAAGAAGAAACGGAATTAGCGGACACCCCTATTATTTCACCTCCACAATCGCTAACGCCGCAGGAAGACGAAAAGGAATTAGCGGACGCCCCTATTATTTCACCTCCACAATCGCCAACGCCGCAGGAAGAAAACGACCTTGACTCCGAAGTGGATTCCAACGCATCGGATGAATCAGACTCAGAATCTTCGATAATTGGACTAAACGATTCTTTGGACGCGGCATACGAAGCAGATCCCGAACGAAATATCCGAATAACGCCACTAATCAGTCGCGACCCATTATCCCTACGAAAAGAAACGCTCGTTTTCTTTCTAAGCGTGGATGGAAAACCTTGCGACAACGGAGCAAAAAAATTGCTGGAAACGGGAATCCTGACAATACCTGGCGATCTCCCATTGGGTAGGGCCCACGTAACTCACAAAAAAGGGCAAATCTTTATAGGACTGGTTGTTAAAGAAACACAAAATACACCACTAACTATGACTACATGGGGCAAAGCCCTTTCCTACCTTAAATATACGGTACACGAGCTTCAAATACCATCCTTCAGTATAGCCAAAACATCGAACTTGGATCAATTAAACTGGCAAAATGTCATTACGGGTATCCTCGAAGCCGTCAACGAAGAGGACATCAGTGTCACTATATGTTTACAACTAGTTCAAATTCCCGAAGAATCCAAAAGACAAAATATTATTACCGAAAATCACGCATCCGCATTAGCCGGACACAAGGGAGTAACGAAAACATACAATCGAATTCGTCATCATTATTTTTGGAAAGGGATGAAGAAAGACGTGGAAGACTATATTAGAACATGCGAGAACTGTCAGCGAAAGAAACTCGTCCGTGTTAAAACCAGGCAACCTATGATTCTAACTGACACGCCTGGACAAGCCTTCGACAAGATTGCATTGGACATCGTAGGACCACTACCTACCACTAGAGAAGGGAACACCTATATACTAACAATGCAAGACTTACTAACAAAATACTTCGTGTGCGTACCCCTTAAACAAACTACATCAATAAAAGTCGCAGATGCGTTTATAAAGAAATTTATCTGTCAATTCGGAGCTCCCAGAGCCATCCTCACCGACCAAGGAGCAAACTTCACTAGTAAATTCATGAAAGCTATCGCGAAAAAGTTTAAAATCGAACAATTTAGAACCACAGCCTTTCACCCACAGACTAACGGTTCTCTAGAGCGATCGCACCTCGTCCTAACAGAATATTTGAAAATGTTTATAAGTAAACACAGTGACTGGGACGAATGGACAGACTTGGCCGCGTTCTGTTATAATACCAGCGTCCACGAAGGCACTGGTTACACACCGCACGAGTTAGTGTTCGGGAAAATAGCTCGGGTACCCAGCCGAACAAGGATGCCCGAAGATTTTGAAAACGAAACTTATAATCATTACCTCTCAAGGCTAAACGCGAGGGTACAAGAACTGCAAACCGCCGCCGCAGAAAAATTAAAAGAAGCCAAAATCCGTTATAAAAAATATTATGACCAACACATAAACGAACAGACCTTCCAACCGGGCGATTCCGTTTTCGTACTTATAGAACCACGTAAAGGAAAATTCGGGGACCAATACTCCGGTCCGCACACAATAATAGAGGTTATTCCCTCACAAAACCTAAAGATATCATGGAAGGGCAAAACCCGAATAATACACGCAAACAAAGCGCGCCTTGGTCGCGTACGCGAAAACCCCGGCTGATCATTACTAACAACTCATGTGTTAATACTCTAATTTCTTTATCTAGAAAAATAACCAACCATGCCAAATAGATGGGGAAAAGGCAAGGTACCCAGGCCTGGACAAAAGGGGGGAGGAAAGGCCAGGCACCTGTCTCACCTGCGGTGGATGCGCCGAGAGACGGCCAGGGAGGGCCGAAGCATTTCGCCCCTCCTCCCAAGGGTCGTTTCCTCGGTCGTCATCAGGGAGGCCGACCCAGAAACAATCATCATCGACGACTCCCCCCCGCCAACACCGACAAAGAAAACCATACAAGAGGCCATCACCCCACGGCCCCAAAACAGCCCTCCTACTAACAATAGGGTAATGGAGCCACTCGTCCATTCCATTCCCCATCCATACCCTTCTCCTTCCCAAAACTCCACCTTCCAAATTCCCTCCACCCTCCCTCCTTACCCAGGTGTCGTGGAAGTCCTGGACACGGGGTCAGCCATCCGTATTCCAGACTTTACGGAACTGACACCCGCTTTTCTAAGGTGGTTCAATGACCACTATCAAGATGGTTACGACCTCACGTTCATCCTGAACGATCCCTCCCTCCAATACCTCGAATATTCCTACCCCCCTTTCTAATTCCTAGTCCCTCCTTCCTTCACCATCCCTTGTATATAAGTCCCCTGTACATAAACCACCCCATCACTTAACTTTTATTAATTTTTTTTTTCTCCACGCCAAACAGGCTTTATCTTTTGTTTTCCCCTTTTCATCACGCCAAACAGGCCAACCTTTTGTTTTTCCTCCTTTTCTCGCCAAATAGGCCTTATATTTTATTTTTCTTTAAACCACCCAAACCTTATGTTAAGAAATTGAAATTTCTTCATACAGGGTGTCCCATCCTAGAGTGGACAGCGGGATATCTCCTAAACTATTGGAGATAAAAATATAAAAAAAATATGTAATTAAATGGTTCGATGGGGCTACTTAATTAGCCGCGACGGATTTTTTTTCCGATTATTATTTTAAAAGATACGATGGTCAAGTTCGGTTCTTCAAATGGCACTAACTTTTCTGAAGTCCTGAGTTGATAGTGCGTTCCAAGACGAATTCAATAAGCTTTAATGTATACACTTGATTTCCACTGGTTTTTGAGATATTGCGCTGGCAAATTTGCTGATTTTCACTTGAAAAAAACCTCTGGAATAGCAAGGACCGGGGTCGGTCTTGCAGGCGCCACGGGTGGCAGGGCCTGCTGAAATAGATACCTACCTGCCAAAGGTCTACGCAGGCCAAAGGCTGGACAATTCTTTTCCGTCAGAAATGCTACTTTGGTAGGTACATCTGCGGAATCGAGAAGCGCACCGTTACTTTTATTTCGCACTTGCTTCTACGCTCGGATGGCCGGTTATTTTGGGAGGGGTGCAAGTTCGATTGGTTAGGTTAGTAGGTGTGAAAGTTGCTAGACTAAATTTCAACCATAGGGAGCAGATTGTATTAGAACCAATCGGATTTGCATCCCTCACAAACGGCTGCTCTCTTGAAGAGGCCCTCTTCACAGCAATGCCCACCTTCAATCGCACGGAATACGTTAACGCATGCTATTGTTTTGATATTGAAGCTCGTGTTTATACTCGAGAGGACCACGCGTCGACAGCGGGCTAGCCCTTTTCTTCCTGTGTCTCCCCACGAGGAGTATTGCCGGTGGATTGTAGGAGCGTAGATGTCTGGATGCCAGTTATTGAATTCAGGAGACGATAGAAACACTTTATTACAAAACACACATGTACTATAATTAAAGTAAATCGTATTCCTCGCGGGCAGGAGTACTAATAATGATCGAACTTGCGCCCCACTTCGCGCAGACCGATTACGCGGAGGGTAGTCGGATGTCACACACTGCACAATTGATACAGGGTAACAATTCTGGAGCAACGCCCGTCAAGGAGATGCGGCCTGGTACCCCGTGACGAGGATAGCCCTTCGCAGTGCCTCGCCCGATTTTTATGGCTTTTTTCGGAAAAAGGTACGAATCCTGGGCCGAACGTAACGAATTGAAGGGTTTCGACCCTCGAAGGGTTTGGAATATCATTAAGAAGTGAAAAATGTACAGGATTTCAAATGTTTGCTTCTTTTCTTCATCGTATCGAGAAGGAAGTGACGCCAATGGATTCCTTATGCTTTTCCGATGAAACTGACACCAAGAACGACGTAATTCGGAAAATAATGAAGGAAATGAACAATTCATTTCCATAACCTCAAGCTAATTTCGTTAATAATAGCCCGAATTACGTGAAATTTGGTATGATTTTCATCGGAAAAACATAAGGAATTCATTGGTGCCACTTTCATATCGATGCATTAAAGAATGAAGCATTTCTTACTATGCTGAAATTAATATTTCACATTTTCACCCTCGACTGCGGGGGCTCGACCCCAAATTCGTTACGTTCGGCCCAGGATTCATACCTTTTTCCGGAAAAAGCCATAAAATTCGATGAGCACAGCGAGGTGTTGTTCTCGCCACGGGGTGACGGGCGTAGCTCCAGAATTATCTGTTTAAGATATAAACTAATTCTTTATTCTTTATCGTATGGATATGGGAGTGTCGCCGATGGATTCCTTGGAGTTTTCCGATGAAAATCATTACAAATATCGTGTAAATCAGACAACTTTTGCATATGGAATGCAAATAGGTTGTGTCAAAGTAATCCGATTAGCGTGATATTTGGTATGATTTTCATCAGAAAAACATAAGGAATCCATTGGCAACACTCCCATATCCATACGATAAAGAATAAAGAATTAGTTTATTTCCTAAACAGATACGGGTAATTCTGGAGGTACGCCCGTCACCCCGTGGCGAGGACAACACCTCGCAGTGCCCATCGAATTTTATGGCTTTTTCCGGAAAAAGGTACGAATCCTGGGCCGAACGTAACGAATTTGGGGTCGAGCCCCCGCAGTCGAGGGTGAAAATGTGAAATATTAATTTCAGCGTAGTAAGAAATGCTTCATTCTTTAATGCATCGATATGAAAGTGGCACCAATGGATTCCTTATGTTTTTCCGATGAAGATCGTACCAAATTTCACGTAAATCGTACTATTATTAACGAAATTTCCTTCATTATGTTCCGAATTACGTCGTTCTTTGTGTCAGTTTCATCGGAAAAACATAAGGAATCCATTGGCGTCACTTCCTTCTCGATACGATGAAGAAAAGAAGCAAACATTTGAAATCCTGTACATTTTTCACTTCTTAATGATATTCCAAACCCTTCGAGGGTCGAAACCCTTCAATTCGTTACGTTCGGCCCAGGATTCGTACCTTTTTCCGAAAAAAGCCATAAAAATCGGGCGAGGCACTGCGAAGGGCTATCCTCGTCACGGGGTACCAGGCCGCATCTCCTTGACGGGCGTTGCTCCAGAATTGTTACCCTGTATCAATTGTGCAGTGTGTGACACCCGACTACCCTCCGCGTAATCGGTCTGCGCGAAGTGGGGCGCAAGTTCGATCATTATCAGTACTCCTGCCCGCGAGGAATACGATTTACTTTAATTATAGTACATGTGTGTTTTGTAATAAAGTGTTTCTATCGTCTCCTGAATTCAATAACTGGCATCCAGACATCTACGCTCCTACAATCCACCGGCAATACTCCTCGTGGGGAGACACAGGAAGAAAAGGGCTAGCCCGCTGTCGACGCGTGGTCCTCTCGAGTATAAACACGAGCTTCAATATCAAAACAATAGCATGCGTTAACGTATTCCGTGCGATTGAAGGTGGGCATTGCTGTGAAGAGGGCCTCTTCAAGAGAGCAGCCGTTTGTGAGGGATGCAAATCCGATTGGTTCTAATACAATCTGCTCCCTATGGTTGAAATTTAGTCTAGCAACTTTCACACCTACTAACCTAACCAATCGAACTTGCACCCCTCCCAAAATAACCGGCCATCCGAGCGTAGAAGCAAGTGCGAAATAAAAGTAACGGTGCGTTTCTCGATTCCGCAGATGTACCTACCAAAGTAACATTTCTGACGGAAAAGAATTGTCCAGCCTTTGGCCTGCGTAGACCTTCGGCAGGTAGGTATCTATTTCAGCAGGCCCTGCCACCCGTGGCGCCTGCAAGACCGGCCCCGGTCCTTGCTATTCCAGAGGTTTTTTTCAAGTGAAAATCAGCAAATTTGCCTGCGCAATATCTCAAAAACCAGTGGAAATCAAGTGTATACATTAAAGCTTATTGAATTCGTCTTGGAACGCACTATCAACTCAGGACTTCAGAAAAGTTAGTGCCATTTGAAGAACCGAACTTGACCATCGTATCTTTTAAAATAATAATCGGAAAAAAAATCCGTCGCGGCTAATTAAGTAGCCCCATCGAACCATTTAATTACATATTTTTTTTATATTTTTATCTCCAATAGTTTAGGAGATATCCCGCTGTCCACTCTAGGATGGGACACCCTGTATAAGGGGGGAGGTGTGATGTCCCACTATTTTTCGTTCAATTTTTTTTTCTCATTCCAAGCCACCCGCCACTTATGTTAAGAAATTGTAATTTCTTCATATAAGGGGGGAGGTGTGACGTCCCACTATTTTTCGCGCGGTATTTTAACACCACTTCTTCACAAATCAATCCACAACTCCATCAAAAACCCTCATACCCAAGCCTTACCCCCTCTTTCAAACCCTACCGATCGTTTGGACGATATACCTTAGTGGTCCCTATCTCTAAACGGTCAATCCAGATTCCTGACCGTTTGGACGATGTACCTTAGCGGTCCCCATCTCGAAGCGGTCAATCCATAATCGCTGATCGCCTTGACGATGTACCTTAGCGGTCCCCACCTCAGGATGGTCAGCGACGACCTCCAAATCCCCTCTTCGACTTACGTGGCATGACCACTTCCCTCCAAATCTACTTCAAACAAATCCCTCGTCTTTAAAACCCTCTCTTAAATCGAGACTAAGTCTCATGCCCTCTCTATGACCAAAGAAGTCAGTACCCCGTTTACCCCTATCCGATACGACCTCCTAAACTCCACCAAATGGATTGAGTATTCAGCTTCAAAGCCCCATGCAAAAACCCCAGAAATGTTACTGCGACACAACTTTACGAACGTGATCAACACGTGATCGTTACCGCGACGCAGATTTGGCCTACGTGCCATAGGAACACACCGCACATACCCTTCACCCATTACCAGTACAAGACAAGGCCACATAAAACCCCTAAACACCGACTCTATTAATAAGTAATTGCGACGCATCCTCAAAGATCAGTCAAGGTGCATACCGCGCACACTCTTCACCCCTAACAATCCCGACCATAGTATAAATACAAGGCCCAAAACGGCCAGTTCGCTTCTAGCTTCTGGCTCTTCTACGGAAACCACTCCCGCGAAGTGTCTCTTTACGCAATTTTGCTATCTATACTGTGTTAACTTACTGTGTTCAGTGCTCTACAGCAAATACCGTAAGCCATTACTATTTCTTATTATTAGTCTTATATCATTTCCATACCATTTATTATTTCTTTGTTAATAACGCTTATTGCGGACTTGTATCGATATCGTGTACTTCAAACAGTATCGAAATTCTTATTAATTACTAAACGCTTATTGCATTTTTGTGTATTGTTCTTATTCACGCTTACTGCGTTCATATTTCATCGTTCATTATTGCTTACTGCATACATATATATATATACTTTGTACAACGAACCTTTATTGTATTCTATATTATTTCTCTAACGCTTATCGCATTTTTGTGTATTATTAACGTTCATTGCTAAACGTACTTCTTTCTCCGGTTTATATACCTGTTATTCATGTCCATACATATATTTCATACCTTATACTGTTTTATATAAATGTACTGTGTCAATGCTCAAAGTCCCACGCATTATTATAATTTAACGCTTCAGCAAAGCCAATAAACCGCTTTGTTTCAATCACGCCTCAAATTATTTGTATTTACCCATTGGTTACGAGAGATCTAAAAATCCAAACGAACAAGGTAACGAAACAGCTGATTCTAGTTCGCGAACGCGAGAGCGCTTGCCGTGTTTACTAACATACTTTTGCATGGCCTGTGTATAGCCGCACGTTTAGACGAGTTTCTCGGAATTATTACGTATAACTTCTTTCGCCTATGCAACGGTAAATCCAATTAGTGAAACCAAAACAAAGTGCTCTAACGGGTGTCACCTCAGGGACCATAACTATCTAAACCTTCCCTGGTCGTTCAGTGCTACGAATCTGGCATTCGCGCCTGAATCCTACGCACCATAGTGCCACGAATCACGTATTCGCGCCTAAAATTCCTACTCTCCGCAGTGCCACGAATCTGGCATTCGCGCCTGCATCCTACTCTCCGCAGTGCCACGAATCTGGCATTCGCGCCTGCATCCTTTCGAACATTCAGTGCCACGAATCACGTATTCGCGCCTGAATCCTACTCTCCGCAGCGCCACGAATCTGGCATTCGCGCCTGCATCCTACTCTCCGCAGTGCCACGAATCTGGCATTCGCGCCTGCATCCTACTCTCCGCAGTGCCACGAATCTGGCATTCGCGCCTGCATCCTTTCGAACATTCAGTGCCACGAATCACGTATTCGCGCCTGAATCCTACTCTCCGCAGCGCCACGAATCTGGCATTCGCGCCTGCATCCTACTCTCCGCAGTGCCACGAATCTGGCATTCGCGCCTGCATCCTACTCTCCGCAGCGCCACGAATCTTGCATTCGCGCCTGCATTCCCTACGAATAAAACCCCATATGTCATCCTCCCCAAAGACCTTCACCCGGGACGTGACATATATAGTCGTAGATCGTAAGCTATATTAATTATTATTTCTTTGTTGTAACTATATTAATTATTGATTTATTAAATAAATGAGCATTATTAAGTTTAGAAGCCTTAGATTTAAATCTTTAGTCTGTAGAATAGAACCCCACCATCCTATACTTGAGGGGACGCCGCTCTCCCCTCAGGGACCTCAACCTTCAGTTGTTCTCGAACAGCCGAACGTTACAGGTCGGATATTTTTGGTGACAGCGGTGGGATTTCTCGCTTGGTTTAGAGGATAAATTCAATTCGAGGAACTATTTCGTTAGAGAAATCACTCCATAAGTGAGTATTTTCCAAGAAATTTTTCTTCCTTTTTCTCTAAATCTTACAGAGGCTTTAAAAACTTCACAATGCCTAACACAATTGGAGAAGCAATGGCTAACCTCACAATAAATACAGAAACTCAAACTCAGGAGACTACAGAAACTCCAGAAATAACTACAGTAAATACTCCAGGACCTTCAAATCCACAGATTAATATGAATACATCTACGAGTACATATCCTCAATTACCACACATTAGCTTACGCGATACCGCGGACACAGTCCCTTCGTTCGACGGTAGAAACATACCGATACACCAATTTATAAAAAGTTGCCGACATGCACGGCGCATGATTAATCCGAACGCAGAGTATGGATTAGTACAACTTATAAAGAATAAGCTTTTCGGACAAGCTTCTAGAGTAGTATTAAGCGGAGACTATAATTCAATCGATGATCTCATTTCAGTATTAGAGTCACGATTTGCTCCATTACATACTTCAATACAATTATATGGCGAATTATCAAAAATTGCACAACTACATAATGAAACAACGGTAGATTACAGTAGTCGCGTATCCAATCTCTTACTTCAGATTAAACATTGCAATGCAATAGAGGTACCGACGCATGTAAACCAATTTAATACAAACGCGGAACAAAACGCTATTAAAGCCTTTCTAACGGGACTCAAAACGGAAATTCACAATAGAATTTATGACCACACCTTCAGCAATCTTGACCGCGCTATCAATGTCGCGATCAAAGCAGAAGCGGAATATAACGAAAACCAACTACGAACAAGAGAAGCAGCTGGAATACCACCGACTAACCAGTGTGCAAATTGCCTTGGATACGGCCATATTGCTACCGCTTGCAGCAGCCGAATCCCACGAACCAACTGGCAGCAAAAAACCTGTCAACAATGTAATAGAACGGGACATACAACGCAAGAATGTAGGAGTCGAAGCGGAACACAAAACGGAGCACGAAACCAAGCATGGAACGATACATTCTGTGACTTCTGCCGAAGGCCAGGTCACATGACGCAAGATTGTAGGAGCCGAAGTTACACGAATAGAGCCCCTCAATCTACCGTATACTGTGATAATTGCCGAAGGCCAGGTCACACAACACGAGATTGTAGAAGCCAAAGTTACACGAACAGAGCTCCTCAATCCAACGTGTACTGTGACTACTGTAAAAGACCAGGTCACACGATACAAGAATGCCGAAGCAAAAGTTATGCAGAAAGAGTGCAGAGACCGGAAATATTTTGCGAATATTGCAAATTTAGAGGACATACGATAGACCAATGCAGAAAGAAGATATATTTCGATAGGAAGGAAAAAGAAGAAAAACAACCCCGACTGGTACGTAGGCAGGCCATACTTCGATTAAAAACGGAGCAAATAAGGAAACCTCCTAGCATCCTTCTTTCTGATGTAGGATTCAGCGAGAACCATGCAACGTTGATGATCGACACCGGATCCGATCTAAATGTCATCAAGAGAAGAGCTGTTTCATCAAATATACCAATCTATACGGACACTTTGTTCGACCTTAATGGTATTACGGACGGCCTACTCAGCACAATAGGATATATTAAAATAAGAACTTTAAATACGGAAATTATTATCCATGTTGTGGAGGATCTTCCTATTAAACAAGATGGAATACTAGGTACGGAATTCTTTCAAACAAACGGAGCGACCATCGATTATATGAAGTCAGAGATAATAATTGGAATGGAAATTATTCCATTTATCGATCCAGAAATGATTACGATACCAGCAAGAGCACGAAGCCAAATATATGTGCGAGTGCTTAATACACAATCCAAAACAGGATACATTCCAAAAATCAATATTCATCCTAACATACACATGGGAAACGCACTAGTTTCGAATAACAATGGTGTAGCATTTCTTTTTGCTATAAATACATCCACGAAGGACATCAAAATTCCAGTACCGTCAGTTGAACTAGAAGAATTTGAAGAAATACTTACAGAAGAGGAAACAGCAACCACATATAAAAGAACTGATAGAACACACCAATTATTACAATTATTACGGTTGGACCATCTAAACTCAGAGGAACGAGCCAGCGTGGAACAACTAATAAAGGAACATGCGGACAGATTCTACCTTCCAGGAGAAAAACTGGAAGCAACAAACAAAACATACCACAGGATAATTACAGAAAATAACGTTCCTGTTTTTACAAAACAATACAGGTATCCTCAAGTATATAAAGAAGAAGTTAGAAAACAGACTAAAGAATTGCTTGAAAAAGGAATCATACAATCATCAACTTCACCTTATAATTCACCGATCTGGATTGTACCCAAGAAAGAAGACGCCCAAGGAAATAAAAAGTCCAGAGTCGTAATTGACTTTAGAAAATTAAATGAACTAACAATTGGAGATGCTTATCCTCTGCCAAATATAACTGATATACTAGATCAGTTAGGAAGTGCAAAGTACTTTTCTGTATTTGATCTTGCATCTGGATTTCATCAAATTCCAATGCATCCAGACGATCGACATAAAACAGCATTCTCTACAATTTACGGGCATTATGAATTTACCAGAATGCCATTTGGACTAAAAAACGCACCAGCCACCTTCCAAAGACTAATGGACCAGGTCTTGACTGGGCTTCAAGGAATAGAGCTGTTCGTATACTTAGACGACATTGTCATATACGCCAGTACATTAAAAGAACATGCAACTAAATTTAAACGACTAATGGACAGACTAAGAGAAGCGGATCTTCACCTTCAACCGGATAAATGCGAATTTTTGAAGAAAGAAGTTTCGTACTTGGGACATATAATAGGAGAGGACGGAGTCAAACCTGACCCAAAAAAAGTAGTAGCAGTACAGGAATTCCCAACACCTACTACGGTCAAGAACGTCAAACAATTTTTGGGACTAAGCGGATATTATAGGCGATTCATAAAGGATTTTTCAAAAATTGCAAGACCACTTTCTAATCTCACTAGGAAGAATTATCAATTCGAATGGACCTATAAACAACAAAAGGCATTTGAAACTTTACGGGAAGTTCTCTGCAAGGAACCCATATTACAATTCCCGGACTTCGACAAGGTATTCAACATCACGACAGACGCCTCAGGTATTGCTGTAGGTGCGGTCCTCAGTCAAGGGGAAATAGGAAAAGATTTACCGGTAGCTTACGCATCTCGCGTTTTAAACGACGCCGAAACACGATATTCTCCTACAGAACGAGAACTGTTAGCAATAATATACGCAGTTTTTCACTTCAGACCTTACATTTACGGACGGAAATTTTACCTCATAACAGACCATAAACCATTAGAATGGCTTCAAAATCTCTCTAACCCTACGTCTCGATTAATGCGCTGGAAAATTAGATTAGCGGAATACGACTATAAAATTTTATATAAACCCGGGAAATACAACACAAACGCGGACGCATTGTCTAGGAATCCGATTTCACTACCATTACATGCAAAAAGAGCTCATTCAGATACAAATTCTCATGAAAATAAAAAATTAAAAGAATTTCACCAATTTCCAACCCGACAAAGGGAAACTACAGCATCAACCTCTGGAAATCCAGCTCCACATAAACAATTAATAGTTAACTCATCAGAAACCGATTCCTCTTCATATGACGAAAGCGATGCGTTAAATTTAAAGCGAAAAAAATTAAAACGGAAAAAGCAAAGTACAAACACCTCCTCCTCTCGTCCCGAGACTAAGAAACGGAATGTTGAAGCGGAAACGCATACACCCCCTCGTTACGCGCCTCATCAAATTTCCGTTCCCGTCCAAGTACACGCACCCCCGCAAGTCGTGACCCCCCAAACATACAAATCCCCTCAAGTCCAAGTACACGCACCCCCGCAAGTCGTGACACCCTATAAACCCCCTCATATCAAGAAACCTCGCGTCAAGAAAAAAGAGGATCTAATAGAAGAGATTGACGAAACGGTTGTAATACCACAACATAATTACAAGGATCCTCCCAAAATCGACGCAGAATCAAGTTCAGAAAAGAACACTCACCACACGCCTAAAAAGAAAAAACCAAAATTAAAATCTAGCACGGACACAGGTCCCATAACGCCAATAACAATAAGGAAAGGAAGAATACTTACTCCTCCTCCACCATCCTCTCATCCTCCACCATTACTATCTCTTCCCCCACATTCTCCACGGCACAAACAACCCACACCAGCCAAACCAAGGATAGTATCAAATATTCCTGTTAAAAACCAAAATGCAGAGGTGGAAGATCATTTATGGATGGGCAAAGGATACGTAATAACATTCATAAACACACAAGGCAGGCCAATCGGACCATCAGGAGGAAAATTATATAAGGAAAAAAATATAAAACCTCACAAAATTCCACAACCATTAAGAATCGGAGAGTTAGTCAAAATCAAGGAAGGGAAGCACACAATCCTTGGACTCATCACACCAGAACATCCAACGGAAAAAGACGTATACAATTCACTGAGGTCACTTCATACATACCTGGTATCTGAAAAAGCCACAAAAGTATACATCTCATCAGAAGAGGACAAAATTTTATTAAATCAATTACGAAATTTAATAGAACTAATATTCATACAAGAAGATATCCAATTCATCTTCTGCAAAGGCACCCTCCTAACACCTCCTATGCAAGAAAGACACCAGATCATCCAGGAGAACCATCAGTCACCTATAGGCGGACACAAGGGAATAACTAAGACATATCATCGAATTAGAGGCAAATACTACTGGAAGAATATGAAGTACGAGATAACACAATTCATTAAGACTTGCTTGGAATGCCAGAAGACTAAACTGGTACGAGTAAAAAATAAGGAACCCATGATACTAACAGACACACCTGTTGACGCTTTTGATAAGATTTCAATGGATATAGTAGGACCATTACCTTTTACAAATATAGGAAATAGTTATATACTCACTATCCAGGACAACTTGACTAAGTACTCTCTCGCTATTCCATTGACAAGCATTACCTCAGAAGATATAGCTAAGGCATTTACAGAGCATTTCATCTGTAAATTTGGAAGTCCTAAAGCAATCCTCACTGACCAAGGACCAAATTTTATGAGTGCCCTCATGAAGAAATTTGCTAGAGCGTTTCACATCAAACAATATCGAACCTCTGCATTTCATCCTCAGTCTAATGGATCTTTAGAGAGAAGTCACCACGTACTTGTTGAATACCTACGACATTACGTGTCAAAAGAAAAACAATGGGATCAATGGTTACCTCAAGCAATGTTCTCGTATAATACAAGCACTCACGAAGGCACGAAATTTACGCCTCACGAACTTGTTTTCGGAAGAAAAGCACGTCTTCCTTCCAGTATTCCCTCAACGGACAATATTAAAACATATCCGGACTATGTCGACAAGTTGATAGATAAATTATATCACATCCGACAAATGGCGCGAAAAAACCTGGAAGAATCAAAAGTTCGCCAGAAACATTATTACGACCGGAAGATTCAACCACAAAACTACAAAATAGGGGATTACGTATGGTTATTGCAACCAAGAAAGGAAAAACTGGGACCGGAATACAGCGGACCCTACCGGATTATCGAAATCCTGGAGAAAAGTAACTTAAAAATACAAATTAATTCGAAACAAACTAGGATCATCCATATGAACCGCGTAAAACAGGCGAATTTACCTTAAAAAGTTGCAACCCTGCATAGGAAGCCTATATAAAGAGAAGCAGACAAAGGATTTCTTCATTGTAACAAAAGTATATACGAAGCACGAAATACATATATATATACCTAAAATGTCAGGACCTGTGTGTTTAAAAAAGGTATACGACAGGGATGTTTTTTATTATAAAAACTCCGTAATTTGTGTCATGTGCACACAGAGAGTAGAGATCGAGGAGGAGGATGCACTAGAAACACACTTGTACTCAAAATATAACTTACGACGTTGGCGAATTTGCCGTATTTGTCGGAGAATACTATACGTAGCGCAACCAGTACAGGAATGCAAGGAATGTAAAGATGCACTAAATATTTAAACCATACATATATCACACACTACACTCTACATATACACGCCTCACACACATCCAGAATGTAATTAACACATACACTTTTATATATTTTTACTTTCTTTTTATATTATCATTCATTCCATTCTACATCACACTTTACAATTACACACTACACACATGAACAAAATGTAATAAATACTCACACCTTTCATCTTTCATTACTTTTTTTTTAATAAACATATTATATTTTTCTACTTAAAACAAAAGCGAAACTATTCCTAACCTATAAATTAAGAAAATAGACACTAAGTAGCAGACGATTATAAAAGCGTAGGCAACATAGTTGCAGAAAAAATTAATACCCGTAGAATCCGCTAGAGGGCACTAAAAACATAAGACCCAACGAGTAAAATTTAAAATCCGCGCACGCGTAGTAAACCAGTCTGCCATTACGATACGACAATGCCAAGACGCTCCGGCAATCGCCACTCTAAACACAAAAAAGACATACAGGAATTGGAGGACATATTCCATGAAATGGTCCCCATTCCTCCATTATTAACACCACTCCCAGACAGTCCGGAAAGAATGGTAAAAACCGCTATTCAATCATAAAAATTTCCAAATTAACAAAACCTTCCTCTCTAGTCACGGCCTCACACTCCTCCGGATTTAATACTCCCAACAACTCCGGAGTACCCGACAACTCCGGACATTATCCTTCCAAGCACCCCGGAGTTCAAGGTCCCAGAAGTTCCGCCGAGAAGATGGCCAAAATTGATTCTGGTAGACATTCCAGACCCGGACTGGGAAACCTATAGGGCTCTGCCAAAGGCAGACCCTAGGAAAAAGTTATGGCGACTCCTGGCATTGTTTGGATCAGGAGCAGCAATACCATACAACCCATCTAAATAAATATTCCATATACACATAAATACAATATCCATTTCGTTCCCCACCTCCGTTCCAATCTCTCGAGGACGAGAGATCCCCCAGGGGGGGAGGTGTAACGTCCCACGGGGACTTAAACCGTTAGATACCGACAGTCGGTAATATAGGAACCGAACTTCGTTACCGTATAACCATATTCTGTTACCGCGTAAATATGTTATAAGACTTTTATATATAATTAATGATTTAGATAAATATTAAAGGAACAATTATTATAAGAATATTAGAAATAATTAATTATAAGTATTAGCAAAAGCGCAAGACAAAATATTAAGTAATAAGCAATCAAAACACGAAATTACAAACTGCGATTCACTGCGCATGCGCCAGCCCGCCAATTTCTCAGTATAAATAGAGGCGCACGCAGCACAGCGGGACATTCAAGCTACGAATACGCTCAAGTGACGAACGAATGCTCAAACCTAGAGGCAGCTTAAGTTTCAACCAGTGGGATTCAGCTTCGCTCCGGAAACGGCAGCGGCGGATCTCCAGTGTATAAAAGTTACTGGTGCTCCTCTTTGGTTTGCTCATTTGAGAGTCGTAGAACCTCGTTCTTGCAAAGCCATCGAGCTTCGCTCCGGAAACGGTAGCGGCCGAAGTGCTTGGTAAAAACAAGGTCTGTAGAGCATAGAACGAAATTCTGTCAAAAGAATCGAGCTTCGCTCCGGAAACGGCAGCGGCCGATCCTACTACAGAAATTGCCAAGAGTACTCGAGCTTCACTCCGGAAACGGCAGCGGCCGAGCTCTGCAATACACATATATATATATATATTTAAAATACGTAGCGTTAGAATCAGAAAACATAAAACCCAAAAAGAGTATATATAGTCGTAGATCGTAAGCTATATTAATTATTATTTCTTTGTTGTAACTATATTAATTATTGATTTATTAAATAAATGAGCATTATTAAGTTTAGAAGCCTTAGATTTAAATCTTTAGTCTGTAGAATAGAACCCCACCATCCTATACTTGAGGGGACGCCGCTCTCCCCTCAGGGACCTCAACCTTCAGTTGTTCTCGAACAGCCGAACGTTACACAATAATACGAGGCGTGTTTAGTAAATAGTAACGTTTGTTTATTTTGGGTACCGTCTTGTTTTGACGTGTACCGTTAGGAACATATGATTTAAATGTGATAATAATGATACGCACGAATATTAGTGATGATGATGCAATACAAAATAGACCGATAGGTCTTAACAATAAGTAAGTGATACAAATTAACCAATAAGCATTAACGATAAGCAAACACACGCAATAGGCCAATAGGCTTTAAGCAATAAGCAAGTAATAGAAAATAAGCCAATACGCTTTAAGCAATAAGCAACAAACGAAAATAAATGAATAAGTTTTAGTAGCATTAAACGTTATAAGTGAATAGTTATATAAAGGAATATGATTCGCAATAAGCTTTAGTAAAGTGAATGAATATGACATACAATGTTATATAATAATAATAGCAACTTACAATACGTAGAGCAGGACGGTTCTCCTTCTTGGAGTATTCGCACTGATTTTATATAATATGAAATTGAGATTCGTAGATGGTTATCACTTTTAAAATCGCGAGGTTTATATTATAACTTGTCGCAAAAATGGTAAACATGGTAATGAGCTCCGGCCTCTGTGGCCCTCATATTTATAGTAAAGATTGGAATGTCAGGTATGAAGGGTAAGCGCGGTAATTCGCCATGGCACGTACGCCAAATATGCGTCGTAGTAAATAACTGAGTGATGACTAATGCGCAAAGTACGCGTCGCAATTACATTTTTGGGGTTTTTATATGGGAATACTCAATCCGACGGATTTGGAGTAGCTGGATGGGTACAGGGGTAAGAGTGGAGTCAAATTAAAGGGCAGTTTGAGGGGGTGAGACGTGGTCTCGAATTAGTAAGTTTTTGGGGCGAGGGATTCGTTTAAATTGGAAGATAAGGAGGACGTAGTTGACCATCTTGAGATGGGGACCGCTAAGGTACATCGCCAAGGTGATCAGGAATCTGGATTGACCGTTTAGAGATAGGGACCACTAAGGTATATCGTCTAAATGATCGGTTGGGTGAGGGAGTAGGGTATGACTCGAGATTGAAGGTTTTGATGGAGTTGTGAATTGATTATCGAAGAGATGGTGGAATAATACCGCGCGAAAAATAGTGGGACGTCACACCTCCCCCCTTACACGAAGAAATTTTTACATTTCTTAATACAAGGTTCGGGTGGCTTGGAGTGTGAAAAAAAATTAAACGAAAAATAGTGGGACATCACACCTCCCCCCTTACATGAAGAAATTTTTACATTTCTTAACAGTAAGGACCGGAGTGGATTAGTTGGAAATGGTCTCATCCCGTGCCTTCGTGTTGTTCACGTTTGGCAAGGTCGGAAAATAATAAAAAAAAATTATGTAGTGTCGTTAAAAAGAAAATAAAAATTTAAATAAAATGGTTTTTGCCAAAGGGCTTGAATAATAAAAAAATAAATGGTAGAAAAATAAATGGTAGATAAGGGAACTATTTACAAGGGAAGAAGTAGGTTCGGGAAGTATTTACAAGGAAGTGGAGCGAAAGGTAGGAATTATGGAGGATAGGAATAGGAAAGGTACTGGAGGAACTCTGAGCTGTCCAGGAGTACGGTGAGGTACTGACCCCCTTGGTAGAGGTCATCGAACCATCTTAGGAGCTCGGGCGTCAGCTCCGTGTAGTCTGGGACCTTGGTTGCTGACCCCGTGTCCAAGAGTTCTACCGCTCCTGGCCAGGTTGGGAGAATGGAAGGATTTTGGGACTGGGATGCAGGTGGGTAAGGAGGTGGAGAGGGATATGGAGGGGGAGGATAGGAATAAGTAAGTTGTAGTGGGTGTTTTACCGCTTTAGGGGGGGGGGGGGGTAGGGCTGCGCAGGGTCCGCGGGGTGGTCGCTTCCTGCAGCTTCTGTTTGTTTCCTGTTGATGGGGGGGGGGGGGGGTGTCGTCGTCTAGGGTGACAACCTCTATGTTCTTGAGGCTGACTATGGAGGTTATCCGGGGGAGGAGGGGCGACAAGCTTCTCCCTTCGTTTTTGGCCTGTCGGCGCCTCCACCTGATTTCAGCCAGTTTTTTCCGGCTGCCCCCTCCTCGGTGAGGCCTCCTTTGATGGTGGCCGTCTTCCCGTGAGGAGGGCATCGTTAATGCCCCTTTTTTTTTCCTTTATAATAAGTAAGAATTAATTAATACCTGTTTATTGTTTCGACTCGGTCAGCCGGGATCGTCGCGTAAGTAACCAAGGCGCGCTTTGTTTGCGTGGATTATTTTTGTTTTGCTCTTCCACGTGATCTTTAAATTTTGCGAAGGGATTACTTCCAGTATCGTGTGGGGGCCTGAGTATTGGTCGCCAAATTTCCCTTTTCGGGGTTCTATTAATACGAAAACCGGGTCGCCCGGTTTGAAGGTCTCTTCGTGTATATGCCGATCGTAATATTTTTTATAACGAAGTTTGGATTGATTTAGTTTTTCAGCTGCAGCGGTTTGAAGTTCTTGCAGCCTAGTATTTAAATTCGAGAGGTAGTAATTATATGTTTCGTTTTCAAAATCCTCGGGAATCGGATTTTGGCTCGGCACCCGGGCTATCTTTCCGAATACTAATTCGTGTGGAGTGTAACCAGTACCCTCGTGGACGCTGGTATTATAAGAGAACGCGGCCAGGTAGGTCCATTCGTCCCAGTCACTATGGTTCCCGATAAACATTTTTAAATATTCAGTTAGAACTATATGCGATCGCTCTAAAGAACCGTTAGTCTGTGGGTGAAAGGCTGTGGTTCTGAATTGTTCGATTTTAAATTTTCGCGCTATAGCTTTCATGAAGTTACCAATGAGATTTGCTCCTTGGTCCGTGAGGATGGCTCTGGGAGCTCCGAATTGACAAATAAACCTTTTTATAAATGCGTCTGCAATTCTTATTGCTGTGGATTGTTTAAGGGGCTCGCACACGAAGTATTTCGTTAATAGATCTTGCATGGTTAGTATGTAGGTATTGCCCTCCCTTGTAGTAGGTAACGGTCCTACAATATCCAATGCAATTTTATCAAATGCTCGTCCTGGCGTGTCGGTGAGGATCATTGGTTGCCTGGTTTTAATACGAACGAGTTTCTTCCTTTGACAGTCCACGCAGTTTCTAATGTAATCTTCGACGGCTTGTTTCATGCCTCTCCAAAAGTAACGGTGACGAATTCGATTATACGTTTTAGTTACCCCTTTATGTCCGGCTAGTGCGGATGCATGATTTTCCGTTATAATGTCTCGTTGTTCCGATTCTTTTGGGATTCGGACTAGCTGTAGACATATAGTAATACTAATGTCTTCTTCGTTGATGGCCTCGAGGACATCTAAAATAATTTCTTGCCAACTTAATTGATCAATATTTGCCGTTTTGGCGATACTAATGGAAGTGATCATAAGCTCACATACTACGTTTTTAAAAGAGGAAAGGGCCTCGTCCCAAGTCGTCGTGGTTAAAGGTGTATTTTGGGTTTCTTTTATAACTAATCCAATGAGGATTTGTCCCTTATTATGTGTTGCGTTGGCTCTGCCTAGACGGAGGTTTTCTGTCGGTTTTAAAACTCCTATTTCCTGTAATTGTTTAGCCCCGTCATCGCAAGGTTTTCCGTCTGCGCTTAAGAAGAAAACGAGTGTGTCCTTTCGTAGGGACAATGGGTCGCGACTGGTTGACGGCTTTATTCTGATATCTCGTTTAGGGTCTGCTTCGTATCCTGTATCAAGGGAATCATTCAGCTCGATTATTGACGAATCTGAGTCTGATATTGATTCGTTCGATGCGTTAGAGTCCACTTCAGAATCGAGGTCGTTTTGTTCTTGCGGTATTGGCGATTGCGGAGGCGAAATGGCTGAATAGGGGGTATTCGTCCGTTCCATTTCTTCTTCTTGGTCTTCTTCCTCTTCTACGCCACTCATCGTTTCCGGTAAATTCTCCGGGGTAGGATCTGGAGGTTTTGGTGCGGGTGTCAAGATTTTACTTGCCTTTCCTTTTCGGTGCGGTTGTATTCTAGTGGGTCTTGACCGTGGATGAGTTTTACATGTGGGCCTGGCTTTGGAGGTTGATGCTTTGGTGAGCCGAGGCCTCCCGGGCCCTCGCTTGGGTGGGGGTTGTTCTTCCCAGTCATCGTCGGCTTCCTCTCGTGGTCTTATAGGATATGTTTCCACCGCAGGGGGGTTACGGGACAAGGTGTCGGCAAGCTTATTACTTTTCCCCGGTTGATACCTAATTTCGTAATCGTACTCGGCTAGTTTTAGGCGCCATCTAACGATGGGTCCTTTACCTTGTGCAACCAAACCAAGAGTTGATGGTCCGTGTATAGAATAAATTTCCTTCCATAAATATAAGGACGGAAATATCTGACGCAATAAACAATGGCTAAGAGTTCTTTTTCTATGGTTGCGTAATTGATTTCCGCTTTGTTTAGGAGACGGGACGCGTAAGCAATCGGTAGCTCCTTTTTAGCGATAGCCTGACTCAATATTCCTCCTATGGCATATTCGGAGGCGTCAGTAGTAACATGAAATTCTAGGTCAAAATTTGGATATTGTAGGATTGGTTCTTTCTGTAAGGCCAATCTTAAATTGTCAAAAGCGGTTTGCTGGGATGGTCCCCAGTCGAATAGTGCGTCCCTTTTTAATAGGGCGGTTAATGGGCGAGCTTGTTTAGAAAATTCTGGGATAAACCTTCTGTAATATTCAGTTAATCCAAGGAACTCTTTAATTCCTTTAGGGGTGCGAGGTGCTGGGTAGTTTCGGACGGCTTGAATTTTCTGTTGGTCCGGTTTTACTCCTTCCTCGGTGATTACGTGGCCCAGGTATGCGACTTCTTTGTGTAAAAATTTGCATTTTGAAGGTTGGAGTTTGAGGTTGGCCTCTCTTAGGCGATGGGCGAGTTTTTTAAATTTGATCAAATGTTCCGTAAGGGAACTTGCGTAGAGGACGATATCATCCAGGTAGACGAACATTTCCGTGCCCTGGAGCCCCGTAAGGGTGTGGTCCATTAATCTTTGAAAAGTGGCTGGTGCATTACACAGCCCAAATGGCATTCTTACAAATTCGTAGTGTCCATGGGGTGTAGAGAATGCCGTCTTTGGTGCGTCTTCTGGCTTCATGGGTATTTGGTGAAATCCCGAAGCAAGGTCGAATACGGAAAAGTATTTAGCTCCTCCTAATTGGTCCAATATTTCATTAATGCTTGGGAGTGGATATGCGTCTGGAACGGTCTTTTTGTTTAGATCCCTAAAATCAATTACCATTCGCCACAGTGGCATTCCATCGGGTCCTGGTTTCTTGGATATAATCCAAATGGGTGAGTTATAAGGCGATAATGATGGTTTTATGATTTCGTTTTCTAATAGTTTGTGTACTTGTTTGTCGATTTCCTTTTTGTGTATTGGTGGAAATCGATATTGCTTTGTATTAACCGGAGTTGGGTCCGTCGTCTGTATCCCATGTTGTATAGCGTTCGTATGACCTAATTTCTCATTTGGTAAATAGAAAAGGTCATGATTTTTATTTATTATTTCCTGTACATGGCGTCTTTCTTCCAGATTCATATGTTCCGTCGAAATTAACTCCAGTACTTGTTCCACCCGTGAAGGGGTTTCTGTAAAATTTTCCGGTATTTCCGCTTCTGACGAAACTACAAGAGAATATTGGGGAATGGTTGGGTTGGCGCGATGCGTAGGGGACGAGAATGAGTGCACTTTCGTGGGTGCCTCAAAGGGACGGGTCGTTGGATCCTGGGTTAAGAAGGATTTGGTCGTGTTTAGGTCAGGGATGGGTTTGATACCTATTGGTATCGTAGTCTTCTTGTGTCGTAACGGTTCCGGGATTACTATGTCGAATTCCTCCAATTCAACGGTGGGTACTGTAACGGTTATCTCGGTTTCATTGGAATTTATGATCTGTAAGTATGCTTTGCCGTTTTGGTTACGGACAAGTGCGTTACCTGCATGGATTCCTGTGCCCAGGTCCAGTCGGGGCAAATACCCTTCTTCTATTGTTGGGTTTGTTACGCGAACGAAAGCAAGCGTTTTCGATCTAGCGGGTAGTACAATTCGATTTGTATTTAGGAATGGAATGGAATTTCCGTGGAAATTTAACTGTTTCTTCTGATAGTTAATTGTGGCATTTCTTTCTGTTAGGAATTCTGCCCCTAATATGCCATGTGGTTTAATTGGGAAATTATTTTCAACGACATGGAACGTGGCTTCGTTACCCAAAAGGTTTATCCTGATCGTTCCAAGTGTGGGGACAGGGTCCGGAGAGATGCCTTTAAGTAATAGTTGATGAGTTGTGTCTACGTCTTGGATTCGTTTTACCGCTTGGAATAATCTTGTCCTCATGTGAGGTGGAAGGCCGTCGACGAACGAATCTAACGTCAGATGGTCTAAGTCTTGAGGGCGATTTTGCGCGAAGTCGCGGTAGTATTCTCTGTCTTCTTCCAAAATAGCGAATCGGAGGTCCTTAACGCGCGAAATATATTCCAATATATGTTCGTTGGGGCCTTTGATAACATTTGCGAGTTCCCCACGATAATGGTCAGACGTTTTTGCAGGGGAGAAGGTACGTTTGAGTTGTTTAATTAAGTCATGCACGGAGTCAAGGACCCTATCCTCAACAGCCAAGCATGCATGGTCCTGTAGCTTGTTTCGTAACAACCTCGCCGGCTGGGGTTCGGCTTGCGAGGGAACCAGAGCCTTGGCCCTATTGCAGGCTCTAGCGAATTGCAAAACGGGTATGTTGTGCCCGTTAAACATTGAGACCGGTTCTATGGCGTCCTTTAATTTGATCTGGGGGGATGGATCCTGGTCCGGGGTACTGTTATTATTGAATACTTCCGGATTTTTATTACGATTCTTTACTTCAGGAGTTTTATAGAAATTTAGCACCGGCTTTCTATCGAAACGGGAGGAGCCCGGCGTATCATAATTGTTTGTAATAGGCGGGGGTGCAAGAAGTTTCTCCATCATCAACTCGATATTTCGTATCCCATCGGAGAGGCCTTTATACGCGGGGTCAACTGATCCGGTGGCTACGTTCGAACGCGCTCTGGTTTCTGGGTTTACTACAAATTTTGTGTGCAAACTTTCAATCTCGGCTTGTTTTTCGCGTAATACGTGTAGTTGTTCCATTATTTCAGTGGTCGCGATTTCTATAGTGTTATTGGAAGTCCCCGCGCCTTGGTCGTTTACGCTAATATCGTCGGTTTCGCCGTACACAGACATGTTTAGTTAGTTTGTTTTTGCCTAAATGGGGTTAGGATATTTAATACTTTCGGCGCCCGTTAGCCGTTATTTGAATTCAGGGTGTTCTATCCCGGAAACCAAAAATTATTAATCCGTAATGGTTCCTATTTGAAAGGAGAAAATGTTCTGTGCATTCGGCGCAATTACTTAAAGGACGCGTTTGGAATAAAGGGTTTTTGCAACGAGGGCACCTTGGGAATATATTGTTTAATGTATAAAAATGTTCCTGATCGATTTCGTTCACTTCAATCGGATCCAGATCAAAGCAGTCTAGGCAAATTTTGTAGCCTCCCGTGGTCGTTGCTACACCGCCCGAAACACAGGTCAGTTCATTAGTATGTGTCAATTGGTTCACAAATTGGCGGCACAGGTTTGATAGATGTTGTCGTTGAAATCTGTTACACATACTAGATATTGGGCTATTGTGGGCACCGTATGTTCGAGAATTTACTTCGATAAACAGTTAACGGATCCCACCGCTGTCACCAAATCCTTCCTATTCCTATCCTCCATAATTCCTACCTTTCGCTCCACTTCCTTGTAAATACTTCCCGAACCTCCTTCTTTCCTTGTATATAGTTCCCTGTAAATACACCTTTTATTTCTATATAATTTCTTATGCCGGATAGGCTATAATTTTTTTTTTTAATCAGTTGTATCTTTTATTTTTTTTATTATACGCCAAATAGGCTATAATTTTTATTTTTCTTCTTTATGTTAAGAAGGCTATATATTTTTTCTTCTCTTTTCATTTCAAACCACCCGAACCTTATGTTAAGAAATGTAAAAATTTCGTCATGTAAGGGGGGAGGTGTGATGTCCCACTATTTTTCGCGCGGTATTATTCCACCATCTCTTCGAAAATCAATTCACAACTCCATCAAAACCTTCAATCTCGAGTCATACCCTACTCCCTCACCCAACCGATCATTTAGACGATATACCTTAGTGGTCCCTATCTCTAAACGGTCAATCCAGATTCCTGATCACCTTGGCGATGTACCTTAGCGGTCCCCATCTCAAGATGGTCAACTACGTCCTCCTTATCTTTCAATTTAAACGAATCCCTCGCACCAAAGACGGCATTCTCTACACCCCATGGACACTACGAATTTGTAAGAATGCCATTTGGGCTGTGTAATGCACCAGCCACTTTTCAAAGATTAATGGACCACACCCTTACGGGGCTCCAGGGCACGGAAATGTTCGTCTACCTGGATGATATCGTCCTCTACGCAAGTTCCCTTACGGAACATTTGATCAAATTTAAAAAACTCGCCCATCGCCTAAGAGAGGCCAACCTCAAACTCCAACCTTCAAAATGCAAATTTTTACACAAAGAAGTCGCATACCTGGGCCACGTAATCACCGAGGAAGGAGTAAAACCGGACCAACAGAAAATTCAAGCCGTCCGAAACTACCCAGCACCTCGCACCCCAAAAGGAATTAAAGAGTTCCTTGGATTAACTGAATATTACAGAAGGTTTATCCCAGAATTTTCTAAACAAGCTCGCCCATTAACCGCCCTATTAAAAAGGGACGCACTATTCGACTGGGGACCATCCCAGCAAACCGCTTTTGACAATTTAAGATTGGCCTTACAGAAAGAACCAATCCTACAATATCCAAATTTTGACCTAGAATTTCATGTTACTACTGACGCCTCCGAATATGCCATAGGAGGAATATTGAGTCAGGCTATCGCTGAAAAGGAGCTACCGATTGCTTACGCGTCCCGTCTCCTAAACAAAGCGGAAATCAATTACGCAACCATAGAAAAAGAACTCTTAGCCATTGTTTATTGCGTCAGATATTTCCGTGCTTATATTTATGGAAGGAAATTTATTCTATACACGGACCATCAACTCTTGGTTTGGTTGCACAAGGTAAAGGACCCATCGTTAGATGGCGCCTAAAACTAGCCGAGTACGATTACGAAATTAGGTATCAACCGGGGAAAAGTAATAAGCTTGCCGACGCCTTGTCCCGTAACCCCCCTGCGGTGGAAACATATCCTATAAGACCACGAGAGGAAGCCGACGATGACTGGGAAGAACAACCCCCACCCAAGCGAGGGCCCGGGAGGCCTCGGCTCACCAAAGCATCAACCTCCAAAGCCAGGCCCACATGTAAAACTCATCCACGGTCAAGACCCACTAGAATACAACCGCACCGAAAAGGAAAGGCAAGTAAAATCTTGACACCCGCACCAAAACCTCCAGATCCTACCCCGGAGAATTTACCGGAAACGATGAGTGGCGTAGAAGAGGGAGAAGACCAAGAAGAAGAAATGGAACGGACGAATACCCCCTATTCAGCCATTTCGCCTCCGCAATCGCCAATACCGCAAGAACAAAACGACCTCGATTATGAAGTGGACTCTAACGCATCGAACGAATCAATATCAGACTCAGATTCGTCAATAATCGAGCTGAATGATTCCCTTGATACAGGATACGAAACAGACCCTAAACGAGATATCAGAATAAAGCCGTCAACCAGTCGCGACCCATTGTCCCTACGAAAGGACACACTCGTTTTCTTCTTAAGCGCAGACGGAAAACCTTGCGACGACGGGGCTAAACAATTACAGGAAATAGGAGTTTTAAAACCGACAGAAAACCTCCGTCTAGGCAGAGCCAACGCAACACATAATAAGGGACAAATCCTCATTGGATTAGTTATAAAAGAAACCCAAAATACACCTTTAACCACGACGACTTGGGACGAGGCCCTTTCCTCTTTTAAAAACGTAGTATGTGAGCTTATGATCACTTCCTTTAGTATCGCCAAAACGGCAAATATTGATCAATTAAGTTGGCAAGAAATTATTTTAGATGTCCTCGAGGCCATCAACGAAGAAGACATTAGTATTACTATATGTCTACAGCTAGTCCGAATCCCAAAAGAATCGGAACAACGAGACATTATAACGGAAAATCATGCATCCGCACTAGCCGGACATAAAGGGGTAACTAAAACGTATAATCGAATTCGTCACCGTTACTTTTGGAGAGGCATGAAACAAGCCGTCGAAGATTACATTAGAAACTGCGTGGACTGTCAAAGGAAGAAACTCGTTCGTATTAAAACCAGGCAACCAATGATCCTCACCGACACGCCAGGACGAGCATTTGATAAAATTGCATTGGATATTGTAGGACCGTTACCTACTACAAGGGAGGGCAATACCTACATACTAACCATGCAAGATCTATTAACGAAATACTTCGTGTGCGAGCCCCTTAAACAATCCACAGCAATAAGAATTGCAGACGCATTTATAAAAAGGTTTATTTGTCAATTCGGAGCTCCCAGAGCCATCCTCACGGACCAAGGAGCAAATCTCATTGGTAACTTCATGAAAGCTATAGCGCGAAAATTTAAAATCGAACAATTCAGAACCACAGCCTTTCACCCACAGACTAACGGTTCTTTAGAGCGATCGCATATAGTTCTAACTGAATATTTAAAAATGTTTATCGGGAACCATAGTGACTGGGACGAATGGACCTACCTGGCCGCGTTCTCTTATAATACCAGCGTCCACGAGGGTACTGGTTACACTCCACACGAATTAGTATTCGGAAAGATAGCCCGGGTGCCGAGCCAAAATCCGATTCCCGAGGATTTTGAAAACGAAACATATAATTACTACCTCTCGAATTTAAATACTAGGCTGCAAGAACTTCAAACCGCTGCAGCTGAAAAACTAAATCAATCCAAACTTCGTTATAAAAAATATTACGATCGGCATATACACGAAGAGACCTTCAAACCGGGCGACCCGGTTTTCGTATTAATAGAACCCCGAAAAGGGAAATTTGGCGACCAATACTCAGGCCCCCACACGATACTGGAAGTAATCCCTTCGCAAAATTTAAAGATCACGTGGAAGAGCAAAACAAAAATAATCCACGCAAACAAAGCGCGCCTTGGTTACTTACGCGACGATCCCGGCTGACCGAGTCGAAACAATAAACAGGTATTAATTAATTCTTACTTATTATAAAGGAAAAAAAAAGGGGCATTAACGATGCCCTCCTCACGGGAAGACGGCCACCATCAAAGGAGGCCTCACCGAGGAGGGGGCAGCCGGAAAAAACTGGCTGAAATCAGGTGGAGGCGCCGACAGGCCAAAAACGAAGGGAGAAGCTTGTCGCCCCTCCTCCCCCGGATAACCTCCATAGTCAGCCTCAAGAACATAGAGGTTGTCACCCTAGACGACGACACCCCCCCCCCCCCCCCCCATCAACAGGAAACAAACAGAAGCTGCAGGAAGCGACCACCCCGCGGACCCTGCGCAGCCCTACCCCCCCCCCCCTAAAGCGGTAAAACACCCACTACAACTTACTTATTCCTATCCTCCCCCTCCATATCCCTCTCCACCTCCTTACCCACCTGCATCCCAGTCCCAAAATCCTTCCATTCTCCCAACCTGGCCAGGAGCGGTAGAACTCTTGGACACGGGGTCAGCAACCAAGGTCCCAGACTACACGGAGCTGACGCCCGAGCTCCTAAGATGGTTCGATGACCTCTACCAAGGGGGTCAGTACCTCACCGTACTCCTGGACAGCTCAGAGTTCCTCCAGTACCTTTCCTATTCCTATCCTCCATAATTCCTACCTTTCGCTCCACTTCCTTGTAAATACTTCCCGAACCTACTTCTTCCCTTGTAAATAGTTCCCTTATCTACCATTTATTTTTCTACCATTTATTTTTTTATTATTCAAGCCCTTTGGCAAAAACCATTTTATTTAAATTTTTATTTTCTTTTTAACGACACTACATAATTTTTTTTTATTATTTTCCGACCTTGCCAAACGTGAACAACACGAAGGCACGGGATGAGACCATTTCCAACTAATCCACTCCGGTCCTTACTGTTAAGAAATGTAAAAATTTCTTCATGTAAGGGGGGAGGTGTGATGTCCCACTATTTTTCGTTTAATTTTTTTTCACACTCCAAGCCACCCGAACCTTGTATTAAGAAATGTAAAAATTTCTTCGTGTAAGGGGGGAGGTGTGACGTCCCACTATTTTTCGCGCGGTATTATTCCACCATCTCTTCGATAATCAATTCACAACTCCATCAAAACCTTCAATCTCGAGTCATACCCTACTCCCTCACCCAACCGATCATTTAGACGATATACCTTAGTGGTCCCTATCTCTAAACGGTCAATCCAGATTCCTGATCACCTTGGCGATGTACCTTAGCGGTCCCCATCTCAAGATGGTCAACTACGTCCTCCTTATCTTCCAATTTAAACGAATCCCTCGCCCCAAAAACTTACTAATTCGAGACCACGTCTCACCCCCTCAAACTGCCCTTTAATTTGACTCCACTCTTACCCCTGTACCCATCCAGCTACTCCAAATCCGTCGGATTGAGTATTCCCATATAAAAACCCCAAAAATGTAATTGCGACGCGTACTTTGCGCATTAGTCATCACTCAGTTATTTACTACGACGCATATTTGGCGTACGTGCCATGGCGAATTACCGCGCTTACCCTTCATACCTGACATTCCAATCTTTACTATAAATATGAGGGCCACAGAGGCCGGAGCTCATTACCATGTTTACCATTTTTGCGACAAGTTATAATATAAACCTCGCGATTTTAAAAGTGATAACCATCTACGAATCTCAATTTCATATTATATAAAATCAGTGCGAATACTCCAAGAAGGAGAACCGTCCTGCTCTACGTATTGTAAGTTGCTATTATTATTATTATATAACATTGTATGTCATATTCATTCACTTTACTAAAGCTTATTGCGAATCATATTCCTTTATATAACTATTCACTTATAACGTTTAATGCTACTAAAACTTATTCATTTATTTTCGTTTGTTGCTTATTGCTTAAAGCGTATTGGCTTATTTTCTATTACTTGCTTATTGCTTAAAGCCTATTGGCCTATTGCGTGTGTTTGCTTATCGTTAATGCTTATTGGTTAATTTGTATCACTTACTTATTGTTAAGACCTATCGGTCTATTTTGTATTGCATCTTCATCACTAATATTCGTGCGTATCATTATTATCACATTTAAATCATATGTTCCTAACGGTACATGTCAAAACAAGACGGTACCCAAAATAAACAAACGTTACTATTTACTAAACACGCCTCGTATTATTGCATAAATCCTACGATAATAAAGATTACAATACATAACACGCCGGTGCAACAGCTGATCTCGTCTCGCGAACACGAGAGCTCTTGTTATGTTTACATGACTTTTCCCGAATCAGCACATCTAAACGTAGTCCGCGGAATATCGCGAATATCGGGTGTCTCTCAAATACACAATAACCATTTAAACCTTCCCTGGTCGTTTTGTGCCGCGAAATACATTTTCGTGCCGAGACGCCTGCCCAACTCGTGACGCGAAATACATTTTTGTGCCGAGGTTCTTACCCTCCTCGTGACGCGAAATACATTTTCGTGCCGAGACTCTTATCCTCCTCGTGACGCGAAATACATTTCCGTGCCGAGGCTCCTACCCGTTTTGTGCCGCGAAATACATTTTCGTGCCGAGACTCTTATCCTCCTCGTGACGTGAAATACATTTCCGTGCCGAGGCTCCTACCCGTTTTGTGCCGCGAAATACATTTTCGTGCCGAGACTCCTATCCGTTTCGTGACGCGAAACACATTTTCGTGCCGAGACTCTTACCCCCCTCGTGACGCGAAATACATTTTCGTGCCGAGGTTCCTACCCGTCTTGTGACGCGAAATACATTTTCGTGCCGAGACTCTTATCCTCCTCGTGACGCGAAATACATTTTCGTGCCGAGACTATTACCCTCCTTGTGACGCGAAATACATTTTCGTGCCGAGGCTCCTACCCGTCTTGTGACGCGAAATACATTTTCGTGCCGAGGCTCCTTACCCAGTTTAGTGCTGCGAAATTCAATTTCGTGCCGAAACTTCCTTTTAACCTACCCCAACAATGTCATTTCCCTAAGACCTCAACCCGGGACGTGACAGCTTCGAGATAGAAAACAGACACCACGTGTATCGGTTCGAAAGTGTCCGAAGAGAAGAGAAACAGAAAGTCTTCGAGTTGCTATAAAGAAAAAAATCCTGCTTCCTGTTTCCCTTTCCCAATGCTCTGGCTGATCAGCCTGATTAATTTTGGAGAACTAGAAATTACAGAGTATTATCCAGCATCAATACGTCTCGCGGAGAGACACAGGAAAAGAAGGGATAGTCCGCTGACTGCGCGTAATCCCGCCTGCTTCGTCCTACCCTCAAATTAAAGACGGATCCCTTATCTCTCGAGTATAAACACGCGCTCGAATTTCAAAACACAAGCACGCGTCGACGTATTCGGTGCGAGGGACTGTGGGCTTGAGGTCCGATTGGCCCCAAACTAACCAATCTGCCCTGCATCCCTCCCAAACGGCCACTTTCCTGAAGAGGCCCTCTTCACAGCAATATCTCCTCCCCAAGGCCCACTTTCTCTCGCACGGAATACGTCGACGCATGCTTTTGTTTTGAAATTCGAGCGCGTGTTTAGACACGAGAGATAAGCAGGCCCGATTGGTTAGTTCAAGACCAATCTCCACCCCAAGGCCCACCTTCTCTCGAACGGAATATGTCGACGCATGCTATTGTTTTGAAATTCGAACTCGTGTTTAGACACGAGAGATAAGTAGGCCCAAATGGTTGGTTCAGGACCAATCGAACTTCAAGCCTGCCTTCTCTCGCCCGGAATACGTCGACGCGTGCTTTTGTTTTGAAATTCGAGCGCGTGTTAATACTCGAGAGATAAGGGATCCGTCTTTAATTTGAGGGTAGGACGAAGCAGGCGGGACTACGCGCAGTCAGCGGACTATCCCTTCTTTTCCTGTGTCTCTCCGCGAGACGTATTGATGCGGGATAATACTCTGTAATTTCTAGTTCTCCAAAATTAATCAGGCTGATCAAACAGAGCATTTCGCCAGGGTCGCGGTGTATGACCGTATTGTCCCGCAAGTCGGCGGTAGAGAACGGTTTCCTACAGTTTCGGATAATTTATGACTTACTTGGTTCCGCCTCGTAGCAGACGTGAACTCAGGGTATCGGAAAAGGGAAACAGGAAGCAGGATTTTTTTCTTTATAGCAACTCGAAGACTTTCTGTTTCTCTTCTCTTCGGACCCTTTCGAACCGATACACGTGGTGTCTGTTTTCTATCTCGAAGCAATGGGTACATTGGCAGTAGAAGGACGGAGCGCGGACTTTTGTGAAAGTTTTCGTTGCACTTCTGCAAAACACGTGTGTTCCGAAAATGTGCTGGCTTCTTTTTACCTGAAGCCTCTTGGCCTGGTGGGGGTCAACTCATAATGGAACGAGAGAAACTATTTGGGGGTAGAAGAAGTCGCTTGGAAAAAATCTTGTCAGTCAGCAGTCAGCAATCGCGTCGCAGACAAATGATCTCTGCTCAAGAGTATTACGCGATGTTCTGTGTGTACCCCCCGAACAACGAGGACGCAAGTGCTGCAGCGTGAGAATTTGCGCGGGAATTACCCACGGCTCCGAACGCCAAGTAAAAATTCATTTCCACCAATTTTTAGAACGTAGCAACAACACGTTCCATGAAAAATAAATTAAGTGACCAGTGTTAGTCGCCGTGCAGTGAAGTGAATATTCGGTACGTTGACCTGGACGCACCTGACATTGCGACCCTTAACTTTGGGTAGTGTCGTATACCTGGGATCAGCTGTGCACTGGGCTCGTCCATCGATGACCAGGATCGGTTCAGTGACCCAGTGACACAAGTTTTCAAGTTGCAGGTGAATTTTCTACAAGGGTGAGTTTTAGTTACTTTAATGGTGATCATTCATTTTTAAATTTAACGCAAGCTATGGCTTATTTCCGGCGATAATTCTCAAAATTCTCGTACGAAAATATTTATTCGGGCTTTTTAAACAGACTTATTCGTTATCAGCAACAGTGCTGGCCGTTATTGAGTTACGGATTTTTATCACAATAACGAACTACGATCACTTTTCGTTAATTTCCTGTTACATTACCTTTTCGTGGATATGTTATTAACACAAGGAATTTTACGTATTCCTTATCCTCCCACTTCAAATAATTATTATTTTCGAATCTTCTAAAAAAAATGTGTATTCGTCTTTTTACGTTACACGTGATTTTCATCCATTTATCCTTTATTCATTATTCACTTTAAATGGCAAACAAACCATGGCAAAAGGTTCGATTTTTTTGTTACGTCTTTTTCATTTGCCATTCTACGCAATTTCCTTCGATGCATGCCGCCTTGCTTGTTCGTAGTCGCAGCACGGCCCGGCGCGCGGCCACGCTAGCGCGGGACCTCCAGCGGAAGGCTCGCGCTCTGATTGGTCGGTGCTTTTTATTAATATCTCGTTAACGAAACCTCGGAGGGCATTTTCGCAAAGGAAAAAGTTTTTTGCAATCACCCCCCGAATCACCCCCTTTAAGGAACCGCAGCATTTTTGGGACACCCTGTATAACGCGGAGCAGTTTTTGGATGAACCCTGAGATTACCGAATCTCAATAACAGCAGATCCGATTAAGTTTTGAATGGTCTTAATGGATAGCTTGGGTTTGATTTACATCAGAAAAGTGTCTTCGTTTTGTTCCTACGTGCCTTATGAGCTGAGATATTCCGAAGTAAAGTTGCAATTTGCCGAATTTTATGTTAAGAGATTTTTCTCCATCGTCAAGTGTGGGCCAGAGGGGAACATGAAAGGGAGAGGAAATGTCTCTAGCACGTCGTTCATTGGATGAAGGTTCCGGCCTATCGCGTAACAAATTGTTGTTACGTGACAGCCAGACAGCACATCTGTCAAGGAAAACGTAACCTAGGTAGTGCCAAACCATCATAACCTGCCAAATGTCAAATGAGGTAAGTAGTCAACATTTTTCCAATGTCACGAGTTTTTACTCCATATAGGACATTGAATTATTGTCTCAATTAACAAGGTAAGTCGCTAAATTTATTTAATACATTTTTTTGTTGAGCTTCTAGAAACGAAGGGGGCGCACAGCTTGGACATTGCCCGCATAAGGTTTGATAGAGAAATATCTTCTTACGCACAAGTTTCTATTATACCAGGCATGTACAAAATAATAATAATGCATTTAAATTGCCAGATATTTTTATATCAGTAAGCTATTTTTAATTTAAAGTTTCTATAACAGCTTGGACATTGCCCGGATACGGTTCGATAGAGAAATATCTTCTTACGCACAAGTTTCTATTATACCAGGCATGTACAAAATAATAATAATGCATTTAAATTGCCAGACATTTTTATACCAGTAAGCTATTTTTAATTTAAAGTTTCTTTATAAAGCTTATAGAAGTGAAGGGGTCGCATGGGCTTGGTGAGAAATAAAGGGGACGCACAGGCTCTGATAGAAATGAAGGGGACGTACTGGCTTGAAGGTTGTCCAAAGAAGGTTAGATAGACAGAGAAGCATCTTGTCTCGCACAAGTTTCTGGAAATTTGTCAAATAAGGTAAATTTTTCTAATTTCTAATTAGCATAGCATTAAGAATTAAGAAAATGAAAGTGGAATACGCAATTTAAATACATATACAGTACGGCAAAGTTTAGGAGAACATTTTTCAACAAACGTAAAACGAGATGTATTCGAATTTCTTATAATCCTGTGCACAAAATATGATTGTATAAGACAATTGGTAGAGCATCAAGTAACTTCTACTACTCGATGTAAATTTTGGGATTATACAAAAAGAATTACTTCTGATAATTTAGTTGTTTCAATACCCACTAACAATTTGAAAAAAAAGCTATAATCTAAACGATTTATTAAATGTTACATTTTCACAATGGCATGAATCACATAACGGATCATGTGAACAGTGTACAGGAAATTATATTATGAATGATAAAATTATTATTTCGACCGCAAAATTTCTTTAAAATATTAAAATATGATCTCGGCGCAAAGTTTCGGTCAATTAAAAAGAATAAAAGCTAATTTGCAATTAAAGAAGTAACATTTTCCAACGTTTCGGTCAGTGTTTAGACCTTTATCAAGGAAAGTTTGAAACTAGGTACTGCTTATGCTTCTATGTGGCATGCTTGAACGAAGCGTGCGACGTACGAGTCGGTTAGACGGTGACTAAGAACAAACAAGGTACAAAAGGCAAGATCATCTCGAGGGCGAAGCCATCGCAACAATAAGACAGAGGTTGAAACCGTTGGTATTATAACACTAAACGAACGCGGGGAATATGAAACTCAATAATCATCTGCTAGTATAACCAAAAACAACAAAAAAAGAAATTTTATTTTAATTGTTGATGTAATAAATAATAAATCACTCAAGGTAATTACATAACAAAAAAACTATATGTATAACTGCTCGAATCATAGAGACTGTGGGAGCTGAAAAATTCTAATAGAAAGAAAATTGCTTCATTCGGCCTTATTCTTTCAATAAGGTAGCGTAATATTCTTGTATTTTAGGTGTTTCATATCTAAGATTTACGCTAGGTTGTTTAATCATATGCAATGTTTCTAATAGAATTCTTTGATTTAATTTAGTCTCCCTATCAATAACCTTGATATTGTCATAGTCAAATCTATGGTCAAACTCTATTGAGTGTTTGGTTAATGCAGTGTGTTGGAGAGGAGATGAAAAAATATTCCTTTTATGAGGCCCACTGAGTTGGCTCTACAGGTTTTACATCACCGATGGACAGAAATTATGCAACACACAAGAATTGATCGTGATGGATTCCTCGAGGCTGTCAAATTTGTTTTGGAAGCGAACATCTTTTTGTTCAATGGCGTTTTCTACAAACAAGTCTTTGGAACGGCAATGAGTTCTCCAATTTCTCCAGTTATTGCCAATTTAGTAATGGAAAGGTTAGAGGAAGTCTCCCTCTCGAAGGTACCATTTCAGCCTATTTTCTATAAAAGATATGTAGACGACATTATTACATGTATCAATTTAGAAAATTTACAAACATTGCTTGACACATTTAATAGTTTTCATAACAGACTACAATTTACATATGAGATCGAAGAAGATTCTTGTCTAAGTTTTCTCGACACTACTGTTATCAGGTCAAACAATAAATTGCTTACTAACTGGTACCACAAACCAAGTTGGTCCGGTAGATATATCAATTTCTTCTCGGCTCATCCTATACAACATAAAGTCGGTTTGATAAAGGGGTTAATAGATCGCGCCGTTTTACTTGCGGACCCGGAATTTCGACCAGCTAATTTACTTCTTGTTAAAGACACTTTGAAACGCAACGGTTATCCTGAAGAGATGGTTTCGGCAATTATCAGGGAACGTATTTTTGAAATCTATCATCCGTTAGTAATTGAAAAGCGTAAAGAAGAAAAAGTTAAAAAAACTGGACCTATTAGTTGGAGAAATACAGTGGTCTTGCCTTTCATTAATAATATTTCTAATGATATCAAAAGAATTTTTAGAAAAGTAGGAATTCATACCATTTTTAAATTGCCTTTATATACTAAAAGTTGTTTTCCCCCAATCAAAGATAGAATATCATTACTTAAAAATTCAAACATAGTTTATTCAATCCCTTGCACAGGATGCAACCAAGTGTACATCGGGCAAACATCCAGACTCTTAGAGAAACGTGTTAACGAACATAAAAGGAATATTTTTTCATCTCCTCTCCAACACACTGCATTAACCAAACACTCAATAGAGTTTGACCATAGATTTGACTATGACAATATCAAGGTTATTGATAGGGAGACTAAATTAAATCAAAGAATTCTATTAGAAACATTGCATATGATTAAACAACCTAGCGTAAATCTTAGATATGAAACACCTAAAATACAAGAATATTACGCTACCTTATTGAAAGAATAAGGCCGAATGAAGCAATTTTCTTTCTATTAGAATTTTTCAGCTCCTACAGTCTCTATGATTCGAGCAGTTATACATATAGTTTTTTTGTTATGTAATTACCTTGAGTGATTTATTATTTATTACATCAACAATTAAAATAAAATTTCTTTTTTTGTTGTTTTTGGTTATACTAGCAGATGATTATTGAGTTTCATATTCCCCGCGTTCGTTTAGTGTTATAATACCAACGGTTTCAACCTCTGTCTTATTGTTGCGATGGCTTCGCCCTCGAGATGATCTTGCCTTTTGTACCTTGTTTGTTCTCAGTCACCGTCTAACCGACTCGTACGTCGCACGCTTCGTTCAAGCATGCCACATAGAAGCATAAGCAGTACCTAGTTTCAAACTTTCCTTGATAAAGGTCTAAACACTGACCGAAACGTTGGAAAATGTTACTTCTTTAATTGCAAATTAGCTTTTATTCTTTTTAATTGACCGAAACTTTGCGCCGAGATCATATTTTAATATTTTAAATTATATTATGTTTAAGAATGAATTAATTTTGACAAAAGATATAGTTATTATTCGATTACTATTATTTTCATTACAAGGTGATAAAATAGTCAAAGCAAAACGTAAATTTAATATAAGTAGTATTCCCACAACCAAAGTATTGATAGCTGGACAATCGTATAAAATAATGAATGCTATAATTCATAGTGGTTCAAGTATTCAGGATGGCCATTACACCAGTATATGTAAAGAAGAAGGAATGACTAGTAGTTGGATTGAAGCAGATGACGTGCAAATTAAAAAAAGGCAATGGCCCAGAGGCGCTAAAGATCTTTATATTTTGTTCTTACAAAAAATGATAGTAAATAAATAACCCACTAGCGCCAGTTAGATAATTGGTCATCAATAAAACTACAAAAAGAGTGAAATCCCCACAAAATTACCTTTTTTAAAAAAAAGGTACAAAAAAGCGCCAAGTATATAATCCCCCAAAAAACAAACGCATTTAAAAACATTGACAAAAAAAATTGCTTTACAAAACTAATGATATACACAAAATGCGGCAATTAAAACATTGGCTATTTATACAAAGAAAAAATATATTAAACAATATTAAGCAGATAAATTTAAAAACAAAAAAATATTTTAATACGAAAAAAATATTTACTCAAAATACTTGGCGCTGCGAAATCGAAAAAAAGGTAATTGTCTATGTATTAATTTAAAAAAAAAAACACCCGTAAAAACTAAAATACAAAAACATATACATACACATACACACGAACGCACGCACAAGAAATAACGAAAAAGATTAATGCAATATATATACATATTTATTCAGTTTAGTAACACCAATTCGGGTCGCAGCGCCAAGTATTTTGAGTAAATATTTTTTTCGTATTAAAATATTTTTCCAAGAAGTATTCACGCCAAAAAACTGCGGTTTGTGTCCCCGAAACAACCTACCCGATTTTGTTATAGTTCATTAATGCAGTGCTCTGTTTAAGAACATCGTAATAAGGAGCTAATACTCTAGGCCCTAGAATGTGCGGTATTGTGCGCTTCACACTATCGTTTCTTAGCATTTATACGGGATGATTCTCTAGCTAGAGTCGTCAATGGTGATGCTCGCCAGCAATCATGTGTCTCGCTGAGTTTCGCCGGCTTCGACGCTCGAAACCAGCGGGGTCATACAATGTTGCACACAATCAGTGACGAATCTGTAGGTCTGCATTTCTAATCAGTTCTTTGCGAAAGTGACGTCAATCGATTCCTCGTGTTTCCTCGATTAAATTGGCTCTAAAAACGATACAATTCGGAGCGTAATTAAGGATATTACGTGAAAAATTTATTAGCAGAGTCCCTGGTAGCAGTTATTTGTTGGGAGATTGTTGGGCCAATGACGTGTTATCCGTTGGCCAACTGTTGAAGTGGCGAGCTATTTTCAAATGAGCCAACGATTATAACCAACGCAGGCCCAACGTCACTTAACATTAAGGCCCAACTGAAGGTTTCTTTCCAAAAGGCGTCTTAAAGAACTTCAAAAGAAGTCTTCTTCAGGTTTGGTTTAGGAAAAAAAAAAATTTCGCGGTTAGGAGAGAATCGATCCCAAACTTTCCGCTTACGAACCAGCCACTGTTCGCACCTAGCCAACACACTTTCTCGAAAATATTTGTAATTTCTAGTTACATATCTAGTACTAAATGTTTATAAAAACATTCGACCTTTAGACTTATTCTTTAAAAATTTCACATTCGTCTTAAGACAGTCGTCCTTATTACGTATTTATAAATAAGAACAGAAAAATCACAACGTGCAATATAATAACACGTTTCTGGATGTAGCAATTTTTCTGACGCGTTGTAAGATGACATTTAATCATCGTCGTAAATTTTTTGTTAATTAACCGACGATAGTAATTGTAGGCCCAACATTGAATATTCGTAGGCAAACTGTCGTAACTTTTTGTTAATTAACCAACCATAACAATTGCAGGCCCAACATTAAATATTCGTTGGTAAACTGTTGTTTTTTTGTTAATTAACCCACCATAATAATTGTAGGCTAAAGCATCAGAAAGAATATGTATGTACAATCTTTCGATTGTAGAAGAAGCCTTTGGGCTCGGATTATCGGGAAAGACCCACCCACCCCACCGTTTTGCTTTCTCCGCTTGCGAGCGAGGACCTTCGGGCCCCAGTAGACCGCCCGTTGACAGCCGAGAGCAATAAAACCGACGGGCCACATAAAATCTGCCTTTTTTTGATAAGTGTTAATAAAAGTATTACCAATCGATTTCTCATGTCTTCCCGATGAAAATGGGCCCAAAAATGATATAATTCGGACCATAATTAAGGATATTACGTGAGAAATTTCTTTGCAGAATTCAAAGTCCGTTTCGTTAAAAATAGTCCGATTTAAATTATTTTCTGTGCAATTAATCGGGAGAACACAAAGAATCCATTGGCGTCACTTTTATATTAATACGATGAAAAATAAACAAATTCAGATTCTGTAGAATCTGACCAGTAGGCGACCGCGCGCGGGTCAGGCCGCAAAGGCTTGTAATCGTGGTTGGTTGCGGAGCGATTACCGGTGGGACGGAGAAGGGATAGGTTGCCGACTCAGTCGGTAAGGCAGGGTTCGGCGAATGAGCAAAGCTGTGGTTGGAATAAATAACAGTGTTTATTCACTAGAGTGTATTCTATAAATTGATTTTGTACATGGATTCCGAGCGCGACGGAAGAGCTACGGCGGTACGGCGCGTCGTTTCGCGACGGCGGCGAGGTTTCGGCGTGTCGTAGGAACGGGGATGCGGTTTGGAGAACGTTCTGCTCTTGACGGCCTTAAGAGGCGCGTCCGTGCGAGAGTCGTATAGCGGAGGCTCGAAGTGCAATAGGCCTCCAGCCTATTGGGCGCAGAGATACCTCTTCGATAGGGTAGGGCGCAAGATTGCTCTCTGCCTATTTCGGTACGAGGCTGGTAATGGCACCGGGTGACGATAGGTCGGCGCGTGCACACCTCAGGAGAATCCACAAAAATAGAGCCTCTCGAACGTACGGTACGGCGGTGTGGACCACTAATGCGTGCGGGACGAGAGCTGTCAATCTCGCTCGCCGCGGGCCTTATACGCGCAGGCCGCGAATCTTCGCTCGCGAGAGACACCGCGGGGCCGCGGCCGCCCAGCGGCCGCGGCGCGAACTAAGGCCTTTGTTTTCGGTGCCGAGCGCTCGGATGGCGCGTGACGTGACTTCGTCACAACCCCCTCCCACTTCGGGGACGGAAGGCGCGCCATTAAGCCTTTGACTAATTAATCGCTCCCTTTACATCACGGGGAGTGCTAGGCTTCTCGGCTCCTCGCCGCCAGGTACAATGTTTGCTTACCCTAAACTTAATCTAACTTATCCTAGGGGTTGCAACCCAACGCACTTACAAACTACCCACCACCAATACTTAGCCTAACCTTAGTCCTACGGGCACGCAGTGGTTTCCGCTGGGGCAGTCGGCCGCCGGCTCCGGACCTCGATCCCGAGGTCGCCGTTACGGTACCGACTGCCCAATACCACGGCGGTCGACGTCGTGACCGCGTAGGTTTTACGCGGCCGCATGGCGGCGGGGTGGAAGAGGATTGTCCCGGGTTTGTTATCCGCCCAGGACCACGGGCGTACGGGGGTCGGTCTTCTCGGCGGGGCCACGGGGGGGCCTTTAAGGCCGAGCTGTACCCGTGGCGGGTGTTCGGTGGGGTCAAGCGGCGGTGGTGAGGCCACTGGGGGGCCTTGCAGGCCAGGCTGTACCAGTGGCGGGTGTTGGCTGGCGTCCATCGGCGGTGGCGTGGCCACGGGGGGCCCTGGAGGCCTGGCTGTACCCGTGGCGGTTGTCGGCTGCCATCCGTCGGCGGTGGCGTTCCCGCTAGGGGGCGCTTACGGCCGAGCCGTGTCAGCGGCGCGGTTGTTTGATGCGGCGGTCGCTGCCGGCCGCTAGTGGCGGTCGGTACGCCGACCCGGGCTAGTCTGGTCCTAGCGGCGTTTGTTGTCGTCGGGGTGGGCGCGGCGATCGCCAGCCCCGCCATTTGGCGGAGGTCGAGGGCCTGGGCCTCTTGGTGGGCGATTCGTCTCCGGCGCGTTCGGTGGTGTGTGTTCGTACGTCCATCATCGCAATTTCGTAGGTGGCCGTTGCGCTGAGAACCCGTCGTGGCGCCACTAGCCGTGGTGGTGGCCCTCGGTGTCGTGGTGTCTCGGCCGGCACGTGCACCCGACCGGGCCATGGCCGGTCCTCCAGGACTTGTGCCCGGCGCGGATGGCGCTCCGGCGGGCCCACCCGCTCGGTGCCCAGTGGTACTGCGGCATCTCGGCCCGAGCTCTCCGGGGTCGTTCTTCTGGGCATGGTGTTGCTCTGGGGCATTCCGCCTATGGATTGCTGTTTTTCGCGTTCATTTGTTTCGGTGCATATATCTCGGGCCCGTATATCTTGGCTTGCGAGAAAGCTTTCATGGGCGTGGCCGCCTAGCGGGCGCGGTGCGAACTTGGCGGGTTGGCGCCACCCGCCCGCGCGGCGCGCGACGCGTACTGCGGTGGCGCTGTCCGCGCTCGTTGGTTCGCGGGCATCGGACGGCTTCAGGTCACTCAGGTGCGCGCGCACGGTCTTTCCGCGGGCTCCCTTGAGCACCACTACATTTGGCCCGGTGAACTTGAAGACGGTATACGGGCCATCGAATTTCGGTACCAGTGTAACGAGTTACGCCGGTGGGACGACGATGTTACCCCCCACCACGCGCCCGACCGAGGTAGCGCGTACCGCGCTGGGCCAACGGTCTTGCCCCCCACCACTCGTCCGCAATACCGAGAACTGGCGCGAGAGGGTTTCACAGCGAGAGACTCTCTCGCTGCCGAAAATGTGCGGACGAGGACATACAGGTCGGGGGCATAGGCCTATTTGGCAGAGAGACCGCCTAGAGCGTTAGTACGAAGTACGCCTCTCCCGGAGACCTCCTGTGCGATTCCACGTTCTTGTGCCGAACCACTCGTTCTTGCGAAAGCCAAGCGCCCGTGTTTTGCACCAGTTCTTGTGCGTCCACAGACTGAGTCTCTGTGCATTTTTCGTCTCCACACCTCCACGGTTCCCAGAAGGACAGCGTGAGCCATCCTCTGGACGAAATACCGATAACCGCCATCGATCTCCCGAACAGAGTTATCTCTGTTCTCGAGAGCGTCCTTACAGTCGCCGACTCACCCGCGGGCTGTGCCCACTGGGTGACCGGACCCCCCCGACTCTCCGACCAGGGTCCATTGGCAGGGTTGGCCCGCCTGGACACCGAAGGGTCAAATCGTCTTTCCTCTCCACTCTTGCCGAATCGACCACCGATATACGCACCAAGATACGCGCCGCAACACGCGCCGCGATACGCATCGCCGACCAACGCTCCGAAGTACGCGACGCGAACCGCGCCGCGATCCGCGCCGATAGGCTAAGTCTAGGTTTAAGCCGTACATACTCTGTTTGCCAGCATAGACCTGGCCGGGATACCCTGTACTCTCGTCGGAATAAATTATCGTACTCTACCTTACCTCTACGTATTCAGTCATTCGATCGGCGGCCCTGGACCACCGTCCTGAGCTGGCGATACGGTTCCTCCACCGTCCCACCGGTAACCCCGCGGTATAACGGTTACACCAGCTTGGCGTTGAATTGTTTCGCGGCGGCGCTGAGGTGGTGCTCGCGCTTCAGAACTCGGTCGCCGATCGAGGGGCGCCACTCTCGGCGTCGCATATCGTAGTGGTGCTTCTGGTTCTGGTGTGCTCGGGCTAGGTTCCATCGGGCCAGTTCGATGCGGTCCTTGATGTCCGTGAGCCGTTGCTGCCATCCTCTGATGTCTTCTGGCGTTGGCTCCTCCGTGGCGTCGTCGGTGGTTAAGTCTCCGGGAGCCGCGAGTTCCCGGCCAAAATTTAGCGCGGCCGGCGTGCTCCCGGTTGCCTCGTGTCGCGCGGTATTGTAAGCGAACGCGATCTCGGGCAACCAGACATCCCACGTTGTATGGTCCCCTTCGGTGAACTGGGCGATCATTGTCTTGATCACGCGGTTCGCTCGTTCTACCGGGTTACATTGGGGGGTATACGGCGGTGTCTTTCTGTGGTCGATGCCATATTCCCGGAGTAGTCCGGTAAACTCTCGGCTCTCAAATTGTTTGCCGTTGTCGGTAATAATTCGGCGTGGACACCCGAATCGCATGACTACCCTCTCGCGGAATGCTTTCGTAACAGCCGGGGCGGTGGCTTGTCGAAGGGGTTGCAGTTCAATCCACTTTGTGAACTTATCCTGCATTACCACGACCACCGTATGGCCTTTCTTCGACCGTGGGAGTGGTCCGACTAAATCGGCCGGTACCACATCCCACGGGTAGGCTGCTGGCGTGGTATGCATCAGTCCGGCTGGCGCTTGCTGTGATACTTTGTATTCCTGGCACTTCGTACATTGTCGTACGTATCGTGCCGCATCGCGGAACATCCCGGGCCAATAATATTTTCGGGCCAGTCGTGCGGTAGTCTTATTGACTCCGAGGTGTCCGGCGGTAGGGGCGTCGTGGTTTGCCCTCAGTATCTCGTCGCGCCGAGTGCGTGGCTCGCATTGCTTCCACTCATCTTCGGGGTGGCCGCCGGTCGTGTCCGGGAATCGGCGATATAATTCGCCCTCGCGGATTTGGTACTCGGGGTGGAGGAGCGGTGTCTCCTCGACGGCTTGTTTCTTCCTACTGTACCAATCCGGTGGGGCGGCCGTATCTACGTCTGCGATCTCGCCTTGTCGCGACAGTACGTCAGCTACGAGATTATTCTCGCCTTTGCGGTATTCTATTTTAAAGTCATATTGCTGGAGCTCCAGGCTCCAGCGTGCCAGGCGTCCCGAGGGGCTGTCGATCGACTGCAGCCATTTTAATGCTTGGTGATCGGTGAGGACGGTAAATGAATAGCCCTCTAGGTACGGGCGCATCTTTCTGATGCCCCAGACCACTGCCAAGCATTCCTTCTCAGTTACGGAGTAATTTCGCTCGGCCGCGTTAAGCGTTCGGCTGGCGTACGCCACCACTCGTTCCTGGCCGTCGTGGTCTTGTGTTAGGACCGCACCAAGGCCGCCCTGGCTGGCGTCTGTTTGTAGTACAAACGGCCGGTTAAAGTCGGGGCATGTCAGTACTGGTGCGGTAGCCAGCTGGTGGCGGAGCGTTTCGAAGGCGGACTGCGCTTCTTCGGTCCAATTCCATCGTGTTCGCTTCTGTAGGAGTTGGTGCAACGGCGCTGCTGTTTCCGAGAATTGGGGGATGTATCTCCTATACCAGGAGACCATCCCCAGGAAACGTCGTAGTTCGCGTAAGTTCTGCGGTGGAGGCGTATTTCGAATCGCCTCGACTTTCTCGGGATCGGTCTTGACCCCTTGGTCTGAAACGACGTGGCCGAGGTATTGTAGTTCGGTTTGGCAGAAGCGGCATTTCTCTTCGTTTAACCGGAGCCCTGCTTGCTGCAGTCGGTGCAATACCTCTGGGAGGTTCTCTAGGTGTTCCTCGAACGTTCGGCCTAAGACGATTATGTCGTCTAGGTACGCGAAGGCCCCTGGCTCTAGGCTGGGTCCGATGATGCTGTCCAGTAGTCGTTGGAACGTGGCGGGGGCCGAGTGGAGGCCGAACGGCATGACGCGGAACTGATATAGTCCACGTCCGGGAACGGTAAAGGCCGTTATCGGGCGGCTCTCCTCGGCCAGCGGTACTTGCCAATACCCATTCGCGAGGTCCAGTGTTGAAATATAGCGCGCTTCGCGCAGTTTGTCAAGCGTTGCCTGGACCTGTGGCAAAGGGTAGGCATCCTTCTCGGTTACGGCATTAACTCGGCGGAAGTCGATACAAAATCGCTTCCTTTTCTTGCCTTTCTTAGCGACCATGACCACGGGTGAACTCCACGGACTGCTGGACGGCTCGATTATTCCGTCGGCCAGCATTTGGTCCACTGCCTCGTTGATTAAGGCTTGCGTGGCTGGGTTCCTGGGCATGTATCGCTGTTTGATCGGCTCGGTCGTCTTCAGACGTATACGGTGCTCGGCGAGGCTGGTCATGCCTCTTAGTTTTCGGAACGGCGGTAACTCCTCGTCCAGGAGTTGTTGTAGAGCGGCTTCTTGTGCCGGCGTGCATCGTCTGATGCCGGGGACTTCCACGGCCGCGGTTTCGGCGTGGCGCGTCCATCGGTGTGCACCGATCTGCACCTCCAGGCCCAATTTCTCTAATACGTCTACTCCCAAGAGAGCGGCATGCGATAGACCCGGAAGCACGGCGTATGTGTGCCATACTTGCTGGTCGTGTATCGTGGCGGGTAGTGTCATCTCACCTCGTAGTGGTACCTCGGCGCCATCTGCGACGCTCGCCGTGAAGGTGGCGGGTGCGAGAGTATATCCACGCTTCTCACAGGCCACAGCGACATCTGGTCGTATGAACGAACGTGTCGCTCCGGTGTCGACCAGTGCCCACCAGCGGATGTCTCCCACTTTGAAGGCGAGGTACAAACGAGGGTCGTCTTTTATTGGCTCGGTTGAGGCATTGTTGCCTGGGCGTTTTGTCGGTCGCCTCGGTTGCCGCGCCCGGCCTCGTTTCCCGAAAAGGAATTGCAGGCACATTCGCGGGAGGTACGTCCGGCGGTGCCACAGTAGGAGCAAAATAACTTGCTCGCTCGTCTACATTCGGGGCGGCGGTGGCCGCGCTGGCCGCACCGCCAACAGCAAGTCGCTCGGTCGTAGTCGGCTTGCACTTCGGCTAGTCCGCCGCTACGGGTCGCCTCGTTTCTCCTCTCCGGCCGTCTTTCGGTTTTGGTGGTCTCTTTCCGCCCAATGCCGGCGGCTTCCTTTTCCTCGGCCGTGACCTTGTCTTGGGCGGCGGCTAATTTCATCAGCTCCGGCAGCGTCGTGAATTCGGTTCGTTTAATGTAACGACGGTACTCCGGTCGGAGGTTCCGGTAAGCACGGTTTACTTTTTGTTCGAGCGTGTACTTACCGTATTGTTGCATCAACGGCAGGAGGTCTAAAATAAAATCGGTGGCGGTTTCGCTCGGGCGTTGCACTCGCCGGGTGATCGTCTCCTCGAGTTCGTCTTCGTCTTCTGCGGCAAGGAAGAACGCTCGAAAATCGGCGACGAAATCGCCCCATGATTGCCATTCGGTGCGGCGGAGGCGATACCACCCTAATGCTCTCCCTTTCATGATTTCGGAGAGGCATTCAATGATTTGGTTGGGGGTGACCTTGTAACTATGTTGCAGGTCCCCCAGCCTTTGTAGGAATTCTGCAGCTCCTGGTCCGCCGTCGTAGCGGGTTCCCCACCTCCTGATTTTCTCCATCGGTGTGGTCTCCGGACCGTTGAAACTCGGACCCGGGTTGGTGGGTGTAGTGACGTCTACCTGAGTCGCGGTATCGCTCGGCAGCGTTAATGTTGGCGGACCCATGATTTTGCTTTCTCGGCAGTGCGCGGTAACCCGTTGGCGTAATTCGTCGAGATTGCCAGTAGCGTCGACTCTGTAATACTCCGCGACTTGAGTTAATACCGCTTTCCGTAGCTCGTACACCCAGCTTACGCTTATGCTCATTCGCCCTTCTCCTCTTCAGAGTCCCTGTTCGGGCGCCAATTTGTAATCGTGGTTGGTTGCGGAGCGATTACCGGTGGGACGGAGAAGGGATAGGTTGCCGACTCAGTCGGTAAGGCAGGGTTCGGCGAATGAGCAAAGCTGTGGTTGGAATAAATAACAGTGTTTATTCACTAGAGTGTATTCTATAAATTGATTTTGTACATGGATTCCGAGCGCGACGGAAGAGCTACGGCGGTACGGCGCGTCGTTTCGCGACGGCGGCGAGGTTTCGGCGTGTCGTAGGAACGGGGATGCGGTTTGGAGAACGTTCTGCTCTTGACGGCCTTAAGAGGCGCGTCCGTGCGAGAGTCGTATAGCGGAGGCTCGAAGTGCAATAGGCCTCCAGCCTATTGGGCGCAGAGATACCTCTTCGATAGGGTAGGGCGCAAGATTGCTCTCTGCCTATTTCGGTACGAGGCTGGTAATGGCACCGGGTGACGATAGGTCGGCGCGTGCACACCTCAGGAGAATCCACAAAAATAGAGCCTCTCGAACGTACGGTACGGCGGTGTGGACCACTAATGCGTGCGGGACGAGAGCTGTCAATCTCGCTCGCCGCGGGCCTTATACGCGCAGGCCGCGAATCTTCGCTCGCGAGAGACACCGCGGGGCCGCGGCCGCCCAGCGGCCGCGGCGCGAACTAAGGCCTTTGTTTTCGGTGCCGAGCGCTCGGATGGCGCGTGACGTGACTTCGTCACAGGCTTTCGCCGGTTAGTCGTTTCCTCGACTAAGAATAAAATGACAGCTGATCAACGATAGTCACAACCCACGACTAACGGCTCTTGACTAACCAGCTTCAGCTCTGGCGCCTCGACTAAAGCTAACTCAGGTAAGTTTTAGTCGACTAAGGAAAAAGTTGAAGTAGCTTTAGTCGAAACGTTATTTCAATCACTTTTTAGTCGAATGATGCCCAACTCTGCCTTAAACCCCTTCATTTGTTTTTCCGCCCCCCCCCCCTCTTCCTCCTCCCTTTCCTTCCTCTTTTTACCACAGATGCTTTCCAAACATCCCACACTCCCTACACTACTTTCACTATCTTTCCTTCGTTTATCATCTCTTTGCGCCCCTTCCTTAACTTTTCCTTCCTTCTTCCCTCCTTCTCTCCTCCTTTTCCTTCCCACCACCCATTTACCCTAATACCCCTTGACCTTCCTTTATTCCCTTCACCCTCTTCTCTATCCTCCTATTACCCTTTGCCTCTTACCCCCCATCCTTTTTCCTGTATTCCGTTTGCTTCGCCGCCCGTTTAAATTTCCCTCCTTCCTGTCACTTGTCCTAAATCCTCCTTTCTCCCGCAGAGCGCGCCACCTGCCAACTGCCACTTTCTTCCCGCCTAACACCAAGCTTGTCGTGCCGCCCTAACCTCCAAATATTTCCCTCTCTCCTTAGCACCTCTACAACCCACACACCTCGCCCTTTCCGTTCTCCCTCTTCCCTTCCTGCCCAACCCTTCCCCTTCTCCACTTACTCACTGCCCTCTTCTCACACCATCACTACGCTTTCCACTCTACCGAGACACCGCACACACTTTCGCTCTTCTATCTCCCACGCGACCGGAAACGGAAGTCCTTCAATTTCTTATCTGTATCTAGTTATATTCAGTTTATTGAGTTCATTAAAATTTATTGCTTGTCTGTGTTCAAATTGTTGTCGTTATATTATTATTATTATTATTATTAAAAATCCGAGTCCACTAGGGTGGACCTTATTTTTCGACCATAAAATTTTTTGCACGCCGCCCCCTAATTTTGTTCCATTTGATGAAAAAATTATTTGTGCAAAATTTGAGATCGATTGAACATCAGGAAGACGCGCCTCATCGCATGCGAAGTTTTGAAATAGAAGTAACCGCGCGCTAAGCGTAAGGAGTGGCATGTTTCTGAAAATTTCAATGAAATAGTTCATATTTTGAGGACTATAACATAATTCTTTACTTATTTAGTATTGTTTTGTTCATACGTGCATTACAACCCAAGTTTCATTTGTACGATATAAGACTATTTTACGCTAAGACTAACTGACCCGTAGCAGCACCGAAATATGACATACAACGTTCGACACTGAATAGACGTTGAAAGACCCTTAGTCTTGAAAATCCAGTCACAGGTCAAAGGTGCCCAGGTATATAACTCGGATCCTTCGTGAGTTCTGAATTAGGACCCGTTAGGTCGCTACCTATCGAGCAGGCTCCCGTTTAGGAAAAGGCAGAAACCTAGAAACCCTTGTACTGATTCAGCCAGTTTATTCTGAGCGTTCATGACAGTGAAAGTTTTATAGCGGCTTCGTCGCTAGCATGCCTCCATGTATTATATACAGCTTTCCGTTAGGCGTAGGTACCCTCGGGTTTTTCCCCGTGGGCCTGGGTGAGTCAGGCTATGGCCGCGTTACCCATCTGACAGTCAGACTCGCCCAGCTCAGTATTTTTCGGCGTGCGGAAGTGGATACCTTCCGCTGTCCACGCATTTTCACGCCGACTTTTCCCGCGCGTTTTCGATGTCGCTTGAGGGACGCAATTCTCTGCGAGGGCTGTATAAATAGCCCTCCGAAGGTGTCGCGGTCTCTCACTCTTGAACAAGCCCTCTGAGGTACCGTGTCGTGAAGTTCATCATAAACAGTCTACCTTATTCTATATATTCGTTTGATTCGTCAATCAGCGAGTATTAAAAGGAGTGTGTGAATATTCATTTCTCAATCATCTCTCAGTTTAAATAAAAAATGGAAACCAGAGGAAGAGAAAAATTATACCTTCTTGACCACGACGAAAGTCAAATTATTGGTGCAAAGTTACCGTCAAATGGACAAGTTTTACGCGTCTTATTTTATAATCTGCGTAAAGTAAAATTAAATTTGCGATCAAGTGCTCACTTAGTGATAAAAGAAGTCGAGGTTTTGTGGGAGAAAGCGCGAATTCCAACCCGAAAATTAGATCGGAGTATTGGAAAAGTGGAATCTTTACACCAAGAGTGGAAGGCAATACAGCGGAACTGCAAACGCCGAACACCACCGCAGGAAAAACGGGAGCACGATTTTTTAGAAGAATTGGATAACCTTTTCGATATTGCTCATGCTGACGCTTTGGAAATGATGAGCAATGCAGAAGACAAAGCGTTCCTTATCAATCAAAGGAAGAAAGGACGAACCGGTTCGATGATAGGAGGCGATCGCGTCTTATTCGAGGAAGAAAGGAGGCAAATGCTTCGAGAGGAAAAAGAAAAGTCGAGACGAGAAAACTATGAAGCAAATATACAAGGTATGTATTTTTATATAGTTGTGTAATTTGTTGTATTCAATATTACCTACGCTTCTTTACTAATATATTCTTATATGTGTCATTTAATTCAGAAGAATTAGCGGAATTAGAAGATTCATCATCAATTGAAGATGAAGACGAGGTAATTGAGGATCCTGTGGAGCGTCATATGGAGGATTCCATGGAGAAATCTGCGGACGAACCAGGTCCGAGTAATCCCAAGAAGAAACGCGGCAAACACAATTTTATAACACCAAAACTTGTGGCGACCATAGACAAGTGTAAAGTGAGTGATCGTGACGCAGTCCAAATTATAATAGCAATAGCTCAAGCTCTGAATCATAATGTCGATGATTTAATAATAAATAGAACATCTATTCGTCGCTCTCGTACACGTTTGCGCGCTGAGAGAGCTGCGGTATTACAGACTATATTTAAACAAAAAGAATTCAATGCAATTACTGTACATTGGGATGGTAAGATGTTACCATCATTAATGGGTAAAGAACAAGTAGATCGATTACCAATAATAATAACTTTTAATGGAAGTGAACAGTTGCTTGGAATTCCAGCGATTTCTTCAGGCACTGGAAAAGAACAGGCCAATGCGGTCTATGATTTACTTTCTGAATGGGAACTTATTGATAAAGTAGAAGCACTTTCTTGCGATACCACAGCGTCAAACATGGGACGATTACAAGGTGCATGCGTAATTTTGGAGCAAAAAATCGAGAGGGATCTATTATATTTACCTTGCCGACACCATATTTACGAGATAGTTTTACGGGGCGTTTTTGAGGAAACATTATCTAAATCTACTGGACCTAATATTCCCTTATTTAAACGTTTTCAAGGAGCCTGGTCTCAAATGAATAAATTAAATTTTAAATCCGGAATTGAAAATGAGATAGTTCAACAGTCACTTGACAATATAGCAGAAATAATAAACTTTGCCTCATATAGTTTGGAATTTAAGCAACCACGAGAAGACTATCGCGAATTTATTGAATTATCAATCATTTTTCTTAATGGAACAGTTCCAAAGTTTTCCTTCCGTGTACCAGGAGCATTTCACCATGCTCGATGGATGGCCAAGGCTAGGGGAGACCGGGGATAGTTTGGACACGGGGATACATTGGACAGTTTGAAAATTGCCTTCATAGTGTCATGATGATTGCAATTTTTTTGTAGTTTGTGCCTATATGCACACCAAATCAACTGATATTCAATATGGCGTGTTGCATTCACGAATGACAAGGTATGTCACACTTTTCAATTCTTGTATGTTACTGTATAATATTTTCATCTACTTTTTGTTGTGATTCGGATACTTCATTATGGAAAAATTTTATTGTAACTTTTTTGAGGAATTGCTGAATGTGTTTAGAATAAAGTAATGCTATGCAAAAATCAAAGTATCCTTTTTGAGGAAAGGCACGAATAATTTTGTTTTGATATGATATGAGGGGTTACATTGGACTAATAAGACGTAGGATAGGCTGGGATTCTTAGGGGCCCCAGTGCTGCCACTGGCCCAAGAGGCCAGTTATTTCAGCCTATGAATACGACCTTGCACCGCACACTCATACAGTTTTTCTTATCCGATGTACACCCGCGGTATCATTGGCTTCGAGTTCCCCTTTCGCGCGGCTCTGGAAAACACCATGGAGGTCGGGCTCCTTAATGGCCCAACAGGCTATTTTTCATTTTAAATAAATTATATATTCATTGGATTATTCATTATCATTTCTTTCCATCTGTCCAAACTATCTCCGTGCTACGTCCAATGTAACCCCACCAATGGGGATACTTTGGACAATATGCATCTCTGAACTTTTTTCATCTCCAAGTAATACTAGGGAATGTAAGGCCCGTTTCTCAGGTTCAAATGAATAGCGCACATTCTGAGCTATCGAATGGTGTACAATTTATAGCCGTAAGGCATCTTACAGGCCCGCTAAAGACTATTAATCAAAAATTGTCCAAACTATCCCCGGTCTCCCCTATATATTCTTTAAAAATATTTTTATTTCGGGACGAATTTGTTTTAACAAAGGATGAAGAAAATGGAATCCGCGACATTTGTATTTTTCTCATTAAAGTGTATTTGAAAGCATGGATCCAAGCTCCAGTTGCTGCAAAAGCTCCTAAGCAAGATTTTGAGTTTTTAAAAAACTTATATGCATACAGTGCAATTAATAAAAATGTAAGTCGCGTAGCATTGCGCAAATTTTGTAATCATTTATGGTACTTAACACCAGAAGCGGCAGCGCTGGCCTTTTTTGACTCCAACATTACGCATGACGCCAGAAAACGGATGGTAGCAGCTTTAGATACTGTTAATGATAATGACGTCAAAAAATTAATAATTAGTCCGAATAATGTAACGCAGTACATCGACAAAGATATTGAAGAGTTTGTTTCCCAAAAAACGTTACAGTTTTTTAAAAGATTTGCAATTCCCACAGATTTTATAAATAAGGATCCCTTAGAATGGGAAAATGATCCAAATTATAATTTTGGATTAAATATAGTCAATAATTTAAGAGTAGTTAACGATTCGGCCGAACGAGGGGTGAAACTCATGCAAGAGTATAATAATGTATTATCGCGAAATGAGGAGGAAAAACAAATTATAATGCAAATAGTATCAGACTACCGAAAGCGCTATCCAGACACAACAAAAACTACGTTAATGAAAAATTTGTAAATTGTTTTTAAATGCGAGTATTAAAAAGTGTGTAAATTCAATAACCGTATTTTCTTTTCTTCACCTATTTATGATATAATATTCACCATTTCATATTAAAAATATTATCTTCTTATTAAATAGAAAATATTAATGTCAAACATTCCACCATTTTTAAAATTAATATTATTATTAACTTGCAAATAATATAAGAAAGAAATTAAAAGAATGGCCACTTTCAATAAAATACGTAAAATTTAATATAATTAATTAAAAAGATATAAATATTAATTAGTTATTATGTTGAAAAAATCATACTGTTGCACTATTATCGTAAATATTTGTGCACAAAAAGAACGTTTAACCATCATTATAAATTTTTTCTTCATACCTTTCCGTTCATACAAAATTTCACATTTATTGCAACTTTAACGCGAATGAGGCGCGTCTTCCTCTTATCCGATCAACTTAATCTTTTAGGGGAATTATTTTCTTACCCAATGGAATAATTTTAGGGGGCGGCGTGAAAAAAATCTTGCAAAAAAATTTTCACCAAGAGTAACTAAGGTCCACCCTAGAGTCCACAGAGCAGGGCGTGTTAGCGCTCCACGGGCATCGCCCTGCGCTCGAATTCCTCAGGAGGAGTCAGCATTTCCCAGACGGCCGCGCCGATTAGATGTCGTCACCTACAGAGAATTTATACGAGTTGACTCTTCTATCGTAATCCAATTTGCTTTTCTGCTTTGCCCCTTTCCAGATTTGCTGCTGCTACAGCTTGGGTTGTGCTTATCTTCGAAAATACGTCAACCAAATGATCAACGAACGTTCGTGGAATTGTTTGTTTAACGAAGTCTGAGGGAATAGTTGCCTTTACACCAAATACAAGCTCGTGAGGACTGAAACCAGTAGCCTCATAGACAGACGTATTATAAGAAAATATGCCGAAACGAATCCAATCATCCCAGTCAGTCTTACAATTAGTGCAATAGTGCTTCAGATAATCCGTGAAAACACGATGCGCCCATTCGTGAGATCCCAACAATTGTGGGTGGAATGTGGTTGAGGTAATTCTCTGTATTTTAAATATTTTACAGAAATTTTTCATAATCCTGCTAGTGAAATTACTCCCCTGGTCGGTTTGAATAGTTCGATGGCACCCAAATCTACTGATAAATTGTTCAGCCAGAGCCATGGCCACAGATATGGAATCAAAACTAAAGAGTGGAATTGCGTCGGAATATTTAGTAAGATTATCTTGAAGAGTTAATTAATACCGATTACCCCTCTTTGTTATTGGTAAGGGCCCTACGATATCCATCTGCACTTTTTCAAATGCTCTTTTAGGAGTGTCAGTTATTCGCATCGGCTGTCTGGTTTTAGCGGAAAGGATTTTATTTCTCTGTCAACTTGGACACGAACGGGCGAAATTCTTTATTTCCTCTCCAATGTGTGGCCAGTAAAAGTCTTCTCTAATTCTATTCAAAAGTTTACGGATACCCTGATGACCACCGATGACGGACTCGTGAAATTCTTTAATAATAAGGGGTCTCCTAGTTGGAAGGCGAATTATAACTTCGCCTGTGCAAACAGTAATTGTATATTCTGAATTATTTAATTCCTCCTTTAAACGGTATTCAATGAAGTCCCAACTAATAGGCGCGATATAATTGTCATATTTAGAGATGCTAACAGTTTTGACATCCAAAGTATCCATAAGGTGTTTGAGGGAAGTTACCGAGGATTTAAGATAGACATGGTATACTGGTTCTGTTGCATGTGATTTTACAAAAAGATGAAAAGTAAGAGGTTTTTTATCGGGGAAAACCATTATTTCTCCGACATTGGGTTTATGTGATCTAACCTGTTCAAGGGAGAATTTATTATTAGTTGATAAATCTTTAGTGATTTGGGATTGAACTTCGTGATTAGGGGTTGCAATCCCGCAAGACGGGATCCCGCGCAATTTTTGGGTCCCGCATATTTTAAATAGGAGCTGCGGGATCCCGCAGGGCTTGCGGGACTGTGTATGTAACCAAAATTGCGCAAATGACGACGCGCACGACGAACTATCTCGAAACATGCAATAAGCTGAGCGGCGAGCGCGATGTTGCTTTGTTTCGCGGCTCTACGCTCCTCACTTATTCCATCGCCATCTCACGCGTGTGTGTGTCGTCTTATTTAAGTCCGAATTTACATATTATTTATTCACTTTGGGTATTATACGTATTATACTACGTGTTGTTTCAATTAATATTACTAGTGCAAACAAAATATGTCGTCCAGTAAAGAATTGATGTGTGACACTGAGAAAGGAAACACTAATAAAACTCTTTGGGATTATTTTGTGAAAAGTGATACTGCCGAAAATGCCAAATGTTTGAAGTGTTCTGCCATTTTGAAATTAAGCCAACGATCAAGAAAATGATTGATGACACATTTAAAAAGCAAACATTGTATAGATTTAAAGTTGCAATCTGAAGCATCAACATTGAGAAATGATCCATGTAATGAATCACAAATAGCACCCCAGCCGCAAATTGTCAACAATTGCGAAAATGTAATACCAAAAAAGAGGACCAAAACAATTGACAACTTTTTCGTTAATGAAAATTCCATGGAAAAAATGATATCTCGAATGATTGCTAAGGATGGTTTGACTTTCAATACCTCCCTGATAACCAGGTCTGCCGGCAGCTGCGGTGCAGCCTACGTCCGCATTCGACTACGGTTCTGCCGGCAGATCCTGCTGCCCGCCTGACCATCCAACAGCGCCATCTGAAGGCCACAATTGCCAAACAATTCCCTGCGCGTGACGTCACATGGACGTCCCTACGCACCAACACATATATACCGTGATTGCTATAGGTGTATCCATACCCTTAGATAACCAGGAAGCAGATTCTGGAATTTATTAAATAATTAATTCTACTTATATCAAAAAGTATTTATTTATTATTTAAAAATATACATGATCGGTGATTACAATTGTCACAAGAGGAACTTTCAATATTTACATTAACAAATCCATATACAGTACGTTCCGTAACCAGTGGTACCTAGTAGGGGCGATGTCAGAAATTTTAATCAGTATTTTCGACTTCTTTGTTGTGTAGAATCATCATACTTATTTCCTGTTGTGTTGGCGCTGAAAACAAACACAATATTAGAATAAAATTAAACGTAACGTATGAATAAACAGGATACATGCGATACTTACTTCAGCTCCATCTCCACACAGTACACACTAGGCGATCATGCATGCTCCTGCGAACATTAACATTTATAAGAAAATATGTATTAAATTATTATCTACTAAACAAGACGCTAAACATTCGCACTTCGCGCATAACCCTACTTGTCTGTCTTGCAAATAATGTGAATCCCGATTTCCGCGACGTAGATAATTAGAAATTATTCAATTCCATAATTACGTTTGCCTTCTGGATACGTCGAGATGAATTGTCAGGATATTGATGGATGAAATTACTTGGAATATTCTTCGCTTTTTCCGGCACTGACTGCCACTGCCAGTGACTGCCACCTCAGACCTCGAAAACGAACGCAAACTGGACGTAGAGTCTTGACCAATCACGAATTTCGGCACTATGGCGCAGCCAATCCGAGCGTAGCTCATTGTACCGTTCAAAGTGGCACCCGTTGTGCTTGAAGACGTACGCTCGAATAATATTCCAAGTAATTTCATACATCAACATCCAGACAATTCATCTCGACGAATCCAGAAGGCAAACGTAATTATGGAATTGAATAATTTCTAATTATCTACGTCGCGGAAATCGGGATTCACATTATCTGCAAGACAGACAAGTAGGGTTATGCGCGAAGTGCGAATGTTTAGCGTCTTGTTTAGTAGATAATAATTTAATACATATTTTCTTATAAATGTTAATGTTCGCAGGAGCATGCATGGTCGCCTAGGGTGTGTAATGTGTGGAGATGGAGCTGAAGTAAGTATCGCATGTATCCTGCTTATTCATACGTTACGTTTAATTTTATACTAATATTGTGTTTGTTTTCAGCGCTCACACAACAGGGGACATGATGATTCTACACAAAAATGAAGTCGAAAATATTGAATGGAATTTTCTGATATCGCCCCTACTATTAAAGTACCAGTGGTGACGGGACGTGGATTTGTAAATTTAAATGTTGAAAGTCCCTCTTTGGATTTATATGCGCTACTTATATTATTTTGTAACAATTGTAATCACCGATCCTGTGTATTTTTAAATAATAAATAAATACTTTTTGATATAAGTAGAATTAATTATTTAATAAATTCCAGAATCTGCTTCCTGGTTATGTAAGGGTATGGATACACCTATAGCAATCACGGTATACATGTGTTGGTGCGTAGGGACGTCCATGTGACGTCACACGCAGGGAATTGTTTGGCAATTGTGGCCTTCAGATGGCGCTGTTGGATGGTCAGGCGGGCAGCGGGATCTGCCGCGGATCTGCCGTCGATCTGCCGGCAGAACCGTAGTCGAATGCGGACGTAGGCTGCACCACAGCTGCCAGCAGATCCTGCGCTCTCCTGGCAGACCCTGCTGTCAATCTGCTGGCAGACTGCAGGCAGATGGTTATCAGGGCTTCTTTAAATCTGTAGACTTAAGAAGCTTGTTTCTGAAAAGTGGTTTTAGACTTCCAACTTCTCATAATACAATAAGATCTATAGTTATTACATTCTCAGATTCTGTAAAAGCCGATATGATAAATAAATTTACAAAACTTCAAGAACAAAACCAAAAGTTTTCATTAACATTTTATGAATGGACATCTCGAAAGAATTAGAGATACTTAAACATAAATGTGCATTATAAAGAGAAACACTTTAATCTTGGTTTATTTCGAATCCATGGTTCATGTACGGCAGAATATTGCATCAACCTAGTTGAAGGACGTCTGAAGAGCTTCAATCTAGACATTAAAGACGATATTATTGGTATAACTACTAAGGTCGGGGCCAGATATATTGGCCGGTGAGTTTCGTGAGGGGTATTCTCCCACCACACCGTTTGCCTGCCTCGGTGCTCCTTTTCTCAACGTTTTCTGACTCACTCTCGTTCCATCTCGCTCTCGCCTTCACAGAACAAGAGTGAGCCAGAAGTGGTGGGGATAGTGCCAAGCTTCTGTCGTGTAGGTCAAACCGAACTGTCAGCGTAGAAATACACACATCAGAATAGGTGTGCGTTAGCTCCGAAAAAATTCAGGAGCTTTATTGGTCAGAACATTGATTCCTTCTCAATAGCTTCATCTCGTATTGGTAAACGCATAGCTTCGTAACGCACACAACTATTACGCTAAGAATAAATAACAGCCAAACAGCTAGGTTCAGGCGGAGCCGAGCAGCGTTCCCGTTACCCCACCATACCCTTCGGGGGCCAACTGACAAATCCACGATCGTCATATGGTGGTGGTTGATTTCTCCTCGATCGTTGCTCGCGAAAACGAATTCACCGGCCAATATATCTGGCCCCGACCTTAGTGGAGCGAGTATGATGGCAAAAGTTGGTAGACTTGTACCTTGCTATCAACAACTTTGTTATGCACACGGCATACAACTTGCCGTTATTGACGTTTTATACAAAAAAAATCGAAGCAAAATTCATCAGAAGAAACACAAATACAGTTCAATATGACTGACGATGAGGGCGACGACGTTGAAGATGAAGAGGGTGGCTTATCTGTAACTTCGAGTCTTCCATCTGTAGAAGTAGTGTGACGGTTGTCACTCCGGGCGGAAGGACGGTCTCAGTCGGTTTTGCCAGGGTTTAAATTAAGTCCTTCCGTGGTAAGTTAAGTTAGGTTTATTCACTATCAGTTTATATACACTATATACATGTAACTTGGACGCGGGGTACTTCGCGTTGATCGCGGTCAAGCCGTCGTTGCGCGGCGGCGCGGTTCGCGGTACGGCGTCGTCGGTCTATGTCGTGCGCGTCCGCTTAACGGAACAGTTCGGTCGCTCCGCGCCTGGTGTCTCGGTATCGGGACGGTAAGGGAGCGAGAGGGAGACCGGGCAACGTCCTGCGTCCCGTTAACGGGACAAGTGTCGGCAGAGACCGGGCAGCATCCGGGCGTCTCTGTTCAACACGAGGAGCGGGAGAGAGACCGGGCAACGTCCTGCGTCTCTTTAACGGAACAAGTGTCGGCCGAGACCGGGCAGCATCCGGGCGTCTCTATTCAACACGAGGAGCGGGAGAGAGACCGGGCAACGTCCTGCGTCTCTTTAACGGGGCAAGTGTCGGCAGAGACCGGGCAGCATCCGGGCGTCTCTGTTCAACACGAGGAGCGGGAGAGAGACCGGGCAACGTCCTGCGTCTCTTTAACGGGACAAGTGTCGGCAGAGACCGGGCAGCATCCGGGCGTCTCTGTTCAACACGAGGAGCGGGAGAGAGACCGGGCAACGTCCTGCGTCTCTTTAACGGGACAAGTGTCGGCAGAGACCGGGCAGCATCCGGGCGTCTCTGTTCAACACGAGGAGCGGGAAAGAGACCGGGCAACGTCCTGCGTCTCTTTAACGGGACAAGTGTCGGCAGAGACCGGGCAGCATCCGGGCGTCTCTGTTCAACACGAGGAGCGGGAGAGAGACCGGGCAACTTCCTGCGTCTCTTTACTGGGACAGGTGGTAGGAACGGGGTAGATTCCGATCTGGCGATCGAGGAGTATACGGAGTCGTTTCACCGAGTTTTGCACCGGGCAACATCCAGGCAAGTCTGGTGGTGGGGGTCCGTCTCCCCACTGGAACTGCCTTGCCTCGGAATCAGCGCGGCATATGTCCCGATTCTCGGAAATTCCCAGCAGCGAGAAACCGACGCGATCTAGCGGCGCAGTGGGGAGTGAGCGTCATCGCGTTGACGCGTCGCGGGACCGGCACGCTTCGGGCGAGTTCGGTCGGGTTCGGTAGCGGTCGCCCGCGTGTGATCGGCTTCTCGCTCACTCCCGGTCGTACCGCCGCGCGCTCGATTCCTCGCGCTGGGACGCTACGTCACATCCCCCTCTTTCTTCGGAGAGAGATGCGACGTAATAATCGGGAATTGCGCGCATCTCGGGTTGAACTCCGGTTTTATTATGCACCGACTTACGTACTAACTTATGCCTCGTGGCTACCCATCACCCTTATACTACCTTAACCTAAACTTATCCTACCTTAACCTAACTTAAATTTAATTAGGGACGGGGAGATGCGGCGGAGCTGGATCGTGCGCCCGTCCTGGCGCACGCGGAACCGCTGGCCCTCCCGGAGGTGCTCCAGATTGACGACGGTCCAGCCCTTGTCGTCCGTCGCCTCCTCCGGGTCCCTGGGAGTCGTGGTTTCCCTGGCTACGCACGAAGGCCCGGGTACGGTAACGTCGAGGGGCCTCGGCGGCGGGGGCTCGGCCTGGCTGGTCGCAGGTCGGGGTTCCTGGGCAGGTGGCGGCGCCTCCTTGGCTGGGGTGGATCGTCCTGGTTTGGGGGCCTTGCGGGCCCTTTTCCGCTCGGGGCCGGCCTCGGGTGGTGGCGGCCGGCGTGTCGGCGTCGCTGAATGTCGGGTCGCCTCCCTGGTCGGCTCGGTGGTCCTGACGGGTGTCGGCACGGGTGTGGGTGCTCCGGGCGGTCGACCGGGGTTCCTGGTCGGTGGAGGTGTTTCCCGTGCTAGCGGTGGCTTGGTGGTGGCCGCTGCTGGTGGCGGCCTGCTCGCTGGTCCCTTCCAGGGGGCGATCCTCGGTTTCTTGGCCCGCGACTGTGGTGGTTTGGCCGCGGGCTCTGTTTGTGCCGGGGGCCGCGTCTTGGGGGGTGGAGGCTTCCACCCGCTCGTGGACGGCCTGGCCGGCGATGGGGTCCGTGCCGGGACCCACGGTAGGTCCTTGCCCGGTGTCGGTGGTAAAGACGGTGGACGGCGGCTGCTCGGCGGGGGCGATTCCTCCCCTGAGGACTCCCCGAACAGGTCGCGGAACCGTTGCCGCATTCGGGGGCTTGCCGGTTCGCGCACGTGTACTTCTAGCACGTCTTCCATTGCTGAACTGAGCTCCTGCGTGGTCCTCGGTCTGGCTCATGCCGGAATCGCTGCTGGGGTCGTCGTTTTGCCCCCTGGTCGGTGCGTCGGTGTTGATTGTTTCCGAGCAGGGTTTGACGTCCTTCAGGTGGGCCCGGCTGCTGCGGTTGCGTTCGTCCTTGAGCACGACGATATTTGGCCCCTGGAACCGGACGACCTGGTACGGGCCTGCGAATTTCGGTGCCAGCTTCGCGGCGAAACCTTGCGCGGCGTCGGATATGTGGTGTTCTCGCCGCATTACGTATGTTCCGATCTCGGGTCGCCAGTCTCGCCGACGCAAGTTGTAGTGTTTGCTCTGGCTTTCGAAGGCTCGTGCCTGGTTTCGGCGGGCCAATGTGATGGCGTCCTGTAGGTCGTCGAGCTGTTGTCTCCGGAATCGGGTATCGGTGTGGTCGAGGTCCGGTGGGTCGTCTTCTGGTGGACGGTAGAGGGCGGCCGGTGGGTTTAGTTCCCGTCCGTAGACCAGGAACGCTGGCGTGAAACCGGTACTCTCGTGTTTGGCGGTGTTATATGCGAACACTAGTTCGTGTGTCCATCGGTCCCAGTGTCGGTGGTTGTCGGCCGTGTACTGCGCGATCATTGTTTTGAGTACGCGATTCACCCGCTCGACGGGATTGCACTGTGGAGAGTAGGGTGGCGTTTTTCGGTGCTCGCTGCCAGCGTCCTTCAGAAGCTTCCCGAATTCCCGGCTTTCGAACTGGCGGCCGTTGTCGGTTATCACAGTCCGGGGGCATCCGTGTCGCATGAATACGGTGTCCTTGAGGGCCCTGGTGACGGCGGGGGCGGTTGCTTGTCGGAGGGGCTGGACCTCGACCCACTTTGAAAACTTGTCTTGAAAGACACACAGCGTGGTGTGTCCTTTGCTGGACCGGGGGAGCGGGCCGACAAGGTCCGCGGAGACCACTTCCCAAGGACGAGTGACGGGCGTTGTGTGCATCTGCCCTGCCGGTGCCTGTTGTTGGACCTTGTATTGTTTACATGATGCGCACTGTTGCACATACTTGGCCGCTTCTCGAAACATCCCGGGCCAATAATATCTTTCGGCCAGTCTGGCTGCGGTTTTGGTGGTACCCAGGTGTCCGGCGGTTGGGACGTCGTGATTTTCGGCGAGTACGGCGGGGCGCATTGGTCGGGGCACACACAACTTCCACTCGGTCTCGGGGTTAGCCGGTCGTCCGCTGAGGTCGGGGAATCGACGGTACAATTGCTCCCCTTTGACACGGTATTCGGGATATTTGCCGGGTTCGTGCAGGACCTGTTCTCGGATGCGGTTGTACCACGGGCACGCTGGTGGTTCGTCGGTCGTATGCAGGTCTTCTGGTCGTCTGGAGAGTGCGTCGGCGACCAGATTCGTGGCTCCTTTGCGGTACTGCACCTGGAAATCGTACTGCTGGAGCTCCAAGCTCCAGCGTGCGAGGCGGCCGGACGGATCGTCGATGCTCTGCAGCCATTTCAGGGCCTGATGATCGGTCAGGACCGTGAAGCGGTAGCCTTCGAGGTACGGTCGCATTTTCCTGATCCCCCATACCACCACCAGGCATTCCTTTTCTGTGGTGGAGTAGTTTCGTTCGGCGGGGTTCAGTGTGCGGCTCGCGTAGGCGATGACGTGCTCTTCGTTGTCCGTCTCCTGGGTGAGTACGACTCCCAGGCCTTCTTCGCTAGCGTCGGTTTGCAGCGTAAATGGCTTGGCAAAATCCGGACAGGCCAGTACTGGTGCGGCGGCCAATTCTTGTTGGAGGGTGCGGAAAGCCGTGTCCTCTTCGGGGCCCCACGTCCACTTCCTCTTCTTCTGCAGTAGCTTGGTGAGTGGTGCAGTGGTGTCGGCGAAATGTGTGATGAATCGTCGATACCACGACACCATCCCCAGAAACCGGCGGAGTTCGCGGAGGTTGGTGGGGGCCGGGATGCCCAGGATGGCCTGCACTTTATCGGGGTCGGTCTTGACCCCCTGTGCGGTTACCATGTGTCCGAGGTATTTGAGTTCGGTACGGCAGAAGTCGCACTTCTCCGGGTTAATGCGGAGGTTGGCGTCTTGTAGCCGGTGCAGGACCTCGCGCAAGTTCTGTAAATGTTCCTCGAACGTGCGACCGAGTATGATGATGTCGTCTAGGTACGCAAATGCTCGTGGCTCCAGTTCGGGCCCGATGACTCGGTCGAGTAGGCGTTGGAAGGTGGCGGGTGCGGAATGCAGCCCGAATGGCATGACCCGGAACTGGTAGAGCCCTCGGCCTGGTACGGTGAAGGCGGTTATCGGTCTGCTTTCGGGGGCGAGGGGTACCTGCCAGTATCCGTTCGCCAAGTCGATGGTGGATATATATCGGGCCTCCCGAAGCTTGCTGAGGGTGGCCTCTACCTGAGGAAGTGGGTAGGCGTCCTTCTCGGTGACCTGGTTTACGCGGCGGAAATCGATGCAGAAGCGTCTTTTCCCATTCTTTTTGCGGACAAGGACGACGGGCGAGCTCCATGGACTTCGGGAAGGCTCGATAATGCCTTCGGCCAGCATCTTGTTCACTTCCTCGTCTATTATCTGTTGCATGGCCGGGTTCCGTGGCGTGTAACGCTGTTTCAGCGGCGCGGTTGATTTGAGGCGGATCGCGTGTTCCGCGAGCTGCGTAGTCCCTTGGAGGTCCTGGAATTTCGGCAGTTCTTGGTCCAGCAGGGCCTGTAGGGCTTCGGCCTGTGTCGGTGTGCACGCTGTCACCCCGTGAGTGTGTTCGATGGTGGCGGCGTCGGGGATTAGGGTCCTCTGTCCGAGGGTCATACGGACCCTTAGCTTTTTCAGGGCGTCCATTCCGAGGATCACCGGGTGTGCGAGCGCTGGGAGGACGGCGTACTGGTGGGTCATTTTCTGTCGTTCTACCCGGGCCGGGGTTCGCAGGTCCCCGGCGAGGGGTGCCACGGAGCCGTCCGCCAAGCGGGCTCGACAGCGCGTCGGCGTGAGGGTGCTGCCATGGCGGAGGCAATGGTTCGCCACGTCCTGGCGCATGTACGAACCTGTGGCTCCCGTGTCCAGGAGCGCTCGGTATCTTCGGCCGTGCAGGATGATGGTGGCAAACGGCCGCGTGGCTTGGTCCGGCAGGTTTACTGGGGCGCGGAACTGGCCGGTGGTCGGGCGGTCCCCTGGGTTCCGGGCCCCGTGCCATTTCCCGACGGTGGTTGGCACGGGCAGTCGCGAGAAAGTCGGCCGTCCTGTCCGCAGCGCGAGCAGAACAGGCGCGACGGTTGCCGGCAGTCCTGTCGACGGTGGTCCCGTTGTCCGCAGCGCCAGCAGCAATTCTCGCGGCTGTAATTTGTCGCGACGGTCGAAAGTGCAGGTCGAACGGGCTGTTGTTTGGCCGAAGCGGACCCGGTGTTGGCTTTCTTGTCCCTCTCGATCGCCTCGAACTCGATGGCCGTCTCGAGGAGGGTTGTTATGTCCGGACACTCCTTCCTGCGGATGTATTGCCGGTATTCGGGCAGCAGGTTTCGGTGCACCAGGTCGAGCTGCCGGTCCGGTGGGTAGCTGCCGTGTCGTCGCATCAGGGTTCTGATACCGGTTATGTATTCACTGGCTCGTTCCCCTGGTTTTTGCTTGCGTTTCAGGATCTCTTCCTCCAATTCGTATTGGCTGGTGGTTGGTATATAATATAGGCGGAAGCTTTTTTCGAAGTCCGCCCATGTGGTCCATTCCGGGCTGTTGCTGCGGTGCCAGAGGAGGGCTTGTCCCCGGAGGAGTTCTGGCATGCATCGGAGGAGTTGCTCCTTCGTGAGGCCGTATCCCTCTTGCAGTTCCACGATTCGTTCTAGGAAGTCGCGGGCGTCCTTGGTGCCGTCGAAATGGCACCCCCATTTTCGGACGCGGTCCATGGCAGTGGCGACAGGTGACGGTGCGGCGTTGGCTTCGGGCTCGGTGACTATTATCGCCGGTGCCTGGGCGCTGGTAGTGGTCGTCTCGTTGGCAGGGCTCATTTCGGCGGTGCTCACCAAGTACTGTCGGAGCCGGGTGCGTAATTGGTCGAACGATCCGGTTGTACTTTCGCCCGCGGCCTCGAGAGCTTCGACAAGTTCGGCTTTATTGAGGTGGTACAACCGCGTGAGCGCGGGGCTCATCGATTATTAAAATTTTTTTTTTTCCGGTCCCTGTTCGGGCGCCAATTTGTGACGGTTGTCACTCCGGGCGGAAGGACGGTCTCAGTCGGTTTTGCCAGGGTTTAAATTAAGTCCTTCCGTGGTAAGTTAAGTTAGGTTTATTCACTATCAGTTTATATACACTATATACATGTAACTTGGACGCGGGGTACTTCGCGTTGATCGCGGTCAAGCCGTCGTTGCGCGGCGGCGCGGTTCGCGGTACGGCGTCGTCGGTCTATGTCGTGCGCGTCCGCTTAACGGAACAGTTCGGTCGCTCCGCGCCTGGTGTCTCGGTATCGGGACGGTAAGGGAGCGAGAGGGAGACCGGGCAACGTCCTGCGTCCCGTTAACGGGACAAGTGTCGGCAGAGACCGGGCAGCATCCGGGCGTCTCTGTTCAACACGAGGAGCGGGAGAGAGACCGGGCAACGTCCTGCGTCTCTTTAACGGAACAAGTGTCGGCCGAGACCGGGCAGCATCCGGGCGTCTCTATTCAACACGAGGAGCGGGAGAGAGACCGGGCAACGTCCTGCGTCTCTTTAACGGGGCAAGTGTCGGCAGAGACCGGGCAGCATCCGGGCGTCTCTGTTCAACACGAGGAGCGGGAGAGAGACCGGGCAACGTCCTGCGTCTCTTTAACGGGACAAGTGTCGGCAGAGACCGGGCAGCATCCGGGCGTCTCTGTTCAACACGAGGAGCGGGAGAGAGACCGGGCAACGTCCTGCGTCTCTTTAACGGGACAAGTGTCGGCAGAGACCGGGCAGCATCCGGGCGTCTCTGTTCAACACGAGGAGCGGGAAAGAGACCGGGCAACGTCCTGCGTCTCTTTAACGGGACAAGTGTCGGCAGAGACCGGGCAGCATCCGGGCGTCTCTGTTCAACACGAGGAGCGGGAGAGAGACCGGGCAACTTCCTGCGTCTCTTTACTGGGACAGGTGGTAGGAACGGGGTAGATTCCGATCTGGCGATCGAGGAGTATACGGAGTCGTTTCACCGAGTTTTGCACCGGGCAACATCCAGGCAAGTCTGGTGGTGGGGGTCCGTCTCCCCACTGGAACTGCCTTGCCTCGGAATCAGCGCGGCATATGTCCCGATTCTCGGAAATTCCCAGCAGCGAGAAACCGACGCGATCTAGCGGCGCAGTGGGGAGTGAGCGTCATCGCGTTGACGCGTCGCGGGACCGGCACGCTTCGGGCGAGTTCGGTCGGGTTCGGTAGCGGTCGCCCGCGTGTGATCGGCTTCTCGCTCACTCCCGGTCGTACCGCCGCGCGCTCGATTCCTCGCGCTGGGACGCTACGTCACAGTAGTTTCAAATTATAGAGACCTTATTGCGAAAGTGAGAAAGGCTGTGAAAATTTTTAAAAAGTCGCCGACAAAAAATGATATTTATTTGCAGAAATATGTGAAAGAGCAACGCGGCAAAAGATTAGAATTAATTTTAGATTGTAAGACTCGTTGGAACAGTCTACTTAATATGTTAGAACGCTTTTACAACCTAAGGTTGTGCATAAGCAAAGCTTTGATTAATGTAGAGTCGGAAATATATTTCACTGATGAAGAGTGGTACAAAATAAATGACTTAAAGTTATGTCTGGAACCAGTTAAGCTGGGCCTCGAAGTCATGTGCAGAAGAGATTCAACTCTGATCACCGCAGAAACAACTTTTCGTTTTATACTGGAAAAATTGGATAAGCAATCACCTCTTCTCAGCACTGATTTAGCCACGGCATTTCGTGAAAGGATAGGACAACGTCGCACCGATTTAAGTGGAACATTAGTTTATTTACAAAATCCGAATAAATTTGAACATGATTTGAAAATTTTCAAAAATACTACATTTGAAATGCCTAAAAAATCTGTAATACGCAAAGAAATAAAAAATCTATTAGAAAGAGTCCTCAGTAATACACGCGGAGATAATAGTGTAAATAAGTTCGATACTGCATAAAACTACTTCGAGGAAAACCAAGATCAAGATATTCCACAAAATGAAAAACAGCCTAATTTATCCTTACAAGAAGAGTTAGAGTTCAAATTGCAAAAGGACTATACCGGAGTAATTGAATCAAAGGGTTGGTCAGAAGATATTGATAAAATTTTAAAGAAAGTGATGAGTGCCTTTGAAAGTGACGGCACAAAAGGCATAGCGTACGAATATTTATTGACTATTACCCCTACAAGTGTAGAGGCTGAACGAGCTTTTTCCGCCGCAGGATATCTTTGTAATGACTTAAGGAGCAGCCTGGAAGATGAAACAATTAATATTCTTTGCTTTTTGAGATCATATTTTCAAAATTCTACAAATTAAAATTTTGTTTTGTAATATGAATATTTGATTATTATTGTTGAAAATTTATTATTTTATACTTTGAGAACAGGAGACTAAAAAATTTCTGTAATAAAAAAGAATTATTGAGTTACGATTTTAATTTGTTTCCTTATTAAATGTATATGGATGTAACAACCAAATCCTTAATCCCGCGGGATTGAAAATAACGCGGGATTGCAACCCCTATTCGTGATCGAGAGAAAAAAAATGAGTAATGTTATCCTTGCGCATATAGAGATAATCCTTGGAGTAAATAATATTAGGGGGAAAAGGGTGATGGGTGATTGGCGTTAATGAGGTGATCTTTGTCATTAAGACTCTAGTGTTATTCTGTTTGTTTAGGTCACTGTACCTGAGGTCGTACTAACAGAGGATCGTGTCCCATTATCAACGCCCTTGGTCTCAAATAAAGTCCAGCATATTTCAGCCTCTAAATTTGGTTCGTCAGCCCCTAACCAGACCCAAATCGTGGGCCACAAGTCGTGGACCTGGACGGGGTGCTTTTTGTTAAAGCCTATCCGATGTTCCAGGTCAGACAAGCCTAAGCCCTGAGGTACGTCGGCGGCCCCTAGCGGGTTCTGTGGCGGGGTGCCCTTAAAATCGGCCTTTCCGATGTCCAACAGACAGCCGGGTCGAAGCACAGCCTCACGAACTCCCGAGAGCGATCCTCCAACCACTACACTTTTAACGAGAGATCCACTCGTCCCAGTTATTCCGGCCGTAAGGTAAACGTCACTGTCGTTTGAACCGTTGCCAGAGTGATCAGTCCCAACTAAGACCTCAGGGCGACCATTAATTTCACTCTCATGGGCAAGGAAAATGGTAGCTATTACCTTTTCATTATTTTCCCATATTCTATTACAGTCTGTATCCTCCACCTTTCCAGAGTCTGCATATGGTACGTCGTCGGCGTCTACGACTACCCCTTGCAAACGCTTAAAAGACGAGGTATCAGTACAGTCCGTCTTGGTACATTTAGATGAAGGGTTTGAGGTTGACGAAGAAGGAATTTGGTTAAGATTAATAGAGTCCGTAGGATTACCGACAACACGTCTGCATTTGAATTTACTCTACCTGGATTCTATACTATGTTATAGTCATACTCATTTAATTTAATTCGCCACCTCATGATGCGGGAAATAGGGTCCTTTACGCTGTGAAGCCAGACTAGTGGTCGGTGGTCAGTTACTAACGTAAATTGTTGACCATACAAGTAGGGTCGAAAATGATCAAATGATCCTCAATGGTGGAGTAATTGGTTTTCGCACCGTTAAGCGTTCTTGACGCGTACGCGATAGGAAGATCTTCCCCAATCTGGCCCTGGCTCAACACGGCGGAGCCCACAGCATAATTTGAGGCATCTGTCGTCACAAGGAAAGGTTGTTTAAAATCCGGAAATTGCAATAAAGGTTCAGAACAAATTGTATCGCGTAGATTTTCGAAGGCAGATTGAGCATCATTGTCCCAAGCAAAAAGGACATCCGCTTTCAATAATTGCGTTAAACGTTTGGCGGTATTTTGCCATATGAGGAATAAATCGTCTGTAATAACCGACCAGGCCCACAAATTGCTTCATATTTTTTTTGTTTTGGGAATGGGAAAAGATTTCACGGCTTTGATCTTCCCGGGGTCTGGTTTCACGTCTTCACTGGAAATACTATGACCTAAATAATTTCGTGTCGTATTAATCGGCACTTCTCTGGCTGCAATGTTAACCCTGCATTCTGTACCTGGGCTAATAGTCTCTTGAACTTTTGCGAGTGTTCCTCTATCGAATCGGCATACAGGACAATGTCAGCCATATACACGAACTGCTCAACTCCCTGTAGGCGAGATAGAACTAAGTCCATGCATCGTTGGAAGGTGGCCGGGGCATTTTTAAGCTCAAAAGGCATTTTGTTAAATTCATAATGGCCATTGAGAGTATGTATGTATGTATGTATTCCGTATTGTTCCCCTTAGGGTTACAAAGGTCTCCGTTTCCCCTACATGCTCTCTTAAAACTACCCTCCTTTTCCCCTTACACTACGGTCCTTACGTCTACCTTACGTCTACCTTACGTCTACCTTACGTCTACCTTACGACTATTTCCTTTATTTACAACTCTTTTTACACTATTTACAATATTTACATTCTCCCTTAACCTATATCTTACAGTATCTTATACTACCCCGTTTCCTCGCATGAGAGAGAAAGAGAGAGAGAAAGAGCTACTCGCACCCGTCCCTTACTTGCTAATCACTCGCCCCGCGCCTTCGCCAATTGGCCTCCGTTTCCCTCTTCCACACCCTTATTCGTGCTTACTCTTGCTTTCCACCTTTCATCCTTTTTCTCCCATTCTTCCTTTCACCCTCCTCCTCCATCCCTCTCACTCTCACTCCTTTCTCCCTTTCTCATTTTCTCTATCTCTCTCATCCACATCTCCCCTCCTCCGTCCTGTCCCAATATCCTTCCCACATTCTCCTGCCATCCCCCATGCTCCTCTGTTGTCCTCCCACACCTCTCCCAAGCATGCTCCCATGTCTCTTCCTCGCTGTGACAGACTGTACATCTTATATTCTCTTCTTTTTCCCAGTACAACTCTTCTCTCATCTCATTCCTTTTTTTTTTTTTCCCGGGGGAGGGACGGGGTTATGTGGGGCTTGCACCCACTAAAACTCCACGGTGGTCGTCCTCGGGCGCGGAGTCGCGCGCTCGAGGGGGACGACTTTTTGCGGGAGCAAACTAGCGATTCATCCGCTACCTCCCCCTCAGCGCAGTGCGGACTCCGCGCTTAACAACCCTTGGGGTCTTCCCAAAACTCCGGCGACGCGAGACGGACCACGCGTCCGCGTCGCCACTTCTGCGGGGGGGGGGGGTCGCATGATGTTGTGGAGGGGTGAGCGTGCCCCCCGGCCGGGCGGGGAGACGGCGCAAGGTCACATGGTCAGGGGATTATCCCCATTGACCGCCGCACTCACCCTTTAACCGTTCGACCGCCTACCGCGGGAGCGCACTGAAAACGGCGCATATAGCGCGGCTCCCGGGGGAGCAGCGGATGGTCGGCTGCTCCCCGGGGGGGGGGGGGCTCTCTGAAGCGAGGACCCCTCTGATCGAAACACCACCGCCGCGCATCGCCACGCCTTCCCGAGGCGGCCCTGACAAGGGCCCCTCCGACCCGGGTGGATGCCGACGGGAATCGCCAGTAGGTGTCCAGGGTCAGACCGAGATACTTCATCTCTCGGCCGACCCTGATGCAGGCGTCCCCGATTCTCGGGGACGCTCCGTTGGGGACACCGCTCCCAACCCTGTCCGCGAGCCACATCGCCTCGGTTTTCTCCAACGCGACTCGCAAACCGAGCGTCCCGATCGAGGCTATTACGCGTCGCAGCGCTTCCTCGGCTAGGCTGATCGCCTCCCTCCAATTTTGCCCGGAGGCCACCACCAGGGTGTCGTCGGCATAGCACACCAACGTCACCCCCAGCGATGGCATCACGACCCGCAGTACCGCGTCGTAGGCGAGGATCCATAACAGGGGCCCTAAATCGGGCCCATGCGGGACCCCGCGGTACACATACGTCACCCCGTCGCCCTCCCGGCCGACGTACGAGACCACACTGCCGTGGAGAAAGTCCCAGACCAGGCGGCGAAGGTAGAGCGGGACGTTGTGATACAACAACGCCCGCTCGACCGCCGCCAAGAAGACGGTGTTAAAGGCGTTGGCGATGTCCAGTGACACCGCCCCCCTCGACCGCCCGGCGCGACAGCGATCGTACCATCTGGATGGCCATCGATGGTCGATCGCTGCCGCCTGAAGCCGTATTGGCGGTCGGACAGGTCCGGGCCCACGGCCTCCAGGTGCTCGCACAGGCGGGCAGCTATTACTCTCTCGAGTAGCTTGCCCGCCTCGTCCAGGAGGCAAATCGGCCGATACGCCGAGGGTGACTCCGCGGGTCTACCGGGCTTCCGGAGGAGAACCAGCCTCGCCTCCTTCCAGGCTGGGGGGTATCTGCCGGTCTTCAAGACGGCGTCGAACAACCGCTTGAGACCGGCTCCTAGGGCGCTCAAAGCGCAGGCCCACACTCGCCCGGGCACACCGTCGGGACCCGGAGCCGCGTTCCTCCTGCGCATGCGCGCCACAGCGGAAGCGAGCTCCTCGTCGCTGACCCCAGGGGCGTCGGAGGTGTCCGCGCCCCTGTCCAACCACGGATCTCCGGACTCGTCGGCGCCACCCTCCCCGTGTACCGGGGGAGGGGGGAACAGCGCCTCTAGAACTTGTTCTAGGATCCGGGGATCGAGGCCCTCCGTGACCGGGGGCGCCCAGTGTCCGAGGTTTATGGACACGGCCCTGTATGGACGCCCCCACGGATCCTCGTTGAGGGTCGCGACGAATTCCCGACAGGACTGATCTTTTGCCTGGGCTATGGCCCCCCGAAGTTCGCGGCGCGCCGCCGCAAAGGCGGAGCGCAGCTCGAGGAGCTGTTCCTCCGAGACCCGTCGTCGATCTTGACGACGGGCCTTGGTATACTGGCGTCTGGCCACGAGATTTGGTGTATACTGGCGTCTGGCCGCGCGGAGTTCCGCGATCTCGGCCGACCACCAGTACACCGCCTTCCGACCCTCACCCGGCGGCCCGGTCCGCGGCATAGATGCGTCGCAGATATACTGCAACGCGCCGCGGAACCAGAGCGTGCCGGCAACGGGGTCATCCAGCACGTCGCCCGGCGACGGAGGCCAGGCGACGACGGAGGAAGCGAGTAGGGCCGCGTCAACATCAAGTTGTTTGAGCGCCCATCGCGGGGGATGCCTTCCGACTCGGGTAGGCGGCGGGGGGCGGAGGTGGCCAGCATCACGTACATGTGGTCTGACGCCGGCTCACAATCCTCCGCCACCCAGCAGCTCCAGGTTAACCCAGATGAAGTCGATAACCGACTCGCCCCGCGGGCCGCGGTATGTCGTAACTGCGTAGGGGTTCTTTAGAGAGAACCCCATCGCCGCCGTCCACTCGAGTAGCACCTCGCCCCTGGAGTCCGTTCTGGGAGCGCCCCACTCAATAGCGTGGGCGTTGAAGTCTCCCAGAAACACGACCGGCTCGGCACTCTGAGGGGCGATAAAAGCCCCCACCTCGTGCAGCCGGTCCTCGAACTCCGGGACGGAAAACCTCGGTGCGAAATAGCATCCCACCACGAGGAAACCCTCCCACTTAACGGCCGTCCAGCCGCTGCCATGTCGGGCGACCGAACACGGCAGGGCTCCCCGTTCCACCCCCCACGTCATCACCATCTGCCGATCCGGATTCGTGGACCGAAAACATCGGTCCGGAAGTGGATACGGCTCGGTGGCGACGACCAGCCCGGCCCCCAACTCCAGGCGAGCCTGCTCAAGCAGGTCGTGCGCTCGCATGGAGTGGTTTACATTGACCAGCAGGATCGGTGGGCCTCGGGGCATTACAAAGCCCTTTCTGCGGCCTCCACCGGATCCTGCTCGGGCCGGGCTGCAGCCCCCGTTAAACCCGCCACACTCTAATAAACCGACGAGCTGTCGTCTTTTCTCACGCAGAGTGGTAATTTGATCAGCGCCGAACAAAGCGTCATCTACGTAAACCGATTCGTTACAGATCGGGAGAGCTTCGGGAAAGGCCTTCCCTTCATCGAGGGCTAACTATTTTAGCACTCGCATCGCGAGGTAAGGAGCTGGGGCTAACCCATAAGTCACAGTAAGCAGACGATATGCCTGAACTGATGAAAGGCTAGAAGGGCGCCATAGGCTCCTTTGAAAGTCAGTATCATCCCGATGGACTAATATTTGGCGAAACATTTTTGTAATGTCGGCTGTATAAACAAAGCGATATTGTCGCCAACGAAGGACAATTGCAGCGATGTCTTGTTGTAGTTTCGGCCCTACCATTAAGTGGTCATTAAGGGTTGACCCATTACTAATCCGGTTTGAGCCGTTAAAAACCACTCGAAGCTTCGTAGTGGTGCTCGAATCGCGCAGCACACAGTAATGCGGAATATACACCGGATCGTAACGAAGGCGACAACTCGGGGAAACCAGTTCCATATGACCCACAGACTAATATTCTGATAAGAAATCGTAGTAAAGAACTTCGAGAGATGGTTTCGACCGCAACCTCTCTTCTAATTTAGAATATAGAATGGAGGCCTTTGAAAACGTCTCCCCTATGGCTAGCGGCAGGCTGGTTTTAAAAGGCAGACGCACGACGTAGCGTCCCCATGAGTCACGTGTGTGCGTCTCGGCAAAGTGTCGTTCACACACTTCCTCCTCCTGGGTTGGAGGGGAGGCTGAAGGTAGACCTTCATCTTCCCAAAATTGTTTGAGAAGTAAGTTCGTGTCTTCACAAGCCACGCAGTGTAAAGCAGACACCGTCTCCCGGCCCTGGGAGCGGGTCCCTGAAGGGTCAGACAAAATCCAACCAAAAATCGTGAGCTGCGCGGTGGGAGACCCGAGCGCACCTTGACGTAACTCATTCAATAATAAGGAACCGTATAAATCCGCACCGATAAGTACATGTATCGGTTGATGACATGAACTTTTCGGATCCGCTAAAGGCAGGTCTTTCAAGTGGGGCCACCCTTCGTTCGGCTTTTCTTGTGACGCGGTGTAACCAGTAATTTTCTGGTACACATAACCCGTAAACGGAAAGGACGGTCCGCGTCCGGTGGTCGCAGCGAGTATCAAATCGACGCAGGACTTGGCTACGCCGCCAAACTTCTCGCCAAAGCAATGTATTCGCAAATTCGCACGGCGACGTTTAACTCGCATGGCTTGGCATAAGGATTCCGAAATAAAACTATAAGTCGAGCCCTGATCTAGCAAGGCTCGTGAATGAAATACGCGACCTTCGAGGGTGCAGAGACTCATCCACGCAGTGGCTACCAACACCTCCGAGGGGGTGATCATTTGTTCGGTTGGTCCGAAAACTGTTTGAACAGAAGCCGATCCGCCCGCGTCCACGGTAGAAGACCGCGCGTTCGATTCTGTCGCCGCCATTGGCGACGAAGTAGCCGCCCTGATGCCTTCGGGCCCCTCTGAACTGCGTTCACTCTCCATATGGAGCAATGTGTGATGTGCCCGACGGCATCGACTGCAAGAGGGTTTTCCTCTGCAGTCCTTTACAAAATGACTGGACTTCAAACAGTTAAAGCAATACTTCGCCTGTTGGACGATTTGTCTACGCTTCTCAGCCGACTCGCGAAGAAAATTGTCACATTTTGCCAAGCCATGTTCGCCTGCACAATTCACACACTTAATACTACCGACTAAATGTACCGACGACCGGGCTTTCGCCGGGCGATTATCGCTCGCTCTAGTATCCGTCGGCTTTGGATACTCCGACAGACCGCGGATTCGCTCGGTCATAAAATCATGTATCTCCCGATAGGAGGGATACAAATCAGACTTTCCTCGCAACAGGCTCCACTCGTTCCGCGTGCGCGGACCAAATTTTTGAGATATTACATAAACTAGTAAATCGTCCCAGTGCTCAACCGGACGTTCCAGGTTGGACAGGGCTACAAGTGACGAGGAAACTTGTGACGGTCAGTCTGCGTGGACGTCACTCGGGAGCGGGAGACCCGTTTGGTAGCTCAGTCGAGTCGCAGGGTACTTATTTATTCGAGTCTTAATGTCCGTACTCGGCTTTATTTAATATCTCCTTATATACAGTCGTGCGTGGTCATTATTCGTAATTGTAGTTATATATATGTATATATAGATGTACAAAGCGATGGGCCGAGAAGTGTGCGAACGTAGTGCCGCAAGATCGCCGTTGGTCGAGGCGCGGGTAATGCCCAGTTGCCTATGGTACGGAAAGGTTGGAGGCGCTTTCAGAGATCCCGGGCAATGTCCAGTCGCTTCTCGGTCGGCACGGGAGAGGTTGGAGGTGCTTTCAGAGAGCCCGGGCAATGTCCAGTCGCTTCTCGGTCGGCACGGTACGGGAGAGGGTGGAGGTGCTTTCAGAGAGCCCGAGCAATGTCCAGTCGCTTCTCGGTCGGCACGGTACGGGAGAGGTCGGAGGTGCTTTCAGAGAGCCCGGGCAATGTCCAGTCGCGTCTCGGTCGGCACGGTACGGGAGAGGTTGGAGGTGCTTTCAGAGAGCCCGGGCAATGTCCAGTCCGTTCTCGGTCGGCACGGTACGGGAGTACGGCGGTACGGCGGTTTCAGCGGTACAGCGGTACGGTTACTGAGGAGTTATGCTGCAATGAGCGTCCACACTTGTACGACCCCGGGCAATTTCCAGTCCGTCGTACGGTGTGGTGAGAGGGCTCCTTAATCCCCACTCGCTTACCTCTTTCCGGTCGCCGCGGGTCTTCTATCCTAATGTGCAGATAATTTCACTCGCGAGAATCAGACGCGATCTGTTGGCGAGGTCGGTACTAATTATCTGTAGCGCGGATCGCGGTATGGAGGGGGGGGGGGGGGGGGAGGGTGCTGCGGACCGTCGCGTCTCGGCTTGGTTCGGCCTTGCTCGTGACGCTTCGTCACAAACTTGATCCCGAAGCCGTTTCAATTCAATCACGTTTTCATTTTTCATTCTCGGTAAATCGAAGAACGCGTGAATATTTGCAAATATAATCGCGTTCTGATTTTCGTATTCCTCCACGAGGAGCTTCCAGGCCGACGCGTAATTATTATCCGAAACCTTGATATTGCGAATAATCAGGGCGGCCTCGCCTTCTAGGCTATTTTCCAAATAATGAAGTTTTTGCGTGTTCGTTAGCAAATCGTTTTGCGCGACGAGAGATTCGTACATTCCGCGAAAATTCTCCCATTCGGTGAACTTGCCGGAAATTTTTGGGAGCCCGATGCGAGGCAACTGCATTACCGTTCCGACGCCAGGATCGCGCAAAGAGATCTCGTTACCTCTCCGTGCAGGGGTGACGTCAGGACCACCCAGTGCACCTATCGCGTCTCGGATGTGATCAGCAGCCTCCAGGTAGGCTTCCTCCGCCTTCAGGAACTCCTCATCCACGAAGTAGCCGTTGGACTCCTTCTCCTCCGACGTGGCATTCTGCAGTATCCGGACGTGGAGGGTTTCGCATTTCTCCCACAGCTTCATCAGATTGGCAAGCCTCCCTTCTGTCTTCGGGAGGGTGATGTTGACCTTGGCCAGCTTTTTAAAGTTGATCACCACCCGCTTCAGCTGCTCTATTTGGCTCGTCTGTTCGACGAGAAGATTTGTCAGGACCTGTGCCATGTTTGCTGCCGTAGACACAACTTTCCGTTAACTTTCACTGTCGAAGGCAAGCCCGTTGAGCAGTTTGCCCTTTGCACGAGGTCGCGCTTTGCGACGGCTCGCGACACATGAAGTAACTTCACAGGTTTTAAAATGACTTTCACTCAGTCCTGTGAACGTACTGAATAGGGTTTTTCACCACACTTTTTGCGGAGAAACTGCACTCGCGCGTTTTCACTTCGTACTGGAAACACGCGACTATCCCGTGAACTCCATACGACTGAACGACGCGCTATTGCTTAAGGTCAGCAGTGACCTTACAAGGATTACTTGTAATCCCGTGGTTTTAAATTTCTCGAGAGAAGTTTCCAATTAGATTGCTTTACAAAGCGCGCTCCATACTATACACCGAGATCCGGCTCGAAGGACCATTAAATGTCGCGATCGCCTTCGATATTTCGGCACGACAATTGTTATTTATTTACTTGTCGGTTCGCGAACGCGTTCTGAGGCAAACAAGATAGTTTTAATTAAAGCACTTTTAATTAACCTCGTCTGAGGAAAAGCAAACTTTATTTTTCTTCTCACGGAGAGACAGACAAAACGAGGTGTCCCTCGTTAGCGTGAACAATTATCTCTGGACACCGTTCCGTTCCATTCGAACTGAGCGATCTTCTTCCGCATTCCTGAAGGACGTGTGAGGTACCTTATTGGCCGACTAATTTCTCGTGTGATTAAAGAAGCCAATCCGCGACGACACGTTTGGGCTACGTGCTCTAGCTTGGCAACAACGTATGTAAATGGTATGCCCGAAAGGCCGTAAACATTGCGGTTAGCAGGTAACCGACGTTCTTATTCAATGTCTCGCGCGGCCTTGAATAAGGCTAATCTTGAACAATAATTAACTTCATTTTTTTTCCATTACACATCTGCTTACCAAATTTCGCTGGGTATGCAGCAGTTCGTCCTATAAAACTCATAAAATATGGTCTTCGCTTTCAATAATTGCCGCTGTTCAAGAGGAATAAAAAAACTCGGGTTGAGAAAATCTAGGAACCAATAAAGCCATCAAATTTCGTTAGGAGTCGGTCCCCGATCCTAAGGACGAAGTAACCGATGTAGTTAGGTAGCGTGCTTCGACTACCGTCCGAAAGTCTCGAATTAAATTTAACGTAATCCATCCAACTGCATAGCTAATTGTAAGTACGTTTGAACATTCCACCGCAACCTCGCGAGCATCAAACGCATCGAAAACCGTTCCGTTTCGTTACTGCGGTTCATAAGCATAAGCAACGACTGAAAATACCGCCATTAGTGCTCTTGTCGCGACTCCCGCCTAGCGGCGTGTAGCTTAAACTGTAGAGGCGCGAAATTTGAATCGGATCACACGAATATAATAGGAAAGGGAGACAAGGTGAAGTTCGCACTAATCTGAGACGTTTGAAAATAGTTACAGATTCTTTTTATTATTATTATTATTATTATCAAGAGACACGGTAGTGTCTCGCGCCAAGTATATATAGGTATATGCGCAGCGCGAGACACTCCCGTGGCTATATAACGCCGAGCGGTTTTTGGAAGAACCCTGAGATTATCGAATCTCAATAACGGCTGATCCGATTAAGTTTTGAATGGTCTTAATGGATAGCTTGGGTTTGATTTACATAAGAAAAGTGTCTTCGTTTTGTTCCTACGTGCCTTATGAGCTGAGATATTCCGATGCAAAGTTGCAATTTGCCGAATTTTATGTTAAGAGATTTTCTCCATCGTCAAGTGTGGGCCAGAGGGGAACATGAAAGGGAGAGGAAATGTCTCTGGGACGTCGTTCATTGGATGAAGGTTCCGGCCTATCGCGTAACAAATTGTTGTCACGTGACAGCCAGACAGCACATCTGTCAAGGAAAACGTAACCTAGGTAGTGTCAAACCATCATAACCAGCCAAATGTCAAATGAGGTAAGTAGTCAACATTTTTCCAATGTCACGAGTTTTTACTCCATATAGGACATTGAATTATTGTCTCAATTAACAAGGTAAGTCGCTAAAATTTTTTAATACATTTTTTTGTTGAGCATCTAGAAACGAAGGGGGCGCACAGCTTGGACAATGCCCGGATAAGGTTCGATAGAGAAATATCTTCTTACGCACAAGTTTCTATTATACCAGGCATGTACAAAATAATAATAATGCATTTAAATTGCCAAAAATTTTTATACCAGTAAGCCATTTTTAATTTAGAGTTTCTACAGGATGAATCTGGAGCTCCGCCCGACAATGGATGCGTCCTGATACCCCGTGGCGAGGTCAAGCCCCTGCAGTGCCCCACCGAATTTTAGGGCTTTCGACCCTCGAAGGGGTTGGAGTGCCTATTAAGAAGATCTTCTTACGCACAAGTTTCTATTATACCAGGCATGTACAAAATAATAATAATGTATTTAAATTGCCAGACATTTTTATACCAGTAAGCTATTTTTAATTTAAAGTTTCTATATAAAGCTTATAGAAGTGAAGGGGTCGCATGGGCTTGGTGAGAAATAAAGGGGACGCACAGCCTTGGACAGAAATGAAGGGGACGCACAGGCTTGGAGGTTGTCCGAAGAAGGATAGATAGACAGAGAAGCATCTTGTTTCGCACAATTGTCTGGAAAATTGTCAAATAAGGTAAATGTTTCAAATTAGCGTAGCATTAATAATTAAGAAAATTATGGCGTACAGCTTGCATTGTAGAGTAAGTCACATTAGTGAAGAAAGTACGCTGAAAACGCATCTCCCTTAATACTTTCCAATCTTTTTTTAAATATATTCGTATTTATATATGTTCTACGTTAAATTGTAACTAAAATGTGGCTTTTATATATTTACAGATAATGGAAGCAGAAGGGAAAGAGAAAGTAACCGTGCTGCACGAGGAAACGAACAAATTAAGCACATTTTCATGTATTTTAGATTGTAAGGGAGTTATTGTAAATTATTAATCCTAAGACAATTAACATATTTTCAGTTTCGCAGTGCCAAGTATTTTGAATAAAATATTTATTGTATTTATTGTATTATATTAATTAAACGATTTTATTCAACGTCGATCCTCCGTTTGCTTGCAATACAACTATATACACTATATACAAGTTTCATCCCAGTTTATAACTATAAAGTAAACTAGAAACATTAAAAAAATTTCAATTATACATTTTCAAATATCAAATATTAAATATCAAGTACCAAGTATAAAGTAAATTTATTAACACAAATTATATACAAAACAAACAGAACTTGGAATTTTCAAAATTACATAAAAAACAAACAGAACTTGGAAAGATATTAACACGTTGATATGTTCTTTGGTGATCTGCTTCAATTACCCCCTGTACACGAAGACCAAATTTTTGTACATTTATCAAATGATAAAATTAACAAATATGTCGGTTCTTTAATTGCTGTTAACTTATGGATTACATTATTTGATTATGATGAGTTAACGATCAACATGCGCCAGCAAGGGGATGATTCTTATCGACAGTTGTTGTCAAGAATTCGTATTGGTCTAGTGACAAAATCTGATTGCGAGATTCTTGGGAAAAGAAAAATATCTTTTACTGGGGATTCGTTTGAACTCAGATTAAACGAATTATGCCAGTTTATTAATGATTTTCCGTTAGACATTGTTTGTTTATTGCCTACTCGTAATATGTGTGACGTTCTAAATGCTGCAATGTTAAAACGCATTACAACGAAAGAGATATTATTAATTGCCGAAGATACGATTGACTGTATTCCGTATATGAGAAAGAAAGTATCAAAAGTATTGTCCAATACTGATGACGATAATTCAAAAACTGCTGGACTTTCAAAGGAAATTGTAATTAAGATTGGAGCAAACGTTATGATAAGGCGTAACATTGATGCTACTTTGGGTCTTGTGAATGGTACCATAGCTAAGGTAATTTCAGTTGTACAAGATATGTCAACTGATTATGTAGAGAAAATTAAGCTCCTTCTACCATCGGGATTAGAGTACTTCATTGAAAGAGTGAGCGTAAAATTTGAAGTAGTGGATAGAGCATTTGTTATTAGAAAACAATTTCCATTGTGTCTAAGTTATGGAATCACAATTCATAAAAGTCAAGGATTGAGTTTACAAAGTGCTATTATGGACATAGGCAACTCTATATTTACTTATGGTCAAGCTTATGTTGCATTATCACGAGTAACGTCTTCAGAAGGGTTGCATTTGATTAATTATGATCCTTCGTCAGTAATAGCTGACGAAAAAGCTATTAGGGAATATAATCGGCTAAGAACTAAGTACAAACCAGACGCGGACATTATTACTGTTTCAAAAAAACGCTATTCGAAAGTGAAAGATGTTCCATGGATGTTGACAAAAGTAATTGATTCTGTCCAAGAAAATTGTCAAACTCAAAAAAAAAAACAAAAAAATGTTTCTTGGGTTTTACATGGTCTTCAAAATACAGATAATACTTCATGTTATGCAAATGCAGTGTTACAATGTTTAATGCATTTAAGTGCAATAAGAAAACAATTGTTTAATTGTAATGAATCAGCAAATGATTTGAAAATTTTAATGCTTCGATATGAAAGTGGAATACGCAATTTAAATACATATACAGTACGGCAAAGTTTAGGAGAACATTTTTCAAAAAACGTAAAACGAGATGTATTCGAATTTCTTATAATCCTGTGCACAAAATATGATTGTATAAGACAATTGGTAGTGCATCAAGTAACTTCTACTACTCGATGTAAATCTTGTGATTATACAAAAAGAATTACTTCTGATAATTTAGTTGTTTCAATACCCATTAACAATTTGAAAAAAAAAAGCTATAATCTAAACGATTTATTAAATGGCATGAATCAGATAACGGATCATGTGAACAGTGTACACGAAATTATGTTATGTTCAAGAATGAATTAATATTGACGAAAGATATAGTTATTATTCGATTACTATTATTTTCATTACAAGGTGATAAAATAGTCAAAGCAAAACGTAAATTTAATATAAGTAGTATTCCCACAACCAAAGTATTGATAGCTGGACAATCGTATAAAATAATGAATGCTATAATTCATAGTGGTTCAAGTATTGAGGATGGCCATTACACCAGTATATGTAAAGAAGAAGGAATGACTAGTAGTTGGATTGAAGCAGATGACGTGCAAATTAAAAAAAGGCAATGGCTCAGAGGCGTTAAAGATCTTTATATTTTGTTCTTACAAAAAATGATAGTAAATAAATAACCCACTAGCGCCAGTTAGATAATTGGTCATCAATAAAACTACAAAAAGAGTGAAATCCCCACAAAATTACCTTTTTTAAAAAAAAGGTACAAAAAAAGCGCCAAGTATATAATCCCCCAAAAAACAAACGCATTTAAAAACATTGACAAAAAAAATTGCTTTACAAAACTAATGATATACACAAAATGCGCCAATTAAAACATTGGCTATTTATACAAAGAAAAAATATATTAAACAATATTAAGCAGATAAATTTAAAAACAAAAAATATTTTAATACGAAAAAAATATTTACTCAAAATACTTGGCGCTGCGACCCGAATTGGTGTTATTAAACTGAATAAATATGTATATAAATTGCATTAATCTTTTTCTTTATTTCTTGTGCGTGCGTTCGTGTGTATGTGTATGTATATGTTTTTGTATTTTAGTTTTTACGGGTTTTTTTTTTAAATTAATACTTAGACAATTACCTTTTTTTTCGATTTCGCAGCGCCAAGTATTTTGAGTAAATATTTTTTTCGTATTAAAATATTTTTTGTTTTTAAATTTATCTGCTTAATATTGTTTAATATATTTTTTCTTTGTATAAATAGCCAATGTTTTAATTGGCGCATTATTACCAACGGGAAAACCCTTTAGGATACATCATATGAAACAGATATGCGCAGTATTTACAATACAATAACATAAAGTAAAGTAAAAATAAAATACAATAAAATAACATAAAACAAAATAAAAAAATAAAATACAAAAGAGAAGAGAAAAAAAAAAACATTGATCGTGATAAATTAAATTAAGTTCGGACTTGAGTTAATAATGTTCGCTGGAACGAATCGAACGCGATCGAGAACAGGTCAATATCAGCTATGTAACGGTTGACCTCATCCATAGCGCGGTTTATCGGATCAACAGTGCAATGTCTGTAGTCCGGGACTCTCGATTCGAAAAGGGGCCTTTGGCGCAATGAACGTTGCGGGGCGTGAAAACATATCAGGGACACTAACTCCTGACAGTTGGTCTGACCGCGAATTAATTTGTAAAAGAACGAGAGGTCAGAACAGATTCGACGGTCGCTAAGGGTGGAGAGCCCTAGCTTCTGTAAGGCTGGACCATAGTCATGGTCAGAAAACCGCATAGGGCTACCAGTAGCCCTCATTACTAGCCGACAGAACTTATGTTGTACCCTTTCGAGTAAGCTGATATATACATTATGCCTCGGGCTCCAGATTACCGACGCATACTCTACATGTGGACGAACAAGTGCAATGTAAAGCAATCTAAGCGACTTGATCCGCCTGAAATGTTTAGCGAATCGGGCAATAAACCCTAAGGTTTTCATCGCCTTACACGTGATAATCCGGTAGTGCTTCCGGAAATCAAGCCCAGACCCAAAAGTTACGCCAAGATCCCTTATTTCATCCACCTCAGTCAAGGGGTTACCACATAGAGTATAGGTCGATAGAATGGAATTTACGGTTCTATACGTCCTCATCACAACACATTTCGCTGTGTTTAGTTGCATCATATTGGCGGCACACCACTGCTCGAACCTACAGAGGTCATCCTGCAACTTCACTCCGTCCTGAGCGCAGCGAATAGGACGGAAAATCTTTAAATCGTCCGCATACATAAGGAATTTACTATTTCGGAATACATCTTTGAGATCATTTATAAAAAGGAGGAAGAGGAGGGGACCAAGATGCGATCCCTGAGGGACTCCGGAGCTCACATTGATCGGAGTCGATAACTGGTCACCAACCCTAATGACCTGTACTCGGCCCTTCAGGTAGCTATGGATCCACGACAGGAGCGGTCCTCCGATCCCGATCAATGCTAATTTCCACAGCAGGATACCGTGGTCCACCGTATCAAAGGCTTTACGAAAATCCGTGTACACGGTATCGACCTGCGATCTATCATCGAGTGCCGCTGAGACGAAACAGTGGTATACCGCCAGATTAGTTATCGTCGAACGGCCGGGAACAAATCCGTGCTGCTCGTCGCATATGACCTTCGTTAGACTAGGCGTTAGGTACTCCGTAACTAGCTCCTCAAACATCTTAGGAAGAACAGATAATTTACAGATCGGTCTATAGTTCTTAACATCGGTATGGTCACCTGCCTTAAATACCGGCGTGACTATGCTTGATTTCCAGGCTTTGGGAAAAATACCCTTTGAGAGGGAGGAATTAAAGATATGCCAAAGGGGCCTTGACAGTATGAAACTACAATTCCTTAACAATAACGGCGGAATGCCGTCAATGCCAGGGCCCTTGGCAATATCCAGCGATTCCAGCTTAGTGTATATGTCCCCTATAGGAACGGATAGCCCATGAATATTGACATTACTGCCAGAGGATAAAGAAGGATTTACGGCAGGCGCCATAACGGACGGAGAAACATAAACAGAGCCAAAAAATTTCGCAAAGAGGTCAGCAGCTGATCCATGGGTCGAGGCCGACAGCTGATCAAGATGTACCTTTCCGGGAATAGTATGCCTACCACGTTTTGAGTTAACAAACTTCCAAAAACTCGATACATTGTCAATGACCGCCCTCTCAACATCATCAATATAAGATCTATGATCACGCAATAAGACAGATTTACACTGCGATCGGAGATGGGAAAAGTTCAGATAATCACACTGTGCACTTGAACGCTTGAAAGCTTTATGCGCCCTCTTCTTCTGTCTTATAAGGGCCCTTAGTCTTAGGGAGAACCAGTGCGGAAACGTTGAGCGCACTACAGTCCTTACCGGAATGAAGGCACTGATTGCCCAATTGATATGGCCATACAAGCGTTCAAGGGCTATATCCGGGTCGACTTTGCCAGTCACCTCATCCCAATCAACCGAATTAAAGTATCCCACCATTCCCCGATAGTCGCCACGCTTAAAGTCCTTAAAATCAAAATTTTCACTCGCACTTACATCATTTATAGCTAATTCATTACACCGCATATACAGTGGTGGATGGTAGGCGTCTGGACTAATTAAAGCGTCGATAACTCGATCAGCTGTTACATTGGGGTTAGTTACAAAGATGAGGTCGAGCATACAATCAGAGTCGTTGAATACCGTATTAACTTGAGATAGATTACAGAACCCGGCACAGCCCAAGAGAAGATCAATAGCGTCCGACTCGTTTGTCGATAACCCCGGCTTTCTAAAACAAGCTAAACCTGAGTCATTATACCAAACAGCATGCGGTAAGTTGTAATCGCCGAACAAAGCAAAGCTATCATCACTATATTTATAGTACACTTCCGTTATAGTGTCAACATGACTGGAATAAATTGCTGATTGTGACGCTGGCGGTATATATGCAGCGCCTAGTATTAAGTAATTATTAACGTGAAGGCGGACTCTGACAAAAAGCTGTTCAATATCGGAACAACTAACACTAATAGGACACGCTGGTATCGATTTCTTTACAGCGATGAGGACACCGCCGCCTCTCATATTACGACTAGTAGCTGGGGATCTATCACACCTGAAGACAGTGTAGTTACTCAAACCCAGTTCAACAGAGGAAATAGCAGAATTAAGCCAGGTCTCGACAAGAACAATCACATCATAAGAGACAGCAGAAGAGAGTAGGGAATTGCACAAGGTATCCAGTTTAGTACGCAAACCACGGACATTTTGGTAGTACACTAAAGGGTTCCATTTGAGTTTTTTTGGGTGGCATCCCGACGGTGGTTGTTCGGCACGATCCTCGGTGTCCCATGAATGTACCGGATGGTCATATGCGCCTCTCCTTGCTCATGCAATTCACGAAGCTTCGTCCTTAACTGCATCAAGGTCTCTCGTTCCATTTTCGTCTTATCTTCGGTTATTCTGAACGGCCCCTTATAACGATGTTTGCTCTTGAGGACAGCCTTAACATCTGCTGCCGAGCCCAGACGCACACACAGTGGTCTAATGGATTCGGTCCTCGGTTTCCCTATACGATAGGTGACCGGGACTTGTGTATCCTGGGGAATAATTTCACCCAGTATAGCACGTGCGCTTGCCACGTCTGCCACTCTAGCGAGCTCCGAGGTTGATTCTTGAGGCTCCGGAAGGCCAAATATTATAATATTTTTGGCCCTCACCTCCCTGTCATGTAACTCCTCTAAGATGTCCTGGGCAGAGGGGGCAGAGTTCTGCCCAGAGGAGATAGGAGGTCTATCTTCGAGTACCCTGACCCGCTCCGACAGTGAACTGATCTCAGACCTCATATCCATAAAGTCCATTCTAATAGCTGCAAGCATCTCGTCCCGAACCAGAGCAAGTTCTTCCTTAATAATGCCCCTGATCATGTCACGCAATTCTGCTTTATCAGGTGACAATGTGTAAGATTGGCGTGCGGCAGATGGTAATACAGGGACTGATGGCGCCGACAGGCCACTCGTATGGATACCGGCAGACCTGGGCCTAGGTGATCCCGGACGACAATTTATGAATTTGCCATCGTGCCAAGAATGACACGAACGTGCAAGACAGGACGAACCTGGGTGACTATTTATCCCACAACCCGGGCAGGTGACCGGATTGACAACCCCGGCACCACAACCCTTGCATTTCTTGGCCCCAGCCATCGCACCAGAATGACCACAGTTGACTAAAGAAGTCAGAAAACGGTGAGCAAATACCGCACAAGGAATCTCAGCCCAATACGATTTTGACACCTGCTTTAAGCAGATCAAACCAAATCCAGAATCCTAGTTGAAACGACGAGAAATGTGACAGAAATGCCACCGAATTTAACGGTCGCGGAGACTTCGATGAGTCACTACGTCACGCACGAACCCGCCGTCAATCACCAAAACAAACAACCTGTCACCGCAAAGACTGAAGACAGACTGACTCTTTTAATGAATAAACTTCAGGATTAAAAATTAATCAATATCTACCTGGAAACGGATGTTTGAATAAATGAAATCCACTTTGATCCCTTCTCCTAAGTGTGTAAAATCAGTGCAATGTTGTTAAACGCTTGTTTTTTCAAAAATCGATAACCGAAAGGAAATGTATCGACGAATAGGAATTTAGCTAATAAATTAATAAATTTGCGATTGGCTTTTAGAATCTAAGACATTTTATAATTAACAAAAGGTGTAAAATCGATGGACAGTAGTAAGGCTATGGGGATTCTGGACCACTTTCAAGGTCATGCGGATAAGTTACCGATAATCGATAACCGAAGCACATGGAGGAGGAACCGACTACTGTCGGTAAGGAGGGAAATATTAATTTTTTAAGATCCTAATTTAAATGAAAAAAAATCCACCGCCGGAATATTTTTTTCACAAACCAATATGCGACGGAAATTCCCCCCAACGTAGAGAAAATAATAATTTGGGAACATCGAATCTTAAAATTAGGTGGCGAGAGAGAATGAGGAAGATGGGTAAATAAAATGGAGAAATAATATACGTTGAAGAAATATATGTTATTACAAAAAAAAGAAAAATATAAAAATATAAAATACAATATAATAATAAAAATAGAATATAATAAAGAATACAGGGTGTAAACGGTATACGTAGCAATATTTTAGGGGGTGGTAGGGGAGGTCCAATGGAACATAAAAGTCCTATGACATAATGTCCGATCGGTCTCCATTTTACAGTAATAATGCCTCAAAGTTAACATGTCTATATGCTAAACTAATAGTCGCAGGATTCCATAATTTTGCACATACATTGGAGATCACCAGTAGGGTAAAATTGTCTGAATACATTTTGTTGTATCTCGTATAGATTAGCTGTTATAAACGTTTAAACATCGGAGATGTTTGTGGAAAAGATCGTCGCCACACGCACACAGATGAGCCATAGCACAAAGACCGCCCGTTGTGAGCTGTTCAAGATGACCCAGTAACAAAGTCACTACGGGCCGCTCACAGTAGCGGTCCCATTGAGGATCTGTTTGGAGTAGCGGAGGCACTTAGGTTCGTCAGCTAGAAAATAAGAAACAAGTGAACGAAAACTCTACACGTGTTCTTAGGCCAGGCGCGCAGTGGTGGCAATTTGTTGCGTGACAGTTTTGATGCTCACGAAAAATGCATTGATTTACATGGAAGTAAACTCCTTTGACGACGTGACTGCAAAACGTGTTGTTTTTTTTCAGGAAGTGATAAAACTGTTTCTTTCCAAGAAGAGTGGGTTAGTAAAATTCTCCTGCAATTCTGTCGATCTGTTTTTTTACCTCACTGAAGAAATGTGGGGTGGTAGCGGTACGGTCAGCTGACTGTAATCGCGCGCGGTTGCTTTACCTCAGACGGGGCGCACCATTGCCTTTAACAGCTTACTGCGACGTTAATATCAGCTGCATTACTCTAGAAATAAGCTTAATTTACAGAAAACATATCAGCGAATGTGGTAGTACTTTTTCTGATTTTTACAATCGCGACCTCGACGTGAAACGGTAAAGGACATTTCGATGTCTTCTGGCATCAGGATAATACATGTCCCGGATTGTCCCCCAATTCAGGGACAATACGCGTTGACGTATTCCGTGCGAGAGAAGGCGGGCTTGAAGTTCGATTGGTCCTGAACTAACCATTTGGGCCTACTTATCTCTCGTGTCTAAACACGCGCTCGAATTTCCAAACAAAAGCAGGCGTCGACGTATTCCGTGCGAGAGAAGGCGGGCTTGCAGTTCGATTGGTCCTGAACTCACCATTTGGGCCTACTTATCTCTCGTGTCGAAACACGCGCTCGAATTTCCAAACAAAAGCACGCATCGACGTATTCCGTGCGAGAGAAGGTGGGCCTTGGGGAGGAGATGTTGCTGTGAAGAGGGCCTCTTCAGGACAGTGGCCGTTTGGGAGGGATGCAGGGCAGATTGGTTAAATTAGGGCCAATCGGACTTCAAGCCCACCTTCTCTCGCACGGAATACGTCGACGCGTGCTTTTGTTTTGAAATTCGAGCGCGTGTTAACACTCGAAAGATAAGGGATCCGTCTTTAATTTGAAGGGAGGACGAAGCAAGCGGCACCACCAATCAATCACGGCAAGAACGCTAGCTTCTTTCCGGAAGATATGAACATTAATACTGTCGACAATCAAGAACGTGGCGCGGTCTTTAAGAATTTTAGACATTCCTCGGCCTGAGTTAATCGGTATATTGCTGTATCGATGGGTAGTACATGCGATGACTTCAGACCCGCATGTACCGTTGTCGTTCGCCGACTCGTGGGGCAATACGGTTATAAACCGTGACCCTGACGAACCGCTTTAGCCGGTCAGCTTAATTATTTTTCGAAACACCAATATATCAGTAAAAAAGTATTATTCACCATCAATACCTACGCCTCGCGTTCGGACACAGGAAAAAATGGGTTATTATCGCCGGAAATAAGTCATAGCCTGCGTTAAATTTAAATACTAATAATCACCAATAAACTAACTAAAACTCACCCTTTCAGAAATTCACCTGCAGCTTGAAAACCTGCGTCACTAGATCACTGAACTCATCTTGGTCAGCAACGGATGCGTCCAGTGCACAACTGGTCCCAGGTATGCGACACCACCCAAAGTAAAAGGGTCGCAAGTCGCAACATCAAGTGCGATCGGGTTAATGTAGATACGGAATATTCACTTCACTGCACGGTTACTAACACTGATCACCTAATTTATTGTCGCACCAGGACAAGATGTTTTAGGTAAAAAGAAGCCAGCACATTTTCGAGACACACGTGCTTTGCAGAAGTGCAACGAACGAACCATCCTACACTTTCACAAAAGCCCGCGCTCCCTTATTTTACTGCCAATGTACCCATTGCTTCGAGGTAGGCAGCAGACACCACGTGTTTCGGTTCGAAAGGGTCCGAAGAGAAGAGAAACTGAAACTCTTCGAGTTGCTATAAAGAAAAAAATCCTGTTTCCTGTTTCCCTTTTCCGATATCCCGAGTTCACGTCTGCTACGAGGCGGAACCAACTATGTCGTAAATTACCGTAAACTGTAGGAAATCGTTCTCTACCGCCGACTCGTGGGACAATACGATCATAAACCGCGACCCTGGCGAAATGCTCTGGCCCATCAGGCTGATTAATTTTTGGGAACTAGCAATTAAAAAGTATTATTCAACATCAATACGGCTCGCGAAGAGACACAGGAAGAAGGAGACCATGTAGTTCGCTGACTGCGCGTAGTCCCGCCTGCTTCGTCCTACCCTCAAATTAAAGACGGATCCCTTATCTCTCGAGTATAAACACGCGCTCGAATTTCAAAACACAAGCACGCGTCGACGTATTCGGTGCGAGAGACTGTGGGCTTGAAGTCCCATTGGCCCCAAACTAACCAATCTGCCCTGCATCCCTCCCAACTGTCCTGAAGAGGCCCTCTTCACAGCAATATCTCCTCCCCAAGGCCCACCTTCTCTGGCATGGAATACGTCGACGCGTGCTTTTGTTTTGAAATTCGAGCGCGTGTTTAGACACGAGAGATAAGCAGGCCCGATTGGTTAGTTCAAGACCAATCTCCACCCCAAGGCCCACCTTCTCTCGAACGGAATATGTCGACGCATGCTTTTGTTTTGAAATTCGAACGCGTGTTTAGACACGAGAGATAAGTAGGCCCAAATGGTTGGTTCAGGACCAATCGAATTTCAAGCCTGCCTTCTCTCGCACGGAATACGTCGACGCGTGCTTTTGTTTTGAAATTCGAGCGCGTGTTAATACTCGAGAGATAAGGGATCCGTCTTTAATTTGAGGGTAGGACGAAGCAGGCGGGACTACGCGCAGTCAGCGGACTACCCTTCTTTTCCTGTGTCTCTCCGCGAGACGTATTGATGCTGGATAATACTCTGTAATTTCTAGTTCTCCAAAATTAATCAGGCTGATCAGCCAGAGCATTTCGCCAGGGTCGCGGTTTATGACCGTATTGTCCCGCAAGTCGGCGGTAGGGAACGGTTTCCTCCGGTTCGGATAATTTATGACTTAATTGGTTCCGCCTCGTAGCAGACGTGAATTTTCTTCTTTATAGCAACTCGAAGACTTTCTGCTTCTCTTCCCTTCGGACCCTTTCGAACCGATACACGTGGTGTCTGTTTTCTATCTCGAAGCAATGGGTACATTGGCAGTAGAAGGACGGAGCGCGGGCTTTTGTGAAAGTGTAGGATGGTTCGTTCCTTGCACTTCTGCAAAACACGTGTGTCTCGAAAATGTGCTGGCTTCTTTTTACCTAAAGCATCTTGTCCTGGTGGGAATTAACTCATAATGGAACGAGAGAAACTACTTGGGGTAGAGGAAATTTCTAGGAAAAAATCCTGTCAGTCAGTTTGCAATCGCGTCAGAGAAGTGTTTTCTACACAAGAGTATTACGCGTTGTTCTGAGCATAAACCCAGAACAACGGAGACGCAATTACTACTGTACGAGCATTTTGGCGGCCATATCTGCGGCACCAGACGCCAAGTGAAAATTCATTTTCACCAATTTTTATAAGGTACGAACAACGCGTTCCGTGAAAAATAAATTAAGTGATCAGTGTTAGTAACCGTGCAGTGAAGTGAATATTTCGTATCTACATTAACCCGATCGCACTTGACGTTGCGACCCCTTTACTTTGGTTGGTGTCGCATACCTGGGACCAGCTGTGCACTGGACGCATCCGTCGCTGACCAGGACCAGTTCAGTGACCTAGTGACGCAGGTTTTCAAACTGCAGGTGAATTTCCGAAAGGGTGAGTTTTAGTTACTTTATTGGTGATTATTAGTTATTAAATTTAACGCAGGCTACGGCTTATTTCCGGCGATAATTCTCTAAATTTCCGTACCTAAATTTTGTCTTCGGGGGTTTTAAACAGACTTATTCATTCTCAGCAACAGTGTTGGCCGTTATTAAACTACGGATTCTTATCACAATAACGGACTACGATCACGTTTTGTTTATTTCCTATTACATTACTTTTTTGTTTATGCGATATTTGAAAACGAAATTTACGTATTTCTTGTCCTCTCACTTCAAATAATTATTATTTTCGATTCTGTTTTAAAAAAAATGTGTATTCATTTTTTTACGTTTGACATGATGTTCCTCGATTTATCTTTAACTCGTAATTCACTTTAAATGACAACCAAACGATGACGAAAGGTATCGATTGCCGTCGTTTTCGCAGAGATCTGATGAGAAATGCGGAGCTGAAAGAGTTTGGTTCTTAATAGGTATTCAAACTCCTTCGAGGGCCGAAAGCCATAAACTTGCGATGAAGTATCGCGGGGTGTTGTCTTCGCCACGGGATAGGATGCGGCATCTCCTTGAGTCGAGTCGCTGGAGGATCACTCTTATGAGTCTTTCCTTCCGAAAAACACACCATTTTGGGAATTACATGAAAGATCAGAAGTCAACACCCTGTTTCAGTGTGTTGGTCTCACCAATATGCGCGAGCTACTATCCGTTTCAAACGCATGGTGCAAACTTTAGGGCATTATTACTGTAAAATGGAGACAGATCGGACACTATGTCATAGGACTTTTATGTTCCATTGGACCTCCCCTACCACCCCCTAAAATATTGCTACGTATACCGTTTACACCCTGTATAATAAAATAAAAGAAAAAATTAAAAGAAATAGTAAAAAGAAAAAAGAAAAATAGAAAGAATAGAAAAAATGCAATATAAAAGAATATAAAAGACAATATAAAATATAAAAGAATATATATATGTAGTACTTTATTGCGCCCCTTGGGGATTACAATTTACCTTACTCCTCCTCTCTTCTCTCGCTTAACCTATTACTCGCCTCCTTAAATCTATTCCTTACAACTACTCCTTACATCTAATCCTTATACCTAACCGCCCGCTCGCTCGCTCGCTCGCCACCGCCTCGCCCGCTCCTCCCGCTCCCCCCTCCGGACCCCCGCTTCCGCACGCATCCTCTCACTCTCATTCCTTACCCATTCATTCCACCATCTTGCACCCCCCTCCACTCTTCCACCCTCCTCATCCAACTTTCCCCCTCTCCATCATCTCCCAACACTTCCCCCATCATCCGCTGCCAACCCCTTCCCTCTCCCCATCCCGTACATTCCTCCCATATATGTTCCCATGTTTCCTCCCCCCATCCGCAAACCCTACATCTCCTTTTTTCCTCGTCCTCCCAATATCTTCCCCCCCTCATCTCACTCCCCAACCTGAACCTAGCCACCCTCCTCCATCTGCTCTCCCCCCATAAAAGAATATAAAGAATATAAAGAATATAAAGAATATAAAGAATATAAAATACAATATAAATATAAATATAAAAGAAAATAAAAGAAAAAATAAAAAAATATAAAAATATAAAAATATAAAAATATAAAAAATATAAAAATATAAAAGAATATAATCTAATAAAATAAAAACTATTTAAAAATAAAGCGGCGTGAAGGCGTCGAAGGTGAGGGGGTGATGGGGGTGGTGATTGTACGTCCATCACCCACGACGGTGACGGTGGCGATGATGGTGGCAGCCGCGGTGGCGTAAAAATTTGTGCCATTGATAGCGATGAGGGTGATGGAGGCCGCGGCACCCAATACGGGGCCCACCGCGACCCAACATTGGGCTCCTGTCGTCGCACCCGCGCAGCCATCATGGGACCAAGCACTGGCCCCGACCGCCGCATCTGTACTTGGAGTGCCTCCAGGTCCGCCAGCGAGACGCCTAAATTGTACAGCGGCATGTCCTAGATCACAAACACAAACGTTGATATAACACTGATACATTAAACATATTAAACATAAAACATATAAAACAATGCAAACTACTACATACCACTTATGGCGGCGACGGCGGCGATGGTGGCGATGGCGGCGACGGCTGCGGCGAACCCCAATCCGCTGACCACGTCGGCGATTGTGCACGGAAAAATGTTTTCACAGTTGGCAACGGTGCTTAAATAATAGGCATCGTATAATCACGTGCACGCACCGTCGCTGACTGCACGGAAAAATATTTTCACCCTTGAAAACAGTGGTTGTCGTACACTGTTCAGATGAGTGGTCGGTCATCATGCGGTGACGTGTTCAGCACCACCGATGTGCGGACGGTACTGTACGATGTTTTCATTGAATGCGCACGGCAAAAGGTCTGCACTGTTGAGTGCCTGATAAAAAATTAATGGATCTATCTGGTTGGCTTATTAATTAATAGTTAAATGAATAAGCTAAGAATAAGCCACATTATAATCTGGCTAAAAAAACAGTTCCGAAAATGCTTTTAACAAATGTGAATTTCGAATGCAAATCTAACCTATATTCATATCATTTTATTTAAAGTTTTAACGTTATAATAATAATTTGTTAATTAAGTAATTGATTATTTATTTATTTACAAAGAAATATTGTTATCTACAATCGATGTCTCGTAGCAATGTATGTTATTCCTTGTTTTTGGTCAATTACGCATGGTGTTCTTACTGCTATCGAGTCGTAACTAATTATTGGTTTGTTTTCGGTATCTGCAACGACACTGTATGCGAAATAATAGCTATTAAATCCAATCACATTAAAAGGCACATACCTGAAGTAGATTTTATTATTTACTACATAAATTTTGTCTATTTCCCCAAAACCAGGACAATTTTCTCCTATAGTAGCTACTATGATAGTTTTAACATTATATTTTATATAATTTATTATAATATTAGTTAAGGTTTGTCTACCTTGTGAAGCTGTAAAATGAATGCTAATGGAATCATCAAGACAAAATTTATGTAGTAAATAATAAAATCTACTTCAGGTATGTGCCTTTTAATGTGATTGGATTTAAGGGGTAACACCACTGTAACAGCTTGAAAAATAGCGTTTTTTTGGCAATTTTTCTTGGATGGAAGGAAAGGTAATAGAATAACTATACTGGAGGAAGTTATTAAGCACATATTTTGTTATTAAAAAAAAAAAGTTATTGAGAAATATTACAAAATGGCGGCACTGAAGCCATTCTCGTGAGGCATGTTGAAATTTTAGCGCTCTGCGGCACGCAGTGTAGCTGGTGCAAATTTGAATTTAAAAAAAAAAAATATGACTTAAATCTACATATTTATAGCTAGAGAAATACGTAGGGGATTTTAAAAATATTGATTTTTGTGTTATTGGTGAGCATTTGAATGAAAAACGTTCAATTTTCTATAAAAAGAGGGCAATAATTTGTTAATAAGTAATGTTTAAATTAACTTATCGAAAATCCCGTACGTATTTCTCTTGAAAATGTTATTTTAAAGATATTGTTAAAAGTTCGAATGAAAAGAATGAAAATTGTTGGAGTTATGCTGCGTGCCGTGTTGAAAAATCGTGTTTCGAGAAAAACGCGTTTAACGCCGGTAGTCGTTTCGAAGCAGTCCGATGCGCTTGGGGAAGAGCTCGAAATTTCAAGGAAACAAATTTGTTTCAAGTAATACAGTTTTTGCCCCATATTCTAAAAGGTTCAAAGCATCTTTTAAGCAAATAAAAAAAATCAATTTTCCGAAAAATTTACAGTGGTGTTACCCCTTAATAGCCATTATTTCGCATACAGTGTCGTTGCAGATACCGAAAACAAACCAATAATTAGTTACGACTCGATAGCAGTAAGAACACCATGCGTAATTGACCAAAAACAAGGAATAACATACATTGCTACGAGACATCGATTGTAGATAACAATATTTCTTTGTAAATAAATAAATAATCAATTACTTAATTAACAAATTATTATTATAACGTTAAAACTTTAAATAAAATGATATGAATATAGGTTAGAGAAATTCACATTTGTTAAAAGCATTTTCGGAACTGTTTTTTTAGCCAGATTATAATGTGGCTTATTCTTAGCTTATTCATTTAACTATTAATTAATAAGCCAACCAGATAGATCCATTAATTTTCTATCAGGCACTCAACAGTGCAGACCTTTTGCCGTGCGCATTCAATGAAAACATCGTACAGTACCGTCCGCACATCGGAAACAACGACGAACGGCGAGCACCGAAAATATCGGTGCTCGCGCATCGAGAGCGATGGTGCTGAACACGTCACCGCATGATGACCGAGCACTCATCTGAACAGTGTACGACAACCACTGTTTTCAAGGGTGAAAACATTTTTCCGTGTGGTGGCAACGGTTGCAGTGGATCCCAATCCGCCAACTCCGTAGGCGATGGTGGTGGCGAACGCTAGACATAGAAACCCGCGATTTAATTTTGACACGACGGTATGATTTGGGCTCGCTCGATTTCAAAGATTAAACGCGATAAATGTTAAAAATATTGTTTTGTACATACCTCGGGGTCACACTCCGGCGCAATCCGTAATAATCCCATGTCTTTTTTAGCACAAAAACAGAAAAAATCAAAAACTCCTCCACGACCTGCAGCGGTCGAGTTTGGTGAGCAACTGCCCTCGCAGAGCGTTCACAAAATTTATCCTATGTGGGCCCATGGTGAATTTCTTTGAACGCGTATCGGATGTATATGTAGGAGGTTGAGTTTGGGGAGGGTGAAGAAAAAAATTTGTGCATTAAAAATTGATTATATTTTATTTATGCAATTCTCTCTGGTGTTTAGACCACCAGTTGCATATTTTAAATACATTTTGCAAAGCACAATGCTTCGCGTGTCTGCTACATCGCAGGTATTAACTACATTTAGCTTATTTAGAGATTTGATATCCTCATAGTCAATGTCCAGCGTTTCAATGATCACATCCGCTCTCGTATTTTCATCGAGGAAATCCACAAGCCAGTCGCGTTTCTGCAGCCCTTTAACGTATACGATATGGGATGCGTCATCTTCTTCGTCGATCGCATCAGCTATAGCTTTCGTAATCAGCTGTTTAGCCATACTGTACGGAACGTCTCCATCTTCCCACCGTAGTCCATGATGTTTTGCCACCAACCATCGGATGCTTGATTTGTCGGATTTTGTAAGAAGATATTGCGGCATCGAACTCCCAAAAATACAGTGCGAGAGAATTGTTCCCATTCGTACGATAGCCACTTCCTTGACAACAAATCTTCCGTCGACGATGAACCCTTGCAGGTCAACAAATGTTGGTACAGCCATTGTCGATACAATTTTAGAGATCCGCTCGCTTCCAAGACAGATGGGAGAATGCAGTCTTTCTCGTAAAGCATCTCGATTTTTACGATGAAATTTTTGTATGAATTTGACACAGGAGAGGGTGGGCAAGTAGCATGACAATTTAATTTATTTTGCGCACCACGTTTGTCAGCGGATTGTATTCAACCACCCAATCGTGTAGAATCAGACAGTATGCTGTAGTATTTGCAGGTACATTCTCTTTACACTCGAATTCTATGCGCACGTCCACGGTACCATTCTTGATCGACTCATTTTGTCGCGAACAATCAATCACCACGAGAGGACCAAATTGCAAAAATTCAGCCACGGTGAATAATGCCTCGTTGCAACTATGTCCATAATACGATTTACGGAAATGTGTATACATGTTAAACAAGATGGCATGTCTATTCTTGTCAAAGTCCAAGTTCATATCATCGTATGGATAAAATTCCGAGTTGAGAAAAAGTTTTACATTGGTCAATTTGCAGTGGTCTACCAAACTCTCGCAGTAGAATAATCTTTGGTATATATTTCAACTGCTCAGAGGTTAGGTCTCGAATATCGCAATTATCCGACAGGATCAGAAGCATTTTTGAATACTGAGCTGTTTTGCTTCGGTGCGGACCTATAAATAGGGCACATCACCGCTTAGATGTAGTAAAATCATTTTTCACAGTTCGCGGAGAGGATGCGATTCGTGCGACAACCTGTGACTATACGCGTGACAAATTTTGACGATAAATCACGAGTGATGTGTCCGAAAATAAGACGCAGGCATGGTAGCATGCTACCAAACACTATCCGCTGCCTGATTTGTGGTCCATCAAATTGCGGAAAGACAAACGTGTTGGTGAGCTTGATGGAAAGTCCACACGGCGTCCGCTTCGAGAACGTGTACGTGTATTCCAAGTCGTTGCAGCAGCCGAAATATCAGTATTTGGAGAATTTATTGACTCCGATAGATGAAATTGGTTACTTTACGTTTTCGAATAACAGTGACGTCATCCCACCGAGCGAATCGCTTCCGAATTCTATTTTTATCTTTGATGACGTGGCATGTGACAAGCAAGATACGATAAGGGAATACTTTGCAATGGGACGCCACTCGAACGTTGACTGCTTCTATCTCTGTCAGACATATGCAAAGATTCCCAAACATCTTATACGCGACAATGCGAATCTATTGATTCTGTTTAAGCAGGATGGTACCAACTTGAAACATGTGTACAACGATCACGTAAACACTGATATGTCCTACGAGGATTTCTGCACATTGTGTCGTAATTGTTGGCAACGGGAGTATGGTTTCATGGTAATAGACAAGGATAGCACGATGTCCAATGGACGTTATAGAAAAGGATTTAACGAGTTTGCAATACCATGAGATTGTCAATTGTCGTCGACACATCGGTGGGAAAGCAACATCTGCGATACAACGATGATTGATATCGATAGTCTGGAGATTAAGGATCGCGAGAGAATAGTGAAGGAAATTGCAAAAACCAGCGAATCCATTCGTAAGAAATATCTGGCTTTGAAGATAGGCAAGATGGAGGAAGATATCGCGTTGGAGAGATACTTTAAACCTGTTGTCGAACCCCTAAAACATATGGTGGAAAATACTACAGCGGTAGAAGCTGACGATGCATCACCGCTGATGAGCACAGACGTTGAAGGGAATGAAGCATTAACGCGTAAAACAAAGAGCAAACGATCATACATGTCATCGAAAAAATCACTCGTAACCTCCACACCAGTTCAATCGAAGCGGAAACGGCAGAATGTCACGTCAAACGATTCCTCGGTTTCTTCCACACCGATAAATACATTTCCCGCTGTACAGTCGGTCGCAACCAATGATGACGACGTTTTCGAAACTTCTGCCGATGAGTCGTTTGCAAAATCTATTAGGCATCAACTCCAAGCATCCACGGGACGAGAAACGTTGCGCAACCATTTCGGTCCGCTGGGTCAAAAATATATGAGCGCAATCCTAAGTAGTGATAGGGATATGACCATGGACTATGTGTATGGCATATACTTTGGTGGTAGTGGAACGATGCTTGGGGATAAGGCTTTCGATATAGACAAGGATGATAATATAATCATCGATGGCATAAAATACGGAGGAACACCCGGTCTTTACGAACTGATTTTGAAGAGAATTCCCGACGATACCACATACACCGATACCGATACACAAAAATACAAAAGTATACTGCTGACGACGAATGCACACAGACGCGGTCATGATGCTCAAAATCCCATATTGGGCAACAAGGGATACAAGTACAAACATGTAATTGCACCGCTACTCCCCCGTATATCGGTTAGTAGGACAGGGAAAGGTCTAACGACACCGCGAGTCATGGTGGTAAAGGATAACAAGATCGATTACGTGCACTGGGACGATTCCAACGAGCTGGTGGATCGATTCCGTTTGCTGGAAGCGTCGCGTCAGGCGGGTAACAACTCGCACGATAACGAAATTCTATCGATTATCGAGGAACTCCGTGAGGCAGGCCTCATTATAAATTAAGCCGCGCGCCTATGATGTGCGCTGTATGCATCGAGATGCCGATCAACAAATTTGGAGTGTCGCTCGAGAAGAGTGGAGCAGCTAGAATGCACTACAAATGGAGCGGTTTGCTTCGAAATTATATGCGAGATAACGCTCTTTGCGTGGTTGGTGCCGACTTTGATGCAAAATCACGCAAGATACGACGTGTAGCTCAGCCGGCGGTCGACACCGATGCCGTCAATAAACTATACGTGGAAAAGAGCATTAAACTTTTGAGAGAGCAGCTGGAAGAATTAGAGAGGAAGCTGATCATGTTTCAGAGAGATATGCTGACGTTGCAAAACAGCGTTCAAAAGATATCACTGGCGTCGAATTCTATTCCACAGAAACTTGACCAGAATTTCCTCGGGGCGGGTGGGAGTACATAATGCATGTGCACGATAATTATCGCACCATTCGTGTCAAAGACACCTATGCGACCAAACATGCCACCATTATCGAAATCCAAGAGTAAAGAAGAAAACCACAGCCACAAGAAGCGGCAACTTGTTGAGGAATTGCATGCTCCAGCTCGAAGACATTTCCCACGGAGGCGCGTCATAGTGCATGGATACGATGATCTGTGGCAAGCTGATGTTGTAGAAATGCGTCCGTACTCACGATTCAACCAAGGTCACTACTACATACTCACCGTCATCGATGTGTTGAGCAAGTATGCATGGGCGTTGCCGCTCAAGACTAAAAGTGGTGCTGAGGTGACTAAAGCGTTTGCAAAGATATTTAGAGATCGATATCCGAAAAATTTACAAACTGATCAAGGAAAAGAATTTTACAAGCCGATGTGCAGAAACTCTTGACGAAACATAGTATTAATCATTATTCGACGTATTCGATGATGAAGGCCTCCGTCGTGGAACGTTTCAATCGAACTTTGAAGAACAACATGTGGAAAATGTTTACGCTCAATGGAACCTATAAATGGACCGATGCGCTACCGCGTCTACTTGCAGAGTATAACGCACGAAAACATAGAACCATCAAAATGCGTCCTCGCGATGTTACCCCTGCGATCGCCGATAAGCTGCTAGCCACCGTATACAGTAACATAAAGATCGCAGCTCCAGCAAGATTCAAATTGGGCGAGTTTGTGCGCGTGAGCAAATTTAAAACCATCTTCGATAAAGGCTATACACCGAATTGGACAACGGAGGTGTTCAAGATAGCCAAAGTACAGGCAACTAATCCCGCGACGTATCTGCTCGTCGATTCCTGTGGAAAACCAGTCGCCGGAGGATTCTATGAACACGAGCTGCAGCGCGTCACCGATCCTGATGCGTATCTGGTGGAAAAAGTGTTGCGTAGGAAGGGTGATAAGATATATGTCAAGTGGCTGGGGTTTGATAAATCATACAATTCATGGATAAATAAAAATAATGTATTGTAAAATAATAATAATAATACATGGCTCAATAAAAATAATGTATCGGTAAAATAAATACATGTGTATAATTTATTTAATATAATTCCATCATTTATAATGATGAGTTAATAAATACAATTGTATCTTCTATACATGTATATACAATTTTATTGTTATGCAATAATTCCAATATTTATAAGCACGAGTTATTAAATACAATAATCTCTATTCTACAACGGAATTTTATAATGACCCCAGGGCAGAGTGTAAACCGAATCGGGTACGATATACCGCTTGTCATCGTATGGACTTAGAGCGATTTTGGATTCTGAAATGGTGTACACTTTGTGCAATTTAGACCGAATGCATGATTGCCTACGAACCATTTCGATCTCCTTTTGCAAACACTCCGCGTAGTCGTCAAAAGTTATCGTCCTGGCTATGACATTGGTCTTGACGCCTTTTGCCTTTTTCGTATCTTTTTTACCATCTACGCGGAGTGCGTACATTTTCGCTCTAAGACCTGCGAATTCGGTCATTATCGCACCGCTATTTTCATCCTTCATCAACCCTGGATCCTTCTTATTTAAGCGCGGCATATTATATGTATTGTCGATGGGATAATCGGATGTGTCGAATCTATCGATATTGCGTTTCATGGTCTCGTAGATATCTTCGCATTGAATGTGATAAATGAGACTGTCAGTGTCGGTATACAGAATTTTACAATTTTGAGCGAGCAGGGGAGACATGTACTCGTGGTGAAATTCATACAAACAAATTTTTGATATGTCCAGAATGCACATACCCACGTATATCGGTTTGTTGAATTTCACCTCGAGTTTTTGCAATTCAACAGCTATTAAATTTTCTGAAAAAACACATCTGCTGTGGAAATTCGGTTTAGTGATCATTGCCTCCGCGCCATATCGTCCATCCCAATGTGTTGAAAGTTTTACGTCCACATGGTTTCGCACGTTTTCCATAGTTTTACCAAATACCGCGTTGTTCATCAATTTATACAAATTTTTCTCAAAATCGTTGGTCGCGCCTGTTCTGAACCGTGTATTTAGTTCGATGTAATCGCGGAGCCAGGGAGATTGAGCGAATTGAAGCACGCGGTGTATCTTTGTAATACGAAGACCGTGACGCGTGCACTGCTGTAGGTTGCGATAGTGGATAACGTAACGCTGCTTATCGTATAATGTCACGAGTAACTTGTCCTGTCTGCTGCCAGGTGGTTTAGTACGCGTCGGGCAGAACGGTAGATCTGCATGAGCATCGTGCAGTCGTTGCGGATATTCCAGATCTACCTCGAGAATGTATCCCGTGGGCGAATCGATAGCGATCGAAGACACGTCAAAATTTGCAACATCTTCGACCCATTGAAATTTAGCGTATGGTAGGGGCTGACACATAGCCCATCCATACAAATTGTTCACGTCAAAGTACATCAAGTACGATGACTGTTCCGATGTGTTGTAAGATGACATGTACTTGTTATTGGCATGTGCGTATCTTCCGGAACATTGACTTAAACCCCCGCGTAAGGAGCGTCCCAGAATGATAGAGCCAGCTTAGAAAATAGCAGTTCTAAAAGTTCGGGTTAGGTTAGAAAGAAATTACAATACCACGTTATTCGTATGTTTATTTAATATGTATTTTTGCATAAATAACACAAAACAAAGAACTTTTTCCAGTATAAAATTTAAAAACAAAACAGAACTATGTCCCAAAATGATAGAGCCAACTAATGCAAGAATGTTTGGTTAGCTCTATCGAATCGGCAACAATGGTGAAACAATCAGTTCAAATGTTTCGAATTGACAGTCAGTTGAAGCGTATTAGCGTAAAATACACGTTACCAGTATGGGAAGACGAAAAATGCTTAACAATTTCGAAAAAGGACAAATTACTGAAATGCCTAAAGCCAACATGTCAATTAGAGAAATTGCGAAGAGAATAAAACGTTCCCGACACGTTATTTCTAATTTTAAATTATTGAATGAAAATTATGGTAAAAAGAAATCAAACGGACGCCCCTCTACACTAAAGACTCGCCAAAAAAGAAGAATTTTGCGAGAAATGAGTAATTCTACGACAAGTGTTCGTGCAGTAGCGGCTTTACCAGGAATTGGAGCAGCAAAATCCACCGTTCATAGATTTATTACGTCATCAGGCCAGTTAGAATGCAAGAAGATGAAAAAACAGCCACCTTTAAATAAGGTAAATAAGACCAAGCGGATGGAATGGGCCCGATTACACATGACATGGACGACTGAATGTGTAACCTCTCCTCGTGGAGGTTACTCGGTGTGCGGTGGAGGAACCGCGATTATGCCGGTTCAGACCGGGTGTCCAGTGCCGTCGAGTGATTGACTCAGGTATCGAGGGTAAAACGGGCTTTATTAGTGGTAGAACCAACGCGTGTACAAATAGCCCGGCCAGGTCCAGCTGATTTACAGGGTCTGTGCGGCTTAATCTAACTCTTAGCCTACGGTGTCGTTCGCGTCGTCCGCGTCGGTCGCGTCGGTCGCGTCGTGGAGTTCGAATGCTCGAGCGGTGCGGTGGTAAGGTAAGGAGTGGGGGCAGTGGTCGTTCTGGTGCCTTGGCTGTGGTCTCCACCAATGGCCCTGACTGGGAAACCTTGAGTCCGCTCGTCCAGTGGGTAAAACCCGCGGAAGATACGGAGGCTATGGGATGTCCTCCGGGGCAAGCGAAGCTTGTCCCTAAGATTGACAGCGGATATCGACCTGCGTCCAAAGGTCGGCGTACTCGCGTTCCTTTGGGAGCCGTGGAGGTAGTAGGATTCAAAAATACACAAAGATGCAGCCTGGTTATACAGGAAATCTTTGGGAGAGCTCTAGCCGGTTGCCTGTACCGCTCGTGGTAGACTCTGCCTAACGGGCCCGTCGCGCTGGCTTATAGGCGGTCGCGCGCCAACTTTGCCAGCGAGAGCGCCGCTCGGCGCGCGGCCATCTCGCGGCCGCGCTCGGTAGCGGCGGGCCGCGCTAGGCGCGCGAGGTGGGGGAAGACCCGCGTCCCACCGGTTCTACTCGTTACAAATGGAAGAAGATCATTTGGAGCGATGAGAAAAAATTTAATTTAGACGGGCCAGACGGTTGGAAATGTTATTGGCACGATATTCGAAAAGAGGAACTTATTTTTTCGAAACGCCAACAAGGTGGTGCAAGTGTAATGGTGTGGGGTGCATTTTGCGGGACGGCTAAAGCACCTTTAGCTTTTATTTCCGGACGAATGAAAGCTAGGGACTATCAAATTATGCTCGAGAACAATTTATTACCATTTTTAGACGAATTGAATGATAGAGTGTATCAATTCCAACAGGATAATGCACCTATTCACAATGCATTATAAACTAGAAAGTGGTTCAGAAGTAAACAGATATTGGTAATGACTTGGTCGCCATACTCTCCTGATTTAAACCCCATAGAGAATCTGTGGGGTATATTATCACGAAAGGTATACCAAAATGGCCGTCAGTTTGCTAATGTTACCGACTTAAAATGTGCGATTACCGATTGTTGGAACGAAATTACAGAAAAACACATGCAGAATCTGGTTAACTCAATGTCAAATAGAGTATATAAGGTTATTTCAAAACAAGGTGGTTTCATAGGCTATTAATAATGTAATACACAATAAAATTAATTAATGTTATAAAGATTAGTTAAGTGGCCCTATCATTTTGGGACATAGTTCTGTTTTGTTTTTAAATTTTATACTGGAAAAAGTTTTTTGTTTTGTGTTATTTATGCAAAAATACATATTAAATAAACATACGAATAACGTGATATTGTAATATTTTTCTAACCTAACCCAAACTTTTAGAACTGCTATTTTCTAAGGTGGCTCTATCATTCTGGGACGCACCTTATACCGCGTTCGATAAACATGACCATATCGACGTCGGTGAGCAATTCGAATGTAATTTTAGTATGTTTTAGCATGGCATCCCACGTGAAACCAGGTAATGTAGTATAATAATGCGCTGAATCTAATCCGTAACTCTTGATACAACTTTCGCGAAAATTTTCAAAAATATCTGCCAATAACAATACATCTGTTTTCAAATACAAGTCGCTGTATTCGCCCAAGGTTCTAATCCCGAAACGTTGCCAGACAGTCTCGGCGTGCGCGTAATCGCTCTCGGATACAGTCTCACCCGTTAACGAACTGTAGAATGACTCGCGCGGTGGTAAGCACGGGTCCTGCAGCTTGTTCACACAATCAAGGTATTCATATGAAAAGACACCCTTTCGCGTTAATAAATTGAAATCTTCAATGGATAATGTTTCAAATTGGGATCGTAAAATTTTTAATTGATCTGTGTTAAGGAAAGATGCTAATTTGTCGAGACTGGTATTGAGAAATTTGTACGAATCGATGAATCGCAATTTAATATGATTTCGCGAGTCTGATTCAGCCGGATCTTCAACATTTTTTGTGAAAGAAATATACAATACTTTTCCTTAGTTATAGGTAATACATCAACTTGACCTTTGAAAGCGGTAGCTATTCCCTCGATAATGAAATGTGAATCGTAGCCAGATAAACTATGAAAAACTATGGGGATGTAAAACACATTTTTATATTTTAAATTGCATTTCGAATGTGCTGGTCCTCTAAACCGCCCGGATATATGACAATGATCGCGAACTCGTACATCATCAGCCTCGAATGGCTCTTCGCAAATATGACAATGCGATGCATTGCGAAATGTCATCCACTGGTCTTTTGTCAACTTTCCCATAGAAGTATTATTAGCCAGAATGGGCTTAGCAAAATCTGCAAAATTTTTTAGTTCATCCACGAACCATGAAATACAATCCGCGTCGCGGCGACATCGATACATCGATAGTGATGTATCGTACGAACAATGCATATAATATGCAATGCTGTGCACTTTGTGGTGCTGGTACGCGTGTAATTTATTATCACCCATCCTGCGGTCATCCGTTTTCTCGATGATGCACTCGAGATCTGCATAAACCACGAAGGGGAGCCGTTCCTTCATGCAGTGGTTCTTGAAACTGAGGAAATTGTTGCCTTCGCTGGGCAGCAGAATGGCACAATCGTTCATATTCCCACAGACCACTGCATGGGCCTCCAGCTTCTCGGCGGATCCAAAGTAATGCAAGCATCTGTAAAAACAAAAAAAAATTTATTCAATTTTTCGTGAGACATTTCAATATGTTATAAGTTTATATACGTACCGGTCGCAGATGAATTTCTTTTCTCTGTGCTTGCTCAGCTGCATGCTCACCAGTCGGGACAAGTTCTTGATTAGCACGAAGTGCCCTACATCGCCATGCTCTTGATCCGGTGTGTAGAGCAGGTTGACGTGTCGATCCCTCTTTTGGTTGGTGAGACGCAGCGGAAAGACTGCAACAGTTATCCTCTCGGTGTTCTTCCTCAATCGCTCCTCAAAACTGTACACGTTGATGGAGATTTCGTTCTGCCGCTCAAACTTTCCAATTTGCTTCAGGGACATTGGAAACTCAATACCTTGGAGATTTAATACGGAAGCATAGTGCGGGTATGAACTTGGACGGTCAACGTGTCTTTCGGCAGGATGGAGAGCGGCGACCACTGCCCACGCTAAACATGCATTGTCCTCGGATTGTACACTAATTGTAGCTTTCTTTAGCGACAATTTCTGCGGTAACTTGATATGACATCCAGCGCGCAGCGGATTGTACTTGTTGACATTGATGGTTAGATTCAGGATTCTCGTCGATGCCCATCCGCTGTCGCGTTCCTGGAACTCTTCCAACGATGCCAGGGTGGGTTCGATGACGCATCGCTGGTACCACTCCTGCAAATTGGACGTGCGGAAGAGTTCGCAGTTTCGGTTATTGATGCTTTTACAAGCATGCTTGTCACCCGTCACAAATTCGCCGTTAAACACCGTGTTCACTTTGAGGTTTCGATGTTTCCCCAAAGCGCTCCGCACATGCTCCAGCACAACCTTCAGCATCTTGAAGGAAGTTGCGCGGCTCGATGTAATTTGAATTTAGCACTGTACCAGTTGATACGCGGGTATCGAACGCAGTGTCTATTTCGCGCCACAAAAGTCCTGTGCTCGAATGTTCTGCACCTTCACGCACGAAACGTCCGCGCAACGAATACTTCAATCCTTCGAGCCGCGCGATTCGAGCAACCAGCGATTGCCGAACACCGATCGATAATCGAGGACGTTTCACTCGGCTGTGTTCTTCTAAAGATTCGATACACTCGTTGCACCGTTCTTCCCACGCGAGGTATTCTAACAATTGGCGTTCTACTTGCGCGAATTCTTCCATGATCGTAAATGGAATGTAAATGTAATATCTTTTCCGCGCAACACGTCGCAACACGTCACAACGATTTGAGGCATTGTACAGTTTAGAGCTCGCTTTTATGGCTGGCGCCATGATTTGGTATCTCTGTCTAACTCTTTCGGCGTACCCTCTCCCTCGAATGCATTGCAAGCAAAAACGAGTGCGTAAAAATCATACGACGCAGTTTCTGATGACGCATAATTCTAAGATACCTCCTCAATCCGTCCCGGCCATCTACGATGCTCACTGCCAATCTATTGTGGAGATCAGGCAACGCTTTCCTAATTCTGATATTATTGTAGTCGGCGACTATAACCTTCCTAATTCCTCTTTCCTTAATGATATGTATGGTACTCTCTGTCATTCGCCAACTCACTACGGTTCTGAAGGCCCCGCGCCGGACATTATATGCGAATATTTTAATCTATTGAATCTTCAACAGCTGAACCACATACATAATTTATCCGATCGTATGCTGGATTTATGTTTCTCCTCCAACAAAAATCTCTTTATTTATCGTTCTGTCGAATCATTTCTTCCTCTTGATCCTCACCATCCCGTCCTTATTCTTTCCTTCCCTCCGCAGTGCTCTAATCCTCCCCCTCCTTCTCGATTGTCCATACCGGATTTTTTGAATGCAAACTATGTCGCCATTAATGGCTTTCTAGGATCAATCGACTGGGACAATCTGTTGTCTGGTCTCTCGGTGGATTTGGCAGTTGATGCCCTGTATAGGCATCTAAATGTAGCAATTGCGAATTTTGTTCCTATTCGTTCAACCCGTCATCCGAACTACCCGTCTTGGTTTTCCGCGGAGTTAATATCGTTGATTAAGGAAAAGAAAAGGTTACATGTGAAGTATAAAAAGACAAACTTATACTCTGACTACCTCTCATTTTCTAATGCTAGATCTCGCTGTAAAGCTCTGTCCAAGTCGTGTTGGGTTTGTTATGTTAGCAAAGCTGAATCTGCAATTCCTGGGAATGCTAAGTTATTTTGGAGATTTGCCAACTCTCTTCGGACGGACAAGTCCACGTCGGGTTCCTTGCATATTGATGGGGTACACCTGGTTAATCCTGAGGATATCTCTGAGGGCTTCGCCGATCATTTTAAATCGGTGTATCAGGTTAATGACGACTGCCATCTGAGTTTTAACTTCGATGCTCGGGTTGATATTCCTGAATTTGAAATTGGTCTGGGCGAAGTCTTTGAGACACTCAGTTCCCTCAATCCAGGTGGTAACCCGGGTGACGACGGTATCCCTCCAATCTTTTTTAAATCTTGCAGTTTTATCTTTGCGCGTATTCTTTGGATCATATTTAACAAATCTCTTTTATCGGGGTACTTTCCTGCATTGTGGAAGACTTGCATCGTCATTCCTGTGCCTAAGGGTGGTAATAAATGTGACATCCGGAACTATAGGCCTATATGCATTCAGAATGTCATGCCTAAATTATTTGAAGGGATTATTGCATGCAAACTCTCTAGCTCTTTTAAAAACATTATAATTGCTGAACAACATGGTTTTATGCCTGGTAGATCTACGTCTACTAATCTGCTCGAATACCAGCACTACTTAATTAACAGTATAGAAAAGGAACGTCAAGTGGATGTTATCTACACTGATTTTCGTAAAGCATTTGATTCTGTTAGCCATTCTATCCTACTATCTAAACTGGATGCCTTTGGCATCAGGAGCACCGCGTTTTCTTGGCTCTCTAACTTCTTATCTGGCAGGTTTTTAAGGGTAAAATATAAGGATTGTTATTCATCCAGGTTTTTGGCGCCTTCTGGTGTACCTCAAGGGTCTCACTTAGGGCCTTTACTATTTAATCTTTTCATTAACGATATCGGTGAGGTATTTGTCCATAGTAAGTTCCTGCTTTATGCTGACGATTTGAAAATCTTTCTCTCGATTGGCAACCGTGACGATGCCCTATTGCTCCAGCATGACTTGGACAGACTTATTGAGTGGAGTGATGCGAACAAACTGGACTTTAACCTATCCAAGTGTAACATTGTTCGTTTTAATCGTAAAAGGGATGTCATAATTTTTTACTATAAACTTAGCTCTGTTCAGCTCACTGCTCTTAACAAAATCAAAGATCTTGGCGTCGTATTTACCCCACAGTTATCCTTTCGTGAGCATTGCCAGGTTATCGCTATTAAGCTTCTTTATATTTCTTTAGTCCGTCCGCATCTGGAATACGCGGCGATCATTTGGTGTCCACATTACAAGTATTTATCCGTCATGATCGAGCGGGTTCAAAATAAATTTCTTCGTTTTATGTCATACAAGCTAAATGATCCCATGCCAATAACTTGCCATAATTACCAGCCTATATTGGCTAAATTGGGGCTGATGACGCTTGAAAATCGTAGGACCATTTCTGATCTGCTATTTGTATATAATTTGCTTAATGGTAATATTGACTGTTCCGGTATTCTTAAACTTATTAAATTTTATGCGTCCATTAGAATTATAAGACGTACCTCTCTACTTTATATCGAACCTCGTCGTACAGTATTGGGCAAATTCCATGCTATTAACCGTATTGCCTCTCATGTTAATGTGTATTACACGAAGATTGATCTCTTTGACGGTTCGGTAACCTCCTTCAAACAATCAATCTTTAAAGCCATCAATTGCTGACATTTGTTATAAATGTTCTGTTACGCGTTTTGTGTTCTGTGGTTTCTATCATTGTTTCTTTGTTCGCTTCGTAGCGCTCACACTACTTCTGTTCTTTCTCATGTTATTGTATCAATGGGCTTCCGTAAATAAACGAATTATTATTATTATAAGATTTGACGCTTCCAAAAAGTATTATATTACATCCTGCATAACTGCTCCAGAGGAGTCAAATTACGCGTAATCGCGCGATAAGCTTCATCTCTGTGACGTCATCCGCCGCGTTGGAGGGAATTTTCGTCGCATATTGGTTTGTAAAAAAGCCGATTTTCCCCGATCATTCCGGCATTATCCAATAAAAATAAATTATTTCTCTATATTGGTTTAGAAAAAAATATTCCGGCGGTGGATTTTTTTCATTTAAATTAGGATCTTAAAAAATTAATATTTCCCTCCTTACCGACAGTAGTCGGTTCCTCCTCCATGTGCTTCGGTTATCGATTATCGGTAACTTATCGGCATGACCTTGAAAGTGGTCCAGAATCCCCATAGCCTTACTACTATGGACCTTGTAAAACGTACACACTTGCCCCGAGAACGAAATTAAACGGTCATACGGTTACAATTCTCACAGATCACTTATTGTATCTAATTAAATTCAGTGTATTCAGCTAATTAAAATTTATTGTTGTTTGTGTTCTAATTGTTCTTGTTAAACTATTATTGTTATCGTTATTACTAAAAAATCCGCGTCCAGATAGCAGAGTGCCTTAGCGCTCCACGGGCATCGACCTACGCTCGAATTTTCCACGAGGAGTCAGCAGTCATAACGTACATTTTGTTTCGTGGGGTATAAAAAAAAGTACGCTCAACAAATTAAGAGTACATTTTAATCTTATTAGTTTTTATTTCTTTCAAACATATTTTCTATTGCTTTTAGCATTACAGAGTAAATTTTTATTATTTTGAAATATCTCAATAACGTAAGATACTTTATTTTAAAGTACGGATGGCAACCCTAACGTCAATCTTCATAAATCCATTTTTTCAGTATTTGCACTTCGATTTGGCTCACTACACGCTTCCTTTACGTAGGTAATGGCGGGTAATGGTCAGTAATGGCCGTATCGGATACAATAGGATGGTCTTAAGACGTCGAAAACGTTGTCTTGAAAATATTACCTCTTTTTGCGAGAATAGGATCGTCTTAAGACTGAAATAAGACCATCTCAAGCAAATGCTTAAAACACGGCCTTAAGATGATCTTAAGTCACGTTTATGAATCTAGGCGGCATCTTGAGCAAATGCTTGAGATGGTCTTAAGAACATGTGACGTCATACAAGCATTTACTTATTTGAACAAGATCTTCCTCAAGCAAATGCTTAAGAACGACCTTAAGATGATCTTAAGTCACGTTTATGAATCTAGGCGGCATCTTAAGCAAATGCTTAAGACGATCTTAATCTTAAGACACGTTTAAGAATACCGCCCTAAGTTTCCCAATATAGAATAATAAATATAATTTGTTTAAATTAAATATTTATGTTAATAAAAAGACTATTTTTATTTTAGCAAAAGAAGCCATCAATTAAAAGTACAGCACCTTGCTGTTCATTTTGTCCAATGGAATTGTATAATTGTTCTTATTGTACATTTGAAACTGTAGAACTTATGTTTTTCTCGATGGAACTACATAGTTCTTATTTAGTGCATGCACAAAAGCTTTAAAGTGGCTTGATTCCACCACACTGAAAGGGATATTGCACCCAAAAAAGAAATTTGATAATAATTTATTAATTTCATTTTTTCTGAAACAGATATTTTTATTTACATAATTTTCAATTCAAATAAATTTGATTTATTATCATACATTTATTTCTAATTACTTTACCTTTCGCGATTCATTTTTTATGAGTTATTATCTAAACAATTACAAAACAATAATTAACACCGCGCTTTTGAATACCATTTTGGGGTTAGGAAAGTGGCGATTATATGTAGTTTTCGACGTAATCGACGTATTCTACATTGGGTGCATTCCGTGTGACGCATTATGCGCATAGATCGCAGCGCAGTCGCTGCGCGCATTCATAGCGTTCCGATTCCAATGGCGCTTGAACCGCAGTAACGTCTCGGAACGGTTTTCGATGCGTTTGATGCTCGTGAGGTTGCGCGGGAATGTTCAAACTTACTTACAATTAGCTATGCAGTTGGATGGATTACGTTAAATTTAATTCGAGACTTTTGGACGGTGGTCGAAGCACGCTTCCTAACTACATCGGTTACTTCGTCCTAAGGATCGGGGACCGACTGCTAACGAAATTTGATGGCTTTATTGGTTCCTGGATTTTCTCAACCTGAGTTTTTCTATTCTTCTTGAACAGCGACAATTATTGAAAGCGAAGACCATATTTTATGAGTTTTACAGGACGAACTGCTGCTTACCCAGCGTAATTTGGTAAACAGATGTGTAAAGGAAAAATGAAGTTATTTATTATCCGCGTCCGGTGTAAATTCAAGGTTTTGAAGGCTATTGAATACAACCGCAGGCTCTAGTACGTCTTCTGGATTAGAGAGTATAGCTGTAAAGTTAGCATTATAAGAGCACATTCGAAAAACTTAGCAGTAAAAGCCTTTAAGAAATAAAAATGCGCGCTACGTATTTGCTTCCTTCCTCATCTTTCGTTTCGATCCTGCCTGAAACCTTCTAGGGATGTGTTGTTCGCTTCGAAATTGAGACCGTTACGTTGGTTGCAATTCATACCGCGAGTGCAGAGATGGCAGTACCAATTTCGTAAAATTCCCTAGAATCCTCCAACTTCTAGCTCATAATGCGTGCAGCAAGTGCAGAAAATAAAAGCATGGGCAGTCAATGCGCATATTACGCGCATTCGTATTTGTCGCTTTACGTGTGCTTCTGTATTTCGAATTCGAATACTGCAAACAGGGGAAAGTAGGGTACTTCCGGCTATATAAGAAAGAAACGCTATAAAATTTGAGCAACTTACGCATTTGCTAGTTTTTTTATATGAATTGATAGTTTGAAGTGTCTAGATTTTATTAGTATGACCGAGAAAGCATAAATTTACGTTGTAACAAAGTTGGAAGCAATAACACAAAAAAGTTCATTTGACTGGAATTACGGAATTAACGTGGGGTAATTCCGGCCATGATTTTTCTTTACAAAAGAAGTGAGAAAACTGTTAAATTAATAAAAAAAATATTATTTTTTTGTTTTAAAATTAATTACCACATGAATCACAAATGTATTCTTCAGGGGTATTCCATCCTGAACATTCTTCATATGCCCATGGACCACATGGCTATATAATTGTATATAAATCGCGAATTTTTTACTTTTTCTTAGAAGGCGGGGGAACTCACGTAGCGTCTTATGTGATATTTTATAACCTAATTTTCAATAAATCAGAATTCTATCATTAATGTTCCAGAAAAGTAGTTTCAGTTTAAATTTCCAGAGACCGGGAAACTTTTTTATAAATAATATAGAATTGGAACACGATTTCTGTTCCCCGAGAATAGATTCCATAGGATCGACCTATACTGTAAAATCGATCCAAAAAATCGAACATTATGGTGCAAAAGATCGATCTTTCGATTGGTCCCCTTCTCAAAGTGACAGAAAATATAACCTACATACATGCTAATTACATGACAATAAATATTTATTGGAAATTTCGTTCTTTTACGCTACATTTGTCAACTTCTCATGTCTTAACATCCTTCCAAAATATTATTATTACGCCGCAACGGTATCTTTATGAAATCGGGTACAGCGTATAGGTTATATTTTCTGTCACTTTGGGGAGCGGATTAGGAAGTTGTGGAGTGTAATTATTCGTGATTAAGAAATCAAAATTTCCATTCATAACGTCATTTTCTGAGTATATTTCATCAAAATAGTAAGTTTTAGCTTAATTTGTTCATGTTTACCAAATTCGTGCGTTTTATTACATTCTAATTGATTTTAGCTTCAATTTTTTGGTTTACAGATTTAAATGCTTGATAGGATGACCTTATACCCGATTCCATAAAGATACCGTTGCGGCGTAACAATAATATTTTGGAATGATGTTAAGTTATAAAAAATTGACAAATGTAGCGTAAAAGAACGAAATATCCAATAAACATTTATTGTCATGTAGCATATCTATAGGTTATATTTTCTGTCCTTTCGAGGAGGGGACCACATAATTTCGACGCGCGTTACGAAGAGTAGCACGTTTCATTTTTTTCTTACGGATAACTGCATGTAGAAAAAATGAAACGTGCTACTTTTCGTAACGCGCGTCGATTTGGTGTATGTTTTTCAAAGCGTACGTAAAGAGACAAATACGCATGCGCGCATCAACTGCACGCTTTATGCGCTAGAGGTGGGAGAATTCTAGGGAATCGTATGCTCCACCAACGCAACCAATGCACGCATAGACTGACACGGAACGGTTTTCTCTGCAGTCGTTGCGCATAATGCGTCACACGGAATGCACCCAGTATTCTATAGTATTTTCATGCAACCAACAAGCGAGTCAGAAAGAACTATATTTTTCCAACACTTTAATTCTTGAAACATTAAAATAATGAATATTTCTGTTTACTACATTTGCGACAAATGACACGTATGAAATGGGCTTAAAAACGACATATTATACGTACATTTGCGACGCGGTGTAAAATACCGACCCACCACTCTACATGAACAGCATAACGCTGCCATCTTACGTGAATATGACGAATTTCGAAGCAAAGTAAATTTGACTACAATCATGGTACGGCCGCTATCACTGGTCATCACTGGTGCAAATAATCCTATTGTAAATTTCATTCATAGTGAATTAAGTATTTATCATTTAACTGGTAGTCAATTATCAGCAGCAAGATGATTTTTATCATTTAAACAACTTCATTTTATGTTGTTTCAAACGTGACTCAAAAAAGATGTCGGTATTCTTCGTGAATACGTAAGTAAAAGTGTTTACTCCTCCATGTATTAGGTTATGTATTCTTTTCCTTTAAATAGTTTGTACTGTCGACAAAGACGTTACACGTTAATTTACGAGATACATTACACATCAACGCGTAGAAATATAGGAAAAATTTAATTTCATCGACATAAATACATCATTTATTATTGTTGCAAACTATTCAGTAACCAAGACAGCGAAGTTGAAGGAGATTCTAATGGAGATCTGCAAATTGCATCACCCGGTAATTCTGAAGCTCAACAAGCCTTGGCTCAGTTCTGGCCAAAAGTCACAGAGGAAATTAAAAAAATTACCACTGTGAGTGAGCAAATAAATAATGTGTCTTTCACGACTGTTAACGATTTTCATATTTGTTACAGATGGACTTGAAAACACAATCATTACCATTGGCGAGGATAAAGAAGATAATGAAGCTGGACGGCGATGTAAAAATGATAAGCGCAGAAGCGCCTATGTTGTTCTCTAAAGCAGCAGAGATTTTTATACACGAACTGACACTAAGGGCGTGGGTTCATACGGAAGATAATAAAAGACGTACACTTCAACGAAATGATATCGCGATGGCAATAACTAAGTACGATCAGTTTGATTTTCTCATAGATATAGTGCCTAGAGACGAATTAAAACAGAGTAAAGCGCAGACTGAAAATACTGTGCGTACGTCTATGAACTCGGATCAAGTACATTACTACTTCCAATTAGCGCAGCAACAAGCTTCTGCCAACCAAAATGTACAAAGTGGTAATGCAACCACGCAACCTATACAGATCGTACAGCCTTCTACTGGCCAGATTCAAACCATTAATATTGGTAGTCCAGTGGAACAGGTATTTTACTCTTGCAAAGCGATTTATTGCTGGTTTATTCATTAATTTCATGTTGTTATTATAGGAGAATACTAGTGCAAGTACAACGCAAACAGTGACGGTGCAGAATCCACAGCAGTCGTCAGGGCAACAAATTATACAACTGCAACAGGCTCAGCAAACACCCACCACCCAAACAGGAGGAATACAAATTGTGCAACAAATCGTAACACCTAGTGGAGAAATCCAACAAATACCTGTATGCGCATTTATAATTGAAATTGAGGAGGAACCTTCATTATCTACCTATGTACTGAAATTTATGCTGTATTTTAGATACAACTAACACCTCAGCAACTTCAAATGATTCGTATGCAAGTACAGGGTGGAAGTAATCAGCCGATCATAATTCAAACTGCTCCTATACAAGCTCAACCTCAATTGATACAGGTTGCGCAAGGTGCACAAGCACCTGTCTTTTTGCAAACCAGTGGAACCGACAATGAGTAAATGTTAATTAATTGTAAGAAATATTTAATACCTAGTGTAACAGTCCTAAACAGACACGAAGGGGAGATAAAATACTAAGTATAAACTTGTATGGTAAGGAATAAAAGTTTTTTTTAATTATTCCTAAAATAAATATATTGTTTACAACTTTTACCCCTGTTAATACGGCAATACCGTAGAAATGATGATAAATTTTATCGAGTTATGTATTCCTTGTTCGATGTGGCTACGAAATTGTACGATGTTATAACGGGCAATGTTAAGTTATCTATTACCGCTAGCGGACGTATACTTTTATTCCAAATAAACAAATGCAAAGTTATTGGCCGAAATAACGTTTATATAGTTGTTTAGTCCTTGAGAGCTGTTCTCGAGGACGAACGTATGTCGCAGGCGAGTTATAAGATACCGATTGAAGGGTTGTCGCTGAAGCGAAATGAAGTGAATTGAAGCGAGGTAAAATCAAGAGTAAAGATAAGCAGCCAACGCAACGTGTAATCCGATTCGTACGTCGCCTTCCTTAACCGCTGGCTGCTTCGCATGGCTGAGCTTAGGACTGGCTGGTGCAACTTGTATTATGTTTCACGTTGCTGCGGTTCCTGTCTGGCAAGCCTCGAACTCGAAGCCTTTAACGGTCTCAAAATGTCACGTAATACTGAATATATTTAAATTTATTGGCTGATTTAGAAATCGTATTGAACTGTAAATTGTAAAAATCTGATAGCATTAATATACATATATTTCTCACCATTATGTCATCGACTATATTTTTAAATGCTATTTGCAACCACAGTTGGGCTAAATGTAATCTAATTACAAATTACGATTAAAATGTAATTGTGTAATTGATTACACATTTTCTGTGATTGTTCATCTAGATAGTTGACAAAACCAAATGGTCAACTACCTAAATTAACAATTACAGAAAATAATGTGTAATCAATTACAGTTTAATCGTAATTTGTAATTTGTAATTTGTGATTCGAAGAACATTAAAAAATTTATCGTGTTCATCGTACGACTTCCGATTTTTGTCCCCCAAAAGAAATTGTAAATAATAAAACGATGTTAAAAAATGGATATAAATGTACATACGTGAGTTTATTACATACATATTTGGAACGCTTAAAGAATATTGACGTCGTAAAAAGATGTTGAATAATTTTCTGTGATCAAATTACTGCGACACGGCGAGCATTTTTATAACGGAGAAGAGTAATGGAAGGATAAACGCCCTAAGCTGGAGGATCAAGAGACGAGGAAGAGGGCAAAGAAGATGGTGGCATCCTCTGGAGTCCTTTTATTAGCACGGAACAAAGATGTGCTCCATTTAGTGACGTTGCCACCATAGTTCTGGTTGCCAAGGGAACCGTGTGCGCGCAATGTTGCAGTCTCGAGCGTATTCGTGGCAGATTTTAATTCCCGCTCGGAGGAGGCTCCGCCGACCGGTCCTTCCACCTCGCGATCTACGCCACTGCCTGAATACTCGGATTTCACGACATGTTTACAAAGATCCTAGAGATAAGTTGAGAATGGCCGCCGCAGCCCATGCCTCCTCCATGGGTGTAAGGTGACAGCTGCCTGCGCCTGCGTTACATGCACATAGGGTGTCTGAAAATTAGCTCTCTATCGCGTTTGTGATTTATGAGCGTGCAAGTTGATCAAGAACAGTAATCACGAGTTGGCGCGGAAGTTATTTCTCGTACCTCGCGATCTGGGGTACACTATAATGATACTGCGAATTAAAGTAAATTTGTTACCCCAGTTTTCTTTGCGTTTAAAGCATCATACAGGAGAATGAAGACTACGAGTCGACTGAGTTCTCGCGCAACATATAGTCAACAGAAGTACGTTATTAATATGAACAACAGTCGGTGGGTTATTCGCAAAATCCAGCGACCTATGTGGTGCCTGGCTACGGTTTTATTACTGTTATATATAAGCACTGGTATTTCTATGCTGTGCAATTATAAAAGTGTTGTGCTGTTAGTTGTCCAGTTTCGATTCCATGAATCAAATCGGTGACACTTTCGAGTTGTACACCCCGTATAAATTGACATACGTTCGTACATACCCACTCAGGCGAATGCCTTTGTGTTGTGTGCGATCCCCACCCCCACGCACACACGCACGCGCACGATCACACGGAAAGGGGAAGAAGGGAGAGAGAGATATCTCGCTTTACTTATCCGGGGCTGAACTCACCCGCAGGATCTCTACATATGTGCGCATTCATTTTAGCATCTTACCGCAAGGTACAGATCGACAGGAAACAAAAGAACCACGCTTCCATCGTAAAAGGACAGCAATTTCCAAACTGTAGTATACGATTAGAAATTATATACACAGTATCTGCAATGCTTTACACTCGAAATCGTCCGCTAAGAAATAAATTATGTATGAAATTAATATGCTCATCCATCCACCCATGTTTGAAGTGAATAATTTTTCCTCATATTTTGTGGAATACTTCTCACCAATTTTCTACTGCTTTAGGTTAGCCTTAATTGATTTTATTATTATTTTAATCTTTTTTAGTAATGATTCGAAATTTTCTTCGTTCTTTTTTATTCCGGTGAAAATGAAGAATCAGAATCATTATCGTCAGCAGCAGCAGTAGCAGCACCATCGTCATCGTCGCCTCTAAAATCGATTAGTAAATTTCTGTGTGTACAGCCGAGCGTTCGAGAGCATCGTGTGTATTACCTTATACATGATTTACTTACCAATTTAACAATCGAGATGGAATATATTACATTCGTTCCAAAGGTGTTATATCTAAATATATACTATGCTGTATGAAGCAAGCAGGAAAGGCAGAAGTGTTGAGCCATTTTACGCATCGACCACATTGTATAATAATATGTGTATTGAGAGGATATGCAATGACAACGATCTGTCAGAAATATTTTAATTCCTCCCATTTGTTACCTTAATTTAATTTCATTTCGCTCGTTATAGAAGAAAAGAAGTCATATCAAGTAACTTTTTTATTCGTGAAATAAATGCACTAAATACTTATTCAATAAAAAGTTATTAAATTAAAAATTGGTTTCTTCATAACATTTTTTTACTTAGGAACGTTTGTTTCTGTACCTATAAGTTAAATGCTTCCGATTTGGTTGGATCTCGAATCGCATACGCAGCACGAGTGCTAGGTGCTAAAGGAAATAATGCCCACTAGTTACGTGCCTAATTACCAATAATTTCGTGAATGTATTAACAGGCAACATTACTAAACTTCTTGTGAAATCTTAATATATAAAGCAGAAAGTGTTTGTGTGTTTGTCTGTGACCTTTTGAACTTTGAAGGGTAAACTTTGGGGTCACGAAACGTGTTCCAGCTCATTTTGCCTAGCTAATCCAGATGAATGTGATTATTTTCACAAAAAATAAATAAATAAAATTTTTTTTTTATAAAATTAGAATCTAAATTTCGGGCGAAGCCGAGTAGCAACGCTAATAAGTAATAAGAGGGAGAGGAGAGTGGAGTAAAAGTTAAAAATTATTGAGAGTTTGAAGAATGGTGAAGCTGTTTTTGATATGACAAAAAATATAATATTTGAAATTAAACAGTAACCTATAATTAAATAAATAGCACAAGAGCAGCATTTATTTCTGAAAATGTTGGCACTTAGCAAACGAAAATAAATTAGAAGCTGCGTACAAATGGCTACTGCAAAGAAGTCTCGGTATCCTAATTTGTGCTACAAGAATTGTAAAACTTAATCATAAAAAATTGTTTAAGTTTCAATACAATTTGTTAACAGTCATTAAAAAACTGTTTTCTCATATAATAAATTACTGTTGGTCAAACGAATTACGTTTTCTATTCTCTGCTGACGGATTCTCCAGCTTTGGTCATCTGGATCGAATATCCAAAAGTTGATTTCTCAGGAATGTCTTATCTCCCTATATCTTAAAAACATTACACTTTTGCGTTCATAATACCTCATAATTACACTAAAAACAATTTATTTTTGTTTCTATTACAGTAAAATCCGCAAAGGAAAAATTTCAAAGACCTAGATTCACAAATTCTGGAGTTTCTCACTGAAAATTAGTAACAGGATAATTAAAACATTCCTATTAAGAGAAATATGAAGGTCAGAAATCTATGGTCAACTATCACTTACAACTTAACTAAAAACAAGAATGAAATTATTACATTATAATCTCGAAACAGGAAAAAAAGTGAAATATTCTAATTTATTTGACTCGTTAGAAAAGTAACTTGTGTAACTGAATATGTGCACCTTGTCATCTAGAGCAGGACAATGACGAGTCATGTTACCGCTAGCTTTTCGGAAAAAGTCCGTGGTTTCGGTATTGAAAAGTGTAGGTATGTACGTAGTTGCTTGCCTGCCCCTCTACGAAGTAAATAATCTGGCTTGTACTTGTGCTGTTTTCCTAGAGTGCTGCTCCGTGTATGTGTATACGCTTGGGTGGTCGAGCGCTTTCATAGCCACGTTGTAGCGGACACCATTTATACGGTGGAAGGATAGACCACAAGCCTCCCGCATACTTCAAGACTCGTACTTACTCGCCACGCCATTGTATTTATCTGTACACAAGGGGTTAGCTTGTGGAAGCGTATATAACTTCATGGTAAGCTTCCATGCCATTATATCATAAAGGTAGTAACCCCTGTTCCGCCTCCTCTTTCTCTTCAGCGGCGACGCGACTACTCCGACCAGCCCACAGGATGTCAACGCCATGTCTCCTTCACATGCCTCCCTTTATTACCTTCGATCTCCAGCGAACGACTCCTGGGATACTCAACGACATCCATTTCGCGTAGCAGGCCGCAAGGTACATACATACCTATATTGCATTATACCCATAAGCCAGAGTGACACTGTCTACGTAGACTTATTTTTTTTACAGAGAACCATTGTTCCATTATAAGAAACTTATTCGGTATACCCGCCACCTGTTTAACTTCCACGAAAGCAGTTCGTGGATTGCATGGATTCGCGTTAATAAATTGAGAAAACATATTAGAAAATTTTAAAAAAATTAAAACCGACTTCAAAAAAATAAAATTGCACTAAAAAGTAAAAAATAATTTTTTCCTTTATTTAATCTACGACTCTCATATTTTTTAAGCCGGCGCCAGATTTATACAGTGCAAATGATGAGACACCGACTTAAAAAATATGAGAGTCGTAGATTAAATAAGGGAAAGAATTATTTTTTACTTTTTAGTGCAATTTTATTTTTTTGATGTCGGTTTTAATTTTTTTAAAATTTTTTATTCCTAACTTTTTAGTTTTATATATATTGACACAACATGCTGAGGAGTTATGCGAGGACAAACATATAAATTATTATTATTAACCATAACTGGCAAAATATTGAGCCAATATTGATTTTGTCTAGGATGGAACCACCGGGGCATCGCCCTCTTTCGAATAAAAAAATGATCATCAAAATCGGTCCATATGCTGAGGAGTTATGAGGGGACAAACAAAAAAAAACATACAAACGGGTCGAATCTATAACCTTCTCCTTTTTGAAGTCGGTTAACCCTTAAGGGGAGGTTCTGGTCTAGAGCCCCAAAAAATAGGTGATATTTAGGAATTAATTAAAGGAAAACTACTATATATAATTTAATGGGACTTGTTGCATTGTATTAAGGATGTCTTATGTTATAGAAATATATTTTTTGTTTTATAATTAATCAGTGCAAACAGCCCTGGGGAGTCGTTAAAGTTAAGGCGTCAAAAAATTGATCCAAATCGGTGGGACCTGTATCTCTAAAAGTTATTATCCGATTCGACTGAAACCTTTTTTATTTTGAAGATTATTCTTTTTTCTAGGGGGGGGGACTAAAAAAAAATTACAAAAATTACATTTTTTTTAGAAAATAACGACACTTCACGTTTGAAATCACTTTTCCCTGTATTTTTCGTCCTTTCAACGCCTTTAAAAATTATAAATTTTCAACTTTTTGTAATTTTTTTTAGTTCCCCCCCTAGCCAGAAGTATATTCTTCAAAATAAAAAAGTTTCAGTCAAATCGGATAATAACTTTTGAAGATACAGGTCCCACCGTTTTGAAAACACTGTTTCGAGAAAAACGCGTTTGAAGTTTTACGTGAGCGCCGAGTGGCCGGTCGTGACCCATGCATTTGCCGCTACTCAAATGCCTATAACTTCGTGAATTTTACGAATTTCAACAAATCCTTTTAAACACGTTTTCCTAAAAGGTTGAACATTCGAAAAATGAAATAAAAAAAAAATCGACATTTAGACCAGAACCTCCCCTTAAATGCATGGTGTTGTAAAACTGCAACATACCGTGCAAACCACCTCAAACTTATCGGTTGTGCTCAATGCATGCCGCTGCTGAATTATCGCGTTCACGGTAATATATTTTATCGAGTGGTAACATCTTTTTTTCTTTCGCGAATGTTAAATGTCACTTTTGCTTTGAATAAGTGAAGACTCTCGGAAATTTGTTGGACGTCATAATTGCAGTTTTGTTTTGCTGTGTAATAAACTGATTTTCTAAGGTAAGTACATACAATAACATAAGCCTTTGCTTTACTAAAGCCAAGCATTGTTTCAGAAGTTTCCATACGTAAATTGTAATGTCTAGTAAATGCATAGTGTTGTATATCTGCACCAGGTAGTTTTTTTTAATAAAACGCCATTAAAAAATTATAAAATTTTTTTTTATTTATTTTTCCTTGCATTAGCATGTACATGTCTGCCAAATATATTTTTTTAACGAAAAAAAAAATAAATCATGCATTTAAGGGTTAAAAAACGTTAATGTTAGGTCTTTCGCTTTTAAATATGATGAACCTGGTACGCACACGACACCGCGTTATACATAAACGCATACGCTAAGAGGAACGACACATTCCAGGATTTCCCGGAAATACTGTACACAGTATGATAAATATGCAACAGAAAATGTCAAGTGTCAAAGATATATATTTTTCTTTTACGATCGGTAGGTACACGTTTAGGCAAAAGTTACTTGCTGTATTAAAGCTGTTTCTATCGAGCGACAATTTCGTCGTGGAGGTAAACATGTATGTAGAGTACGTTTGATTGTCGGACACCAACCGCATTCACACAGTGATAGAAACGTCCCCTCCTAGGCGCTTCCTATATCATCCTTGTGTAGCGCGCGAATGAGGGGCCGGCTCTTTCACTGTATGAGTGCGGTTGGTGTCCGGGAATCAAATGCACTTTGTGTACATATGTACCTACAGCTCAGCTTATTCGATTGTAACCTCTCTAACATAAATGTACGGCGGCGAATAGGTACGTAGTCTGACTTCATACTTGCGTCCTATAAACTCTTCTACAATATTTTGTAAGTATGGTCTAGGCCAGGACTGCCCGGTAAGGAGCAAAAGACCTCCTTAGGTTCTAGAACCCGGGTGACAACCCAGCGCGGAACTGTTACCTTGCTAACCGTTGCGTGGCTTGTGGGAGCCAGGGATTGTAACCGTAACCCTAGGCCGGTTCGGTTCTCAGTACCGTAGACTAATTTACATAACCGGGTACCCCGAGGCATCTAGGCACAGAGTTACCCGGTTAACCCACTCTCGGAGCGGGTTACCCTAATCCGGTAGAGGGCGTAGTGTTTCCCTATTTTTGTGAAATCAACCTGTACTTATGAATTTTTATTTTAAAAACTATCTATCGCATTAGGTTCATCCTTTTTTTATTTTAATGCAGAAGATTTTGTCTATTTGAATAATATTTTTGTGAAATTGTAAAATTATTTATGTAACGTCAAATTATAAACAAATTTTTATTTTGTAAATTTCTCCTCGAGGGTGACATGTTTCTAAAGTTGAAAAATGTACTTAATATATTCCATGACCGTATAGTATAAACATTGTGTTTTCATTTTAACACTTGCATACTATTTTCTTACAAATCAGTAAATTTCGTATATAATAGTTGTGTTACAAAATATTATTTTTATTATAAATAAATAAATTACCTTTCGAACTTCTACAGGAATGTTACATTTGTTATAGGCCATTCATCCACCACGGTGATGCAATTTGACCAAGAAACGATTTGCATGTAATGTCGTGGGTATAATTCAAGAAAATTCATCACATTTTTCCTCGAGAGATTACAAATTAGATCGAGAAACAAAACCCTGCAAGTGATTGACGTCATTGCATGTAACCCGGTTCTTGTTAAAATTGCAGTTGCATCGCAGCGGTGGACGAGCGTGGAGCGACCATAGTCGGATTTTGGACGTAGAATGTCGTATGTCACTTGTAACCCGCTCCGAGCGGGTTAACCGGCTCTCTGTACTCTTTGGGAGCCGTTCCTTCGGGGTTACTACGGGTTACAGTAACCTTCGCTCGGTTAACCGGGTTCGGGTTAGGGTTAGGCGGCGGTTACAATCCCTGGTGGGAGCATTGCAAGACTGTGCGTGCGTCCACGCTGGCTCGTACCAAGAGTCCGCATAGCTAGCCCCCACAAGTGTGGATACACACACACACACACACACACACACACACACACACACACACACACACACACACACACGCACTCTTGCAGTTCTCCTAAAAGCCACGCAACGGTTAACAGGGTTAGGTCCGCGCTTGGTTGTTACCCGGGTTCCAGAACCTACCCTAGTAGCATTTATTTGTTGGGAGTTTGTTGGGCCAACGACGTGTTATCCGTTGGCCAACTGTTCAAGTGTCGCGCTAATTTTAAATGGGCCAACGATTGTAACCAACGTGGGCCCAACGTCACTTAACACGAAGGCCCAACTGAAGGCTTCTTTCCAAAAGACGTCTTGAAGAAGTCCAGAAGGCGTCTTAAAGAACTTGAAAAGACGTCGTAAAGACGTCTTCTTCAGGACTGGTTTAGAAAAAAAAAATTCGCGGTGAGGAGAATCGAAGCCAAACTTTCCGCTTACAAAGCAACCGCTGCCACAGTGTCACGGCCCGTGTTCTAAAAGCAAAAAATTGTGTTTTGAAATTTGTATTTCATTTTATGGATTTGATAGTAAACAGTCCTCCGACATAGGAACAACATAACTTAGTAACATAAATAACGGATTTAAGGTTAGTAATTACATTCAAAGTCGAATAACCAAACGCAACCTGCCACAGACTACACATAGGAAATATTTACTCACTGCATTTTTGTTGTATTTATAAGTTCTTCTCTTTCTTTTCTTTTTGAAAATAAGCAAAATATATCCCTTTTTCGTTTTATTAATTAAAAATTCTCGCATTTAAAGATATGGATACGTACCAGTGGCTCAAATTATTACTTTTTTTGGTCTCATCTTCTAAATTGTGGAGAGAATTAAAAAAAACGAAACATCGGTTCTTTCATGTTTTTACTACAATTAGTTCCTTTCATGTCCTTTAATTTGGTGTAAATTTTGTCTGCTCCCGACTGCTCCCACATAAGAAAAAATACACATAATAAAACAAAAAACTAGACAAATCTGTGCTAGAATATGTAGTTTTAATAGACTCTGAGCTTCCAATTCCTTCAGATTCAACTGATAGTGATGAAGATGTATAATAAGAATGAATAATTTAAAATTTATTATCTATTTAAAAAAATTTATTTATTATTAATTTATCTAAAAAATTAATTTTATTTTTTTTATAATTGTTTCATATGTTTGTTATTAATTTGTGTTTAAATGTATTTAAAAAAATATATATTTTATTTGTTTTACTTTTATTATGGAGAAAAATATATATTAATGAATTATTTTATGTTAAAAATTATTTTTTTGTGAATAAATATGATTAACATATCAATTACACATAAATAACAGTGTCTTAATGGAAAATTGATTTTTGATTTTTTGTCCTATATACTCATTACACTGTGCGCTGTTCGCAACTACGCAACACACTTCCCTGTAAACACTTGTAATTTCTAGTTACATAACTAGTATTAATTGTTTCTGAAAACTGCGTAGTGACGCGAAATATTCTACAAAATATCATCATCCGACCTTTAGACTCATTCCTTAAAATTTCACATTTGTCTTAAGACAGACGTCCTCATTACGTATTTATAAATAAGAAAAGAAAAATCACAAACAGGTTTTTTGATGTAGCAAATTTTCTGACGTTTGTAAGACGACGTTTAATCATCGTTGTAAATTTTTTGTTAATTAACCAACCATAGTAATTGTAGGCCCAACATTGGATATTCGTAGGCAAACTGTCGTAACTTTTTGTTAATTAACCCTCTAACGCCCAGACCCTTGAATCGTTACTTTTCAAAATTGTGACTGATACATATGTTGTATCTTGGTATTTTGAAATGAAAAATAGCGTTTTTTTTATTATTTGTTTTTTATTTTTTATAATAATCCAAAATAGTTTTTTGAAGAGAATATTTGATTTTCTAAACCGAGAACATTGAAATCTACTTTACCATAATGAAAACTACGGATGGTTGCTAACAGAATTTAAATATAAAAATATAAAAACTTTTAAAATGAGTGTTGCACCGGTGCAACTCTAGGAGTTAGAGGGTTAACCAACCATAACAATTGTAGGCCCAACATTGAGTATTCGTTGGCAAACTGTCGTAACTTTTTTGCCGTAGGCCCTGCGTTGGGAATTTGTAGGCACAAACACTAACTATATCCCAACTAATTCCCAAGTGTTGGCTACTGTTGGCCAACCAAAAATGCTACTAGGGTAAGGAGGTCTTTGGCTCCTTACCGGGCATGCCTGGTCTAGGCGAAAGCCTATGACGTGACTAGATCACATTCACGAAATATTGTGGAAAAATTCACGAAACAGGTGTTAGCTATATCAAGTTGAGTCACATGCCGCCGCGCATTCTTGTTAGAACAGCTAGAATCTAATGAGCCGATTATATGTATATGTACCTACATACAGTGTGTTTATAAAAATGTGAAACATTTTTTGCAGGATTGGTTCTACTCACGAAAATAATAAAGAAAGTTGGTACACGCATATGTCCATTGTCCAATAATGTTTAATTTTGAAGGTATAAGCATTTTTATATTTTTCTTACTTTCTTTCTACGTCTTGCTTATTATTTCCTAATAAATGTTAGAAGAACATTGCTGACGAGCAATGCATGACGATGCAGCTCAAGATACGTTGCAAATGGGATCCTGAAGTCCTTCGATTGTCGAGGAACAGACTTCAGCAATAGAACAAAGGTTAAATTTGTATGAAAAAAGAAAGGATTATGCTGTTTCATAATTGTTTAAACCACCATTTCAGACTTCACGTGCATAAATGAATTTTTGAAAATATTATTAATATTTTTGTTTATAACTTTTTTCTAACTGCTTAAACGATTTATAAAACTTTTACCATTTGATCGATCTAATTAAAAGAAGTAACTTTCGCGTTAAAACTTTTTTTCTATCCCTTACAGATTGCGAGTTATAAAATAAAATAAAAAAATAGCCCAATCTTCGGGGGTTAATGTCACCCCCTTAGAGTGATTTTGGGCAGCAAACAAAAAACTATAAGGGGGAATATTTATGAACAAAAATACGATATTTGTGCAACTTGCACGTTATGATGTAGAAACCGTGAAAACCGGAAATCACAATATAACATAAATAATAGTGAATATGTAGGTACCTATTTGACAATAAAAAAGGTATTTTTCTAAAATGAAACTAAGTGTGCAGATAAATAAATTTTAGTTTCTAATATACTTTTAATATTTAATTCAGTGTATTAAAATTGTGTATCCTTTGTGATCATTGGGGGCCTATAAATGTGGCGTGGATGCAATCAATTCTCTGTAAGAGGAGGTGAAGTGTTTTTTCATTCTTTGCGTGGCTTCGTTTTGAAATCGTTTATGATCGTTAAATCGCAATCTAACAGTTTATGTTTTTATTATTTCCAAACATGCTTGATTGGTTTATGGTCGAGGGGGGGGGGGGGGGGTGTCTTTGATAAATAATTCTTATATTAGGTTTGAATATTTGATAGATGTTTCGATGGAAGCAATACACTTTGCATTAAGATGTTTTTGAATTTTATTTTACATTTACTGATTACTCGTGACTTCTTACTGACTATATAAACCAGAACTGAGATCGGAGAGGGCGACACCGCTCGCACAGTGTCCGATGTAATGTACAAAAGTCAAGAATCTGAAGTGTTCGATCCACAAATTCTTGTATCTTAAAATATTAATAAAGGAACGTAGGTTTTAATGCTACCCATAACTTTTCCTGAATTTACCAATTTGTTGTCAAAAATTGCACTAGAAATTTATTACAAATCTCGGTGCATTTTTTCAAACACGTTCCATTGGCGGAATATTTATGCTTTTCATTTGATTTTTGTAAGTTGTGTTTAATATTGCCATACCTTCAAAACTGCCAAGTCGGTTTTTTACAATTTTTTATCAACTTCAAAGGGACTTTTAAAAAATGTACCAAAAAGTACCTCCGTGATTTTTGGTATATTAATTTAGAGAACATTAAACTTTATATTAACGTCAATTTCAGCTGCCCGAATTTACCCGAAACAGAAAACAGTCAAAATCATTAAGACGTTCGCCGCTCAGGCCCGTGCTACGCCCGCCGCGTAGAGTACACGGAAAAATGTTTTCACAGTTGGGAACGGTGCTTAAATAATAGGCATCGTATAATCACGTGCACGCACCGTCGCTGACTGCACGGAAAAATGTTTTCACCCTTGAAAACAGTGGTTGTCGTACACTGTTCAGATGACGAACGGCGAGCACCGAAAATATCGGTGCTCGCGCATCGAGAGCGATGGTGCTGAACACGTCACCGCATGATGACCGAGCACTCATCTGAACAGTGTACGACAACCACTGTTTTCAAGGGTGAAAACATTTTTCCGTGTAGAATCTATTTGTACGTTCCGTTAAGCGATAAGACGTTTAGTCTACACATTCATCTGTTCTGAAGCTTCGTATTTACAATGTATTAGCATCTTTATTTAAAAAAAATTATACATACTTTTGCAAACTCTTTTTTTTCTATAGAAATCTATGAACATTAAACTATAAACTGTGATATTTTGCATAATATATGAAAACAACAAACAGGAAAATTTTTAGGTTTTTAAAAACCTTGTAAATGGGCTTTGTTTCGTGTAGAGCAGGTAATTAGACACGTGCTTTGAAGCTCTTCCCTATGTGTTTTGTGACTTCCTCATTCTCGAGGTTAATTATGTTAAACGTGTACTTTACAAAATCACAAATTTTCTGGGAATACGTTGCCGACATGTGTAGTTATACATAGTTGTAGTTGTACAGTAATTGGATGATGAGGATTCCCAACATAAATCCAGAAAAACGAGGTAATTGTTATAATTCGTGCACTGAAAGTTGAGAGGGAAACAGTTGTTGAATTTACAACCGGCATATGTTATATCAATGACATTTCGTATGTTATAAAAGAAATATTACCTGCTGGGCCTTATTACTCGCCCTTACCTTACATGCATTAAAAAAAATTTAAAAAACTTGTAACATCAAAGATGTTTAAAAAAGTCATTCTATAAATATATATGAAATTTATTTTAAAAAATTTTACTCCAGAGAGAAGTTATTAATTTTTGTCCATTTCCCTATACCCACCGAACACTGTGCGCTCTCTACATACAGACACACACATACAGACCCGCACAGGATGCATTAAACATATATTCTCAACAGATTCACTCCCCTGCTATATTCTCGAGCAAATATGATCCTTCTGGTTCTGTGTATTCTTGTGCCTCTATACGATTAATTTTTTCCCATCTAGTTCAAACAAATTAATTTTTGTTTCATCGGGAAAAATTACACTGTGCCAAAAGTTTTCATCATAAGTCACATATGTTCTAATGGTTTAGCAAATTCAAAACGTTTCTGTTTATTTATTTTTGAATTTGTTTTCTGGAGGTCGACGAACTGATACTTGTCTGTTAATTTGTAAAGAAAGCTCTGCACTTAGTTTTGGGCATATTTATCATTGATTTCGCTTTAATGTGTCTGGATGTACACCGTTTGTCTGCTTCCGATAATATTTTGGTCCTCCCTTGAACGGGCGTATTTCGTATTGTTCCGTGATAACCAAACATATTCATAAGTTTTAGTGTAGTGCAGCGAAGGCCAGTTGGAGTCATTTGGGAGCCCGGGCTCCATGATGTTTACCAGAGCCGCGCGGAAGGGGAGCTCGAAAGCCAATGATAACGTAGGCGCGCAACGGATAGGGAAAACTGTAGTAGTGTGCGGTGCAGCCGCATACCCGTAGGATAGGCTTGAATGACTGGGATACTTGGGGGCCCCAGTGATCGCTGCCACTGCCCTAGTAGCATTTTTGTTGGCCAACGGTAGCCAACAGTTGGGAATCAGTTGGGAGGTGGTTAGTAGTTTCGCCTACAAACCTTCTTTACAGGGCCCAACCGTTGAATGTTGTATTTGCATCCCGACAATTTGCCTACGGTTGGGAATCAGTTGGGAGGTGGTTAGTAGTTTCGCCTACAAACCCGTCTATTGGGCCAACTGTTTAATATTGCACTCGTCTTCCGGTGATTTGTCTACGAATAACCAATTTTGGGCCAACTAATAATGCCCTACGGAAATACATTTAGTTAAAGATAATAAAAACAAATATATAGGTTCGGATGAAAATAAAATCATATCACAAAATAATTGAAAGAATTTTGAACCCACACTGGCTACACTTTTTATAAAGACTGTCTGGGGAAAGAGAGGGTTGAATGGAACGGTTGACGTCGACAGTCACAGGACACAAGCCGCGTCGCGAGCGAAATGGTCCCGTCCGTCATTTTGTACATTGTTTAAGGCTACGGTTATACTGGATCTTAGAGCATATATGAAGAGAACTGGTTTAAAATGAGTCCTCTTTGCTAATTCACGGGTGTGAAAAGATTGCGTTTTATTTATCTGAGGTTTGCCTTACAAAAATGCGCAACGCGTGTCTCGATGCCAGAGAAGAAGTGCCGTTTCTTCCAGCGCACCCCGTCACTAAGCTCCCGAGCCTTCACGAGGCTCGCCGAAGATTGTAAGTAAGTTAACTTGAGTTAACTTACAAAATACCTATTTCTTTTTACGACTAATTAGAAAAATATATTTGTTCGTCGGATTTAAATAAGAAATGCTTATTGTTACCTAACTTTAAAGAGAATAATTATGATGAAAGCTTTATTTGCATTCCTTTTGCCAGTATGACGCTCTGCAATTAAAAGTTGTACTAATATGATTTATAATAAATATCTTAATATTATGCATATACCTAAATTGTTTTCACTTCAGATTAACTGGTGAAATTGAAAGTATCAAGAAGCAACCGTACAGGCAGATACTTTTTAATTTTACCAGTTGAAATTCTAACATTTTCCCGTTATCTATAAATAATAAGTATAATTCAAAATCCAACCGTTTGCCTACCGTTGGATTACTATTACATATAGTATGGCAGGCCCTATAAATAGTTGGGCAACAGTAGGAAACCTACCTTGGCCATCTGTTGTTGGCCCAACCTGAAGAAAAAATGCCAAATCTATCTGTTGGCCAACTAATATTATGTGCGTGGCCCAACTGTATGCCAACCAAAAATGCTACTAGGGTGGGGCTCCCAAGAGGGCCAGTTATTTCAGTCTATGGGTACGAACCTGCACCGCACGCTACTATTTACACTTTTACAGTTTTCAGGGAGCTTTCGAGCTCCCCTTCCGCGCGGCTCTGATAAACATCATGGAGCCCGGGCTCCCCAAGTGACTCCAACTGGCCTTCGCTGGTGTAGTGGAATGTGTTCTACTCACTATTTTGCCACTCCTCGCGGGAATTCGCTTGCCAAATATAACGCGATAAATTGTCGTATCGATATGTTGATTTATTTCTCTGTGCTACTCATTTCTCTATGTGATCCTCGAGTTACGGACGGCAGTCATTTGTTTCAAGTTTCTAGGCAACAATCTATGGAGACTTGGAAAGGCATTTCAAAGGACTTCCCTTCCAATAATACTGTCATTCGGATGATAAAAACCCGCGTAACTACCCGGCAACTCGCTATGTGTGCGCTGTTTGTACATTCCTTTAGAAAATACCTACTTGAAATATATTTACAAAATATTGTAGATACGCATTAAATACATAATTATATGATACATATATAAAATCTAAAGAAGAATAAGAGTTCGACGTTATGTAGATATAAAAGGTATATCATTTAAAAATAATTTATTCTTCCCGTTTATTCTGGTTGTTTGAATAACATGAGTACAAATCTACTTAACAATTACCGGAGAAAGGGTTTCATACAAAGTAAATGTTTCGAGTACATAAAAATACTTTCATACTGGAACAGAAAAGCTCCTTCGTTAGGAATATTGTAAAATATAACCAAATCTGCAGTTCGCACGTGATATAAGTCCTTTGAAGCTTCCAATAAATTCCTAATAAGGTAAATGGCCCAATAATTAAAAATTGAGAAGAAATTTTGTTAATAATAACAGTTTTACTAATTTGCAACGTTTAAACTGCTCGAAATATAATTGCAAAATATATTAGCTTTATATAGATACAATTATATGCTTACAAAACTGAATAGTTATATCATGAAAAATATTATTGTACAGTAATGCTTCAACAGTTTCAATTTCATTTCTTACCTAATGGGCTCAAGCAAGCGAGAGAATATTTTTGTTAAGGTTGTAATTAATTATTATTTTATAATTTTTGAAATATTACAGTTGTTTTGGATTTAATTAATACTGAAGAATTGAAAATTAATTGGATCTCTTGTTATTTTTTTGTTTTTAATATTGAAATTGGTGCGTTTATCCACTAGTACACGAAAACATGACACGGACCAGTTATTAAACGCGTGTTTAATGGCGTTTGAACTGGTTTGGACATTTATTTTAAGTACTAAAGTAAGTATTTTTTGTATCCTATAAATTTACGTTAATAATAACTATAAAATATAATACTGTTTAAGAATTATTAGAATAATTAATCTTAAACTCGTCATAATATTAACATAACCTAAAATTTTATAATATACTTTTAATCATTTTTTAACTTATTCTAAATTTTTTTCGGAAATATAAAGTCAAAATTTATTATAAATAAAATGTTTTTATCACCCCAAAATATTACCACAATTGATTTCTTTTCGTTACCTGATAGAAATAGTTAAATTAAATATATATTTAATAATTGGGACACTGATAATTAATGACTGGGACACGCTATGAAGTTCATTTAATTACTGGGCCATATGAACAGTTTCATGTTTTAATTAATTTAAAACTTTACCTTACACAAATGTAGATTCTTGTTACTTTATCTGAAAGTAGAAATTTTACGCTTTCGAATAATCATATTTAGTTATAATTGTATACTGTTTAAATATAAAAGAAATTGCAATTATCTCAACTGCTTCCTTAACTGTTTCACCATTGGGCCATTTACCTTAAAGATGGAAATGTAGACAAAAGACTTGTTCGAAAGTGAAGGCCAAAAAGTTCTTGGGAAAAAGAATGTACTTATCTATCGAATAAATTCACTTCGAATACACACAGTTAGATATTTATTATTAGTCGAGGGAAAACAAATCAGATTATTTTCAACTAAATAAAAATTTTGCTAATTGTGTACATACAACATTCGTACTGAAGTTTTGATTCTTTTTTATGGTTTTTCTTTGTTTTCTGCATTAAATAAAATATAGACTTCACTTCAGACGAGAATCATAAATGACAAGGAAAAATTTCTAACACCTCCTCTTATTGATTTCTTTTCTCAAAAACATTAATGCTTGCTCAATTATTATCTTCGTCCCTCTTATGTTCGGATTTTTCAATTCAACATACTTTTCGGGATTTATTCATTCAGGAATTAAAGTAAAACAACTTGCATATACCTAGTAATAACAAATATTCATTGACTATCTCGCTAATATGCCACATAAAATAATAATAACGCAAAGCCAGGGAGGTGGGATATTTTGTGCGTGCATTTAAGGATTTGTTTTAAGGTAGTTCCTGAATAATCTACTAAATTCAAGAATTCTTTCAAATTTCGCGCAAAACTAATTTGGAATACAATAAACCCTTGTACAAAATTTAAAATCGATTTACCGCATAGTTATCGAGAAATTGTTAATTAAAGTTGATGCGTTTTAACACAGTGGCATATGGCGGAGTAAAAAAAAAGAGGGTTATAGTTTCAGTTTTTCTTCTGAAACAGGAAAACCACATTCAAGAAATGTACCAAAATTGGCACAAAAGTACATCGAAATGTCAGGAAATGAATTTATCAATTTCTGCAAAACTGACCACAAAGTTTCTTCGTAACTGCCCATAAAAAAATAGGTTTACGTGCAAATTTTTCAGAAACTTACGTAGAGCAATCAACGTGACAACGTCACACAATCGATGTGTTTAGACATTTAAATAGCGAACGACGATTCAAGTTCATATGAACATTTTTCTGACATTTTTGTTATAAAAGACGCTCCGACTGAATGCGACGTTGTCAGATCTGCTGCTCCAATACACTACGCTAACCAATTTAATCTTCTATTTTCGCATTACAATTATTTATATTAACATTGAACTGTTTAAAATATATATACATGATGTTAAAAATTATTATTATTATTTCTATAGTATCATTCTGCTTTACATTTATCGTTTATTACCCAACTCTAATTTGACTAACCTAGTTGGTTAGGAACTACCTTAAAGGAAATAAAACTCGTTGGATTTCGGTCGAGAAGCTGCTAGACAAACACGCTTAGAATTTTCCTGAAATTCGGAAAAATTCCTCCGATTCGTTGTACCGTGAAACTACAAGCGCGGGCAGATTAGGTGCACTTATCCCCGACCTTCGTACACCTACCTGCCATTATGTAAAAATACTAATCCCCTTTGCCGTCTCTACCGAAAATCCTTCCTCGATTGAAAGATTACTTTGTATCCCAGCATTTTCTCTTTATCGTTTGCAGGTAGTGCATAATCGAAACATCTAGCCGATGTCTATTTTCGACAAACAAATTTTGAATGACCGCGTTCGCTGGCGGGTGCACTTTGATACGAGAAATATTATGTCTCAGGGTTGAGAGTCTAGATAATAAAGCAACCACTGCACATTCTTCTCCATCCAGCATTCAAGCACATTTTTCTTTATCTCGCATCCAACCTCGCTCTTTCATCCACTTCAACTTTAGAATAATTGGCACGCTACGCTGAATTAATATCAAAGGCAATTGGACATTTCTGAACAATTTCAAGCAGTGAAATGACTAGCAAGGATGACCGAAATATCGTATATTCTATGAACATTGTGTGAAAAAATTGCTGTTACGATCGGTAATTTAATTAAAATTATTGGCAGTCTTATATTCCTCTCGGTGACACCTATTTGTTTTACGCCGTACCTTATTATTTGACATAAAACGCAATATTCTTTTCCTCTTTTAAAATGTAAATAAAACAAATCCTTTTAGGATTCATAGAAGATTTGGATGGTTGAAAAGTACACTATAATGTGTTGATTCTGTTCTGTGACGCTATCATTAATTTTAAAGGAAGTGTCGTGCAAAATAATTACCATAATATGTTAACCGCGTGTCTGACTTGAATAGCATGTAAAGCGGTATCATTCGAAAAGATAATAATCCGCTATTTTTAGAAGTCCACTATACATTATAAAATTTATACGTTAAATTATGCTAAACGCAATGTTAAACTAAAAATTACGGAGGAGTGGAAGACGATCGTTTTTATATGATGAATGAAAGCACTGTACACGTGATTGTTTTTTAAACTTTTATGGCAACACTATCCAGACCCCGAAGGAAATTTTAAAATCCATAGTCGGTATAAAATGCGCGTCGGATATACATAGTTCAGGGTATGTGAAATTAGGTTGCTGCCAATGTCTCACCTTATTCTCATTATTATGGCCAAAAGTATGAGCATCACCTGACAGGAACACTGTCATCACTTTTAACCTTACTTAGGCTTCATATAAATATTCATAACGTCGTACAGCGATTTCGGAGGAACTAATAGTTGAAGTATCAGCTTCACAATCTTATCTTATTTGTTACGAAATAAGAAAAGTTTGCTATAAGGAAAATTATTTTTTCCACTTCTTTTCTTTTCTTATTTTCTATATGCCATATATACCTAGTGCGTATTCAGGTGTCCTTTTAGTAAATTTGTTAAACGGCATTACTTCCATCTTGTAAATCGGCTGATCTAGTGTATGTGTATGTACCATTGAAAACCTTAATTTATTCAGATAAAATACTGAATCAGGTGTGTACTCGTACTGTAGGAAGTAAACTAAGACGTGTACATAAATAAACAGTTAAATGCATAGATATGTGTTGTGGAAAATAATTCGTGCTTTAATTTAGCATTTTTAATAGTTTTCGAGAAATTGATCTATACACATAGTTTTAGGATTAATTCGATCAAATTTTATTCCGAAATAGACAAAGAGAAACGCAAAATTCCGAAACTAAAGATTAACCGGTCGCGGCCCTCAAACGAGATCATTTCACCTTTTGCCCAAGGAAGAATTTTATTCTAACACGCTGCGACAGAACAAACGTCTCGCGCCACTTTTATCATGCCATAATCGATAAAGAGGCGAAAAAGAAAGCAGGAACAGTCTCCTTCCAAGAAGCCAGCGAGTATGACGTGGGGCCACTGGACCTCCCGTCAAGAATTCTCTATCTCCGATTATAAAACAAAGAGGGGAAAAACGAGGAGACAGATACCGCTCAGGATCGCTACTCCAAAAGGAGCAAGTCGAGAAATCGTTGTCGCGTCGCATGGTCCCACGCATATATTTTGAAACTTGTTCCGTCTAAAACAGACGTTGTATTCGAAATAATCGTGCACACGGAACGCCAAGAGACAAGGGGAGGAAACACTATCGATCAGAGGTTAAGGATAAAAAATTATCACCAAAGCTATACAACCATTCATACCGCGCGAGTGTCTCTTTACGGATTAAAATCTTGCTGCACGGGGCAAAGACGTGCGATTACATTCAGCCGTGGATATTCCGTTCCGCCGATTCCTGTATCCCCCGCAAGAAATGCATTCCTCCGTGTTTATCAAAACCGTCCATAGACGTTCGTAATCGCTATTTCAATACGAGCATCGGTTTGTAAACAAACAGAAGCGGGACTCGCCAGTCCACGGCGCGATTCGTAGAAACGAACGGTGACAGGAGGTGACAATTATTCGAACGAGGGGTAATCCAGCCGTGCTTCTTTCTTCCTCTCGCACCATACTCCGTCCTTCTATTGTTCGCCTCTTTGTTCGATAGACGAATGGTCAACCGAGCTGCCGTTACCTCTTCTCACTCTAATTAACGAGCGACCTGTACACGTCCAACGGACGAAACGAGACGACGCAGGGGAATACTGGCAGCAGGACGAAGAGGGGACGAAGGACGGGGATAGCGGAAGAAGGGAGGAGTGAGAGAGACGAGTCGGCCAACCACGTGACCACCGGGCGGGGGTGGCAGGCGACATTTCGCATGCTCAGAACTCCACAGGCTGCAGTGTATCGCACACCGAGGCGATACCCTTCGCAGGGAAACAATAGTGCTGGGCTGCGTTCACAAGAGAATCCGTTCAAGAACCTTCTCCAGCGGGAAGCGCGTGCCGAACATAACGTTTGCAGGAAAAAGATCCACCGAAATCCATCAGTCTGGCTGGCCGAGTCGACGCGCACGTTCGTAACCGCTCGGCTTTCATGGTTTTCACCCTCCGCGCAAGAAACGGGGTTAGAACACCGGGAGATGTTCTCTCGCGGAATCGTTGATCAAGCTCTTCCGCTTCGTCCGTTCGGTTTCTAAATATTTTTCTGTCCCTGATAAGTGGTCTCCGCGCGACGGACTCTCGTTGGCTGGCGTATTTTCTCGGTTTTTTTCTTATTTTGGTGTTACTGGGAACGGTCGGTGACAAAGTGCATCCGCGGAGTGTCACGATGTTCTCGTGGTCGTGGAAAGTGCGAGAGAAGTGAAAAGTAGTGTGCTTAAAGAATCGAGTACACGGGACACGAGGAAAGGGATGATAATGCTATTATCGAGAGGGAACTTGCCGCAGCATCCTTGATCTACAAATATTCTCATCGAAGCACCCTCGCTTGGTCCAGTGTAAACACCGGATACAAGGTTTGAATGAACATTGACATATCATAGACAGGATGATCTGAAAAAAAGAGGTCACAGAACTTAGGAACGTACTTAGGCAATACTCGTAAAAATAGACTAGAAATGTTTACTCAACATAAGTATATATATGTATCTGCATATTCCTTTGGCGGAAATATGGACAGTTAGGTTTATTTGCATAAATCAATTGTATACAAATTACAATTCTTCCTGACATATAGCTCGAACCACAGTATTTTGTGGGTTGCCTATATTCTTGAACTTTTACATCTCTTTTATGTCTCCTCGATTACTTCTTATCGAGATATACGAAATGTTTACTTTTTTAACAATGAGGTTGGCAGTACGAAACGTCGGTGTAATTAATTGATACGAGCTGAAGGTTTTCCAAAATGTATTTATTTAACCACTATGGAGATCTCCATTGTGTATTGACATTAGAGGCAAGTGCATATAATATTTTCAATAGAAAATTTAAATAAAAATCCGACTTAAAATTAGCAGAAGGAAAAGAATTATCTTTGAAACTGATTCCTCTATGTAGCTACAAGGTGAATCATCTAATATTTGAACCTAAAATATTTTTCGCTGCTTTCAACGACATAAATATAACGACATAATACTTATTCCAGAATATCGAGTTGCCTTTTTTTAAACGATCTCTTGTTGGGTTGCATGTATGTACTATATAAGGCTTTAGTTAACATCTGTCAGGTAAAAATATGCCGCTTTATTATAAATCACGAAAATATAACCTTGAGCAAAGTATTCTTTTTTATTGTTACTGTCCGGGAAACAACAATATTTTACATAGATAGTTTTTATCTACATTGTTGTCAGATAATTTTTACATAGATAAAAATTACATAGATTAAAATTGTCTAACAACAATATAGATAAAAACTATCTATGTAAAATATTGTTGTTTCCCGGAGAGTAACAATAAAAAAAGGAATACTTTTTCTCAAGGTTATATTTTCGAGATTTCAATATCATCAGCACTTTTCTGAATAAAGCGGCATATTTTCATCGTCGTAATGTTATAGCTGACAGAAAGAGAAATTTAACTACATAAAAAGTTATGGTGAATTAGCATACCTGCATTACACGCTACGGCAATGTAATATACAGGATTTGTGTATGTATCTTTGAAGTTTGATTCCAGCATGCAACCCAACAAGAGATCACTTAAAGACAGTAACTCGATATTTTGGAATAAGTATTTTTCATAGAAAGCTTCGTTTCTGAGAAAAATGATTTTGAAAATCTGTTGAGCGTACGACTTTTTGCCGATGCGAAACGTAATTTAAGACACAAAAGAATAAGATAATACATACAATACATTTACATTTCAGTAATTCTGTTTTATTAACTCAGAAATTCTGCAGCAACAAAAACATTACCGCGACGTGCTCCTAATGCAAAGATTATATTTACAATAATAGGTGAGACTGGCAGTGAAATAGTAAGATTGACTGAAAATAACTTGATTCAACGCACTGTGCGGTGTCTCGTCTTGGGTCATACTTTATTTATACACAACTTTAGGAACTATCTAACCGTATAGCACTTTATTTGTAACACTTAAAGGAATATTACAGCTTAGTGATTAGCATCTGGTTATACATATACATACGTCTTGTTATCGTGACAGCTAATTCAGATCTGTTCTGTCTTGTTCTATTGACCCCGGTCGGTAAGAGACCATGTTCTTCTATGTACAATAATTATGACCCATGCATACTCCGCGCTCCTAATTTGCATACTTCGTGCTCGTAACACTGCCCTCCTCCTTCAAAGAGCGGGCGTCGCGACCGCGACAAGTTCATTTTCTTCTAAGTATTCATGTTTGCAAAAGAGGTGTTAGACACGATAAATCCTGCGTGACCTTTTTCAGACAATACTCGACCCGACATTTGTCCTCTGTCTCGGGAGAACATCGCGCAAAAACCTCCCAAAAAAACAAAATTCAATTTCTTGATACAAGCACCATTTGACTATTTGAATTCTTCTTTATTTCTTGATCTTCATCCTTTCCATGTACCCTTTCTTCACCTCTCTCTTGTGACCGCTGTCTTGATGAATTACTCGGTACATCCGTAGACACCTCCCACCTCGATGCTCCTCCAGCCTCCTCCAGCCGATCCAGGGATGAACCGTGTCCGACGGGTCGCAGTGGTTCCAAAGTGACTTTTTGTGGACACAATTCCGTATCTCCGTCAATTCTCAACCGATTTTTGACTTTTTTTTGCTTGTTTTGTCGGGGATTAAATTTGCTAAAATATCAAATACCTGAATTGCGACCAAAACTCAAGTGGGGAAAACCAATTTTCCAACACCAACACCTTTAGGCAATGTTGGACGGCCTGAAACCAGTTCGGTTCGATCAAAAAGAAGAAGAGCTGAATTGTTATGTGAGACACATTCGCAAAAAGAACTCCAATTTGCTTTGGAATACAGTTTGCGAACCTCAGGTCACAAGAACATTGCTGACAAACTCCATGACCTAATGTTGTCTACAGATTCTGATGATTTGATAAACGAACGTCAGCCTGTTAAATGTTTGTCCAAAGAAGAAGCTTTGGCCTTATATTTTGATGCCAAGCTTTATAAGTTTCAATGCAACAGATTTCGCTCTGAATCCATAAAAAAATTGAAATTAGAATTGTTTAATTTATATTAACATTTTATTTTATCTCCCTTTAATGATATATGAAAAGAATTGGTTCATAAACTCGTTGAATCAAGAGTTCAGAATTTGTTTTTTTATCCCTAAATAAAATTTTGGAAAACTACTGTGTAACATTTTAGCAAATTTAATCCCCGACAAAACGAGCCAAGAAAGATAAAGATCGATTAAGAATTCACTGAGATACGGAATTTTGTCCACAAAAAGGCACTTCGGGCGCTATCGCCAATTAAACAAAAATCGGATTGACACCGAAGTGGCAAATAGTGGCAGCTAATTCCTTTCTGAATTTGTTCATTACATTCTTACCCACATTCCAAATGCAAAAGATGTGGTTCGGAAAGATCCGATAAAGTTTTATTTACTAATAAACAATAATAAAAACGTAAAATAATAAATCACGGTTTTGACGTTCTTCAATATTTCTGAACGCTATTAGGTTCTATAATCATACATTAAATTGATATTTTATACGGTTCTGGTTGTAGTAAACTCGGTAGACATTCAAAATTTTCAGCCCTTGTAAAATTGTATTTCAAACATTCTAACGTGTCAACAAATCGCCGGTTTTATGTTTTCCGCTATTGCCAAGTGCCAATTAAATATTTTACATACAAAAACTACTTAGATAAGCAAAATCTTATCAAATTAGCCCTAAAGATTGTACTACTAGAGTTTTCATCCAACTTTGTCAGAAAAAAGATAGGAAAAAACACGTTTTGGTCGCAATTCAGGTATTTGATATTTTAGCAAATTTAATCCCCGACAAAACGAGCAGAAAAAAGTCAAAAATCGGTTGAGAATTGACGGAGATACGGAATTTTGTCCACAAAACGTCACTTTGGAACCACTGTGGCGGGTGGGCAAGAGCATCTATCCGTACATCGTCTTCCTGGAGGCAAGCCTTAACCTTAAACATTTCGGAGAAGCATATGTTCCGCAGGTATCGTAGAATGCTTCCCCGTAAGTCCGCAGTCCTCGCATAAAACATATCGACGTGCGTTACGAAAAGTAGCACGTTTCAATTTTCTTACGAAAAGTAGCACGTTTTGGTTTGCCACGAAAAGAAGCACGTTCCATCGTTTCTGACGAATATTAGCACGTTTGGTCTTCTGCCGCGAAGACTAACACATTTGACTGCCTCGCCACGAAGAATAGCACATTTCGTACTGTTGCGACGAAAACTAGCACGTTATACTGTTTCGCCACAAATAATAGCACGTTTGGGAATTTATGGCGAAAACTAACATATTATCCGGTTTGGCCACGAAGAATAGCTCGTTTTGGATTATACTGCAGACTGCAGAAACTATCGCGTTTCAGCGCGTGGGCAGTTTAAAAGAATTCAACTGTTGAAAATATTGTTTAATAAATAATAATTCCATCTAATCTCCAAAAGACAACACATATGAAAATTTTAATCTACATAATTTAAGTAAGGGAGGGTGCGGGAATTGCGAACGCGGGGTAAACGCGAACATGCTACTTTTCGTGGCAAACCGCTGTAACGTGCTAGTTTTCGCAGCGAAAGACGAAACATGTTATTTTTCGTGGCAAACCGCTCAAACGTGCTAGTTTTCGTAGCGAAAACCGAAACGTGATAGTTTTCGTGGCAAACCGCTCAAACGTGCTAGTTTTCGCAGCGAAAGACGAAACATGCTATTTTTCGTGGCAAACCGCTCAAATGTGATAGTTTTCGCAGCGAAAGACGAAACATGCTATTTTTCGTGGCAAACCGCTCAAATGTGCTAGTTTTCGCAGCGAAAACCGAAATGTGATAGTTTTCGTGAGAACGAAGGCAAACGTGCTACTTTTCGTAAGAAAATTGAAACGTGCTACTTTTCGTAACGCACGTCGATATGATAGTGTCCCGTTAGGGCGTGTCAATTTTTTCAGTCTTTTAATTTTAAAAACGACTAGTGGAAAAACGGTACAATTTCAGGTTTAAGATTAAACGCTACCTTTAAATTTTGTGTAATATATTATTTACCTAGTTGGAATTTCATTTGAAATTATAGAAAAATACGAAAATTACGAAAATTACGAAAATTACTAAAATTATTAAAATAAATGTTAATAAATGAGCTTATGAACCGCAACAGAAGCAAACAAGATATCGCTTCATTGGTGGACTTTGTTAAATATCATTAAATTTACTACATAGATGACATATGGCTAGATCTGTTGCTAAAGTTACATATATTTTCATTTTGTAATAAATACAAATTTCTACACATTTTCATGTGAATGTAATAAATACCTACTAATTTCCACATATTTTCTTCTCATTTTCATGCTTTTATGTAAGCAAGACTCGCTTTAAGCATTATATGAATATGTAATTTGCAGTTAAATCTTACTTAATTTTCACTTTTTTCAACTGTGATTTGAAGTAGCTAAACCTCACTCAAATCAATTTCTGAAGATGGTTTTAGATTCAGGATTAAAAACAGCATTACTTTGTCACTAGTCGCTTTAAAATTTTCAAAAATTTTAAATTTACCCACAAAATCGACACACCCTAGTGTCCCGTAAAGGCGGACACGGGGCATCCCGCAGATCGCGTGCAGAATTCATCGAGCGTCATTTTCCCTCGATGCAAGTCACCATGACTCCTGTATCTTTTCTTGATATCTTCTTTGCTCATGTATTCTTCTCTCCGTTTCTTTTTTCTCATGTCTTCCGGATTGGAGTCTCTCAGTACAGATGAACAAGTCGAGTGAACTTTCCGAAGGTCAAGTTTCCCCTTCATTCCTTAGTATTTCTTCTTGATTCTTAACGTCTTTTGTGTCCTTCTCTCTTCTGCTTCTTCTTTGGCTGGTTTCTTCATGTACGTTCCGCTAAGGAAGGTTTCGACCTTCGTACCTCGTCAACCGCTTCACATGAGCCACCTTACTTTTATTCCTTGGCGAACGCTGAATCCGATAAACAATATTATTTAATTTATCCATTAATTCGCTTGGAATTTAGGGCATACTTATTCCTTTTACCCATCGTGGTTGGAGGAACCACACTCGTTCTCCTGGTACGAATTCAATCGCCCGAAACAAATTCGTAGATCTTCTTTATTTTCTCTTTGACCCACATAATGTATCCTTGTTCGACATCTCCTTTCTTCCACCTCAGGAGGTAGTCCTTTCCATAACTACAAGAGTAATGGAAGTTCTTGTCCATGCAGACTCATGAAAGGTGTCATCTGCGTAGCCTCGTGCCGTGAGGATCGGTACGTCATAAGAAATAGAGGAATCCCCATGAAAAACTTCAAAAAAGAAAAAAATTGCGCCAAGTACATGAAAAAGGCGAGGACGGAAAAGAGTATTATCAAATAAATTACAAAAAAAAATAGAAGAAAATAATATCACGATAAAATAGAAGATAGTAATAATTACAATATAAAAAAAGATGTGAAAACAAAATGAGCTACAAGTACATAAAGGTGATTTCCAGCAGCGTGCTAAGGCGACACTGTGTGACGCAATGTAAGATTCGGTGCTTTCCGACTGCGCTTAAGATAACACAAGTACATATATACATCTAAAATGCTGTGTGCATACATTCCATTACTCATATCGCGGACACTTTAATAATGTGAAGATAAAATGTAACATCTAGACATTCGCCAAGATGTCCGCGGCCTGGAAGTCAAATACTTGGCGTGGCCAGGCAAGGTATTCTCAGATCATCAATACCCACCTCTTCCCTCTCGCTGGTTTTCAGATAATTTGTCAATTCAAAACTGACAATATGAGTACATTTTCATTATATTGCGTCTTAAAATAATTCTAAGGTCATTCATCGACGCCGATACCTTTCCTCTCACAAGCTTTCAGATAATTTGTCAATTTAAAATTCTGACAATATGAGTACATTTTCATTATTTTGCGTTTTTAAATAATTCTTATTCATCGACACCTTGACCGTGCTTGGCCAAGCCAAATATTTGACTTCCAAATAAATGTCTAGAAGCTGTTACATTTTATCTTCACATTATTAAAGTGTCCGCGATATGATTAATGGAATGTATGCACACAGCATTTTAGCTGTGTATATGTAGTTGTGTCATCTTCAGCGCAGTTGGATGCACCGAATCTTATATTGCGTTACACAGTGTCGTCTTAGCACGCTGCTGGAAATCACCTTTATGTACTTGCAGCTCATTTTGATTTCACATCTTTTTTTTATATTGCAATTATTATTATCTTATATTTTTTTGTGATTTATTTTCTTCTATTTTTTTGTGATTTATTTGATAATACTCTTTTCCGTCCTCGACTTTTTCCTGTACTTGGCGTAATTTTTTAACTTTTTTGAAGTTTTTAATGGGGATCTCACTTCTTTTTACACAGATAATTTGCATAGGGAATGACTTTAGATAATTTTTAATATTATAAGTTACAAAGGTTCACCATCAACAGCTATTAACAGTATTATCATGAGACAAGAATTAAGATAAATTCTACGTAAGTTTAACAACTACGAAAAGAAACCATGTGCACCGCACTGCCGATCTATATGTATTATTGATTGTTTAATTAATGTATATCAAATGTTTAATAATGATTTGTGTTTTCATTTACATTTTTTAAGGGGGTATACCCGTTTGAACCCTCGGAAAATGTGTACATTTTGTGGATTTTTTTACAAGTCCACGGTTTGATGCAGATTTCCCGTTTTTTTTTTACTATTTTTACATAGTTTATGGACTACTTAAAAAAAAAGTTTCAGTTAAAAAGTATTGTTTTTCGGAAATTATGGATACATATCCGAAATAGGGCTCTTGATACCCGGTGACCTGGGTACCCGGGCACTACCCGGGTCTGCGGGTAATACGGTTATGGGTACTCGATACCCGTATGATACGGGTAACACAGTTCGACAGCCATCTGGACTTGTAACATTTAATAGCCGTTTCTTTTTTTTTTGGAGCGCTGAAAACGAATCCGCAAACCGTTTGACGCCATCATCCTCAGTTTTTGAGAAATTCGATTTTGAAAAAAAAAAACTGCAAATTATCAACGTTGTACATCTTTTGTGTCGAGACAGTAATAGTTATTCATTACTGTTTGCGCAAATTTGCATTTTTTTTTTCAAAATCGAATTTCCCAAAAACTGAGGAGGATGACAGCGCAGAAGCAACTTGCAATATTACTAATAATTTATAACTAACAATATTCATGAAACAAAAAGGTATAATAAGAGGTTTGTTACGATCCACTGCAATAACCGGTATTTCGTCGATTACCCGTATAACACGAGTATCGGGTAATCGTAACCGTATTACCCGCAAACCCGGGTAGCACCCGGGTAACCGGGTAGGACCCGGTTCACTGGGTACCCGGGTAACCGGAAACCCGCGAAAAGTAAGAGCCCTAATCCGAAAGTCTCTCGATTACGGCTAATCGGCGGACCTGAAAACAGCTGTATGTCGTGTCTGAAATCAAAAACAATAAAATTTTCTTATAAAGTATGTCAATAGCTATCGTCCAACGGGGCCGATTTTGAAAATTTTGAAAAATAAAGAAATGGTGGGAGATCAAAGGTAAAGTTACATTTTTCTAAGAAAAAGGCCACCTTTTTTTCTTTATAAATAATAAACGGGGAATCGGAATAAAAAAAGCCCTCGTTGGACGATGTGGAATCTTATTACGATCCTGCATGCAAAATTGGAAGGGAATTGGTTGAACGTAGCGCGAGTTTTTAGGCCCACCGTAATGAAAAATGTAGTTCCGCTGCGATCGGTCGAGCCGCCGCGCTGCGCTGCCCCGTGCTACCTGGGTTGTTCCATTCAAATGCCTATAACTTCGTCAATCTTCCGAATTTTTACATCGGACTTGATTTATAATATTCCTAAAACATCAATCTATGAAAATATGTAAAAAATAAAAAATCCGATTTTTCACACTGTCAAACGGGTGTAAACCCCGTAAGGGGTAACACCACTGTAACAGCTTGAAAAATAGCATTTTTTTGGCAATTTTTCTTGGATGGAAGGAAAGGTAATAGAATAATTATACTGGAGGAAGTTATTAAGCACATATTTTGTTATTAAAAAGAAAAAAAGTTATTGAGAAATATTACAAAATGGCGGCACTGAAGCCATTCTCGTGAGGCATGTTGAAGTTTTAGCGCTCTGCGGCACGCAGTGTAGCTGGTGCAAATTTGAATTTAAAAAAAAAAAAAAAATGACTTAAATCTACATGTTTATAGCTAGAGAAATACGTAGGGGATTTTAAAAATATTGATTTTTGTGTGATTGGTGAGCATTTGAATGAAAAACGTTCAATTTTCTATAAAAAGAGGGCAATCATTTGTTAATAAGTAATGTTTAAATTAACTTATCGAAAATCCCGTACGTATTTCTCTTGAAAATGTTATTTTAAAGATATTGTTAAAAGTTCGAATGAAAAGAATGAAAATGGTTGGAGTTATGCTGCGTGCCGTGTTGAAAAATCGTGTTTCGAGAAAAACGCGTTTAACGCCGGTAGTCGTTTCGAAGCAGTCCGATGCGCTTGGGGAAGAGCTCGAAATTTCAAGGAAACAAATTTGTTTCAAGTAATACAGTTTTTGCCCCATATTCTAAAAGGTTCAAAGCATCTTTTAAGCAAATAAAAAAAATCAATTTTCCGAAAAATTTACAGTGGTGTTACCCCTTAACGCCGGTAGTCGTTTCAAAGCAGTCCGATGCGCTTGGGGAAGAGCTCGAAATTTCAAGGAAACAAATTTGTTTCAAGTAATACAGTTTTTGCCCCATATTCTAAAAGGTTCAAACCATCTTTTAAGCAAATAAAAAAAAAATCAATTTTCCGAAAAATTTACAGTGGTGTTACCCCTTAAGTAAGTAAAACAGATGTGTTACAATTTACCCCAAATGGTGTTACTTTTTACCCCGGCCTGGGGCACATTGTAACAGAGGTTCAGATTTGTTTAAGATGAAGGGTAGAAGCCCCAATTACTGACACATTAAGGACTGACTCTAATATTATTGCATAGTATCTGTATTTATTGACTAAAAGTATAAGTTTTTTATTTTTTTTTATTATGGTTTAATATGTTTACTTCATGAAAAACATTTTGTGGGTCTTAGAATTTCTATTTTTATATATAAATTCATTAATCTAAAAAACATATTTCGAGATCTATTACTGACACCTCTAAAACGTGTGTGACTGAATTACTGACACCCCAATTACTGCCAGCTAACCTAATACTGTTTATTACTCATTTTACGGTTATGTCGTCTCATGTACATGAGCAACTACTGCTATGACAGTAATACCAAAATGCTTGAAACGCCTGTACCAATCACTATCACCCATATATTAATTAAAAGGGCTTAATTAATCGTTATATTACGATCGTTGTGACTTTCTATGATACTTATATTGTACTAAAAAATTATTGTTTATTATGTAAATAATTTAAATATAGTAATTATAGCCCTTTCTTTAGTGCCCTGTTTTCTCTTTCACTATAGTAAGGAAGTCGCCATTTCCACTGTTGTCATCAAATTAAAATTTTGTATCGTCTTATAGAAATTAATGAAAAAAAAATATTAAGTGGTGCATTTTCTAGCGTATAGATTATAGGTTGAATTACATAATTCTTTTTGTGTATGACTTTACAACGTTTATTTATTCGTTATTTTCAGTAAAATAGCTTAAGGTGACAGTAATTGGGTAGGTGTCAGTAATTGGGGGTTCTACCCAAGCTAGATGTCTAAGTGTCCAAGATTTTGTCACGTAGTTACACTCAATGAGTTCACCACATATGTAAGTAGTAATTCACGCAAATTATTTCCTGCTTGAGGAAAACACTTTCGAAAAAAAACTGTGAAAACTTTTTTTGTTACAATCTGCCCCGGTCTCCCCTACAGTAGGTACATGGCGCGCGAAGCAGCTTATGGCGTTGAACGTATTTAACATTGAACTGTAATAACAACCACAATTAACACCTTTCGAAGAAACATATGTATGCATTTTTAGCATTTCGTGGCCAAGCTTGTTTTTCTACTCGTGAATCATCAACGGAAACCCACGTTGTGACCTTACCCCTTACCATACTCGTGCAATGACCATCGGCAATACTTTTACCGTGGTGGAAAATCGCTGCCTTAAGTTTATAACAGTGATCTCTCATTTGTATTTTAGTAGTAGGTGTTGCTTTGATGTAGAAATTTTCCACTTTCGTTGTTCCACTACTATCGTGATCGAACAAAAGTAATTTTGCAATAAGAATTTGTTTGGAAGCAGTTAAGTTGGCTTTCTTCATTACGTTTGAATTTGAATTATCACAATTATTGCAAGAATCTTTCAGATTTTTCCATCCTGTGAAATTGTGTTTTATTATATCTTGAAATTGAAACGACTTTTTGAACATCTTGGGCAGTGCAAGATGCACCACACAATTGGTACTGGTAGTAGTACTTGTGTAATTACACGTTAAACATCTTAATACCGTTATTATTTCGTGTCGTACTGCATTCTTAATCTTTCAGGGCCGGGATTTTTTCATTGAAATTGTAAATTTTATTTACTTAAAATTTATGCATATATACCACCAAAATGGCCGGCAAAGTATCAAAATTCTTAGGTGGCCATTATAGTGGCCAGCCCGGTCCTATAAATGTTGCTAAGAATCTCATGATCACAAAGAGAGGTAATAAACTCAGCTGCATCATTATAATTTCTTTATTTAGCTGCTAATAATTTTTTCGCCACATTTTAGTTACAACTTAATGTAGCACATATAGAAACAGAGTGGCCTTTTGCTATAGTAAGTGTAGAGACTACATAATGTGTCCGAAGGAGGTGAGAGTCTCGTTGCAGGAAATTTAAATGCTAATGGTAATTTAGCGAAAATGAACGAAGAGATCCAATATTTTTAACGCACAATTTATTGGTGTTGGAATAAAATTAATTTAGTATGTTTATTGGTGAATTGAAATAAATATTATTAATGGGAAACTAATAAACTTAATAAATAGCGTGGGAACTACTGTGGATTTTAATGTGTTACGAATATCTTTCACAGAAGATTGAAAAGTATCAAGGGAGATGTGTTTTCAACGTACTTTCTTCACTAATGTGACTTGCTCTACATTGCAAGCAGTCCGCCATAATTCTCTTAATTTTCAATGCTGTGTCTTTTGACAAATTTTGTCGATTTACCTTATTTGACAATGGGTATAGCCGGTTAACATGGTCAAATGTGCTCTTGTACCGAATTCGACTCACGATGAGTCATTTGAAAGCTTATAAAAAAAGAAATATTTGTGGCAAGTTTCAACTTTGCAACTCGACCCGGGGGGTAGTAAAGGGCAATAGAAAATCAGTTTTTTGCCGAATTTCTCGTATAGTAGCGGTTGAAAATTTTTGAAAAAAATCAGACGCATTTCTGTTATCGGGGCACATATTAGAGATCCGTTTCAAATTTTTAAATTGAAAAACCAAGCTGTGAAAAATAAAAAACGCCAAAAAAAAGCTGAAAAATGCCGGTTATGTATCGAAGCAGTTTTACAAGGGGACACTAAGGTCGACGGGAAACGGATTTTCCTGAACCTTGCAGTATTTGAAGATGTCGCCTCCGAAGTTAATTTGGCAAAGCAGTAGGGCGCGCTTCTCAAGATTTTCCGAGAAAATTGCATTTGAAAATCGCTTTACTCGGAGATAAGCAGTTTGCGTTAACGATTCAACAAGAAGTCGAGTAGTCAAGGGTGTAGCGTGACAGACTGATAATCGGGGTAGGTTGCTGGTTCGATTCTCGTTTTCGACATTATTTTTTTTTTTAATTTAAACCTACCTCAATTTTAAGCGTAAAATTTATGAAATCTGCGGCAATAAACAGTTATTTATATTTTTTAAATAAAAAATGCATGGTCTTTATGTGTGAGCATTGGGAAAAAGCTAAAAGGAATAAATTTACTTTATTTTTACACATTCCCTTTATTACTTACATGCTAGTATGACACGAGCCAGGGTGATATTCATCATAAAAGCATGGAAAACAATAATTTTTGCGGCACCTAGCCCACACTATAAACGAAGCATTCGTACAAGAGCACGCATTTGTGAGGACGTCACACATAAAGTCCATGCATTTTTTATTTAAAAAATATAAATAACTGTTTATTGCCGCAGATTTCATAAATTTTACGCTTAAAATTGAGGTAGGTTTAAATTAAAAAAAAAAAAAAATAATGTCGAAAACGAGGATCGAACCAGCAACCTACCGATTATCTTTTTTTTTTCCAAACATTTATTAACAATTATAATTGCGAATATACATGAAATAACTTAACCTATGTATGTTAAATTAATCTCAATCTTAATTTATTGCCCCTTAGTTATAGGTCCCTGCCTCCCATGTGGCTCTATCCTATATTACGGTTTCATTTATGCATGTAGGGGTCCTTTTTGCTTGGCTTTATCATTTTGATGTTCGAAGAATCAAATCGCGACCTTAAGTTAAATTACGGTTGTTATACAGGAAAACTAGTATAAAAAGAAAAAACCTGCTCTCGATAATTGCCTCTGCTCGTCGTCTTTTGATTGTGTGGTTAATTAAGAAATAAATGTCATTAGACTATTATTTTGTTTTCTTTCTCACTCACACCCTTCCATTCACTTGCACTCACTCATTCCCACTTACACCCTTACAAGTATTACTACATCTAATTAAACTATGTAAACTCAAACAACTATGTTGCTCTCATGCGCTTCTTTGGTAGAATAAAGGTAGTCTTTGGTATGGTAGTTTGTGCTTAATTCTAAATGATGTATTATTATATCTAATATCGCCTATATTGTCTAAGAGTTTATTATCATTTTTAAGTTGAATAGTATAGAATTTTTGCGATATTTCCTTAATATAATCCCACATTAGCGGTATCTGTGTATCCTTATGCAAGGCTGCAATCCTTTCATACCTGCCTCTATTTAAAATTAGTCTAAGGCACTTATTTTGGAGAACTTGCAGTTTCTTTATATTAGTTAGTGCTGAAGAACACCATACAGGTGCTGCATACATTATGATAGGTCTTAAGACAGATGTATAGATTAGCCTTTTGTTTTTGGTTTGTACTGTCGAGTTCTTAGCCATAAGTGAGTAAACTTTCCTTATTACCGCATATGTCTTTCTAATTGTTTGTTTAATATGGTTATGGTACATTAGTTTGGAATCTAAATGAACCCCAGGGTATTTAACACTGTCTGTTGGTACTATTTTTTCATTATACAGTGTAATAGGTGTAAATATTTTATTATCTTTTATCTTTTTGCTAAATACTATCACTTCAGTTTTGTCCGGATTTAGACTTATTTTCCATTTGTCGTAGTATTTTTCTAATTGATTAATATGTATCTGAATTTGTTTTGCAGCCACTATTGCATTGAATGAATGTGCGTATATTGCTGTATCATCTGCAAATATTGTCAGCTTAGTTTTTTGGAATTCTGGTATGTCATTGAGATATATCTTAAATAATTGCGGTCCCAAAACCGATCCTTGGGGTACGCCTGCTTTGGTTTTCTTTAGAGCAGATTTTGCGTTATTGTATATCACTTTAAATTTTCTTCCTACCATATACGAGTAGATTAGTTTTATTAACTGTCCTGGGTAGTTTTGGTTGATCATCTTATATATTAGTCCATCTATCCATACCTTGTCAAAGGCTTGTTGTATATCTAATAATACTAATACTGTTATTTTATCATTATTAAAATTTAGGCTTATATCGTTTACAATACGTATCACTTGTTGGACTGTATTATGCTGCTTCCTGAAGCCGAACTGAACGTCCCTTGTTAACTTGTACTTTTGCTCATGGTCCCGAAGTCTCTCCAAAATGATCCTTTCTGTTATCTTACTTAATATGGTTAACAGACTTATCGGTCTGTAGCTTGCAGGGTCTGTTTTATCTTTTCCCGGTTTAGGAATTGACCGATTATCAGTCTGTCACGCTACACCCTTGACCACTCGACTCCTTGTTGAATCGTTAACGCAAACTGCTTATCTCCGAGTAAAGCGATTTTCAAATGCAATTTTCTCGGAAAATCTTGAGAAGCGCGCCCTACTGCTTTGCCAAATTAACTTCGGAGGCGACATCTTCAAATACTGCAAGGTTCAGGAAAATCCGTTTCCCGTCGACCTTAGTGTCCCCTTGTTAGTACTATAATTATATTTTTACTGTAAGTACGTATCATTGTTACTATTGTCCTGAATTTTTTTCAGATTTTTCAATTTGGCCGCAGTTGAAAGAATTAAAAACCGACTTTTTCGTCGTTTTTTCCGTGTCAGAGTAACTTATACGTCGAACTGCTTCATAAAATGAATGTTTTATGCGACCTTCAATGTTTATACCTACAGCAAAACAACATAGGAATTAAAGAAACTGAAAAAAACCGAATTATTTGAAACTATGCTATGCACTCTACATTTTAAAGTATCTACCGTATCTTCCAACGGCGCACAGTGTGCGATTTTGGACAATAATTTTTTTTTAAAATACTCGTAAATGACTCAGCAATAACGGAGTGCTGCATTATTTGTTGCTCTAATCTATAAAAAAACATTATTTAGCATAACATAACATAGAAACGTAAACTTTGGAGATTAAAGATATTAAAAATTAATTTTTTGTAAATTTAATATTAGCTATAAAATAAAAAATTTACTACGAATTTACAAAATTTATGTTTTAAATAAACTGTAAGTATAGCTGATTTAAATTCAATATTTTTAAATTATATTTCAATTTGATTAGTTTTGATTTTATTTCTAATATATATATTTATTTTTTCTACATTTTTTTAGGAATTGTAATTAGAATATAATTTTTTGTGGCAATTAATTTTATAATAATTTGTTTGTATGAATTATATGTGATATGTTACATGCATTGTGGATTATTTTATAATAATATTTCTTCAGCTTCAACCGTTAAAGGCTTAACTTTTTTATTTTCTTTCAGTCTGAGAGAGCTAATTGAGGGATCTGATGAGATTAAGAGATAATGTAAAATATCTTTTTTAGTCATTTGGCTGTTGCACATTCTGCTATGTTTAGCTCGGGCTTTACGAAAAATTTTATTATTTCCTTCTTGTGGCTCTTCTGATAGCCAGCCAAACGGTAAATCAAATGATTTGATAATGTCGCTTCCATGAATGAGGGCTTTATGAAGGGAGGGTGGCATTTTATATCATTCATACAATTGCACAGAAATCTCTGCAGTATTGAAGCAATGAGTTTTAAATTTATTACAATTGATCATTCTACCACAAGTTAGAACTTGCAAAATATTATATAATCTTTGGATCAAATGTTCATCTAAACCAGTATATTTCGCAACGGATTTGGCTTGGGCAAAAAAGGAACGAGCTACATTACCAGTGTTGGTTGTTCCAAAACCTTGCTTAACAATATCTACAAGTAATGCAAGATTACATTTTAAAGAATTTTGTATACTTTCTTTCCTTAATTTCTTTAACCGTTTTTCTTTGGCAGTCCTTGCGGAACCTTTTTTGAAATCAAGATTATACGCTACGTGTAATAGATATTCCATGAAACGGATCCGACAGTGGAGTGTAGAAAGGCCGAATTTGTAGTAATCTTCATTACTTTGAAGACTTTTCACATAATCCAGATTATTTATAAACTTAGGTCCAACTCGACAAATATTACAGCAAGTTGAAGCTTTTTGCACAGTTAGTATATCACACACTTTGCCGTCTATCATTGTGCACTTCAAATCATAACTTACTTCAAATGACATGTCATTCAAATCAAAACAATATTTTTCAACTTTTTTCAATAGATTTGTGTAATATTCGTATTCATTTTTTACGTATCCATAAGTTTCTTTAATACATTCAAATTTGATAGTGGACTGATGATGGAGTTTTATTTGACCAAATCACAGAGTCCTTAACTTTTAACTGAAGGGGAACAAAAGAAACTATAAAAACAGCACTGTCTAAGAGATTAATAGATCTTTCGTTGCAGTTACTTTTGTCGTTCAAATTCTCATCAGCATCATTAGTTGCACCTTCATTTGTTTCATTTCTGTCATCATCGTCATCATCACCATTTCTTTCATGATGACTATCAATATCATAATTACAACTTGCATCGTAATTTTTATCATCTGTTAAAGATATGGAATACTGACTTGACCACTTTTGCTGTGTAGTTTGTTGACCACTTGCACCGTCCATACCCCATTTTCTAACAAGTACTAATTTCTCACCAGACAACTGCATCAGCACATCTTTATCTAATTGTAAAAGAATCCTTTTTGTAGTGTGTTCTAGAAGAGATATTAAATCTGCACTTGCTCCTGACTTAGAATATTTCAAATGTTCTGGAAGGCAATGTGTTTTTGCTTAAACAATATTGGAATAAGGAGGATATGAATTTGTACCAGTAATTCTTGTATTATGAGTCCGCAATTTTTTGTATTTTCTTGCTGTCAAGTCTATGTCAATGTACATAGCTAGAATATTGTTAGCTTTAATTTCTAAATTAAATTCAGAAATTTCTTTTTATCTTTCAAGTGCTTTTATCAACTCTTCTTCGTTATAATGTAAAGCGCTATACTTAAATCAGCTATACCTACGGTTTATTTAAAACATAAATTTTGTAAATTCGAAGTAAATTTTTTATTTTATAGCTAATATTAAATTTACAAAAAATTAATTTTTAATATCTTTAATCTCCAAAGTTTACGTTTCTATGTTATGTTATGCTAAATAATGTTTTTTTTATAGATTAGAGCAACAAATACTGCAGCACTCCGTTATTGCTGAGTCCTTTACGAGTATTTTAAAAAACAAATTATTGAAACTTCCAAGTCCCCTTAGACTAAGTTTTATTTCTCGTTAATTATATACATTTCCTAACTATACGACACAATGATCAATATTTATTTTGAAATTTTTTTATGCCACCGTTTCTCTTGTCAAGTATCCTGTCAATTACGACATTGTTTAACATTTCATACACTATATTAATAAGTGAAATTGGTTTTCAAATCTCTTGCTTTTAACAATTATGGATGGATAGCAACAAAAGTTGTGTGCGATGCATTCAATCGTCATCGCTGTCTTCATTAATTAATGGTGTCACGTGTTCACTGTCGAATATTTTGCTAAGAATTTCCGCAGGTCTTACAATTTTTTAAAGGTACTGAGTATGCGATAAGTAGTAAATTATTGCACCTATGTGTGACCAGCACCGAACGGCACGGTTACCATTTGCACATTCACAACAATAGCGTTTAATTCCGGGATAGCCTATTGAGTTTGGTGCATAATCAATATAACATCTGTAGGTTTTACTGTTAATATGTCGCGATCTTACTTCGAATTTAATAATATTCGTCCTCTCTTTAAGACGAGGAAGATTAATGTTGTTCTCTTCATCCATCAGTTCTGCTAAATATGATATAGCTTGAGACAATTGATACGAACCAGTAAATAGAATTTTGAGCTCTTTCTGTCATTTCCGGAAAATGAAGAAGCTTGTTAGCTGATAGCTGATTGAATGAAATCTTTCGCCTGTTCCAATGTTGATTTTCAACTTCTACTGACAATGAATTTTATTATTTCATTACTAAGACCTACGTCCGAATTTAAGTGTTTCCCGAACGTACCTATTATTTAAAAAGCACGCTATTCTGCAATATAAGGTAACTTTTGGAAGTAACTTATTGTCCATTTGATGGTGAAGAAGTTAGCACTTTTGTCCCATGATGCCGTGAATTGCCTTGACTGCCCAGTGAATTTTAGTGACGTGGCGGGATGCATTTGATTCTGCAGTCGTTAGTTGATTACGCTTGCCTTTTAACGCAGGCATGAGCACTCTGCAACTGCGTTCTTTTAAATAAGATGTTACGTCGCGAAAACCTCGGTCAACAATACAAATATCCCCAGGTTTTAAAAGGGTTTGCAAACCATTTAGGTCTTCCATCGCAATTTTCATAATTTGTGCATCGGTCTGGTTTGCACAAAACGGGCCAGCAACTTCAACCACATAGCCGTTTGTGGTGCAAATTGTGAAAGGTTTACACAAGGGTACTTTCTTTTGACCCGAATATGATTTTCGCTGGTGTTCATTGTTAGAACTTTTCTGATGCCGAATGGGTCATTCCACGCCAACTCGATCACTTTTTTCCCTCGATGTCTCGGATTTTGTTCAAACTTGAATATGTTGTAGCCCTCGTGAAAGTATGGGGGGTTTAATTCACCATTTTGTCGTTTTCGAATTTGTTTAAAAAATATAGGGCGTTGAGTTTTGCGATTTTTGCCTATTTTCATGAAAGTGGGTTGTACTTATGCATTTTTAACTCGGAAACTATTTGTCGGATTTAGTTGATCCTAACGTTATTGTAAACTAGAAGGATCGGCCTTCCTGAACATTTTTGTTCCCGATTAAAAAATCATTTTTACAATAATGAAAATTATAAATAAAGTTTTATTTTGCAAATTGAGGTTCAAGGTCACGATTTTAAAAATCCGAAAAAAATGCCACCATATTCGCTGAAGAATTTCCTATAAAATCAGCCTTTCTCTTGTTGGTAATTTGTATATTCAACGTCGCAGGAAGCTGTTAAAGACAGCGGCGCGCGCCGTTTCAGGTAAGCGAGCCGCGCGCTCCGCTATTACGGTCGCCTAACCGTACCCCTCGCACCCTCTATTACTTCAATCAGGTCTAACAACGGTAGAAACAATAACGACAGCTTACGTATTCATCACGAGGGTGTCATTTATACCTGCAGAAGAATTTTACTAACCCACTCTTGGCCAATGCTACTTTTTTATAATAATCAGATTTGTAAGTACCAGCTTGACTGTTCGTTGATTATTTGTTGAAAAAGTGCCATTGCTCGATGGAAACCACGAGAAAGTCGTGGGTTCTTTCCATCAGGAGTGGATAAGGATGGATTAGGAAGGTTGGCATGGATATGATCACTTCGAATAGCGAGGTTAAGGGATGCAAGTAAGAAAACGGTCGAAACTATTTCATTGTGCTGAACACAGTGCCAGCTTCATCACACGAGCAAGTTTTGCATAAAATTTTTTTGTCTGAGATTGGCGTGTAGCTATGGAAACTTCTAGTGCCAGTAATAGGTAATGCTGCTGCAAAGCGAGCTTCTAAGGTGATAGCATGTTCTGTTTGTTCATCCTGACTTACGTAATCGAAAGTAATATTTGTAAAAGATGTCTTTGCCCATTCAAATAAGTCTCGGGGTGTAAGAATTTGATTATCTAATGGTCTTTGTAAGCTTGCGCGCATTGCAAGCCTTTTTACGGAACCTCCAATTCCATCACATGGTCCTTTACCGTGTGCCGTTGCAAAAAAATGCCATTCAAGATATTGAAACAGTAGACGCGCACGATGCGAAAGTTCTCTGAAGACTAAAGACTTTAAAGGACGATGCCTAAGCAGAAATGTGTAGCGCTATATAAGTTTATTACCATCTTGGCCAAGAGTGGGTTAGTAAAATTCTTCTGCAGGTATAAATGACACCCTCGTGATGAATACGTGAGCTGTCGTTATTGTTTCTACCGTTGTTAGACCTGATTGAAGTAATAGTGGGTGCGAGGGGTACGGTTAGGCGACCGTAATAGCGGAGCGCGCGGCTCGCTTACCTGAAACGGCGCGCGCCGCTGTCTTTAACAGCTTCCTGCGACGTTGAATATACAAATTACCAACAAGAGAAAGGCTGATTTTATAGGAAATTCTTCAGCGAATATGGTGGTATTTTTTTCGGATTTTTAAAATCGTGACCTTGAGCCTCAATTTGCAAAATAAAACTTTATTTATAATTTTCATTATTGTAAAAATGATTTTTTAATCGGGAACAAAAATATTCAGGAAGGCCGATCCTTCTAGTTTACAATAACGTTAGGATCAACTGAATCCGACAAATAGTTTCCGAGTTAAAAATACATAAGTACAACCCATTTTCATGAAAATAGGCAAAAATCGCAAAACTCAACGCCCTATATTTTTTAAACCAATTCGAAAACGACAAAATGGTGAATTAAACCCCCCATACTTTCACGAGGGCTACAACATATTCAAGTTTGAACAAAATCCGAGACATCGAGGGAAAAAAGTGATCGAGTTGGCCTGGAATGACCCGAATATAAGTTCCGTCGAAAATCAGTGCTAATTGGTCTGTTATACTATATAACTTTTTGGCAACAAGTGCCGTTTGATCTTCTATTATGGTTTTCCGGGGAAGTGTCGCGAATCCAAAATAACAAGGAAGAATATCTTTTTCAAAAGAATTTATGACGGACCTACAAAAATCAGATACCTGTTGCTCGCGTTCTAATCCGAGAATTGCAGCTATCATACTATTTGAATTACCAGTACGCAATTGGAACAAGAAAACAACAATAGCTTGTGTGACATCTCGCTGTTCAGAATTTCTCAAAGAAGTCATCATTCCCCGAAGTTTTATTAAGTTTTCCCACGTTAAACCTGTAAATACTTTCAACCGCTCTTCAGAAGGTGTAAAATCACCTATTGTATCTTTAATATTTGAATTGTTATTAACGGAAAGGTATTCAAAATAATTTCGTAATTCTTTGGTATCGATTATACCGTTATTTGAATGTCTTCTTACGTTCAGAACATCTTCTTGAAACAAACGGTTCTTCAACAAATGACCAGGACAGCATGATAATTCGCATGATAAATACTTGTTTCCTGGTTTCAGCCGGTACATTCACGAAATTTTTCGTAATCCCACGGAGGAAACAGTACCCATGAGTGGAAATAACTCTAGCAAATGGCATCTCTATGTATTCAGTAGCTACTTGTTCCACATTCCTCAAATCCATAAGAAACGATGGATCTTCTGTTGAGGAACTCGATAGAGCAACAGATTTAGATTCAGATGAAGCTGAAGATTGAAGATGAAGATTCTGAAGAAGCTCCGGATGATGAGGAGGGTTCAGCTGAAGAAGAAGGTCCAGCTGAAGAAGAGGGTCCAGCTGCAGAAGAAGGTCCAGCTGAGGAAGAGGGTCCAGCTGAAGAAGAGGGTCCAGCTGAAGAAGAGGGTCCAGCTGAAGAAGAGGGTCCAGCTGAAGAAGAGGGTCCAGCTGAAGAAGAGGACCCTCTGTCAGCTGAAGAAAAAGATCCAACTACAGAAAACGCTCTGACAGAAGATTCCTCAAGCTGACGAAATTCCTGAGAATTTTCAGGATTGGAGGCGGTAGTCGTCGCTTTCTTGTACATGTAAAGGCGGCACCTATTGCATAACATGTCACCAATAGTCACCACTCTTTTCAGAACTTTAGAATCTTTCACTGACTCAACTTCCGTCTTGATTTTCCGTATTTGACCAGGCGATTTGCGAACCAAAATATTACACCGAATATAATTAGCATGCAAGGTTTTCCTTTCAACAAATTGCACTTTCTCAGTCGACATATTGAACACACAAGCACAGATGAACGCACACCGACAAAATAATATTTAAAAACACGTAACGAAGTTACTACTATTGTAGATATGCTGGATGAAAGCAAGTCTAATTCAAAAGTGACTGCAGATTGTAAAGACCAAAGCCAAGACGACGCGAGCTCTGTGACACTCTGTGCTAGACTACTCTCGTGCATCTACTCTACACAACATGCACTTCAGTCATCCAAATCCTCCACGTGCATTCTGAGAAACCATTCAGACCTCACACTCCTGACACATTCGATACTGTAGCATAAACATCCTTGCTCGGTCCCCATCGCTCTGTTCCAAACATGCGTTATCAATCGAACAGTCATGATTATCTTTTCCATTTGTACATTGAAGCCGTGACCAGTGTTGACGGGAAAATCCCTACGTAGTACCGTACTCGCATCGTAGGCAGGGAGAACGCATGCGCGCGATGACGCGGTGACGTCAAACCAATTAACGCCAAGATGGGAAACGATGGGAAACGAAACGGCGTGTCCCGTCTTGGCGTTGATTGCCTACGATGCGAGTACGGTAACACTGGCCGTGACAGAAATTCTAACATATATTTTGAATAAAAGAGGGAATTGTATGATCTAATAGACGCAAAGGCTAAATAGTAGCAAAACAACAACACGATTTTTGTTGCTATCCATCCATAATTGTTAAAGGTAAGAGATTTGAAAACAAATTTCACTTATTAATATAGTGTAGGAAATGTTAAACAATGCCGTAATTGACAGGACACTTGACAAGAGAAACGATGGCATAAAAAGCAGTCCAAACTCATATTTACGTATATTTCAGGTTAATATGTTTTTCAAATATTCTTAAAACATTTGAAAATAAATATTGATCATTGTGTCGTATAGTTAGGAAATATATACAACTAGCTTAAAGTACCCGGCGTTGCCCAGGTAAAACTTCGATTATCACGGAGTGTCAAGAGGGCGAAATAAGCGGGAAGGGATGGGGTGTCCAGATTTCATGGTGGCCTATATTTTCCGCGGGGTTCTAGAAAGTAATTATGCAAAATTTGGTTCAGATCGGTTAAAAAATCGGGATAAAAAGTATCTTATACGTTATTCCTGGTCCTAGACTACGTACATACAAAATTTCAGAAAGATCCGTTGCGTAGTTGCGACGTGATTGAGTAACAAACATCCAAACACACTATCGTATTTACTACGAGAAAGCGCTCGAGAAGCTTCGCCACCTGGTGGTAACATCGCGGTACTGCTACGGGCGAGGTACCACACGGGCCGAATACGCGCATGCGCGCGCGAAGTAGACTGTCGTATACACGGGTCACGTGGTCTGCAAAGCAGCCGTACACATGAAATGTTTACATATAAATTACATGTTAATAACGCGTTTCTGAGACATGCTACATAGCATATGTCCGTCCTAGAGTATGCAGGAATACCGTGTCAAATTTTGAGGACGATCGGTTCAATAGGTCTTGAGTTTTGCCCGAACATAAAAATCGGCTCTCTCTTTATATAATAGTATAGATAGATAGATAGATTAACGAGAAAAAAAACTTAGCCGAGGGGGACTTGGAAGTTCGAGGCTGGAACCTACGTTCAAAAAGTTCGCAGCGGTTTAGCAGCTCGACACTTTATTTTTTTTTTTAAAAAGTGTTTATTGGAAGACATACAGTACTATATTACGATCTTTGGTGTCAATAACATAAAAAACTACCATAACGTCACAAATAATGACTGATTGTTCAGCGCTTCTGAATCTTGCAGTCAAACTGTATTTGGCGCGTAGCTGCCCCATTAGAAAAAATAAAGATATCTCAGGTGCAGAATGCAAACGATGTATCGATAACAATCTTATGTGCCGAAACACTAATAGGAATATGGGGAGAAAAATGTAAAAAAAAACCCTATACCGCTCTGGAGGAGGTGAAACAAAGAAAAAGCTTATCGGCTAAGGCTTACAGCTAAACTAAATACTAATGGCTATATACATAGGATGCCCCAAGGGGGATGCTCGCTGTTAAAAGAACTAAACCGGCCGCACCTGGCTTTGCCGGCGGGCAAGAAGCTCCGCCATATCGACACTAGCGTCGCTCAACCACCAGTATTGTTTGAAGTTGAGTCTGCGGAAGTCGTAGTAGTCTCTGCTCGGTATTATGGTAGAATATCTGTACATATCTCTATCGAATATATTTCTATTTTGGCCAACCGCAATGTGCTTGTTAGCTTTATTGCGGCGCCAGTGATATATGAGTGGGGCATTATTGCCGTCCTGAATCAGAACCATTTTATCGCAGTACATGAACGTCTGCGGGGCCACGTACCCGGTCACTAACTGTCTGGGAGCAGCAATATCGTCCTGCCCGGAGATGGATTTTGTATATTCATTGTCAATAGACGGAAGCTTGCTATAATAGTCTCTGGTGAGTCTGAGGGTGAACAGGTCAATTCGCGGTATTTCGGCCTTGTCGTAAAGCGTCTTATTTTTAACAAAGTGTTGCCAGCCCGAAGATTGTGACCTGTACAACCCCAGACATGCTCTTAAGCACTTGCGTTCCAAGCATCGCATTTTTTCGCCAGTAGTATGATTAAAATTCCACCAGATGGGTGCTGCGTATGTGATGATTGGTCTGACTAATAACATATGTATGATGGTTTTTGCCTTTGGCGACAGATATTTTGTTTCGAAAGACTCTACTATTAGCCAAGAATGCTTTATTCCCCTTTTCCAGCTGTATGTCCGTGTGCCTGTTACCCCTCAGCAAGTAGTCGATATGAACTCCCAGACACTTGACCACCTTTTTGTGAGGAATAGTGATTCTATCGTCAGTGCCCGCAACCAACGCTGAGATACTGAAGTCCTTGCTACCCGCTTTAGCTTTAGAAGTCAGATTAACTAAGGGTTTACGAAACAAAATGGTCTCGCATTTATTCGGATTGATTCGGAGGTTCCATGTCATGAAGTACCGGGTTATTTTTTTCACCGCTTACTCCAAGTCCCTTCGGATGATGTTTGCTCTGTTGCCCGCCAAGTAGACCACAATATCGTCCGCGAACGTGAGCAGGGTGGGACATCCTGACTCGTTAAAACTAAATAACCTAGGTAAGTCACTTATAAAAATGCTAAAAAGAATTGAAGAGTTAACAGTACCCTGTTGCAGGCCCTCCTCTATTTGAATATCTGCGAAGATGCGTTTTTTCCGTCCCAGGTAATAAATTACTTATTGCGGATCATGTCCCACACAAGGAATATCATCCATTGTGTGAACATTTCTTTTCGGAGTTTATACAACCGGCCGTTCAGCCACACCGAATCAAACGCTTTCTCGACATCGAGGAGGGCAGTTCCCACCAGCTGACTCCTGTCTACGAGCGCATTAACGTCGGCTAACATCTTCTGAATGGCATGAGTGGTGGAGTGCCGGTGTTTAAAACCGAACTGGCTATCGGGGATGACATTGTTTGGAATGCAGTCTTGAATTGCCTCATACACTTTGCTTAGGCACGGCGTCAGAATAATTGGACAGTAACTGGCAGGATCACTAGGGTTTTTACCTTTTTTTTAGGATGGGCTGGACCCTGGCACATTTCCATGACTTGGGGAATTAGCACCTATTAAGAGCATTGTTAAATATAATTGTTAAGTCTGCTATTATTACAGCCGGTAGATGTTTTAATTAGGGCTGTTCGAGTACTCGAATATTCGAGTAGCTTGAAATTCGGACCGAGCCGAGACTCGGTTTCCGAGCCGAGCCGAGTACTCGAATAGAACCGAGTAGCTCGAATAGAACCGAGCAACTCGAATTTTTTCGAGCAACTCGAATTTTTCCGAGCAACTCGAATTTTTTCGAGCAACTCGAATTTTTCCGAGTAACTCGAATTGTTTCGAGCAACTCGAATAGAACCGAGAACTCGAATTTTTTCGAGCGGCTCGAAGTAAACCGAGCGGGCCGAAAGAACCGAGCGGGCCGAAAGTACCTAGTGGGCCGAAAGTACCGAACAATCCGGTGTGTCGAGTAGTTTGAAGTTTGAATGTTTCGAATATTTTAGAATATGTTTATATACTGGATAATGATTCGTAATTATTATTCTTATTATTTTGACTTTATTAAGAAAGTAAGATACGAGTAAAGGCGAGGCCGCAGTAATAATGTGAGTAATTAAAATGTAAATTGCAAATGAAAATATTCTCTAACTATTGAAAATAATTTTGCGCGTATGTATGATTTATTAATATTTCTTCTTGCGTTTTCCTTTATTTTTCTTTCTTTTTTGCCTTCTCCGTGTGGGCTATATTTCTGCCGAGTCACTGTTAACAAAGGCTGTTACCCGTTAATGAAAAATGAATAAGTATAAATAAATTAAGAATTCAAAGAGTCAAAATTGAGATTATGGGTTTTTCCATGTGTGTCTAGATGAGTTTTGAATGTTTGCAAAATATACCATCTCAACGCTGTGTAGTTTAGAAAAAATGTACTAAAAAAAGAAAAATAATTTTGTTACCGGCCTAAATGACTGCCATAAACGAATTCCCTCATATGACCAAATATAAAAGCGTGGGGCGTAAATATTGTAATCCCCTTTTTATATAAATAGTATTACTGTCTTTATATTCATATTCTATTAAGGAATTAGCCTGATCTCTAACAGAATGCGAAAAGTAATGTATTAAACTGCGTAAAGCATTATAAATATTTTATATAAAAAGGGCATTTCAATATTTACGCCCCACGCTTTTATATTTGGTCATATGAGGGAATTCGTTTATGGCAGTCATTTAGGCCGGTAACAAAATTATTTTTCTTTTTTTAGTACATTTTTTCTAAACTACACAGCGTTGAGATGGTATATTTTGCAAACATTCAAATTTCATCTAGACACACATGGAAAAACCCATAATCTCAATTTTGACTCTTTGAATTCAGGATTTATTTATACTTATTCATTTTTCATTAACGGGTAACAGCCTTTGTTAACAGTGACTCGGCAGAAATATAGCCCACACGGAGAAGGCAAAAAAGAAATAAAAATAAAGGAAAACGCAAGAAGAAATATTAATAAATCATACATACGCGCAAAATTATTTTCAATAGTTAGAGAATATTTTCATTTACAATTTACATTTTAATTACTCACATTATTACTGCGGCCTCGCCTTTACTCGTATCTTACTTTCTTAATAAAGTCAAAATAATAAGAATAATAATTACGAATCATTATCCAGTATATAAACATTTTCTAAAATATTCGAAACATTCAAACTTCAAACTACTCGACACACCGGATTGTTCGGTACTTTCGGCCCGCTCGGTTTACTTCGAGCCGCTCGAAAAAATTCGAGTTCTCGGTTCTATTCGAGTTGCTCGGAAAATTTCGAGTTGCTCGAAAAAATTCGAGTTGCTCGGTTCTATTCGAGCTACTCGGTTCTTTCGAGTACTCGGCTCGGTCCGGTTTTTCGAGCCGAGTCTGGCTCGGCTCGCTTTTTCCGAGTACTCGAACAGCCCTAGTTTTAATACTATCGGGGGGATTCCGTCAATCCCGCACGAAGTCTTGTTGGGCAGATGTTTCAGCGTGTAGTTGACGGACTCGGGATTACAGAAAGGGTGCAAGGCGTTATCTACTAAGGTTGGACGGACAGCCGTATTCACATTGCTGAACTGGACCAGCGTTACGCTTTGTTCTCTATCGGTATTAAACTCCCTTTTCAGTAAGTCCGCCAAGGCGTCGCCCAATTCCTTCAGCCTAGTATTATTGTTGAGATAGCGCGGTGAGTTTATGGATTCATAATAGGCTCCGATAACGTTGAGTTTGTCAGCGTGTTCTGAGAAAACGTAACTGTTTTCCACTTTTGGTACATTTTGTAGATTTTGTGCATCCACTTCTAGCGAGGATAAAGATGTTGTCAGAGTCAATGTGTATGTCCTTGATGCCATCAAATTGCCTGGGTCTGAATATTGCATTAATCTTTGGGAAGAAACTGTCGGATTTTCTGTAATCGATATTTTTAATTACGTTGATCCAATATTTCTCTATCACGGATTTAAATTCGCGCTGCAGGGCTTTAGTTCATTTTTTTTAGGGTGGCCTTGGCCTTTTTCGTTACCCGGAGACGCGAGGATGGATCTAATATGTGCAGTTTGTGTAGTAGGGATACTATACATATAGCTCTTATCTTTCTGTAATTTTTTTATCCTATGGTTTAGGTACTTATTTACGCTGTTGTCCCGCTTATATGTGGGGACCGTATTAGCGATGCAACAGAGAATTGCAGTTGTGATCGTTTGCAAGTGGGCATCGATTTCTGCTAACGTCAGATTATTGTCGAACGGTATATGGTTCACGTATGACTTTGACAATATTCTTGTGAACTTGCACCATTTCGTGGCTTTGTAATTATATGTGTGCTTTAGTGATAGCAGGTTAGCTAAGAGATAGTAGTCATTATGCGCCTCAAAGGCAAGGGACAGCGCCGCGTGATCACTGTCGTATGGGAGCGTCCTTGCTTTACCATTCAAATCATTGAGCCAACTCAATCTGGAGTCAGCCAGACAGATGTCGAGAAACGTTTGGGCCGGCTTGAAAGTGGGGAAGGCCGGGATAATTATTCGCAGCTTATAGTTAACGTCTTGCTCGCCCTCCCATTGGCGCATATACTTGCCCCGTTGATTTTCTGCCCGGTCACCCCATGCCTTGCGTCTGGTATTGAGATCACCGGCCATCTCAACTAGTGTTATCACCCAATCGAAGCCTCTGAAATAGGTCGTTGATTTCGTCGACAAATATCCTCCTGTTATCATTTCTCGCGTATACACTAATCAGGTACAGTTTCTTATTGCCACTCATGTTGACTTTGGCGATAGCATATTTGAAGATTTTATTCGAGGTTGAGGATGGGTAATCAACTTCCTCGAATACCAATCCCTTTCTAATCAGGATCGCTGTGCCGCCCCCCTGAATTGAATTAGGCATATCCCTCCTAACGAGTTCGTAGACCTTAAAGGATACTACATGCGTGCTGTTTAGCTTGGTTTCAGATAGAAAAACTACGCAATGATTATGCGAGTTAAGGAACTGCAATAATTCTAGCCTCCGATAGTTCGCTATCAATGAATAGTATTGATAGCTGCGATTCTTAACTGATTATTAATGTTTACCTGTGCGGGCATTCTTTTCTATTTATGCATAGAGCTAAGGATGAAATCGATTTTCTGCGTGTTATCGGCCACCTGCGCGGCTAATGTTCTAAACTGCATTGTTACCAGCGCAGCTAGTTCGCTCTTCATGTCTGCTACCCAGGCCGGAGGGCTTAGCGCCTGATGCCTGTCCCATTATTGGGGTTGATCCTGAGGTGACACCGACTCTGCAACGTTCTGTCCTGCTAGAGCAGGCATCAGTTCCTTTCTTACTGAGGTGTAGCCATGCAGTCTCGGTCCAGCAGCCGCTTGTGCATAAGAGGTGTTTTCCCTGATTGAGGCAGAGATGTTGCTAATATTACGTAGCGTAGTCTGTCTCTTCGCTGATGAGGCACTTCTTTTTGGTTCCAATGCGAATGTAATGTATGCACACCTTTTGTACGAAGCTGAGTGGCCATCCTACCCACAGTTGGAACACTTCAGTTGGGATCTTCCGTCTTCCTTCTTAATATGACAGTGACCAGGTTCGTGTGTCTTCGCACACTTCACACAACTGAATTGCAAGTGGCAATTTTTACTCGCGTGGACTATTCTTTGGCACTTCTTACACTGGAAAATCCCGGGCTTCCTGAGGTGCTCCTAGCTAACCTTCTGTTACACTAGTATCTTCACCTTGAAGAGATTCGTCGTCTTGCTGTTGTGCGTCAGCTGAAGGAGGTGGTGAAACCTCTCAGGTTGCGCCATGTTAAATATAAATTTCGTTATCTTAATAATCTCTAGTTCCGAGAGCTTCAGGTTGACCTCCTGCTTTATGTATTCCTTGTTGAAGTCGCCTCTGATTCCTTTTAGGACGACCGACTTGGGCTTCCGTTCCTTAGGATTGTATGAAAAAAATTGTGTCGTACTGGCAAACAGCATATCCACAATTGTCATGTAGTTTTTAGCGCCGTCGACGTGTACAATGTGATTATCTACGTCGACTTCCTTTACATGGAACGCAGCCTTGGGAACGTTCATGTTTAGTATGTCCTTAATAAAGGAATTAATGTTTGTATTTACTGTATAGATTCGAGGCTGTTTCTGCACCTTCCTTTTCGCGCTACTAGCTGGCGCACATACTTGTACATTGCCCTCAATGTCCATTGATTCCTCATCCGAGAGCACATTAAATCTATTTTTTTCCAGCTCAGATGTTGTTGTCTCCGGTTTGTCATTAGGCTTGTTAGTTTTCTTGGGCAACTCCCATTTATCTTTCAACGAAGTGCTAGGCTGCGGCGTACACGCCATCTGCTGGAAGGGTACAGCGGAGAAAACGGCCCATACTTGCGGGCCGCGTTAACAGGTTGCGTGCGGGTGACGTGTACGGTCACGTCATGGAACTCTTGGGCCCGGTCCCAATAAATGTGGAAGGTGAAGAAGAATTTTTCAGGTACCGAATTTTCCGTTTGCATACGCATTCACTACGAACGTGTTCATCAGTGTGTGTATGTCGTTACAAATTTGCAACGTTTTTCACCATGGTGCAGCTGTTTCTTGTATTTAGGTGAAGGTCAACTATTTTTGGTGCCGTACGCAACGTGTTAAGGGGGTAGACACGTCACGTGACCTGGCCGATTCGGCAGGTCGGTATTACAGCAGATTTTTCTGCACAGAAATGGTAATACCGATAGATCGACGACTGCCCGGTGAACGCGAGAGGGAACTGTTTGCTATTTCCGTATTCTATTCTGAATAAGGAAATAAATTCCTTGCTGTTGCGTTGTACTTGTAAATATTTAATCGAAAGGTCTGCTGGTAGAGCAACCGTAGACAATTCATTGTACATTTTAATTACTTAAAATGTACTTATGCTACATATAATATGTTACGTTGGCCGTAAGGAGTTATAAGTGAAAAGAAAAAATAGATGAGCGGATATCCCCAGAAAACGAAGTTTATTATGTTAGGTTAGACATTTTTTATTAGCAAAACGCTGAAGCAAAACATGAAAGTTATACACTTATTATAAGATAATTAAACGTCCCATGCAGAAAGCAGTTATTGAACAAATATTATATATAAAATTGAGTTGGTGCAATAGTGACTTTACATTGCAATTGCTTATTCGATGGTTTTTCATATGCGCTAATGCACTCGCCGGTGGTATTGCGATGTTGTCATCGATTATACAGAAACAGAATTTGTTTATTTTTCATCGAATCAATATGAAAGTGACATCGATGGATTCCTCGCATTCTCCCGATTAAATTGACAGAAAATGATTTAAATCTGACTATTTTTAACGAAATAGGCTTTCAATTCTGCAAACAAATATTTCACGTAATTTCCTTAATTATGATCCGAGTTATATCATTTTTAGGGCCAATTTGATCGAGAAAGCATAAGGAATTGATTGACGCCACTTTCGTAAAGATCGGATTAGAAATTGCAAAAATTCAGATTCATCAGTGCTTAGTGCGCAACATTGTATGGCCCCGCTGGTTTCGAGCGTCGAAGCCGATGAAACTCAGCGAGACACATGATTGCTGGCGAGCATCGCGTTTGACGACTCTGGCTAAAGAATCACCATGTACCAATGCTAAGAAACGATAGTGTGAAGTGGCGGCGCGTTTCAATTGCACATTGGCAATACCGTAGATTCTAGGGCCTATAATATTAGCTCCGCGTTACGATGTTCTTAATCAGAGTACTGCATTAATGAATTAAAATATAAATGAATTGGTAAATTAGTTAAAATTAATGAACTGTGCATGATTTTAATTACGCCTAATTTAATAGCACTTGGAAACTGAATTACTAATTGTAATTAAAAGAATACTTTTTATCGTGCAACATGAAGCCACGCACGCAAATGGTTGCGAGTATCGTCAAGAGCATCAGAAAGTACAGTCTTCCAATTGTTGAGAAGCCTGTGGGCTCAGATTATCGGGAAATACCTACCCACCCCACTGTTTTGCTTTCTCGCTGCGAGCGAGGACCTTCGGGCCCTAGTACTTAGACCGCCCGTTGACAGTCGAGAGCAATAAAACCGACGAGCTAGATAAAATACCCAGTACAGAAAAATAAAATGTTCATGTTTTTGATAAGTGTTGATGGAAGTATTACCGATGAATTTTTTAGGATTTCCCGATGAAAATGATATCAAACATATATGGTGCAATTCGGTCAATTTTTAGTGAACGTAGAGTGTGTCCTATTCATGTATTCATAAGAAAAAATAACATTTCAATAGGTACATGCATGAAACTCTGAGATCAGGAATTCCGAACCAAATGGGGCATATGTAAGAACTGGTGAAATTCAACAATACTTCATCGTCTAAATTTTACAATTAAAGTATTTATTTGACGTGAATATAATAAAGTCGGTCAGCAAAGTCTTTCTCGATTTGAGTTCTGTAGAAGGCTGATTTTCCTTCGCCATCGAAAGTCCCCTCTTGTCCTTCTCGCTGGCAATCATGCGACTCGCTGAATTTCGTGGGCTTCGGCGCTCGAAACCAGTGGGGCCATACAATGTTGCGCACTAAGCAGTGACGAATCTGCAGTTATGCATTTCTAATCAGATCTTTGCGAAAGTGGCGTCAATCGATTCATCATATTTTCTCGATCAAATTGGCCCCAAAAATGATATAATTCGGACCATAATTAAGGAAATTACGTGAAAATTTTGTTTATAGAAGTGAAAGCCCGTTTCGATAAAAATAGTCCGATTTAAATTATTTTCTGTCAATATAACCGGGAGAATGCCAGAAATCCAGTGGTGTCACTTTCATATCGATGCGATGAAAAATAAACAAATTCTGCTTCTGTATAATCGATGACGCATCGCCGAGCAACCGCGATCTCGCGCGGCTCGGGCCACGAAGGTTTTTGTCGGCATTCGAGCTTCTAAGGTCGTATTCAGATACATATTGTGGAAAAATATGCATCGGTGCAGCGCCGGCGAGGGATCCGAATCTCAACAATGCCGAACAGTTGACGTTTGTAGGAGGAGGAGAGGGGAGGAGCGGTCGCGTGGCGGACGCGAGCAGGGAGAACACAGAAAAGGACGATCTTTGAAAGAAGTCGTATCATATTAGTTTGATTGTACCGATTGTAGTTTGAGTAATTTCGAGGGGAAAATAAAGATCGTCTACAATATATTGGCCGGTGAGTTTCGTGAGGAGTATTCTCCCACCATACCGCTGTCCTGCCTCGGTGCTCCTTTTCTCAACGTTTTCTGACTCGCTCTCGCCTTCGTAGAACAAGAGTGGGGCAGAAGTGGTAGAGATTGCGCCAAGCACCTGACGTGTAGGCCAACCGAGTTCTGAGCGTAGAAATACAAACATCAGAATAGGTGTGCGTTAGCTCCGAAAAATTCAGAAGTTTTATGGTCAGAACATTCGTTCTTTCTCGATAGCTTCATCTCATATTGGTCTACGCATAACTTCGTAACCTTAGAGCATATAGTAGGTATACATGGAGGTCTCATCGCCTCTTGTCTCCTGTGGATCCAATTGCCGACCAACATCGTGCGAGAGAGAAAGACATCATGCGAGCGAGAGAATCTATACTTCACTCTCTCGCACCAGTTCGCACGATGTCTTTCTCTCTCGCACCATGTTGGCGACAGTTTCAAGCAGAGGTCCCTATTTCACGTGTATTTACATACACGTGTACACGTGTAGTAAACGTATCCGAACTTCAATCCGTGTAATTTTTAATACACGGATATCCGTGTATTTCTGTTCACGGATACCCGTGTAGTTCTGTTCACGGATATTCGTGTAGTTCTGTTCACGGACGACATGAACGTTGTCATGCCGACTTGACAACAAAGTATGTATTTCTATTTATAGTTGATTGTACGAGGCGGTATTTGGCGACCATGCATCCGTGTACTTATAATCCGTGTACACGTGTATTAAGAACACGGATTTTTAATTCCTTAATACACGTTACACGTGTCCCGTGTACACGTGTATTTAGATACACGTGAAAAGCCACGACCTCTAGTTTCATGCTTTCGATGAGACCTCCAAGTATACATGCTCTAATTGTAAGTTCGTAACGCACACAACTATTACGCTAAGAATAAATAACAGCCACACGAGCAGCATTCCCGTTACCCCGCCATACCCTTCGGGGGCCCAGCAACTCCAACTGACAAATCCACGATCGTCAGATGGTGGTGGCTGATTTCTCCTGGATCGCTGTTGACCGGCCAATATATCTGAATACGACCTTAGGATAATGATATAATGAAAGAAGAAAAATTATTCGAAGCCCAAGATGAAAGGCCTTCGAATAAACAATGGAAACTAATAAATACCCGAACCTATATAGAACTTTAGATTTAGGGTACACACCCCTCCCCCAAACCTCGTGTCGATCAGCCACTGGGGCCATTCGGAAGTATATCCTTTTATTTAAATAATGCCCATCTCTGCATAGGACCGTAAAGAATTACAAAAAAATCAGGGAGTCAACTGTTGACCGGTTTGGAGACTTTTCCTTGTTATATGTTTTATTCAATAGTCGGAAGAATAATAATAAGAGCAATAATTGCAAATAATTGCTGTAACTTCCACATTCTGAAAATATAATATCAGTAAATTAATATTTCCAGTATTAGTAAAAAAGTTCCAATCTCTCTTTTTTTTTACTTTAAATAATGTGGCCATATAATTATAACATAAATTCGACAGCGATTTCAAGTGATGTATGTGTCACGGTAAAAGCGTTAGTTTAGTAAATGTATACAGTTCCCAGCAGTTCCTAGTAAATGTATGCCTAAAATGCATATAACCTAACCTCTAATCGGACGAAAATGCATACATTGACTGCATCACGCTTTTACTGTGGCACATGTATCCAGCTAACGCTTCAGTTTTGCTATTATTCCACGCTGGCAGTCCTCCCGAGTAGGCGCCATCTCGTATCAACTAGCTGAACTAAATTTGTCACGTGACTTGCTCTGCTTATCGCCAATATGGCGGAACTCGTATTTGGGAATGCAGTCACGGGAATACGTTGTTTGTCCTTATATGAGCACATTTTGGGCTGGGTGAGGTCTCATTCGAAAGAGGAAGGTTCGATACAGCCCGCTCTGGTCATCGTTTGACTCACAAAACTCTTTTTTTTCGACTTTTGCTCTACTTTCAACACTCATATTATTAGATATTAACACAATCTCGTCGAACCATGACCAGAGCGGGCTGCATCAGACCTTCCTCTTTCGAGTGAGACCTCACCCAGCTCAAAATCTGCTCATATAAGGACAAACAACGTATTCCCGCAAACCCATGTTTCGGGCCAGATTGTGTCGGTATACAGATCGCTGTTTTACCCGTGTCTACCCCCTTAAGGTTAGGTCTAACCTGTGAGTTGGGGCTACAGTTGTTTTCTTTACGTAGCTGCTTGTAGAGCTTGTCCAGCTGCAGCGAGTGCAGCTTGGGCGTCTTGAACTGCCAAGGTCTCGAAAGGGCTTCCGGCGAAACATTCTCTTTGCCTTCCCCATCGAGCGAAATGCGACGCTTCGCGCCATGTGCCGGCGGTGTCGCCATCGAATCCGATAATTAACGCCCCCCCCGACGAGATAAAAAGGCCAATTAATAAACTACAACAATCACTAATGTTACTGCTTGTACTACCATTTGCTCAAAAACACTTTATAACAATGATATATCGACGATTATATGAAATCTTGCGGAGAGCTCCGCGCCTACGTCTTTCTCGGACGCGTCGCCAGACTTACGTTACCGCTGCGGAAGATACGGTAGATACTTTAAAATGTAAAGTGCATAGCATAGTTTCAAATGATTCGGTTTTTTTCAGGTTCTTTAATTCCTATGTTCTTTTGCTGTACGTATAAACATTGAAGATTGCATAAAACACTTATTTTATGAAGCAGTTAGACGTACAAGTTACTCTAACACGGGAAAAACGACGAAAAAGTCGGTTTTTAATTCTTTCAACCGCGGCGCCCCAAATTGAAAAATCTGAAAAAAATTCAGGACAATAGAAACAATGATACGTACTTACAGTAAAAATATAATTATAGTACTGCTTCGATACATAACCCGAATTTTTCAGCATTTTTTGGCGTTTTTTATTTTTCACAGCTTGATTTTTCAATTTAAAAATCTGAAACGATTTTCTAATATGTGCCCCGATAACAGAAATGCCTCTGATTTTTTTCAAAATTGTTCATCCGCTAGTATAGGAAAAATTCGGCAAAAACCTGTTTTTCTATTTTTGCCCTTTACTACCCCCCGGGTCGAGATACAAAGTTGAAACTTGCCACAAATGTTTCTTTTTTATAAGCTTTCAATTGACTGATCGTGAATCGAATTCGGTTCAAGGGCACATTTGTCCATCTTAACTGGCTATACCTACCCTTTCCAGAAACTTGTGCGAAACAAGATGCTTCTCTGTCTATCTAACCTTCTCCGGACAACTTCCAAGTTTGTGCGTCCCTTTCATTTCTATAAGCTCTACATAAAAAGTCTATTAAAAAATTTTGGCGACTTACCTTATTTGACACTTGGCAGGTTATGATTGATTGACGCTTGGCAGCTTATAATATAATTCAATAGTATAGGTATATATACAAACAATGACGGACGACGATCCCTGCCGAATGATCCCGAGAGTCAACGAACGAAACATGTGTTAGTTCCTTTTGGCTGAAGGTGTGCGTGTAACGCGTATACGTATTATGTCGACAAAAATTTGGTTGAAGAATCAGAAGAAAAATCTTTCCATTTTCGTATGATACATGACATGATATTACGATATCTCTGTCATAGGTGGACCAATTTTATTGAACTTGGTCCTATTCGAAAGCTTATATCAGAGGGCTATATCTGTACCAAAATTAGTAGCATCTGTATCCAATGTGAAAGGTTTATCTATTTCTGGATAATCTAACACAGGAGCTTCCATCAGTCGCCTTTGTAGCTCTTGGAAGGCTATCTGATACTGATCAGAGCAAATGTAATCTTGTTTTTCTTCCGTCAGAGGATGAGGGGTTTAGCCGTGCTGAATAAATATTTCACAAATTTCCTGTGATAAGTGCACAGTCACAGGAAACTTCTTAGCTCCGTCCGATTCTTTGAGACTGGCCATTCAGCTATAGCTTGTATCTTTTCTGAATCAGTCTTCACTCCATGTTCCGAAACGACATGACTCTATTGTACTTCTCAGCAGAAGAACGCACATTCCTTAGGGCTGATCAACAGTCTGGCTTGACGTAATCGAGAAGACACCAGACGCAGATGTTCTAGTTATGTTTCGAAGTCTTCCAAAAATTATTACGTCATCAAGGTAACCGAGGCATCTCTTCCAAATTAACCCTCTCAGCACATTTTCTATTAAGCTTTTGAAAGTTGCGGGAGAGTTACATAACCCAAAAGGCATGACTTTAAATTGCCAAAGCCCTGTTCCTATAGAAAAAGCGGTCGTTTCCCGATCTCACTCTTCCACGGAAATTTGTGAGTATTCACTTTGTATTTCTACAGTGGAATACCATGAAGAGCCGCCTAGAGCATCTAGTGTACCGTCTATACGGTGCGAAGGATACGAGTCTTTCATCGTAATGGTATTTAGTCACTGCGCCGGTAGTCCACACAAAATCTCGTGGAACCGACCTTCTTATTCACAAGGAAGATCGGGGACGACCAAGGGCTCTGGGTTAGGTCTGACAAGGAGCGGCTCCCAGGTGTACGTATCCGATTGCTTTGGTTTTTGGATATGTTTTAGAAGGCCGAAAAATAATAAATACGTGTGTTACGTCCCGAAACCGAGATGGTGATTTGTGATTGATTTCGGAACGTAAAGAGGGGTTCTTGCCCCGTCGCCTCCGGCGCAACCGTGATCCCTCGGGCCGGTCACGCTTTTTGGAGTAAACTGTGCGGGGCAGGCGGATCGGCAAGTTTTTAAAGATCGAGGAGGAAAAGAAGATGTGCGTGTTTCGCCTTGGGACCGTCAGCCAGACTAAGCAGTAGGGCTATAGCTGACGGCCCCTGCCCTAGACACACGGGGACTGAGAGGAATTAACTTGGAACTTGTATATAGACGATAGGACTTGCGAGAAGAGTAGAGACCTCTAGCGGCGCCGGCAGAGACTAACCGGCGCGACCCATGGTCGGGCCGGGACGTCACAACGTGTCTTTTTATTTTGGCCCGTTTGCTTGTTTAGGGGGTGAAACCATCCCTCAAAGTTCATAGGGGATACAAAATTGTGTTGGGTACAACTTAATATAAATTTCATTTGCGTCATAACTTGCTGTATGGATGGTGTTCTTGTCGTCAGTCACTATCAAATTGAGGCATTTGATGGAAGCCTATGTGCCCTTTTTCCTTAAACCGTTTAAATCGACTCAGGTATACGTTATATGTATATATAATATACCAAGGACATTATTTCTCTCGCGTTAGGGCGCCAGCCGAAGGGGGAGCTAAAAAACTATATCTCACGCTTAATAATAAAGGAATCCAACTCCCACATAAACAAAATGTAAATATAATTCTTTTTTTTTAAAGGATAAAACATATTAAATAGAAAAGAGGTGCAAAAATTTGGGGCCCCAAAAATTTTCTTGCATAAGGGGGCCAACTATCCTTGCGCCGGCCCTGCCTTAAGATGTTTTTTTACGGACGTCTTTTAGACATCTTTTTACAGACATCTTTAAGATGTGTTATGGGCGTGTTAAAGACGTCTTTAAAATGTTTTTTAGACATCCACAAGGCGTCTTAAAGACGTCTTTAACACGTCCGTAAAACATCTTAAAGACGTCTTTGTCACGAATCAGGACATTCAGTCGTTCAGACGTAAAACAGACGTAAAATGACGTCTTTAAGATGTCGGATGCTGTCTGGGTAGGTATATGTAACTAAAGGTGGAGATTATCGACATATTATAAAAGCCCGGACGTTGATGGTATTTTTGCTTTTTTTCATTAAGCAGTGTCGGTATATAATTCGGTAATAATATTTAATAAATCGTTAGGTCAATGTTTCCAACCTTGTTTGAGTCGTCACCCCCTTTATAATATTCAAGTAACCTGCACCCCCCCCCCCCCCATATAAGGTAAGGTAAATTTAATGTGAATGTATTATTCTCCGCGTCCGGCGTTGGCGCCACGGGTATTTCCGATCGGCTTCGCATTGTCGCGACGCGGCTTCCGCTCCCTTGACTCTGATCCCGATCGTCAAGTCAGCCACAACGCGACGCGAGAGTAAAAAGACTGAATACGTGCTAAGCAAACCACTTAAACGGGGAGCTCCGTTCTGCGCTCTACAGGGTGTCCCAAAAATGTCGCGTTTCCTTGAAAGGGGTGACTCAGGGGGTGATTTGAAACAACTTTTTCCTTAGCGAAAATATTGTCCGAAGCTTCGTTAAGGAGATATTAAGCAAAACCCCGACCAATCAGAGCGCGCGCCTTCCGCCTGAGTTCCCGCGGTAGCGTTGGCTACGAGGTAGGCGACCGCGCTTGTGCTACGAACGTACGAACAAGCAAGTCGGCATGCATCGAAGGAAACCGCGTTACACATTTTTTTTTTAAAGCAGAATCTTAAATAAGAATAATTTGAAGTGAGAGGACAAGAAGTACGTAAATTTCGTTTTTAAATAAGGCATAAATGAAAAGCTAACGTAACAGAAAATGTACGACAAGTGATCGTAATTCGTTATTGAGGTAAAAATCCGTAGTTTAAGAACGGCCAACACAACTAAATTTAAAAAATAATATTAGGTGTATGAATAAATTCTTTCCGACTGGAATTTCTATCGCGGTGGTATTCAGAAGCTGCCAGAAAAATGGCAAAAGGTAATCAACAATAATGGAAATTATTGCGATGATCGAGTTGTTTTCATATTTTTTAAATCGAACTGTTATTGTACCCTAAAATCGGAAAGAATTTATTTTCACACCTAATAATCACCAATAAATTAAAGAAAACTCACCCTTTCGGACATTCCTTTCCTTGCTTTCCTTCCCTTTTCGGAAACCTGTGTCACTAGGCCACTGTACCGATCCTGGTCATCGGCGTCCAGTGCTCAGCTGATCGCAGGGTCAATGTACCGAATATTCACTTCACTGCACGGCTACTAACACTGATCACTGAATTTATTTTTCACGGAACGTGTTGTTCCTACGTTATAAAAATTGGTGGCCGCGAAAGGGGCCGATTACTGTTAATTACTGGGACGAGATTACTACTACAGTAATTCGTCGTTAGTGTCACGTTTTTACCATGCGTTATAATCACGCTCACTATCCCCACCATTTCTTTGAATCCTTCAGTCGAGAGTGAGAGAATCCGAGAACGTGCGAGAGAACAAAAGAGTCGACACGATTGTCGTGATTCTAACGAGGCATTACTGTATTACCCGGCGAAAAGAAAACTCGTGGCAGACTGTCTCGGGCTGTGCAGTCCGCTGCTGTGCAGCGATCAGATACGGATCCGACCGACGATCGTCAAAACAAAAGCGTAGGCTACGCTTGGTCAAATCGCTCTATCCCACTCGACCTCGTGTTTCGTTCGATCTCTTCGTCGCGCGGTGTGACAATGTATGTGGCAACTTCAGCCAATAACCAAAATACGTGTGCCCCGTCTTTAAAAGTGTGCCCAAATAGGTGACTCGACCAATTGTCACAGCAGCGGACTGCACAGCCCGAGACAGTCTGCCACGAGTTTTCTTTTCGCCGGGTAATAGTAGTAATCTCGTCCCAGTAATTAACAGTAATCGGCCCCTTTCGCAGCCACCAATTTTTATAACGTAGGAACAACACGTTCCGTGAAAAATAAATTCAGTGATCAGTGTTAGTAGCCGTGCAGTGAAGTGAATATTCGGTACATTAACCCGGACGCAGTGTGATCAGCTGAGCACTGGGCGCTACCCAACCATAAATCTTTTCGTCCACCGATAACCAGGATCGGTACAGTGACCCAGTGACACAGGTTTCCGGAAAGGGAAGGAAAGCAAGGAAAGGAATGTCCGAAAGGGTGAGTTTTCTTTAATTTATTGGTGATTATTAGGTGTGAAAATAAATTCTTTCCGATTTTAGGGTACAATAACAGTTCGATTTAAAAAATATGAAAACAACTCGATCATCACAATAATTTCCATTATTGTTTATTACCTTTTGCCATTTTTCTGGCAGCTTCTGAATACCACCGCGATAGAAATTCCAGTCGGAAATAATTTATTCATACACCTAATATTATTTTTTAAATTTAGTTGTGTTGGCCGTTCTTAAACTACGGATTTTTACCTCAATAACGAATTACGATCACTTGTCGTACATTTTCTGTTACGTTAGCTTTTCGTTTATGCCTTATTTAAAAACGAAATTACGTACTTCTTGTCCTCTCACTTCAAATTATTCTTATTTAAGATTCTGCTTTAAAAAAAAAATGTGTAACGCGGTTTCCTTCGATGCATGCCGACTTGCTTGTTCGTACGTTCGTAGCACAAGCGCGGTCGCCTACCTCGTAGCCAACGCTACCGCGGGAACTCAGGCGGAAGGCGCGCGCTCTGATTGGTCGGGGTTTTTGCTTAATATCTCCTTAACGAAGCTTCGGACAATATTTTCGCTAAGGAAAAAGTTGTTTCAAATCACCCCCTGAGTCACCCCTTTCAAGGAAACGCGACATTTTTGGGACACCCTGTATACTATATATATATTGTTCTATTCTCTTCATTAAAACTTTATCTATACAAGTGGTAACGGTGCTTCATCTATTGCAACCTGCCCCAACAAGGTTATGGGCCCAGACACACAGTGAGGCTATGTTACGGCGTGCTTCCGGCCGTTCAACGTGCTAGTGCATACGGTTCTCATTCTCTTCCTCGACGCAAGTTAGAAAAATGGCGAGTGTGTCGAAAGTGGGAAAAATCGACAGATTAAATGGGGAGAATTATAGAACGTGGAAGTTTGCCGCGAGGATGTACCTCATACAGAAAGACTTGTGGCCGTACGTGAACGGGGACGCGGTAGTAAAACCGGAAGCGACCGCAGATGAAAAGCAGCAGCACAAAAGTAAGGTAGAGATGGCACTCGCGGCGATCGCGTTAGCGGTAGAGGCGGATCAGCAAGTCCACATCGTTGATTGCAACACGGCCGCAGAGGCATGGAACATTCTCGAACAAGTATACGAGCCGAAGTCCAGGCAACGGATTATGCAGTTAAAACGTGAATTCGTCAGGATACGACTCAAGGAAGGTGAGTCAATGGCTTCGTATTTATCAAGAATGAAAATAATAGCAGGTTACCTGCACGATGCGGGGTCCGAAATGAAGGATGAGGACCTGGCATATGCGATGCTATCTGGCCTGCCCGATACCTACGATGATCTGACAATGTCACTAGCAAATCTGGAAGACGCCAAGTTTACTTCTGCAGAAATTAAGAAAACGCTACTGATGGAATACGAGAGAAAATTGTCAAAGGAACAGGACAGAGAACCGAAGGGTGAGTTATCGGCTTATCAAGTAAATAAGCATAGTCGCTCAACCGAAAGTAAAAGGGTAGATAAGAAATGTTTCAATTGCGGCAAAGCTGGCCATTTCATAAGGCAGTGTAAGAAAAAGAAATTTGATGCGAAGAATCCGACGGGGGTACCAAAAGGAATCCTTTATCCTTTCCATAAACGTTAATCACACCGTACTCGACGATGCTTGGCTAGTGGACAGTGCAGCCACACACCATGTATGCAATAACGAGCGGTGGTTCCACAGGCTCAGGAAAATTAAACCCGAACCAGTGGGTACGGCGGAAACGCTGGTCAACAAGGGCGAAGCTGCACTGGTGGCCGAGGGCATCGGTGACATAATGTTGAAAACAAGGGTGGCTGGTGCCAACTATGAAATAACGCTGCAAAACGTATATTACGTTCCCAAATGCAAAAGGAACCTCTTGTCGATTGCACAAATAGAAATAAAGGAAAAAACTGTCGTTTTTGAGCATGGGGTTGGCAGAATCACTAGTAGCGCGTCGAATAAAGTGGTGGCCGAAGCTCGGCGCCTGGAAAATTTATATGTGTTGCAGGCAACGGTATTGCAACCCCCGCAAGAAGGAAAAGGGTTACATCCGGTAACGATTAATGAGAAAGGGATGTGGCATCATAGGTTTTGTCATATCAACGACCGAAGCATTTCGGAACTGGCTAAGAAAGGTTATGTACGAGGATTGACGGATGACACGTCAGCATTGGATCAGTGCCATGGATGCCGCATGAGGAAGTCCACGAAGATGCCTTGCAAGAGGCTTGATGTAAAACAATCGGAGGAAATATTGGAGTTGCTTCACTCTGACCTATGTGGGCCTATGCCAGTCCCATCGGAAGGCGGTTCAAGGTATTTCCTGACGGTCACAGATGACTATACGCGAAAAAATTGGCGTGTTGTTTTTGAAGTCGAAAGATGAAGCTCCTAATAAAATAAAGGAATACATCGACCGGATAGAAAACGAAAAAGGGGGAGGGTCAAACGTTTTCGCTCTGATAACGGGCTTGAATATTGTAACAAGACACTCCGAGGTTTATTCACAGAACGAGGAATAAGGCATGAAAGAACATGCGTGGAAACACCTCAGATGAACGGGGTGGCGGAGAGAGCAAACCGTACACTGCTCGACATGGTTAGATCAATGCTCTTATCCGCAAAATTACCATAAACTTTTTGGGCCGAAGCGGTTGCAACGGCGGCATATGTTCGGAATAGAATGACTCACAGCAATGTACAGGGAGGAGTCCCAGAAGGTCTCTGGATGGGAAGGCAGCCGAGTGTGAAACACTTGAAGGTTTATGGATGCCTAGCTTATGCACACCTGCCTGCCCAAGGGAGAAAGAAACTGAAACCCTGCGCAAAGGCTTGCGTATTCGTCGGATATTCGAACAGAACCAAAGGGTATAGACTGTGGGACCCATCATCGAAGGACGTTGTGCACACGAAGCACATGCGATTTAATGAAACAAGGTAGGGTACGAGTACATAAACGGCAATACCGCATCCTGTCATTACGAATTTCAGAATAAAGGGAACAAGAGCGGGTTAGACAAAGAAATAGATATGAATAAGTGGCCCGACGAGTTGAGCGAATATTCTGGAGCGAGCGATGACGACGACGAACCAAAAGATGACCAGGAAGTAGACGAGGAGTCACCGGAGTCGAAGATAGTGGGAGCCAGCGATGCGTCTGCCGCCGAAACCAAGAGGAAACCAGGAAGACCGATGAAAACCCCTCCAAGAAACCCTTATGGACGAAAGGGAAAACCGGCAGAGAGGGTAGAATTAAACTTGCTGGAGATCGATGAACCGATCAATCTGAAGGAAGCACTGTCATCACCTCAGGCGGAAAAATGGAAGGATGCAATCCGAGAAGAAGTCGAAAACCTGGAGCGACTAGAGACGTGGGAAGATGCCGAACCACCAACCGGCAAGACTTGCATAGGAAGCAAGTGGGTGTTCAAGATCAAAACGAACGAAACCGGCCAGATTGTGAGATACAAAGCGAGGCTGGTGGCCCAAGGATTCCGGCAAAAGGAAGGCGTTGACTATGACAAAACATACGCTCCAGTAGTTAGGTTTGGGGTGATGAGGTACCTGCTAGCATTATCACTAACCCTTGGGTGGAAATGCAGACACATCGATGTAAAATGCGCATATCTGAACGGAAACCTCGAGGAGGAAATCTACATGAAGCTACAGACGATCGACGAAAGAAAGGGAGTACGGACCGTACGACTCAGACGACCAATTTACGGGCTGAAACAGAGCGGACACAACTGGAACGACGCTCTAGATAACTTTCTTATCAAAATTGGGCATACACGATTGTCATTATCCAGTTGCGTGTACCGTTTGGGTCACCACACATTCGTTGTCATATATGTTGACGACATCTTGATATTTTCAGGTGACGAGAAAATGTTGAGTTGGGTTACAGAGAAGATTGGCAATCAATACGAGATACGGAACCTGGGAGAAATATCATACTTCTTGGGAGTCGGAGTGCACCAATCTGAAGGAGAGATAGTCCTCAATCAGCAGGCCTATATTCGATCACTGCTGAGGACGTACGGGATGATGGAGTGCCGGCCAAGCCGTACCCCACTGCAATCTGGAACGAAGCTGAGTAAGGATGACGGTCCTTCCACGCACGAGGAGAAGGATGAGATGAGAAACGTACCATACCGCGAACTCGTGGGATCGCTGATGTACGTCGCGCAATGCACGAGGCCAGACATAGCGTTTGCAGTTGCGAAGCTGTCTCAGTTCTCATCCAATCCTGGTAGAACACATTGGGTGGAGGCGAAACGGGTGCTGAGGTACTTGAGCGGAACACTTCAGCACGGACTGAAATATAGAAGGACGACACCATCCATCGAACTGTGGACCGATGCAGACTGGGCGGGGGACCTCGACGACAGTCATTCCTTCAGTGGCATGGTAGTTAGCCTTGGGGGAAATGTCGTGGACTGGAGGGCCTCGAAGCAAAAATGCATCACGTTGTCAACGATGGAGGCTGAGTATGTGACCATGTCGGCCGCAGCCAGGGAAGCGACCTGGGCAATAGACTTTATCGAAGATCTCGGTTTGAGCAAATCGATAAAAACGCCATACACGATGTGGTGTGATAATCGTTCGGCTATTGATTTCGCGAAAAATCGTATAGAAAGGTCGAATACTAAGTATATAAGGCGTGCGCATCACTACGTGCGGGAAATGATAGATAGGGGCGAGGTTACTCCGAAATATGTTCCAACAACAGAGAACCTGGCCGACATATTTACAAAGTCATTAGGCAAGAACCTGCACAGAGAAGCCGTGACGCGACTCGGGTTAATATCCGCGAGCGAATAATAAAGTGGGGGATTGTGAATGTATTATTCTCCGCGTCCGGCGTTGGCGCCACGGGTATTTCCGATCGGCTTCGCATTGTCGCGACGCGGCTTCCGCTCCCTTGACTCTGATCCCGATCGTCAAGTCAGCCACAACGCGACGCGAGAGTAAAAAGACTGAAAACGTGCTAAGCAAACCACTTAAACGGGGAGCTCCGTTCTGCGCTCTATACTATATATATATTGTTCTATTCTCTTCATTAAAACTTTATCTATACAAGTGGTAACGGTGCTTCATCTATTGCAACCTGCGCCAACATTTAATAAGGTAAAGAAAACACATTAAAAATATGTATTTCAGAATATAATACTAACTTAAAAATACTAAAAAAACCCAAGAACCGTGGTGATCCCCCAGAAAACATTTCGCGACCCACCGCACAGTGGTCCGAATCGCCGAAAACGTGATAAAAAATCCTTACGTTCATATTTCACCCTTCATCATTATGAAGATGGTCATTCCAGGGGTTTTTGGGGTCGCAGAATCTGATTCCGAGGTCAAAATTTTTATTAGCTTAAAACTAAGCCCTGTAGGGGGGGGGGGTGGAAATGTCGATAAAATAATGTTATGTTTTGTTTAACAGTACTGTCGGATTTGATTACGTTATTTGAAGTTAATTACGGCATCAAGTTTAGAAAAATTAACAGAAATAGCGTTTTTATGAGAGAAAAAGGTATTGAACGCGCGAAAACTAGGAGGTCAATAATTTGTATAAATTCACACTCGAGATATTGAAAATGTTTTTATCTATCCATAAGATCAAATTGTGCATTCATTCGATGTTATTGAAATATATAAAAAGTTATAAATAACTGAAATATAAGAAATTATGTGATGGTCGTATTTAATCGCGTGTTACATTTTTTGGAATCGACGGGCATCTTTGAAACTTATATTATTTGATAGTCTATAGTATAAGGAATGTATGTGCAAAAGGAGAAGTTGCACATTTGTGCGACTTCCGTGTAATAACCAATTATGTTGGCAGCAATCAAAGCCGCTTGCGCGGAAGAAGTAGGGGAGACCTGGGCTGGTAGACCACTTTTTCAGTTTTTGATTTTTAATAAATTATGTGGTCGAAATATCATTAAACCGGTTAGTATATTTGATAGGACATACATTTGGCTAGCTGATTAAATTATTAAACTTGAGTCAATGTGACAACAATTAAGCTATTTTAATGTTTTTCTAACACCTTCCACGCTGGTCAACCAGCCCCATGATCGGGGTTGGTTGACTTACAGTATGGGGTAGGTTGACTATAGGTACAATCAGTTAAGAAAATGTTATTAGCAACTTATCTCAGTGGTAATAAAATAACACAATGTCACAAGAGTTGTTTCATTATAAAATATTAATTTCTTTCTTTCATATTTTAATAATAAACTGAAAATGTTTTCAACTTAAACATAAATTATAATGTATTTATAACATATTGAAATTTAAACAAAAAATAAAAATCGCTTTCTGAATAACAAAATAACAATTTAAACCTTATTAACGTTATTAGTCAACCAGCCCCAACCGATCATTTTGACTTCAATAATCTATATAACCTTCAATTATTTATGTATAAACAAAAATACTATGTCAATAGATCGTCTAATAAAGAAACTTTAAAATAACCACTTAACATTTATTTTATAGTAACTATATAGAGCGTGAAAAAATAAAATCTTTAAGAAAAAATATTTACTTACGTAGTCAATTTTTCGACAAACACTGATAACTGTTAAAAAACGTGCGATTGCGGGGTTCGGATATAAATGCAATGGCATAGTAGAAGTGACTTCTTTCTACAGTAAATCTTTCCGTAGTAGAGTATATGTCGGTGCAAAGTTATTAACAATTAGTCAACCTACCCCTTGAGACAACCAGCCCCGGTCTCCCCTAAGTGTTACTTAGTTCCGATCCACATTTAAGTTCGTTTTCGCATGTAAGGTAAAAGACCCAATACGTGGACACGTCCCAGTAGCTGGACACTGGTGCAAATAATACTGATTAGTGCATTTATTATTCGCTTTATCCTAAAAAGAACTATTTTATTCAATTATTCAAATATTTAGTAATATATATATATTTGGTATATTTGTAACACTTTCGTAAAAAACAGTTTATTCTCTTGAACTGTCCGGTTTACACCATTTTAGTATTGGATTTATCTGATTTGCTAAGCAGTCGATGTTACACACGAATACACATAACCTTAAAATTAGTCATTCAATAATAGATTCTTTTTATTCAAGTTTGTTTACTGATTTGAATAAATCTAGAGACGCGGTAGCGTCTCGACGCCAAGTACAGGAAAGACACCCTGTATATGTCGACTGTCGCTACCGCTATCATTTACTCGAGAAACGGCTAATCCAACCTAACCTGAAACTTATTTCATTAATATCTCATCACGCCTGCAATATTTTCTAAATTTAAAGGCATTTTTCTTATGTAAACCGCATATAAGCTTTCGAATAAGACAAAATTTCAATAAAATCTGTCCACGCATAACAGAGATATCATAATATCGTCTCAGGGATCTGTCGAAAACGGTAAGATTTTCTTCTGATTCTGATTCTCCTTCAAGAAAATTTTCGTCAACATAATACATATACGCGTTACACGCACACCTTCAGCCAAAAGAAACTAACACATGTTTCGTTCGTCATACGCGTTACACGCACACCTTCAGCCAACAGAAACTAACACATGTTTCGTTCGTCAAACGCTATTTATTACGTTACCTTCACTATGCAATCTACTCCAAATTTTGACAGCTTACAGTCAGGTTATAAATCTGGCGAGTGTCAAATAAGGAAATAAGTATTTTGAATAAAATATTTATTGGTATTGAAATATTTATTTCTATAAAAATATATCTGCTTAATATTATTAAGCGCAGTTCGAAAGCACCGAATCTTACATTGCGTTACACAGTGTCACCTTTGCACGCTGCTGGAAAGCACCTTTATGTACTTGCAGCTCATTTTGATTTCACAACTTTTTTCTATTTTGTAATTATCTTCTATTTTTTGTGATTTATTTGATTTCGTGTACTTGGCGTAATTTTTTTACTTTTTTAAAGTTTTTTATGGGGTTACTTATACAGAAGAAATGTGCAAAAAGAAAAAACTATTGTGTTGTTTTTTTGTATTTAATTTCTCTAGAAAACATCCAAATTGCTGATGTTTCATTATGTGTCCATGTAATGGGACAGTAAAATCAAGACGCCGGGACATACTAGTTAAGCTGTCCAAGTATTGGGCCATTGTAAGGTCTATGAATTTTCAATATTTCACAAAATTATTCACTCCTACAATATGTGTTTTTTTTTTAATGATAAAGTACACACGATGCCCCATGTAATTGCAAAATCGTTTTTATATAAATCAATTTGTATACCTGAAAAATTCTCAAATGTGTGTACGCCGTACCTTAAATGTCCAGGTATTGGGACATTTACCTTAACTAGTGGAAATAAAAAAAAATAGATTCAGATATTATGGAATTAATTGTTTTGCCATTAACTGAAATAGAAACCGACGAGAGTACAGACGAAACACAGCATATATGTTTAGAATGAAATGTAAGTTAGCGTAAAGATTAACATATTAATTATTTTCATATTTGTATATTTATATATGTGTATATTTAATTACTATCACTTTCTATTTTACTTAAGGGGGCCGTCTCAGCGGGCCTTGAATGTGTGCGTACGCTCACACAAGCTAGGAAAAGCGTGTACGTATACGCGAAACCTTTTCAACCGTTATTCGTCCTGAAATCGGCAAGAATTAAGTTCTTGCGGGGATAGTTGCCTCCAGTAGACATCAGTGCAGGGTGGAACGGTGCGTTTGAATGCTAATAAGCATCGCACGTTGAAATAATAATGAATTTATGACTCGAAAACTGACAGAATGAGGCTTCAAGGCTTCTCCGTTGGTGGCGCCACTGGTATAGTCGAGCCACGTAGCACCAGCGTGACGTGTACGCAGGGCCGACGACGCAAGAAAATTTTTGGCGCCCCCAAATTTTTGCACCTGTTTGCACGGGATGCAATAAAAAAAGAAATATATTTACATTTTGTTTATGTGGGAGTTGGATTCCTTTATTATAAGCGTGTGATATAGTTTTTTAGCACCACTTTCGGCTGGCGCCCTTATGCGGCGTATAACTTGCACAGTGGTTTCGCCGACCCTGCGTATACGCGATGTAGTAAACAAACCGTTTCAACCATCTTTCGTCCTGGAATCGGCACGAAGAAAGTTTTTGCGGGTATAGTTGCCTCCAGTAGACATCAGTGCAGGGTGGAACGGTGCGTTTGAATGCTAATAAGCACCGTACGTTGAAATAATAATGAATTTATGAATCGTGTACTCAGGACAGCCCGAAAAATGACAGAATGAAACTTCAAGGTTCCTCCGTCACCGGCGCTGATGGTATATGCGTGCCATGTACCACCAGAACCGGTGGAAGTCCAAGCTAGCCGATTAATGTAGGAAAGACATAGTTGCCGATACGTATCGAGAGTCAGATCGCGCTGTTGCCGCATTTCCCCTATTACTATTTTGTCGTCAAGAAGGCTTGAATGAATCACGCCGAAGCGGCTAGAGAACAGAGATGGGCAAAGATAATATCTGGATAAATTAGAATAAAAGTTCGGTTCGAGGGGCATAGAGTGTTGCTGCGGTAGATTATGTATTGATAAAATGTAAAACGTAATGTGTCTGGTAACATACTGCTGAGATTTTCCAGATTAAGATGAGTTGAAACACGGTATAAATCAGTTTATTTTTAGAACTGTACTAGATAATTGACTATAAATGTAACATTGCTAACCTGATAATGCTAAAAATTATCCGATTTATACTGTGTTTAAATTTATTTTCAACTGAAAAGTCTCAGGAGTATGTTATTGAAACGTTCATGCCGATACGATAGCGAATATGGATGTTTTACATTCTATTAAAACAAACAACGTAAACAATCATTTTAATATAGTTTTTATGAGTAAATATAAATATTGTTCCCCCACGGTTATTTCCTCCACGTCGTCCTGGAGATTTTGTTCAAATTGAAATATATTACAGTCCATGTGAAAATAAGGAGGATTTAAATAATCATTTTGCCAAATTCGAAAGGGAATTTTCAAAAAATCGATGAAGGTTGTGTACTTTGAGGGACTGTATGTATAAAATAATTTTGAATGTGGCAAAGTGTGACAACTTGAACCCCTCTTATTTTCACATGCCCTATAACGTGCTTCAATTTGAATAAAATCTCAGACATTGCGTGCGCAAAGTGATCCGCTTGGCATGGAATGAACCGTATATACGACATTGTCCATTCCAACCGAAATGGATCCTAACCCACTTCCAACTATCGCGTTCTTTACGAAAACGATAAAAAGCAGCTGCATTCGGGACACTATAGTGGCATCGCGATTACCGAAAATACACAATTTATCGAGAAATAATCCGTCACCTATGTACGAATAGTAAAACTAAAAGTGAATTTGTTGTGAGATATCATGCTCCACGATTTTATTTAAAGTGAAAAAACACCATCGAAATTGTAGTACAAGAAAATAATTATTTTTTAGTGACTTTATCACTATAGCGTTTAAGCAAACTCGTTGCACATGGTGCCCCACGATTTTATTTAAAGTGAATTATTTAAAGTGATATTAACACCATCAAAATTGTAGTATGTACAAGAAAATAATTATTTTTTAGTTTTTAGTGCATTTTTAATAAATTTTTTTTATATATTTTTTTATTTTCTAGTTTTTAGTGTTTGTGGATTTACAGTTCACAGCTCAAACTTTTTTCGAAATATCTTTTATTGCTGTATACAGTTTAACAGTTTGCTTAAACGCTATAGTGCTAAAGTCACTAAAAAATAATTATTTTCTTGTCCTGCAATTGCGATGGTGATATACTACGAACTAGAGCTCTTACTTTTTGACCCGTCGGGTACCCGGGTACCCGGACATTACCCGGGATAACTTCAAGCAATTGAATGTAGTATTGTCTGTGATTGTCTGTGGTATAGTCTGATGTTAGCCAAAAATGATCGAACAATACCACATTCAATGGCTTGAAGTTGTTTCGGGTAATAATCTAATTTCAATAACATCGAATGAATGCACAATTTGAGCTTATGGATAAATGAATGCATTTTCAATATCTGAAGTGTGAATTTATACAAATTATTGACCTCCTAGTTTCCGCGTGCTCAATAGCTTTTCCTATCATAAAAACGCTATCTCTGTTAATTTTTCTAAACTTGATGCCATAATTAACTTCAAATAACGTAATCAAATCAGACAGTACTGTTAAACAAAACACAACATTATTTTATCGTCATTTACTCCACCCTACAGGGCTTAGTTTTAATCTAATAAAAATTTTGACCTCGGAATCAGATGCTGCGACCCCAAAAACCCCTGGAATGACCATCTTCATAATGATAAGGGCTGAAATATGAACGTAAGGATTTTTTATCACGTTTTCGGCGATTCGGACCACTGTGCGGCGGCGTGCAACAATTGTTTCTTTTCTGTCTTCGTCGAAAACAGACGTAAATCTTACACGCCGTCATGCGATGCAACGATCATAGTGAATGATCAGCCTCTCCTAAAGTAACTGTATCTTCCAAACGGGTGAATTCCCGAAGCTAAAATTTGATGTTTGGGGTCCACTTACATTCTTCAAAACACCGGTGGCTTTCGGAATAATATCCAAAATGTGTTATACTAATAGGTCGGACGGATACATTTGTGACTAACTGTATTTTTACTTTGTTTTATATACATTTAAGTTGGATTTACTAGTGAAATAGTATGTATTACTCTGTTCCTATATTCTTCGACTTCTTTTTCAGATCATCCTCTATTTAGATTATTATTACCTAGAACAGGGGTGCTCAAGGGACATGCCCTAGGACAGTCGTTTGCCCCCACCAGCGCGCCCGCCCGCCCCCAGTCACCACTTCTCGGTAGAAGGTCTTTAGTCCAGTGAAATTAGGATATGTCTTCGGAATAAATCCCAGCAAGCTAAATATTGGTATGGGACTTTATTTCGTCGTTTTAAACAATATGTCAAAAGTCCCCATCGATCCGACCCCCGCCAAAAATTTTACAGAGGGTTGAAGGTAAAAAAATTCTGTTTTTCGCGAATATCTCGTTATCTAGCAGTTTTGCGACAAAAATAGTTATTATACAATTTATAGCCTAGGAAATTCTGGGCAAAAAAGGTTCTATGAGTTTTTTTCGTAGGAGTAACCATTTTCATGTATGTCGAGTTACCAAGTTTCAACCCCCATACTTTTGACAGGGGAAGATCCCGAACCCGGAAATTCAAAAAATTATGAAAGTCTGTAAATATGTAGGAGAAGTCCTCCTGAGTACAACGCAATTTCGTTTGCTGCCCAAATTCACTCCAAGAGGGTGCAATTGACCCCAGAAATTTTTTTCATTTTGTATTATTACTCGCGAACTGTGGGAGATAGAAAAAAGTGTTCAGGAAAAAGTTACTTCTTTTAATTAGGACTATCATTTGGTGAATTATAGATCTTACAGTTCTTACGGTTCGCGAGTTATAACATAAAATCGAAAAAAAAACGGATTTTCAGGGGCCAATTTCAACCCCTTAGAGTGAATTTGAGCAGCTAACGAAATTACGTTGTAGTCAGGAGGACTTCCCCTACATATTTACAGTTTCATAGTTTTTAGAATTTCCGGGTTCGGGATCTTCCCTTGTCAAAAGTATGGGGGTTGAAAGTTGGTTAACCCGACATACATGAAAATGGTTCCTCCTACGAAAAAAACTAGTGACACTTTTTTTGTAGAGAATTTCCTAGGCTATACATTGTATAATAACTATTTTCGTCGCAAAACTGCTAGATAACGAGATATTCGCGAAAAACAGTTGTTTCTTTTTTCAACCCTCTGTAAAATATTTAGCGGCAGTCGGATCGATGGGGACTTTTGACATATTGTTTGAAACGACCAAATAAAGGCCCATACCAAAATTTTGTTTGCTGGGAATTATTCCGTAGATTGGGCAGATTTCCGTCTAATTTCACTGAACTATGAATTTAATTCCACGAGTCATCATGTTTGGTCCGAAATTTCTATCGCGAGTCTTACTTATGATGATCGTGTTTGGTCGGAAATTGGTATCACGAGTCGTGATAATCATGGTTCGAAATTTTCACCACGGGTCGGAATCGTCAAAGAAGGGTAAGGGGTTATGGGTATTCCAGCCCCGAGGGTCGAAAGCCATAACACTGGGTGAGGCATCGCGGGGTGTTCTTTTCGCCACGGGGTGCCGCACAATGGGGCATTTCGGGTCGAAACGCGGCACTAAGTATTTTCTGGTAATTGATTGCACATTTGGGTCATAATGTAGCATGATTGGTTTTCACATTCATTAATTTTTAACGCGACTACACGGTTTTGAAAAGGACAACCTCGAAACTCTTCAGAACTAGTAGGTATTGTTATTTATACTTTTGTTGTTTGCTTAATTCAACTAATTTTTGGTGGGATTAATTGTTGAGGTATGTATTTGAATTGTGCCAAATTTCATTTTGATATTTCTGATATTTTTGGAATTATACCTTACAGAATTTCTGAATTTTTATTGTTTATTTTGAACGGGAGTTCAGTGGAGTTCAATGTTCTACTGGTCGCATTGGAATGAGCGAAGCCTTACCTCTATCGTACACAAAAAAATTGGCTGCTACTACAACCTCTTCTTATAACTTTGAGGGGTGGTTTTACCCCCTAAATATGCAAACGGGCCAAAATAAAAAGACACGTATTTCTTATTTTTCGGTCCTCTAAAACATATCCAAAATCCAAAACAATCGGAGGGAACCTCTTCTTGTAAGTCATAAAAAAGGAGACAGTTTGCTGCCTAGTTACTTTTACTTTACAATGGTTTTCGGCACCTAACATAAAAAGGTGCACCTAGCAGCAGCTGATTCCTTTCCCATTCGACAGTGTACACTTCTGCCTTCCTTATAAAACAAATTTCAGCGTGGCACATTGTGGCACATTTTTTATATACGCAAAATTGCCGCAAATAAAATGTGCTTATCTAAGAACGTTACAGAAAACGTTAAAAGAATTGGAAAACGTTGATGTATGGGTCATTTTGTTCGCCTTGAAATATACTATACTGTCAACTATATCACAGATTTGTTGCAATCTTTGATGCGCCAAACACAGAAGAAATAGAACGCCCCGAGAAGTGCCTCAAAAATTTTGTTAAACTTTAAACATTTATAGAGCAGTCGGTATTACTTTTAAAGAAAAAATAAACTTTGACCATTATACTAGACATATTTAAGAACATTTTTACGTATTTACATTTTCATTATGTGTCAAGTCGGAAATTGAATGTATCACAATTCCCTAGAAAACACACAACTGTGCGGCATCTTTTTGAGCAGCGTCGCGAGAGAATCACTACCCTGTATGTGTGCTGTACTTTCAACACGAACATTACTTAAAGTTTCCCTGCATGGGAAATAGAACACAATTCACCCTGACTGGAGTAAAAAAAACGAAACTGAATAAAAACTCCGTTCGAAATAAATATAGATATTCTGAGTTTACACATACATAGATATGTTTCTTAAATTCGTTACGCACGCTACGCGGATGTGTCTCTGCACACAAACGCACGCGCATACGCGTCATTATCAATTGAGCGCACGTAACTTACGCATCTCATTCGGCTCGTTACCAGTAATGTATTTTAATTGGTCAACCGCTGTGTGTTCTAAGTAAAGCGTGCGTATGCCGTGCTGTGAAAAGTTAAGCATTTTCTAACGCAACAAGACGCGCTCTCCTGAGAATAAGCAGATAAGTTGGTGGAACGATCCTGTAAGGTAGGCTTGGAAATTAAGTGCTCTTTTCGGCCGATTTTTAGTCCAGTGAAATTAGGATATGTCTTCGGAATAAATCCCAGCAAGCTAAATTTTGGTATGGGCCTTTATTTCGTCGTTTTAAACAATATGTCAAAAGTCCCCATCGATCCGACCCCCACCAAAAATTTTACAGAGGGTTGAAGATAAAAAAATGCTGTTTTTCGCGAATATCTCGTTATCTAGCAGTTTTGCGACAAAAATAGTTATTATACAATTAATAGCCTAGGAAATTCTCTACAAAAAAGGTCCTATGAGTTTTTTTCGTAGGAGTAACCATTTTCATGTATGTCGAGTTAGCAAGTTTCAACCCCTATACTTTTGACAAGGGAAGATCCCGAACCCGGAAATTCAAAAAATTATGAAACTCTGTAAATATGTAGGGGAAGTCCTCCTGAGTACAACGCAATTTCGTTTGCTGCCCAAATTGACTCCAAGAGGGTGCAACTGACCCCTGAAATTTGTTTCATTTTGTATTATTACCCGCGAATTGTGGGAGATAGAAAAAAAGTGTTCAGGAAAAAGTTACTTCTTTTAATTAGGACTATCATTTGCTAAATTATAGATCTTACAGTTCTTACGGTTCGCGAGTTATAACACAAAATCGAAAAAAAAACGGATTTTCAGGGGCCAATTTCACCCCCTTAGAGTGAAAAAAAACTCATACGACCTTTTTTGTAGAGAATTTCCTAGGCTATACATTGTATAATAACTATTTTCGTCGTAAAACTGCTAGATAACGAGATATTCGCGAAAAACTGTTGTTTCTTTTTTCAACTCGCTGTAAAATTTTTAGCGGCAGTCGGATCGATGGGGACTTTTGACATATTGTTTGAAACGACCAAATAAAGGCCCATACCAAAATTCAGCTTGCTGGGAATTATTCCGTAGATTGGGCAGATTTCCGTCTAATTTCACTGGACTATTTCAGAAGCAACGAAGGCGGCTTGTAATATTTGTTAAACTTAATTAAAATATGTTCGTTAAATAGTTTTGAAGTAACATAAATAAATATTTTATAACTATTAAATTTTATATGATTTCAAAAAACGCGTGACGCGTTGACAAAACAAAAACGCATCGACAATCGTGCTCTCTGAGACGATGTGGAAACCTATTGATACAATGTCGTTCCAATGCGCCACGCGCGGTTCACGTGGTACAGGCCTGAGGAGCTCCAAGCGGCCGAAAAGAGCACTTAATCTCCAAGCCTGCTGTAAGGTCGTCTGAGATAGGTGGATAAGAGGGCTGCGTGTCAAACAAACTTTTTTTCAGCGAGTTTGTTTACGATTTGCATGAAGATGTGATGGAAACGGGTTAATAGGAAAACCGGGGAGTTTCAAATAAGATCATGACGTTCTGTCTGGGTCTAAAGCTTTTCACTTTATTTGGATAAGAAGGTAATATTCGTGAGTGTAAAGATAGGTGAATTTTCATTACCCATCGAGCCGACAGTAGGCATCCGTTTGTTGAAACGTTCTTCAATATGTTTCTTTTATACAGGGTGTCTCACCTGATATCGACATCTTGATTTACGTCACTATTATTTTTCGTAGCGAAAAACATTTCAGATAACATTGAATGGCTTCGCGGGGGGTATATTCTGATGTTATTAGTTTTTTGGCAGGTGGATGCGAAAAGGTCATGTGGAGGTCAAGATCATTTTTTTAAATGGCATTATATGTTTTTAATACACTATTCGATGCACTTTGCCACTCTTTATGAAAAAGTATTAACCTATTAAGGGGTAAAACCACTCTAGAGGCAGAAAAAAAGACCTAAATTTGACAATTTATTTTGGGAGTATGACAAACGGAATAGAATTTCTTTTCAGAGGGTTTATTTAACACATATTGAAGTATGAAAAACAATTTTTTTTATTGTCATTTTCATACAAAATGACGGCGGCAGAGCCCGTCGTCGAAAACAGCTTTTTTTAAAACACCGCCACGGGAGGACGGATTTCTCGGCATGTATGAGTCCCGGAACAAAAAAAAAAAAAAAAATTATAATCTATGTACAATTGGCTTTGGAAGTACGTAGGGGTTTTTTTAATCAATTTTTGTGGAAGTGGTGCACTGTTTAAGAAATGAATCGATTTTTTGTCCTAAAAATGAGCATTAAATTGTTTATAAAAAAATTGTTTACATTCAATCAAAAAACGGCTACGTACTTCCAAAGTGAATATTGTTGTGAAGATACGATAAAAATTTCAAATCGATCCATGCAATAGTCTCCGAGAAATCCGTCCTCCTAGTTTGAAAGAAGTGGTTTCGACGACGGGCTCTGTCGCCGCCATTTTGTATGAAAATGACAATAAAAAAATTGTTTTTCGTACTTCAATATGTGTTAAATAAACCCTATGAAAAGAAATTCTATTCCGTTTGTCATACTCCCAAAATAAATTGTCAAATTTAGGTCCTTTTTTCTGCCTCTAGAGTGGTTTTACCCCTTAATATAGGGTAAGTTGAGGTGAGTCAGTGGGGCAGGAGAGTTGGCGTAGTCGCTATATGTATTTCAGACTCTATACGTAAAAGCGCGTTATGCAGACCAATTACTTCACTAGAAGCCAAACAATTGAATGAATAGCGTCATTTCGCTTCCTTCTGTGTTTTCCTGAATTTATAGGCTATGAAAGTTAAGTTGAGGTTACATTTAACTTCTTCCATAAAACAGTAATGTATAGAATCGTATTTAAAATATACTTCTAAGTTAATTTTCGTTTAATGTTTTGAATAATAAGATAGTAGAAGTATTAATGAACAATGCAGCGAAAGTATTCGGCCATATTAACCTTTCCTTTCAAAGATAACGAGAGGCCCATCTCTCCTTGCAGAAAGGAGAGATAGCTATTACGGTTAATGGTTTGGCAGAAGAATTATTTATTTAAATAACAACGCACGAAGTACAAAATTGTTTGTAGACGGTTACAATACTGAAGTGAACGATGAAAAGAAATATGTCTGACTTGCTCGACATCTTGATGGTGTCTGAGAAGACAATCGGAAGTCGATCGGTCACGACGCGCACCAGTGTCGCCCGATTCTCGCGTTCATCGCGCGCGCGCAATACAAAAGTGTGGCAAGCATCCATCAATGGCGTAGTTCTGAATAGGATCGATGACTTACTTTCAAATTGTGGGTGAGAGATGACTCACTTTCTAAACTTTTATTCTATCAGATAAATGTACAATATTTTGCAAGGGATTTTTTTATTATTTTTGTCTATTTATTTTATTTATTCACTTTTGTATTCATTTGCGTTGGTAATCGCCAGTTGGTAGTTCACTTTTTCATTTGTTCTTTATTTGTTTAGAGCAAACAAATAAAATTTCAATAAATCTGTAGTTGTAAATAATTTTGCGTTCATCGTTATTATTTTTGCATGAATGATTATGTGGGTCATCTCTCCCAAATACGCGAAGCATCCCTCCGAACGACAAGAGATGATCAGATATCATGACTTCAGTTTTCAACCCGATTTTCAGCAAATATTGTCTTAAAACAAATATCGGCCAGTTTTTCTGAATCACCATAAAATTCTGAATATATTAGGTTTATTCGGATAAAATAAGTAATATCAGTATTAGTTTTAATAGCCATTTTATATTAGGCGATCCAACTGATCCTCAAATTACCCTACTAAGGGCCGCCTCTGGTAAAAAAATCGAAAATTTTTTTGTGCATATTTTCATTCCACAACATCTCTAGAATGACCAGGTAAAATTTTATCACGCAATTCCTAACGCTACAGATTTTCCAGGCGGTGCAGGGGGGTCAACAGTGTGACGACATTAAAAATAGGTGTTTTTTCATGATGGATTGTGACGCAGGTATAATAGATAGAAATGTAGTTTTTCTTTTAATTAATAATACATTTATTGATCTAAAAAAAACAATCAATTTTTGCTTTAATCGAATAAACGCATGGAAAATAGGGCACTCACGGGCAAGTCCCCATCACTACCCATACAGCACACTCTCGTTGCAGTAAAGTTGCAGGATGGTTGCAGTGCAAGATTGCAATGTTTCACGCACCGTTGCCGCAAGGGTGCAGCAATAATTCTATGTCCGCCTCCTGCAACGATTCGGGCAGTAGGGCCAAAATTATAAATAACGGGTATATTATATATATTGAATGTGTGTAGAATCATAGAACTATAAAGCCTATTGTTTTTCTCATAGAAAATTCTTTTCCCCCAAGGGGAATCGAACCGGCGACCTGTAGCGTCGTAGGCGAACACTTTACCGCCGCAGCTACAACCACTTTTTTTTTTCCAAAATTGTTTTTATTCTTAGCCATAGTTATTTATACAATGTTATAAAAACAACAAAAACATACATTCCATTATTATATGTACTATTAACTTATGGCCTTAAAGGCACTTAAAGTATGAATCGCTTTCTTTTTTATTTGGTGTAGGACCTTAGCGGTTGGTCCTTGTGTTTGTTTTGCTTAAGTGCAATTTTTACATAATTTCTTATGTTCTTTCTTGTATGATGATTTCTGTGCCCGTGCTGGTTTGGGTTGGCTATAAGTTTGGGAAAGGGCACTTCTTTATGTTGGAGCGAATAAATAGATGAGTTTAAATAGGTGAGCTTAAAGAGAACTTAGATGGTACGTTACAGCGCGCTCCTGTATTTAATGCTAACTTATGATTAATTATATGATCTAGATAAAAATTAGGTCATATTTGCTTATGTGACTACATATTAGGGATGTTTTTTTTATTTATTATTATTTGTTTTTGTTTCCCCTTATTTTCTTATCTACTATATTTACAATACCTACTATTTTTACATTTTTACAGTTTGATCTTGTGGTGATCGGTTTGTGGTTCTGTAGTTTTGGTTTGAGGATATTAGTGCTGGTCAAGCCACCAGTATTTCTTGTTTGTATTTGGTTTGTTTTTTATGTCTTTGTCCGGTAGCTTGGTGCAGTATTTAAGGAGTCGAGTGTTGGAGTGGTTATCGGAGTAGAAGGGAGGGTATGTAAGGGATTTGAGGTTCGTTCCTCGGTCTATGTGATATATTATGGGTGTGTTGCTGTTGTTTGTTATGAAGCCTTCGCTGTCTAGGTGAGTGAATATTTCTGGGGGGGGGGGGGGGTGTATCCAGTCGTTTTGGCTTTTTCGAAGTAGAGGGGTTGGGGGTAGAAGGGACTGAAGATTAAGCTATTGCTGGTGTTGTTTGAGGCGTTTGAGAAATGGTTCCTGCATAGTTTTATGATGTGTGAGTCAATTCTGGAGATGTTAGCTGTGTTCAGGATTATTTCATTTCTGTAGTGTTTTATATAGTTTGATTGTTTTGTTCTGAACATTGTTAGGCAAGCTCGGAGACAGTGTCTCTCGAATAACCTTAGGTTCTCCATTCTAGAGTTAGGGATGTTGAACCATATGGGGCACGCGTATGTTATAATGGGTCTGATTAGTGTTAGGTAGCTTAGCGTTTTGCATTTGGGATTGAGATATTTGGAGTAGAAAAGGCGGGAGAGGCTTTTAAAGGCTTGTTTGGCTTTTGCCAGTTGAGTGTCTATGTGAGTGTAGAATTTAAGCTGAGGGTGTTCAGGAAATACTGCATGTTAACGCCATCTCTTTGGCCCACCGGTAATTAGGCACTTGGCGTCTGCGCGCTGACTCATGTGGAGCGTCGATCACGGCCCCTTCCATCGACTTACAATCGATGGAAGGGGGACTGCTCTTGCTTCCAGGAAATCAATGGCGAATTCCTGGATCTCTCGCTCTCTGTTCGCGACCACGCTACACTTCACTTGTTTCGCTGATTACCTTACGTACTTATGTTAATCGCGCCTTGCCTCGCGAAGTTACTTCTTTGCCTTGTAACTAGCATTGGTGCTTACTGCAATTACGCGCTAGCTTCTTTGCTAAGCTTCGCCGGAATAAGTATTGTGTAAACGCATAAACATTACTGTTAAATAGTGTACTTTAATTGTGACTCTGTACATAGATATTTAAATTATAACGCGTGGTGTTTCACAAGGACTTTGTGCCGTTCAGTTTTCGTTCAGTGCCCTTTATCCATTCCCAGCACTGATCCTCAGTAACTTTTATTAACATTTTTTGGTCCTTCGAGCCGGATCAGTGCCGTGGAAATAGTTCGCGAGTGCTCGAACGTTCGTTAGTGCCGTCCAACCGTCGCGCGTGACCTCTACACCTGCAAACAATGAGTCACCTCGTAACAAGCCAGCGCGACCTTAACGGTCGAATCACTCGGGCGTTCGACAATTTGAAAAAGCAAGGAATGAACAATATTACCAAGAGCAACGTGATCTCTAGACTAGAGACTCTCCGAAGGAACTGGGCGAAATACGAGCTGCAACATGAGCAGCTTCTCGCGTTGGCAGCCTCGGACTTAGCCTTTGCAGGCAACACCTACTTCCAAGATAAGGCTTTGGCACCTGCAGCCATGGAGGAGGTATTCACCATGCAAGAGGCCCTGTTCATGGACAAATTAGAGGAGATGACGAAAGTAGAAAGGGCTGCTGCCCTAGCCGTTGAGCGCCTGTCCGGGGAGAAAAGTGGGCCCGCTGCGGGAGTTGAAACCGCTCGCTCCAAGGCCTCTCTGCCGCGACTACCCTTGCCGACCTTCGACGGCAAACACAAAGATTGGCCTTCGTTTCAAGGACTCTTCCGGTCTCTTGTAACTCTGGATAAGTCACTTACGGATGCAGAACGTTTGCATTATCTGCTTGGAGCCCTTACTGGCGATGCTGCTCTCCTCCTTCGAAATATGCCTGAGAGGGAGGAGGACTTTGAAGCGGCGTGGGAACTACTTCAGGAACGCTACGATAACCAGCGCCTAGCGGTCAAGGCCATAATGACTAACCTCTTCGGCCTACCTACTCCCACGCAGGCGTCGGGAACCGAGCTGAAACAGATATTCTACACGGTGTGGGACTCTGTCAAGGCTCTGGCTACACTGAAGAGGCCCTTCGACGCCACTGGTGATTGGCTAGTCCATTTAGTGGCTGACCGGATGGATCCCCAATCCCGTAAGGAATGGGAGACCCGAATCGCCAGGACGAGGACGCCGCCGACCTACACCGAGCTGCAGGAGTTCTTGGAGGGGAGAGTGAACACCGTGGAGGCGATGGAGGAGAGCCGCCAGGTCCCGGATCGACCTCCCAGACAAGCCCGTCCCGCTTAACCTGCGACGTCTGCCGGCCATCCCCGCTCGCCGGTCAACAACATCCCGCTGTCGCATCGGCCATTGCTGACGTCGGGGCGACAGCACTACTGGCAACTACTGGCGCAGCTGGTCCACGGGACATCTGCCTTCCCTCCAGGCCCGCTGCAAGGGGACACGGCCAATCGGAATACACTTTACGCTACTAACAACCTCGCGTAAAAATTGTATCTTTGCTTACATTTGTGTTTTCTTATTTGTCCAGATTAGCAGGGACACTCGAGGGGGTCATCCCCAACTATCAACACGTGCGAGATTCTACTGCTTGCGTGCGTTTGCTGCCGCAAGATATTGACTGCTCGCGTGCGTTTGCCGCCGCGGGATACTGACTACTCGCGCGCGTTTGCTGCCGCGAGATCCTGCTCGCTTGCGTTTGCTGCCGCGGGATACTGCCTCAACGCTGCGAGGTTGCGCGACGCCTCCGCATGAGTCCAGTGGTGCCTCTGCCAATCGACTCAGCTAGTATCGGGATTATTCATCGGGCGATGAATGCCGGGGAGAATGTTCAGGAAATACTGCATGTTAACGCCATCTCTTTGGCCCACCGGTAATTAGGCACTTGGCGTCTGCGCGCTGACTCATGTGGAGCGTCGATCACGGCCCCTTCCATCGACTTACAATCGATGGAAGGGGGACTGCTCTTGCTTCCAGGAAATCAATGGCGAATTCCTGGATCTCTCGCTCTATGTTCGCGACCACGCTACACTTCACTTGTTTCGCTGATTACCTTACGTACTTATGTTAATCGCGCCTTGCCTCGCGAAGTTACTTCTTTGCCTTGTAACTAGCATTGGTGCTTACTGCAATTACGCGCTAGCTTCTTTGCTAAGCTTCGCCGGAATAAGTATTGTGTAAACGCATAAACATTACTGTTAAATAGTGTACTTTAATTGTGACTCTGTACATAGATATTTAAATTATAACGCGTGGTGTTTCACAAGGACTTTGTGCCGTTCAGTTTTCGTTCAGTGCCCTTTATCCATTCCCAGCACTGATCCTCAGTAACTTTTATTAACATTTTTTGGTCCTTCGAGCCGGATCAGTGCCGTGGAAATAGTTCGCGAGTGCTCGAACGTTCGTTAGTGCCGTCCAACCGTCGCGCGTGACCTCTACACCTGCAAACAATGAGTCACCTCGTAACAAGCCAGCGCGACCTTAACGGTCGAATCACTCGGGCGTTCGACAATTTGAAAAAGCAAGGAATGAACAATATTACCAAGAGCAACGTGATCTCTAGACTAGAGACTCTCCGAAGGAACTGGGCGAAATACGAGCTGCAACATGAGCAGCTTCTCGCGTTGGCAGCCTCGGACTTAGCCTTTGCAGGCAACACCTACTTCCAAGATAAGGCTTTGGCACCTGCAGCCATGGAGGAGGTATTCACCATGCAAGAGGCCCTGTTCATGGACAAATTAGAGGAGATGACGAAAGTAGAAAGGGCTGCTGCCCTAGCCGTTGAGCGCCTGTCCGGGGAGAAAAGTGGGCCCGCTGCGGGAGTTGAAACCGCTCGCTCCAAGGCCTCTCTGCCGCGACTACCCTTGCCGACCTTCGACGGCAAACACAAAGATTGGCCTTCGTTTCAAGGACTCTTCCGGTCTCTTGTAACTCTGGATAAGTCACTTACGGATGCAGAACGTTTGCATTATCTGCTTGGAGCCCTTACTGGCGATGCTGCTCTCCTCCTTCGAAATATGCCTGAGAGGGAGGAGGACTTTGAAGCGGCGTGGGAACTACTTCAGGAACGCTACGATAACCAGCGCCTAGCGGTCAAGGCCATAATGACTAACCTCTTCGGCCTACCTACTCCCACGCAGGCGTCGGGAACCGAGCTGAAACAGATATTCTACACGGTGTGGGACTCTGTCAAGGCTCTGGCTACACTGAAGAGGCCCTTCGACGCCACTGGTGATTGGCTAGTCCATTTAGTGGCTGACCGGATGGATCCCCAATCCCGTAAGGAATGGGAGACCCGAATCGCCAGGACGAGGACGCCGCCGACCTACACCGAGCTGCAGGAGTTCTTGGAGGGGAGAGTGAACACCGTGGAGGCGATGGAGGAGAGCCGCCAGGTCCCGGATCGACCTCCCAGACAAGCCCGTCCCGCTTAACCTGCGACGTCTGCCGGCCATCCCCGCTCGCCGGTCAACAACATCCCGCTGTCGCATCGGCCATTGCTGACGTCGGGGCGACAGCACTACTGGCAACTACTGGCGCAGCTGGTCCACGGGACATCTGCCTTCCCTCCAGGCCCGCTGCAAGGGGACACGGCCAATCGGAATACACTTTACGCTACTAACAACCTCGCGTAAAAATTGTATCTTTGCTTACATTTGTGTTTTCTTATTTGTCCAGATTAGCAGGGACACTCGAGGGGGTCATCCCCAACTATCAACACGTGCGAGATTCTACTGCTTGCGTGCGTTTGCTGCCGCAAGATATTGACTGCTCGCGTGCGTTTGCCGCCGCGGGATACTGACTACTCGCGCGCGTTTGCTGCCGCGAGATCCTGCTCGCTTGCGTTTGCTGCCGCGGGATACTGCCTCAACGCTGCGAGGTTGCGCGACGCCTCCGCATGAGTCCAGTGGTGCCTCTGCCAATCGACTCAGCTAGTATCGGGATTATTCATCGGGCGATGAATGCCGGGGAGAATGTTCAGGAAATACTGCATGTTAACGCCATCTCTTTGGCCCACCGGTAATTAGGCACTTGGCGTCTGCGCGCTGACTCATGTGGAGCGTCGATCACGGCCCCTTCCATCGACTTACAATCGATGGAAGGGGGACTGCTCTTGCTTCCAGGAAATCAATGGCGAATTCCTGGATCTCTCGCTCTATGTTCGCGACCACGCTACACTTCACTTGTTTCGCTGATTACCTTACGTACTTATGTTAATCGCGCCTTGCCTCGCGAAGTTACTTCTTTGCCTTGTAACTAGCATTGGTGCTTACTGCAATTACGCGCTAGCTTCTTTGCTAAGCTTCGCCGGAATAAGTATTGTGTAAACGCATAAACATTACTGTTAAATAGTGTACTTTAATTGTGACTCTGTACATAGATATTTAAATTATAACGCGTGGTGTTTCACAAGGACTTTGTGCCGTTCAGTTTTCGTTCAGTGCCCTTTATCCATTCCCAGCACTGATCCTCAGTAACTTTTATTAACAGAGGGTCTAGGAGTATTCCTAAGTATTTTACTATTTGTTTGTGGGGGATTGTGTTCTGTGAGTAGCGACTTTCTGTTAGTTGGAAGTTTTTCCAGTGTCTTGAGACGTCGGGATGAGCGTTTCTTAGGGTGGGTCTAAAGAGGATGGATTCGCATTTTTGTGTGTTAATTTTTAGTTTCCAGTTCGTGAGGTATTTGTGGATTTTTTCGAATAAGGTTTGTAGAGTGTCTTCAATTGATGATGCTTTGTTGTCTGTCACGTATAATATTAGGTCGTCAGCAAATGCTAGTGCTTTTGTTTTGTTGTCGTTGTTTAGTCCAAAGAGTTTTAGGAGATTGGCTGTGAAAATATTGAAAAGGAATGGGGAGAGTACTGTGCCTTGTAGTAGGCCGTTTGAGACTTTGAAGGTTTTAGTGGAGGTTTCTTTGCCGTCTGTAGTACAAAATTGTTTGTTTTGCGTCATATTCCAGAAGATTTTGATAAGGTAGAAAGGTAGGTTGGCTTTGGACAGTTTGTATAGGAGGCCCTCTAGCTAGACTGTGTCAAATGCCTTTTCTAGGTCTATTAGGCAGGCGCCCACGCATTGGCCGTCGTTTAGTGCCCAATAGATGTCGGAAGTTATTTTATTTAAGGCGTGTATGGTGGAATGATGATGTCTGAAGCCGAATTGCTCGTCTGGAATTATTTGTTGTGTATCGGAGAAGTGGCATAGTGAGTTTCGGATTATCTTTTCGAAAACTTTACTTATGTTCGGTAAGAGGCTTATCGGTCGGTAACTTAGGGGGTCTGAACCGTTCTTTCCCTTTTTTTTTTATGGCAATTGTTTTCGCTTTTTTCCATTTATCTGGGAAATATGTGTTATTTAAGGCGTTATTGAATATTATTGCGTAGAGGTAGGTGAATTTGCCTGGTAATTTTCGTATAATGGCATTGGGGATGCCGTCGATGCCTGCGGATTTTTTATTATTTGTGCGGTTAAGTATCTTTTGGAGAGAGTGTGTGTTGATAAAGTAGTTTGGATGTGTTTCTTGGTTGGGGTTGAAGGCTGGGTTAGATTCGGTGAATTGGGTAACCGTGATGTTCTGAGCTCAGTCTGTTTCGATTTTTTTGATTATTTCTTGCGCTTTGCGTGAGATTGTATTGGTAAATATTTTAGATCCTAAGTTCGCGTTTTGTGTGTGGGTAAGTTCGAATTGGGCACCTAATATGTTGAGTTTATCTATCGGGTTGTTAATGGTTATTTGATTATTTTTGTTTGTTGCGTGCATGTCTGCGTCTATATTGGCGTTACGTAGCAAATTCGTTTCGTTTTTGTTAATGATAAGTGTGTCAATTTGGGACATGCCTCTACCTTTAAAGATTTTGTTTATTTGTTGTAGTGCGTTGCTATTGGGTGGGATTTTTTTTATTTTGTCTTCCCAGTGTTTATTGTATGATTTTTTAAACTCGTCGTTGATTGTTTTTTTTGTTTTTGTTAGGAGGTTGGAGAGTCTGTGCATTACGTTATTTCTGTTCGGGGTATTTGAGTTTTTGGTTTTGAATATTATTGAGATTAAGTGATTTTTGCTTTTTTGTAATTGGATTATTTTTTTGTTGATATAAGTGTCGGAGGTGTTGATGGGATTGATTTTGGGAACTGAAGCAGATATGGCTTGTTTGATGGCTGATTCTAGTTCGTCTAGTCCTATGTCTATTTCTGCGTTATTCATGTTTCTGTCGTGTGGAATGTTAAGGTTTTTTATGTTTTTTGTTGCTATGGTTTTGAAACGGTTCCATTTTGTTTTGTTATAATTGAGTTGAATGGTGGGTGAGTCTGTTTCTAAGGTTGAAAGGTTGTTGATGGAGGCTGTGATTTTTAGAGCGTCGTGGTCGCTGTCAAACGGTATTGTTTTTAGTCCGTTGTTGTTAAGGTTGTGGAGTTGGATTATATGATCGGTAAGACATATGTCCAAGAAGGAGTTGCCTTTGGGGTATGAGGGGTAGTATGAGCCGTGAAGCGTGATTTTGAATTTAGTTTCGTTCTTGTCTAACCATTTTTTGAGTGCTATTCCTCGGGAGTTGTTGGCAGTATTTTTCCAAGTTGTATGACGTGCATTAAGGTCACCAGCTAGTATGTAATAATTGTTAGATCTGTCTAAGAGAAGTTCGGTGAAGAGGGTGTTCAGTTCTGGTATGAACTCCATTTTGTGGTTACCGGGTGCATAGGCCGAAATTATTATTATTTTTTCAGAGTTTGTGTATTTTGTTTCTATTATTGTTGCTTCTAGGTTTGTGAAGGTTGTTAGACATTTTGGGAAAATTCGTTTGTGTTTTATTGTCTTGCTGACTAAAATTGCAGTTCCTCCTCCTTGTTTTGAGTTTATTCTGTCTGTTCTGTGTAGTGTGTATTTGGCGAATGCTAAGTTGTGGTTATTGTTAAGTTTAGTTTCGTTTAATAGTACGAAATCCGGCTTTTGTCTGTTGAGCAATTGTAGGAGGTTGTCTCTCTTTTGGTTGGAGATTAGTGAGTTTATGTTGATTTCTATGATTGAGATTTTTTGGATTCTATTTTGGGTCGTCGGTGTTTGTTTATTCATTGTAGATTCAGGGATGGGATGGGATGTATTATTTGGAATAGTGTGTTAATTTTTTCGGAGTTTGATTCCGTGATTTTTGCTAGTAAGCTTATTTTGTTACTAATGTCGGCTAGAATATTGGTAAAGTTTTGTTGGGGTGTGGATGGGTATGGTAGGGGGTGGGGGGAGGGTGGAAGGGGGTTAGTTGTTTCAGTTCTGATTTGGGGTTGGTGGTTGGCTTTTTCGTTAGCGTTTTTTGTTATTTGACTGTACGTGAATTTGGGGTTTACTAGTTTTTCTATTTTTGTTATTTTTAGTGCCCCTTTGTTTTTTGGATGTTTTGTAATTTTTTTGTTTCTTGTTGTTTGTTAATAAATGTTGGGCAACCTCTGTAGGATGCGGGGTGGCCTTTGTTGCCACAGAGGACGCAGTGAAGATTGTTCTTATTATCTAGCGGATTGACGTTGTTGGCGGAGTCGATTTTACAATGTCCCGGTTCGTGGGTATCGGCGCATTTAACGCAGCGGTATGGGAGGTTACAATTAGATGAGGAGTGTCCAAGACGCTGACATTTCCAGCATTGGACCGTTGTGCGCGGTTTGAGTTTTTCCCAGGTGATTGATTGGTAAAGGATTCTTTTAATTTGGCTCAGATTGTTTGTGTCGCTCTGAGGGGAAAGGTGTACCGTGAAAATGGGTAAGATTGTGTTTGTCTCGTTGGATTTTTTGTCTGGAATCTTGCGACTTTTAAAAAGTGGAGGTTATTCACTTTTGAATTGACGAGTTCATTTAGAATTGTTTCCTCGTCGAAATTGCCTTCTAGGTATTTTATGAGAAATATTTGTGGCTTTTCGTATTTTGGAGTGTATGTGAAAAAGTTGGTGTTTTTTAGTTTTAGTAATTCTAGTATGGCTTTGTAGTCGTTTGGGTGATCTATGTAAAGAGTGTGGCTGTCCTTGTTTGAGGATTTGGTGCGGAAATTACTTATTAGTTTACAGGGGAGGTAGTTCAATATAGTGTTTACCGTGTCCTGAGCTGTTTGTCCGCTGATTGTTATTGGGGGTGGTCGGTTACCTTTCGGTAAGGGTGCTTGTAAAGGGGGCTGAGGGTCCGTTGTCGGTCTGTGTCCGCTTGGTCCTGGGTTGACGGTGCTGTGGCTGGTTGCAGTTCCAGAGGGTTGACCTGCGTTGGTGGCCGCTTGCTGGGGTCCGGCAGTTGAGTTGGCCTTCTTTTTTTGTGGAAGTCGATGTGAAGGGGTCTTTCAGTTGATTGGGGTTGTGTTCTACCTCTTGGGTTTTCCCGCGGGGGTTGATGCTGATCGCCGCAGGTATGCCGCTTGGTGGTGTTCCAGGGTCGGATTCACGTTCTGTATGATTACTTTTGCTAGCAATTTGTGATTGAAGACTGTTGATTAGGACGAGGTGGTTTTTGTTTTGGGCGGTAAGTGTCTCATTTTGAGCTCTTAGTCCGTCGATCTCTTTGCGGAGGGCCTGTAATGTTTCTGCAATCTGGTGCTGATGGTCGATTTCCATGGATGAGGAGGCGAGAGATTCCATGGAAGAGGATAGGTTTCCTTGGACGTTTGTTGTTGGTGATGTCTGTGTTTTGGTGGGAGACGAGCTCCTTTTATCACTTTTTGGAATTTTTGGTTGGGCCTTAGGTATGTTCGTATTTTTCCTCTTGCCTGTTGTCGGAATGGTTTTGTAGAGTTTGTCTAGATCTCTCTGTGACATAGGTCCTGCTTTTTCTTGTTTAATGATTTTTTTGATGATGTCCTCTGTTATCGTGGGAATAGCTTCTTTATCCTGCGGCGGTGCCATTGGGATTGCTGGAGGGCGAATTCCGATTTGAAGGTTTGGGGGGGGGACCCCCCCCCCCCCCCCGAGAGTTGTCGGCGACACTTTTCACCAGAACTTCATTTGGTTTAAAGAAATCACTTTTCACTGGTAAACCTTAGTGTTTTCGTTGAGACGTTTAAACACTATGCACTTTTTGTCGCACTGTGTGGCCGCTTCGGTAGTCGGCAATCGAGCGCCATTTACGTTGAGCTACACGATTTCGGAACTTTGTCAGGTCGAGCGGGGTAGGTTTCGCACCACTAGGGGGTACGTGTTACCTGCTCGACGGTCAGTTAACGAGTGCGCAGCTACAACCACTGATTGATAAGGTTGCTAACGTATTCGAACTTATACTCCTACCGTGCAAAACTTTAAACTCAAATTATTATAAAACGAAGGCTCATTTTAACAAACTCCATTAGTGTTTTGTAATACTATGTAGGTATGCACTACAACTTCCACCCTGTGTCATTCTACACATTAAAATATACAGGGCGAAACACCTAACATTTAAACTTAAAATATCTCCGTTGTTTTTAATGATACGAGAAAATGTCTCAGGAAAAAATGATTGCTAGACAAAAAGGACAACATATTATACATGGTTGAATTTGTATTTTTATTGGCTATAACGTTATAGTAATGAAAATACGTCATCTCATTAAAAAAACCATCGATGATCTTGAAATTTCGGGAAATATAACCTCGAGAACAAAATCGTCTCCGTCAGAATAATTGTCTCTCTGAAGCAAACATTTTTTTCCTTAGACATTTTCTCGTATCATTAAAAACAACGGAAATATTTTAGGTTTAAATGGTAGTTGCAACAACGTTGCGGCAACGTTGCAGCAATATTGCCGCGATATTGCAGGAACGTTGCCACAATACTGGCGCAACGTTGTAGCAATATTGTGGAAATGTTGCCAATCGTTGGAGCAAAGTTGCAGGATCGTTGCAGTGCAACGCAACATTGATGCAACTATGCAGCAATAATTCCATGTCCGCCCCGTGCAATGTTGCACGGCAACGTCGCAGCAACGTTACATCGACATTGCGCTGCAACCAAGCAACACTGCAAGGTTACTGCAACCATCCTGCAACGTTGCCGCCACGAAGTGTGCTGTATGGGTAGACGAACGCGCTCGTCGTCAAACTTGAAATACGTTTTTCTCGAAACAATTTTTCACGCACTATCGCCACGATAAAAAATGCAATTCTTGACCGAATCTAAAAATTCAAACGGGATTCTACTCGTAATTACACTGGCTTCCGCGCTACCCTCTATTGCGAATTTTCATACAATCCACTTTTTTTACGAAATCTTTTTTGTGCGAAAATACCCATGTTTCGGGGACCCTGTAGTTTAAACATTTGGCAATCATCGCCCAGTTGTTTCTTAACATTGCCTGAGGGTAGCGCGATAACCACACATGTGGAATTAAGGAATATCAAGAACAATTTGAACTTGAGTTGAATTGGTTTGTTTGATAAATAATAAGATTTTATTGTAAAGATAATTCATTTTAAAAAGTGCTAGTAAAGCATACTGTAGAGAGTATTAGTAGGAGGTAAAGAAGTCAAGTTCTTAGATATATGTACAGGGTGTCCCAAAAATGTCGCGTTTCCTTGAAAGGGGTGACTCAGGGGGTGATTTGAAACAACTTTTTCCTTAGCGAAAATATTGTCCGAAGCTTCGTTAAGGAGATATTAAGCAAAAACCCCGACCAATCAGAGCGCGCGCCTTCCGCCTGAGTTCTCGCGATAGCGTTGGCTACGAGCTGGCGACCGCGCTTGTGCTACGAACGTACGAACAAGCAAGTCGGCATGCATCGAAGGAAACCGCGTTACACAGTTTTTTTTTTAAAGCAGAATCTTAAATAAGAATAATTTGAAGTGAGAGGACAAGAAGTACGTAAATTTCGTTTTTAAATAAGGCATAAACGAAAAGCTAACGTAACAGAAAATGTACGACAAGTGATCGTAATTCGTTATTGAGGTAAAAATCCGTAGTTTAAGAACGGCCAACACAACTAAATTTAAAAAATTATATTAGGTGTATGAATAAATTCTTTCCGACTGGAATTTCTATCGCGGTGGTATTCAGAAGCTGCCAGAAAAATGGCAAAAGGTAATGAACAATAATGGAAATTATTGCGATGATCGAGTGGTTTTCATATTTTTTAAATCGAACTGTTATTGTACCCTAAAATCGGAAAGAATTTATTTCCACACCTAATAATCACCAATAAATTAAATAAAACTCACCCTTTCAGACATTCCTTTCCTTGCTTTCCTTCCCTTTTCGGAAACCTGTGTCACTGGGTCACTGTACCGATCCTGGTCATCGGCGTCCAGTGCTCAGCTGATCGCAGGGTCAATGTACCGAATATTCACTTCACTGCACGGCTACTAACACTGATCACTGAATTTATTTTTCACGGAACGTGTTGTTCCTACGTTATAAGAATTGGTGGCCGCGAAAGGGGCCGATTACTGTTAATTACTGGGACGAGATTCCTACTATTACCCGGCGAAAAGAAAACTCGTGGCAGACTGTCTCGGGCTGTGCAGTCCGCTGCTGTGCACCGATCAGATACGGATCCGACCGACGATCGTCAAAACAAAAGCGTAGGCTACGCTTGGTCAAATCGCTCTATCCCACTCGATCTCGTGTTTCGTTCGATCTCTTCGTCGCGCGGTGTGACAATGCATGTGGCAACTTCAGCCAATAACCAAAATACGTGTGCCCCGTCTTTAAAAGTGTGCCCAAATAGGTGACTCGACCAATCGTCACAGCAGCGGACTGCACAGCCCGAGACAGTCTGCCACGAGTTTTCTTTTCGCCGGGTAATAGTAGTAATCTCGTCCCAGTAATTAACAGTAATCGGCCCCTTTCGCAGCCACCAATTTTTATAACGTAGGAACAACACGTTCCGTGAAAAATAAATTCAGTGATCAGTGTAAGTAACCGTGCAGTGAAGTGAATATTCGGTACATTAACCCGGACGCAGTGTGATCAGCTGAACACTGGGCGCTACCCAACCATAAATCTTTTCGTCCACCGATAACCAGGATCGGTACAGTGACCCAGTGACACAGGTTTCCGGAAAGGGAAGGAAAGCAAGGAAAGGAATGTCCGAAAGGGTGAGTTTTCTTTAATTTATTGGTGATTATTAGGTGTGAAAATAAATTCTTTCCGATTTTAGGGTACAATAACAGTTCGATTTAAAAAATATGAAAACAACTCGATCATCGCAATAATTTCCATTATTGTTCATTACCTTTTGCCATTTTTCTGGCAGCTTCTGAATACCACCGCGATAGAAATTCCAGTCGGAAAGAATTTATTCATACACCTAATAAAATTTTTTAATTTTAGATGTGTTGGTCGTTATTAAACTACGGATTTTTACCTCAATAACGAATTACGATCACTTGTCGTACATTTTCTGTTACGTTAGCTTTACCTTTATGCCTTATTTAAAAACGAAATTTACGTACTTCTTGTCCCCTCACTTCAAATAATTCTTATTTAAGATTCTGCTTTAAAAAAAAATTGTGTGACGCGGTTTCCTTCGATGCATGCCGACTTGCTTGTTCGTACGTTCGTAGCACAAGCGCGGTCGCCTACCTCGTAGCCAACGCTACCGCGGGAACTCAGGCGGAAGGCGCGCGCTCTGATTGGTCGGGGTTTTTTGTTAATATCTCCTTAACGAAGCTTCGGACAATATTTCCGCTAAGGAAAAAGTTGTTTCAAATCATCCCCTGAGTAACCCCTTTGAAGGAAGTCCGACATTTTTGGGACACCCTGTATAACAGGCGGTCACGGTTGCCGTGCATTGTATTGGGGAGGCACGGTACATCACGGCGGCCGTTCGCCGTCTATGCGGCGACGGCACGTGTGAAAGGTCTCTATGTGATCTTCGTTCCTTTTGCCGTAGAAACGGTGTGAAACAGGCCTAAGAATAAATAACAGCCACACGGTTACGTTCAGACGGAGCCGAGCAGCGTTCCCGTTACTCCACCATACCCTTCGGGGGCCCAGCATCTCCAACTGACAAATCCACGATCGTCAGATGGTGGTGGCTGATATCTTCTCGATTGCTGTTGGCGAAAACGAATCGACCGGCCAATATATCTGAATACGACCTTAGGATAAAGATATAATGAAACATGAAAAATTATTCGAAGCCCAAGATGAAAGGCCTTCGACTAAACAATGGAAACTAATAAATACCCGAACCTATATAGAATTTTAGATTTAGGATACACACCCCTCCCCCAAACCTCGTGTCGATCGGTTACTGGGGCCATTCGGAAGTATATCCTTTTATTTAAATAATGCACATCTCTGCATAGGACCGTAAAGAATTACAAAAAAATCAGGGAGTCAACTGTTGACCGGTTTGGAGACTTTTTCTTGTTATATGTTTTATTCAATAGTCGGAAGAATAATAATAAGAGCAATAATTGCAAATAATTGCTGTAACTTCCACATTCTGAAAATATGATATGAGTAAATCAATATTTCCAGTATTAGTAAAAAAGTTCCAATATCTCTTTTTTTATTTTAAACAATGTGGCCATATAATTATAACATAAATTCGACAGCGATTTCAAGTGATGTATGTGTCACGGTAAAAGCGTTAATTTAGTAAATGTATACAGTTCCCAGTAGTTCCTAGTCAATGTATGCCTAAAATGCATATAACCTAACCTCTAATCGTACGAAAATGCACACATTGACTGCATCACGCTTTTACTATAGCACATGTATCCATCTAACGGTTCAGTTTTGCTATGATTCCACGTTGACTGTCCTCCTGAGTAGGCGCCATCTCGAATCCACTACCTGAACTAAATTTATCACATGACTTGCTCTGTTTATCGCCAATATGGCGGAACTCGTATTTGGGAATGCAGTCACGAGAATACGTTGTTCGTCCATATATGAACAGATTTTGGCCTGGGTGAGGTGTCATTCGAAAGAGGAAGGTTCGATGCAGCCCGCTCTGGTCATCGTTTGAGTCATAAAACTCTTTTTTTCGTCGACTTTTGCTCTACTTTGGACACTCATATTATTAGATATGAACCTTCCTCTTTCGAATGAGACCTCACCCAGCCCAAAATCTGTTCATATAAGGAAGAACAACGTATTCTCCAAAACCCATGTTTGAGGTCACATTGTGTCGGTATACAGATCGATGCATTACCCTAAAGGCAGGGTCCCACTAGTGCTACCGCGCGCCGCGCACGAGGTTTTCGTCCACTTGAAAGGGTCTAATTTATGAGGCCGCGCGCATGAAATGGGCCGACGCTCTGCCAGGCGCGCACGTCGAAGACAGTGGAAAATACTAGCCTCCTTTTCTACATCATGCTTTCTTTATCTAAATAAAGCTAGCGCCGGCGGTTGGGCCAGTAGCCGAAACAACGCCTTCACACTTCATACTACTTGAGATGTTTGAAGGGGTTTACTACGTCGCGTCCACCGATTGCTGAAAATTGTGTTTCAAATGAAATGAAGAAGTTCTCTGCCGTGGCTTCCCTCCCACAGTTCCGCCATCACTTTCAACATCGCTCAGTCATTCGCTATCTCGGTGTGCTGTTGGTTTTTGCTCACACGATATTATGAGATTGAGAGTAGTTACCATTGCGACCAATAGTGAAAATACGAACGCCCTTTGTTTAGGTAGTGTGAAAAAAGGTGGGTCATAGGCAAGAGATTATATCATGACTAATAGAACCAGCATTCCACCTAGAGGCCAACTTTCTACACCTGCACAAGAAATTCACGTGTATCATTTATTGAATTTCATTGTTATTGAATTTGTCTTAAAACACACTATCTAGTAATCTCTAAAAAAAATATATAGTTCCATTTAAAAAACCCAACTTGACCATCGTATCTTTTAAAATAATAATCTAAGAAAAAAATCGTCTGGGCTAATAACTTTGCTCCCTCGAAACCAGCAATTCCATATAAACATTTTTTTTCTATCTCAAATACGTAAGGAAATACCCAGCTGCTTACTGTTCCCGCGGACACCCCCTGTATAGTGTATTACAACTATGCAATATCTAGAAACAAGTTACCTATCGCGGCGGTATAATTGTTGCTATTTACAGCAGTAATTATCGTGTTATTGCTTGCTTTAATATATAAACCAATAGTAATAGACCATAAATATACGCGTACAAGTGATATGTAAAAGTAAAAAGTACATTTGCGTTGGAAAATACACATTTTTTTCAGTCTTTTCGACGATGCGCGGCGTTCATTCGCGTGCTCGCGTGGCAGAGAAATCCCGGCATAGCGCGCACACGATCGCTTTCGACGCGCGCGTCCTCGTAAAAGTCGACCCTTTCAAGTGCTCCAAACTGCTCGAAAATCCGAGAAACTCGTAAATATGACCCGTGCGCGGCGCGCAGATGCACCAGTGGGAACGTCTTTCTGCAACAAATTGGCCTTGCGCGTCGAAAAAAAACGTGCGCGGCGCGCTGTTGCACTAGTGGGACCCCGCCTTTAGACGCCCCCTTAAGCAATGGGCAGAACCATTAGGCTCAGATCGCTTTCCTCTTCAGATTACAGTTAACTGTAATTGAGAAGCACATTTATAGGAAAAGAAGCAATACACTATCATCCTTGAGAACTGACTGGGATGCCTACCAGTCTAGGGTGGACGATCATTACAGCCGCATGCTGAGTCACTCGGGACACACCATAATAGAGAAATATTGGAGGCGCCAAATTTTTTACGACAACCGGACAGGTTGTCGCCTATGTTTTCGCGTGATTTGACCGAGGGTGCCCTTAACATATTTTAATTTCAATATTGCTAAGAAACCATCACTCTCTCTCCCCGAAAATAAGGAGTGGTACCCTAGCCATGATAAGGATAGATACCCCAATAAGACTAATAATAATAGGATTGTAGTTTAATTTAGTTTAATATTGCTTCTAATATAAGGATGTAGCATGCAGAAAAGGAAGCTTCGAGAAACGCCGACCATCGAGAAGTTTCCCGAATACGCTTGTAGGTCGCCCGTGAGCAGAGACGCGCGGACCCGCGGCTCGCGAGGCCCGCGCTTAACGACGCGTCTGGTGATTTTTGCGGCCGCGGATAGCAACGATCGGGTATAAATTAGAGGCCCGCAAAGGCATTTCCTTCTTCGTTGTTCTGAGAGAGAGGACGAGATACCACCAACGGCCGCTCTCAGGCAGCTTAGGGACTCCGGCAGGAGAGATCGCCGATAATACCTACCTGAACGCCTGCCCGGAGGGTAGGGTTTATACAAAAACCGACTTTTGAAAAACCGGTTTTCGAATTCCATTATTTCCAAAAAAACCGGTTACACCGGTTTTCGAATTTTCACATAAGATATAATTAAAATAGTAAATACATATTTGTATTTATTTTCAAATTTTTCAGTTTCCTTAATATGATGGAATTACAAAAATATAACAAAATAAAATATACTCTATCTATCTATACAAAACCAAATAAAAAAAAATTAAAATTAAAATCCGTTCAAACTACAAATTCGTACAATTTTTAAGTTCATTTAATATTTATGGATCTACAAAAATATAACACAATAAAATAGACTGCATACATAAATCAAATAAAAAAAAACTAAAATATACTACAATTAAAAATAACTACAATCCGTACAAAATATAAATTTTTTAAAAGGTGGTACCAAATTATATATCTTTATTCCATTTAGTATTTTTTTTTTGAAAATATGAAGACTAGTTTTGCAGTAAACTGTTACCTACTACAATATGCTTGTGTCCGAGGTGATTTCAAGTCAAAATGTTAACGTTTTTAACCAAACAGTTAATTCATTTCTGCATATTAATTCTAGTATATAAAACCGGGTTTTTAAACTTAAAAACCGGTTGTCGAATTTTACAAATTTATAAGTAAAAACCGGTTTGTAAACCCGGTTTTTAAAAACCGACAACTCCTAGTCCGGCAGTATAAGAAGGAAGGATGGAAAGATACCAAACCTGACACAATTTGAACTATAAATATTAACGATATTACACATAAAATTTCAAAGTAGTCCGATATAAATTATTTTCTGTCAATTTAAACGGCAGAATCACTTTCATATTGATAGGATGAAAAAAAAAGAAATTCTGGTTCTGCATAATCGATGATACATCGCCGAGCAACTTCAAGCGGCAGGTTAGACGGGGGAGCGATACAATGTCGCCTCGGGTCGGGCTCCGGGGGACCTCAAGAATGAAGGCCTTCGATTAAAAAAATTATTTGTGGCCGACGGATGAATTCCCGTCGAATAAACTGATTCATCCGTGGCGTTTCAAATAAAAATAACTCTGGGTTATTTTTATTCGACAACAAATAAAGATAAAGTCTCTTTAATTTGATAGTTTATTTCAATAATTTATCATGCCCATCTCTGGATGAAACAATATTAATTTGCGTATCAATATCCCTTCTAAACCTCGCAATTCTTATTATCTTCTCTCATTCTGTGCAATATTTATATTTACTTCTGAAAAAATATAATGAAATGATTGTTCAATGATTATTTATTTTGTTTGTTTGGTAATTATTTACTTTAGCGATACGTCGCCGATTTTTATGAAATTTGGATATGTTGTAAAACTCCACATTCTGAGCAATTTTTCCTATACATGTTACCGCCGCTCGGTCTTAGTTGCCGAGATATTCGCAAAAATATTTTTTAAATTTCTTGCTTTGGTGTTATAATTTGGGTTAGTGTTGGGTTAGGTTTAGTATAAATAAATATAAGTGCACTTCACATTAAAGATTATTTTCAATTCCCGAGAACGGGCGAGAGGAAACGAAAGTGCTTTATTTAAACTTGAAAAAATCCCAATTGTATCATTAATTCAACAGTAATTACATGCAATTGAAAATGGACAAAATATTACTTGAAACATGATGAAAATAATAAATTGTGTTTAACTTGAATAGCGTGAGCGTTCTGTATTTATTACTTTCCGTCCGGCGTTGGATACGAGCTAAACTATAATCTAGTGGAGAGGGATCATCAGTTTTTATTTATTATCCATCGGTAATACTCTCGCCAAGGTGTAATCAGTAATATGAAAATTTTCATATTCAATACTGATTGACTCAATTCGCCGTCGACCGAGAGTCTCCCACTGGTGCGCTATGGAGCGTAGGTCTACTCTTAGGTGGAATGGTATATATGTGATAGCAGGTATAGGCCTTTGTAGACGGTTGACGGAGTTTTAGGTGTAAACGGCCATTCATTTGTGGAAAACTCGAGGTTAAAGTTTGGGAAATCCACTTGACCCGCAAGATACTCACAACGTATCTGATTGTGAGAGCAATGTATCGGAGAGGTTTAAATGTCTGATTACTAACTTTTTATACTGAGTTAAAATTTCACTAGAACAGGTTTTTTTTAGCTATCTATGCATATTTAATGTTATGATTGTTACGAAACTTGTTGCAAGTTATTTATTAAGGGGGGAAAACTCTGTAAGAAATCGGAAAAATCAATTTTTTATTTTTTAAATTTTCTGCTAAGACATACGTTTCAAGAATATTCTCTCCAAATTTTATAAATAAATTCATAACATTGACGGAGATTTCACTTTAGACGCTTTTCTCGGAATTACATTTTCGAACCGCGTTAACAGTATAATTACATGACGTTATTTAGGTTATTTTAGGTTTTTTTAATTAACGGCCCCCTTCTATTTTGTTTATAAACATTTCTCGCCAAAATATGATTTTTTTTCTGTGGTCCGCCATTTCGTTATCTTTTAAGATATTGACTTTTCCGTACGTCCTGTAATAGACGTAAGCTTCTAATTTCTAAATATTTTTGTCTTTTTGAATTCAGATTAACCGTATGGCTAAAGCACTGTCAACGCCAGATGAACGATTTTACCGCAGCGCACATTTTGACTAAGAGTATACCGGAAACGGACTCATGAAATTGCTTGAAAAAATTTTTTTACCCTTCAATATGTACGTATTAACTATACTAAGCAATACATTGATTTACTTGCGTTGTTTGGTTGAACAAAAATCGCAAAAATATCCTTACTTTTCAGACCGTTACAGTGTTTTCCCCCCTTAAGTCATTCCACAAAATGACTATGCCATTAAATACAATAAAGACCATTTCTCTTCATAATAACTTTCATATGTATTAAGTTATGTAATATAACTGTGGTTTACAAACCAGTTATAATATTCGAACGGTATTTTCGTTTTTACTAATATATGCTCTGTTCGTTTCTCGTTCAAATGAATTTTTACAGACAGAAATATTTATATCCAGAAATGTGAAATTGTTGTCGGCGAAGACATTACTGAAACAAAGTTATAGTAGTGTTGAAGAGACAAAGAAAATATGCAAGATGGAAGTAGAAGACGCAGTGAACGGGCATAAAGAAGAGCATTCGTTTAAACCAGCGCTCTCCAGGGTAGGGGCCCCTCAGGCGCCTGCTTCCCCTTCGAATCTTTCTTTCGCGCAGCGTGCCTTCCGTTGTCAACAGGGGTCGGCGGGCTTAAGCTACGCTGATAGAGGGTAGAGCTGTTCGAATACTCGTATATACGAGTAGCTCGAAATTCGAGCCGAGTCGGGACTCGGTTTCCGATCCGAGCCGAGCGCTCGAAAGAACCGAGCGGCTAGAATGAAACGAGTAGCTCGAATAAAGCGAGCGGCTCGAATGAAGCGAGCCGATAGAATGAAGCGAGCCGATCGAAAGAAGCGAGCGGGTCGAAAGAAGCGAGCGGCTGGAAGCAATCGGGTGGCTCGAACGATCCGAGCACGCGAGCAGGTCTGGCGTACAGTGTACAATGTATGTACGTCTTTCGTGCAGATCGAGTATGATAAATGTTTCGGATATTTTATCGTATGTGTTTCTAATGGAATGGATATAATGATTGTTAAGGAGGGTCCAGAATTTTTATAACCTATATTGAAAACCGTTAAGCAGTAACAATTATTTTCTCGACTTTTTCTGATTACGATATAAATCAAATAACTATTATTTATTTATTAAGATCACTATCTTTCTAATTTTGTATTTGTAAACGTACTCATATACTTTTCTTTATTTTACCTTCCTATTCTTTGTTTTTCTCTTTCTTTTCGGTCTCCCTTCGTAATTGTGTTTGTGTTGTGTTATTATTAACAAATTGCACCGAATAATTAAATTGTGCAAAATATTATTTTAATATTTCTTAGTTTTGTTGCGTTTTCGTACGATCTCCTACAAATATTCCTCATTTTCATTGACAAGTTGTGAGATATATAGAGCACACATAATATTATAATTTTTCATTAATTAAGTCGGGAAATAAATTCTATCAATTGTGCAAGAGATTTATAAGTCCAACTGTTTCAGGATTATATATTTATTCGTTTATTAACGATTAACACAAAGAAAAGGAAGGTAAAATAAAGAAAAGTATACGAGTACGTTTACAAATACAAAATTAGAAAGATAGTGATTCTAATAAATAAATAATAGTTATTTGATTTATATCGTAATCAGAAAAAGTCGAGAAAATAATTGTTACTGCCTAACGGTTTTCTATATAGGTTATACAAATTCTGGACTCTCCTCAACAATCATTATACCTATGTATTCCATTAGAAAAACATACGATAAAATATCCGAAACATTTATCATACTCGATCTGCACGAAAGATGTATATACATTGTACACTGTACGCCAGATCTGCTTCCGTGCTCGGATCGTTCGAGCCACTCGATTGCTTCCAGCCGCTCGCTTCTTTCGATCCGCTCGTTTCTTTCGACCCGCTCGCCTCTTTTCGATCGGCTCGCTTCATTCGAGCCGCTCGCTTTATTCGAGCTACTCGTTTCATTCGAGCCGCTCGGTTCTTTCGAGCGCTCGGCTCGGATCGGAAACCGAGTCCCGGCTCGGCTCGAATGTCGAGCTACTCGTATATACGAGTACTCGAACAGCTCTAGTTAGGTGTCATTAATTGGGTCCTTTACCCTAGTGATTTTCATAAAACTGTATGTCCCTAGTAGCATTTTTGTTGGCCAATGGTAGCCAACAGTTGGGAATCAGTTGGGAGGTGGTTATTAGTTTCGCCTACAAACCTTCTTTACAGGGCCCAACCGTTGAATGTTGTATTTGCATCCCGACAATTTGCCTACGGTTGGGAATCAGTTGGGAGGTGGTTAGTAGTTTCGCCTACAAACCCGTCTATTGGGCCAACTGTTTAATATTGCACTCGTCTTCCGGTGATTTGTCTACGAATAACCAATTTTTGGCCAACTAATAATGTGCTACGGAAATACATTTAGTTAAAGATACCTAATAAAAACAAATATATAGGTTCGGATGAAAATAAAATCATATCATAAAATAATTGAAAGAATTTTGAACCCACACTGGCTACACTTTTTATAAAGTCTGTCTGGGGGAAGAGAGGGTTGAGTGGAACGGTTGACGTCGACAGTCACAGGACGCAAGCCGCCTCGCGAGCGAAATGGTCCCGTCCGTCATTTTGTACATTGTTTAAGGCTACGGTTATACTGGATCTTAGAACATATATGAAGAGAACTGGTTTAAAATGAGTCTTCCTTGCTAATTCACGAGTGTGAAAAGATTGCGTTTTATTTATCTGAGGCGTGCGTTACAAAAATGCGCAACGCGTGTCTCGATGCCAGAGAAGAAGTGCCGTTTCTTCCAGCGCACCACGTCCCTAAGCTCCCGAGCCTTCACGAGGCTCGCCGAAGATTGTAAGTAAGTTAACTTGAGTTAACTTACAAAATACCTATTTCTTTTTACGACTAATTAGTCGTAAAAAGAAAAATATATTTGTTCGTCGGATTTAAATAAGAAATGCTTATTGTTACATAACTTTAACGCTTTGACTACTGTTGACGCCTATTGGCGTCCGACACATGTTGACTTCCCGGTACTGTTGACGCCTATTGGCGTCCGACACATGTTGACTTCCCGGTACTGTTGACGCCTATTGGCGTCCGACACATGTTGACTTCCCGGTACTGTTGACGCCTATTGGCGTCCGACACATGTTGACTTCCCGGTACTGTATGTATCTCTTTAATGTTTTCCCCTTAGGGTTACATGTTTCTTTTCCTTCCTCCTCTCTCTTCGCTCTTACAATTTCCCTTAACCTATCTTAACCTAAACTTAATACTATCTCTTAAACTACTTCTCCGCTCCGTCTCCTCTCCCTTTCCCACGCCACGCTCGCTCTCGCTCCGTTCTTATCCTAGTCTTAACCTAACGCTCTTATTTCCTATTTCTTACATCTACGCCTCTCCCGCCCCTACCCTCTCTCACTCCCTCCGCCTTCGACTTCCATTTCCTCTCTTTCGCTCCATTCCTTCTTTCACTCCTTCCCATTTTCATTCACCCCCTCCCCCTTCCCCCTGTTGCCTCCTTCCCTCTCCCTCCTCCTTTCCTCTAACCTCTTCATCCATTCCTCTCCTTTTCCTCCTTCATCCAAAATCTTCCTTATCTTCTCCCCTATATTGCCCTCCTCCCCTGACTTCCCGGTACTGTTGACGCCTATTGGCGTCCAAATCAAATTTCGCTTGTTTCGCCAGTTTTAAATTTTTATAATTGGTCTTATGGTAATGTAGACTTATTTTGATTCACAGCCACGAGAGGCGCCTATAGGAGCTAGCGAAATTTTATCGATCATAATTGTAATAAATCTCATTTGAAACAGACGTAAGTTAATGTTAATTCAACAATTACATATTCCGTTAGTCATATATTAATTAAATAACAGCTTTTGATTATTAAAAAAGAGAAGCAAAATTTAAAAAGACATTTTCGATTAGTTAAATATTATTATCAAGTTAAGTAAATCTGTTTATTTTCAGTTGTTTTCTTCCAATACTTAAAATGAACAAGAGGGATAATAAAAGAAAAAAAAGTGAAGAAATCGCCAATAAAAGTACATACAAGCATGATTTAACAAATGATTCATGTTCTGATTCTGAGGAAACTAGTGATTTTGAAGTTCCTTTGTACAAACGTATGACTAAAAAATGTCGTGTCATATCCTCTTCATTAGAGTCAATAGTGAGTACAGTAGCTATACCAGAACCAAAGCAAATTGAAAAAAATTGAAATTTTCATTTCGAAAGAGCTTATAGGATTCATTGCTGAACGTAGTAATAAATATGATGAAAATGGCACAAGAAGCAATGTACATAATTTTGCGGCAACTACAGTTCCCGAAATATATAATTTTTTGGCCGTTACTATGCTAATGTCACGAGTACGTAAAGTATCTTTATCAGAATATTGGAGTAAGGACAAGCTGATAAGAACAGAATCATTTGGTGAAATAATGTCAAGGGATCGATATATATTTTTATTAAAGGTCCTGAATTTTTGTGACAATAACATTGAAAATGATGATCCAATCAGGAAAATACGTCCAATCCTTGAAAAATTAAAAACATCCTTCAAAGCAGCATTTTATCCATTTGAAAAGTTATGCATAGATGAAAGTTTACTATTATTCAAAGGAAGATGTTATTTTAAACAATATATACCGTCAAAAAGAAGCAGGTTTGGGATTAAATCCTTTGTCTTATGTGATTGCCAAACAGGCGTAGTGTGTGCAAAAAATGATAAAAGAAAGGATACACATTACGAATGTAAAAAATGTAATGTAGGATTATGTATTCATCCGTGTTTTGAAATATATCATACGTTATTATATTATTAAATTTTATTATTAAACATTGTTATTTAAAAAAATAAAATATTGTTATCTAAAAAAAGCTTAAAATTAATGTTCACTTCAAGTAATATTCGTTTAATCTAATAAATTTCAGTATTTTGAATATTTTAATATACATCCTCAGAAATGCATGTCTAACGAAAAATTTCGCCGTACCCAGTGGACGTCGCGAGTGAATTCGTACCGTACCGTACGGCCAGTGCGTGCCAAAGTCTCCCGTAGTCAAAGGGTTAAAGAGAATAATAATGATGAAAGCTTTATTTGCATTCCTTTTGCCAGTATGACGCTCTACAATTAAAAGTTGCACTAATATGATTTAAAATAAATATCTTAATATTATGCATACAGGGTGTCCCAAAAATGTCGCGTTTCCTCGAAAGGGGTGACTCAGGGGGTGATTTGAAACAACTTTTTCCTTAGCGAAAATATTGTCCGAAGCTTCGTTAAGGAGATATTAACCAAAAGCCCCGACCAATCAGAGCGCGCGCCTTCCGCCCGAGCTCCCGCGGTAGCGTTGGCTACGCGGTAGGCGACCGCGCTTGTGCTACGAACGTACGAACAAGTAAGTCGGCATGCATCGAAGGAAACCGCGTTACACAGTTTTTTTTTTAAAGCAGAATCTTAAATAAGAATAACTTGAAGTGAGAGGACAAGAAGTACGTAAATTTCGTTTTTAAATAAGGCATAAACGAAAAGGTAACGTAACAGAAAATGTAGGACAAGTGATCGTAATTCGTTATTGAGGTAAAAATCCGTAGTTTAACAACGGCCAACACAAATAAATTTAAAAAATAATATTTGGTGTATGAATAAATTCTTTCCGACTGGAATTTCTATCGCGGTGGTATTCAGAAGCTGCCAGAAAAATGGCAAAAGGTAATTAACAATAATGGAAATTGTTTCGATGATTGTTGTTTTCATATTTTTTAAATCGAACTGTTATTGTACCCTAAAATCGGAAAGAATTTATTTCCACACCTAATAATCACCAATAAATTAAATAAAACTCACCCTTTCAGACATTCCTTTCCTTGCTTTCCTTCCCTTTTCGGAAACCTGTGTCACTGGGTCACTGTACCGATCCTGGTTGGGTAGCGTCCAGTGCTCAGCTGATCACAGTGCGTCCGGGTTAATGTACCGAATATTCACTTCACTGCACGGCTACTAACACTGATCACTCAATTTTTTTCACGGAACGTGTTGTTCCTACGTTATAAAAATTGGTGGCCCCGAAAGGGGCCGATTACTGTTAATTACTGGGACGAGATTACTACTATTACCCGGCGAAAAGAAGACTCGTGGCAGACGGTCTCGGGCTGTGCAGTCCGCTGTTGCACCGCGCGACGAAGAGATCGAACGAAACACATCGAGACCGAGTGTGATAGAGCGATCTGTAGCCTACGCTATTGTTTTGTTTTGACGATCGTCGGTCAGATCGCTCTATCCCACTCGGTCTCGATGTGTGTCGTTCGATCTGTTCGTCGCGCGGTGCGACAATGCATGTGGCAACTTCAGCCAATAACCAAAATACTGTGAGGTTGTTTTTGTTGCCAGGAGTTGGCACGCATGGAAGCCACGTGATGGCGTGGGGAACCACGGCGTTGTAGTTAGTAGTTGCGCACGTTCTGTATAATGGCATAGTCGCCATAAAGAGGTTATATAAGATGATATTGGCGCGTTGATTCGGTCACTATACAACAATTTATTTTATTATTTGAAAATAAAATAAAGAAAACACCGCTATTTCGTAATTAATTATAGAAAAATCCGACGTTTCGGTTCATGATTTGAACCATCCTCAAGGAAAGTGAGATAAATTATATAAAATTACGCTTGCTGGTGAAAGATGTGTCGTAGCAATTATAAAAGCAAACGACTCCTGAGTCGGTTGGAAGCAGACTGAAGTAACAAGCAGACAACACAGACATAGCTAGAGGTGAAACGGACTGTGGCAAAACAAAGCCGTTAGCAATTTGAAATTATCAAAAACCCTAAGATTTTGAACAAACATACATTCAAGGCAAACAAACCAAACATTGAGCTCGTGTGATCAAATTTTTATAATTTTCTTTAATATAACATATCTACTCATAGGTGTAGTAGAGCTAATAAAGATACATAAACTGCATAGAATATGTAAATAGTAGAGTGATCATAAGGAGGTAAAATAGACAGACACATCATAACCCATTACTTCTTTAGTAATGTTGCGTAATATTCTTGTATCTTAGGTGTTTCATACCTGAGATTCACGCTAGGTTGTTTAATCATATGTAGTGTCTCTAAAATAATCATCAGGTTCCAATTATTTTCTTTATCAACAATTTTAGCATTGTTAAAGTCAAACCTATGATCAAACTCCAAAGAATGCTTGGTTAGAGCCGTATGTTGTGAGGGGGATAAAAAAATATTTCTTTTATGTTCGTATATACGTCTCTCTAGAAGTCTGGAAGTTTGTCCGATGTAAACTTGATTACAGCCCATACAAGGAATAGAATATACGATGTTAGAATTTTTGGACAAGGGAATTTTATCTTTAATCAAAGGAAATAGATGCTTAGTATAAAATGGTAATTTAAAAATGGTGTGTATACCGACTTTTCTAAAAATTCTTCTAATATCGTTAGAGATATTGTTAACAAAAGGAATACGACAGAATTTCTCCAACTAATAGGACCTATTTTATTCTTTCTTAACTCTTTTCTTTTTTCAACCAAAAGTGGATGATAAATTTCAAAAATCCTTTCTTTAATAATCTCTGACACCATATCTACCGGATATCCATTCCGTTTTAGCGTGTTTTTAATAATAAGTAAATTATCTGGACGAAATTTTATGTCAGATAGCAAAATAGCACGGTCTATTAATCCTTTGATTAAACCCACCTTGTGTTGCATCGGATGTGCAGAGCAAAAATTAATATATCTTCCCGACCAGCTAGGTTTGTGATACCAATTCGTGATAATTCTATTATTTGATCTAATGACAATTGTATCAAGGAAACTAAGACATGAGTCCTTCTCAACCTCATGAGTGAACTGTAATCTGGCATGGAAACTGTTAAACGTGTCTAATAATATTTGTAAATCCTCCAGTCTAAGGCAGGTAATGATATCGTCAACATATCTTTTATAAAAAATAAGATTAAAATGTACCTTAGAAAGGGAAACAGTCTCAAGTTCTTCCATAACTATATTAGGAATTACAGGGGAGATCGGTGACCCCATAGCAGTTCCAAACACTTGTTTATAATAAGTTCCATTAAATAGGAAAACGTTCGATTCTAATACAAAACTTACAGCATTGAGAAAATCATTACGGTCAATATTTGTGTGTATTTTAATTTCTTCCCAACGACGATCAAGAACCTGTAAGGCTAGATTAATGGGAATGTTGGTAAATAACGATACTACATCTAAAGAAACCAATCTTAAGGAATCATCATCAATTTGAACATTCTTAATTTCTTTACAAAACTGCCAACTGTCTACTGTGTGGTAGGGAAGGTTACCAACTATTTTTGAAAGAATATTAGCTAAGAAGCTCGAAAGTTTATACGTGGGACCACCAATAGATGAAACTATGATTCTCCATGACAAATTTTCTTTATGTGTTTTTGGTAAGGCGTATGCTCTAGGTGCTATGGCGTTATACGTCTTTAATTGCTTGCTAGTAAGTTCATTGATTTGATTCTTTTTAAAAAAGTTAGAAACAATAGAGTTAGATTTCCTTTCAAAGGTACTAGTGTATTCAAATCTGCTTTTGGCGTAAGTATTCGTGTCATCTAATAATTTCATCACTTCTGAAATATAAAAACCTTTTTCAACTACAACTGTTGTATTTCCTTTATCAGATTTTAAGACCAATAAATTATCGTTTCTTTTGAAAAATTGTCTAGTTTCAGTGATTTCTTTTTCCGATAAAAACAGACACACACAATATGCAAAGGTCGATTTCAAATAGAATAACACAATTATATGACGAAATTCAATTTATTCTTCCTATAAATGTACTTGATAAATTTTATATTTTCGAAAATAAAAAATACACAAGACAGTTCAAATTTCATAAAAACAAATGTATTAAGAAATTCCACAATTTGCTTGAATCCAGAAGTAATTCTTATAACAATGATTTGAATGGAATTGTGTCTTCCGATAATATTGTTTCTAACACTGATAATGACAAATGGTTAAAAAATCTCTCCGATGTTCAAATTCCTGATAAGGTCAAGAAGGTATTAGCTTTGGGACCGAAGCATGCTTTATGTGTACAGAAGAATTATATCACCTCTCCTAAATTTATATCTTCAATTGAATCAGGATTAGTTAAAATTTTAGATGATGATATTCAAAAGTCTACCAGGACGAGAATTGTTAATAAAATTCTTAACTACACCACCAATTTTACTAAACCTAATATTCTGTTTTTATCGGAAAAAGAAATCACTGAAACTAGACAATTTTTCAAAAGAAACGATAATTTATTGGTCTTAAAATCTGATAAAGGAAATACAACAGTTGTAGTTGAAAAAGGTTTTTATATTTCAGAAGTGATGAAATTATTAGATGACACGAATACTTACGCCAAAAGCAGATTTGAATACACTAGTACCTTTGAAAGGAAATCTAACTCTATTGTTTCTAACTTTTTTAAAAAGAATCAAATCAATGAACTTACTAGCAAGCAATTAAAGACGTATAACGCCATAGCACCTAGAGCATACGCCTTACCAAAAACACATAAAGAAAATTTGTCATGGAGAATCATAGTTTCATCTATTGGTGGTCCCACGTATAAACTTTCGAGCTTCTTAGCTAATATTCTTTCAAAAATAGTTGGTAACCTTCCCTACCACACAGTAGACAGTTGGCAGTTTTGTAAAGAAATTAAGAATGTTCAAATTGATGATGATTCCTTAAGATTGGTTTCTTTAGATGTAGTATCGTTATTTACCAACATTCCCATTAATCTAGCCTTACAGGTTCTTGATCGTCGTTGGGAAGAAATTAAAATACACACAAATATTGACCGTAATGATTTTCTCAATGCTGTAAGTTTTGTATTAGAATCGAACGTTTTCCTATTTAATGGAACTTATTATAAACAAGTGTTTGGAACTGCTATGGGGTCACCGATCTCCCCTGTAATTCCTAATATAGTTATGGAAGAACTTGAGACTGTTTCCCTTTCTAAGGTACATTTTAATCTTATTTTTTATAAAAGATATGTTGACGATATCATTACCTGCCTTAGACTGGAGGATTTACAAATATTATTAGACACGTTTAACAGTTTCCATGCCAGATTACAGTTCACTCATGAGGTTGAGAAGGACTCATGTCTTAGTTTCCTTGATACAATTGTCATTAGATCAAATAATAGAATTATCACGAATTGGTATCACAAACCTAGCTGGTCGGGAAGATATATTAATTTTTGCTCTGCACATCCGATGCAACACAAGGTGGGTTTAATCAAAGGATTAATAGACCGTGCTATTTTGCTATCTGACATAAAATTTCGTCCAGATAATTTACTTATTATTAAAAACACGCTAAAACGGAATGGATATCCGGTAGATATGGTGTCAGAGATTATTAAAGAAAGGATTTTTGAAATTTATCATCCACTTTTGGTTGAAAAAAGAAAAGAGTTAAGAAAGAATAAAATAGGTCCTATTAGTTGGAGAAATTCTGTCGTATTCCTTTTGTTAACAATATCTCTAACGATATTAGAAGAATTTTTAGAAAAGTCGGTATACACACCATTTTTAAATTACCATTTTATACTAAGCATCTATTTCCTTTGATTAAAGATAAAATTCCCTTGTCCAAAAATTCTAACATCGTATATTCTATTCCTTGTATGGGCTGTAATCAAGTTTACATCGGACAAACTTCCAGACTTCTAGAGAGACGTATATACGAACATAAAAGAAATATTTTTTTATCCCCCTCACAACATACGGCTCTAACCAAGCATTCTTTGGAGTTTGATCATAGGTTTGACTTTAACAATGCTAAAATTGTTGATAAAGAAAATAATTGGAACCTGATGATTATTTTAGAGACACTACATATGATTAAACAACCTAGCGTGAATCTCAGGTATGAAACACCTAAGATACAAGAATATTACGCAACATTACTAAAGAAGTAATGGGTTATGATGTGTCTGTCTATTTTACCTCCTTATGATCACTCTACTATTTACATATTCTATGCAGTTTATGTATCTTTATTAGCTCTACTACACCTATGAGTAGATATGTTATATTAAAGAAAATTATAAAAATTTGATCACACGAGCTCAATGTTTGGTTTGTTTGCCTTGAATGTATGTTTGTTCAAAATCTTAGGGTTTTTGATAATTTCAAATTGCTAACGGCTTTGTTTTGCCACAGTCCGTTTCACCTCTAGCTATGTCTGTGTTGTCTGCTTGTTACTTCAGTCTGCTTCCAACCGACTCAGGAGTCGTTTGCTTTTATAATTGCTACGACACATCTTTCACCAGCAAGCGTAATTTTATATAATTTATCTCACTTTCCTTGAGGATGGTTCAAATCATGAACCGAAACGTCGGATTTTTCTATAATTAATTACGAAATAGCGGTGTTTTCTTTATTTTATTTTCAAATAATAAAATAAATTGTTGTATAGTGACCGAATCAACGCGCCAATATCATCTTATTTAACAATTTCGGTCGAGAATCTCAATTTGAAATTTATCATAAAGAGGTTATGTTCTGAATGTATAATCTTTCATTTATATTTCATATTAAATACATCTTATATCCTTAATGAGTGATTTATCTTGTCGTCTACCCCACAATGTGGTAGCAGAGCGTGGTTTGAGAGATTCGTGAATAAGAAAAAGTTTTTAAAATAGCAAAAACGTGTGCCACGTGCGTGAAAGTCAAAAAGGGCATAATGACGGACGGATGGAATTTGACGACAGTAGAACCACTTGATGATAAAAATTGTTTCCTCTGGAAAGAAGAAATAGAGGGGATCCTAAGGGCAAAAAAGCTATGGAAAAAGGTAATAGATGTGAAAGAACCAAGAAAACCTGAAGAAGAAGAAGAAGGATATGCAGAGAAATTCACGATATGGAACACGTGGGACGACGACAACCATGCCGCAAGAGCAATAATGATAAATACAATGACTAAAGCACAGTTATTAAGATATAGCAATGAACGAAATGCGGATAAATTATGGAACACAATCAAAAATAATATGGCAGCTGAGTCGGAACAAACAAAGGCGAGGTCATTAAGTGAATTGACAAGTTTGAGAATGAAGAGAGATGAGAACGTAGATGGTTTCATTAACAGAGCTGAAGCATTGAGAAACCAGTGTACTCAACTGGGAAAATTCATAGAGGATTATGAATTGAAAATGTATATCTTGAAAGGCCTTAGAGTCGAGTTCGATCAAAATGTAAGAATATTAGAAAATCAAAGGGACGTAACTATAAATGACATAAGATATGCGTTGAAGCAGGAAGAATCCTGACAAGAAAATAGGAAAGGAGAGAGGATGCCTAGAGATCAAGAAAATATAAGGAAGGCACGAGAAAGGTCAAAAAGTGAGGTTATCTGTTACAACTGTGGAAAGAGGGGCCATATGTCTGGTGAATGTTTTGCTAAGCAAAAATGCTTTAACTGTCAAGGTTTTGGTCATATTTCATCAGATTGCAAGGGATCAAAAGGTTATAAACCTTCACGTGGAAGAGGACAACGAGGAAGATACCAATGGAATCATCATGGAAGAGACAATGGACGTGGACGAGGAAAAAGCGAAGCAATAATGAAGTCTAATGATGAAACTGAGGCTGTTAGGAATGTGAATGATTATTTGTTTGTGAACAAAACAAATAGAAATGGGCCACAGGACATTTGGGGCGCAAATGTCAAGAATACAACATGGTTACTGGACTCAGGGTCCACGAGCCATATGACCTGCGACACAACAATATTTGATAGGATTGAAGATGAAGAAAGAGAAATTACATTGGCAGATAAAGAAGGGAGAAAACTGGTTTCCAAAGGTAAAGGAGAGGTAGTGATGAAACAAACAGAAATTGAAAATAGGGTAAGATTAAATAACGTACTTTTTGTCCCAGATTTGAATACAAACTTATTGTCTGTTGCTAAATGCACAGATTATGGTTATAATGTTAAATTTGACAAATTAGGAGCAGTGATATACAATGAAACAGGTACAGCACAAATGATTGCAGTGCGAAGAGGTAATGCTTATTACGTAGAATCAATGATAATGGACAATGAAGTTGCAACAGTTACAATGGATGAAGACATCTGGCATCGCAGACTGGGGCATATAAATAAGAGAGCTATAGAGGAAATGAAGAAAGAAGAGCTAGTAATTGGAATGAAGGACAAGAATAAAATGATTGTACAGTGTGAATGTTGTGTAGAGGGAAAGGCTTGCAGGAAAGTGCACCCAAGATTAGGAAGCAGAAAAACCAGCAGTGCTCTGGAATTGTGGCATATGGACCTGATTGGACCGATAAAACCAACGTCAAAAGGAGGAAAAAGGTACATATTCACAATCATCGATGATTATTCTAGAATGTTGTTCATTTCATTGTTGAATGGTAAAGATGAAGCGGAAAAAGAATTGAAGAAGTTAATAGTATTAAAAGAAAATCAGTTTGAAAAGAAACTAAAATCATTACGTTCGGATAATGGGGGTGAATTTATTGGAATTGATTTAAGAATGTGGTTGGAAAAAAAAGGAATAAAGCATGAGTTTAGCCCAGCAAGAACGCCTCAATGCAATGGGGTGGCTGAAAGGGCGAACCGGTCACTTATAGAGATGACGAGATCGTTAATGTCAGACTCTAAATTGCCCATGAATTTTTGGGCAGAGGCTGTATGTTCAGCGGCGTATATAAGAAATAGAGTACGATCTAGTGTACATGGAAGAACGCCCTATGAACTATGGCATGGAAGAAAACCGAATATAAGTTATATGAGAAGGTTCGGCTGTGTTGCATATCTGTTAAATAAAGAGGGGTCAAGAAATAAATTTGACGCAAAGACCCTCAAAGGGATTTTTATAGGTTATGGAAACAACAATACCTACAGAATATATTTACCAGAAACAGATAAAGTGAGAAATGATTGTGACGTGAAATTTGATGAGAGTAAAAATGGAGCGGAATTGCTAAATAAAAAAGGAATAAGGGAATCTGAGGTGGATGAAGATCTGGTGATTGTGGGATTAGATTTTGAAGACGAAAGCAAGGTGATTGAGCCCTGTGAAAGAATTATAGAAGAGATAACAGATGGAGAAGATGATGAATACGAAGATGCAAATTCAGAAAGCTTCAATGAAGAGGATGAAGTACATAATGAATACGAAATTGAGGACGAACAAAACCAGGAGAGGATAGAAATACAAGAACAACCTACCCAAACGAGGAACAGAGGACGACCAAAAGGGACGACAAAAGAGGCATTGATGACACGAAGATATCTGGAGAAAGAGGAAGAGAAACAAAAGGAACTCCCAGGGGAATTCAGAAGATCAGAAAGATTGAAAGATAAGCAATTAGCATTGTTAATGTTAGGTGAAGAAATACCGAAGAACATCAAACAAGCTGAAGAATCGGATAGCTGGTCCAAGTGGAAACAAGCCATGAATGAAGAGGTTAACTCCATGAAGAAACACGACGTGTGGGACATTGTTTCTCGGCCTAAAGATAAAAGGGTAATTAATAGTGAGTGGATATTTAACATTAAGGAGGACCCCAATACTAAAGAACGAAAATATAAAGCGCGTTTAGTCGCCATAGGATGTGGACAGCGTCCGGGATATGATTATACAGAGACGTTCGCGCCGGTTGTACGAGTAGAGACGGTCAGGCTGTTATTCAGCGTGTGTGCTGGAGAAAAACGAAAAATAAAACTATACGATGTGAAAACCGTGTTCTTGCATGGAAGTTTAAAGGAAGCAATCTACATGGAGCTGCCAAGGGGATTCGAAAGGAAAAAGGACTGTGTTTGTAGGTTAAAGAAAAGTGTTTATGGACTGAAACAGGCGGGAAAGTGTTGGAATGAGTTTCTTACAGAGGTGTTGCTTAAAAACGGACTGAATCAATCGAAGGAGGACCCGTGTTTATTTTTTAAAAGAGAAAAGAATGATTTTTTATATTGTGGAATACATGTGGATGATATGATAATAGTTTCTAGCAGCGATGAGTATGAGAAGAAATATATGGACAAGGTAGGAGAACTAATAGATATAAAGAATTTAGGAGAAGCAGCAACAGTTTTAGGTATGCAGATAGAACAGGATGAAGGGATTATCTATGTACACTTAAGAGAATACATAGAGAAACTGTTAGAACTATACGGAATGACAGAGAGTAATGTAACAGCATCGCCGATGGACGTAAATCAAAAACTGGAAGACCATGAAGATAGTAAAGAGTGCAATCCAGTAGAGTATCAAGAATTAATGGGAAGACTTCTGTACTTATGTGTTTATGCAACACCTGATATATCATTTGCGGTGAGCTGTCTTTCGCAATTCAATAACAACCCCAAAGTGCTACATATGTCAGCTTTGAAGAGAATTCTAAGATATTTAAAAGGGACAATTGACTACCGCCTGAAATTTGGAAACGGAAACGACACCGAAGAAATCACATGTGAAACCGATGCGTCATGGGATAGCACGGAAGACGCGAAATCCTTCACAGGAATGTTATTATATAGAAATGGGGATTTGATACATTGGAGAAGCAAAAAGCAAACAAGGGTTGCATTATCTTCGACGGAGAGCGAACTCGAGGCTGTGCTGGAAGGAGTGAAGGAGATAGTGTGGTGTAATGATCTATTAAAAGAGATTGGACAATTTGAATGTGGTAAAGTTAGCAAATGGCGGAAACTTTAAAAGTAAGTCGAAATTGTTAAACAGAAGGTGTCATTATGTTAGAGAGGCTGCAAAAATTGAGAACTTTAATATAGTACATGTACCGGGTAAACAAATGACTGCTGACTGTTTGACTAAGGTACTGAGTGGATCGAATCTGCTAGGAAATGTAAAAGTTTTTATGATGAATGGGAAGCAATAAAAACAAAGGGGGTGAGTGTGAGGTTGTTTTTGTTGCCAGGAGTTGGCACGCATGGAAGCCACGTGATGGCGTGGGGAACCACGGCGTTGTAGTTAGTAGTTGCGCACGTTCTGTATAATGGCATAGTCGCCATAAAGAGGTTATGTTCTCAATGTGTAATCTTTCATTTATATTTCATATTAAATACATCTTATATCCTTAATGAGTGATTTATCCTGTCGTCTACCCCACAAATACGTGTGCCCCGTCTTTAAAAGTGTGCTCAAATAGGTGATAGGGCTGTTCGAGTACTCGAATATTCGAGTAGCTTGAAATTCGGACCGAGCCGAGACTCGGTTTCCGAGCCGAGCCGAGTACTCGAATAGAACCGAGTAGCTCGAATAGAACCGAGCAACTCGAATTTTTCCGAGCAACTCGAATTTTTCCGAGCAACTCGAATTTTTCCGAGCAACTCGAATAGAACCGAGAACTCGAATTTTTTCGAGCGGCTCGAAGTAAACCGAGCGGGCCGAAAGTACCGAACAATCCGGTGTGTCGAGTAGTTTGAAGTTTGAATGTTTCGAATATTTTAGAATATGTTTATATACTGGATAATGATTCGTAATTATTATTATTATTATTTTGACTTTATTAAGAAAGTAAGATACGAGTAAAGGCGAGGCCGCAGTAATAATGTGAGTAATTAAAATGTAAATTGTAAATGAAAATATTCTCTAACTATTGAAAATAATTTTGCGCGTATGTATGATTTATTAATATTTCTTCTTGCGTTTTCCTTTATTTTTCTTTCCTTTTTGCCTTCTCCATGTGGGCTATATTTCTGCCGAGTCACTGTTAACAAAGGCTGTTACCCGTTAATGAAAAATGAATAAGTATAAATAAATCAAGAATTCAAAGAGTCAAAATTGAGATTATGGGTTTTTCCATGTGTGTCTAGATGAAATTTGAATGTTTGCAAAATATGAAATCTGAACGCTGTGTAGTTTAGAAAAAACAAAGCGAGGTGGCAATTCATGATGTGCTAAAGTTTTTGTTGGGCATTGCCCACTACTGAAGACGCTGCAGAATTCGACGACATGGAAGACTTCGAGGATGAAATTAATGAAAATTTAAAAAAAATTAATCTCCACCCCTTTTCGTAGAAAAATAGTTACTATTATTATAATTCCCTATCTTAAGTTACCTACTACTTCCATATTCAATTAATATTTTGATTAAAATTTCTTAATGAATGACTAAAGAAATGAAAATGAATTTTTCACAGCTGGAAAAACTTTAAAACTGCTGTGCTGTAAAATCAGGAAAACTGGACATATCAGGTTTTGCCATCTGACCATGGAAATGTTTAAAGCATATCGATCTCGCATAATTAATTTCTCCAATTTTAATTTATTTATCCAATTAATGTTAGTTAACATTACCAATCTGTTTGGAGGAGGATGGGAAATGGTTGTGAAATAGCGTATGAAACCAGGAGAAATGAAATAAATAATATATTTATATATAACATATAATATAAACATATAAATTGTTGTTTGCGTTTAAACAGTTTAATTGCACGCTGTGGTATATTACGCACATTTATTATAAACATACTACATACACGACATGTACATATACATACTATATCCATACAATTTCATACACATCATACACACACACACACACGCGCGCGCACACACACACACACACACACACACACATTACTTAATGTACTAACGTTTTTTTTTTTTCATTTTTTAACATGGGGAAATCCTCATAGGACACCATGGTGAATTTATTAAATTAGTAAATAATACAGTAAGCGGTAAATTCTACCTAAAATATCACAAGGACACGGTAGATGTGCATATACAAGAATCGAGCGATTATGAAAAGATTATGGAAATGTGGAAAGAGAAAGGAATCAAATTCCATACATATACCAGGAAAGAAGATAAGAAGAGAACCTACGTACTCTCGGGTCTTCATAATCAAACAGAGAATGAACAGATTAAAACTGATCTTGAGCAACAAGGGATCGTGGCAACGAAGGTAAATAAAATGAAGGGTGTATCAAGATCAAAGTATATGATCACTGTACCAAATACAATAAACCTAAGACATCTGCAAATTAAAATTAAGTATGTATGTCATACGAGAATCCTTTGGGAAAACTATATCACCAAGAGGAAAATAACGCAATGCCATAGATGTCAAGAATGGGGACATTCCGCAACAAATTGCTATGCCGATCCAGTGTGTGTAAAATGCGCTGGCAAACACCTAACAAACGAGTGCACAAAACCACAAACGGAACCGGCAAAATGTGCTAACTGCAGAGAAGATCATCCAGCAAATGCCAGCATCTGTTGTGCATATAAAAGCAGACTAGAATGGATTGAGAACCGCAAATCAACCCAGCAGATCAAGACACCTAACAGGACCAGGACAGAAAACCTGAACTTGAACATTGGATCTAAACAACAGTTTCCGGAACTGAAACCAACAAGACCTGTCGAAAGCTGGAACATGATAAGAGGGCACCTTGAAAATGTATGGACTGAGAGGATGAGCACAGCAGAACAACCTAACAATGCAAGGAGGGAAGATGCAAATGGAGAAATCACAAAGCTAATCAACTTGACAGAACAGATTAGGAAGTTAAGCATAGATCTAACAGGTATGCTATGTGCAGTAAAGGAACTTAATGTAAAACTAGTTAATTGCCATACAAAAATTGAGAAGTTCGAAGTGTTTGCCCAATTTTGTCAACAGATAGAATGAATAAGACACTTAGAATATGCACATGGAATGCCAATGGCGTTAGAAATAAACTTGGAGAATTGATACATTTCCTGTCGCGTGAAAAAATTGATATAATGTTAATTACTGAAACTAAACTAAAAGAATCAGAATGTCTCAAACTAAGAAATTATACAACGCTCAAAAAGTGTAGACATAACGCAGCAGGGGGCGTAGCTATTCTAGTTAAGCAAAATATACCGTACCAAAGCATTGCATTAAATCAAAGGATTTCTATAGAATACATAGGTATTAAGTTCTTAAATAATGTAAGTATAGTCGTTGTATATAATAACCCTAGAAATAATTTTAAAAGTAAAGACCTGAAGTACCTGTTAGATGTAAGTAACAAAGTATTGCTAATAGGGGACCTAAATGCTAGACACTACACGTGGAACTGCCATGTAAATAATGCAAACGGAACAACACTGTACAAGTAGGGGAGACCGGGGCTAGTTGACTAACGAGGTTAGTTGACTAATTCCCTTTAATTCTTGTATTATGGAATAAATTATGCTGCGATTCGCAATATTGGAGCATACATATGAATAACCAGTTTGCCATTTAATGTGTCGCCGTGACAAAAACTTGCGTGTTCTGTCAGTGAGAATGAAAAATCTAAAAAGTTCGGCTGGAAGTAAATATTTTCGTTTCGACTATTTATGAATTTTTGTCCACTAAGTACTGCTTGATGTTATTTCATGAATATTTTGTGGAAACGTGATACCTTGACTATAATTTAGGGTATTTTATTTTATCCGGTGCGTAGAGGTTTTGTACGTACAACCCTTAACATGTTAACAATGTCGGACGGGGTTACTTGACTAAGCATAAGAATACTACTAATAATTGCATTTTTTATCCTCAAGATACAGTCGAGGCAAAGAGTTTAGCTGCTCAAGTCCATTTCCCCCACCACAAATCCTTCCAAACTCACCCCTACCAGTTTTACACCCTATCCTCCCTTCAAACTCTCAGGCCTTCCAAATAGACCATAACAAACCAGTATAAAATAATTACAGTATCTTAGACCATGATAATTAATAAAAAAAAAATAACACTGTGGAGGAGTGAAAAAAAATTTTTATTGGTCGTAGTATACATATGTACGCGTTTCGTATACTATATTGATGGAATTGGCAGCGTTTATATAAATTTTTCACATTATATTGATGTACTGTGACAGCGTATATATACACCTTTCGCATGCAAAGGGTTAAAACTGAAAAGTAAATGTCAAGTCAACTGACCCCATCATATTTGTCAACTAACCCCGTTGCCGGGGTCTGTTGACTTATTCGTCTCACTACTCTAAATACAATAAAAACTACAACCTAGACTCAATTAAAACGATTTTCAAAATTATGCCTGTATACCTAATGAAATTTGGAAACTTTTGGTATGCAGTAAGTCAACAAAATACTAATGGTCTATTTATAAAAATTAGAAATGTAAAAATTTAGTCAACTAGCCCCGGTCTCCCCTACTCTCAGGAAAACGATTGTACTATTATGTATCCTAATGAGGCAACACACTACCCAACAAATAGTATGACACCAACAACCATAGATATAGCTGTTAATAAGAATGTTCATGACATCTCGCAACTAGTAGTTAAGAATGACCTAAACTCAGATCATAGGCCAGTGCTTCTTCAAATAGATGATAATACAATAGAAGTATCTGAGAAAAGAATATACAATTATAGAGACATAGATTGGAAAGTTTTTAGGGAAGAGTTAGATAAAGCTATTGAAATCAACAACAGAATATTTACAAAACCAGACCTGGAAGCCGCAGTTGAAAACCTGACATCTAGAATTAACTCGACCATGGACAAAATAATTAAAAAATAAAAAATTAGGGTAATCAAAGACAGTCTTCCAGATGATGTAGTTCAACTAATTAAAGAAAGAAATAGAATCCGTAGAATTTGGCAGAGAACAAGACTACCGCACCTGAAATTAGAATACACAAAACAAACGCAATACAATTAAGAACAGAATAACCGAATACAGGAATAAAAAATGGGAAAGCAAGTTAAATAGTTTAAATCCAAAGGATAAATCTTTGTGGAGAATGACCAAAGCATTAAAAAAGAGATATCAACAAATTCCTACATTATCTGACAACTTCTCCTCAGCAATAACAGATAAGCACAAAACGGAAATGATAGCAACACAATTTGAAAAGGCACACACAATAGATTTACTTAAGGCTGCCGTCTCAGTGGGCGTTGAATGTGTGCGTACGCTCACACAAGCTAGGAAAAGCGTGTACGTATACGCGTGTAGTAAACAAACCGTAAATTACAACTTTCGTCCTGGAATCGGCAAGAAGGAAGTGTTTGCGGGTTTAGTTGCCTTCAGTAGACATTCGTGCAGGGTGGTCTGGTTCGTTTGAACGCTAATAACCACCGTACGTTGAAATAATAATGAATTTATGAATCGTGTACTCAGGACAGCCCGAAAAATGACAGAATGAAGCTTCAAGGCTTCTCCGTCACCGGCGCTAATGGTATATTCGTGCCTTGTACCATCAAAACCGGTGAAAGTCCAAACTAGCCGATAAATGTAGGAAAGACATAGTTGCCGAGACGTATCGAGAGTCAGATCGCACCAGGGTGTTGACACTCAATGTATTATTTTGTTAACGCGTCAGCGCCATCTAAGCGGGCTGGGGTAAAACTAAATTACTAGGAGGGAAATTTGAACCGCGTGTTCATTAGTACTGTTCACTTAGAGCGAATTCGGCAGGCACGCACTGGCACTACACTGGTGCCAGAAATTATCCTGCATGACTTTGATCGGTTGACTCTTAGAGAGCTATTTTCGTATCTATCAGAAACAACCAATTAAAGTCATGCATGATAATTTCTGGCACCAGTGCAGTGCCAGTGCGTGCCTGCCGAATTCGCTATTAAATTCATTGAACTTCAAAAACAACCGAGATACAATTTCTGTATGACTACAGATAATCATATTTTATACATCCTATATACAATTTAAAAGTATGTAGTCGTGCAGAAGTTGCATCTCAGTCGTTTGTTTTTCAACAGAAATGAATGCACAATACACAAAACAATACACATTTTCTGTAGTTACACTATTTTTTATTATGGATGTTAATAGCTTCCATTAATATGTTACACATTTCCGGCCGATACTGTACATTAACTTTTTTCTTAATAATATTATTGATATTTTTACAAAAACTATATATACATAGTAATACAATTTTATATACTCTGATAGGATCCATTTGCCCCAAGTTTGGATTTGCTAACAGTTGGATCCACGTGTTAAAACGTTCTGCATCTTTCACCGGATTAGGAAATATATGTCGTGATGATTTCCTATCATCACAGCCGGGAACAGAGCATGGTGTATACCTACTCATATTGCATCTACAATACAAAATATTAAAACAATTTTGTACGTAGAATCACACCAAATAGCTACTGCCAATAGCCATTTATGCAGACGCGTAGGACGCGTACCCTTCGCATAAAACAAAGGACGGGTGCAGTTTTATAATATTCTATTCATTATCTTCTTTATTTGGAATATTCAATTTCAAAGATGTTAACATACCTGCTGATTTAAAGTTTTCACTGTATAAAGACGAAAGTTTTCAACGTATAAAGACACAATTGGACACTGTTGGACACAATCAAACACAATGGCCGCGTTCTCCTCTCCGCTACAACACGTTCCAAAGAGGTGCATATTTGCGCGAACAGCACCATCTAGCGTACAATTCTCTCACTAAATTGAGTACAGCGCCGCGATACGGGCTGGGGTAAAACAAATCTCGTGCTAACAGTGTCTCCATAAGAGTGTCAACACCCTGGATCGCACTGTTGCCGCATTTCCCCTATTACTATTTTGTCGTCATGAAGGCTTGAATGAATCACGGCGAAGCGGCTAGAGAACAGAGATGGGCAAAGATAATATCTGGATAAACTCAAATAAAAGACACTTTGTGTTTATCCGTTATGAACCGAAGTGCTAAAAATAATCCGATTTATACTGTGTTTAAATTTATTTTCATCTGGAAAGTCTCATGAGTACAGGGATCGGCTGACTCCAGCTCTCGCTGACATGTACAGGAGCGGTGGTAATGTGTGCGTGAATTGACGGCACGCGAAGCGAATGTGACGTCACATGCTTTTATGTCACTACAACGTTGACTCGCTGCTAGCGTAGCTTCGGCCGACTCTAGGTCGCGTAGCTGGAGTCAATTAACGCACACATTACCACCGCTCCTGTACGTGTCAGCGAGAGCTGGAGTCAGCCGATCCCTGCATGAGTATGTTATTGAAACGTTCATGCCGATACGATAGCGAATATGGATGTTTTACATTCTATCAAAACAAACAACGTAAACAATCATTTTAATATATTTTTTTATGAGTAAATATAAATATTGTTCCCCCACGGTTATTTCCTCCTCGTCGTCCTGGAGATTTTGTTCAAATTGAAATATGTTAGAGTCCATGTGAAAATAGGGAGGATTTAAATAATCATTTTGTCAAATTCGAAAGGTAATTTTCAAAAAATCGATGAAAGTTGAGTACTTTGAGGATCTGTATTTATAAAACAATTTTGAATGTGACAAAATGTGACAACTTGAACCCCTTTTATTTTCACATGCACTATAACGTGTTTCAATTTGAACTAAATCTCAGACACTAAATCTCAAAGTGATCCGCTTGGCATGGAATGAACCGTACATATGATATTTTCCATTCTAACCGAAATGGATCGTAACCCACTTCCAACTATTACGTTCTTTACGAAAACGACAAAAGCTTCTACGTTCGGGACGCTAATCGCATCGCGATTACCGAAAATACACAATTTATCGAGAAATGATACTAAAACTTTGGAGCCGTTCGTAGTATATCACCATTGCAATTGCAGTACAAGAAAATAATTATTTTTTAGTTTTTAGTACATTTTTAATAAATTTTTTTTATATATTTTTTTATTTTCTAGTTTTCAGTGTTTGTGGATTTACATTTCACACCTCAAACTTTTTTAGAAATATCTTTTATTGCTGTATACAATTTAACAGTTTGCTTAAACGCTATAGTGCTAAAGTCACTAAAAAATAATTATTTTCTTGTACTGCAATTGCGATGGTGATATACTACGAACGCCTGCAAAGTTTTAGTTTTACTATTCGTACATAGATGACGGATTATTTCTCGATAAATTGTGTATTTTCGGTAATCGCGATGCCACTATAGTGTCCCGAACGGAGCTGCTTTTTGTCGTTTTCGTAAAGAACGCGAGTGGCTGATTTCATGTCGTTAGGATTTGTGGTTATGGGTTATATTTATTGATGATTGGGTTATTTTCTCACCCCCTCGGGGTTAATTTTTTTTTAAATATTGTATTGTCATTCAATCTATGCACGCCTGAAAAGTTTCAAGACAATTGGATAGTTGGAAGTGGGTTAGATTTGAGTTGCCAGATTTGAACCATACAAACATACAAACAAACAAACAGAGGATCGAAGCTGAATAATGATTACGTTATTAAATTTGTATTTAAACAACAGACAATTCTTGTTGATAAAAAAGATAATTTGATGTATAGCTAGATAAAAAATAAAGTGTCATGTTTTTCGAAGAATTAGGTAGGTATAGCATTCATAAACTTCATTACGATCGGTGTGTTACACTTCGGTGATGTACCTTATTCAAATTGTATGCTTTGAAATCACATATTGATTATACAAAATATTACATCTCTCTACGTATAAATGAAAAATATTGATACGCAAATTAGTATTGTTTCATCGACATGTTTCCTAACTTCACTACCCAACCTCTCTATCTTTCATTATTGCTATCCTCTTTTACGTTCGGCGAGGCTCTGACGCTAGACGCAGCTCTCGTGCCGTATTCCTTCAAGACTTCTCGATAGACAGAGAGATCTCTGTGGCAACAGCGCGGCAGAGACAGAGAGAACAGGAGATGCGGCAACTATGCGTAAAAAATTCGTCTACACAGAGTACCTGGAGATGTCACTATTGTATAAGTTCTTTTTATCGACCGCAGTAGTTTCATTAGGGTCCGTCTGTTTACTGGGGACGCTTCGATCAATTCGGACCATAACAAAAATGAGACGGCAGCCTTAACAACACTTATGAGCAACAACAAATTATAGAAACAGTGCAGAATTACTTTTGGGAAAACGAGTCTAAGAGTGAAGAGTGGAAAAATCATATTACCTCTCCCAAAGAGCTAGCAACCATAATCAAATATTTACCACCATTAAAAGCACCAGGAAAAGATAATATACAAAATATAATTCTTAAAAATTTTGGTAAGAAAGCAATAGTGCAATTTACATACATTATAAATGCCATATTCAGATTGAGTCATTTCCCACAAAATTGGAAAACAGCATATGTTATTCCCATTCAAAAACCAGGTAAACCAGCAGATAAACCTGACAGTTATAGACCGACAAGCCTACTCCCAACAATGGCTAAAGTCACGGAAAAAGTTATACTCTATAGAATAAGAAAGCATGAGGGACAGCATAAATTAACAATAGACCAGCAATTTGGCTTCCGCGAAAAGCACAATACGGTACAACAAGTTATTAGAATAACAAACGATATTGTCACTAACTTTAATAAGGGTAATGTCACAACAATGCTGTTGCTGGATATAGAAAAGGCATTCGACCGAGTGTGGATACAAGGTTTAATATACAAAATGATAAAATATGAATATCCATGCACAATTATAAAATTAGTTTATTCCTATCTGAAACAAAGAAACTTTAAAGTCGTAATAAACAATATTAAGTCAACCAAGAAAGAAATACCAGCTGGAGTACTACAGGGCTCTATACTCGGTCCAGTGCTTTTTAATATATACCTTACTGATATGCCCACATTTTCCAAAAGAAATTTAGCTCTATACGCCGATGATACTGCCATATATGCACACTCATTTAGTGGAATAGTGGCAGCGAAGCAACTACAAATACATGTGGGAATGCTTGAAAAATATTACAAAAAGTGGAAAATTCTAATAAACACAAGTAAGACCGAAGCAATAATCTTCACGAAGAAAGTTACCTGTAATAGAATTATCCAACCGATAAGAATATATAATGCCCCTATACAAGTAAAACTGTCAGTTAAATATCTGGGTGTAACACTCGACTCAAGGCTCACCTACAGGGCACACATAAAAACAATAATAATGAAAGGCTATGCAACACTTAAAAATCTTTATTCATTAATGGTACGCAACTCTCGTCTTAGTGTACATAATAAGAAGTTAATATTTAAAATGATAATAAGACCAATTCTATTGTACGCGTCGCCTATATGGAGAAGCACGGCTAAAAGTAACATGTTGCCCTTACAACGATACCAAAATAAGTGCCTTAGGTTAATATTAAATAAAGGAAGATATGTAAAAATTAGCGACTTACACGAAGAAGCTGATATAGAGTACTTAAACGATTATATTACAGAAAGTGCAAAAAGATTCTATGAAACTGACGAAACATATCATAGATAATTACAAATATAGAATCCAAAACTCAATGGATAAACACAAGTTCTCATTCGGAGACTTGGTTTTGGGTATGAACTAGGTATAAGTAAAAATTATATGTATAGTACGTAAGACAAACATTCAGGTTTGGCATCAGTACCTGACATAAAGTGTAAGTAGGTTTTTCAAAATGTTTTCCTACAAAATACGGATAGCATCTAATAAGACTGTACTCGAACTGCAACTAAAAGACTGCAAAGCGTATAAGCTCTCACTTGAAATCCTAAATTAGGGCTAAAATGAGAAAGCAAATAAATATATAAGAAGTAGGTTTGAACCAAATATAGGTAGGAACTACTAAAGACTGGAAACAGAAAACACAATATATTATACAAACACGTTTATTGTAAATATTTTTTGTAATGTACAAAGACAGTTAATAAATCAGTTAAGGAAGAGGTTGCTTTGTAAGCGGAAAGTTTGGGTTCGATTCTCCTCACCGCGAATTTTTTTTTCCTAAACCAGACCTGAAGAATACGTCTTTACGATGTCTTTTGAAGTTCTTTAAGACACCTTCTGGACGTCTGTAGGACGTCTTTTGGAAAGAAGCCTTCAGTTGGGCCTATGGAAAGAAACCTTCAGTTGGGCCTTCGTGTTAAGTGACGTTGGGCCTACGTTGGTTACAATCGTTGGCCCATTTAAAAATAGCGCGACACTTCAACAGTTGGCCAACCGATAACACGTCATTGGCCCAACAAACTCCCAACAAATAAATGCTACTAGGGATGTAGGTATGTGTTGACTTACAAGGGAACATTCCCAACCCGGAAATTCTGATTTTAATGAAACTTTGTGTGAATGTAGGTATGGGTATATCGGAGCATTCTAGGAGCAATTTTTTCTACAGAAATTCATTCTGGTGGAGTCAAATCAGTCGTCACAGTTACCTATCACCTTTTTTCGTTCTCTTCATATAACTGTATATTTCTTTTGGTGGTGTGACAGAGCAGGCTTGGGAATTAAGTGAACTTATCGGCCGAGTTTCAGAAACAACGCCCTCTTTCTCCCGCCACGCCGCGCGTCTTGGCCCCCGCGGCGGACAAGCTTTTAGCTCACAATAATTTATTTATTTTTATATCAAATAGCTATATTCGAAGTTATGCTTTTGATTCTGAAATTGACGCTGTTCCCACCCTCAGATTGATTAAAGAAATATATTCTCAGATTCTCTAGAGCTCTTTCTGTCAAATAAGCGGCTCGAAGAAGATGGAGCGATTTCGGGAATCTTATTTTAAAAAATCCAAGTTTACGGCAGTGCACGCTGCGAACGAGTGTAACGAACGTCTCGACATCGCAGAGTGGTGCGGGTCTCAGAAATCGCGGAAAATGACGTTTACGTTAATAACACGCGACTATTCATTGTAAAAACGGTTGATAAGGGGGTATTTTAGGCTGCAGGACTTTTGGTTAACATTTGCATTCGAGTAAAGTTAACCCCTCTACAGGGAGAGGGGTGTTACTAAAATGCTTCAACTTTTAATTATGAATGCTTTTCGCTTGATTTATGCTAATAAAGTTCTAACTTCTAAAGCTCCCATCAATGCCAGCATAGTGGCTTGATGTAGCAAATACATTTTATGAAAAATATATCTATGTGTAAGATTCGGCTTCCAATTTAATCGGGTAGAATGAATATCAACACGTGCTGATGTAGTTTTTACAACTGTAATTTAATATAACATTTACATACATAACACAAACACCCAATTCAATTAATAAGTACTGACCTGAATCTACACAATTGTCGATATTCAGAATATTAGTTATTTAACCTTTAATTATCTAACCTCAACAATTATTCTCGAGTGTACATTACGCTCGGCTTTTTCTCTCTCTCTACCTTTACCTCTCTAACCTCACCTGACTTTCCCCCGCTGCCGCTTTCGTGTGTGCTCTCATGTGACTCTAGTCATATGGTGAGTTTGGCGGGACCGTTCAAACTTACATATGTATATGCATATGTATATAGTATATAGTTATAATTACACATATAAGTCGTTAATACTTTCTCCCTATTTCCTAGTAATATCCCACAGTTTTAAACACGAATCACCTCCTAACAAAAATTTTATCTGCTTTTTCAAGAAAATCTGTTATTGACTAGTATAAAAAAATGTTGATTTCATATCTGTATTTGTCAAGTAATAAAGACGAATAATAATAATAACAACAATAATAATAATAAAACCATTATATATTATCAGCGGAACTCAAACTTGCCCGAATTGCGCCGTGTTTAGTTTCATTTTTATTAGAAAAATCTCATCCATACTTTTGAAGTATTCTCACTATGTTAAAACAAAGAATATAAAAATTTTATTCCTGTTTGTCACGCATAGGCGAGACCAGGGCAGGTGGTAACACGAGGTAAATTGTAACATAAGTAAAATCTTTTGAACGACAAATCTGGTAACCCACAGCATGCGTGAGCTGCTTGACGATATTAGCACCGTCGGTTTTAGTGTCACAAACGAGCGTTATAAATGTTGTCATAGCGCTTTTATTTCAATTAAGTAAGGCCTGTTTCACACACTCACGGCACGGTACGGCACGTCACCCTTTCTACGGCAAAAGGAACGAAGATCATATAGAGACCTTTCACACGTACCGTCGCCAAATAGACGGCGAACGGCCGCCGCGACGTGTGAAAGGTCTGTATATGATCTTCGTTCCTTTTGCCGTAAGAACGGTGCCGTGCCGTGCCGTGCCGTGAGTGTGTGAAACAGGCCTAACTGTCATTAGGAACCGTTTGAATTTTTGTTTCTTTGTCGCAAACGAATCAGTACACATTGGTTTATTATTATGTGTACGCATTTTAGTGATTTGATGTTTAGTTTCTCGTTTGCTGAGATAAAAGGCAAAAATTCGACCTCGGGGTAAATTGTAACATATTACTATACTTACTCCGCTCCAAATGGTGATAAAGCAAGCTATTTGCTGACAAAAGGAAGAAGATGCTCTAGATGAACAACAGAACAATCTAGAATCCAAAAAATAGAAAAAAGTATGAAGGCAAAAGTAAAGAAAGCACAGAAGAAGATTTTGATAGAATCAGATGAATAAGCAATGATTGCTTAACTCGTGTATATCAAATGTTTAATAATGATCTGTGTTTTCATTTATATTTTTTAGAAATGTTTATTTGTGTTCATATTTGTATTTAAATAAGTAAAACAGATGTGTTACAATTTACCCCGGACTGGGGCAGATTGTAACAAAGGTTCAGATTTGTTTAAGATGAAGCTAGATGTCTAAGTGTCCAAGATTTTGTCACGTACTTTCACGCAATTAGTTCACCACATATGTAAGTAGTAAATCACGCAAATTATTTCCTGATTAAGGAAAACACTTTCGAGAAAAAACTGTGAAAACATTTTTTGTTACAATCTGCCCCGGTCTCTCCTACTATTTCTGTGGAGTACCTGCCGGCGGATGGTCGTAGAGCAGCGGTGCACAGGACCCCCAATTCCGGGCGCGAGCGCACATTCGAGCTCGAGTCGAGCTCGAGCGCGAGCTCCGAGCTCATTCCAGGACAAGCGAGTCCGCCAACGGAGTGGGGAGCGGCCTGAGTAGTGGGAGCGGAGCATCAAAGGCTGCCGCAGGGGTCTCCAGACTTTGACGCTCCGAAAATAAGGCACATTTTGGGGAATTTTTAAAAGGAAAGTATTGAGTATTATAATTCCAATCTCTGTACTTTTATTAATTGAAATTTGAAAAAAGTGTTCAAATTTTTATATGCAATAATAGTAATTTGGTTCAAAGTTATAATGGTAGTAGTAAGAGGGGTTTGAAAAAAAAGTTTGTTGCTGGCGAGCATGATTTTGGCTGTCGTAATATGTACATCTGAAACAAAAAACGTACAATTTTTCTTAATCTATATGAGTGTGGTAATGGTATGAACTTTAGTTCATGTTGAATGAATAATGTTGAAAACACACAAAAATTGTTGTATTTCAAATGAATACATTAATTTTTTGGAAAAGCATATGTCAGTTTTTTGTGTTGCAAAAATTGGATTTTTGAAAATAATTCATTCTAGTTCACACGATAACCACACAGATTAAGAAAAATTTTGAGCTTTTTGTTTCCGATGACTGCGACAGCCAGAATCATGTTCGCCAGCTACAAACTTTTTTAAACTCTTCTTACTGCTATCATGATAAATTTGAACAAAATTATTATTATTGCATACAAAAATTTAAACATTTTTGAAATCTCAATTAACCCTCCGTATCCTGTGCCTGAGTCAATTTTAACCCACTGCTTGAGGTCGCTAACACACACGGTGATGGAGCTGTGTATGTAAGTCGCGGTCAAGCGATCATTTCGCTGTCGGGGGTGTCATAAAAGCATAAACTGGGCCTTTCCGGTGACCGTGTTGGGGCAACAATGGGAAGCTCGTGACAATACCATATTTTCCTTGGAGAAAACAAAATGGGCATACGGCCTCTCCAGTCATAGAATTCTCCACCACGAGACCTTATACCGAAGAGTGGGGAATCAGCATACCACGGTCGAGCTCGAGGGCGCACCGACTGCCCTAGGGCAGACTTAGTGTGCACCCCTGTCGTAGAGGGTCGCCTGTTTACGAGCAGTCCCACAATTGAAAGGGATGCGGATCGCCAGGTTTCGTCAGAAATGTTCGTTCGCTGCGTTCCTACCGACGCGAACATCCTCGAGAACGTTCGTACGCCGGTTCTGTTCGTGTTCACGGCGGTGTGGACACGACGAAAATGTTCGCGAACCATGTTTTTGTTCGTGTTCGTCTTCGTAGAGACTCGGGTTAAGGAAACAGCGATGGATTTCAAATGTAAACGGGAGGCCGCACAAATTTTTCAGCTGCCTCTAGTTTTTATATTATGAATTTTATTATTTTGAAACTATAATTAGGGTGTTTTGTACATTGTTGTTTCTGAGAAGTAAGGTTTTAAAATGTGGTCCCGCAGAGAGTAGGGTTCATACGAAAACCGACTTTTGAAAAAACCGGTTTTCGAATTCCATTATTCCCAAAAAACCGGTTTTCGAATTTTCGCATAAAATATAATCAAAATAGTAAATAAATATTTGTATTTATTTTAAAAATTTTCAGTTTCCTTAATATTATGGAATTACAAATATATAACAAAATAAAATATACTCTATCTATCTGTACAAAACCAAATAAAAATAAAATTAAAATTAAAATCCGTACAAACTACAAATACGTACAATTTTTAAGTTCATTTAATATGTATGGATCTACAAAAATATAACACAATAAAATAGACTGCATACATAAACCAAACGAAAAAAAAACTAAAATAACTGATGAAGATTAGTTTTGCAGTAAACTGTTACCTACTACAATATGCTCGTGTCCGAGGTGATTTCGAGTAAAAATGTTAACGTTTTTAACCAAACAGTTAATTAGTTTAAATTTAAAAACCGGTTTTCGAATTTTACAAATTTATAAGTAAAAACTGGTTTGTAAACCCGGTTTTTAAAAACCAACAACCCCTAACAGAGAGTGAGGCCCCAGCTTGCGCCTAGTGCACCTTGTTGTAAATGCGGCCCTGTGCCTGACTACAGAATAAACAGGTATAATAAATTCTCTTTATTCAATAAAATTTTTATTTTAAACTTCAGATCTCAAATTGAATAGATATTGATGATCTCGTTGCATGCTGCAGCTTTTTCTGGAGATTTTGAACTTTCAAAAAATAGATTTTAAAATTCAACTAATTATAGGTAACAGTCACCTGATGAACGTCGGATTTGGTTCTAATATTTGAATTCAGTAATCGAACGAACTGATTACCTTTTTCTCCGGATTATTCATTTCCTCGAATGACGCATAATGCAAATCGAATTGCTGCCACAATTACAAAAACTTATTGTTACTAACACCAAGGTCTGGACAGTGTTAAAAGTCGAATACAACGTGTTGAGCTCTTTGGACGGTCTATTATAGAAGCAACATTACAATCTAGATTGGCGAAGGTCTAATAGATTTGTAAGACTCGTAATAGGCAAGATAGGCGAGTCAAGTGAGATTTCTCGATGTCCATTGAAAATAGATAAGAGTCTAATATCGCGGATGGTGCATGCTCGCGGTATCTACGGTGTGAAAGTACCTTTATACATCTTCTTTTTCGCCTGCATAGCGATGGACGGTGGGTATATATGGCAATAAGGGCGGAGCACGAATAGATAGTAACTTAGCCACGTAAAGAATACATAATGTAAAACGTTGTGAAAGGAGATTTCATTGGCTGCTCTCGAAGGTACCCTAGTGTACGCCTACCCATCTGGTTACTCCACCCCTTCGACACGCAATTGGCAGACAATAATGAACCCCGGCGTGAACGCTGATCCTTTTCCGTCAACCTAAATGCCAGGCCGGCGGCCGCTTTTGCTGCTCTCCATTGTGATCAATCGCTTTAATAAAAACCTATTAAAAAATGCTACAGTTTTATTCAAAGAACAGAATGTAACATCCATATCTTCGGAAAAAATGCAGATAAAGAAACTCTGGTTTAAGGACGTTAGGCACACTTAAATATGGTTCAACGTTTGTCTAAAACAATCTTTTGTAAAGTTCAAGGAAAGTTCTAACGTGACGATACTTGCGTGGAACGCCTTGTGTACTTACTACAATACTACATAAGTACCTACATGATATATGACGTAAACAAAAGCCCAACTCTCTATGTTTACGGATAGCCCAGTGAAATTAGACGGAAATCTGCCCAATCTACGGAATAATTCCCAACAAGCTGAATTTTGGTATGGGCCTTTATTTGGTCGTTTTAAACAATATGTCAAAAGTCCCCATCGATCCAACAAAAAAACTACTGTTTTTCGCGAATATCTCGTTATCTAGCAGTTTTGCGACAAAAATAGTTACTATGCAATTTGTAGCTTAGGAAATTGTCTACAAAAAGGTCCTATCAGTTTTTTTTGTAGGAGTAACCATTTTTATGTATGTCAGGTTACCAAGTTTCAACCTCCATACATTTGACAAGGGAAGACCCCGACCCCAAATATTGAAAAATTATGAAACTCTGTAAATATGTAGGGGAAGTCCTCTTGAGTACAACGCAATTTCGTTTGCTGCTCAAAGTCACTCCAAGAGGATGCAATTGACCCCTGAATTTTTTTTATTTTGTATTATTACTCGCGAACCGTAAGAACTGTTAGAACTATAATTTACCAAAGGATAGTCCTAATTAAATACAGTAACTTTTTCCTGAACACTTTTTTTCTATCCCCTACAATTCGCGAGTAATAATAGAAATTAAAAAATTTTCAGGCGTCAATTACACCCTCTTGGAGTGACTTTGGGCAGCAAACGAAATTGCGTTGTACTCAGGAGGACTTCCCCTACATATTTACAGAGTTTCATAATTTTTTTGAATTTCCGGCTTCGGGATCTTCCCTTGTCAAAAGTATGGGGGTTGAAACTTGGTAACCTGACATGCATTAAAATGGTTACTCCTACGAAAAAAACTCATAGGACCTTTTTTGTAGAGAATTTCTTAAGCTATAAATTGTATAGTAACTATTTTTGTGGCAAAACTGCTAGATAACGAGATATTAGCGAAAAACTGTTGTTTTTTCATCCCTCTGTAAAATTTTTAGCGGTGGTCGGATCGATGGGGACTTTTCACATATTGTTTAAAACGACCAAATAAAGGCCCATACCAAAATTTAGCTTAGTGGGAATTATTCCGAAGACAGATCCTATTTTCACTGAACTAGGAGGTATACTTTACAAGATTTGGACTGTGATCTGAGTTGAAATCTAGACGCCATACTGCTATTATTCCTGTTAAAACCATTTAACGGTGGAATTCACGCAAAAGTTAAGTACCAGTGGTTCTACTTGAAAATATGTACTTTTGCACGGTCTTTTACACTGAATTTAATGGTGCTAAAATAAAGTTTTGAAAAAAGTTTTCTCCGTTTTTGAAAACAAATTTAAAAAAAGATAACCAGATCGGCAAATTTGTACCCTTATCTGTTACAAATTCTTTCAACAATATGTCATCCAAACTTCAGCTCGGTAACTTTATTTTTATGGGAGTTAAAGTTGTTTCGAGAAGCGAGTTTTCATTCCTTTAGGCTAAAGTAATCGTAGATTGTCAAGAAATGACATCAAATAGCTAATTGGGGGCTTTCGAGCAGTGAATTTTAGGTAATTGGAAATTGGAACCACTTATTGTGGTATTATAAAAGAATTCCACCGTTTTCAAAAACCATCAGCGCTGTACTTTGGACCTTCTTCCGTTCCCAAAGAATAGTCTTATGTAGAAAAATGGCTATTCGATCGTCTGGGTTCGCTTATTAACATCTAAGAATGTGTTTTTTTGTGTTCGAAGTTTTTGCATAGATGGAAGGACACAAATGTCGCTGGCAAAAAAATCATTCAGTTTCCTCAGATACAATAGAAAAGATGGCAGCAGCAGAAATATGGCACAACTCTGAGTAGTATGGAATGCGAAGAAAAACTATATTTCAAACACCGAACATTACTTAAATAATTTCCAAAATATGGAAACGATATAGTAACTGAGAAAGAAGAATGTGTAAATCACGTGTGCAAAAGATTATGGGGAGCTTGGACCAAAATAGTAAAGCAAGCTCATGTAAAAGGCATCCAATTACGAGGTATAGGATTTGACATACTAAAAGAAATTAACATAAAACAATTAACAGGTTATTTTAAGAAAGCAATTTTAAGACAAAAATGACATAATGGCCATGAAAATATGTTCTGAATATCCAACCATATACTTAGGTAGATACCATTCAGTGTCAACTGATACAAAATTGCAGCATGGAAAATGTCCACCAGTTAAATATTCATGCTCATGGTGTTTCTACAAAACGGCACTTGTAAAACGTATAAAACCTGGTAGTATAGATTCAACATAGGAACTAGGGTGGCCCTTATTTTTCAACATCCGATTTCTTTTGCTCCCCCCCCCCCCCCCCCCCCCCGCCAGTACAGTTAACCTAAATAAAAAATAATCCCTGAAAAAGATTATTGTAATCGGACGACAGGAATGAGTGCCGACCAGGCCTTAAAGTTCAGAATTTATCAATGGTTTGGATTTCAAGAATTTGAATATAGGGAGATACGCACTACGCCCGCATAGGCAATACGCCACACTCCCGTAGAGGTACATACATATGTACATAATACGCACGCGATGCGGACCTTTCTATATTCAAACGCTATTATCTACAAAACGGTTGGTAACAAGTAAAAATTATATATACAGTAATTGTAGGAAATTGAATGCTCTTCCAATATTATTTGAACTAAATTTGGATATGGCTTACCATTGTTGAGAAATGCTTTAAATACAAACCATTGATGAATTCTAAGCTTTAAGGTAGTTCCTGAATAATCTACTAAATTCAAGAATTCTTTCAAATTTCGTGCAAAACTAATTTGGAATACAAGAAACAAAGTTTAAAATCGATTTACCGCATAGTTATCGAGAAATTGTTAATTAAAGTTGATGCATTTTAACACAGTGGCATGTGGCGGAGTCAAAAAAAGGGTGTTATAGTTTCAGTTTTTCTTCTGAAACAGGAAAACCATATTTAAGAAATGTACCAAAATTGGCACAAAAGTACATCGAAATGTCAGGAAATGGATTTATCAATTTCTGCAAAACTGACCACATAGTTTCTTCGTAAATGCCCATAAAACAAATAGGTTTACTTGCAAATCTTTCAGAAACTTACGTAGAGCAATCAACGTGGCAACGTCGCACAATCGATATGTTTAGACATTTAAATAGCGAACGACGATTCAAATTCATATGAACATTTTTCTGACATTTTGGTTATAAAAGACGCTCCGAATGAATGCGAAGTTGTCAGATCTGCTGCTCCAATACACTACGCTAACCAATTTAGTCTTCTATTTTCGTATTACAATTATTTATATTAACATTGAACTGTTTAAAATATACACACATGATGTTAAAAATTATTATTATTATTTCTATAGTATCATACTACTTTACATTTATCGTTTATTACCAAACTCTAATTTGACTAACTTAGTTGGTTAGGAACTACCTTAAGGCCCGGTGAGCACCCTGTCCCATTGTCCGATTGCAATAAACTTTCCCGAGATTATTTTTTTATGAAATGAAACCATACTAGGTGTTGAGAGCAAAGAAATACAAAAAAAAAATGAAACGTATGAAGAAGGGTCACCCTAATAGGAGCACATAAAAAAAGGAGTTCCTGGAGATAATTCTGCTAATATAGGTAACTATATAATCGGCTATCCGATAAAAATCTGCCTCGCAGATGTTCCCAATGCCTCGCGCAAAATGCAAATGGAAGCCGCGGCGAATTAGAGAGGCTGCAAATGAGCATGAAGGGTTGATTGCCATCATATTTCGTTTCCTTTCTATATGTATAGGGAGCCTGCCTCGCGAGGCAGCCTCGCAAAATCGATACCTCGCTGAAGTTTATCAAACAGTGCGTCCACTCTCCAAAACTCGGAGATAGATCCATTCTCGTTGCGTTCTTCAAACTAATAATATCTTCATACGGACTCCCATGAATCCAATATTTTCATTGCGTCTATTTAAATCATTCGCCACGATCAACGTTCGGGCAACATTTGAGGGCTCGGATGCAATAAGGGGACTAGCGCTCGAAAATGGGAAAAATAATTGTCCAAACGCTATGAAATATTGGAAAATTAAATGTTGTTAAACTGTATTTTAAAAAATATAGTATTGTAAAGCTCGTCACGACACACATTTTTTCTATTCACAGTTTGTTTATCGAATCATTACTATTCGAGCTAAAAATTATAAACGAAAAAATTTTCATCGTCCAAAATCATTATTTCTTTAAACATAAATTGCGATAACTTGAGTAAATATTAAGGGATCGTTATGAGACTTCAAACATAAAACTCAGAAAACTCTAGCGAAGCCGCAAAATGTATGCACAAAACCCTTATGTTAACAAATGTAATAATATTTCATTAAAAGGTAATACTGGATATAACCCATGTTTTTCAACGTTCGCCGTTAAAAAGAATCGAGGCAATTTTGAGGTACATATAACTTGCAGCGACAAAGTTTTTCCTTAATATACAAGGAAGATTTTCACCAATTTTCACACTGATTAATAAATAATTGTAGAAGTTATGACGATATATATAATTCTCCCACGGCGCCAACTGTCAACGCGAATGCTAAGACTGCTAAATAGCCCATTACACGCGGCTGTTGACTATTGGTGGCGCGGGAGATTTATATATATCGTCATATCTTCTACAATTATTTATTAATCAGTGTGAAATTTGGTGAAAAACTTCCTTGCATATTAAGAAAAAACTTTGTCGCTGCAAGTTATATGTACCTCAAAATTCCCTCGATACTTTTTAACGGCGAACGATGAAAGACATGGGTTATGTCCAGTATTACTTTTAAATGAAATATTATTACATTTTTTAACATAAGGGTTTTGTGCATACATTTTACGGCTTCGCTAGAGTTTTCTGAGTTTTATGTTTCAAGTCTCATAACGATCCGTTAATATTTACTCAAGTTATCGCAATTTATGTTTAAAGAAATAATGATTTTGGTCGAAGAAATTTTTTTTATTTATAATTTTTATCTCGAATACTAATGATTCGATAAAAAAAACTGTAAATAGAAAAATGTGTGTCGTGACGAGCTTTATAACATTATATTTTTTAAAATACAGTTTAACAACATTTAATTTTCCAATATTTCATAGCGTTTGGACAATAATTTTTCCCATTTTCGAGCGCTAGTCCCCTTATTGCATCCGAACCCTCATTTGTACCTTAAAATCCGTTTAACCCTTTAACGCCCAGGCACTTGAGCCGTTATTTCAAAATTGCGAGACTAATATGTATGTTGTATCTTGTTATTTTCAAATGGAAAACATCGATTTTTTTTTATATTACTTTTATAATAGTCCGAAAACATTGAAATCTACTTTACTATCAGGAAAACTGCAGATGGTTGCTAACAGAAGCTAAATATAAACAGGCGATGGAATTTTACGCACATTTAAAATGAAGGTACACTTGTCAAAGAGCTACCTGTTCACCGATTTCGATAAGGTTTGAATATGTTGTAGAAGTGAACATTCTGAACAACTTTTTCCTTACACCAGAGCCGACCTGAGCCCAGGCCCCGCACTTATTGACTTCATTTTGTAAAAATTAAATGAATTAAGCACAATTGTCAAGGTATCCATTTTTCTAGGATAGATTTTCGGCAAGCCTAAAGGCGCGTTTACACCAAGGCGAATACGAACAAAAACACGAACAAAAACATTTCCGTCTTTTCTCGCGAAGTTTTTTTCATGTTCGCAGCGACGTGGACTTGGCAACAACAGACGAAAAAGTTCGCGAACAATGTTTTTGTTCGTGTTTGCCTTGGTGTGGCCCGGGGGTAAACGCGAAATAGCAGTGTTCGCTAACATTTGACCCTACTAATAGCCGTGAAATCCTCCGGATGCCCAAATCCATGAAACTTGGGTCTTGCTGTCCCTTGCCATTGTGGGACTGCTCGTAAAGAGACGACCCTCTTGGACCGTCCGCCAGCAGGTACTCCACAGAAATAGTATGCGTGGCAAGCTCGAATAAAATGTTTATATTTTTGGTTCTAGCATAATGAGAATATTTCCAACGTATGGATGAGATTTTTCTAATAAAAATGAAACCAAACCCGACGCAATTCAGACAAGTTTGAGTTCTGCTTTGATATACAGGGTGTCCCACCGTAGAGTGGACAGCGGGATATCTCGTAACGTGTTGGAGATAAAAAAATAAAAAAAATACGTAAATTAATGGTTCGAGGGGGCTACTTAAATAGCCGCGACGGATTTTTTTTCGATTATTATTTTAAAAGATACGATGGTCAAGTTCGGTTTTTCAAATGGGACGATTTTTTTGAAGTCCTGAGTTGATAGTGCGTTCCAAGACAAATTCAATAAGCTTTAATGTATACACTTGATTTCCACTGGTTTTTGAGATATTGCGCTTGCAAATATACTGATTTTCACTGGAAGAAAACCCGCTGAACGAGCAAGGACCGGGGTTAGGGTGGAACGAAATATAGGGGCAAAATATTTTTTTATTATTCATGACTTCTAATAGTGGGCAAAAGTTGCCTTTTATAATGGTATTTAAGCTGTCAAAGTTTGAACGCGATCAACAAATTTTTTGAGGTGCCGCAAGCCTTTCAAAAGTTAATATTTACTGATTGTGTGCGGCTTTCGTGATTTTTTCAGTAATTTACAGTAATTTGCCATTTGTTTCCACCAGATAATTTTTCTTAATACTATTTAACGATAATCTTAAATGAGAGGGATTGGCAGTAGCTAATAAAAACTATCATTTCAGAAGATTTCTTTATTTTCTCATTCACAAAATAATAATGAAAAAATTGATTTAAATGAAAATTTTAGATGTAATTAGATCATTAAACATGAAAATTTTTATTGAAATGTCTTTAATCTAAACTGTTTCTTCGTTTCAAAAGAAGACATCCATTTTTGCGATTCGATCTTAGCCATTATGAATCCATCCCTTGTAGTTTCTCCACAGACAACAGATGAAGCTTCAGTTACGAGTTTCACCATCCTCTCTACCGCTTGTGTATGACAAGGAAACTGTGAAAACTTGATTGGCAGATCTTTTTCCGTACAGTTTTCTGAAGTTATTTCTACCAGATGTCGTAGTTCATCTTCTTCAAATTGTTGTATCATCGGAGGCTCAGTGATTTCACAATTATGCCATGAAATTAGGTCGACGTAGTCATTGGCGTCGAAGTTGATTCCAGGAATTTTAAACTTCCTAATGCCTTCATTGTGAATGGTTCTTGCCTTCAAGATTCGTCGAAGTGCCAATTCTCGAATATTTTTGCGTTTATCTGTAAGCAGTCCTAAAAGAAGATTTTCAGGAGCAGCGAAATAGCTATTCCTCTGGATCACTGGGTCAATAATATCCAAGAGATGCCGTGGAAGGTATCGCGACAATTTGATCAGTGTCCATAGATGCTGAGAACCATGAACGCAAGACGGTTTGAGCTTAATATTAAACCAGACGGGAGCGTAAACTTTCATTACATACTCAGTCAAGAATTCAAGATGTAGAGTTCTTCTGAAGGATTTTCAGTACTAATATACAGACGGAGAATGCGGTTTGCAGTTGTGAGCCATCGTGAATGACAAAGTTTACCTGGGTTCCTTTTTGCTAGATCAGGAGAACATATGCCACTAGAAATTGTCTGGCATATTTCCAAAAGATACTTTTGATCAGTGCTCAAATCTTTTAATACTATTAGTATCTTCGGCAGATATCCTTGGATTGGTTTGAAGTTAACAAGCGGAAGTTCTTCGCAATTACCAATTTTGTCGCCTATATCTCCTGCATATCTCGCTGGCCCTGTAGTTTTGCCGCTTAAGAATCTGCAGAGGTGACGGAAAGGGAGCTCGTTTCCATGAAAGAGGCAAACTATCCATTGCAGGGGTCTTCCCATTTCTTTTTCAAGCAGGGAAATAATTCCATTAGTACTCCCTGTATTAGTAGCAGCACCATCGCATCCCACTGTTGTGATATTTGTAATATTTATTTGTTTTTCCTGCAAGAAAGACATAATACTGGTTTTAATGTTAAGTGCAGTGCTTGATTCCGGAGTAACATGACCTAAATATTTTGATTCAGGTTCTTCTACAAGAGAGATATGTTCTTCTGAGATGGTTCTACGATAATATTTGGTTCCTTTTTTTTCCTGTACAATAGTATGATCTTTTCTTCCGTCAAAGTACAAGCCTTTAATTCTAACATTCTGTAACTCATCTGTTTCATGACGCGATTTCACAGTAAGCCTTTCTCGATTCCTTTTTCGTTCTCTTCTTACTTTCATCCTATCAATTACTTTGCTGTTGTCTAATGGTGTAATAAATCCAATATCTTTAAGTACCGCACTGGCAATGGCTGCCGCTGTTCTGTCCGAAACCGCAGTTCTATCACAGATAGATGCTAGCGACGGCAATTTAACACGCATCTGCATCTGCAAGGTTGATGGTTCCAAATGTGAATTCCCAACCGCTGACGAGGATGGTAGACGTACTGGTGAAACTTCTTCCTTGGATTCTTCCTTGGAGTCTAAATCAAATTCTTTGGTTTCTTTTGCACTTCTCAAACTTTCCAGTTTCATTCGTATATTATCCGATGTCTCTTCTCTATACTTTAAAATTCTACAATGTTGTTCTTGCTTCCTTATCTCCTTGTGTGCAATTTTTTTAGTAGTGGCTTTGTCAACACCACCTATGACCATCTGCCTCTGTGATCTTTGGTCTTCCAAAAACGCTTTTTCAATAATAGGGACTTTCTTAATTTTTTCACATTCACATCTCGCAAAATCAGAACATTTACAGGCTGCTATATCAAAAAGTTGCTTTGAATTTATTCTAAAGGTGTTTAAATTTGAGTCATACTTCTGAGTTCCTTTTCTGCCCTTTGATTTTAGAAGATTTCTATATTTTTCATGATATGACTTTATCATCTGTGAAATTCGAGTTTGAGAGACAACGGGAATAGAAGCTCTTGCCCATATTCGTTGAACTTTTGGAACTAATTTGTCAGTAAGTTCACCTAACGTTGGTTCCTTTTCGCTCAGTGCTCTTAATTCCTGCCGTATGTACAGGTAACACTTCATAATATCTTCATAACTAGGGAGAACGTTGTAATTTAAGTCCATTGGATAGCCAAATATAGGACACTCAACTGCTTGTCTAGTTTGTACTTTTTTTAGCGTTGCCATTTTCTTTTACACTCGCCAACAATATCGCGGAAATAGAAATTTATTATTTTTCTATAGCACACAACTCGCGATACACAACAGATATTTCACACCTATCAAACGTACAATTTATGCTATTATGGGTGCACGACCGCACCAATTGACATGCTTGCTTACAATGCCTACACTCTTAACACATTCGCTGCGGATGATGCCTTTTGACACCGTCATTTGTTTCATGTTTCGTTTGTTAAAATCCGTCCTGCGCGTAGCGAAACTGCACGTATTGCTATAGATACTTACGACAAAGTTTCAGCGCAGGTGATACTTAGCCGTTTTCAATTTAATAACTGAATAACATCTAAACAGCAAATTCAATGTTACAGTAACTGGGTTGAAAAAAATACGTGTTGTCTACATATGTATATTGAAGTACTTTCCTACGATTCCGCAACGAATATGTTAATGCGGTTGGTTTGCTCCTAGCAATGATATATCACTTCACCCAAGTTCACTTCAAATTGCACTGACACTTTATGATACGATGAAGTTTTGTTACTATACACCTATAAAAAAAGGTGAAATTTTTTTAAAAATGTAAAACTAAAAAATTTCAACTATCTCCATACATGAATTCCGTTATAAAAGGAAATGTGAAGGATCATTTTTTGCTTTAAACCTATAAAAACAGTTTATAGATACAAAATTTAAAAAATATGTTTAAAAATGAAAAAGAAAAAATCTAACCCCTTGCGGCACCTCAAAAATTGTTTTGGCAGAAATTAACTTTTACAGGCTTAATCCGAAAGACTAAAGGCAACTTTTTTTCACTATTAGAAAACAGTCACACAATTTTCATTTTTTCGTTCCACCCTAACCGGGGTCGGTCTTGCTGGCGCCACGGGTGGCAGTGCCTGCTGAAATAGATACCTACCTGCCAAAGGTCTACGCAGACCCAAAGGCTGGACAATTCTTTTCCGTCAGAAATGCTACTTTGGTAGGTACATCTGCGGAATCGAGAAGCGCACCGTTACTTTTATTTCGCACTTGCTTCTACGCTCGGATGGCCGGTTATTTTGGGAGGGATACAAGTTCGATTGGTTAGGTTAGGAGGTGTGAAAGTTGCTAGACTAAATTTCAACCATAGGGAGCAGATTGTATTAGAACCAATCGGATTTGCATCCCTCACAAACGGCTGCTCTCTTGAAGAGGCCCTTTTCACGGCAATATCCCCTCCCCAATGCCCACCTTCTCTCGCGCGGAATACGTCAACGCATGCTTTAGGTTTCGATATTGAAGCTCGTGTTTACACTCGAGGGGACCACGCGTCGACAGCGGGCTACCCCTTTTCTTCCTGTGTCTCCCCACGAGGAGTATTGCCGGTGGATTGTAGGAGCGTAGATGTCTGGATACCAGTTATTGAATTCAGGAGACGATAGAAACACTTTATTACAAAACACACATGTACTATAATTAAAGTAAATCGTATTCCTCTCGGGCAGGAGTACTGATAATGATCGAACTTGCGCCCCACTTCGCGCAGACCGATTACGCGGAGGGTAGTCGGGTGTCACACACTGCACAAATGATACAGAGTAATTCTGGAGCAACGCCCGTCAAGGAGATGCGGCCTGGTACCCCGTGGCGAGGAAAGCCCTTCGCAGTGCCTCGCCCGATTTTTATGGCTTTTTCCGGAAAAAGGTACGAATCCTGGGCCGAACGTAGCGAATTGGGGTCGAGTCCCCGCAGTCGAGGGTGAAATATCAATTACAGCATATTAAGAAATTCTTTTCTTCCTCGTGTCGAAAGGGAAGTGACGCCAATGGATTCCTTATGTTTTTCTGATGAAAATCATACCAAATATCACGCAAATCGGATTACTTTGACACAAGCTATTTGTATTCCCTATGTAAAAGTTGCCCGATTTACATGACATTTGTAATGATTTTCATCAGAAAACCCCAAGGAATCCATCGGTGACACTTCCATATCGATACGATAAAGAATAAAGAATTATATTATTTCCTAAACAGATACAGGGTAATTCTGGAGGTACGCCCGTCACCCCGTGGTGAGGACAACACCTCGCAGTGCCCATCGAATTTTATGGCTTTTTCCGGAAAAAGGTACGAATCCTGGGTCGAACGTAGCGAATTGAAGGGTGTCGACCCTCGAAGGGTTTGGAATATCATTAAGAAGTGAGAAATGTACAGGATTTCAACTGTTTGCTTCTTTTCTTCATCGTATCGAGAGGGAAGTGACGCCAATGGATTCCTTATGTTTTTCCGATAAAACTGACACCAAGAACGACGTAATTCGTAAAATTTACGTATTTTTTTTTATTTTTTTATCTCCAACACGTTACGAGATATCCCGCTGTCCACTCTACGGTGGGACACCCTGTATATCAAAGCAGAACTCAAACTTGTCTGAATTGCGTCGGGTTTGGTTTCATTTTTATTAGAAAAATCTCATCCATACGTTGGAAATATTCTCATTATGCTAGAACCAAAAATATAAACATTTTATTCGAGCTTGCCACGCATACTATTTCTGTGGAGTACCTGCCGGCGGACGGTCCTAGAGGGTCGCCTGTTTACGAGCGGTCCCACAATGGAAAGGGATGCGGATCGCCAGGTATCGTCAGAAATGTTCGTCCACTGCGTTCCTACCGACGCAAACATCTTCGAGAACGTTCGCACGCTGTATTCTGTTCGTGTTCGCGGCGGTGTAAACGCGATGAGAACAGACGAACATGTTTTTGTTCGTGTTTTTGTTCGTATTCGCCTTGGTGTAAACCCGGCTTAAGTGACGCATGAAGTAGAGAAGGTTATCTGTTTTCAATTAGATGTTTTCAATAATATCGACTTTTGCCCCGGGTCCCGCAAACTATAAGGGCGGCTCTGCCTTACATATACTTAAGGGGGTCGTCTGGTGTGATAGGTCCAAAAAATCGAAAAAAAAATTTTTTTTGCTAAATTGCTTCCATACCATCTGTAGAATATGTGAGTAAAAGAATTTTTCGATATTCGACGTCGTTGGATAGTTAGCCGTAGAACGGAGCACCATAGAGAATATTCACATAGCATCATCTGCCGTTTATAAAATTCTGTTGTCCCAAGCTGTTGCCCAGGAAAAAGATTATAATAAAGAAGCCGGAAAGCCAGAATATGAATTTACAGTTTCTGGAGACGGCGCATGGGAAAAGCGTGGATTTTCATATTTGCTTGGTGTCTCTACATTGATGGGAAAATATGCGAAAAAAGTTCTAGATACTTGTGTAATGAGTAGTTTTCGTGGTGCATACAACTTGTGGCTGACACGATATCTAAAAAAAATTTTATGGTATGTTCAGTACATTCATAGTTCCAACCCGTACCAGAATCTTTGTCATATCTGTCATAGTTTTTTTTTCAAGCTAAAAAAAGTCGAAAAAAATTACGAAAATCGTAACTTTATTTTCAAAACTGTGCCAAACATTAAATTTCCAATATTTTGACTTCATTCTGGTACCGGCTGTAGCCACAAGTCTGCAAATTAATGTGCCGTTTGAATTTTTTATTTAAAATGAGCAGGACAGCCGGAACCATGTCAGCCGTCGACAAACTTTTTTTTCGCACCTGACTCTTTCGAGAGCTGTAAAGTCAATTCCACTCCATATTTTAACTTCAAAATATTCTGAATAACTGCTCAAATGTTAATAAATATGTAGTAAAAATTCCAAGATATTGTGATTTCATGGTTCGTAAAAAAAAATTCCCCAAAAAGCGGAAAGAAAACCGGCCGTCACATAAGACGACCCCCTTAATTGGCGGATGGCCCTAGCTTGCGAGATATTCGCAAAAAACTGTCGCTATAACTCGAGTAAATTCTGCTTATAATTTTATTGTGCGTACGTGGCTGGCGTGGCAGCCTATGCGTTAGTATTGTCGGGTGACATCTGTCGTTCGTTTATAGCAGGGATGCACACTAAAGGCGGGATCTCCTAGCAGCGACCGGTCGCAGTATACTGGTGCAATGGGTAAGCATGCTATCTGTTCTCCTACAAGTGTTTGCGACCGACGGATTTGGTCTGTTTTAGTACCAGCCTAGGCTACTCGAGGCGCAGCACAATGCGATGAGGTTCTTTTTCCCCAATACAGTAATTCGTCGTTAGTGTCACGTTTTTACCATGCGTTATAATCACGCTCACTATCCCCACCATTTCTTGGAATCCTTCAGTCGAGAGTGAGAGAATCCGAGAACGTGCGAGAGAACAAAAGAGTCGACACGAAGTTGTCGTCGGCTACGAATGGTGTCCGCATCGCGTTAGTATCACGCTGCCAGCCCCGATCGTCGTGATTCTAACGAGGCATTACTGTATTGCGGAATTTTCTAGGGTCTGTTCCGATTCGCGCGTTATGTGCATAGACCGCAGAGAAAACCGTTCTGTTTCAGTCTATGCGTGCATTGGTGGCGTTGGTGGCACATAGCCCAAATAGCACAAAGACATCTTATGTACGTCCGAAGAACGTCCGTTCCGGACGTACTGTACGTTCGGAGAATGTCCCGCGAAGGTCCATATATCCCCTGTACATCCTCGTTAAGTTCTTTAAATGTCGTAGGAAGGTCCTATTTACAAAGTGGGACGTCCTGAGGACGTGCTGTGTCAACATTCTCAGAACGTTTTGCGAATGTCCGAAAGTAAAGTTAAATACGTCCAAAAGGCGTCTTAAAGGCGTCTTAAAGACGTTTTGCAGATGGTGTAAAAGCGCCTTAAAGACGTCTTCATCAAGTCTGGGTTAGGACATTAAGAAAAAAAATTTGGCGGTGACGGGAATCGAAACCAGACTCCCAGCTTACGAAGCAACTGCTTTTCGCAACTACTCAAGACACTTCCTTCCAAATAATTTCAATTTCTAGGTATATAACTATTATTAATAGTTTATAAAAAATGAGCAGTGACGCGAAATATTCTACAGAATATCATCATTCGACCTCTGGACTCAGTGCTTCAAATTTTACATTCGTCTCAAGACAGATATTTTAACGACGACTTAAGCAGACGTCTTGAAATCGTGGTATGCTATCTGGGAACATTTCAGCATTTCAGCGTCTTCATTGCACAAAAAAATAGTGCAAAGGCGAGGTTCAGTCGTAAGACTGTTTTGCAACCGAACCTGAATCATCTGCAAAACCTACAAGACGGTTGTTCTTCGAACATCTGAAATTTAGGTCTTCTAAAGATTCACAAGACTTTCGAGACGAATGTTCTCGGAACATTCGAAATGTAGTCGTGCAAAACAATCACGTGACTTACAAGATTGTTTGATGTTTCTAGAACATCCGAAATTTAAGTCCTAAGAACGTGCGTAGTACTTACGAAACGGACGTTCCTAGAACTTCCGAAATTTAAGTCCTAAGAACGTCCGTAGGACTTAAGAAACGGACGTTCCTAGAACATCCGAAATTTAAATCCTAAGAACATCCTATGTATGTTAAAAATGGACGTAGGACATTCGGATATAAACTGGACATGAAAAGGACGTTCTTGGGATGTGCGGTGCTATCTGGGAGGTAAAGTGACCGGATATTTCGTGGGCCAATGCGGGACAGACAAGCAAACAAAAAAGAGGTCAACAGATCCGTGAGGAGATCGTGTCCGTACTTTATTTAGGATTTACAATATATTGAAACTGTAAACATATATATTACTTGTTACAAACATTTAAACTTTAAAGATACATACTTGTCAAAGAGATGTGAATTGAGACCCCCGCATTTCTCAGTGCGTTAAAACCGAGAGGTGGACTTAGGTACCGCGACAAACAAACACTGAAACAATTGTAAAAGACTGAACTTATAGAATATAATTAGTTATTTCTAATTCGGAGTTCTTTTATTTGAATCAATCATCATCTGAACTTCCTCTTCGAGACCAACCCACATAGATACTCCTTTACCGCTCAAGGTGTATCATATTATAATGTTACGAGGTTAATTAACATTCCTAGTGGCTCCCGGGGATACCAGACCCCGGTTCGTTCGCTACTAACAAACTCTAACAAACAAATTCAATCCTCGGCCTCGCAGCCGCCATTCTCATTGCCCTCAGCCTCGGCTCGTAACACCATCTTGCATCGATTAACATTTTTTATTTTCATTCCAAGCATTTATTTTTGTATCATCAACATATTTTCTTACGTATGATATCTCATCAAAAAGTTGGCTTTCTTCCGTTTCCGCATCGAATATCCTTTTCGATATCCTTTTTATCATAAAATTTTGATATGTATTGAAAACTCCTTTGCACATTTAGCCAATTAATACTGCTTTATGATTGACCCACTTAAACAAATCAATGTCTTCAAATTGTAATAAGCGAGGTTCTAAATATTCGATGCATTTTTTATAGAACATGTTAACATTGGATTTGAAGGAATCTATTTTGGACCAACCATTCTCTGCTAACTTTCTTAACTGACTGCGTATAGTCAGTGGTATACTGTGTATTCATTCTTTCTTCCAATTTGAATTTTAAATCGTCTATTTCTGTAACAACTTCTACAATAGTAATTTTATCACCTTCAATTCTTGTCACTGTAAGTATGAAATATTTCTGCCTCATTATGCATGAAATACAACCATATTTCTGAGCTGTCATCTTCAAAAAAAAACTTTCAGGATACTTGGGCAGTTGTCGATGGGCAAGAAATATGATTTTAAAGGAGAATAAAATTTTAAAACTCTTTCAATCGCGAGCATCAATGCCAACCATCTATACCAACAATTGGCTTTTGAAGATGGTTCTTTAGTTTATTATATACATTATTTGTACCTTTTCTAAGGAGACCACCAAAGTTTGTATTTGCATTATCAGCACAAACTGCTACAACTTTATTTTCTAAATTATTTTCCTTTAATATTTCAATAATTGAGTTCGTAATTATCTCAGAACTTTCCCCTGGGAGAGATACAAAATCTAAAAGTTTTATTTGTATTCCCAGTTTGTAATCGAAAAAAAACCGAATTAATGACGGAAATAATTTAGTTTCCTTATGATTTGATGCATCCGTAAATATTATTATAAAATCAGTAGTTTCCAATGTTTTCAAAAGTTGATCAATTATATAAGGTGCAAATACATTTTTTATAATCGCTTCAGTGTTTGTGCTAGCGCAAGTAAACTTTGGCTCGAATATTGTACGAATAAGTTTAGATGTACAATCCATTGATCGAAATGTTTGATTATGAATTATAGTATGATTCGCAAATACTGCCTCGGCAATTGCTAATTCTCTTTTTTTGGGTCCGAATTCAACTTTACGAAAATAACTGCTTAATTTTGTTGAGGAAGCTGAAGCTAATAATGCTCGTTTGTGTTTATGCGACAAAGTATGTCTGTTGATATCACTTCTACCTCCCGACCCAATCGAGAAGTCACTATTACAAGTTTCACAGAGAACGTTGTTTTCAAGTTTACTTTTTTTTATAAAAGCAAATTCTGTTCTTCGACATGGCTATCTGAAATTAGTTTTTTTATTTAGAATTAATATTCTAATTAATAATATATTAAATAATAAAAATTAATATATATTTTTTGTTGTAGAAGCACTGAATATAATAAAAATAAAATAATCTTAGGTTAGGTTCCCAATAACCTAATAACGTGTTCGTACGAATGATGTCCTGATGAATCGTGGATACGAATCGTATACGAAAAAACAATTGAAATGTATTCATCAGCGACCATAGGTGGCCGTGATGACGCTGTGACTCAGGGCGGTATTCATAAACGGGTCTTATTCTTAAGCAAATCCTTAAATGCTTGATGAATACCGCCCTCAATTCTCAAACCATTCGACGCCAAGCGTGACAAGACAAGTAGAAACCTTGGTTAACAGTTAACAGTATTAGCGCCATCTAGTATGAAGTACAGGAAACAGTAACTTTATGCCACTGCGAAAACGTAAAAGGTAACATGTCCAATGCGGGACACTTTGCGGGACATTTTTCAATGCGGGACAAAGGGCTCAAATGCGGCCAAATGCGGGACTGTCCCGCATAATGCGGGACGTTTGGTCGCTTTACACATAGGATTCTCTAGAATTCTCCCCCTTCTAGCGCATGAAGCGTGCAGTTCACGCGCGCATGCGTATTTGTCTCTTTACGTACGGTTTGAAAAACACACCAAAGAGGAGATATAATAAGAGGCGTCACTCCGGGCGGAACCTTTGAAGTCCTTAGTTGACCTTGGCATTTAAATTGGTTGTCTATTCGAGCGGGATATTCAAATCGACTAAATGTACCTTACCGCAGTTTGCTGATTATTGCCGAAGTTTACCGAATATTGCCGAAGTTTACCGATTATTGCCGAAGTTTACCGATCATTGCCGAATGGGCATTTAAATTGGTTGTCTAGTGATTTCCCTAGCTTATTTCTGTCCTTGTCGAGTGACGCCTCTTATTATATCTCCTCTTTGAACATACACCAAATTATGTGGTCCCCTCCTCGAAGTGACAGAAAATATAACCTACATATATGCTACATGACAATAAATGTGTATTGGATATTTCGTTCTTTTACGCTACATTTGTCAACTTTTTATAACATAACATCCTTCCAAAATATTATTGTTACGCCGCAACGGTATCTTTATGGAATCGGGTATAAGGTCAATATCCCTATTTCTAATCATGTAAGAGTTCTGCTACCGTAAAAATAGATTTTTATTATTTATTTATGCAACAATCCACAAAAAATTTATTTGACGTAATATTTAACCTTCCCTTTATACATAAAATAAACAAGAAGTATTTTTAAAAACATTTTAACCTAATAATAGTCGATTTAATATGAAGTATAAAATGTCTATTTCTGCTCAGCGAAAATGAAAATGCTCGCATTTCTGCTCACGAGCGTGACCCAGTTTCTGCTCAAATATCCACGTGCGATTTATCTTCCAATTGAAATGTCTATAATTATATTTTGGATAACACAAATAAACAAAATTATTAAAAGTTTTGAAATGTCTTTTATTTACAAAAATATAAAATATTTATTGTTTTGCTAATACAAAACGTAAACCTACGTAAAACGACAAATACGCATGCGCGCATTATGTGCAATGGCTGCCCATAGTTTGATTTGCAGTAGTTGCTGTACGCATCATACGCTAGAAGTTGGAGGATTCTGGGGAATTTTACGAATCAGGTTATGCCATCTATGCACTCACTGGATGAAACGCAACGGACCCAATTTCGAAGCGAACAGCACATCTAGAAGGTTTTGTAAGGTTTTACAGAATAAAATGTCAGGATTTTGAAAAATGACCACATAAGTAGTTTATTCACATTATAGATATTACGTTTGAACAGTTTATGCGCATAGAAATGGTCCGTTTGGATTGATAAGTATTGATTTAACCATTCGTTGCAGCACCCGCTGCGTACAAATTTGGCCCGTTCGCCTTTGTTAATTTGGTACACGCTTTCTGTAGCGTAACAAAAGATAAAACTCTCACTTATTAACTTGCCCGGTGGCCCTTTCGCCTTTAACGGGACGAAAGTCTTTCCCAAACGTGTTATAGCACGTAGCTATTTTTACCAGTCTGTTTCGCGACCGACGTAATTACGCACTACTCTTAATACTGATTTACCACATCCACTCTTGTTGAAAGGAGATAACGTTATAGCCTAGCCGATGGTCAGGGTTTTTCCCTATAAGCAGCGTTCGTCATCTGGCGGACACTTGGTTTGCCATCCCCGTCCATAAACTCGGGATTTTTAATTAAACATAACTGTAAGCCTACTGAGTGTGGCTATTAGCACAACCAATTTGGAAGGTTTCGAGGGATTAGGACAGCAACCAGATGCGTGTTTTATTGCAGCCGCGCGGTCACTTCACCAAGGCCCAAAGTCCGTGTCGCGTATACCTGCACTTTTCACCGGTTCCCAACACGCAGGAGGGACTTAGATTTTCCCGCGTTTTTTCACCCTCACCACTGTTGTTAATGACACGCCTCCACCAATCAGTTGTCTTCTACACTCCTCCTGGAACCACCTATATTTCGACAAGTTCCATGGAGAGGGAAATCTTAGTTTTCCAGCGAGCAACCACGACACCACGATGTCAGAACTCAATCAACTGCAATCAAAGTCACAGTACTCTAGAACTCAACGAATAGCCAATAATTGTACGCTTCAATAACATTCATTGTACATCTGTACTTATGTGAAATATATCTCTTACGCGTCAATAATTATCAAAAATTAAAGTGAGCTTTTGTGATTTTAACCTATCACAAGAGTGTGGCAAATTAAGATTGGTCGTTGATCATATACGATTCATTCTTCACGCCGCAACAACTCTCTCTCTCTCTCTCACTGTTCGACGCAGAAGACCCACGTTCCATGCCCGATCCTTCCGTCTCGTATACTTTTACCTAATTCGCGCCATCTATTGATGCGAATCTTACAGTTTCGGCCAGCCTGACACTGTTGTTCGACCCCGAACAACTATACAATTCCATTGTCACACTTCATTCTTTCATACAAATAAACGCAAAATTTAAACGAACGGTTACAGTCGTCTTTTCCCCCTTTTTTCCATTTTTTTCCCTTCACCTCTTATTCTATAAATCGTATAAAAATTAAATGAATGTTTACAATATTTTCTCTTAGCTTAACTTTATACACTATTCCTTAGATTTTTAATCGCTTAAATTAGGTGATGGTGATTGTGATTCATCATCGGTTTCCTAATTTATTCTTTTATTTTTTCCTAATAAATCCGTGTTTTTGTTTGACGTTGGATCTTGAATTCGTATCCACGGTTTTATTTTGTCTGCTGATAGTATCGTATTATATGGTCTTGATGAAAGATTATACCCCGGTATGTCTGCGATAACCAAACGATTTTTCCTCAAAATGGCTTTTACCTGGTAAGGTCCTTTGTACTTTGGTTCTAATTTAGTATTCGTACCTACTTTGTGTTGCAATTTCCTAACCAAAACATAATCTCCTACCTTATATTTCGTAATTTTCTTATGTCTTTTATCAAAATGTACTTTATTGTATTCCTGTAGTTTCCTATTTACTTCTTGTGCTGATAACTGAGTGTTCATTCTTTGCTTAGAATAATCTTTATCTAATCGTCGTAGTTCATCTATTACTATACACAAATGTTCATCTTGTATTTTTCTCTGTTCAAATCCAAATAAAGCTTTGCTTGGTGTGGAATTTATTGCTTTGTTAAGGCTGCCGTCTCGGCGGGCCTTGAATGTGTGCGTACGCTCACACAAGCTAGGAAAAGCGTGTACGTATACGCGAAACCTTTTCAACCATTATTCGTCCTGGAATCGGCAAGAATTAAGTTTTTGCAGGTATAGTTGCCTCCAGTAGACATCAGTGCAGGGTGGAACGGTGCGTTTGAATGCTAATAAGCATCGCACGTTGAAATAATAATGAATTTATGACTCGAAAACTGACAGAATGAGGCTTCAAGGCTTCTCCGTTGGTGGCGCCACTGGTATAGTCGAGCCACGTAGCACCAGCGTGACGTGTACGCAGGGCCGACGCGAGGTTAGCTGGCGCCTGTATGCAAGAAAATTTTTGGCGCCCCCAAATTTTTGCACCTGTTTGCACTGGATGCAATAAAAAAAGAAATATATTTACATTTTGTTTATGTGGGAGTTGGATTCCTTTATTATAAGCGTGTGATATAGTTTTTTAGCACCACTTTCGGCTGGCGCCCTTATGCGGCGTATAACTTGCACAGTGGTTTCGCCGACCCTGCGTATACGCGATGTAGTAAACAAACCGTTTCAACCATCTTTCGTCCTGGAATCGGCACGAAGAAAGTTTTTGCGGGTATAGTTGCCTCCAGTAGACATCGGTGCAGGGTGGAACGGTGCGTTTGAATGCTAATAAGCACCGTACGTTGAAATAATAATGAATTTATGAATCGTGTACTCAGGACAGCCCGAAAAATGACAGAATGAAGCTTCAAGGTTCCTCCGTCACCGGCGCTGATGGTATATTCGTGCCATGTACCACCAGAACCGGTGGAAGTCCAAGCTAGCCGATAAATGTAGGAAAGACATAGTTGCCGATACGTATCGAGAGTCAGATCGCGCTGTTGCCGCATTTCCCCTATTACTATTTTGTCGTCAAGAAGGCTTGAATGAATCACGGCGAAGCGGCTGGAGAACAGAGATGGGCAAAGATAATATCTGGATAAACTCAAATAAAAGATACTTTATGTTTATCCGTTATGAACCAAAGTAAATTCATTCGACGACGAAAGATAATTTTTTTATTCGAAGAAGAATAATTTGTTTATTCGATCTTTAACCGTAGTTTATTCGACTTTTATTTGAAGGCTTCAAACAACTTTCGGCAGCGTGTTTACCCGAACCGGCGCGATCTCTCTTTGAGCCTGAAGACTTTGGCTGTTCGGCGGCAGCTTCTGATTTCGGTTCGAGAGGCATACAGTGTTGCTTCCGGTGGATTATGTATTAATAAATTGTAAAACATGACGTTTTCACTATTTATTAACATACTGCTGAGATTGTCCAGATTAAAATGAGTTCAAGCACGGTATAAATCGGATTATTTCTAGAACTGTACTTGGTAATTAAATATAGGGTAACTGTACTCGTTGTTGACAGTGTACCAATAGTTGACACTTTTATTTTCAGTCACAAATAATAAGCTTTTTATTAAAAAAATGTTTTTGACTAATACGCTGTTTTTACAGCGTGATTCTCTCGCTAGAGTCCTAAAGGCAATGCCGTGAACATGCCGCGCCTCGCTGAGTTTCGTGGAAGTGACGAATTTCACGTTCTACATTTCGCATCAGATTTTCGCGAAAATGGCTTCAACCGATTCCGTCGTCCCGATGAAAGTGGCCCCAAGCTAACATCGTTAAAAATAGTCCGATTTACATGACATTTGACACGATTTTAATCGGGAGAACGCCAGGAATTTACATTGTATCCCTTACGCATCCTACTGGACCTCGCCTTCCAAGACGGCGAGCGATGCCCAGTGTCCTTACAGAAATGCGAAGTTCAGAAGGGATATTGATACGCAAATTAGTATTGTTTCATAAATTATTGAAATAAACTATCAAATTAAAGAGACTTTATCTTTATTTGTCGTCGAGTAAAAATAACCCAGAGTTAGTTTTATTTGAAACGCCACGGATGAATCAGTTTATTCAACGGGAATTCATCCGTCGGTCACAAATAATTTTTTTAATCGAAGGCCTTCATTCTTGAGGTCCCCCGAAGCTTGAGCCGAGCGACATTGTATCGCTCACTCGTCTAACCTGTCGCCTGGAGTTGCTCGGCGATGTATCATCGATTATGCAGAAACAGAATTTCTTTATTTTTCATCGTATCAATATGAAAGTGATTCTGCCGATTAAATTGACAGAAAATAATTTAAATCGGACTACTTTGAACGAAACGGGCTTTCAATTCTGCAAATAAATTTTATGTGTAATCTGATAGTTCAAATTGTGTCAAGTTTGGTATATTTCCATCTTTCCTTCTTACACTCCCGGACCTCTCTATCTTTCATTATTGCTACGTTCAGTGAGGTTCTGACGCTGGACGTAGCTCTCGTGCCGTATTGCTTCAAGACTTCTCGATAGAAAGAGAGAACTCTGTGGCAACAGCGCGGCAGAGACAAAGAGAACAGACGATGTGGCAACTATGCGTCAAAAGTTCGTCTACCCAGAGTACCTGGAGATGTCATCTCTGTACAAGTTCTTTTTATCGACCGCAGTAGTTTCATTAGGGTCCGTTTGTTTACTGGGGACGCTTCGATCGATTCGGACCATAACAAAAATGAGACGGCAGCCTTAAGTGTATTGTTCAAAACATATTGAACTGTTTTAATCTTTTCTTTCCATTCCGTTGGGTCTTTTACTATCTTAGACAAGGTTGACTTTAAAAATCGATTAACTCGTTCCACTTGTCCATTCGCCCATGGTGAGGCTACTGCCGTTAAGACGTGAGTGAATCCTCTTTTTGTTACAAAATTCGATAAATTATTAGAAGTGAATACTGTGCCCTCTATCACTAACAATTCTCTTAGGGTATCCTAACAAACCGAAAATTATTTCTAGACAGTCTAATACTTCGTCTGTTCCCGTAGATCTAGATGTGTTTAAAATTATCTACAGTTTCTGTTAACGGTCCGAAATGGTCTATGTGCACCGTTTGAAAAGGAATCGTTTCTTTTTCGTAGATTAACATTTCTCCTTCTGTTTTTCCCGCTGCTATAGAGTATGATAGGCATTTGACACAATTATCAATGTAATTTCTTACTTTGATCTTAAGATTTGGAAACCAATAGTGATTCAAAATTCCATATATAGTTTTATCTACTCCTACGTGTCCTACTTCATCATGGTATAATCGAATAATGTTATTAACCATCGCTTCAGGAACTACGAACAAGTCTTTGTCTTTATACTCTTTAAATAGAATGCCATCGATTAATTTAAATATATTGCTACCTTGTAGTTCAACTTGTTCAGCAATTTCCTTTAGTTTAGGATCCATTAATTGTTTATATAATAGTTCATCTTCGGACGAAATAATATTGACAGTTAGTATATAACGACTTAGAAAATCAACATGCGTCATTTTATCTGACGACCTATGTACAAGTTCAAAATTGTAATTTTGAAACGTTAAAGTCCATCGCGCTATTCGAGGATTTATATTGATTTTTTTTTACTGCTAATTATTATTATTATTATTAAACGTCTTTATTGCAAACAAACAAAACAAGACACAGCAAGTAGCAAACAGAGCGAAACATGACAAATGCAAGGGCGGGGTTCAGTTAAAGACTGTTTTTCAACCCAACCTAATGCCAATGCATTGCAATCAGTTACAACCCGGAATGTTATTCCCTGTAAGTAGACGTGGAAACGTTCTAACGCTTTTACAATTGCCAACGTTTCTAATTCGAAACTATGGTATCTTTTTTCCGGTTCACTCGTGGCTTTACTAAAGTAGGCAATAGGTGCCATATCTCCCGTTTTTTGTTTTTGTAACAGTATTGCCCCGTATCCTTGACTGCTAGCATCTGTTAGCAACTCTGTTTCTGCTGTGGGGTTATATATACATAAAACTGGAAAGGATGTTAATTCTCCTTTTAGTAATTCGAACGCTTGTTTACAATCTACATTAAAATCAAATTCTTTATCTTTTTTAGTTAACTCATATAAAGGTCTTGCCTTTAGCGCGTAGTCTTTTATAAACTTTCTAAAATAATTTGTTAAACCTAGAAATCCCTGTACTTGTTTTACGTTTTGAGGATATTTAAAGTCGGTTATGGCCTGAGTGTGTCGCTTGTTTAATGTAATGCCATTCGCAGATACTACATAACCTAGAAATTCGATCTTTCTTTTCAAAAACTTGCATTTAGATAAATTCAACTCTAAACCATATTTTTTAAGTGTGATTAAAACTTCACGTAATACTTGTGTAAAAACGGACGGGGTCGATTAAATAAATTAGTGAGCGTGTAGTGAACAAAACGGTGCTTTAATTGATCAATGCACGAACGTAGTAACAGAAATGAAAAACAGTTTATGGTTCTATAATCGCAATTATCTTTGGGGCACGTGAACCGGCGTGCTCGACACTTTGGAGAAGAATAACGAAAATCGACAGAGGGCCCAGCTCGAAAGCATGGGCGCACGTAAGCGGACTTGGGCGGAACTACATCGTCTCAACTTGTAAATTTTCCGCTATCGTAGTTGAATGTATCAAAATATCGTCTATGTAGAGCAAAATATTACCACTACGCAGTAATTCATCTAGTATGTAAAGAAGCCTTTTCTGAAATTCTGCAGGTGCTTCTGAGTACCCGAAGGGCATCTTCACGTATTCATATTGTCCATAAGGGGTTGCAAAAGCGAAAAACTTAGTGTCCTCCGGATGGATTTCGATCTGGTGGAAACCGTCTCGCAGGTCTAATTTCGTAAAGATCTCCTTCCCGTACAGCTGATCCAATTGGTCCTCTACTATTGGGAATGGATACTTCTGAGGGTTAATTCGCTGATTTAACGGCCTCAGGTCCAGAACCATTCGTTCCCTTCCATCCTGTCGGATAACTAAAACAACCCTCGCACAGTACGGTGAAATACTCGGTTTGATTATGCCTCTTTTTAATAAATCTTCTGTTATTTTTCTTAATGATAATCTTTCTTGAATTGACATCCTTCTGGGAGCATACCTGAAGAAAGATGTGTCTTTTAACCCTTTCGCACCGGACGGGACATATGCTGTCCCAGTCTGGAAAATTTTTGATATTACGGCTGGGACAACATATGTCCCAGTTACTGAAAAACATCTAGGACAGAAAATAACGCCAAGTTGGGCCTCCAAACTGATTCTAAATTGTTGATGGTGCGCTGTTATGGGGCCGTTTATGTGTCTCCAAGACCTTCAACCTTTTAGGCATAAAAGTTATTTTATCCAATAATCGCTTGGAGCAGAAATAACTGATCCCGGCAATGGGGCGCACTCGGACTGATTTTTCGCCGTATTGAAAGGGTTAAATGTACTCTAATTTTGTAATCATCTTGTATTTGATTGACCTCTAATCTTTCAACTTCTTCTAGGGTATTAATTAGTTCCTTTTTACTATTTAAATCCAGATCAGGATCTAAGTTTTCTACTACTATATCTAGTCTGTGCGGTTCATTTATCGCGTTAATAGTCGAGATATTATTTATGATATTCTCCTGCATTATCGGATGTTCGAAAACAAAGTTTTCTTCTTGGAATATAAGCCTAATTTTGTTCTCTTTAAAGAATTCTCTGCCCAGAAATATATCATATTCCATTGTACCGTCATCTACGACTAACAACGTTACATCGCTCCATTCATTGTTTGCCTTTCCCAAACAAATTTGATCTATTATTTTTCCGTAAATGGTTATTATTGAACTATTCACGCCTTTCAAACTTAAATGTTTACTGACTTGTAATAACTTATTATTATAAAAATATTTCTCAAAAACAGATTTTTTAACTAAGCTTACTGCACTACCCGTGTCCACCAATGCATAAAAGGATTTTTGAAAATTTCCTAAACTAAAAACCGAAACACAGGGCGAACCCTTTTCTACCAAATGTATCATATTCGAGTGCTCCACCTCGGCTGCTGTTGACCCCTCAGCGGTTGTCTCGGGCTTCGTGGACGTCTCGTCCTTGGCTGAGATTTCCTCCGTCAGTATGTTGAGCGTTGGTGCCGGCCCTGTCTTCTTCTTGGTAGGGCAGGTGGTGCTCACGTGTCCCTTTTCTCCACAGTTGTAGCAGGTCATCTTTGCGGTTCGGCAATCCTTTGCCAAATGCCCAGGTCGTTGGCAGTGGTCACATTTTTTGTCTTGTACACTCGTAATTCTAGAAGTCACCTTGGGCTCCTTTTCTGCCTTGACAATCACGTTGTCCTCTGTAATTCTTCTGATGTGTTCGATGAATTCGGGGATACTGGTCGCCCAGGTATTCAGCGCGAACTTCCTTAGGTCGGGATCCTTCACCCCATCTGCTAATAACTCGACTTTTTCTTTCTCCGATAAGTTGAGGAATTGCATTAATTTTAACTTATCCTCCGCATAATCGGCAAACTTTTCCGACTGAGATTTCCAAATACGGCTGCTCACTCTTGCCAATGTTGTAGTGACAGTCTCCGTGCGTTGGAAATATGCCCGTATTTGCTGCTTGAAATTTTCCCAGGATGCCACTGTTCCTACTTCCTGTCTGTTGTACCAATTTAAAGCACGATCCTTTAATTGGTTCACTGCAGCTAACACCAGTACCTCATTTCCTATTTGATGAAGTTGACCGATGCTGTCAATTCTCTCCAGCCACGTTTTACGTCATCTTCCTCCTTGCCTGTAAAGGACGGAATTAGTTTCGACGTAAATTTAATTTGACTCCAATTGTGCCGAGCGCTTGTCTGTGAGCTACCGCTCGGTGTGGGAGAGGGCCCTGTGATATGTCCCGTCGTTTCCCGCCGAATAGAGGTCGTTTGATTTGCTTCTAACGCTTGTAAAACAGCTTGTTCTGTTACTTGGAGATTCGTAGCATCCATGCTTCCTACTGCGGGTCCTCTTCTTCCGTTGTTCGCTCGTCCGGCATTGCTGGACCTGCGATGCCTATCTGCTCCGGCCAACCGTTCCTTTCAAAATGGTCGGTTAGACAATCGAATAAAACTGCTCGTGACCCTTTTGTGTCTAGGCCGTGTTGTCTTCCCAGTTCTCGAAGACCCTCTACATTTACCTGTTCCAGTTGCACTCGATTCATGGTAATGTAGTACGTACCTGTTCGATCGGTAATCGAAAAACGCTTAGACAAAGATCGGTTCGAGGATATTTCAGCTCTTCCCCCTCTGTGCTTCTATTGTACGTGCCTATCCTTCTAGAACATTCGCGTTCAAAATATCCTTTTCCGGCAACAGTTTTTCAGACGCTTATTTCAAGATTCGTGACCTCTGTTCGTATACGTTTCACTCGGATTTTCACACCTAGACCTTGTTTTAACACTTCACACGACCAATTTTGGGGTTTTAATGCATACGAAAACTTTTTCCCGCACATGCAATCGTCTTAACGTATCGGTCCTTGCGGTTTTCTTCGCGTAAAAACACTCCCGTGAAATATACTTTTATCCCGGGCAATGAGTTTTTTGATCGATCTAATTTGATTGAATCCGATCTGATTTGTTTGAATCCGATCTGATTTGTTTGAATCCCACTTCTGAGGAAAATTCTGTAACGTTTTACAAAATAAAATGTCAGGATTTTGGAAAATGACCACATAAGTAGTTTATTCACATTATATATATATAGTACTTTATTGTGTCCCCTCAGGGTTTACAATCCATAGTTACAACTTCCCTTACATCTAAACCTTATATACTACCTGCTCTTACAACTAATTCGCCCGCTCGCATGCTCGCCCTCGCCATGCACGCCTTTCCTCCCCCTCCCTTCCCTACCATCCAACCCCCGCTTCCGATCACCTCCTTCCACTCTCAATCCTTAATCTTTCATTCCTCCACTCCACCCCCCTCCTTTCTTCCACTCTCCTCATCCATTACTCTCCCCCTCCCTCGTCATTCAACACCTCCCTCACCACTTCCTGCCACCCCCTCACCTACCCCCAGTCCGTACACACTTCCCACACGTGCTCCCACGTCTCTTCCCCCCACCCACACACCCTGCATTTTCTGTCCTCCCCCCCCCCCCCCCCAATACCTCCCTCCTCTCATCTCATTCCCCAACCTGATCCTCGCCACTCGCCTCCACCTGCTTTTAACCCACCCCTTCTTCAGGTATCCCGGCACCCCCACTCCTTTTACCATTCCATACCACCTATTGTACCTGGAGTCCCTAATCCTTTCCCATCTTTCCACCTCCTCTAACCTCCTTCCCCTACACACCAACTCCTCCCCCCTCAACTCTCCCCTTCCCCTCATCATTTCCACTCCTTCCACTGTCCACCCTCTCTCCTCAAAAAACCCCTTCCTTTCCTCCTCCCACCCCCCCAGCACCTTTCCCCTTCTCGCCCTACCTTTTATCTCCTCCCAACATTCCCTCGCTAAATCCCCCCCTGCTCTTCCTCCAACTTCTTCTCATAAGTCCAAGCCCTCATCCCCGCCCTTCCCTTCAACATGTCTCGTTGCAACTCCTCCCGCACCATATACCCTGGGGTGCATCAATCCACCCCCAACACCCATCTCAGGTATCTCTCCTGCAAACCCTCCACCCTCTCCCTCTCCCTCCATCCCCATATCTCCACCCCATACCCCACCGTCGCCCACACCAATCTGTCAAACAGCCATACCCTTTTCCCCCAATCCTTCCCAAACTTCCTCTTCCAAATATCCCATACCTGCCCCAACACCGCCGCCGCTTTTTTCACTCTATCCCTTACGTGTGCCTCCTGCCCCCCATTCGCCATCATCGTATACCCCAGATATTGGAACTCCCTCACCTCCTCTATCGCCTTTCCCTTCCACCTCCATACCACCTTCTTCCACCTCCCCCCCCCCTTTCCTACACCTCATTATTTTCGATTTCCCCACATTCAGCTGCAGCCCCTTCTCGTCCATGTATCTTTCCAATCTAGCCATCATACCCTTCATCCCCTCCTCGTCTTCCGCCACCACCGCCACATCATCGGCATACGCAAGCGTGTATACCCTCTTACCCCCCAACCTTACCCCTCCCCATCCACCCCTTTCCATCTCCTCATCTAAATCCGCCAAAATCAATGTGAACAAGCTCGGGCTCAGGGGACATCCCTGCCTTACTCCCCTAGCTGTCCAAAAATCCCTCCCCATCTCTTCCCCCACCCTCACCCTGCACACCGTTTCCCTCAAAACCTCCTCACATCTTTCCACCAGCCCCTCCCTCACACCCCTCTTCCGCATCGCCTTCACTAGCACTTCCCTGTCCACCGAGTCAAAAGCCGCCTTTAGGTCAATGAAGAATATCACCATCCTTCTTTCCTTCCTCGTAACCTGCCTATTTATCAAATAGTTTAGTACATAGATGTTGTCAATGCATCCCATTCCCCTCCTAAAGCCGGCTTGACAGCTTCTTCCCCTCCACCTCCTCTCTCAACCTCTCCGCCAACACAGACGCGTACACTTTGTACGCTGTCTGTGTCAGCGTAACCCCCCTGTAGTCCTCTACCCTCTTTCCCGCCCCCTTCTTCACCACAGGTACCACTACCCCGTCCCTCCATTCTTCCACCCAACCTTCCCCCTTCCAAACCCTATTGCAAATTTCCCATAACCAGTCCTCCACCTCCACCTCCCCCCATACTTCCACACCTTGTTTGCTAACCCACCCCCCCCCCCTCCTGCCTTACCATCCTTCAGTTTCCTGACCACCCTTCTCACCTCCTCCTTACTTAACTCCCCCTCCTCGTCCTCCCCCCCTCCTTCTTTCCCCCCTTTTCTCACCCTCCACTCCACTCCTCCTAATAGCCCCCTAAAGTATTCCTCCCACTCCTCCATTTTTATCCCCTCCTCCACCCGCCTTCCTCTCCTCCTCTCACTATTCACTACCTGCCCCTCTGTCTTCACCCCCTCCACCTCCTTCTCCCACCTTTCTATCTCCTTCCTCTTCTTCCCCTCACACATAATTGCATACTCCTTTTTCTTTTTCCTATACTCTTTCCCATCTCCACCCTCCCTCCTCCATCGCCTCAATTCCTTTCTTATCTTACCTTTCTCCTCCTTACACTCCTTATCCCACCACCCTCTCCCTCCTCTCCTCTCCCCTCCTTGCCCCACCTTCTTTATCACCCCTTTTATCCTATCTCTCAACTCCTTCCATTCTTCCTGTATTCCTCTGCCCCCTCCATCACTCTTCCCAAATGTCCTTACGAACTCCTCTCTCCCCTTCTCTGACCAATTCCCCCTTGCCGACCCTCTTCCCTCCCCCTTTTTTCCCCTTCCCAACCCCCCCCCCTGCATTCCCCCTTCAACCATACTACCACTGGGTGATGGTCCGACTCCACCCTTTCAGCCACCTCCATTCTCTCCACTCTCTCCCTCGTATCCTCATTCCCTAAGATATAGTCGATTACCGAATTCCCTCTCCCTCCTGAGTATGTCCACTCCCCCTCCTCATCCCCTTCCACATTTCCGTTCATTATCCCCCACCCCCTCTCTCCCAAAAAACTACACAACCTCCTCCCCTCCCCATTCACCTCTCTGTCCTTCGATCTCCTACTTTCCAATCCCTTCTCTTCCTCCTCTCCCCCAATATCTCCCTCCTTCACCCCCCGTCCTTGCGTTAAAATCTCCCCCTATCACCACCCTCACCTCCTCCTCCCTTCCCTCCATCCACTCCTTCAACTCCTCCAGCTTCCTCTGCAAATCCTTATTAACGTACACTCCCACTACCCTCCACCAGTCCCCACCCATCCTCATCTTCTTCATCATTATCCCCTCCTTCTCCCCCTCGCCCCCTTCCCTTGTTTCCATCCCCTTCCTTACCCCCATTATCATTCCCCCTATTGCCCTCCCTTTCTTACTCTCCCTCCTCTCCCACACAAACCCCTTTGGCATCTTATATCTCACCCTCTCCCAGTCTCTTTCCTCTACCCACGTCTCACTTAGCACCAACACATCCCATTCCTCCAAACCCTTCCAGAACTCCACATCCTTATTCTTCACCCCCGCCACATTCCAAAATGCCACCTTATACCTTCCTTCCTCCACCTCATCCCCTCTCCCCCCTAACCTATCTCCCCTCCTTCTTTCCCCCCTTTCTCGTTTCCCTGCTCCTCCATCCATTTCTCGCCTATTTCATCCCACCTCTTCAACCTCCCATTCACCCACATTTTCATATACCCTACCTGTACACTCATCCCCCTCCTCCTCTCCTCCTCTGCCTCTCTTTCTATCTTCCACTTCCCTCTCCTTTCCTCTTCCACCCTTCTTCTTTCCGCCCTTTCTTTCCTCATTTCCACTTTCATCTCCCTTATCTCCCTTACCAGCTCCATCATCATTACCTCCATCCCCCCTCCCCTCTGCTCCTCCCCCTCTTTGTCCCCTTTTACCGGCGACCTTTCTGTTTTCCCACTCTTCTTAAACCCTCCCCTCCCCTCTCTCTCCATCGTCCCCACTTCCTCCTCCCTTTCTCTCTTTTTTCCCCAACCACTCTCCATACTCCCCACACTGCTCCCCACACTACTGCCACTACCCTTCCTACACCTTTCCTTTAACGCTTCGCTCCCCTTGTCCTTCTCCAACCCTGTCCCCCCTCTCCTCCCAACTGCCCATCTGCCCCAGTCCCCCAGCCCCAATCCCACTGATCTTCCCTTTGAACATGCTCATCTATCCTTTTCCCCCGTTCAAAAATTCCCGCCTATACCTCCAACACCTCTACCTCCTTTCTTCTCCGACAGGTGACACCCCTTGCACTTCTCCTTGCTCTTTCCCGCCAATCACTCTCACCTCTATCACCTAACCTCCACACCTTCACTTCTCCCTTCTAAATCCCTGTCACCCTCAACCCTCGCCCTTTCCCTCTTATCCCTATCCTTTCCACACCTCTCCCTCTACCTCCACACTCGCACTCCACTCCCCCTTTCACCTTCTCTCCACACTTTCCCTACACCTCTCACACCACTCACTTCCAACACAACTTTCACTCACCGCGACCGGAAACGGAAGTCTTATTCACATTATAGATATTACGTTTGAACAGTTTATGAGCATAGAAATGGTCCGTTTGGATTGATAAGTATTGATTTAACCATTCGTTGCAGCACGCGCTGCGTACAAATTTGGCCCGTTCGCCTTTGTTAATTTGGTACACGCTTTCTGTAGCGTAACAAAAGATAAAACTCTCACTTATTAACTTGCCCGGTGGCCCTTTCGCCTTTAACGGGACGAAAGTCTTTCCCAAACGTGTTATAGCACGTAGCTATTTTTACCAGTCTGTTTCGCGACCGACGTAATTACGCACTACTCTTAATACTGATTTACCACATCCACTCTCTCTCACTGTTCGACGCAGAAGACCCACGTCCCATGCCCGATCTTTCCATCTCGTATACTTTTACCTAATTCGCGCCATCTATTGGTGCGAATCTTACAGTTTTAGGCAGGGTCGAAACGGGATATGAGAAAGGAAGCAAATACGTGGCGTGCATTGTTATTTCTTAAAGTGTGAACGTGTTCTTATAATGCTAGCTTTACAGCTATACTCTAATCCAGAAGACTCGAGAGATAAGGGATCCGTCTTTAATTTGAAGGGATGACGAAGCAGACGGGACTACGCGCAGCCAGCGAACTACATGGGTACTCTACTTTCTTCCTGTGTCTCACCGCGAGGTGTATTGATGATGGTAGTCGGCGGTAGAGAACGGTTTCTAACAGTTTTGAGTAATTTATTGTTTAATTGGTTCCGCCTCGTAGCAGACGTGAACTCATGGGTGTCGGAAAAGGGAAATAGGAATGGTATGCACTTTTTTCTTTCGAATCGAAACACGTGGTGTCTGCTGCCTATCTCGAAGCAATGGGTACATTGGCAGTAAAAGGACGGTGCGCGGGCTTTTGTAAAAGGGCACGATGGTTCGTTCGTTGCACTTCTGCAAAGCACGTGTGTTTCGAAAATGTGCTGGCTTCTTTTTACCTATAGCCTGTTGTCCTGCTGGGAGTTAACTCATAATGGAACGAGACAAACTATAGAAAGAAGGCACCTGGGCGGCCCGTAGGCCGGCGCGCGTGGCTCGGGAGAGACCCAATGCCTGCTCCGTACTTCGTGCGACGTTGCCACGTTGTGTAGCAGATCGGACGTCTCTTTCTATCTTCAAGCGCAACTGTGTCTCTCTCACTGGCTCGATAAAACAGATTCCTTCATCTACAAGTCACTCCACGCCAAATCGATCACATTTTTAGAGACATCAGAATGCAATATGTATTTTGTGAATCACGTGAAATTATAGAAAGGTTTGAGTCATTGTTTAACCTTTAGAGGGCCGTGATTTTTTCATTGAAATTGTAAATTTTATTTACTTAAAATTTATGCATATATATCACCAAAATGGCCGGCAAAGTATCCAAATTCTTAGGTGGCCACTATAGTGGCCAGCCCGGCCGCGAACGGTATGGCATATTCTGGAATTTTTAAAATTTGAACTTTAATGTTTCTAACGACGTGGACGTAGAAAGTTTTGTAGCTCCTTTTTTTGTTTTTGGGGGTTTTTGTGTTTTTAGTTTTCTGATTTTACTATTTATTATGTCGTTAGCCCTCGGTAATGCCAAAGGAAAGAATAATATATGAATGTAACTGTTGTTATTCATTTAGGCTTGTTTAGGTTGGCAACACTGTTTCTGCGTAAAATTTCGATACTCTGACCATAGAATCGTGATTAGCGATATCAAAAACCCTTAGAAACAAGTTCAAATTTTAAATTTTTCAGTGGCCACTATAGTGGCCAGCCCGGCCCTCTAAAGGTTAACGGGGTTTGAACTTGGTTACAAAATATAGGACTTTTAATTTCTGCCTATGTTCGTGGAAAGAATATTTCGTACATAAAATTTGCAAAATAAAACTTTGGTTATAATTTTCAAAATTACAAAGTTAATTTTTCAATATACAGGGTGTCCGCGGGAAGACTGGACAGCTGAATATCTCCTAAAGTATTGGAGACAAAAAATTAAAAAAAATATGTAAATTAATGGTACGATGGGGCTGCTAGATTAGCCGCGACGGATTTTTTTTCCGATTATTATTTTAAAAGATACGATGGTCAAGTTCGGTTCTTCAAATGGCACTAACTTTTCTGAAGTCCTGAGTTGATAGTGCGTTCCAAGACGAATTCAATCAGCTTTAATGTATACACTTGATTTCCACTGGATTTTGAGATATTGCGCTTGCAAATTTGCTGATTTTCACTTGAAAAAAACCTCTGGAATAGCAAGGACCGGGGTCGGTCTTGCTGGCCCCACGGGTGGCAGTGCCTGCTGAAATAGATACCTACCTGCCAAAGGTCTACGCAGACCCAGGCTGGACAATTCTTTTCCGTCAGAAATGCTACTTAGGTAGGGACATCTGCGGTATCGAGAAGCGCACCGTTACTTTTATTTCGCACTTGCTTCTACGCTCGGATGGCCGGTTATTTTGGGAGGGATGCAAGTTCGATTGGTTAGGTTAGGAGGTGTGAAAGTTGCTAGACTAAATTTCAACCATAGGGAGCAGATTGTATTAGAACCAATCGGATTTGCATCCGTCACAAACGGCTGCTCTCTTGAAGAGGCCCTCTTCACGGCAATATCCCCTCCCCAATGTCCACATTCTCTCGCGCGGAATACGTCAACGCATGCTTTAGGTTTTGATATTGAAACTCGTGTTTATACTCGAGAGGACCACGCGTCGACAGCGGGCTAGCCCTTTTCTTCCTGTGTCTCCCCACGAGGAGTATTGCCGGTGGATTGTAGGAGCGTAGATGTCTGGATGCCAGTTATTGAATTCAGGAGACGATAGAATCACGTTATTACAAAACACACATGTACTATAATTAAAGTAAATCGTATTCCTCTCGGGCAGGAGTACTGATAATGATCGAACTTGCGCCACACTTCGCGCAGACCGATTACGCGGAGGGTAGTCGGGTGTCACACTGCACAATTGATACAGGGTAACAATTCTGGAGCAACGCCCGTCAAGGAGATGCGGCCTGGTACCCCGTGACGAGGATAGCCCTTCGCAGTGCCTCGCCCGATTTTTATGGCTTTTTTCGGAAGAAGGTACGAATCCTGGGCCGAACGTAACGAATTGAAGGGTTTCGACCCTCGAAGGGTTTGGAATATCATTAAGAAGTGAAAAATGTACAGGATTTCAAATGTTTGCTTCTTTTCTTCATCGTATCGAGAAGGAAGTGACGCCAATGGATTCCTTATGCTTTTCCGATGAAACTGACACCAAGAACGACGTAATTCGGAAAATAATGAAGGAAATGAACAATTCATTTCCATAACCTCAGGCTAATTTCGTTAATAATAGCCCGATTTACGTGAAATTTGGTATGATTTTCATCGGAAAAACATAAGGAATCCAGTGGTGCCACTATCATATCGATACGATAAAGAATAAAGAATTATTTTATTTCCTAAACAGATACAGGGTAATTCTGGAGGTACGCCCGTCACCCCATGGCGAGGACAACACCCCGCAGTGCCCATCGAATTTTATGGCTTTTTCCGGAAAAAGGTAGGAATCCTGGGCTGAACGTAACGATTTGAAGGGTTTCGACCCTCGCAGGGTTTGGAATATCATTAAGAAGTGAAAAATGTACAGGATTTCAAATGTTTGCTTCTTTTCTTCATCGTATCGAGAAGGAAGTGACGCCAATGGATTCCTTATGTTTTTCCGATGAAACTGACACAAAGAACGACGTAATTCGGAAAATAATGAAGGAAAATTCGTTAATAATAGTCGGATTTACGTGAAATTTGGTATGATTTTCATCGGAAAAACATAAGGAATCCAGTGGTGCCACTATCATATCGATACGATAAAGAATAAACAATTATTTTATTTCCTAAACAGATACAGGGTAATTCTAGAGGTACGCCCGTCACCCCATGGCGAGGACAACACCCCGCAGTGCCCATCGAATTTTATGGCTTTTTCCGGAAAAAGGTACGAATTCTGGGCCCAACGTAACGAATTGGGGTCGAGTCTCCGCAGTTGAGGGTGAAAATGTGAAATATTAATTTCAGCGTAGTAAGAAATGCTTCATTCTTTAATGCATCGATATGATAGTGGCACCACTGGATTCCTTATGTTTTTCCGATGAAAATCATACCAAAATTCACGTAAATCCGACTATTATTAACGAAATTTCCTTCATTATTTTCCGAATTACGTCGTTCTTTGTGTCAGTTTCATCGGAAAAACATAAGGAATCCATTGGCGTCACTTCCTTCTCGATACGATGAAGAAAAGAAGCAAACATTTGAAATCCTGTACATTTTTCACTTCTTAATGATATTCCAAACCCTTCGAGGGTCGAAACCCTTCAATTCGTTACGTTCGGCCCAGGATTCGTACCTTTTTCCGGAAAAAGCCATAAAATTCGATGAGCACAGCGAGGTGTTGTCCTCGCCACGGGGTGACGGGCGTAGCTCCAGAATTATCTGTTTACGATATAAACTAATTCTTTATTCTTTATCGTATGGATATGGGAGTGTCGCCGATGGATTCCTTGGAGTTTTCCGATGAAAATCATTACAAATGTCGTGTAAATCGGGCAACTTTTGCATATGGAATACAAATAGCTTGTGTCAAAGTAACCCGATTAGCGTGATATTTGGTATGATTTTCATCAGAAAAACATAAGGAATCCATTGGCGTCACTTCCCTTTCGACACGATGAAGAAAAGAATTTCTTAATACGCTGTAATGGATATTTCACCATCGACTGCGGAGACTCGACCCCAATTCGTTACGTTGGGCCCAGGATTCGTACCTTTTTCCGGAAAAAGCCATAAAATTCGATGGGCACTGCGGGGTGTTGTCCTCGCCATGGGGTGACGGGCGTACCTCCAGAATTACCCTGTATCTGTTTAGGAAATAAAATAATTCTTTATTCTTTATCGTATCGATATGATAGTGGCACCACTGGATTCCTTATGTTTTTCCGATGAAAATCATACCAAATTTCACGTAAATCGGGCTATTATTAACGAAATTAGCCTGAGGTTATGGAAATGAATTGTTCATTTCCTTCATTATTTTCCGAATTACGTCGTTCTTGGTGTCAGTTTCATCGGAAAAGCATAAGGAATCCATTGGCGTCACTTCCTTCTCGATACGATGAAGAAAAGAAGCAAACATTTGAAATCCTGTACATTTTTCACTTCTTAATGATATTCCAAACCCTTCGAGGGTCGAAACCCTTCAATTCGTTACGTTCGGCCCAGGATTCGTACCTTCTTCCGAAAAAAGCCATAAAAATCGGGCGAGGCACTGCGAAGGGCTATCCTCGTCACGGGGTACCAGGCCGCATCTCCTTGACGGGCGTTGCTCCAGAATTGTTACCCTGTATCAATTGTGCAGTGTGACACCCGACTACCCTCCGCGTAATCGGTCTGCGCGAAGTGGGGCGCAAGTTCGATCATTATCAGTACTCCTGCCCGAGAGGAATACGATTTACTTTAATTATAGTACATGTGTGTTTTGTAATAACGTGTTTCTATCGTCTCCTGAATTCAATAACTGGCATCCAGACATCTACGCTCCTACAATCCACCGGCAATACTCCTCGTGGGGAGACACAGGAAGAAAAGGGCTAGCCCGCTGTCGACGCGTGGTCCTCTCGAGTATAAACACGAGTTTCAATATCAAAACCTAAAGCATGCGTCGACGTATTCCGCGCGAGAGAATGTGGACATTGGGGAGGGGATATTGCCGTGAAGAGGGCCTCTTCAAGAGAGCAGCCGTTTGTGACGGATGCAAATCCGATTGGTTCTAATACAATCTGCTCCCTATGGTTGAAATTTAGTCTAGCAACTTTCACACCTCCTAACCTATCCAATCGAACTTGCACCCCTCCCAAAATAACCGGCCATCCGAGCGTAGAAGCAAGTGCGAAATAAAAGTAACGGTGCGCTTCTCGATACCGCAGATGTCCCTACCTAAGTAGCATTTCTGACGGAAAAGAATTGTCCAGCCTGGGTCTGCGTAGACCTTTGGCAGGTAGGTATCTATTTCAGCAGGCACTGCCACCCGTGGGGCCAGCAAGACCGACCCCGGTCCTTGCTATTCCAGAGGTTTTTTTCAAGTGAAAATCAGCAAATTTGCAAGCGCAATATCTCAAAATCCAGTGGAAATCAAGTGTATACATTAAAGCTGATTGAATTCGTCTTGGAACGCACTATCAACTCAGGACTTCAGAAAAGTTAGTGCCATTTGAAGAACCGAACTTGACCATCGTATCTTTTAAAATAATAATCGGAAAAAAAATCCGTCGCGGCTAATCTAGCAGCCCCATCGTACCATTAATTTACATATTTTTTTTAATTTTTTGTCTCCAATACTTTAGGAGATATTCAGCTGTCCAGTCTTCCCGCGGACACCCTGTATAAAAGAGTATTAGACTAGCCCGCACTTTCTAGATTAAAATGAAAAAATAATTAATTCAATACGATATAGAGTTTTCGAGATAAAAATTCACAAGTACAGCTGGGTTTCATGAAAATAGGCAACAATTGAACAAATTCAAAACCAGCAAAGTGATGACTGAAAATACTGAAATCCCCTCCTAATATTTCAGTTTGAACAAAATCCTTGACATCGAGTGTAAAAAGTGATCGATTTGCCGTGGAATGACGCTAAATAGAATAAGAATCCTATGAGCCTCTATTCCTCGACTTGTCCGCCATTCATTCTGCATGGCGCGTGCCGCAATGGCCAATAAGATTCGACACTCTGTCAAATCTCTACGGGAAGGTCGTTGGGTTCGCCCTCTGGAAGAGGATAGCAATATGCACCCGACAAGGACAACGAACACTCTAGGCCCACAGCTAAGTAGTCGAAAGTCATTGGCCAAGACGTAGGGAGCCGCGTAGGGCAAGCACCAATCGCGAGCCTGGAGTAGCGGCAACGTCGCAAATTTTGGCCCCGGTCCCAAGGTGCCTTCTTTCGTAAATTCGACTATACTTGGGGATAGAGGAAGCTCTTTGGAAAAAATCCTATCAGTCAGTTAGCAATCGGTTCAGAGAAATGTTTTCTACACAAGAGTATTACGCGATGTTTTGGGTTTATGCCCAGAACAACCAAGTGAATATTCATTTCCACAAATTTTTATAACGTAGGAACACGTTCCATGAAAAATAAATTAAGTGGTCACTGTTAGTAGCCGTGCAGTGAAGTGAATATTTGAACGCTATCTTCTTTTCCCCGGGCAGTTCCAGGGTCATAAAGGACGAGTCAATACCAAATCCTAAGAATCTACACCTCCTTGCAGGGACCATTTGACTCTTTTCATAGTTTACTATAAACCCTAAGTAAATTAGTTGAATTAAGCAAACAATTGTTACGTGCCGCGGTCTTTAGTGTTCGAGCGGCACGATTTGTACACGCAATTTCCGACCAGGGTTATCCCACAGTCCTTAGACTATCAGGAATTGATGTATTGGGTATATTTTTTAGAAGAGTAAAGGTTGAGTTTCCTAGCCGCGTCCAACGGCCGCGGCCGGCGGCCAAACTTCGGCCGCGCAGCGTCCAGGGTCCTACTTTGGTTCGAGCGCACTTAAAAGGGTCTACGGCCGAGGATTTATACTAGAGGTCGTGGCTTTTCACGTGTGTCTAAATACACGTGTACACGGGACACGTGTAACGTGTATTAAGGAATTAAAAATCCGTGTTCTTAATACACGTGTACACGGATTATAAGTACACGGATGCATGGTCGCCAAATACCGCCTCGTAAAATACAACTAAATAGAAATACATACTTTGTTGTCCCGTCGTCATGGCAACGTTCACGTTGCCCGTGAACAGAACTATATACACGGATATCCGTGAACAGAACTACACGGGTACCCGTGTTTAAAAATTACACGGATTCAAGTTCGGATACGTTTACTACACGTGTACACGTGTATGTAAATACACGTGAAATAAGGACCTCTAATTTATACCTGTTTCAGAAATAAAATAATTTTTTATTCTTTATCGTTTCGATATGGAAGTGACACCAATGGATTCCTTATGCTTTTCCGATGAAAATCATATGAAATTTCCTGTAAATCGCACTATTATTAACGAACACAACTTGAAACGATATAAATTTATCTTTCATGGAATTTCCTTCATATGGTCCGAATTACGTCGTTCGTGGTGTCAGTTTCATCGGCGAAACATAAGGAATCCATTGACGTCGTTTTCGCAAAGATCTGGTGGGAAATGCGGAAATCCTGGACATTTCTGACTTTTTAATGATATTCGAACCCTTTCGAGGGTCGAAAGCCATAAAATTCGGTGAGGCGCTGCGAGGGGTTGTCCTCGTCACGGGGTACCATGCGGCATCTATAGAGACGTGTCAAAGGACAGACGTCGTTGGAGGATCACCCTGTATGTAGTAGTAGAGTAAAATATGTACAACCTGCTATAACATCCATCTAAATAAATCCCATACCAAGAAGGCTCGAAGCTATTATAAAATCAAAAGGCAATCCCACAAATTATTAAAACATTAAATATTTAGGTAGTTTATTTCCATAGTTTATTGATCCTTTATTTACTGTACGAATACTTACTGCACGTCTATTTCTGTACGTTTATCTGCTTTTATTCATATTTTTTTAAATGTTAAGGGGAATAAAAATTTGTTTATATAAGATATATTCTACAAACATTTAAGAATATTAATTAATCATCTTTTTCTGTTCGAATGTAGTACTGACATGGATATACAAATGGATATTCCAACGCGTGTTTATACTCGAGAGATAAGTACTTTCTCTCAAATTTTATAGGGAGAACGATGCAGGCGGGAACACGCGCAGTCGACCGACTACCCCGTTTCTTCCTGTTTCTCACCGCGAGACGTAGGTACTGATAATTTTTCAGAGTGATTTCGTTTCCTGCTCCATTGTCGGGCAACCATTTTTCGATCTAACATAAGAACATCTCCTTATTTTGTTCATGGACGAAAATGCCACATCTGATTCCAAAAAGTTAATCAGGCTGATCGACCAAGCGTCCGACCAGAGTCACGGTTTATGACCATATTGTCCCACGAGACGGCGCGGCGGTTAATAGCAGTACCTACATACGTCCGGGTCCGAACCCATCGTACGTACTACCCACCGACAGAGCAATATACGGATTAACTCATTGTGAGACTGAAGAATGCCTAAAATTATTAAAGACGGCACTACCTTCTTGACTGCCCTTTAGATATGCTGGCAAACAGATGTTGTCGAAACGTTCTTGGGAAAATACGAAATTATCGGTCGAAAACAACACACAGTGGGCGTCAATCCCAAGAAAAGAGAAAAAATTCAACATGCCACTTTTTCCACTCAAAATGTCGAATTTTATGAAGCTACTTTATAAAACACTAGTACTGCATCTGAAAAAAAACGATAAAAAGTTTAAAACATCTTCGTTTGTATTGCAATGAGAATATTTCGAGCGTACAATCTTTTCTTTACTTTTTAAAACCTTTATTTCTGCCATCTTGGGTCCCTTCACCCAATTAGCCGATTGGAAAGTTGCCCAAATATTGTATAATTTCGTATGTAGGTCAAATTGTTCTAGTTTTATTGGAATTATTGACATTACTTTTTTTAAATAACGTCAATCCTCCGTACGAGTTGAATATTAATACTTTTTTTATGAACTTCCTTAATTATATTCCGCAGTTTCAGTGCGAAAAATGTTATGTTGTTGAATTTTCCCCTATTTCTTGGGATTCAGGCTCGCTGTGCAACATAGAATACAGGTAATTACTCCATTATTGGTAAATATTGCCAAATTTTGTTTTCGCAGTTGGAAAGTCAAATGTATGTTGATTATATAACAAAAAAGAAATTTGCTCGGAAGTTCCCGGAGGGCAACTAAAAAGCCGATAATTGCTGATATTTCTTAAATGGATTTTTTATGGAAATTAACTGCATGTAACTAATTATTTGCCATTGCTTACCAAAAACGATACTACTCATTTCGGTTCCCAAAAAAGTTTCACTTCAAAAATTTATATCATCAAAATTTAAAAGACTCGATTCAAAATCTTCCACAAGAAAAAACATACAAACTTTGACACGTGTTTACACACCGATCAGAAGTAGCCGCCACGATATTTTTCCCTTTTTTAGGAGCTCATATTATTAGTTTACAAGAAATATATATAAAAAAAAACATATGATCCCATAACTTTTGAATTCTGCCTTGTTTCCTTATTTTTTGTGATTCTGTCCCACTGTCGCGTAGGATCGCAGCGCGGCCGCGGCTATAACTCCCTTTGGAGCAGTCAAGCGATTTGCCGCCGTGGCTAGCCGCGCGGCTAGTAGATTCCGCCATCATGGCGGAAAACAGACACTCATCGCATTGTGTTACGTCTCGAGCAGCCTAGGTTGCTGCTGTAGAAGACGCACGGCCGCAGCCGCTCGGAAACGCGGCTAGGAAAACGGTTGCATGCTTCTCCATAAGAGCGGTGCTTAGGATTTGGCCGCCGGACGCGGCTAGGAAACTCAACCTTAAGGAAGCTCGCCGCGTTCGCAACAGTCAATTCTCTTAATTTTTAAATACCTAAGTACCTTATCAGAAGGATAAGGGGTAGATTTTGGGATCGTTGGCGCTCTAGTCCCATACGGGTGTTTTCAATGGAATCAGGTGGTAATGAACGAGTAGAATTTATGATAAACAAAACTTTAATGTTCAAATTATTGGATGCAAGCAAAAAATCACACAATATAAAAAAAATCAATCAAACGTTTCACAAAATAAACATATCATCGCACATAACTTCTGACTAGGGGAATCCCACAGTCGATTGACTGTCAGAAATTATCGTTAAATACGCAGTAATTATAACAGTGATAGATGCAATATACAGAAGAGATAAGGGGTGCAATTCACCAGACAGTCACAATAATGTAAATGACAATATAATTTTGAATTTCCCTTTTGGAGTTTGGATAGTTGTGAATCGCTGGTATACCTGAATCAGGAAGAGGAATAATACGCGAACACGCACACACTTGATTATAGGATGCAATACACGCGAATTGAATTTTAATTGAATTGAAATGTAACTGAGCAAGTACAATTAGAAGTTAGAATAAATTGTTTCGAAGTTAATAGAATAAAATGTTTCGCAAAGTTGAGTCTTTCTACGCGGCTACACAATAGACTAGAGAACTCTATCTCTAAAACACTTCGCGGACCCAATGACACGCACCTCACGATTTAGGTACCGTCACAGAGTGTCGCAGCTTCACGCTCTCGGCAGCGGCCAGAGTGGGTCCGCGCCGAAAATGCTTACGCTGCATTTTATCGTTCGAAGGCGTTATCATGGGCCCCTCTACTTAGTGAGGCAGTGTGTGAGTGCTCATGCCCACGAGTCGGACCCTTGATTTAAATACATAATTGGTTTTTACGGAACATACGTACGCACGGGAAACTATGACATCATACATCTCGAAAATTATACAATTTCACACATGCTGAGGGCCTTTTCTCATCATTCATAAATTTATATACACAGCTTCTGACTATACAGGGTGTCCCAAAAATGCTGCGGTTCCTTAAAGGGTGTGATTCGGGGGGTTATTGCAAACAACTTTTTCCTTTGCAAAAATGCCCTCCGAGGTTTCGTTAACGAGATATTAATAAAAAGCACCGACCAATCAGAGCGCGAGCCTTCCGCTGGAGGTCCCGCGCTAGCGTGGCCGCGCGCCGGGCCGCGCTGCGACTACGAACAAGCAAGGCGGCATGCATCGAAGGAAATTGCGTAGAATGGCAAATGAAAAAGACGTAACAAAAAAATCCAACCTTTTGCCATGGTTTGTTTGCCATTTAAAGTGAATAATGAATAAAGGATAAATGGATGAAAATCACGTTTAACGTAAAAAGACGAATACACCTTTTTTTTTAGAAGATTCGAAAATAATAATTATTTGAAGTGGGAGGATAAGGAATACGTAAAATTCCTTGTGTTAATAACATATCCACGAAAAGGTAATGTAACAGCAAATTAACGAAAAGTGATCGTAGTTCATTATTGTGATAAAAATCCGTAACTCAATAACGGCCAGCACTGTTGCTGATAACGAATAAGTCTGTTTAAAAAGCCCGAATAAATATTTTCGTACGAGAATTTTGAGAATTATCGCCGGAAATAAGCCATAGCTTGCGTTAAATTTAAAAATGAATGATCACCATTAAAGTAACTAAAACTCACCCTTGTAGAAAATTCACCTGCAACTTGAAAACTTGTGTCACTGGGTCACTGAACCGATCCTGGTCATCGATGGACGAGCCCAGTGCACAGCTGATCCCAGGTATACGACACTACCCAAAGTTAAGGGTCGCAATGTCAGGTGCGTCCAGATCAACGTACCGAATATTCACTTCACGGCACGGCTACTAACACTGATCACTTAATTTACTTTTCATGGAACGTGTTGTTGCTACGTTATAAAAATTGGTGGAAATGAATTTTTACTTGGCGTTCGGAGCCGTGGGTAATTCCCGCGCACATTCTCACGCTGCAGCACTTGCGTCCTCGTTGTTCGGGGGGTACACACAGAAAATCGCGTAATACTCTCGAGCAGAGAACATTTGTCTGCGACGCGATTGCTGACTGCTGACTGACAAGATTTTTTCCAAGCGACTTCTTCTACCCCCAAATAGTTTCTCTCGTTCCATTATGAGTTGACCTCCACCAGGCCAAGAGGTTTCAGGTAAAAAGAAGCCAGCACATTTTCGGAACACACGTGTTTTGCAGAAGTGCAACGAAAACTTTCACAAAAGCCCGCGCTCCGTCCTTCTACTGCCAATGTACTCATTGCTTCGAGATAGAAAACAGACACCACGTGTATCGGTTCGAAAGGGTCCGAAGGGAAGAGACGCAGAAAGTCTTCGAGTTGCTATAAAGAAGAAAATGCATACCATTCCTGCTTCCCCTTTCTGACACCCTGAGTTCGCGTCTGCTACGAGGCGGAACCAAGTAAGTCATAAATTATCCGAAACTGTAGGAAACCGTTCTCTACCGCCGACTTGCGGGACAATACGGTCATAAACCGCGACCCTGGCGAAATGCTCTGGCTGATCAGCCTGATTAATTTTGGAGAACTAGAAATTACAGAGTATTACCCAGCATCAATACGTCTCGCGGAGAGACACAGGAAAAGAAGGGATAGTGCGCTGACTGCGCGTAGTCCCGCCTGCTTCGTCCTACCCTCAAATTAAAGACGGATCCCTTATCTCTCGAGTATAAATTCAGGGACAATACGCGTTGACGTATTCCGTGCGAGAGAAGGCGGGCTTGAAGTTCGATTGGTCCTGAACTAACCATTTGGGCCTACTTATCTCTCGTGTCTAAACACGCGCTCGAATTTCAAAACAAAAGCATGCGTCGACGTATTCCGTTCGAGAGAAGGTGGGCCTTGGGGAGGAGATTGGTCCTGAACTAACCAATCGGGCCTGCTTATCTCTCGTGTCTAAACACGCGCTCGAATTTCAAAACAAAAGCATGCGTCGACGTATTCCGTGCGAGAGAAGGTGGGCCTTGGGGAGGAGATATTGCTGTGAAGAGGGCCTCTTCAGGACAGTGGCCATTTGGGAGGGATGCAGGGCAGATTGGTTAGTTTGGGGCCAATCGGACCTCAAGCCCACAGTCTCTCGCACCGAATACGTCGACGCGTGCTTGTGTTTTGAAATTCATGCACTTGTTTATACTCGAGAGATAAGGGATCCGTCTTTAATTTGAGGGTAGGACGAAGCAGGCGGGACTACGCGCAGTCAGCGCACTATCCCTTCTTTTCCTGTGTCTCTCCGCGAGACGTATTGATGCTGGGTAATACTCTGTAATTTCTAGTTCTCCAAAATTAATCAGGCTGATCAGCCAGAGCATTTCGCCAGGGTCGCGGTTTATGACCGTATTGTCCCGCAAGTCGGCGGTAGAGAACGGTTTCCTACAGTTTCGGATAATTTATGACTTACTTGGTTCCGCCTCGTAGCAGACGCGAACTCAGGGTGTCAGAAAGGGGAAGCAGGAATGGTATGCATTTTCTTCTTTATAGCAACTCGAAGACTTTCTGCGTCTCTTCCCTTCGGACCCTTTCGAACCGATACACGTGGTGTCTGTTTTCTATCTCGAAGCAATGAGTACATTGGCAGTAGAAGGACGGAGCGCGGGCTTTTGTGAAAGTTTTCGTTGCACTTCTGCAAAACACGTGTGTTCCGAAAATGTGCTGGCTTCTTTTTACCTGAAACCTCTTGGCCTGGTGGAGGTCAACTCATAATGGAACGAGAGAAACTATTTGGGGGTAGAAGAAGTCGCTTGGAAAAAATCTTGTCAGTCAGCAGTCAGCAATCGCGTCGCAGACAAATGTTCTCTGCTCGAGAGTATTACGCGATTTTCTGTGTGTACCCCCCGAACAACGAGGACGCAAGTGCTGCAGCGTGAGAATGTGCGCGGGAATTACCCACGGCTCCGAACGCCAAGTAAAAATTCATTTCCACCAATTTTTATAACGTAGCAACAACACGTTCCATGAAAAGTAAATTAAGTGATCAGTGTTAGTAGCCGTGCCGTGAAGTGAATATTCGGTACGTTGATCTGGACGCACCTGACATTGCGACCCTTAACTTTGGGTAGTGTCGTATACCTGGGATCAGCTGTGCACTGGGCTCGTCCATCGATGACCAGGATCGGTTCAGTGACCCAGTGACACAAGTTTTCAAGTTGCAGGTGAATTTTCTACAAGGGTGAGTTTTAGTTACTTTAATGGTGATCATTCATTTTTAAATTTAACGCAAGCTATGGCTTATTTCCGGCGATAATTCTCAAAATTCTCGTACGAAAATATTTATTCGGGCTTTTTAAACAGACTTATTCGTTATCAGCAACAGTGCTGGCCGTTATTGAGTTACGGATTTTTATCACAATAATGAACTACGATCACTTTTCGTTAATTTGCTGTTACATTACCTTTTCGTGGATATGTTATTAACACAAGGAATTTTACGTATTCCTTATCCTCCCACTTCAAATAATTATTATTTTCGAATCTTCTAAAAAAAAAGGTGTATTCGTCTTTTTACGTTAAACGTGATTTTCATCCATTTATCCTTTATTCATTATTCACTTTAAATGGCAAACAAACCATGGCAAAAGGTTGGATTTTTTTGTTACGTCTTTTTCATTTGCCATTCTACGCAATTTCCTTCGATGCATGCCGCCTTGCTTGTTCGTAGTCGCAGCGCGGCCCGGCGCGCGGCCACGCTAGCGCGGGACCTCCAGCGGAAGGCTCGCGCTCTGATTGGTCGGTGCTTTTTATTAATATCTCGTTAACGAAACCTCGGAGGGCATTTTCGCAAAGGAAATATTTGTTTGCAATAACCCCCCGAATCACCCCCTTTAAGGAACCGCAGCATTTTTGGGACACCCTGTATAGGGGAATCCCACAGTCGGTTGACTATCAGAAATTGTGATAGGTGTCTAAAAGAACAGTTCCTAATTAATTAACAATCCACACATGCTGCGAAACGTGCGACAAAACCGTGAGAAGGCGCAGTTCCCTGCACCGGATGTAGAGTATAAAATTCCGTCAATCTTCCAAGAAGCCACCCAGTCTGCGCATTCCTGATGCAGCCATTACTGATTATGTTATAATGTTTAGCGCGACGGTCAGAGGTGAGCTCAACCAGGGTTCTCCCATAATGCTGCAAGGCATTGTTGAAACGAGCCCTCGCCGCTTACACAGAGCGGATTCGGCACAGCAAGAGAACCACTGGGTCTTTTTGAGCGCGACTCTCTGGTGAGAACGCCGCTGCGTCAGCACCGCCTTATCTATGTCGAGGCGTCGATGCTCCAAGAAAAGGGGTTCTTGTTTTATAAAATTATTATTAACTACTAGGCAGGTGTACGATCAATAAGGGATTTCCCATAACGCTAGGCGTTGTTGATGCATACCCTGCCTAAAAATAAAAATTTTACGTTTCCAAACGTAACACAATAAAACTATAAATAATAACACAAGTCCTCTTCAAAATCGCGTAGTCGCGTTAAAAATTAATGAATGTGAAAAACAATCATGCTACACTATGACCCAAATATGTAATCAACTACCTGTAAAAAAAATTTGCAGTATGGCGATATTTTTGTAACAGGACTGAGTGTCGCGTTTCGATCCCAAATGCCCCACTGTGCGACGCGCCTTGGATGCAAAGTAGTTAGAGGCGCGCAGCAAAATTCTTATAACTCCGTTAATTGAAGGAGTTTCTCTTAAATCTTTTAGAAATATATTTTTAAGGCCCCAAACTATGAAAAAATGCACAGAAAAGAACGATTTATTAGAAGTAAGATTTATGGTACACTAAATTACCCCTTTAATAGCCCATTCTCTCTTGTTTCAGGAAGTGTGATATGTTAACCGAGGACAATGACCCGACAAAACCAGCAGGGGTTTTAGATAATGCTAGCAACGTGTCTTCATCAACAGAGGCCTCGGCGCAGCACCCCCGTGCCACAAACAATGGTAAATGAAGTTCGTGTTTGTCGTGTATTGACACAATTTTATAATCGAAACGTTTTATTTTGATTCATCCATAATACGCGACCCTCTTATCGTGCGGGGGGAATCCCTTACCAACAATTGCACATCTCGCTTTTATAAGGTAGCAACGGCGTTCCACTGGAACTGTTAACTGCAACTGAACCTCCAATAAAACACTTTAAATTCGACACTTTGAAAAGTTTCCGTCTGTATTTTTCGGGATCCCATCATTAGTCGATTAAATTAAATGACAAGTGCCGCTAGCCGCTGTCTGTCTCCTAGAAAAGAAACACAGAATAGAGTTGCAACAGAAGAACACACACTGTAGAAGCCGAACCCTCTTAGGCGCTCAATGTATCTCCGGGGTCGGTGCGAAGGATTCAAATTCACTCTCTGAAAATCTACTTGAAATTGAATATCTTCATTCTTCTGCCTCTCTATCTGAAATATGACATCTGAGAATGATGTACAAGAAATTGGATGATTACCGTATAAGCCAAAATGAAAAATTACCCATTTGTTTGTGTAAGCTATTTATTAATATGTTGGAAGTATTGTAGAAATGAATTTGGAATCTGAAAACAAGTAGAAAGGTTCATATAAACAAATAACCTTATATACTATATGCTCTTGTTATACAATTATAATAGAATGCCGATTAGTTCAAATAATAATAAAAAACGAAAAACGATGTCTCGAAGCCGCGTGATTGCTGCCAAGGCCAACATAATTGATCATCACTCGGAAGTTGCAAAAAAGTGCAAGTTCAACTTTTGCACATAAATTCCTTATACTATAGACTATCAAATAATGTAAGTTTCAAGGGTGCCCATTAGGGTGTTTCATATTATAGGGTTAAAATTGAAATATTACATTTTTTTTACTTTGCTCATGCCCTGATTCCTATTGATATAAAAAGAATATCTGACAAATTTTAGGAAGATTAAGTAATATTTAAAGGTTACACACTTTGCACACTGGTTCCGCCAAGACCGGGTTAAATTGCCGGCGCTGGGATGGCTCGGTGGGAAGGAGAGCAAAATAGCACAAACGACCCGTTTGGGACTGAAGCACTGTATTTCCGTGGTCCACCAGTGATCACCGGACGTCACAACACAAACTTGACATGTGGACTAAGGTCGGGGCCAGATATATTGGCCGGTGAATTCGTGTTCGCGAGCAGCGATTGAGGAGAAATCAACCACCACCGTATGACGATCGTGGATTTGTCAGTTGGAGTTGCATGGCCCCCGAAGGGTATTGTGGGGTAACGGGAACGCTGCTCGGCTCCGCCTGAACCTAGCTGTTTGGCTGTTATTTATTCTTAGCGTAATAGTTGTGTGCGTTACGAAGCTATGCGTAGACCAATACGAGATGAAGCTATCAAGAAGGAATCAATGTTCTGACCAATAAAGCTCCTGAATTTTTTCGGAGCTAACGCACACCTATTCTGATGTGTGTATTTCTACGCTGACAGCTCGGTTTGGCCTACACGACAGAAGCTTGGCACTATCCCCATCACTTCTGGCTCACTCTTGTTTTGTGAAGGCGAGAGCGAGATGGAACGAGAGCGAGTCAAAAAACGTTGAGAAAAGGAGCACCGAGGCAGGCAAACGGTGTGGTGGGAGAATACCCCTCACGCAACTCAGCGGCCAATATATCTAGCCCCGACCTTAGACACACTATAATACAACGGCGTATGGGCGCTTGGCGAAAGCGGTGGCGTGAGAAAGGACTCGTAGGAACAATGGCGCAATGGACGTAAGAAGGCGAAGATCGTGTCTCGGCGATGTTGTTCCGAGAACTAAGTGTCGCCGGGCAGGCGCAGCTCGAGCCCGTTAGCGGTCAAAAACAATTCAAACGCGCCACGACGGCTCAACAGCTGTCTTGATGTCGCCATACAAGAAGGAACCCGCCGACCGACGAGTTTAGACTCGTTCTGCGCATGTTGGCGCTCATTGGTGCCGGAATAAGCTACTATTGGCTATACACCAACCAACGCTCCCTCGGAGCCAATGAGCTCATTCTATACAGGGTGTCCCAAAAATGCTGCGGTTCCTTAAAGGGGGTGATTCGGGGGGTGATTGCAAACAACTTTTTCCTTTGCGAAAATGCCCTCCGAGGTTTCGTTAACGAGATATTAATAAAAAGCACCGACCAATCAGAGCGCGAGCCTTCCGCTGGAGGTCCCGCGCTAGCGTGGCCGCGCGCCGGGCTGCGCTGCGACTACGAACAAGCAAGGCGACATGCATCGAAGGAAATTGCGTAGAATGGCAAATGAAAAAGACGTAACAAAAAATCGAACCTTTTGCCATGGTTTGTTTGCCATTTAAAGTGAATAATGAATAAAGGATAAATGGATGAAAATCACGTGTAACGTAAAAAGACGAATACACATTTTTTTTAGAAGATTCGAAAATAATAATTATTTGAAGTGGGAGGATAAGGAATACGTAAAATTCCTTGTGTTAATAACATATCCACGAAAAGGTAATGTAACAGAAAATTAACGAAAAGTGATCGTAGTTCGTTATTGTGATAAAAATCCGTAACTCAATAACGGCCAGCACTGTTGCTGATAACGAATAAGTCTGTTTAAAAAGCCCGAATAAATATTTTCGTACGAGAATTTTGAGAATTATCGCCGGAAATAAGCCATAGCTTGCGTTAAATTTAAAAATGAATGATCACCATTAAAGTAACTAAAACTTACCCTTGTAGAAAATTCACCTGCAACTTGAAAACTTGTGTCACTGGGTCACTGAACCGATCCTGGTCATCGATGGATGAACCCAGTGCACAGCTGATCCCAGGTATACGACACTACCCAAAGTTAAGGGTCGCAATGTCAGGTGCGTCCAGGTCAACGTACCGAATATTCACTTCACTGCACGGCTACTAACACTGGTCACTTAATTTATTTTTCATGGAACGTGTTGCTCCTACGTTCTAAAAATTGGTGGAAATGAATTTTTACTTGGCGTTCGGAGCTGTGGGTAATTCCCGCGCAAATTCTCACGCTGCAGCACTTGCGTCCTCGTTGTTCGGGGGGTACACACGGAACATCGCGTAATACTCTTGAGCAGAGAACATTTGTCTGCGACGTGATTGCTGACTGCTGACTGACAAGATTTTTTCCAAGCGACTTCTTCTACTCCCAAATAGTTTCTCTCGTTCCATTATGAGTTGACCCCCACCAGGCCAAGAGGCTTCAGGTAAAAAGAAGCCAGCACATTTTCGAAACACATGTGCTTCGCAGATGTGCAACGTTTTTACAAAAGTCCGCGTTCCGTCCTTTTACTGCCAATGTACCCATTGCTTCGAGGTAGGCAGCAGAGACCACGTGTTTCGGTTCGGAAGGGTCCGAAGAGAAGAGAAACAGAAAGTCTTCGAGTTGCTATAAAGAAAAAAATCCTGTTTCCTGTTTCCCTTTTCCGATACCCTGAGTTCACGTCTGCTACGAGGCGGAACCAACTAAGCCATAAATTATCCAAAACTGTAGGAAACCGTTGTCTACCGTCGACTAGCGGGACAATACGGTCATAAACCGCGATCCTAGCGAAATGCTCTGGCCGAATGTTTGGGAACTAGCAATTAAAAAGTATTATTCAACATCAATACGGCTAGCGAAGAGACACAGGAAGAAAGAGGGCATGTAGTTCGCTGACTGCGCGTAGTCCCGCCTGGTTCTTCCTATCTTCAAATTAAAGACGGATCCCTTATCTCTCGTGTCTAAACACGCGCTCGAATTTCAAAACAAAAGCACGCGTCGACGTACTCCGTGCGAGAGAAGGCAGGGTTGAAGTTCGATTGGTCCTGAACCAACCATTTGGGCCTACTTATCTCTCGTGTCTAAACACGCGTTCGTATTTCAAAACAAAAGCATGCGTCGACGTATTCCGTGCGAGAGAAGGTGGGCCTTGGGGAGGAGATATCGCTGTGAAGAGGGCCTCTTCAGGACAGTGGCCGTTTGGGAGGGATGCAGGGCAGATTGGTTAAATTAGGGCCAATCGGACTTCATGCCCACCTTCTCTCGCACGGAATACGTCGACGCGTGCTTTTGTTTTGAAATTCGAGCGCGTGTTAATACTCGAGAGATAAGGGATCCGTCTTTAATTTGAAGATAGGACGAACCAGGCGGGACTACGCGCAGTCAGCGAACTTTCAGTCAGCCTTCTTTCTTCCTGTGTCTCTTCGCGAGCCGTATTGATGTTGAATAATACTTTTTAATTGCTAGTTCCCAAACATTCGGCCAGAGCATTTCGCTAGGATCGCGGTTTATGACCGTATTGTCCCGCGAGTCGGCGGTAGAGAACGGTTTCCTACAGTTTTGGGTAATTTATGACTTAGCTGGTTCCGCCTCGTAGCAGACGTGACTCAGGGTACCGGCAAAGGGAAACAGGAAAGGTATGCATTTTCTTCTTTATAGCAACTCGAAGACTTTCTGTTTCTCTTCCCTTCGGACTCTTTCGAACCGAAACACGTGGTGTCTGCTTTCTATCTCGAAGCAATGGGTACATTGGCAGTAAAAGGACGGAGCGCGGGCTTTTGTGAAAGTGTACGAATGGTTCGTTCGTTGCACTTCTGCAAAGCACGTGTGTTTCGAAAATGCGATGGCTTCTTTTTACCTAAAACCTCTTGTCCTGGTGGGGGTTAACTCATAATGGAACGAGAGAAGCTACTTGGGGGTAGAGGAAGTTACTTGGAAAAAATCCTGTCAGTCAGCTAGCAATCACGTCGCAGAAATGTTCACGGCCCAAGAATATTACGCGATGTTCTGGGTGTACGCTCGGAACAACGGGGACGCAAGAGCTGCTGCGCGAGAATTTGCGCTAGAATTCTCCGCGCTGAAGCATGCATCGACAATGGCGGTGGTCACGTGGAGCAGTTCTTGAATTGACAACAATCGGCCCCGAAGGGGGCCACCAATTTTTAGAACGTAGGAGCAACACGTTCCATGAAAAATAAATTAAGTGACCAGTGTTAGTAGCCGTGCAGTGAAGTGAATATTCGGTACGTTGACCTGGACGCACCTGACATTGCGACCCCTTAACTTTGGGTAGTGTCGTATACCTGGGATCAGCTGTGCACTGGGTTCGTCCATCGATGACCAGGATCGGTTCAGTGACCCAGTGACACAAGTTTTCAAGTTGCAGGTGAATTTTCTACAAGGGTGAGTTTTAGTTACTTTAATGGTGATCATTCATTTTTAAATTTAACGCAAGCTATGGCTTATTTCCGGCGATATTTCTCAAAATTCTCGTACGAAAATATTTATTCGGGCTTTTTAAACTGACTTATTCGTTATCAGCAACAGTGCTGGCCGTTATTGAGTTACGGATTTTTATCACAATAACGAACTACGATCACTTTTCGTTAATTTTCTGTTACATTACCTTTTCGTGGATATGTTATTAACACAAGGAATTTTACGTATTCCTTATCCTCCCACTTCAAATAATTATTATTTTCGAATCTTCTAAAAAAAATGTGTATTCGTCTTTTTACGTTACACGTGATTTTCATCCATTTATCCTTTATTCATTATTCACTTTAAATGGCAAACAAACCATGGCAAAAGGTTGGATTTTTTTGTTACGTCTTTTTCATTTGCCATTCTACGCAATTTCCTTCGATGCATGCCGCCTTGCTTGTTCGTAGTCGCAGCGCGGCCCGGCGCGCGGCCACGCTAGCGCAGGACCTCCAGCGGCAGGCTCGCGCTCTGATTGGTCGGTGCTTTTTATTAATATCTCGTTAACGAAACCTCGGAGGGCATTTTCGCAAAGGAAAAAGTTGTTTGCAATCACCCCCCGAATCACCCCCTTTAAGGAACCGCAGCATTTTTGGGACACCCTGTATGCGTGAAACGGGTTCCTTCCTATATGACAAGGAGAATAAATAATATGTAGTAGGATAAAGTAACACTATTTCGACTGATACCTAATTATTTTTATTCTCAAGTCCTTAAAAAAGAAACTAAACTTCGAAGAAGACTTAGACTTAGATGTATTAGTTAAATTTACATTTAAAAAAAATCATCAAATTCATCTATAAATATACACTATATGTACATATTATTATTATTGTTTACACCCATAAAAAAACCTGTACCTTATATAATAGATATTATATAACACCAATGTTGGGTACATGATAAACAATGACATTTGGAATACACACATCCATGTCCTAGCAGTATGGATCAGGGAATCGAGACCGATATAATTTCGGTTACGGTCGCGGTCGCGCCCAGAGACGACCGATATGGCATTTACGGACCGGCCAACCAAAACTGGTGAGTGACGAGTGGTCCGGAGTTTTGTCTCAACCGGTAACCGAGAGAGAATTTTTCTGAGACTTAAGGTGCCCGTTCCAATCGGCGGCTACAGCCGCCAGCGACCGCGGCTGGCGACTGCGGCTGTAGCCGCAGTACACTGGTACAATGAAAAGCATTCATCTCAACTCCTATGGGCGGCTGCGACTGCTGCGGCCGCGCCAGGATTTTTATAGTCTATGCGCGTCTGGTTCATGAGCAGCCTAGGAAATACCATTTCCGACGATGCCAGTCGCAGTCGCTTGCGGCTGTGGCCGCCCATTGGAACGGCCACCTTAACGGTTGACCGAAAGTCTTGACCGGTCAGGAATACGGTCGAGTTAATTTATGGAGAGGTTCGTGTTAATGTATGGAGCGGTTCACAATACGGTCGACCGAGAGTCTCGACCGATTGCAATACGGTTGACGCAAAGTCGGGAGAGATAAAAATGCGAGCAACCAGAATTCATCACCTCATGAGAAATAGAAAGAAAATAGAAATACGCTCGATTAAAATTGGAGAAACAAATTGTTACTATCCTGGTTACGAATCGCAAGTCGTGACTAAAATTATTTAGTAGATTATTTTAATTATTTTTTATTACGTTAGTAACCTGACCTTGCATCTTTTGCAATCCACAGCGAAGTACATAGTATAAATGAAATAAATTTATAATAATAAAAAAATCAATTAATCTGTACATATATAAACGAAAACGTATGTTTTCCTGTTCCCTCACAACTCAGGAACTAATAGATCAATTTCGATGCGGCTTTTTTTAGCGTGTAGTGCAATTCTCTGGGAAGATTTAAGGCTATATATCATCTCGATATTACTAAATGGGACTGAGTAATAAGCGAAATAGTGAAGCGAGGCAGAAGACCTTATCTTACATGGCGTCTACCGTACTGCGCGCAAGAGATGCGCGTGACGATTTCCCGCAAAGTGGTGGGGATACTTGAGGGTCACATCGTTAGTTGCATGTATAACAAAGAAGTCATGACTCGGCCGGCTCGCGATGCATAGTACGCGAAGCGACCGCCAGGCGGCGACCGGGCCGAGCGCTTCTCGCAGGTGGGATACAGCAGTAGATACAAATCCCTAAGAAACAATTTCAGGATTTTGCACTGATCAACCCCTAAGGGGGTGAAAAAGGGTAAACTGTGTTTTCATGGAGTCCTTAATATCTCTTAGGCCCGAAGCGAAGCGCGGGTATAATTTATATATAAATTCTTAAAAATACATTTACATAATTTTCTAAATTTATTAAATTTTATAGATAATTTTATAAACACCTACTTTAAATATTTTTATAAACGAAATATTACTTTTATAGTCACAATGAAATATTTTTATAAATAATTTTCACAAACAATTTATATTTTTATCAATAAAATGTTTAGTTATAAATAAACAAAGTTAATGATAGTTAAGTTTTAAGGATAAACAATTTGTTTTGGAACGAACAACAGTAAATTTTCAGAAGTTTGCACTTGTTAATCGCTGTTAATGCCAAAGTTTTTACAAAAGTAAAACGTTAATGTTAATAAAATTATCACCATTTATAATGTACCTATGCATATTGTACCTAAGTAGCGACCGATCCGCCGACCGTTCGTCTCAGAATTACTGTCCCCGATTCCTAACCGAAATGCAATTGGTCAGAAGTTTCGGTTCCCTTTTACATCCTCTCACTATTACGGTCAGAATTTCTCTCCACTTTTGTTACGGTTACTGGTTACTTGACTCATATGTGACCGGTCTGAATTTCGGTTTCTGCTGCGGTGTCGACTCCCTGGTATGGATATGCAATAGACATGGATAGTGAACAAAATAACTTTTCGATACCCTAAAGTAAATTTTTCTTACAGACTTATAATTGTAATATAAACACTCCCTTTGCAAGTGTGTGTTTTTTCATTTTTTAATCTGTAATCTGACCTGTTTTAAAGTAATACTGATCGTTACTTAGCATTTTTAAGTGTCTCGTTAGTCAAAAATAATTGAAGTTCAAAAGCATGGTCGGGGCGATTGTAACATCGGCAATCGGTGTCGGTTATACCGCAACAGAACCCGAATAGTGTCAAAGAAAGCAAATAATATTGTCTTGTTTGCATAGAATCCTATAGCATAGCACAATCAAATCAAATGAAAAATCAGTGCATGTACTCTACAGGCAGAATCCACCCGCCCAAGCGTTTTTTTATTTCTGCCACAATTGCGATACCGCATACTTGGTTATAAATTTTACTTTTTTCATTTATTATTATAATTTAAATCAATAAATATTTTAATTTTGTACAGTTAAATTTGTATTACTATCGATTCCATGCGGTATTACAACCGACTCGGAGTCAGAGACGGTTGTAAGACTTTACACTGTAAAGCAGGCCCGCCCGTTAGACAACTCACGTTAGTTGACTCGCGGGACAATACGGTCATAAACCGCGACCCTGGCGAAACACTCTGGCCATTGGGAACCAGATGTGGTATACAAGTCAGCCCCCTCAGTTTTTACCTAAGCCCCATTACGCATTTACGACAAGTTGCCGGCGACCAGGTCGCCGACGACCACGAGGTACGGCCACGGGGATATATGAGTTCGTACGCACTTGGTCGCGGTGAGCAACAAAGGTTTCTGGTCTCTTGTCGCAAGTGCGTAACTAAATGTGCTAAATGTGCCATCGGCGACAAAGTTGCCGGCGATTGTTGCCCGGTCTATAAGCGCCTTTAGGGCGCAAATATAGTACCCGCAAAGATATAGCGAGGTCGTAAAAACGGTAGCGCGTGTCTGTTTACATGTTCTGGGGAGTCGGAACGAGCGAATTGTCAGATATGGGCAGATAAGGGGCTCGGGCCTCACTCAGGGCTGACCTCAGGGCTCAGGGCATGTGGCCTGAGATTCAATTCCTACTGATATTCCTACAATAGTATACCGCGTACTGCCTTGGGTGCCGGGGCATCAAAGACCGCCGCTGCTCGAGTGTTTAATTTACGACCTCGCTATATCTTTGCGGGTACTATGCCTCCTCAAGTTCTGGGACCCGGGTAACAACCGAGCGCGGAACTGTTACGTTGCTAACCACAGCATGGGTTGCGGGAAAACTGCATGAGTGTATGTGTGTGTCTAATGCTGGCTCGTTCCACGAGTCTATATAGCTGGGCCTCACGCATATGAACGCACACGCACATTAGCAGTTCTCCCAAAACCCACGCAACGGTTATCAAGGTAACAGTTCAGCGCTCAGCTGTTAGGTACCCAGGTCCCAGAACTTGCGGAGATATTTGCATCCTAACGGGCAGGCCTGCTGTAAAGTTAGGGCTATAATACTCCGCTTCTCATTTTTTATTAATAACTTGGATATTATTTGACATACAGTGAAACTTTTGTGACTCAATGATGTCAGATAAGTAAGTAACATTTCAGTATAAGAGTTTTTGTTGTAAATGTAATAGTTCCTGCGTAATCGTATTCCAAAGCCAAAGTGTTACTACCGCCCCCTGTCTAGTGATAAAAAAGTGCAACCCCCAAATATTATTCAATTTGTCTAAAATTTGGCATACAGATCACTTAGATGAATAGAACCAAGGGATTGAGCAAAGTTACATGAAAATAGCACCTTTGGAAAATTGAAACACCCTAATGCCCGTCGATTCCAAAAAGTGTAACATGCGATTAATTGCGACCATCACATAATTTCTTATATGTATTTCTGTTATTTATAACTTCTTATATATGCCAATAACATCGAATGAATGCATCATTTCATCTTATGGATAAATGAAAACATTGTCAATATCTGAAGTGTGAATTCTTACAAATTATTGTCCTCATAATTTCAGCGCGGTCATACCTTTTTCTCTCATAAAAACGCTATCTCTGTTAATTTTTCTAAATTTGTTGCCGTAATTAACTTCAAATAACGTAACCAACACGGACAGTACTGTTGAACAAAACATCACATTATTTTATCGGCTTTTCCTCCCCCTACAGGGCTTAGTTTCAATTTAATAAAAATTTTTACCTCGAAATCAGATTTTACGACCCCAAAACCCGCCGAATGACCATTTTCATAATGATAAATGGTGAAATGTGAACGTCAGGATTTTTTATCACCTTTTCATCAACTGGGACCACTGTGCGGCGTATAAGTACGCGCCCAGCACCCCATGGTACACTCGAAAAGCGAGCCCCTTGCCTCATGGTACGCCTCGGCCGGACCTAAGGCTCGGGTTCCGACCAACGCTTAATACTGACGCTTATTCGTGCGTGCGTTTGTTTGTGTGTGATCGTTCTGCAAAATTCAAAATCACTGACCACATATGCGAAGCCAGTTCCACAATCTAAGATCGAATCGAACTTTGCATTGAAACTCACATTGTTATCTTGTGTAAAGACGCCCAAACAATGCTCAAGTAACTCCTTCCATTCAAATCTTCACAAATTGGTTGTAATTGCCTTCATGAATATCTCCGGTAACGGTTGTTTGTGGTTATATCAAGTCTATTCCTGCGTCCGCCTCCATTCACAGTGTAGCAAAAGTAGGGTAAAGGGCCCAAATTTCGTCCCCCATTTGTATTTGACCCTGTAGAGGGTGTATAAAATGTTAGAATGAGCTGGTACTTTGCATGAATTTTCTTTGAACGTTTCTCTATATATCCAGGAATCGCAAAATGTAATTATGTCATGTCAATACGAGATAATAAACAAAATGTGAAAACGTGCAAAATGTAAGATCTGAAAAAGTGTTGCTAATTTCGTCCCCCAAGAAAATGTTTGTAAATAAAACAGGAAATAAATTCAAAAATTAATTTTTTTATTGATACAAGGGCTCTTACAGTTTATGTGTGCAAGTAATCACGACAAATAAACGTCTTCTTTTCGAATGGACTCCTTATTCCACTGTTTTCATTTCGGCATCTACAAAACATTTATACTAAAATTGCTTGAAAACCGATAAAAGTTCATTCACTCCTGTAACTGTTCATGTATCAGCCATTTTTATTTCAAATAACAAATTTTTAGAAAATCGATATCAATTTCCTTTGGAGTTTCAGAGACGAAATTGGGACACCTCCTGAGGACGAAATTTGGAATTCGCGCAGTTTCAATATGTTGATCGCTCTAATAGACCAAGCGAGTGATGGCCATCAAAGTTATTGATAAGAAAGAAGTTAGTCCGTGTCGGTTTACTTATAGACGTGCAGTACAAAAGATTTATTAGGAAAACACACACACAGTAATTAGGGCTCCAATATGAAAATAAGTGATACAATAGAAAAATTAAACGAGTAGTAGAATTGATACGTGATCCAGGGGTGGACTGAGCCATCTATATGTCAATACAATCGTTAAAACGATTGACCCGGGAAACATAAATTCCCAACAGTTATTGCGTATAAGAAACTACAAGATATGCCCGAATAAGTGCTACAACTTCGAATTCGAAATAATATTCACTTCTAATAGTAACGTACTATCATACTGAAGTCTGTAAAAACTCGCCGTGCTCGAAAATCTTCTTCTCCTTCGCAATCGCACAAACACGTAACCTGTTACTTGCATATATCTCGGAATACTGACGTATACTAATGCAACATTTACCACCAGATGACACTGGAAATGCAACCATAGGAATCGAGAAATGCAGGGGGACGAAATTTGGGCCTTTTACCCTAACTGTAACATTCTTAATTTTTCGAATATTAATTTAATATTTTAGAGGCGTATTCTACAAATATAAAACGTAAAATGCAAAGAAGAATCAATTTTTGGGGCTAGCACACTTCAGCCCCCTCAATCGAGATTCTAAAATGTCGAAACAGTGTCGTAGTGATTTTCGTGTATACTTTTATAAATTATATTAATGTCAAAGGGGGGGTTTACTATAGTCCTGAAACACTAAAGACATGTGAACGTGAAACGTTTTTGATCATACTAACAGAGACCGAAGTCAAGAACGAGGTGCAAGATTGTCCTGAGAACGAGAGTGTACCGAGCGGAGAATTGTACATTGACGAGAATGCTGAAGAAAAGGAGCAAGAATATCCAGATTCCATGGAAAAGGCGGACTACAGTTCGTTGTACCCCGGAGCCAATCAATTTTATAACAGGCACGTATCTTACAAAATTTTATACTTTGCAGTCATTTCAATATACATACATATATTCATTAGACAACCGTCAGTATAAAAACAATTCCTGTTTGGACAGGGCATTCTTACCTTTATTTTTCACGATTTTGTCTGTTTGTTTCTTCACTATGAACTATGTCGTATTCATTCCCAGCCCTCAACGAATCAACGATAAAATAACACAACTACGATTATAACTAAAAACGCAAAAATTAAAATTATAACTGTCGAAATTCGTCCTTTTTCACAATAGATCTGACTGCAATATACATTCCAGGATGTGCGGCTACATGAGGGAATAAATTTAAGTGGTAATTCTAGAAGACACCAGATGAAGACAAAAATCAAGAATAACGACATTGTGGTTGAGGCTTCATTTTTTAGTTAGAAGCGTTTAAAAGTATGCCTAAAAGCAGACTATCCGCGTACAGCGGTAGTTACACGCGGGACAACTCAGGCGAGGAGTCGAGCAGTGGTAGCTTAAGTCACTGTCGCACGGGGCACTTACCTCAGAGAAGCTGCGACGAAATTTACGACAATCGGCATGGCCACACGATTCTGCGACATTTAATCCAAAATTAAAGGGTACTTACCTACTCGCTAAGTAGCACGCTACTGTTGTAGTCCATTGTGTTGTCGAGACTAGAGCTATTCTCTTGGCCCGGGTACTCGGGTACCCGATGAGACCCCGGGTAGACAAAAATTACCCGGCTACCCGACTATCCGGGTACCCGTGCGATACCCGGGTATAAGATCATCGATTTGACAGCCGAACGTCTTTCGACTTTCGATCATTTTCGGCTAACATCAGTAATGACCGGAATAAATTTCAAGCAATTGAATGTGTGTGCGCGTTACGATTATGAATATTATGATAAAACGTTTAATTGCTTGAAGTTTATTCCGTTCATTACTGATGTTAGCCGAAAATGATCGAAAGTCGAAAGATGATCGGCTGTCAAATCGAAATTCTCAACTATCTTATCACATCTCATTTACTCGGGTATCTTATGGATACCCGGGTAATTTTTGTCTACCCGGGTAGCCGGGTAATTGTTGCTTACCCGGGTACTCGGGTATCGCACGGGTACCCGGATATCTCACGAGTACCCGGCGGGTCGGGTAGTAAGAGCTCTAGTCGAGACACACAGGCGCAAAATCACAGAAACCACAGAACAGGGTGAATTTGTGTTCATTGTTTAAATTTTTCACAGGTTTTAGTGCAGAAGGTCTAGATTTATTTTTTATTTTATGGGAGTGGTGATTCTATGTTTTTCCGGATTTCTGCACGTGTCTCGATAAAACAATTGACTTCTGTGGATATAATGGAAACAATGGATTTTATCGAATAGGTAGGTCTGGTGTCTCTCAACTATACCCTTCAGTTTTGAACGAAGGGATAAAGAAGAAGAGGTAAAGGACAATGTTAAGTCCCAGAGGGGATTACTGACCTACGAGCGTGCAGCGATTGATATACACCATTGGACAGATCTCACCCAGACGAATTGATTGATACCATTTTTAACATCGAAATCAGATGGGATCACCTCGAAAAATGGCCTCAAAGTTCAAGATTTTACGGTTTTGAACAAAAGAAACCGGTAGTAATATCCCATCTGGTCCGAGGGACCTCGGGTAGGTACCTGAAGAAAAACTCTACCTCATGACCATCATTTCAGGGCTGTGTTGGGCCCAGAGACCTGCAACGGGCGGGTTTGATCCGCCCGTCACCCGACTGTATCTCGATGCGCCCGAATCGCCCGGACCCGAACTTTTACTAATCCGCCATATCTGCCCGACGCCGCCGAGCGCTTATCCGACCCGTCTGTACCCGCGTCGGATGAGTCGGGCCAGCGTTGATTTCTATCCGCCCAAGACGCCCGAGACACCCGAAACAGTCACCAGTTATACGGATAAGAGCGGGTAACAGTGTGTGTACGGGCGAGTCGTCGGATACGCGTGGTGACGTCATGCCTGGTGACTGCTTTGGGCGTTTTGTCCGTCTCGGGCGCCTCGGGCGGATAGAAATCAACGCTGACTCGATTCATCCGACGCGGGCACGGACGGGTCGCGTGAATTGAAAGACGGCCGGGTAACAGATGGGTTGACCCGCGATATACCCGCCCGTTGCAGAGCTCTGGTTGGGCCTGCGTTTGCCCCATTACTGATCCATTGAGGATTTCGTACTGGGCATTAGGAAAGAGGCCATTGTCCTTTCGTCGCAGCTTCTCTGAGGTGAATAACACGATGCGACAGTGACTTTGAATACCCCTGCTCGACCCTTCGCCTGGGAAGGGAAGATCCCGAACCCGAAAATTCAAAAAATTTTGGAACTTTGTGAATATGTAGGGGATTTCCTCCTGATTACAACGCAATTTTTGTTTGCTGCCCAACTTCACTCGAAGGGGGTGAAATTAAACCCTGAAAATTCGGCTATTTCCCGATTTTGTGTTATAACTCGCGAACTGTAAGAGATAGAAAAAAGTTTCAAGACCAAAGTTACTTCTTTTAATTAGATCAATCATTTGGTAAAAAAAATTATTTTACAGTTCACAAATTATAACACAATGTCGGAAAATAACCGGATTTTCAGGGGTCAATTACACTCCCTTAGAGTGAATTTTGGGCAGCAAACAAAAATTGCGTTAACCGAGAGGAAATTCTCTACATCAGGGCTCTCCAGCGTAGGGGCCCCTCACGCGCCTGCTTCCCCTTCCAATCTTTCTTTCGCGCAGCGTGCCTTCCGTTGTCAGGGAGACCACGCGACGATACGAAGGCTGCCACAGGGTGTTGACACTCAATGTATTATTTTGTTAGTATGTCAGCGCCATCTAAGCGGGCTGGGGTAAAACTAAATTAATAGGAGGGAAATTTGAAAAACGTGTTCAGTACTTAGTTCACTTAGAACGAATTCGGCAGGCACGCACTGACACTACACTGGTGCCAGAAATTATCGTGTGTGACTTTGATCGGTTGACTCTTAGAGAACTATTTTCGTATCTATCAGAAACAACCAATTAAAGTCATGTATGATAATTTCTGGCACCAGTGCAGTGCCAGTGCGTGCCTGCCGAATTCGCTATTAAATTCATTGAACTTCAGAAACGAGTGAGATACAATTTCTGTATGACTACACATAATCATATTTTATTATATTCATATGCATCCTATATACAATTTATATCGTATCCTCGGATCGAGGAATCGTATTCGAGGTTGGATTATTCCCAAGCAACTACGATTAACGGTAACAAGGAAGTCTTTATTCGTAAAGCTCACATGTATTCACTTTGAGACACTTTGAGAGGACGAGACACAACAATGGCCTCTCGCTCCTCTCCGCTACAAGCTACACGTTTCAAGGAGGCGCCGGGAACGCCTCTCGTGGCGGCTCCCCACATATTTGCGCGAGCAACACCATCTAGCGTACAATTCTCTCACTTAATTGAGTACAGCGCCGCCATACGGGCTGGGGTAAAACAAATCTCGTGCTAACAGTTTTCTCATAAGAGTGTCAACACCCTGGGCTGCCATGCCGGGCTAGCGTCATGGTCGCCACTTTAGCGTCGCGCGGTATCCCTGACAACGCGGACGAGAGTGGGAGAACTCCAAGCGCACGCGTACGGGACCTTGAAGAGCCCTGCTCTACATATTCACAAAGTTTCAGAATTTTTTGAATTTCCGGGTTCGGGATCTTCCCTTGTGAGTTGTCTCCCCTGTACCGCTGCACGTATATTATAATTAACAAACGAAGCCTCAACCGCAATATCGGTGTATTTGATTTTCGTTTTATTCTGGTGTCTAGAATCACCCCTTAAATTTATTACCACGTGTAGTCGAACACCCTGTATAGTAAAATACTATAGTAGGTATCGCTGTTATGTTAGGTTAAGAATGCATGCGTTTGGGTAGGTATGTAAAAGAATATCTTTCTGAGAAAATACTGAGAGAATAATGTATACGGGAGTCGCCGTAAGGATCTAGAAGAATCGCATGCGGGTCGCGAGCCACAGGTTGGCCACCAATGTTATAGGGGAGATCGGTGTCAAAGGTAACAGGGGGCAAAAGTAACATTGTTAATAGTTAAAAATCTATTATAGCCATTATCGCATATTTCAACTATATGATACAAAATTACAATTGACGTACAGAGATTCATGTCCTAACAATATGTGTAGATACGCAATTAATATATGTATATACAGAAAAAAGCGACTTTTCGATATCCTAAAGTAACTATTTCACAGTGCTTTAAAATTGTGACATAAATCTTCCTTTTGCAAGTGCCTTTTTTTAATATTTAATCTGACTTCTTGACTGTAATACTGATCGTTACTTAACACTTTTAAGCGTTTCGTTGAAGAAATTTTGTAATTTAAGTTCAAAAGCATGGTCGGGGACGATTGTAACATCAGCAGTCGGGGTCGAAAGTAATTTCGCGATCGTCAAACATTTCCGATATTCTTATATTTCTGATGCTTAACTGTCAACCGATGGCCATTTTATACCAGTCCTAACGATCAAGCAGCCCGAAACACGTGCAATTCTCTGTCTTACTACTATTAATATTTTTCTATTATAATTTGTTTCTATTTTACTATTACTAAAGTAAGTTTTCTTATTAAATTGTCCAATAGATTTTATTTCCTTCTACAAATAAAAAATATAATTAAACGTTGATTAGAATTCCTCGTACGAAAGATAGAAAAACTGATAAGGACACAAAAAATACATCAGCAATTCGCAGTACAAAAACATGAATTTGTGCCACGTGTCTTTGACAAGATATATAAAGAGAAAACGGAAAGCTCTCCAAGAAGGGATAACTTCTCCAGTGGCAATGGGTTATAGATCCTGGAATAAAATTTTCAATGGGGCTGAAGAAAGAAAAATGGTAAGATACCTACATAATGAGAGCTGCCGAAATATATTACGGGTTTTGTCCAAAAGAAATAAGGAGATTCGCAGGAAATATGAGCTTGCACAGAAATATAAATGGCCTACGCCATGTCAGTAGGAAAAAAGTAAAATGGCCAGAAGATTGGTTCTCTAACTTTATGAGGAGGCACTCACATTTGTCTATAGGACGTCCATAGCTCACTAGTCTATCGCGTGCATCTAGCTTCAATGAAGCAAACTGTAACCGTTAAATCACGGGGTTACCGGTGGGACGGTGGAGGAACCGTATCGCCAGCTCAGGACGGTGGTCCAGGGCCGCCGATCGAATGACTTTGTACGCAGAGGTAAGGTAGAGTACGACAATTTATTCACGCTAGAGTACAGGGTATCCCGGCCAGGTCTATGCTGGCACACAGTGTGTAAGCGGCTTAATCTATGACTTAGTCTACCGCGGTTCTCGGTGTGTATCGCGGCGCGTGGTTCGGTGTGTATCGCGTCGCGTACGTCGGTGCGTTGGTGCGTTGGTCGGCGGTGTGTATCGCGGCGCGTGTCGCGGCGCGTGTCGCGGCGCGTATCTCGGCGCGGGTCTCGATCGTCGGTAACGTTTCGGCGAGAGTGGAGAGGTGAGACGATTTGACCCTTCGGTGTCCTGGCGGGCCAACCCTGCCAATGGACCCTGGTCGGAGAGTCGGGGATTCGGTCACCCAGTGGGCACAACCCGCGGGTGATTCGGCGACTTTAAGGACGCTCTCGAGAACGGAGATAACTCTGTTCGGGAGATCGATGGCGGATATCGGTCTGCGTCCAGTGGATGGCTCACGCTGTCCTTCTGGGAACCGTGGAGGTGTGGAGTCGAAAAATGCACAGAGACTCAGTCTGTCGACGCACAAGAACTAGTGTGAACACGGGCGTTTCTACACAAGAACGTGGAATCGCACAGGAGGTCTCTGGGAGTGGCGTACTGCTCGTACTATCGCTCTAGGCGGTCTCTGCCAAATAGGCCTATGCCCCGACCTGTATGTCCTCGTCCGCACAATTTCGGCAGCGAGAGAGTCTCTCGCTGCGAAACCCTCTCGTGCCAGTTCTCGGTATTGCGGACGAGTGCTGGGGGGCAAGACCGTTGGCTTAGCGCGGTACGCGCTACCTCGGTCGGGCGCGTGGTGGGGGGTAAGATCGTCGTCCCACCGGCGTAACTCGTTACAAAACGTTGGCGCTTTTTTTGATAATTTAGAAAAGGTTTTTGATGATTACAAGCTTGAAGCGAAAGATATGTACGATGTTGGTGAAACGGGTATCACTACGATTCAAATACCAGATAGGATAGTTGCGAAGAAAGGAACTAACCCAGTTGGGGCATTAACATTTGCTGAACGGAAACACTTGGTCACTATAACTTGTGCCATTAATGCCATCGGTAATTTCTAATTTCATACCGTCCATGTTTATATTTCCACGAATTAGGTACAAAGAGCATTTTGTGAGAGATGGTCCAACTGGATGCATCGGAAGTGTAACCGCTAGTGGGTGGATGTAAGAACAGGATTGTCTTATATTGTTGGAACACTTTCAAAGATACACATTAGCAACAAAACAAAATAGTTCTGCCTGCTACTAAATACCCATCCCTCTCATGTATCTACTCAAGCATTTGATTACTGTTCCGAAAATGGTATAGTAGTATCAGCTTTTCCACCCCATTGTTCACACAAGTTACAACCAGTAGATCGATCAGTATATGGACCACTGAAAAAGGCAATTAATACTTTATATGATGCTTGGATGTGAAACAATCAAAGGAAAACAATGAATATTGTGGGATTTCAGAAAGTGTGACGACTCAGAATATGTAAAAGTAAATCAGTTTATTAATAGATATATAGGAAATAGTAGAATTCAAGACGTAATGGTTTATCAAGACTCCGCACTTATACTCCACGCAATATATACTCCACCAAACGTTCTCTACAAGGTCTCAACGCAATCTATACTCCACGAAACGTTCTCTACTAGGTCTCAACACAATCTATACTTGCGTACCGCTGACCTGGGGGTCCCCAATCAGGAAAACCACCCAGTGCGTAGGGCACTTGACTTCGAGGAACGCTGACGGCATGCATCCCATCAATTCCTTCACACCATGCCTATCTCTCGGCTGTCCCGGCAATCTCCTGCAAACAAACTAAAAGGCGCCAACAGTCCTGGCACCTATCCGCTAGCCTACACGGAAATGTCTATCCACACCACAATATCTACCGCATTCCTTCCCTAGTTATAGCAGCTCTTCCAATGGCATTCACCATAAACAATATTCGAGCAGGCTTCAAATGTACAGGAATATTTCCTTACTATAGAAATATATTCACACCTCTAGATTACATTCCATCTTATTTTACTGACAGGCCCCTATCCTTCTTTGCTGATGGAAATGAAGTCAGCGTAATAGAACAGAAGAGTATGAGTTACGAATGCCCATAACGAACATCTCGTGGCTTACGGACACCCAATAGTAATCCTCGAGACACTTCAACACAAGATGAACAAATAAATCACGATGAGTTCACACCAGAACTAGTAAACCCTTTTTATAAAGCTCCACCTCGAAAAGATTTAAGAACAGGTAGAAAGAAAAGAAAGTCGACCATCTACACCCGAGGTGCACTGGCACTTGTGAGAAAGAAAAAATCAAAGCAGAATATGAAGAAAAATAGAGAGAAAAGTGAACAGAAAGGCATGTAATCCGAATTTGAAAGGAAGAAATTGTAAAAACAACAAGATTAAGAATAGGAATAAAGAATTTAAAGATGAAGAATATAAGGAGTATTACTGCTTTTTATGCCTCGATTCATACACTTCCATAAAACCAAATGAAAAATGGGTGTAGGTAATGCATGTGTCACGTGAAGAAATCGTCAAAATGTTTATAATAATACAAAGACCAAGGTCAGCGTATGACCATTGAGTCTATCTGTTATTAATGAGCTCCAGTGACTTGTACGGAAATACCAGAGTGGTTCGGGACGATAAGTTCCACTAAACCTGTAGGTATTATTGATAATGTTAAACGCAAAATTCAATTACTCAGTAACGAGCTCCGCAGAGGCAAGGGTTAGGTACCAGAAGTAACAGACGAGGTCGGATAGGTTTGAAACAAGACTGACTTTATTGGGTGGCGCATGGCCCTTTATAGTACATTTTCGAGTGGAGGGGTGACTTAGTTTAGGACACGTGGGTGGTTCTAAGTTGAAGGGTTTATGATTTCCTGAACATGTGCGTGGTTCTAAGTTGAAGGGTTTATAACTTCCTGAACACGTGGGTGGTTCTAAGTTGAAGGGTTTATGACTTCCTGAACATGTGCGTGGTTCTAAGTTGAAGGGTTTATGACTTCCTGAACACGTGCATGGTTCTAAGTAAGTAGTTTTTGCGTAATCGTAGTCAAAAGTGAAATGGTTACTTTTGAACCTGATCTCCCCGAACAGCTCAAAGTACTAGGCGTTGCACAGTGGTCTGAACCATCTTTCTAACACGAAAAAGTTTAAAAGAAAAAGTAATCGTTTTTTACTTTCAAGTATTTACTAGGGTTATAAAGACCTTAGAGTACTGGAAATCATAAAACATTTCCAGAAATGGCAGACAGAAAACACGTGGGAACCAGGTGTATTACCGTACGCCCTCGTCTTCGACTACCCGCACTCATCAAATGACTTCAGTCTTTAGTGGTGTCTTTTTTTCCTGTACTTGGTTTTCTTTGTTCAGGCATGTAACATGTTTTTTTGTTAATTTTTTTACACGTTCCATAGAATTGAAGTTCTTCTCATATTTTCTGTTATTAGATATTCTAATTTTATCAAAATGAGGGAGTCGGAACACCTGTCCATTACACCGTGACCGTCCACATAAACGAAACGTTCGCTTGCTCGATGCTCATGCGATGCTCATTCGAGGCGAATGCTCAAATTAATATACGGCTTTAGAAATATGGTTCAGGCCACTGTGCGTTGCCCGGGTGAATCTTAAATTGTCAAAAAATGTTCCGGGGATGAAATCAAGGAGAGAGGTGTCCAGATGTCATGATAGCCTATATTTACTGCAGGATCCTAGAAAGTAACTATGTAAAATTTGGTCCAAATCGGCCAAAGTGTTTAGGAGTTAATAGGGAACACACAACAGACAGATATTCTATCTATTTATCTATCTATATACAATGTATTCGACTACAGGTGGGAATAAATTTAAGGGGTGATACTGGACACCAGATCAAGGCGAAAATTAAGATTAACAATATTGCGTTTGAGGCTTTGTTTGTTAGTTAAAAGCGTTTAAAGACATGCCTAACAGCAGGCAACCCGCGTGCAGCACTGCAGCGGTGCACTCGGGGCAAGTAAGGCGAGGGGTCGAGAAGTGGTATTCAAAGCCACTGTCGCACGGGGACACTCACCTCAGAGAAGCTGCGATGAAATTTATCTCTTCTTCTTTATCACTTCATCCAAAATTGAAGGATAGGTACCGTTGAATTACACCAGACCTGTCTACTTGCTAAAATCCATTGTTGCCATTATCTCCACTGTAGTCAATTCTGTTATCGGGACAGACACGCGCAGAAATCAGACAGAACACAGAATCACACCACCCAAAAAAACATCAGATCTCTTGCACTAAAACCTGTGAAAAAATTTAAAAAAGAACGCAAATTTACCCGCACTGAAGCACGCAGAAGAATGAAAAAAAATATATCAAATTTACTCGCACTAAAACTTGCCACGAAAAAACAGGCTCACACACACTCAGACAATTGAAACTAATAATTCGTAATAAATAAACTTAAAGTAAGGTTTTCGACGTAAATTCGCGGGCGACTCAATGTTTGTTTACTTCGCGATGTATCGATGCTCGTTCAAATAATGTAACATCAATGGAGCTGTGTTCGCTATGTGAAGCACCAAAACGAAATGCCGAACGAGCCGTGCCGCGAGCAGGAAGGCCCAAATTACTTCATAACCCCAGATGTGGCAGAGGGTTCGGAGTTGCTTTCTTTCCCGTTTATTGCAGTTTGAAAATACTTCAACATTCTCTGCATCAGTTTAGGGGAACTCTCTTGGGTTGACCGACGAAGATGTCAGTCTCACCAAATTCTTCGAACGCAGTACATCAACCAAGCAAGCATACAAATAAACTCACTCAACTGTTTTCGTTTTGCCGATGATCCTTATACTCAACCTAGCTTCGCCGATATTAATTTATTTCAACCAGTCTCCACACATCGCGAAGTAGACAATCATTAAGAATATCAGTTTCATTTATCTGAGTGTGTGTAAATCTGATTTTTTTGCGTGTTCAGTGCCGGAAAATTTGTGTTCTTTTTTAGCTTTTTCACATGTTTTAGTGTAAGAGATCTGATATTTTTTTTTGTTTTTGGGTGGTGTGAGTCTGTGTTTTGTGTGATTTCTGCGCGTGTATATCTGGATAACACAATTGACTGCAGTGAATGTAATGGAAACAATGGATTTGAGCGAGTAGACAGGTCTGGTGTAATTCAACGATATCCTTGAATTTTGGTTGATGTGATAAAGAAGAAGAGATAAATTTCTTCGCAGCTTGTCTGAAGTGAGTGCTCTTAGGCATATCTTTAAACGCTTATTACTAACAAACGTCTCCACCGCAATATCGTTATCCTTGATTTTCGTCTTATACTGGTGTCTGGAATCGTAGCTTAAATTTATTCCCACGTGTAGCTGAACACCCTGTATAACGGATTGCTAGTTACTTTCCAACCCAGGTTATGAATTTATTTTTTCTGCAGCGATTTGAGTAGTATGTGCTATAAACGAATACAACTCTTTTACTCCTAATTGCAGTGCCCAATTCATTCCGTCCTTGATAGTACATTTTAGTACATTAGATTTCACTTTTTTTTTAAAAATCCATAATATAGCTTGCTCATTCTCTTCCACTGTATACAGACTACATTTGTTTTCTGACACAATTCAGGTTTTACCATTATTGGTGTGTACGTTCCCCTTTTTGTATTATATTCTTTTTAATATTGTTGTGTTTCGGTGTATTTGAAGATTTCAGCATAATCAATTTATTACAATAATAACAGGAACATAGTAACACAAACTGAATACAATATTAGGTATCAATACAATATTGGCAATTCGCAGTATGGCCGTTCGTAATGGCGCTCGGTACTTGATTTGCGGCAAATCAATATTCAGGCCGTTGAAGGAGAATACTGACTGTCTTCTTTCTGCTGAAGCAAGCACCAGTCGGCAATGTACAGCAGTACACTCGGTGCTCGCAACTGCCTCGACATTTGTCTTCATGCTCAGGGGAAAACCACGGAACGAGCCTGAGCAAGGCGTGGGTACAATGAACCTGAAGAAATTCCCACCACGTTTTTACCTCCACTTGCTTCTTCAGTCTTGGGCACTTCTTTCTTGGGAAAAACTTCCTTTCTTCTCATCTTCGATGATGAAACGTCCTCTTTTTGGGCAAAGACGAGCAGAGAAACTCCGAGGTCCTTGTGTTCAACTTCCAATGTTGTGCCGGGTGTAACGTTCTCGAACGAGACGCTGCCGTTAGTTACAGGAGTTTTCACAAGTAGAGCGGTTTACCTGTGAATTTGTGGGATTGGTTCGGGTGGCGTGCGATTAAGAAATGAATTTCAAGGACGAGAGTCCTTCCTTTTAACAACAAGTAACAAAATAGTTTATTCAAAGAAAGTTTGACGCTAGGTCGGAAAATAACATAATACGACACGGAGTCGTGTGAACCGTAACGGTAAATTAATAGAACGTTAAATAATACGTGACGACGTATCGGTCGGAAATAAAGAATATCGTTGGTTTCGGTTTCGACGCTAGGCCGTTGCAACGGAATATAATGTTAACGAAAAATGACGCTTAGTCGGTAATAAAGAATATCGTTCGATTTTGGATTGACGCTAAGTCGGTAGAACATAATATAGAGATAGTTGACTCTTTTGATAATTAGAATTGAGTCGTTAATTAATATAGAAAATATAATATAAAGATGCGATACTAAATCGCTGAGTAGATATGAAACTCGACACGAAGTCGGTATAATGTATAATAGAGAGGATTCCTTCTCTCGAATTTGAATGGCTTCCTGTTGCCTATCAGCTGGCCCACGCTTTCTAGGTTCGAAGCTGAAGGGCTATTAAAAGCGACTTCAGTTGTAGATATCACGTTGCTCAGGGACTAATTAAAGCGGCTGAGATGGAAGCTGGGGCTAGTAAAAGCGTCTCAGATGGTAGCCAGGTCATCGGTTAAGATGTCCCCAGATGGAAGCCGAAGGACTACTGAAAGCGACTTCAGATGGTAGGCCTGATGTTGGTAGAAGTAGACTGGATTGTGGAATTCGCGGCCCGAGGACTGAGGGGCTAATGAAAGCGTCTTCAGTATAATACTGGTTCGGTCGAAGATCCAGGAGTGAATCCTCTCTGCTGGCGGGCCTCTATTTATACTGATTTGTGAAACTTAGCCCGCGCCAATCACTTGCTGCGCGTTACGCGCACCAATTGGATTTCACATCCGGTTCGCGCCAGTCGCGCACTACACTCGCGGTTTATTCGGCGTCCGGTTGACCGTGTGTTTCGCGCACGCGCGTTCGATCCGCACTTGGTTCACTCGCTCGACTGAATGACACTGCGCATGCGTTCGCTTCACTTAGTTCTTTCGCTGGTCATTAGATTGCATTCATCCATACGTGCATTCGTGTCTTGTTGCTAATACAAATGTTTAGGTATATGATATAGTATAACGTAGAATAGTGAGAACTAATATAATAAAAGAAGAAAAAATTTTATGGCGGCTCGTCGCGGAACGTTACACGGGTTGATCCGTCAAACCTCTTCAATCGCGTTCCATATTTCATCCATAGACCAGTCTTGGTGTGCGTCCTCGTGTGCTACTATCTCTCGTCGCCGTACATCGCTGATTCGATCCCTTAATCTTCAAGTTAAGTCCATCTTCACGCCAAGTCCAGTTCATGCAGGATGTTGGATCCAGGCAGGCCGGAAAACCAGAGAGGTGGGCCAAGCACGAAAGCAGAGGGTCACTTCTACCCATATGCATGCAATCGGCTCTTCCCCCAACACACTCCCCGCACGTCACAGCTCAACCCCATCTTCTTTCTTCCCCAGACCTTGGCCCTTGAAGGCCCCATTCCTCCTCTTTTCTTGTGGTGCTGATCCAGGGGACCATGCAGTGCAGCCTGTCAACGGTCCCGTCTGCGCGACACTCCCTCCATTGGGAGCGCCATTTCCCGTATGATGTCCCACCCTAGAGGCAAACCAAACTAAGGACTATATAAGAGAGGTTCATGCCATGAGGGTTAGTGGAGCGGTTCACGTATGTCCGCGCTTCACTGCGGACTGCTGCGCTATTGTAGCACAGACGGGGAATTGGAGACCGCATTTAGGCCGCTGCGGTAGTCCCTCGACACCTTGCCCCTCGACGACGGGCATCGAAGGTAGCCTTCGCAGCCCAGTCCAGTAAATGAAGGTCTTCGGAATCTTCATTTCTTCAGCAATGAAAATTCTTTCTTGAAATCCCGTAATTTCTTGAATCTTCATAAATTTCTTCCATCTTCAGAGAAGAGATCGACCTTCATATTTCGCCGTACACCTAGCTATTGACGAACATTGAACTCGATAGATGATGCCATTAAGCATGTCCACGACTGTATACGGGCCTGTCCAATCTGCTTGTAACTTCGGGCACTTCCCTTTCACTCTTCGTGGTTGGTACAACCACACTCGTTCTCCTGTTTGGAATTCCAACGCATATTAATTTGATTGAACTATAAACTTCAAGACGTTGTCGGGCCAATTTGTAAATCCTCTTCATTCTTCCTCTAATCCATACAGCGTATCCGTGCCTTCCTCTTCCTCTTCCACTTCAGGAGATGGTACCCTCCACAACTGCAGGGGCAAACGAAGTTCCGTGAAGAGCAGTATGCCAGAAGGAAAAGAGGGATCCATTCGTCCCAATCCCGCTGATGCTCTAAATTAAAGCATTGTTCTGTTTAAGCGCTCCACGAAACCATCGGATTGTGGATGCGAAGGAGTGGTTCTAGTCTTCCTTATTCCTAGCAGCTTCATCGGTTCTCGGAACACTCTAGATTCAAAATTCCTTCCTTGGTCTGAATGAATTTCTAGGGGCACACCATGACGGCAAACCCCGTTCTCAAGAAGAGCCTTAGCCACTGTGACAGCCTGCTGGTTTGGCATCGCGAAGGCTTCAGGCCACCTCATGAAGTAGTCTGCCACAACTATATAGTATACATATATATATGTTTCCGGCATGGGACCTCGGAAGCGAACCCACAACGTGAGCGCGAGCCTCTCAAACGGTGCCCCAACATTGTATACCTTCAGGGTTCCCGCTCCCCTTTCTCCACGACTCCTCGACGTCCTGCCGACACATAGCCCAGTAGAACTGTTGACGGATATTCGCCAAGGTTTTATTAACACCGAAATGTCCTCGGGCATCATGGAACTCCCTCAACACCTCCGGTATTTTCTGCTGTGGCACCACCTAAAGCCATGAAATTGTCACGCCATCGGAAGACTCCCATCTTCGGAACAGAAATCTATCGCGTACTTCCAACGAATCCCAAGTCGACCAGTAGAATTTCATCTGTGGACCGAAACGAGCGATGTCCTATCATTGAGGTTTCTTCCCTTCTTCCTTCTTCTCGAAGATGAAACCAATTTCTTCATCTTCCTTCTGGCTTAGTCTCCATTCTTCAGTTTTCCCTTCGCACAACGTTCGATGAATGGTAACCTTTTCTGCCTCTCCCCAAATAAAAAACCAAGGATTTTCTTATTTCTAGTATAATTACATTGTCGATGAACATAACAAATGAAAAAAAAAGTTAAAAGTTGGCAAATTGATGGGACTTCAAAGAAAAAGTTACGATTCTGCCCCCAAGATTTTCGTACTATTTATGGAAAAAGAATTGTTCAGTTCAATTTATTTATGAAACTTTTAGGTCCGTCGACAATGTAATTATACGAGAAACAAGAAAGTCCTAGGTTTTTTATTTCAGGGAAGAATTGGAGCCTCCAACATAATCGCAAATTTGCAACTCCGGCGCGCGAGTCCCTACGAACATGTTCATATATCCCCATTTCTACCGAACACTCTGAAACGAAAAAAATAATTTTTATTGCTTGAATGTGAACTAAAATACCCTGAAAGTTTGGAAAAGATCCGCTGAACAGTTTCTTAGAAAAAATTCCCATAAATCACCTTATTCCTAGCGTCCTAAATAGGGTTCCCCCTTAAGAAGGCAAATAAAACAAAATGGCGATGTATGGCACACGTTTGAACACAAACATGCGAAAAACGGGGTAATTCTACGCCTAAAAATGTTAATAACGAAGAACTATGACCTCTAAAATTTGTGGTCAAAAGCTGATGCGATAGTGAATTCAATTGGGAAGAAAATGCCACCAAGATTTTTGGAATCGGATCATAATTTATTTTGTTCTGCTGTCTACCGTTCGGAAATAATCATGTTTCGAGATAAACGCATTTAAGTTTTGCTTATATGTTGCCGCCGTTCGGAGGTCGAGATGCTTCTATCGTTGTAGAATCTATATCGTTACGAATTTCGTCTTACTATAAATGTATGCAAAAAATCCATTTTCTGAAAAATTTTGATAGGATTGTGCCTTTAAGATACTTCTTGCCGGACCTTCTAGAGAAGCGACCAATGCCCTGGCCTTTCTGACATCATCCCAGCCATTTGCCCCCGCAATCATCTCGAACTGTACCCTATACTCCTCCCGCGACGTTTTCCCCTTGAAAACCGTTGGCTTCACCGCTTACCCGAAACTGAGTGCTGAATGCCCTTCCCGACCGTTTTGCGGAGGTTCCGGCATGGAAGCAGCGGCAGTAACACACTCGGGAGCAGGGACGGTTACAGAAGAGCCACTGCTGTGTTCCGTTCTATTTACATCACTGTTTTTTACACTATTTACAACAGCAACTGTCCCCTGTCTCGGCCCATCCGTGCCGCTTGAAGTAGAAGTAGAAGCTATAGGGTGAAAAGGACCGCCTAACGAAGATGATATCTCTTGAATTCTATTTTCCATCTCGGAGATTCGTGTTTCTCAGAGAGTATCCCGGGGCTCTCGAGCTGCCTTTTCTGCGGTTTCTCGTTCTCGCCAGAGAGCATGCTCCTCCTGCCAACGGACCTAATCCTGTCTTCGGTCTTCTTGCATTTATCCGAGAATGGTCTCTGCTGTAGGTTTTCAATCAAGTTTTGCATGATATAATCTCTCCCTGCTAAAGAGAGGGACGATCTAGTGCGGGTCCCGCGCATCCCACTTCTGACACCAGTGTTGTGTTTCTGTGTATTTGCAGATCTCGGCATAATCAGTTTATTACAATAATACCAGGATCACAGTAACACAAACTGAATTCAATATTAGGTAACAATCCCATATTGGCAACTCGCAGTATGACCGTTCGTAATGGCGCTCGGTACTTGATTTGCGGCAAATCAATATACAGGCCGTCGAAGGAGAACTGTCTTCTTTCTGTTGAAGCGAGCATCAGTCGGGAATGTACAGCAGTACACTCGGTGCTCGCAACAATTGTGCAGTATTCATATTTCATCTTCAGTTAAATCACAGTAGTCAAGGACGTGTCAAAATCAGTATTATGATGAACAAGAGAAGATGAGCAAATTCTTATTCGAGCGTTTATGCGGGACCGAAATCTTGTAGTTTAAAAGAAGTCATTTGATACGCCCTGAAGCAATTGTATGTTACGTTTCGAAATCTTCACGAATAGTGCGGTAATAAATTCAGATTTTCTTCCAATAATCCTCACAAATTAACATCGGAAACTTCGCATAGCTGCCCGAACGCGACGAAAGGAGAATGGTCAATTTTGGACCTGATTGGCAACGAAAGTTTTTTACTGCATATGTTTCTACAGGTCTTAAGGAATCCGAAATGCATAATTGTTTACCCTGGAGACGATGGTAAAGTAATAAGAAATAAGCGTAAAGTTCGGAATGTCGTCGTTAGTAAAACTCCGTTAGTAAAAATATTCCCAATAACAGACAATATTTGCCAGGAAAATAATAATAATGTTAAGAAACACCGTTTGAGTTAATGTTTTATTTTGTAATGTCATAATGACCGAGCACACCAGCGCACGCGGAGATTCGAGTTGCATTTCTCTTTCCTCACTTACCTACCCTTTTACTTATGCGCTTGTAACTCGTAAATCACAAAAGATATCGAAAAAACATTTAAATAAATGTTATACCGTTTCTGAAGGTCTATATATTTGTCAGAAAGAATTTTCGAAAAACTATTTTTTTTAATATTCGCTTACTATTTACAACTTTTCCACCTCCTCCAGGGTAAATAATTATGCATTTCGGATTTCTTAAGACCTGTAGAAACATATCCTGTAAAAAACTTTCGTTGCCAGCCACGTCCAAAATTGACCAATTTCTACCATTCTCATTTTATACACGCTTTTAATAGCTCTTGCTGACTTATTACCACTTTAATATTCATAAAATATACGGAGACCCGACGCGACGGCACGTTGTACATTTTATAAAAAATGTTTAATTTCTTTTTCGATTATTCTGATTATATTAATTATTTATCTTACTGTTTAAACTGTACAATTAATCCGTGGAACCCAGTTCCGATTAGAGCAGCGAAGACCAGTTGGAGTCATTTGGGAGCCCAGGCTCCATGATGTTTCCCAGAGCCGCGCGGAAGGGGAGCTCGAAAGTCAATGATAACGTGGGCGCGCAACGGATAGGGAAAACTGTAGTAGTGTGCGGTGCAGCCTCCTACCCGTACGATAGGCTTGAATGACTGGTATTCTTGGGGGCCCCAGTGATCGCTGCCACTGGGGCTCTTAAAGGGCCAGTTATTTCAGTCTATGGGCACGAGTCTGCACCGCACGATACTACTTACACTCTTACAGTTTTCGTGCTCCTCTTCCGCGCGGCTCTGGTAAACATTATGGGGCCCGGGCTCCCAAGTGACTCCAACTGGCCATCGCTGGATTAAAGGGTTTCTCCTTTGTTATGAGCAAGTCAAACATTGCGTACATAAAAGCTATTGACTAAAAGAACCATCAAACTTAAATGTAGGGGGGACCGGGGCAGATTGTAACAAAAAAAGTTTTCACAGTTTTTTCTCGAAAGTGTTTTCCTCAATCAGGAAATAATTTGCGTGATTTACTACTTACATATGAGGTGAACTAATTGCGTGAAAGTACGTGACAAAATCTTGGACACTTAGACATCTAGCTTCATCTTAAACAAATCTGAACCTTTGTTACAATCTGCCCCAGTCCGGGGTAAATTGTAACACATCTGTTTTACTTATTTAAATACAAATATGAACACAAATAAACATTTCTAAAAAATATAAATGAAAACACAGATCATTATTAAACGTTTGATATACATAAGTTAAGCAATCATTGCTTATTCGTCTGATTCTATCAAAATCTTCTTCTGTGCTTTCTTTACTTTTGCTTTCATACTTTTTTTCTATTTTTTGGATTCTCGATTGTTCTGTTGTTCATCTAGAGCATCTTTTTCCTTTTGTCAGCAAATAGCTTGCTTTATCACCATTTGGAGCGGAGTAAGTATAGTAATATGTTACAATTTACCCCGAGGTCGAATTTTTGCCTTTTATCTCAGCAAACGAGAAACTAAACATCAAATCACTAAAATGCGTACACATAATAATAAACCAATGTGTACTGATTCGTTTGCGACAAAGAAACAAAAATTCAAACGGTTCCTAATGACAGTTAATTGAAATAAAAGCGCTATGACAACATTTATAACGCTCGTTTGTGACACTAAAACCGACGGTGCTAATATCGTCAAGCAGCTCTCGCATGCTGTTGGTTACCAGATCTGTCGTTCAAAAGATTTTACTTATGTTACAATTTACCCCGTGTTACAACCTGCCCCGGTCTCCCCTACTTTTACAAAATACATTCCTGAAATTTTAGATTCTTGATTTTAAGTATTTTCCCTATACCACCTAGTATAGTATACCCAAAATTTGAATGTTGTGCCTATATCTAATTCTTGCAACTTTTGATTGTAGAATTAATATAAGTTCACATGTAATTACAAATTCTCTGGTAACGTGCGTGAACACACCAAATTTCTGTTAATAGTTTGTACAACTCGCCTACCTATGGATCAGTCACGGCTGGGAAAAATACCACAGGCTTGCAAACTTCTTACCTCACCTCGTACACCGCACCAAGCTCCATATCTCAGTACTCGTCTTATGCTACTTATAACAGCGGTACCGCAAATTTTCCCAACGTAGCTCAGAATATATCTTCGTCTTCTCAGGTATTCATGACATATTATTCGGTAATTTACATCAAATTTGTTAACGCCGTCGTTCTCTTTTTACAGAAGCTGGACTATAGTGCATACAGTAGCAGTTTATACGGAAACGACAGGGTACCATTACAGTATTCCGGATATTACCCCATGCACGGTTATCACGCGGCGCCTGCGTCGTTCAACATCGGAAACCTGAATTTTGCGGGTAATGTTTTTATTCCTGTTATAACTTTAGATGAAGACATCTTTTTTGTTTTTATAGATAAATTTTGAAGCTCTGTATGAGTTGCGATTAAACATAGCAAATGATGTTACTGAATCCTGATTATTTACTGCACGTAAATTATTGAATATTGTTCTTGTATCATACACGGTGTCCCTCTCCACTCAGAGAATAAATACGCGGTCCCCGGATAAGCTGATAATTTCAGGTACCGAAGAGTAGCTCTTATCCGGGGTGGTAGGGGAATTTCACGTCTCCGATTTCATACTTCACTGAGTTTTATGGTTTTCGGCGCCTGAGAATAGGGGATCGGGACGACAAGGATCGAACTAGCCATTAAGAAGAGGCAAATGTTAAGTTCCGCATTTATCAGCGGACCTACACGAAAGAAAGTAACACCAATAGATTCTTTGTGTTTTCCCAGTGAAAATGATATCAAGCACGACATAATTTGACTTTGAGGAGACCGAGGCAAATCGACACGTTTTTTAGTTTTCAATTTTTGTCATTTTTGTTTGAATTAATTACTTAATATCAAATATGCTAAAATATACTTTGGTCTTTCCTCTTTAATATATTGTAAGTGGAAACTTGAAAATATATATACAAAATAAATGAAAAAATGTTATTTTGATGAAAGCAAAATGTATCGAATTTACCCCATTGCGGGGCACGTTGATACATCTGTAAAATATCCGTTTAATGAATAACCAATAAATTTGAAAAATAAAATTTTAATCTAGATGACTCTCAAACAATATAGACTAAAAATTAACAAAGACATACATAGTCTAAGAAGTAAACAGATTTTTGAACAAACATTGATGAAACATTTATATCTGAATGTAATTGACAGACTGAACGATAAAAAATGAATTACTTTCCACGTCTGACAATGAGTAACAATTAATGCATGTGCCTATAATTAGCAAAATCTTTGCCACATTTCATATGAGCTCATTTCATACAAGATATGCATTGCATCGATTCTTCACCGTGCTCAGATTTTGCGAATGATTGGAGACAAATTAAACACAGGGCGTCCTCATTTTCCAATTCTAACTTATTTCCATTATTTGCAGATTTTTCAACACAAGTTTTTTAATTGTTTTTTCTTTATATTTTTCTTACTGATAGATTTATCTATGGTTCTATGGCTTTGTCCTCATCAGCTATCAGAAATTTACACAATTTCTTCCGTGTTCTTTCTTATTTTATACGTTTTTATCCTTTTCTCTTGCTTCATTTTTTAACCTTGTTTTAACTGGCGAGTCAGTAAGAATCATTCGACATTCTTTTCTTGCCGCTTGAATTTCTTTTTCTTTCACCAGCTTTTGGATAGAGCCTTAACTCTTCCGGAGTTATATTGGGTCCATCTTGACTAGTAGAAGGAGTCACTTCACTTTCATCTATTGTAGATCCAAAGCCGGGTTTTGCTGATGGTAATAATATAATTTGTTCTGCAAGTTCTTCCTCTTGTTTCTTTCTCGGCGAATATGTATATCAGGATTAAGGGGGTATTACACTCTAGACACTCGTTTTTTAAGGTGATATTTGGAAATTAATTCTGAAAAACCTATCGCACCTACAGGGCAGGGGTTTTGCACACATATTTAGTAGTGTGTGAACTATCAACACAAATTTTTGCAATGCATTATATTGAAAATTGTACAAGTTACACGCCGAAGAGCAGGTCATGTCATCAAACACCGGCCCGATCGGGCGCACGGACTGCGGCCGCCCTAGTCATCTGAAACGAAAGTACCAAAGTTTTTTTTTAATCTATATGAGTGTAGCTATCGCCCCTAGCAGATGTAACCAAGTCCGAAAATTGTTACCGAAATCGCAGCTGTTTAAAAATTGATATTTGATTTTTTCGACTTTTCTTGAACTAAAACAAGGAGTGGGGGGGGGGGGTTGTATTGAGACTATTAATACAATTCTGCTACGGGCTATAGGTACACATTCACTTTGAATGTGTGTAAAATTGTAGCTCAATCGGTCCAGTAGTTTTTGAAAAAATATGCGCCCGATCTAAAAAATTTGTTTCGAGAAAAATGCGTTTAAAGTTTTTCATGCAGTTATGATCTATACGACTGAAGTTACGGTAGATAACGACTAATTTCTGTAACTTACCCCTAATCTGCTATACCCGGACCGTAGAGACAGCGTTACCAGGGATTCTTTGTGGCTATACACCTACAGGAGTGGTGGTAATGTGTGCGTGAACTGACGCTAGCGCCAAGGCAGCCAAGTGACCCCAACGCGAAGCCAACATATATTGTCGACGCTGGTTGGCCGTGGTTGGCATTAACCCTCCGTATCCTGAGCCTGTCTCATTTTTGACCCACGGTTTCAGAACGCTCACGCACACAGTGACAGAGCGGTTAATATTATTCGTAGCCAAGCGGTCATTTAGCTGTTGTCAAGGAGCGCCTCGCGCTTGGGGGTGTCATAAACCGGGTTTTTCCGGGGACTTTGTTGGGGCCTAAAGAGTCAGAAGCTCGAAGCGACTGCGTTGCCTTGGGGCATTCGCGAATGTATCGCCGACAACGACACTTCGCTGCATTCTCGTATTTTTTCCTGTGTCGTAATTTTGTTAGTTTTGTTAAACTATTATAACTCCACAAAAAGTGGGGTAGATGTTTTAGATAAATTAGTAAGGGACTACTCTTGTAGGCGTTGCACCCGCCGTTGGCCATTATCATTATTTATGCACTATATCAACTAGAGCTATTGTTTTTGCCCGGGTATCCGAGTACCCGGTGAGACCCCGGGTAGAAAAAAATTACTCGGGTACCCGGGTACCCGTAGGATACCCGACTACCCGGGTAGACAAAAATTACCCGTGTGTCCATGAGATATCCGAGTAACTGAAGTGTGATGAGATAGTTGAGAATTTCGATTTGACAGCATATTCCGTTCATTACTGAGGTTAGCCGAAAATGATCGAAAGTCGAAAAACGATCGGCTGTCAAATCGAAATTCTCAACTATCTCATCACACTTCAGTTACTCGGGTATCTCATGGACACACGGGTAATTTTTGTCTACCCGGGTAGCCGGGTAATTTTTGTCTACCCGGGTATCCGGGTATTGCACGGGTACCCGGGTACCCGGGTATTGCACGGGTACCCGGGTACCCGAGTAATTTTTTTCTACCCGGGGTCTCACCGGGTACTCGAGTACCCGGGCGGGCGGGTAGTAAGAGCTCTAATCATCGCCGCATATAATGCTTTTGTTATATGGCATACTAAGAATCCTACATGGGAACTTAGACATTCGTCAAAAATGAGGCGAAAGTTATTTTTAGAAGAATTAGCAAAAAAATATTGATAGACGGGCTAGTGAATTTGAAAATGAGGAAGGAGGGCTTCATGCAAATGCTGCAATCGCGAGAGAAGCGACGGGAAGAAAAATTGTAAAGTAGAAAAAACTAGCAGGTCACAAGCGTAGTAGATGTTGTTTCTGTGTGGGGAATAATAATAAATATCACACTGTACAGAAAACCGCACACTTTTATGCAATACACGTACTAATATAAATGTTGAATAAACATAATTTTTTTATAATTCACAAATCGCAACCCTATTATTGTTTCGTATATGTAGAACAAGTATCCAAACGTAATCCGAAACCCTCTTGCACCACGTTCCGTAGTATTTCGGTGAGGATCTCGAGCTTGAGCGACCATCCCCACCTGAGTACTGTATCGGTGAGGGTCTCGAGCGACCGTGAATATGTATTAGTGAACTATCGGTGTGGGTCTGCAAATACCCAGCCTCAGGACTCGAAGTCCAGTATTCGGAGGGTTAAAGACGCTGCTTGGCCGTGGTTGGCTTCGCGTTGGGGCCACTTGGCGCTAGCGTCAGTTCACTCACACATTACCACCACTCCTGTAGGTGTATAGCCACACACAGTCCTTGGCAACGCTGCGTAGAGGAAACCTTCCTCAGCTTCAAAGAACTCATGTTGGATAGCTCTCTCTTCTGTGCTGGCAGTCATAGCCTCTTTAGATACAAGGATCGAGGGAACGATTACGTGCCACGCTGCGGCCTTAAGCCCCTATAACTCTGGGAGTTCTACGAATTTCACCTTAATATTTTAGGGTCATATTTTCGAAACCCCAAACTACTAGTAAATCCAAAAAAAAAATCGAATTTTTTGGTGTAATGCCCCCTTAAATGGCATAATTCCTGTAGCTTCAAAGCTTGATGACATATTCTTTTTGGTTAACGCCGTGGGTAGTATATTTTTAATGATCCTGGAAATATAATAAATAGAAAATGTTTTCCCGGGATTGTTCGTCATCCAGTTGTCAACTGCAGCAAAATAATGTTTCTTAAAATGATAACAAAACTATGTCATTGCCTTTACAAAAATTTAGGACTACTATGCATAAATGGGACTCACGGTTGTCGAGGATGAGTAAATAAAGTTGTACTATTGTAGATTGTATATGCCTACGGAAATGTTTAATAAACTGTAAAAATGATGAGCCAGTCATCCACCTCGTCGTGTATGCCGCCCCAATGCAACCATGAGAGTTTTTGAAACGTACCCTTGGGAAGATAAACATTGTTGTTCCTCTTTCTGCTGATGTCGTCTTGCCTACCTGACGTGCCCTTTTTACCGCAACAATGTTTACAGATCTGTAAACCGCTTGAACCCAGAGTTGGGCATTAACTAAATAAAAAATTATTTAAATAAGGATCAAATAAAAGTTACTTTAAATTTAGATTATTCGACGAATAAAGTTAATTTGTTTATTCGTTGAGAATTTAATCGACGAATAAAGTTAATTTTTTTATTCGTCGAGTTTCAACTTTAGCGTTGAATAATTTTTTTAATTTTTTTTATGTGATGTTTATGGATGAGTCGGGTCATCGTTGATTTCTATCCGCCCGAAGCGCTCGAGACAGCCGAGACACTCGGAGCAGTCACGAGTCATGACGTCACCACGCGTATCCGACTCGACCGTACCCACACTATTACTCGCTCAGGCGGATAGAAATGAACGATGAATCGGGGTTGCCGGGCAACATTTTCCTGAGCAAGCTTATTAGTGAGGGGGACCACCTACGGGAGGGGTGGTAATGTGTGCGTGAGACACCACAATGGGAGACGAACCGACGTCAGCGCCAAGCGAATGACGCCACGGCCAACCAGCGTCGACAACATATTTCCCGACGAAGCTGGTTGGCCGTGGCATCGGTTCGTTTCCCATTGCGGCGCCTCATGCACACATTATCACCACTCCTATAGATGTTCCGCCTCCACAAATATGTTTGCCCAGGAAAATGTTGCTCGGCAACCCTGGTCCCGATTCATCCGCCGCGGGCACGACGCGGGAAAGACGGTCGGGTAACGGGCGCACAGTGATGGGAAGTCCCGAAAACCTGGTCAAAATGGCATCTTATAAACTTCAGAATCCAATGTTAGAATAGCATAATTTCATTAATAAGAGTCATGGCTATCACGTACTATCACTTTTCATACTTATTTTTCGTTATTTCTATCATTATTTTGATTTTAAAGTCAGACGTTTGAGTACGACGCTGTTTCATATGCACATTCAGGCTCCTGTTATCTACAGTACAATTATCGAAATGATTATATTAATAGCATTTACAGATTTAGGGAAGCCTAGACTATCAGAAAAGTGTTTTGGTATTTTTTTTTATTCTGGAAATTAGCTGTTACAGAGAATTTCTGAAACTCGTGTACAGGAAGACGACAATGAAAATGAAATAGACTTACATTACGAATGCCGCAAATTGCCGTGGTAATATTAGACTCAATTTAAAGCTTCGACCATATACAGAGTGTCCGCGGGAAGACTGAACAGCTGAATATCTCCTAAAGTATTGTAGATAAAAAATTAAAAAAAAAAAGTAAATTAATGGTACGATGGGGCTGCTAGATTAGCCGCGACGGATTTTTTTTCCGATTATTATTTTAAAAGATACGATGGTCAAGTTCGGTTCTTCAAATGGCACTAACTTTTCTGAAGTCCTGAGTTGATAGTGCGTTCCAAGACGAACTCAATAAGCTTTAATGTATACACTTGATTTCCACTGGTTTTTGAGATATTGCGCTTGCAAATTTGCTGATTTTCACTTGACAAAAACCTCTGGAATAGCAAGGACCGGGGTCGGTCTTGCTGACGCCACGGGTGGCAGTGCCTGTTGAAATAGATACCTACCTGCCAAAGGTCTACGCAGGCCCCAAGGCTGGACAATTATTTTTCGTCAGAAATGCTACTTAGGTAGGTACATCTGCGGTATCGAGAAGCGCACCGTTACTTTTATTTCGCACTTGCTTCTACGCTCGGATGGCCGGTTATTTTGGGAGGGATGCAAGTTCGATTGGTTAGGTTAGGAGGTGTGAAAGTTGCTAGACTAAATTTCAACCATAGGGAGCAGATTGTATTAGAACCAATCGGATTTGCATCCCTAAGAAACGGCTGCTCTCTTGAAGAGGCCCTCTTCACGGCAATATCCCCTCCCCAATGCCCACCTTCTCTCGCGCGGAATACGTCAACGCATGCTTTAGGTTTTGATATTGAAACTCGTGTTTATACTCGAGAGGACCACGCGTCGACAGCGGGCTATCCCCTTTCTTCCTGTGACTCCCCACGAGGAGTATTGCCGGTGGATTGTTGGAGCGTAGATGTCTGGATGCCAGTTATTCAATTCAGGAGACGATAGAAACACTTTATTACAAAACACACATGTACTATAATTAAAGTAAATCGTATTCCTCTCGGGCAGGAGTACTGATAATGATCGAACTTGCGCCCCACTTCGCGCAGACCGATTACGCGGAGGGTAGTCGGGTGTCACACACTGCACAATTGATACAGGGTAACAATTCTGGAGCAACGCCCGTCAAGGAGATGCGGCCTGGTACCCCGTGACGAGGACAGCCCTTCGCAGTGCCTCGCCCGATTTTTATGGCTTTTTTCGGAAAAAGGTACGAATCCTGGGCCGAACGTAACGAATTTGGGGTCCAGCCCCCGCAGTCGAGGGTGAAATATCCATTACAGCGTATTAAGAAATTCTTTTCTTCATCGTGTCGAAAGGGACTTTCGACCCTCGAAGGGGTCGGATTGCCTATTAAGAAGTGAGAAAAGCCATAAAATTCGATGGGCACTGCGGGGTGTGTTCCTCGCCACGGGGTGACGGGCGTAGCTCCAGAATTATCTGAATAGGAAATAAACTAATTCTTTATTCTTTATCGTATGGATATGAAAGTGTCGCCGATGGATTCCTTGGAGTTTTCCGATGAAGATCATGCAAAATGTCGTGTAAATCCGACTATTATTAACGAAATTTCCTTCATTATTTTCCGAATTACGTCGTTCTTGATGCCAGTTTCATCGGAAAAACATAAGGAATCCATTGGCGTCACTTCCTTCTCGATACGATGAAGAAAAGAAGCAAACATTTGAAATCCTGTACATTTTTCACTTCTTAATGATATTCCAAACCCTTCGAGGGTCTAAACCCTTCAATTCGTTACGTTGAGCCCAGAATTCGTACCTTTTTCCGGAAAAAGCCATAAAATTCGATGGGCACTGCGGGGTGTTGTCCTCGCCACGGGGTGACGGGCGTAGCTCCAGAATTATCTGTTTAAGACATAAATTAATTCTTTATTCTTTATCGTATGGCTATGGGAGTGTCGCCGATGGATTCCTTGGAGTTTTCCGATGAAAATCATTACAAATGTCGTGTAAATCGAACAACTTTTGCATAGGGAATACAAACAGCTTGTGTCAAAGTAATCCGATTTGCGTGATATTTGGTATGATTTTCATCAGAAAAGCATAAGGAATCCATTGGCGTCACATCCCTTTCGACACGATGAAGAAAAGAATTTCTTAATACGCTGTAATGGATATTTCACCCTCGACTGCGGGGGCTGGACCCCAAATTCGTTACGTTCGGCCCAGGATTCGTACCTTTTTCCGAAAAAAGCCATAAAAATCGGGCGAGGCACTGCGGAGGGCTGTCCTCGTCACGGGGTACCAGGCCGCATCTCCTTGACGGGCGTTGCTCCAGAATTGTTACCCTGTATCAATTGTGCAGTGTGTGACACCCGACTACCCTCCGCGTAATCGGTCTGCGCGAAGTGGGGCGCAAGTTCGATCATTATCAGTACTCCTGCCCGAGAGGAATACGATTTACTTTAATTATAGTACATGTGTGTTTTGTAATAAAGTGTTTCTATCGTCTCCTGAATTGAATAACTGGCATCCAGACATCTACGCTCCTACAATCCACCGGCAATACTCCTCGTGGGGAGACACAGGAAGAAAGGGGGTAGCCCGCTGTCGACGCGTGGTCCTCTCGAGTATAAACACGAGTTTCAATATCAAAACCTAAAGCATGCGTTGACGTATTCCGCGCGAGAGAAGGTGGGCATTGGGGAGGGGATATTGCCGTGAAGAGGGCCTGTTCAAGAGAGCAGCCGTTTCTTAGGGATGCAAATCCGATTGGTTCTAATACAATCTGCTCCCTATGGTTGAAATTTAGTCTAGCAACTTTCACACCTCCTAACCTAACCAATCGAACTTGCATCCCTCCCAAAATAACCGGCCATCCGAGCGTAGAAGCAAGTGCGAAATAAAAGTAACGGTGCGCTTCTCGATACCGCAGATGTACCTACCTAAGTAGCATTTCTGACGGAAAAGAATTGTCCAGCCTTGGGGCCTGCGTAGACCTTTGGCAGGTAGGTATCTATTTCAACAGGCACTGCCACCCGTGGCGTCAGCAAGACCGACCACGGTCCTTGCTATTCCAGAGGTTTTTTCAAGTGAAAATCAGCAAATTTACAAGCGCAATATCTCAAAAACCAGTGGAAATCAAGTGTATACATTAAAGCTTATTGAATTCGTCTTGGAACGCACTATCAACTCAGGACTTCAGAAAAGTTAGTGCCATTTGAAGAACCGAACTTGACCATCGTATCTTTTAAAATAATAAACGGAAAAAAAATCCGTCGCGGCTAATCTAGCAGCCCCATCGTACCATTAATTTACATATTTTTTTTAATTTTTTATCTCCAATACTTTAGGAGATATTCAGCTGTCCAGTCTTCCCGCGGAGACCCTGTAGAACAGAGGTAAAGAAAAATTGGTTGCAATAAATTGCAACTTTTAGCGCAAGAGCATGTTTAGTCATGACATGCACACATGCGCGCAGTGATCGGAAATCGAAAAAACATGGCCAAAAGATGACGGAGACCTTTGATTTGTACAAAAAGAAGTATACTAAGGTTTTCGCGGTCGCTCATTACGAAAGTCAAGCCAACATTGCAAAAAACAAAATGGCGGGTCCAATATGACGGACGCGTATATCAGAAAAACATCAGATTTGGTCTAAACTTGGTATTCTAGAGTTTTCGAGGTCGCTCATTACGAATTTTAAATCAAAATTGCAAAAAACAAAATGGCGGTTTCTTGAAGGGGGTGACTCGGGGGGTGATTGCAAACAACTTTTTCCTTTACGAAAATGCTCTCCGAGGTTTCGTTAACGAGATATTAACAATAAGCACCGACTAATCAGAGCGCGCGCCTTCCGCCCGAGCTCCCGCGGTAGCGTTGGCTACGCGGTAGGCGGTTGCGCTTATACTACGAACGTACGAACAAGCAAGTCGGCATGCATCGAAGGAAACCGCGTTACACAGTTTTTTTTTACAGCAGAATCTTAAATAAGAATAATTTGAAGTGAGAGGACAAGAAGTACGTAAATTTCGTTTTTAAATAAGGCATAAACGAAAAGGTAATGTAACAGAAAATGTACGACAAGTGATCGTAATTCGTTATTGAGGTAAAAATCCGTTGTTTAATAACGGCCAACACAACTAAAATTAAAAAATAATATTAGGTGTATGAATAAATTCTTTCCGACTGGATTTACATAATAAGTACAAAGCTACCGAATTTCTATCGCGGTGGTATTCATAAGCTGCCAGAAAAATGGCAAAAGGTAATTAACAATAATGGAAATTGTTTCGATGATTGAGTTGTTTTCATATTTTTTAAATCGAACTGTTATTGTACCCTAAAATCGGAAAGAATTTATTTCCACACCTAATAATCACCAATAAATTAAATAAAACTCACTCTTTCGGACATTCCTTTCCTTGCTTTCCTTCCCTTTTCGGAAACCTGTGTCACTGGGTCACTGTACCGATCCTGGTTATCGGTGGACAAAAAGATTTATGGTTGTGTAGCGCCCAGTGCTCAGCTGATCACAGTGCGTCCGGGTTAATGTACCGAATATTCACTTCACTGCACGGCTACTAACACTGATCACTGAATTTATTTTTCACGGAACGTGTTGTTCCTACGTTATAAAAATTGGTGGCTGCGAAAGGGGCCGATTACTGTTAATTACTGGAACGAGATTACTACTATTACCCGGCGAAAAGAAAACTCGTGGCAGACTGTCTCGGGCTGTGCAGTCCGCTGCTGTGACAATTGGTCGAGGCACCTATTTGGGCACACTTTTAAAGACGGGGCACACGTATTTTGGTTATTGGCTGAAGGTGCCACATACATTGTCACACCGCGCGACGAAGAGATCGAACGAAACACGAGATCGAGTGGGATAGAGCGATTTGACCAAGCGTAGCCTACGCTTTTGTTTAGACGATCGAAGAGCCTGTAATTATAGAGAAGTATGATAACGATTTTATAAATAAAAATTTAGCCATGTATATGGATATTGGATTAACGAAAGCCAAGTATGAAAATCTTCGGAATCATAATTTTATTTTATTTGGTAAGAAGCAGTATCCTCCGTACGAAAAACTATTGTTAGCAAAGCAACAATGCTATCCTGAAAATATAGCCATCACCGAGACTGGTGCTGCAGTTGAGTTACAATCGCTGTTGGATTTTACTGTTGTAAGAATTTTTTCGTTAATTTCAAATGAAGATTTAAAGAAGGTTAAGAATAAGCAAGTAATTCTACATGGGAAATGGGGTTTAGATGGTGCTTCCGGTCAACAGGTTTTTAAGCAAAAGTGGTCTAATGATAAATCAGTAAATACTGATAACTCTATATTTATGGTATCATATGTACCATTGAGCATAATGTCCTCAGATGGACACACGATCTGGAGAAATATACGTCCATCTTCCGTGAGACTTTGCAGCCCAATTCAATTTCAGTTTACGAAGGAAATGTAAGACGGGTTTTTCTTACAATAAACAAACACGCGCGTAGAATAAACTATCGATAATGCTGTATAATATATTCTCCAAGAACAGGGCGAGTCGTAACATAAAACGCGGAGGGCTTCCTGAGTGGCGACCAGCGTGTCCCAAAGACCGTACAAGAGTGGCCGCGTCCTGGCGGCCAAAGCGTAACGTCCTGTCCGCGACGCTTCCCTTGGGCCTGGGTTTTCCCCAAGTTCTCCCGCGCAAACGGTCCCAAGCGGTGCATTTGTGCTTCCGGGCGGCAGGCCGCGGTTCCGGCGCGCCATTCGAATATGCGTCCATCGAATTTTCTTACATTCGGCCAATCCTGACAATAAGTCTGTCCGCAGACGTGTAATCTGTAATGCGAACAGTGTTAGTTGTTGGATAATTTGACTATTAACGAGCAGGTTACATGTTCGGGAAGAATACTTATCCTGTGTAGCGTGATGGACAAACTAGTTTCGATTAGATTATTTTATCTGTTAACATCGAAACCATAGTTGTCTGTTTTCTGTGTCGCACGTTGTTGTTGTGCGGCGTGTGTTGGTCAGGCGCTGGTCAGCGCTACTGTATTCCGTAGTGGAGGCACTTTGGTGCCCGTTTGTTGTCCGTAGGTTGGCGTCCCTGCACTTGCTAATGGCGCGTTGTCACTGCATCTGCTGCTACAAAATGCCATTTGCTGTCGAAGGAACGCTGCTGCGCTCGTTGAAGGAGAAACGCCTTTTTCGCCTCGTCTGCATGTTGTTTGCTGCCTCAGTTGCGTTGACCTAACGCCCGGCGTTAGTCAACATTGGTCATCTCCGACTGTCTTAACATAACACCTCCTTGTGTTTGTCTTGATCAATCGTCTCCCGCTGATCCGGCGTAATACCCAGTATTACCCAGATATTAGCCTGATCCAGAGTACCCAGTACCCATAGATCAACCTGATCTAGAGTACCCAGTACTCATCCTCGACCACTTTTCCACGACCAAGGGCACCCAGTGCGCTTTCGGTCGTTCCCCTTACTACTGCGTGGTGTTGTAGAGCGACGTCCGGTGCTGTTGTTCCGTGCGTCGCCTGCTGTTGTCGAGCACCCCTGGTGCCTCGTTGCATTGTCAGCAGCGTACATCGCCGCCCGCGAACTTGTTCGCGCGGCCGTCTGCTACTGCGTCTTAGCGGCTCATCATCGGTCTCTGTACACAAATAATAGACATGGATAATATATACATTATTTACATCTCGTGAACACCGGGCTTGTTGAATGGATAACAGTGTCAGACACTAATTATCCTTGGGCGTCGTCGACTTGGATCGCAATCCACGGTTTCATCTTGTCCGGTGCTGTCACCGTCCCCTTTCGTCGTCCTTTCTCCCGTAGGTCCTCCACTTCATACCGATCGTTGGGGAGCACGGTTCGTACTCTGAAGGGTCCCTTGTATTTTGGTAGCAGCTTATGGCTACCTCCTGTGGCTGGTTCGCTAGTTATTTGTACCAATACTAGTTCTCCGGTGGTATATTTTCGCGCGTCCTTCCGCGTCTTGTCGTAGCGTTCCTTTTGTGCTCGCTGTTCGTCGGTGATGTGTCGAGAGATGCTGTCTCTGAGTTCTGATAGGTTCAGGCGGTCCATGTTTCCTTTTACCGCGTTCAGGATTTGGCTTTCGGCAACGCTCGTCACGTTACACCCAATTAAAGCCTTTATGGGGGTCGTGTTGATGCTCTTGTTGTGCATGGTGTTCAGTGCGCTCTGGACCTGTTTAACCTCGAGGTCCCAATCCTGAGGATCTCTGCCGGCGCTGGTGGTAGCGAGAGCGTCGACAATGGTTTTATTATAACGTTCACATTGACCGTTTGCTCTCGGGGTAGCAACAGCGTTCAATACGTGTTTAATCCCATATGTGTTGCAGAAAATGCCGAAATTCCGCGACGTGAAACAAGTTCCGCGATCACTGATGATACGTGACGGCGTTCCGAAAAGATACATGAGTCTAAGAAGTGTTTTGGTAGCGTGTCGTGTTTTCTTACTCTTAACTGGTTCTACAACAATGAATTTAGTGAAAGCATCGACGATCACGAAGAGATATTTATTTTGTTTCCTATTAGTTTCAAACGGTCCAACGTGATCAATATGTAGTGTGTGGAATGGTGTCGGTGCCTTTTCGATAGGGTTCAGTTTACACTGCTTCTTGCCTGCTGTATGTTTATAATACGCGCAGTTGAGGCACGCTTTTATGTATTTCGTAACGAACTTACGCATGCGGGCGAACCAATAATTTTCACGTATTCGCGCCAAAGTTCGTTCTACGCTCGGGTGTCCAGCATCGTCGTGGCATAATCTGCATATTTGTAGTCGAGCTCCTCTCGGCACTACCCAAGCCTGCTCTTCTCCCGATAGCCGCCGATAGAGCTTATGGTTGTTTAGGCTGTATTCCTCGAAGTAGTGTTTTGTTTCTGGTGTCCGCCTATTTTCCTCGAGTACCCTCCGAATACGCGTCAACTGTGCATCCTGCAATTGAGCCGTCACAATCCACTCACCTTCCGTGATGTCAATTTGTGTAACCTCCAGTGTTAGCTGCGGATTCCGGCTCAATGCATCCACGTGAGTCATCCTCGTGCCTGCTCGGTACTCGATGTCAAAGGTAAATTCTTGTACCTCTAACCACCAGCGCCCGATGCGAGGTAAGAGGTCTTTTTTTGAAAAGGTTGTCCGTAAAGCATTGCAGTCCGTCAAGACCTTGAACTGTAGACCTAATAAATAAACTCGAAAGTGGCGCAACGCCAGTACTACCGCCATCGTCTCGAGTTCATATGAGTGGTAGCATCGTTGATCCGCCGTTGTTTGTTTGCTGAAGTACGCGACAACGGTCATGCTGCCGTCCTCTAGTTGTTGCATCAGCATTGCTCCGACTCCTAGAGAGCTCGCGTCGGTGTGCAACTCTGTTAACCGCGTGGGGTCAAAGATCGCGAGTATCGGTCGTGATGTCAATTTTCCTTTGAGCATGTCAAAGGCCTGTTTTTGTGGTTCCAACCATTGCCATGTGATGTCCTTCCGTATTAACCGCGTTAATGGTTCTGCGATTGTCGCGTAGTTTTTTATGAACTTTCGGAAGTAACCAGAAAGCCCAAGAAACTGTCGTACCTGCTTGACCGTCTGTGGTGGTTCCATTTCTAAAACGGCTTCTATCTTTCGCCGACCCGGTTTCACTCCCGCTTCGCTAATTTCTCGGCCGAGGTATTCAATAGACGTTTTGAAGAAAGAGCATTTGGATAACTTCAGCGTCAATCCATGCTCTCGGAAGACTTTCAATACCTGACGCAACCTTGTCATACCCTCTTTTATTGTTTTCGACGGTATTATTACGTCATCCAAGTACGGAAACGCGATCGTATTTTTCAGTGGTCCTAAGACCTTGTCCATCAGTCGTTGGAATACGGCTGGTGCGTTGGTTAGGCCAAACGGCATTCGTAAAAACTCGTAATGGCCTTCTGGTGTGATGAACGCTGTCTTGGGGATGGAGTTTGTCGCAACGGGTACTTGGTAATACCCAGATGCCAAGTCTAGTCCCGTGAAATACTTGTTACCCCCAAGCCGGTCGATTTGGTCGTCGATTAACGGAAGAGGGTATTTGTCCTTAACCGTGATTGCGTTCATCTTTCGGAAATCAATGCACAACCGGCGCTCACCCGTTGCCTTTGCTACAAGTGTGATCGGACTTGCGTAGGGTGATTCTGATTCACGGATAATATTGTTCTCAATTAACTCGGCGATAATTCCACGTACGACTTTCTTCTCCGGCTCCCCGAGGCGATACGGACGGTACGCGACTGGTGTGTCGGATAAACATTTAATTTCTATTGCCGTGGTGTTCGTTTTCCCCAGGTCGCGCATCGATGACGATGTACAATCGCGGAATTCGTTGATCAAGGCTGTACATGTTTCACGCGTCTTCTCGTCGATGTCGCCGAATTTTAGTTCGATTGTTGACTGAACATCGCAAACGTACATGTTCCTATCGGGTTCAATTGTGGTATACTCGATAGCCGGGATTTCGTTGAAAGTTAATCTTCGTCCCCGTTTGACCATCACTACATGTTCCTGTAATAGGAAGTCTCGACCAACAATTGCCCTATACGCTGTGCATTCATCAGGGACGATGTACGAGTCCACGTCGGCAATCACTCCCTGGATTTTAATAGTTACGCGAGCTATTCTATCGATACTAACGACTTGTCCTGCGAATCCGCGAAGCAATGTTTCTTTTATCGTTTTTACAGACAACCCAATCCCTCTCGCTAACGACGAATGAATCACCGTACACGCACTCCCAGTGTCCACGAGACTATGGTCTACTTTTCGGCCATTTATGTGAATACTCAGCTCGTATAAATGGGGGGTGTAACTTGAAGCTTGAATCATCTTTACCTCCTTCTGTACTCGTGGTTTTGTACAGTCCCGCGCGTAGTGTCCTACCGTCCCGCAGTTGAAGCAGTTGACCTGCGAACTGTCCTTTCCGGTGATCCCTTTTTGCCGCGCCTGCAGCCCCTTTTCCTGCATTCGGCTAGTCGACGCCGTTGACAAAAATGGTTGCTTCCGTCGCGAGGGCTCCGGCGTTGTCCTTCGTCGTCCATTTCGTATCGGCATGTCGCCCATGCGTCGCATGAACAAATACAATTCGTCGACGTCCTTTACCTTCGCTGATCGTATGTCGCGGGCTATACTTGCATCGGATATACCACCGATCACCACGTCGATTTGATGCTCGTCCGAAATTGCATACTCGAGCTTCCGCAATTTTTCTAACTTTCGGAAACAATAATCTCCTAGTTTCTGTCCCGGCCTCGCTTTGTATGCACATACCGTTTCTAAACATTCGTTGAACGACATCGCGACGTGGAATTGTTTCTTTAAGGCGTCTCGAGTTTCACGCCAGGTAGCAGTAACGTCCTGTCGCGCGTCGTACCACCTTCGAGCGTGGCCCTTCAACCGCGTTACGATTAAACGCATAATCGTGTCGCCACTCCACCGATACCTTTCCGCCAACACGTCCACTTATTTGGTCCACCGTTCGATCGTCGGATCATCCTCGTCAGGATCGTAAACTGGGATCATCAACTCGTCTCCCGCCCTGGTGTGGGACGATGTTCGCGAATTCGAACGAGAGCGTCGACGACCCATCCTTTCCACCAACCGCTCCAATCGGTCCAACCGATCCGTAACTGGGTTCGGTGTGGACAAGGGTGGAGTATAGGCGCGTGAAGACGAACGCGAGCGTGAACGCGAGGGAGAACGCGAGCGTGGACGCAACGGAGAACGCGAGCGTGAACGCAACGGAGAACGCGAGCGTGAACGCGATCTGCGGCTCAAGTTCTTTTCAATTAGTCGCTCTAACCGGCTAAGTCGCGCGTTCTGCTCTCTTACGCCCTCCTCGATGGTGGTATCGGAAGCGGAGTCATGTCGACTTCCTTTCGGCTTCTCTGCGGCGGCGTCTTTGCTCCGATGGGAATTGCGGCCCATGTCGTCACTTTTCTTATTTCGCTAAACTGCACGCGGCACTACAAGCTACTATATACACTCCACTAAATTCAATCTATTTAAATATGTACACTCCTCGTAGCACAATGGCGTCTCTATCGCGTCACTATGAGGCAAACTGTTCAGATACCGTTTCGCAGAAAACTCCACGAACGCGTCACAGCACGTGGCTATATCCCACTTCTGATCTGTAAGACGGGTTTTTCTTACAATAAACAAACACACGCGTAGAATAAACTATCGATAATACTGTATAATATATTCTCCAAGAACAGGGCGAGTCGTAACATAAAACGCGGAGGGCTTCCTGAGTGGCGACCAGCGTGTCCCAAAGACCGTACAAGAGTGGCCGCGTCCTGGCGGCCAAAGCGTAGCGTCCTGTCCGCGACGCTTCCCTTGGGCCTGGGTTTTCCCCAAGTTCTCCCGCGCAAACGGTCCCAAGCGGTGCATTTGTGCTTCCGGGCGGTAGGCCGCGGTTCCGGCGCGCCATTCGAATATGCGTCCATCGAATTTTCTTACAGAAACCAATGAAAAAATTCAAGAAGAATATGACCATATAAATGAAAAAATTATGAATTTAAAAACCACAAATGTTAATATTAAAAGAAAAAAATATTATGTATCACATAAATTATATTCTACCATGGTGGATGGTAAAGTTTGTAACGTCTTAACAGGTCAGGCATCTTCGACATTTTGTAACATATGTAGAGCAACTCCAAATCAGATGAACCAATTAGATCTTCTTCAAAAACTGCACGTGGAAGAAAAACATTACTACTACGGACTTTCGACTCTCCATTGTCGTATTAGATTCATGGAATGTATCCTGCACATCGCCTACAATTTAGATTTTGAAAAGTTTTATGCTAAAGGAAATGACAAACAGTTAAAACAGGAACGAAAAAAACTGGTGCAAGACAAAATAAGATCGGAAATGTCACTGATTGTGGATGTGGTCAAACAGGGTCACGGAACAACCAATGACGGCAACACAGCCAGGCGATTTTTTGATGACCCCGAGAAAGCGGCAAACGCAGCAGGAGTTGACAGTCGTTTAATACAACGATTTGCTATTATTTTACAAATTTTGACAAGTGGATACGACATTGATTATGAGAAGTTTGAGAAGTACGCACTTGATACCGCAAAACTCTTCGTTGAGTTATACGATTGGTATAAAATGCCTCCATGTGTACATAAAGTTTTGTTACACGGTGCCAATGTAATGAAAGTTTTTGGCTTACCAATTGGTTGGATGTCCGAGGAAGCTCAGGAAGCTAATAATAAAATTTTTAAGGAGGCAAGATTACGTTTTAGTAGACTGTTTTCACGTTTTGCTTGTAACGAAGACGTACTTCATTTTATGTTGGTTTCATCAGACCCAATTATAAGTGCCTTAAGAGTCCATAAACCAAAAAAAATTAAATGCTTGTGTGACCAAGCTAAAAACTTATTAATTTCTACAAACGATAACGAACCGGAGTCGGATGATGAAAATAGGGTCATGGACGAGTCCGCCGATGAATTTTAATATCATGAGTCAATATAAATATTATTTTATTCAATAAACTTCTCAAGTAAACAACAAATTAAGAAAAACACGGAAAAAATAAAAACAAAATTATAAAACTGGAAATAAAATGTAAAAAAAGTTTAAAAAGTTCAAATACTGGGTTTCGAGTTATTATTTATGTCTAGCAAAATACGCGTGCTTCGCTACGGTAGAATAATTAAAAGGAATACTTTTATATCTGTTTTCCGTAGCAATTTTTTATATAATCTCGGTAAAGTAACCTCTGTATGACGAACATTTATATACAGGGTGTCCCAAAAATGTCGCGTTTCCTTGATAGGGGCGACTCAGGGGGTGATTTGAAACAACTTTTTCCTTAGCGAAAATATTGTCCGAAGCTTCGTTAAGGAGATATTAAGCAAAAACCCCGACCAATCAGAGCGCGCGCCTTCCGCCTGAGTTCCCGCGGTAGCGTTGGCTACGAGGTAGGCGACCGCGCTTGTGCTACGAACGTACGAACAAGCAAGTCGGCATGCATCGAAGGAAACCGCGTTACACATTTTTTTTTTAAAGCAGAATCTTAAATAAGAATAATTTGAAGTGAGAGGACAAGAAGTACGTAAATTTCGTTTTTAAATAAGGCATAAACGAAAAGCTAACGTAACAGAAAATGTACGACAAGTGATCGTAATTCGTTATTGAGGTAAAAATCCGTAGTTTAAGAACGGCCAACACAACTAAATTTAAAAAATAATATTAGGTGTATGAATAAATTCTTTCCGACTGGAATTTCTATTGCGGTGGTATTCAGAAGCTGCCAGAATAATGGCAAAAGGTAATGAACAATAATGGAAATTATTGCGATGATCGAGTTGTTTTCATATTTTTTAAATCGAACTGTTATTGTACCCTAAAATCGGAAAGAATTTATTTTCACACCTAATAATCACCAATAAATTAAAGAAAACTCACCCTTTCGGACATTCCTTTCCTTGCTTTCCTTCCCTTTCCGGAAACCTGTGTCACTGGGTCACTGTACCGATCCTGGTTATCGGTGGACGAAAAGATTTATGGTTGGGTAGCGCCCAGTGCTCAACTGATCACACTGCGTCCGGGATAATGTACCGAATATTCACTTCACTGCACGGCTACTAACACTGATCACTGAATTTATTTTTCACGGAACGTGTTGTTCCTACGTTATAAAAATTGGTGGCTGCGAAAGGGGCCGATTACTGTTAATTACTGGGACGAGATTACTACTATTACCCGGCGAAAAGAAAACTCGTGGCAGACTGTCTCGGGCTGTGCAGTCCGCTGCTGTGCAGCGATCAGATACGGATCCGACCGACGATCGTCAAAACAAAAGCGTAGGCTACGCTTGGTCAAATCGCTCTATCCCACTCGACCTCGTGTTTCGTTCGATCTCTTCGTCGCGCGGTGTGACAATGTATGTGGCAACTTCAGCCAATAACCAAAATACGTGTGGCCCGTCTTTAAAAGTGTGCCCAAATAGGTGACTCGACCAATCGTCACAGCAGCGGACTGCACAGCCCGAGACAGTCTGCCACGAGTTTTCTTTTCGCCGGGTAATAGTAGTAATCTCGTCCCAGTAATTAACAGTAATCGGCCCCTTTCGCAGCCACCAATTTTTATAACGTAGGAACAACACGTCCCGTGAAAAATAAATTCAGTGATCAGTGTTAGTAGCCGTGCAGTGAAGTGAATATTCGGTACATTAACCCGGACGCAGTGTGATCAGCTGAGCACTGGGCGCTACCCAACCATAAATCTTTTCGTCCACCGATAACCAGGATCGGTACAGTGACCCAGTGACACAGGTTTCCGAAAAGGGAAGGAAAGCAAGGAAAGGAATGTCCGAAAGGGTGAGTTTTCTTTAATTTATTGGTGATTATTAGGTGTGAAAATAAATTCTTTCCGATTTTAGGGTACAATAACAGTTCGATTTAAAAAATATGAAAACAACTCGATCATCGCAATAATTTCCATTATTGTTTATTACCTTTTGCCATTTTTCTGGCAGCTTCTGAATACCACCGCGATAGAAATTCCAGTCGGAAATAATTTATTCATACACCTAATATTATTTCTTAAATTTAGTTGTGTTGGCCGTTCTTAAACTACGGATTTTTACCTCAATAACGAATTACGATCACTTGTCGTACATTTTCTGTTACGTTAGCTTTTCGTTTATGCCTTATTTAAAAACGAAATTACGTACTTCTTGTCCTCTCACTTCAAATTATTCTTATTTAAGATTCTGCTTTAAAAAAAAAATGTGTAACGCGGTTTCCTTCGATGCATGCCGACTTGCTTGTTCGTACGTTCGTAGCACAAGCGCGGTCGCCTACCTCGTAGCCAACGCTACCGCGGGAACTCAGGCGGAAGGCGCGCGCTCCGATTGGTCGGGGTTTTTGCTTAATATCTCCTTAACGAAGCTTCGGACAATATTTTCGCTAAGGAAAAAGTTGTTTCAAATCACCCCCTGAGTCACCCCTTTCAAGGAAACGCGACATTTTTGGGACACCCTGTATGCATATGTTCGTCCACACCTACTATTCAAAACTTAAGACGCCCCAATTCAATGTACACATAGTACACCAGATCCAGAGTTAACCCTTTAAGGGTTGATTAGGGTAAAATTTGGAAATTGGTTTTTAGGCATTTGTGTTGCTAGGCTAAAACCAAGTATCGATATCGAATCGGACCGAAAAGCTTTTAAGGGATCCGTGACAACAAATTATACCACCTTTCTCCCCCTTAGGGGTTGATTAGGGCAATATCCTGAAATTTGTTGATAAGCATTTGGGCGGGGAACCTTTGTAACTAAAAACCAATTGGATGTCTAATCGGGCCCAAGAGATATTGAAGAATGCGTGAAAACACGTTTCACCCCCTTAGGGGTTGGTTAGGGCAAAATCCTGAAATTGAGTTTTAGATATTTGTGTGGGCAACCGTTGTAAGTGAAAACCAAGGTGATATCTAATCGGATCTAAGAGATATTAAGGAGTCCGAGAAAATAAATTTTACCCCTTTTCACCCCCTTGGGGATGAAATTTCCAAGAATCCTTACGTAGTGGGTACCTACGTCATAAAAACAATGTACCTTCCAAATTGCACTTATCTTGTTGTATATTACTGAAATCTATTATGTTAACAAATTGTTTAATAACAATCAATTGTTTCTATTAATGTTACAACAAAATATGATCAATTTGATTGTATGAAATGGATTTCAGTCACTTTGTTAAAAAATTGTTTAAACAAATTATTAATAAACAATTCTACTAACATTTTTTTATGTCCATAATCTTTATTTTCGTCTCCGATAGATATTCAATGGTTAGATTAATCACCTATTTGCAGTATTTGCCGCGGAAATGATAAAATTAGTAAATAATGTAAATAAATAATTGTTGTAACAAAATACCGTTGTCTAAAAATTCCAATGTTGTTTATTCCATTCCTTGTATGGGCTGTAATCAGACCTACATCGGGCAGACATCCAGACTTTTAGAAAGGCGTATTTATGAACACAAGAGGAACATTTTTCTACCCTCCTTTCAACATACTGCCTTAACGAAACATTCGCTAGAATTTGACCACAGATTTGACTTCGACAGTGTCAAGGTTGTTGATAGAGAGACCAAATTGAACCAGAGGATTCTACTAGAGACATTGCACATGATTAAACAACCTAGCGTAAACCTTAGGTACGAAACACCTAAAATACAAGATTATTACGCAACTTTACTGAAAAAGTAAGGTATAATGATGCTATCTCTCTATTAGAGTTTCTTTTGTTTCCCCTGTTTTATGATTTGGACAATATTACATATTTATATGTAATATGTATTTTTGGTTTTTGACATTTGTTTTTAGGACAAGAATCTGTGTTTTGGCATTTTGTTGAGAGGTGGTTTAGTTTTTGTTTTTCAATTGGTCATAACAACTAACGGTTCTCACTATATGTCGCTGTGTAGACCATACTTGGTTTTACCCTCTGGTGTTTATGCCTGCTGTTGGCTGTTTACCTCAGTCATCCGCCAACCGACTCATGTTTCGCACGTCGAATACGTTGCGGAGTTTATAAAAGTGAACGCAGTTTTTGTTTTAAATTATTATTTCCTTGATAATGGTCTCAATTATGACCGAAACGTTGGAAATTTGAACTTAAAATTGTAAAATAACTTTTATGTAATTGACCGAGCCTACGCGCCGATAACATTTATTTTTAAAATTATACATTACTTCGGTCGAAATTCGGAATCATTTTATTTTCATTATTTGTCAAATCGGAAATTGAATTTATTCACAACTAGCTTAAAGTACCCGGCGTTGCCCGGGTAAAACTTCGATTATCACGGAGTGTCAAGGGGGTGAAATAAGGGGGAAAGGGTGGTATGTCCAGATTACATAGTAGCCTATATTTTCCACAGGGTTCTAGACTAGATTGGGTAAAAAAATCGGGATAAAGAGTATCCCGTATGTTATTCCTGGTCCTAGATTACGTATATACGTATTACGTATATTACGCTCATGTCCGTCGCGCACACAAAGGACGGAGTATCAGGCGTTCGAGAGACGGAGCGAGACATTGTATCAACGCGTCGTCTGTCTCCTACCGTTCCCCGCACGCTTTCACTCCCTCTGACATGTTATCGTTCCATCTCGCTCTCGTCTTCGCGGGACGGAAGTGAAACAGAAGTAGTGGGGATAGCGCCGAGGTCTTAGCGCGTAGGTCTGGCTTGGGTCTTGGCGAGTACATGTATACTGTATATTCCTTCTCCTACAGGAATTATGCAATCAATCGGGATAAAAGTATGCTATGTTTTATTCCCGGTTCTAAACTACAAGTATACGAAATTTCAGAAAGATCCGTTGCGTAGTTGTGACGTGATTGAGTAACAAACATCCAAACACACTTTCGCATTTATTATATTAGTAGGATTCCCTAGAAAACACGCCACTGTGCGGCGGGCCCGTCAGGCAGTTCCGACCACGAGCGTTACAGGCTCTCGGTTGTGTCTCTCCCAGCGATCTCTTGTACAAAACAAGCTGTATCAACTGCATATTTTTGACTCTCCTCACCTCCACGCAGTGATGCCAGAATCGTGGGACGTGGGACAAATCCGTACCCCCACTATGACCTACCGTCGTCTCCCACTATGGCCTACCGCCGTCCTCCACTTTCTTCCCATCGCACTGCACACAAGCATATCCCTACTCCTATCCGTGTGCGCTGCCTGTTCGGCTCTCCTCGGCAACAATCGACGTTGTCGAAACCCCAGACCAGCGCATCGGTCGCAATCATGATGTGCGAGTGTTCAAATTCCGGTGCGGCGATTCTACTTTTTCTTTTATATATAGACTGTCACCGTAAGAATTGACTCTGACATTATTGCATAGTTTTTGTATTTAATGGCCAAAAGTATAAGTTTTTCTATTTATTTCTTATTCTTTAATATGTTGAGTTGAAGAAAAAAATGTTCGAAGAAAAACTTAAGTGAAAATAACAGTTTCAACTGTATGCTAAATTTTCTGTATGTATTATTTCACAAGGTTTATTCGTTATTGTAAGTAAAACAGCTTAGGGTGATAGTAGTTGAATATGTGACAGTAAATGGGTCCTTTACCTATTCTCTAATTTCATTTTCTAACTTCTCAATAGAATAAAAACTTGAAAATTATTAATTTTGGAAGCATTTTCAAAGTCTGATTTTATTGTTAACTAGCTTTACTACTCGGCTTCGCCGGAAAATTTAGATTCTGATTTTATATAAAAAAATTTTTGGAAAAATTGTCACATTCATCTGGATTAATTAGGCATAATCAGCTGGAACACATTTCGAGACCACAGAGTTTACCGTTTGAAAGTTTTTAGGCGACAGACAAAAACACAAACACTTTCTGCTTTATATGTATATTAAGATGATACAATTCGCGTTATCGAAAACCGCTGCAGCTGGTTGACGCACGATGTTAGTCTTCCGCCGTTCTATACATAAACAGAAATAAACACATACTTAAATTCATGATTATAATTATAATTGTATAGGATAAAATGTAAATAGCATTGTAAACTTATCTTTTTTGTTGATATAAAATAATAATTTTATTTCCGTCTTATTCCTGTTTTTTGAATTTTGTATCCGACAACATCCCGCAGAGAATCCGGGTTTTGCAATCCTGTAATATTAATCGTGTTTTATTTTATTTCCTTTTATAAAAATATAATTAAATTTTTCCAAATGTCAAAGAAACGTTTTAATAATCTTGCAGCACTTAACGAACGATTTGCTACGTACAATATCAAACCACTATATGCGGCATTTCTATTTTGTAAAAATAATTTTAATATTCGCGTGACAAGTTTGGTGACCGTAGTAACTACCTTCATTATTGATGATAATTTCAAAATAATGCAGTACAATCCATGACAATCAATAGAACTTGATTTTAATATTCCAAACAAACCTTTGTCTGTCCGTGTCTGCACGGTGCCCCAATAGTTACAGTGTTGAGTGTACGTATGCTGTACTGATGCGCGCATATACGGCCAAATAATAGCATCGATTCCTATAGACAATTTCGGCCTCGCTATACATAAACAAAAATGAACATAATTGAAATCATAATTATAAATATAATTGTATAGGATAAAAAGTAAATGTTACAATAAACTTATCTTTTTTGTGTTGAGTGTGTAACGAGTTAGAACCGGTGGGACGCGGGTCTTCCCCCACCACGCGCGCCTAGCGCGGCCCGCCGCTACCGAGCGCGGCCGCGAGATGGCTGCGCGCCGAGCGGCGCTCTCGCTCGCGAAGTTCGCGCGCGACCGCCTATAAGCTGGCGCGATGGGCCCATTAGCCAGAGTCAACTACAAGCGGTACGAGCTAACGGTTGCGCCTCTCCCAGCGATCTCTTGCATATCACAAGCTGCATCACTGTGTATTTTTGAATCCTACTACCTCCACGGCTCCCAAAGGAACGCGAGTACGCCGACCTTTGGACGCAGGTCGATATCCGCTGTCAATCTTAGGGACAAGCTGCGCTTGCCCCGGAGGACATCCCATAGCCTCCGTATCTTCCGCGGGTTTTACCCACTGGACGAGCGGACTCAAGGTATCCCGGTCAGGGCCATTGGTGGAGACCACAGCCAAGGCACCAGAACGACCACTACCCCCCACTCCTTACCTTACCGCTCGAGCATTCGAACTCCACGACGCGACCGACGCGACCGACGCGGACGGCACCGTAGACTAAGAGTTAGATTAAGCCGCACAGACCCTGAAGCCAGCTGGACCTGGCCGGGACATTTGTACACGCGCTAGCCTTACCAATAAAGCCCGTTTTACCCTCGATACCTGAGTCAATCACTCGACGGCCCTGGACACCCGGTCTGAGCCGGCATAATCGCGGTTCCTCCACCGCACACCGAGTAACCTCCACGAGGAGAGGCTACAAGTGTACGTATGCTGTACTGATGCGCGCATATACGGTCAAATAATAGCATCGATTCCTATAGGCAACTTCGGCCTCGCTATACATAAACAAAAATGAACATAATTGAAATCATAATTATAAATATAATTGTATAGGGTAAAAAGTAAATGTTACAATAAACTTATCTTTTTTTTGTGTTGAGAAAAAATAATTCCATCGATAAAAATGCTCGGAAAGGCGAAAGACATTGTATAGGAGCCTCTATAATGTAATTGTAACTTTTTGATAAATTGACAATGTACACGCCAATGCCTAACAGGTTTTACAAAGAAGGGGGTGGGGAAAATATAAAAAACCAAGCATGCTACGAGTCCGTGGAAGGGTGCAGCGTTAATAATTCACACTTTTGAGAATGCGATGAAGGTGCATATAACTGCTGCCCCGACATGAGAATCAAATGCCTGCCATCAACAACCATGGTGCGGCTAGTCTCATCTCGTGCCTTTAAGGAAGTGCGCACAACACAAATAGAATTGAGTAGGTCGATGCCCATTCTTTTTATTTTTTTTTTTGATTTTGCATCAGGCAAAATCGAAAATATTCTTTCGGCTTCGACGTTCGAGTGTGGCAGACATCTGACAGTATTTAATAAAGATTTTATGGAGGGAAACACAAGATCGTGCTCGGGATTTTATAATTTGCAGATGTCTGTCCACATATTGTCAAATGACATTCTCGCCCATGTGTCGCTTTGAAATCGGGAAGTGCCAAAATACAGAAAGTCCCATTCTTTCTCTAAACCTTCGTCAACGAAATGCCTTAATTTTTGGGCGACAGCTGTAACATTCTTAAATGTTACTTGTCTGTCGCAATTAAAGAAAACACTATCAGGTTTAAAAACAGTCACCTGTTTTAAAAAGGGATCGTCATGAGGAAGACGAGTCTTAATTTCACTGCTTACGGTAATATAAAACCGTAAGCAATTTTCACGGAAGGAGTGCACCTCAACTTCCGACATACCTCCCTGTATAGCCTCTTCCAAAAAATCCTCACATTCTGTACCAAGATCCACTTGAGTAAGTGGAACTTGGTTAAATATTACCGAGAAATCTACCATTGTAATTAAATCGAAATGCTCTAGGAGAGGGGGTTTCAAAAATTTGTTTAGAAAAAACCGAAGCATAGATACTGAACGGGGCTGCAATTCGTGAACCAATGTCTTTTGTTCTTGAAACGAGGCATTGAACTTGTTCAAGACGTTTAAGACGTACTCTAGGAAAATGAAATAACCTTTTGTCATATCTGCTAAGCAATAAGAAGAAATTGTTAGCAGTTTCTGACTTAGTAGAAAAGGCTTGCTCCCTAAAAAATTATGCAAATCGTCCCAGATTTGCAAAAGTCTCTTGACACACTGATGCCTCGCAAGTCATCGTGTGTCGGACAAATTCAAAACTTTTAAAGCAGAGTTCCCATAACTCTCCTGAAATTGACGGAAAATTGTAGCACGTTTGGGGCTGCTATTAATGAAAGTCGCTACACCCCTAAGTAATTCGTCGCATTCTTTTGGAATCGTAGCACAGGCGGCACTTGCCGCCAACGCTACAGAATGGCAAATACACGGCAGTGTAACGACATTGGGGTTTTTTTCAAGTAACTTGGACTTGAAAGAAGAATGCCGACCCGTCATCACTGAAGCATTGTCGCAACTAAGACCCGCGATGTTTTCCAGTGGAATTTGCATTTTCAGCAATTGATTTTCCAAAGATTTGAAAATCTGTTCCGCTGAACAATCGTTGGCGTCCAGATGAATCAGTTGCAACAATTCTGCTTGAATGGACAAACGACATGACTCAACATATCTGACTGCCAATGTGAGCCACTTGTCGTTTGTGGAATCCGAAGTTTCATCTTCGTAAACGGAGAATTTACTGCACCGTACATTGTCGGCAATGCGTTCCGTTTCGCGAACGCATAAAACGTTTGTAATAATTTGACCGCACTTTGTACGGCCAACTTTCATCCGTTGTAAAACATCAGGCTCTTTGCCTATATCTTGCATAAGAGCAAGGAAATTAGAAGCGACCGATAGAGGTATATTGTGTTCGGCGAAGAAAGCTGCGTACCTAACTTCGGCGATTTTGACTTTTTCACCGAGTGAAAAAGTACAAGAATTCTGTGGCTGATCGAACTGATCTTCAACACTAAGATTCGAATTAATATCCCTATTACTATTAATAGCAAACGTTTGCCGCGTATTCGCAATATGCACCTGTCTGGACGAGTGCTTGCGTATTTCCGAAAGCCCACAAACGAAAATTTTATTGCCGACTTTACAGAAGCATTTCGACTCGTCCGAAGAAACTTCTTCTACACTTGATTCCACAGTAGAGCATCAAGATTTCGCGCAGGCACAACCCTCAGGAGGCGTTGCTACGCCCGACTCCCCACTTAACCGCCTATGTTTTTCTCCGTCGCACGGCCCTCTACTCTCTCTGTTAACTTTTCGTGCGGGACATCTTCATATACGGGGTGACATAATTAGTGCTATATACGCACAGCTAGGAATTAGTGCTTTAAAATGTGATTCCAGTTAAGCAAAATTATTTTTGTCATTATTCATTCCTGTGCGTATACATAGTTTAAAAGTATTTACTCATTTATTGTATTTAATGTTTTTTTTTGCTTCTTTGTATGTATACGCGAAAATACAGGTGTTCTCGAGAAAAATTAATATTTCCAGATGATAATCAATTAGTTTATTGTAAATTTACAAAGGAACAGATATGTACTTCAGCAAGAATAAAAAAGATGCATATAATGTACATACATACCTTAGGAATTGTTGTAATATTTACTATAAGTTTTTCTGGTACTTGGACAAATACATTAATAGAATTTAAGCACCACTTTTGCTGGTTTTTGTTGGTTATTGAGAAATTGATTATTTTTTAAGACAGTCAAATTTCAACAGCATTTTTTTGTAACTACTATCAAAGAATATCCAAAAGTATTCTGTCAACATTAACCTCGGATGTTATTGCTCTATCGGTGCTTATAATACGGACATAATCAGGTACCTAATATTAATTTTTATCGAGACCATCTGTATTTTTACTTACATACAAAAGCAAGCAAAACATGATCATAAATAAGTGAAAATAACATTAAAAATAATAAATGAGTAAATACTTTTAAAGTACATGTATATATACGCACACGAAAAAATGACAAAAATAATTTTGCTTACATAAAATCGCATTTTAACCATGACTGTGTTTTACAAAAATTATTTAGCAGTTATTTTGAAGGAACTTGAAGTGTTTATTTGACATGCATGTAAACACACACACAAATGGTATTCCATTTTCACATTTCAAAAATAGATAAAACAACTGTTACGAATCGCAACAAATTTTTTGGTATGTACATTTATTTATTAATACAGTGGTCCTTTTTTGGTCAAGTCATCCAGGACCTTCACCCTGGGATAGGGATGTGGGTAGAACAAGGAACGAATACGGTGCTTTCTTTTTTTTTTTTTTTTTTTTAACGTGGGGAAATCTTCGAAAGACACCCCGGCGCCTGCAAACGCCGGGGTAGTGTGAGATTTGTACTCACTAAAACCCCACGGCTACCTTCGTGCTTTGGGAGGGGGAGGGAGGGAGGGTGCAGGAAAATCTGTAATACAACAATAAAATATAAATTTACGTAATACACAAATAGTAGATAATATATAATACATACATTTACTTAAATATTTTCTGGCAACTCCTCTCTCCAAACCCATTCGTATTGATCCAAGTGGAGGGAGTGCGCTGGAAAATCTGTAATAACATGTGAAATATATAAATTTGCGCAAGACATAAATAATATATAATACGTAATACATAATATATAATACATACATTTACTTAAATATTTTCTGGCAACTCCTCCCTCCTAATCCGTGTCGGATTCATCCGAGTTCTGAGGAGCTGGATTGTCCGGAAGATTTGCGTCGGTCATTTCGTCGATGATGTGGCCCATTTCCGTGTATTTTTGTGCCACACTTGTTGTATGGTGGACAAAACGTTCCCAATTTTCGGCAGATATACGATTGATACCTTCGATGAGTAGCCGTTGTACATCTTCGAGTTTGTAAGTTGTGTTGTTCGACCTCACATAATTCTTTACCATTGCCCATGCCAACTCTATCGGATTCAATTCGCAATGGTACGGGGGCAGACGCAAAACTCTTCTTCCATTTGTTTCTGCGTACTCATCAATTACATATCTATTATCATATTGATGTTTTATCAGCTTCACCATACTCATGAGCTGCGCTTTCACCGAACCTAGAAGTACGACTTGCCCTTTCGAATCCAGCCAATTTATTATATCCTGCCTCCTCCAGCTCATCGTGGGGCACAGCTCTGCTTTTACCGAATGGCAAGGTGCATTGTCCATTACGATAACGGAGCCCTCCTTCAATGACGGTAGCGTAGCTTTAAACCAATCTAGGAAAGTTTCCCCGTTCATTTCATCGTGGTAATCATTCGTATTTTTTTTGGATTCGAAGCATAAGAGGCCTCCGGGTACAAACCCCTCGACCGATCCAATATGTAGAATGATGAGCCTTTTACCTTTGCCGGTGGGCTCAGGTATGCCAGTGGAGAGTCCTCGTTCTTGCGCGTCCGAATGTGACTGCACGCTGGTGTCCACCCATTTCTTCTTGTGGCATTCGCCTGCATTAACCCAGGTTTCGTCCAAATAGTAAATATGGCGATTTTCCAAGGTGTATTGCGCCAGCTTATTTAAATAATTGTGCCGCCAACACACAATATATTCTTTCTCGATGAGGGCGCTATTGCGATGTTTCGATGTAAATTTAAATTTAAGCTGGAGGAGGATTCTGTATAAGGTGGTCCTTGCGTAGGTGCCGAGGGCAGGGTCTTCGTTGATTGCCCCGAGGACTTTGCTCAAATTTGGAACTTCTCGCCGAAACCAAAACTCGTGCACTTTCTGCCGAATTCTATTTTGTTCCGCTTCACATAACTTCTCTATGGCGTTTAATTTATTACGCTTCTTCGGTGGGGAAGACACATGGCCGGTATTTTTATATTCGGCAATGGTTTTTCTAATAGTGAGCAGCCCTATTCCAGTTTCTTCGGATAATCTGGATATAGCTTCATGACATTTGGTCGACGGCTTCTCAGTGAGCATACGTTTATATAAATTTACCACGATGGTTTTCTGTCCTGACCGAACGTACTGTAAAAACCAAATTTACAACTGTAAGAAATTATGATAGATTCAAATTACGATATTACGATGTTACAAAGGCTAATGTGCCCCCACTTTATGGTATATATTCTTGAAACGATTAAAATAATTAATGTAGGAAAATTAAGTTACCTTTCCTGGAGGATTTTTCCTTATCGGTGAGGTGGAAGGGCCAGGCTGCTCCTGTTGCTCCTGCGCCTGTTCCTGTTCCTGTTCCTGTTCCTGTTCCTGCGCCTGTTCCTGTTCCTGTTCCTGTTCCTGTTCCTGTTCATGTTCCTGTTCCTGTTCCTGTTCCTGTTCCGGTTCCGGTTCCTGTTCCCGCTCCCGCTCCCGCTCCCGCTCCCGCTCCCGCTCCCGCTCCCGCTCCCGCTCCCGCTCCCGCTCCCGCTCCCGCTCCCGCTCCCGCTCCCGCTCCCGCTCCCGCTCCCGCTCCCGCTCCCGCTCCCGCTCCCGCTCCCGCTCCATTTCTTTACTAAGATAATCTTTATTAAAAATCGGGCTGAAAACTGAGGTCCCGACCATCTCTCCCGAGCTGCTGGGAGAGATGCTTCTCGTTGTTACAAGAGATTGTTCGCGTCTTTGGGATAAATGGCGCACATAATTATTAAAAAAAAATAACAAAGAAAAAAACTTAATTTGTTACGAAATTTAATTTGTTTACACTCACCAAGTAAAGAACACACCAAACAAAAAGTGAGATAATATTTGTAAAGAATAAACAGTCAAATACTCATTTTTTTATTTTATTGAGCGTAATTGGTTTTGCTTTCGACTACAACTATAACTATTTTAGCCAGACGACATTTAGATTTGTTTGCAAATAATTTTCGAAATTGTAGGCGATTTGAAGGTGGATCATCTATCCCAATACAAAACGTTAAACGAAAAACAACTTACACAGATGTACATATATTATAAATATGATTCTATACACTGCAGTGTCATAAAATAGGTTAAATAATAATAGGTTAAACCTTCACTTACCTCTTGTAGCCTATAAATGCAAGAATCACACAATGTCGCGAAGTCACGTTATTGTAATAATTCAACTGTTTCGCTCCCAAAGACGCTATTGGTCCGCACTATGACGCGCTCGGCCGTATAGAGGCAGGGCCGGCGCGAAGATGGTTGGCGCCCTTATGCAAGAAAAATTTGGCGCCCCGAAGTTTTTGCACCTGTTTTCTATTTAATATGTTTTGTCTTTACGGGGTACAATTGAAAAACGAGTTATATTTACATTTTGTTTAGGTGGGAGTTGGATTTCTTTATTATTTACCGTGCGATATAGTGTTTCAGCGTCCCCTTCGCTGGCACCCTTATACGGCGCATAACTTGCATAATGGTTCCGTCAGCCCTGCGTATAGCGTCCGAAATATACCGACTGGGGCAACTTTCCTGCCACACCGACTCATCCGAATTTACCTTATGTAAATTATTGTAAATACTTGGATAGTTTTGATAGTTTGATTGAACGGTTTTGTCACGTTGACTGTTCCGTTCAAACTAACGATTACCTTTGTTTTCACAAACACGTCGATTCGAGAGGTACTAGGAATGTCGTAAATTATATGCAATTAAATTTTATTATATTTAGGTAAATCATCCTGTACAAAAATTTGGGCGCTCGCCTGCAACCCGGACGCAAATAAGCAATAAAATCGTAACGCTGATAGATCTGCAAGCTATACGGACGTTAACTGTGCCGGTGATAATGAATGTGGTCCAAGTAAAAAATGTGAAAGAACTGAATTTATCTGTTATTTTGTATTACATCGATTACACAAACGCAGAAGTGGCTTTGCGAAACGAGAGAAACCATATCTTATGTAGAAAACTTTCATAATCACCGGCACAACTGATGTTATATATGTTCGGAACCAAAGAATTACCCGGTAGTCACTGTTTACGTTGACAACGGTCAGGTCCCGCGTTTGGGATGTACCAATTATTCCTTGGAAATTACCACGACCAATCGCATGCGGATCAAACCGTGGGTAGTAGTGGGAGCTGCGCAGATCGGTCGCAAATCGGTAGGGGCGTCCAGATGCTCCAATGTGGAATCAAGTGTAACCAAAGCTTTAACGATTCGTCAGTGTCATACCAATGACGCTGAAAACATTTCCTGTTTTTCTTGGCGGGTATACAAGCCATTATCAAACCAGTTACAATTAATTAGAGTACCGCTATACACTATCACTACACCAACACCGAACACTTGTATAAATAATGCAACTTTATTCACTTTTGTAAAATATGGAAAGGCTAAGACACCAGAGCGTGGAGAGATGCAAGCAGAGATGCTAGCTGACAAGTGACAACGCGCGGTACGTGGGCGCCCAATGCGCTTCGCGGATTGCTTTTGTTTCTGCGCGCGATGTGTCGAAAACGCGGGATCTTTACGTAGAAAAAGCGGGATATTTACGTAGAGAAAGCGGGAAGACAAATTACGTATATCACTGCATCGTACGCATCGTATATAAATACATCGTAGTCAGTCAAACAATGTCCTTAAATTCATTACAGTGCTAACAGTTCAAGAGTCAAGCTTCAATTTATATAATAGTTTTATAGTGCATTAATAACACTAAACCTACCGACACTTCATGTATACCTATTCCTACCGTGCCCGGTCAAATGACCGGTCTTTAAAACAACTTATATTTCTTAATATAGAATGAAGGTAATAGCCAATTTGACAGTGAAAAAATATAGTTTCATTCATTTAGAAGTAAATAATGTACATTTTATTCGTTTTCACCGAATTTTTTACAAATAGGCTTCTCGATTGCACATTTTTCACATACGTATTTGGCGTTAGATTAGTTGCCTGAGCTACGCTTACCCCTCCACGTCAGTCTCGAAAAGTCTCACCGCTAAGGCGAAGAAAGGTCGCGAGCGTTTGTTTTGACGCGTTAAAGTCATGCCACGCTTGCATTATATACATTTCAAAAAGATCGTGGTAGGTAAGACAGACTACATATTTTTCCCAGAAAACAATCAATAAAAAAAGAAGTGAATATTGAAAAATGTATTGTACGTATATTATAGGAAAAGAGTGAAGTTTAAGGGGGTAGACACGTCACGTGACCTGGCCGATTTGGCAGGTCGGTATTACAGCAGATTTTTCTGCACAGAAATGGTAATACCCATAGATACGCGGCTGCTGGTGCACGCGAGAGCTGTTTGCTATTTCCGTATTCTATTCTGAATAAGGAAATAAATTCCTTGCTGTTGCGTTGTACTTGTAAATATTTAAACGGAAGGTCTGCTGGTAGAGCAAACGTAGACAATTCATTGTACATTTTAATTACTTAAAATGTACTTATGCTATAATATGTTACGTTGGCCGTAAGGAGTTATAAGTGAAAAGAAAAAATAGATGAGCGGATGTCCCCAGAAAACGAAGTTTGTTATGTTAGGTTAGACATTTTTTATTAGCAAAACGCTGAAGCAAAACATGAAAGTTATACACTTATTATAAGATAATTAAACGTCCCATGCAGAAAGCAGTTATTGAACAAACATTATATATAAAATTGAGTTGGTGCAATAGTGACTTTAGATTGCAATTGCTTATTCGATGGTTTTTCATATGCGCTAATACACTCGCCGGTGGTATTGCGATGTTGTCATCGATTATACAGAAACAGAATTGGTTTATTTTTCATCGCATCAATATGAAAGTGACATCAATGGATTCCTCGCATTCTCCCGATTAAATTGACAGAAAATTATTTAAATCTGACAATTTTTAACGAAATAGGCTTTCAATTCTGTAAACAAATATTTCACGTAATTTCCTTAATTGTGATCCGGCCAATTTGATCGAGAAAGCATAAGGAATTGATTGACGCCACTTTCGTAAAGATCGGATTAGAAATTGCAAAACTTCAGATTCATCAGTGTTTAGTGCGCAACATTGTATGGCCCCGCTGGTTCCGAGCGTCGAAGCCGATGAAACTCAGCGAGACACATGATTGCTGGCGAGCATCGCGTTTGACGACTCTGGCTAAAGAATCACCTTGTACAAATGCTATGAAACGATAGTGTGAAGTGGCGGCGCGTTTCAATTGCACATTGGCAATACCGTAGATCAGCGCTGTCCAGCATAGGGGCCCCTCACGCGTCTACTTCCCCTTTCAACCTGCCTTTCGAGCAGCGTGACTTGTCGTCAAGGAGACCGCGATATTTCTGTAGCAAGGAAGCTCAGACGACGCGCGCGACGCTGACGTTCACTGTTACTTTGAATCGGCCGCGTCTGTGCGCCATGGCAACGGCGGACGATGGGGGGGGGGGGGGCGGCTTTTGCCTCTCAAGAGGCAAGTTGGACGGCGCTGCCGTAGATTCTAGGGTCTATAATATTAGCTCCGCGTTACGATGTTCTTAATCAGAGTACTGCATTAATGAATTAAAAATTAATGAATTGGTCAATTAGTTAAAATTAATGAACTGTGCATGATTTTAATGACGCGTAATTTAATGGCACTTACAAACTGAATTACTAATTGTAATTAAAATAATACTTTTTGACGTGCAACATGAAAGCATCAGAAATAATATGTACAGTCTTCCAATTGTTGAAAAGCCTTTGGGCTCAGATTATCGGGAAAGACCTACCCACCCCACTGTTTTGCTTTCTCGCTGCGATCAAGGACCTTCGGGCCCTAGTAGCCCGTCCGTTGACAGTCGAGAGCAATAAAACCGACGAGCTAGATAAAATACCCAGTACAGAAAAATAAAATGTTCATGTTTTTGATAAGTGTTGATGAAAGTATTACCGATGGATTTTTTAGGATTTCCCGATGAAAATGATATCAAACATGGTGCAATTCGGTCAATTTTTAGTGAACGTAGAGTGTGTCCTAATCATGTATTCATAAGAAAAAATAACATTTCAATAGGTACATGCATGAAACTCTGAGATCAGGAATTCCGAACCAAATGGGGCATATGTAAGAACTGGCGAAATTCAACAATACTTCATCGTCTAAATTTTACAATTAATGTATTTATTTGACGTGAATATAAAGTCGGTCAGCAAAGTCTTTCTCGATTTGAGTTCTGTAGAAGGCTGATTTTCCTTCGCCATCGAAAGTCCCCTCTTGTCCCTCTCGCTGGCAATCATGCGACTCGCTGAGTTTCGTGGGCTTCGGCGCTCGAATCCAGTGGGGCCATACAATGTTGCGCACTAAGCAGTGACGAATCTGCAGTTATGCATTTCTAATCAGATCTTTGCGAAAGTGACGTCAATCGATTCCTCACATTTTCTCGATCAAATTGGCCCCAAAAATGATATAATTCGGACCATAATTAAGGAAATTACGTGAAAAATTTGTTTATAGAAGTGAAAGCCCGTTTCGATAAAAATAATCCGATTTAAATTATTTTCTGTCAATATAACCGGGAGAATGCCAGAAATCCAGTGGTGTCACTTTCATAATGATGCGATGAAAAATAAACAAATTCTGCTTCTGTATAATCGATGACGCATCGCCGAGCAACGGCGATCTCGCGCGGCTCGGGCCACAAAGGTTTTCGTCGGAATTCGAGCTTCTAAGGTCGTATTCAGATACATACAATATTGGCCGGTGAGTTTCCTGAGGAGTATTCTCCCACCATACCGTTGGCCTGCCTCGATGCTCATTTTCTGTGTTTTCTGACTTGCTCCCGTTCCATCTCGCTCTCGCCTTCGCAGAACAAGAGTGGGCCAGAAGTGGTAGGGATTGCGCCAAGCTCCTGACGTGTAGGCCAACCGAGTTCTGACAAGGGAAGATCCCGAACCCGAAAATTAAAAAAATTCTGAAACTTTATGAATATGTAGGGGATTTCCTCCTGATTACAGCGTAATTTTTGTTTGCTGCCCAAATTTACTCGAAGGGGGTGAAATTACCCCCTGAAAATTTTGCTATTTTCCGATTTTGTGTTATAACTCGCGAACTGTAAGAGATAGAAAAAAAGTTTCAAGACAAAAGTTCCTTCTTTTAATTAGATCTATCATTTGGTAAAATAAAATTATTTTACAGTTCACGAGTTATAACACAAAATCGGAAAATAACCGGATTTTCAGCGGTCAATTATATCCCCTTAGTGTGAATTTGGGCAGCAAACAAAAAATTGCGCTGTAATCAGAAGGAAATTCCCTCCATATTCACAAAGTTTCAGTATTTTTCGAATTTCCGGGTTCAGGATGTTCCCTTGTGAGCGTAGAAATACATACATCAGAATAGGTGTGCGTTAGCTCCGATAAAATTCAGAAGTGTTAGAGCCGTTTCACACGACGATACGTGTATGATGGATACCGATGTTACATTGACCATTATGGGACCGTTCACACGACGATTCTCAAAAGAACAATGAAAATCGGTATCCATCATACGCGTATCGCATGCATGTATCGTCGTGTGAAACGGCTCTTATGGTCAGAACATCGATTCTTTCTCGATAGTTTCATCTCGTATTGGTCTACGCATAGCTTCATAACGCACGCAACTATTACGCTAAGAATAATAGCGAATTCGAGAGACCCGCACTGAACTACGTTCAGACAGAGCCGAGCAGCGTTCCCGTTGCGACATCATACCCTTCGGGGGCCAAGCAACTCCAACTGACAAATCCACGATCGTCATGTTATGGGTTGGATGAATTAAAGGATTGTGTTCTTCCAATTCTTCTAATACTTTATTAGACACACAGTATATTTATTCTAATATGGATCGTACAGAAATGACAAAGAGTACGCGCGCTGACTTGTGTGAATCGACTGACGCCTTTTTGTCTAAGCATAAGCTGCTATCATCAAGGTAAAACAAGAAATTATTTCATTACTTTAAGAAGAAAATCATATAAGAAAAATAAATTCATTGATTCTTGTTTCTTTACTAAGTAATGGACTAAAGTATTAAAACTTAATTTTCTCGATAACGCTGTTTTGTGACATTCCCTGTTCTTTCCCCTTATCCTTCAATTATCATTTCAATTATTTGTTTATTTCTGTTTATATATGTATATGTAAAACGGCGGAAGACTAACATCGTACGTCAACCAGCTGCAGCGGTTTTCGATAACGCGAATTGTATCATCTTAATATACATATAAAGCAGAAAGTGTTTGTGGTGCTTGTCTGCCGCCTAAAAACTTTCGAACGGTAAATTCTGTGGTCTCGAAATGTGTTTCAGCTGATTATGCCTAATTAATCCAGATGAATGTGACAATTTTTCCAAAAATTTTTTTATATAAAATCAGAATCTAAATTTCGGGCGAAGCCGAGTAGTAAAGCTAGTTAACAATAAAATCAGACTTTGAAAATGCTTCCGAAATTAATAATTTTCAAGTTTTTATTCTATTGAGAAGTTAGAAAATGAAATTAGAGAATAGGTAAAGGACCCATTTACTGTCACATATTCAACTACTATCACCCTAAGCTGTTTTACTTACAATAACGAATAAACCTTGTGAAATAATACATTGTTGTAACCCAGTCAACGACCGAGAGTTACAAACGCCGCGCATTCCGATGGCACACGCGAGCGTCAAAGCGCGGGCAACAACCCGCGAACACCGTCAGCGTTTCCAACGAAAACGCACAAGAGCGAGCCGAAGGCGGCGACCCCGCTGGTCCCCGCTTCGCCCCGGACTAACTATAAGACTCTGTACAAACTACGAGCGCGGACAGATTAATAACAGACATACGCTATAGTACTCCTGTCACCCAGATCGGGACAGAATAAACTTGTTAACCTTACGGTGAGTTCCAACTCTTTAACCCGCAACGATCCCCTACCTTCGGTTTCCAACCGAATATCCTAGTCCCGGCATTATCACCCGAACCTCTCGGAGCCCGCTGGACGACGACTGTGAAGGACGACCCGGAGCACCCCGAGATTCTATCCAGAATCTCGACCCCAGGCGCCTTGGCACAACAACATACAAAAAATTTAGCATACAGTTGAAACTGTTATTTATACGATACAAAAAACAGCACTTAAGTTTTTCTTCGAACATTTTTTTCTTCACCTCAACATATTAAAGAATAAGAAATAAATAGAAAAACTTATACTTTTGGCCATTAAATACAAAACTATGCAATAATGTCAGAGTCAATTCTTACGGTGACAGTCTATATATAAAAGAAAAAGTAGAATCGCCGCACCGGGATTTGAACACTCGCACATCATGATTGCGACCGATGCGCTTGCCTCGGGTTTCGACAACGTCGATTGTTGCCGAGGAGAGCCGAACAGGCAGCGCACACGGACAGGAGTAGGGACATGCTTGTGTGCAGTGCGATGGGAAGAAAGTGGGGGACGGCGGTAGGCCATAGTGGGAGACGACGGTAGGTCATAGTGGGGGTACGGATTTGTCCCACGTCCCACGATTCTGGCATCACTGCCTCCACGGCTCCCAAAGGAACGCGAGTACGGCGACCTTTAGACGCAAGTCGACGATACCTGTTGTGTCAATCTTTGGGACAAGCTTCGCTTGCCCCGGAGGACATCCTACAGTCTCCGTATCTCCCGCGGGGTTTTTACCCACTGGGCGATCGGATTCAAGGATTCCCGGTCAGGGCCATTGGTGAAGACCACAGCCAGGGCACCAGAAATACCACTAACCCCACTCCCTCCACTGCCGCCGACTAGCCCGAGCAATCGAACTCCACGCCGCGATCACGATACGCCGAATAGGCTAAGGTTTAGGTTAAGCCGCACCGACTCTGTTAGCCAGCTGAACCTGGCTGGGATAATTGTGTACACGGTATTCCGTCAAATAAAGCCCGTTCTACCCACGAATTCTGATTCGTTCCCTGGACTACCAGCCTGAGCCGGCGAAACTGCGATTCCTCCACCGCACCCCTGATGATAACCTCCATGAGGAGCAGTTACAAATGTGGCCATATAATTATAACATAAATTCGACAGCGATTTCAAGTGATGATTACAATCGTACGAAAATGCACGCATGGACTGCATCGCGCTTTTACTGTGGCACTGACGTAGGTATCAAGCTACGTAACGCTTCAGTTTTGCTATGATTCCTCGTTGTTAGTCCTCCTGAGTAGGCGCTATCTCGTGTCCACTACCTGAACTAAATTTGTCACATGACTTGCTCTGTTCATCGCCAATATGGCGGAACTCGTATTTGGGAATGCAGTCACGAGAATACGTTTTTCGTCTTTATCTGAGCAGATTTTGGGCTGGGGGAGGTCTCATTCGAAAGAGGAAAGTTCGATGCAGCGCGCTCTCGTTATCGTTTGAGTCACAAAACTTTTTTGTGTGTCGATTTTTGCTCTACTTTGAACACTTATATTATTAGATATCAACACAATCTCGTCGAACCATGACCAGAGCGCGCTGCATTGAACCTTCCTCTTTCGAATGAGACCTCACCCAGCCCAAAGTCTACTCATATAAGGACGAAAAACGTATTCTACCAAACCCATGTTTCGGGCCAGATTGTGTCGGTATACAGCGCGCTGCATTACCCGTGTCTACCCCCTTAACGATGAATGCTCACCTAGGGTTACCGGAAGTGTTTTTGATCGACGAGATTGTCAGGGGAGGGGAAACCAATCTGGACATCGATGGTTTGGAGCCAACACCTACCTTGGCGTCAATTGGTTAGACGTCGCGGCGTCATTACGCGCATGCGTGGCGTGCCCCCCTCCATTGATAATCTTGTCCACCAAGAACATTTCCCGCAACCCTGTGCTCGCCGCCAGTCCCAAACCGCGAGCGTTCAGCGAGGAAGTACTGTATCGTTATTCTTGATTTTCGTCCTATTGTGGTGTTTAGAATCGCCCCGTAAATTTTCTCCCAGCAGTAGTCGAGCACCCTGTATTTACCAGCCCTTTTTCTTCCAGGAAAGATAAAAAATATTTTACCGACAGCAACCTACCACTCCGGAAGACATGATTAATAGAACAATAACAACTTATGCTGCTATTACTCCAAAAATAATTGAAAGAGTACCACGATCCATGATTGCTCGTTTTAGACAATGTATCGGCGCCAATGGATATCACTTTTAGCATCTAAAAAGGTTGCAAGCATGAAAAAGCTGTAGTTAAACATAGGTTACGGTTACTTACAATCCATTTTGAGGAAAAAAAGTCTCAAGCATAAATATATTATGCTGCATATTTCACGTAGAAATACGGTTGTGGCTCTGACGCCATCTGACAAGGGAAGTTCGGTTACTCGAACATTCCGATTTTTTTAAACTGTGCAGATTTACTGAGGACCTCAATAGAAGTATCAGGAAATTTATTGTTTCTGCCCATTTTCAGGTTTTCAGGGCGAAAACACCCCCTAAAGGTTAATGAGTGTGTTCCTATTTTTCAGTATATCTTGGAAACGATATATAAAAAAAATATGTTATAAACAAAATTAATGGTATTTTTGTGCCGTATAAAACTGTTTAATCAAATTGTTTTAAAATTTGTGGTTGGGAACATTTTCCTGTTTAAATTGCAAATTTTAAACAATTTGATTACACAGTTTTATAGGTTATAAAACGCCGACAGTAGGAAATCATACATTAACTTTTAAATGGTGTTTTCACCCTGAAGAACCGAAAATGAGCACAAACGAAAAAATTGCCTGATACTGCTATCGAAGTCCTCTATAAACCTGCACAGTTTCAAACAAATCGGAATGTTGGGATAACCGAACTTCCCTTGTGACTTGTGAGTCAATTTTGCGCGCTTCCGTGTCACCTTCTCCCGGGCACGCTGCTCACGTTTTCACTTCGCTGGTATCTTTACTGGTCTTTTTGGACGCCCAGAAGCTTCGCCTTCCTTCCTGAACCTAACTCGTCGGTTTCTGTAGTCCATATTACGTTTGAACGGGTTGTGCTAGCAATAAACTTACGTATTACCTCAGTTTGTAGCGAGATTGCTGCGGTATCGGACGTGTGTTACGCGTTTTGTTTAAAGTAAATACAAATTTTGTTATACGGCTTGATAACAGTTCCTGAGTACGATCCTTTGCAAAATGTAAAAAAAAAAAACACGACGCAAAATACAGGGTAATTGTTTAGCAAGAGTCGTCAAAGGCGATACCGCCAGCAATCACGGGCCTCGCTGAGTTTTGTGGTCTTCGATACTCGAAACAGCGGGGCCATACGATGTTGCGCACTTTAGGCCGCGTACAGACTTGAGCACGAACGCGAATGAGGCAAGCCGAGGCAGAATGCGTATGCAAGTGTTGCACGTCGGTGAATTGCTTGGGGCCGTTCGCCGCATGCCTCGGGCCGTTCACCGCTGCCTCGGGGCTGTTCGCTGCACGCTATCGGTCGAAAAAAATTAATTCGTGCTCAATGCGGGTGTCGTTCCGAGGCAGGACGTGCCGCGGTGCCATTCGCCGCATGCCTTGGGCCGATCCAATAATTTTGGATCGGCCCGAGGCATGCGGCGAAAGCAAGGGAAAGACGAGCCACTTTCTATACGTGTTTATTTATGATTTTTTTGCACTTGCTGTTCGATTGAGTTACCGAAACAATGGTCGAACACTTCATAGTTCGTATGGAACTTGCACCCAATCAGGTGTCCACACATACATATACACGTATATACATATGATATGTGAATATGCATACAGTGTGTGTGAGTTAAGGGAGAACAATTAAATGATTCGTATGCGAGTAAAGATATGGACAAACTGTTAGTTTAAAAAGAAAAATGTAGATTCCTCAAAACAGATGTTTCAGTGTGCAATAAAATAACAATATTTATGCCATTCTCTGTAAGCCAGGTATTTCGAGACTCCGAGAATGCACTCCAGTCCATACTTACCGGCGCATTTGAGAAATACGAATTTGAAAGAAAATGAATATGGAGGGTGAGTCAATAAGAACTTTGAGACGCGATGCCCGCTCGCTCGTCACCTTTTGGCGTTTTCGGACGGTCGCACTGGGGCGGACCGAGTGCGAACCCTACCCAATCGAAAGCGAAGAGTGTGAACTGTTTCGCCTCCGATTGACCAAAATTCGCACTCAGTGCGCCCCAGTGCGACCGTCCGAAAACGCCATTAGATTGTTCGCGGCGATTACCCTGGTGATTATACTGTTTGTGCTGTTACGTTACCACGCCATAACGCGTGAACATAGCTTTATAAATTTTATATACAGAGATAATGTATATGGATATTATATATACTCAGATATAGAAGTGTGTCTCAATTTGCCTCAGTTTGCCTCGGCTTGCCTCGTGCGCGTTCGTGCTCAAGTCTGTACGCGGCCTAACGATAAGCAGCGACGAATCTCGAATTCTACATTTCTAATCTGATCTTTGCGAAAGTGAAGCCAATCGATTCCTTATGTTTTCCCCATGAAATTGGCTGCAAGAACGACATAATCCGGACCATAATTAAGGAAATCACGTGAAAAATTGATTTGCATAATATAAAATTAGCTTTGTTAAACATAGTCCGATTTACATAACACTTGGTATGATTTTCATCGGAAAAACATAAGGAATCCATTGGTATCACTGTCATATTGATTCGATGAAGAAAATAATTTCATTTTTCGAATAAGCTGTGAATCATCGCGTGAGCGGCTGGTGAAACCCGGCGAAGATGAAACGGCATGTACCGCGCGGTCGAATGAGAAATACATATGTATATAGTATATACACTACATCCTGCCGGGCCGTGCTCGCTGCGTCGAGTAGAAATCAAATCAAACTTTGTTAATTTTCGCGACGCTGGCAGCTCGCTCATATTCAACTGATAATAACGGTTCATATAGTTTTAGATGCAGTGTTCCTTCCTCTATCTAACGCTATAAAAATCATCTCTCTATCTCTTTCTGTTTGCGAGCAGTAACAGCGCAACGGGGTTGCATATTTCGTGACATCCAAGTCTTAATTTGGGCCCCCATAGCCGCTGCATACCTATATGTAAAATTAACACAGCTCTTGTCATGTAAGCAAACCCCCCGTGCTCCCGCCCACCAAATTACCAATATTCTAGTAGAGTACTTCAGTATATGTCACGACGTGAGCAAGCACACACAAGTCGGTAGTTGGGTTGGGTCAGTTCTGTTTAGCGCCCTCCCCGCCCCCCTCCCCCCGCGAGGGAGCCGTCAACTTTTGAGGGTTTCAAGATAAAAAAATGGGTTTCAGAAATATACTCTCCCTCACGAGGGGCCGGTAAACAAATCTAATCCCAACCAACTACCGATCAGAGTTTTTTGCGAATACCTCGAAAATTAAAGGGACGGTAACATGGGGAAAAGTTGTTTACAATGATGACCTTAACAACATATTTCAAGGTCATCGAAATCGGTGTGGATTACCCTGTTGTAAAAAATTACCAAAAATATACCTATGCTTTCCATCAAAAAGAAATTCAGGTGACGTTGAAAAAATTGAAAAAAAGTGACCGTGAAATTTTTTCATGCACCGTGCTCCTGCTTCGAAACCATTCTGATTATGTTTAAAAAATTTTGCATTATAATTTAAAAGAAAGGATATACATATCTAGGTGTTGTGGTTCTGGCGAAACATCCTATATAATAAATAATGTAGAAAGAAAACGTGATTTTACAGCAACTATTAACATCTTATGAAAATAAAGAAATTATTCCCATATCATTTTTGCCCAACTATGATCAAATTTTATTTTCCTGTCTTTTTCATGTAATTATGTCTGTCCTTTTGACTTTACAATGAGAAATATTATGTTATTTTATGCTTTTGTCATAGTAATTTAAGTTAGAATTTTCTTGTTCACTTGAGAGTACATCGTTGCCATAATTATAATTTATTTGCGATTATGATTTGTTACTAACGATTTATTTCTTTGTAAAAAGATTCAACTAAGTCTGCGCTCACATTGGACGCAACAACTCACGATGCCAGTGATCTTACCGCACGAGAAACTGCAAACATCGAAGGTAATACAATTCGTACGTGTGATTTTATACTATCATTCTTTTTTTTATTATGTTGAAAATCAGTATCCTTGTGTGCACACAAATAACCGTATGCAAAGGAAGAAGTAACGCTTCCCATTTACTTTACTCTAATAAGGATAAGATTGTTCCCTCTTACGGAACAAAAGCGGGCTCGTAGCGAGGCAAAATTTCGTTGATCGTTTACAGCGGGCAATTTCCTATATCTTGAAACAAAATTCATTCAGTCTTTTACAGCTATAGTTCAGTAAAAATAGGATCTGTCTTCGGAATAAATCCCAGCAAGCTAAATTTTAGTATGGGTTTTATTTTGTCGTTTTAAACAATACAGCAAAACTCCCCATCGATCCGACCGCCTCTAAAAATTTTACAGAGGGTTAAAAAAAACAGTTATTCGCGAATATCTCGTTATCTAGCAATTTTACGACAAAAATAGTTATTATAAAATTTATAGCTTAGGAAATCCTCTACAAAAAAGGTCCAATGAGTTTTTTTCGTAGGAGTAACCATTTTCATGTATGTCGGGTTACCATGTTTCAACCCCCATACTTTTGACAAGGGAAGGTCCCAGAAACCCGGAAATTCAAAAAATTATGAAACTGGAAATATGTAGGTGATGTGCCCTTGAGTACAACGCAGATTTGTTTGCTGCCCAAATTCACTCCCAGAGGGTGCAATTGACCCCTGAAAATATTTCTACATTCTATAATAATACAAAGTAATAACTCGCGAACTGTAGGAGCTAGGAAAAAAGTGTTCAGGAAGAAGTTACTTCCTTTAATTAGGACAATCATTTGGTAAATTATAGCTCTTATAGTTCTTACGGTTCGCGAGTTATAACACAAAACCGAAAAAACGGATTTTCATGGGTCGATTTCACCCCCTTAGAGTGAATTTAGGCAGCAAACAAAAAAATTGCTTAATACATACCTATATTAAATAATAAAGTTAAAATATCGACCGTAAGAATTTTTAAAATTATAATATATGATATCGGCGCACAGTTTCGGTCATTTAAAGGAACAAAAGCTCATTTGCAACTATAAAAGAATCAGTTTCCGACGTTTCGGTCAATGTTTTAGACCTTTATCAAGGAAAGTTAAAAATTATAAAATTATACTGCGTATGCTTTTGCGTAACGCACGCTGATAGACGCGTGCGGCGTACGAGTCTGTAACGTCCCACGGGGACTCAAACCAATAAACTCTACGGTCGGTAAAGTAGGAACCGACTTGTACTACTATATAGCCGTCAAACATACTGCGCAATTTAAATTATTATTACTTTTATATATAATTAGCGATTCAATTGAATATTAGAAGAATAATTATTGTAAGAATGTTAGGAACAATTAATTGTAAGTACTAGTAAAAAAACAAGACAAAATACGATATAATAAACGAATAAAATTCAAAATAACAAACTGCGACTCACTGCGCGTGCGCCAATTGACCAAATCTCGAGTATAAAAGAGGCGCACGCAGCTAAGCGGTTCATTCGAATGCTCTGCCAACAGAAGTGTGCTCGCCCCGGAAACGGTAGCGGCCTTCTAGCAGCAGACTTAGCAAAGAGAATCGAGCTCGCCCCGGAAACGGCAGCGGCCGTTCCTAAAGCTAGTATTATAGAGTATTGAGCTCGCCCCGGAAACGGCAGCGGCCTTGCACTATAATACACGAATCAAAGTAAGAGTAAAACTCTGCCGAGAGAAGTGTGCTCGCCCCGGAAACGGCAGCGGCCTTCTTGCAGCAGACGTTACCAAGAGTACGAGCTCGCCCCGGAAACGGCAGCGGCCATACACTGTAACATAACTCAATATATAAATATTCATATTCATTAATTAACATTAACCACGAGTAAGAGTAAAACTCTGCCGAGAGAAGTGTGCTCGCCCCGGAAACGGCAGCGGCCTTCTTGCAGCAGACGTTACCAAGAGTACGAGCTCGCCCCGGAAACGGCAGCGGCCATACACTGTAACATAACTCAATATATAAATATTCATATTCATTAATTAACATTAACCACGAGTAAGAGTAAAACTCTGCCGAGAGAAGTGTGCTCGCCCCGGAAACGGCAGCGGCCTTCTTGCAGCAGACGTTGCCAAGAGTACTAGCTCGCCCCGGAGACGGCAGCGGCAGTACACTGCAACATACCTCTGTACATATATATATATATATACATATTCATATTTAACATAAAAAACCCATAAAAACCAAAAATAATATATATAATCATAGACGTAGGAAATATTAATTAGTTGTTATTGTTATTGGAATAAGTGTGTTTGAATAAAAACAGACATTGCGACGTTAAGCCGTGGATTTTACTCCTTAACCGTAGAAATAGAACCCCACCTTTCCTACACTCGAGGGGACGCCGCTCTCCGCTCGAGGATCTGTCGACGCTCAGTTGTCCCCGGACAGCCGAACGTTACAGGTCGGATCTTTTTTGGTGACAGCGGTGGGATCTCTGATTTCATTTAAAGGATAAATTCATTAGTGAAATCACTCCAGAAGTGAGTATTTTCTCAGAAATTTTTTCTTTTTCTTATCTAAATCCTACGGAGGCTTGAAGACTTCACAATGCCTGACACACTTGGAGACGCAATGGCTAACCTAGCACTCAACACAGAAACTCAGGAGACTACAGGAACTCCAGAAATTATTTCAGTAGATACGAATACTCCAGGACCTTCAAATCCTCAAATTAATATGAATACGTCTACGAATACATATCCTCACCTACCACACATTAGCCTACGCGATACTGCGGACACAGTCCCCTCTTTTGATGGTAGAAATATACCAATACACCAGTTCATAAAGAGCTGTCGACATGCACGACGCATGGTTAATCCGAATGCAGAGTATGGATTAGTTCAACTCATAAAAAATAAACTTTTCGGACAAGCATCTAGAGTAATTTTGAGTGGAGATTATAATTCAATTGATGATCTCATTTCGGTATTAGAATCACGATTCGCACCATTACATACTTCAATACAGTTATATGGCGAATTGTCAAAAATTGCTCAATTACCTAGTGAAACAACGGTAGATTACAGTAGCCGTGTGTCCAATCTCTTTCTTCAGATTAAGCATTGCAACGCGATAGAAGTACCTACGCACGTAATACAATTCAATGTAACCGCAGAACAGAACGCCATTAAAGCCTTTCTAACGGGATTAAGAACTGAAATACATAATAGAATACACGAACACGCCTTCAGCAATCTTGATCGCGCCATCAACGTCGCCATTAAAGCCGAAGCAGAATACAACGAAAATCAGATACGAGCAAGAGAAGCAGCAGGACTAACACAGGCTAACCAATGTACGAATTGCCTTGGATACGGCCATATTGCCACCGCTTGCAGCAGCCGAATTTCACGGACCTCCTGGCAACAAAAAACCTGTCAACATTGTAATAGGACGGGACATACAACACAGGAATGCAGAAGCCAAACCGGAGCACGAAATGGAATACGAAACGATACATTCTGTGACTTCTGCCGAAGGCCAGGTCACATGACGCAAGAGTGTAGAAGCCGAAGTTACACGAATAGAGCCCCTCAATCTACCATGTACTGTGATAATTGCCGAAGAACAGGTCACATAACGCGAGATTGTAGAAGCCAAAGCTACACGAACAGAGCTCCTCAGTCTAACATATATTGCGATTATTGTCGACGATCGGGCCACACAACGCAAGAATGTAGGAGTAAAAATTATGCAAATAGAATGCAAAAACCGGAAGTATTCTGTGAATATTGCAAGTTCAGAGGCCATACAGTGGATCAATGCAGAAAAAAGATATACTTCGAAAGGAAAGAAAAAGAAGAACAACCTCGTATGGTACGTAGGCAGGCTGTACTCCGATTAAAAACGGAACAAGTAAAGAAACCTCCTAGTATCTTCCTCTTTGATGCAGGCTTCAACGACCAACAAGCAACGCTAATGATTGATACCGGATCTGATCTCAACGTCATTAAAAGAAGTGCTGTTTCACCGAATATACCAATCTACACGGACACCTTGTTCGACCTCAACGGTATTACGGACGGCCTACTCAGTACAATAGGGTATATTAAGATCAGAACCCTAAATACAGAAATCGTCATTCATGTCGTAGAAGACCTCCCTATTAAACAGGATGGAATATTGGGAACAGAATTCTTTCAAACCAACGGAGCAACTATAGATTACATGAGATCAACAATAACTATCGGAACGGAAACTATTCCATTTGTTGATCCGGAAATGGTCACAATACCGGCCAGAACAAGAAGTCAGATATACGTACGAGTTCTTAACACACAAATTACCACAGGATATATTCCGAAAATTAAAATTCACCCCGATATACATATGGGAAATGCGTTAGTAACGAATAACAACGGCGTGGCATATCTTTTTGCAGTAAACGCATCCTCAAAAGATATTAAAATTCCTGTACCATCAATAGAACTAGAACCTTTTGAAGAAGCACCTATGGAAGAAGAAATAACAAACACGTACAGGAGAACCAATAGAACGCACCAATTGTTACAGTTATTACGATTGGATCATTTAAACTCAGAAGAACGAGCCAGCATTGAGGAATTAATTAAAGAACATGCAGATAGATTTTATCTTCCTGGAGAAAAATTAGAGGCAACAAATAAAGCTCATCACAAAATAATTACGGAAAACAACGTTCCTGTCTTTACAAGACAATATAGATACCCTCAAACATACAAAGAGGAAGTAAGAAGACAAACTAAGGAGTTACTTGAGAAAGGAATAATACAGGCCTCATCATCTCCTTACAACTCACCAATTTGGATAGTACCAAAAAAGGAAGACGCAGAAGGAAAGAGGAAATTTCGAATTGTAATAGACTTCAGGAAATTAAATGAAAAAACAATTGGAGACGCCTACCCCCTCCCGAACATAACTGACATATTAGATCAATTGGGAAGCGCAAAATATTTCTCCATATTTGATCTTGCATCTGGATTTCACCAAATCCCTATGCATCCTGATGATCGACACAAAACAGCATTTTCTACAATTTATGGACACTATGAGTTTACCAGAATGCCATTCGGACTAAAAAACGCACCAGCTACCTTCCAGAGACTGATGGACCAAGTCTTAACAGGACTCCAAGGAATAGAACTTTTCGTATATTTAGACGACATTGTAATATATGCCAGCTCTCTTAAAGAACATGCAACAAAATTTAAAAGATTAATGAATAGATTAAGAGATGCAAACCTTTACCTTCAGCCAGATAAGTGCGAATTTTTGAAAAAGGAAGTATCGTATTTGGGACACATAATAGGAGAAGAAGGAGTCAAACCGGACCCTAAGAAGATAATAGCTGTAAAAGAATTTCCGACACCTACAACAGTAAAAAACATAAAGCAGTTCTTAGGACTGAGCGGATACTATAGAAGATTTATAAAGGATTTTTCGAAGATTGCAAGACCACTATCAAATCTTACTAAAAAGGATTATCAATTTGAATGGACGTATAAGCAGCAAAAGGCATTTGAAACTCTACGAGAAGCACTCTGCAAGGAACCTATTCTGCAATTCCCGGACTTCGAGAAGACATTTAATATTACGACAGACGCTTCAGGCATTGCTGTTGGCGCAGTTCTTAGTCAAGGAGAAATAGGAAAAGATTTGCCAGTAGCTTATGCATCTCGTGTTTTAAATGATGCAGAAACGCGATATTCTCCCACGGAAAGAGAATTATTAGCAATCATATACGCGGTATTTCATTTTCGACCTTATATTTATGGCAGAAAATTTTACCTTATTACAGATCATAAACCATTAGAATGGCTTCAAAATCTATCTAATCCGACCTCACGTTTAGTACGATGGAAAATTAAACTCGCAGAGTATGATTATAAAATATTATATAAACCGGGCAAATATAACACTAATGCGGATGCCTTATCTAGAAATCCGATTGCATTACCACTAAACGCGAAACGGGCACATTCAGAAACGAACTCGCATGAAAATAAAAAACAAAAACAATTTCACCAATATAATACGCGACAAAGAGAAAACACCGCCTCAACTTCAGGAAACCCGGCTCCACATAAACAACCTAGAATTAGCTCTTCGGATTCTGATTCTTCATCGTACGACGAAAGCGACTCAAAAATCGTAAAGCGAAAAATTTTAAAACGGAAAAAACAAAAAACGAACACCTCCTCCTCTCACCCAGAGACTAAAAAACAGAATATCGAAACAGAAGTTGTTGAAACACATACACCCCCTCGCTACATACCGAGTCAAAACGCGCCTCACCAAATTTCCGTACCCATTGAAGTACACGCACCCCCTCAACCTACGGAACCGCTAATAATACATACACCCCTTCAACATACAAATGAAACAAAAATAACTAAAAAACCATACATCAAGAAACCGCAAGAGGACTTAATTGAGGAAATCAATGAAACGGTCATAGTACCAAAACATAATTATAAAGACCCTCCCAAAATTGATGCAAAGTCAAGCTCAAGCACTCACCATACACCTAAAAAGAAAAAACGCAAATTAAAATCCAGCACGGACACAGGCCCCATAACGCCAATCAGGATAAGGAAAGGGAAAATACTTACTCCTCCTCTACCATCATTATCTCCTCCTCCACTATTAACTCCTCTTCCAACATTATCTCCTCCACCATTAGTACCTCTTCCTTCACAACATACAACAGGCAGACCGAAGATAGTATCAAATATTCCTGTTAGAAAACAGAATATGGAAGTAGAGGACCACTTATGGATGGGCAAAGGATATATCGCAACATTCATAAATACACAAGGCAAACCAATAGGACCATCAGGAGAAAAATTATATAGAGAGAAAAATATAAAATCTCACAAACTGCCATACCCATTAGAGATTGGAGGATTAGTAAAGCTCAAGGAAGGAAGACATACAATAATTGGACTCATCACATCAGACCATCCATCAGAAGAAGACTTATACAACTCATTAAGAGCATTCCACACACAAATAGTACCTGAAAATGCCACAAAAATATATATATCAGCAGAAGCGAACAAAATTTCATTGAACAAATTACAGGAATTGATAAATTTAATATTCCTACAAGAAGACATCCAATTTATCTTCTGTAAAGGCACTCTTCTAACACCTTCGGTACAGGATAGACAGCAGATTATCCAGGAAAACCACCAATCACCTATAGGTGGACACAAAGGAATTACAAAAACATATCATCGCATAAGAAGTAAATATTACTGGAAGAATATGAAATATGAAATAACACAATTCATTAAAACTTGCTTGGACTGCCAAAAAACTAAACTTGTACGAGTAAAAAACAAGGAACCCATGATACTGACAGATACACCTGTCGATGCTTTCGACAAAATTTCTATGGACATAGTAGGACCACTACCTTTTACAAACATAGGAAACAGTTACATACTTACTATCCAAGACAATCTGACTAAATACTCTCTTGCTATACCATTGGCAAGCATTACCTCAGAGGACATAGCTAAGGCATTTACAGAGCATTTTATCTGTAAATTTGGAAGTCCTAAAGCAATCCTTACTGACCAGGGACCAAATTTTATGAGTACCCTTATAAAGAAATTTGCTAGAGCGTTTCACATTAAACAATATCGAACCTCTGCATTTCATCCTCAGTCCAATGGATCCTTAGAGAGAAGTCACCATGTCCTCGTCGAATACCTACGACATTATGTGTCAAAAGAAAAACAATGGGATCAATGGTTAGCACAAGCAATGTTTTCATATAATACAAGTACTCACGAAGGCACAAAATTTACGCCTCACGAACTTGTTTTTGGAAGGAAAGCAAGACTTCCTTCAAGTATTCCTCCAACGGATAATATTAAAACATATCCAGATTATGTCGACAAGTTGATAGACAAGTTATATCACATCCGACAAATGGCACGAAAAAACCTAGAGGAATCGAAAATTCGTCAAAAACATTACTATGATCGAAAAATTCAGCCTCAACTATATAAAACAGGAGATTGGGTATGGTTACTACAGCCAAGAAAAGAGAAACTAGGACCAGAATACAGCGGACCCTATCAAATCACCGAAGTCTTGGACAATAGCAACTTGAAGATAGCAATAAATTTAAAACAAATTAAAATCGTTCACATGAACCGCGTAAAAAAAGCCTATTTACCTTAAAAATAAAAATATGGCAACATCGCACAAAAGGCAGTATAAAAGGAAGAGCACATGAAAAATTTTCTCATTCTCGCCAAAACACTCGTACGGGCAATAACGAAAATTTATACAGCAATATGGACAAATTTACATGTTTAACACAACTGTTCGACGAAAAGGTATATTATTACCAAGGAAAGTGGATACTTTGTGCAAATTGCACACGCGGAAGAATAACTGCAGGAGAAACATATAGTCATCTCTTGACTTTAAAAACTAAAGACTACGCATACGAATATTGTTTCTTTTGCAGCAAAGTACTGTTCAAAAAGAAAAAAACAATTCATTGCACCTTGTGTACATTGATGTTAAGCCAAATAACATCAATATCAGTAAACAATATGGAACTAGGATATGTTTACCCTGTAGTCCGGAAAAAAATCATAAAAAATCTCTAAAAAAACCCTAAATAACTATGTTGCAATCCTGCATACGAGCCTATATAAGGGGCAGGAAACAAAGGATTCTTCCATTGTGGCAAAAGACAACAATACACAGTGGCACGTTTTTCTTTTTTTTTTTTATAATGGAAAACTACGTGTGTCTGAAGAAAGTATTCGACCATAGTGTTTATTACTACCAAATCACTAAAGCATTGTGTATTTATTGCACACCGTTCTTCGACATCGAGGGCGAGGAACCGGCATACCCACATTTGTTATGCTGGGAAAACAGACGCAGTTATAGAATCTGTCATAAATGCCGCAGAATATTGTATATGGCAAGGCCCGCATCAGAGTGTGCTTTATGCACACTCCTAATTCTGCAACTACATCCAGTATATGTTGAAAGGATGAGACATGGAGGCACGTATCCCGTTATCCGAGAAATGATCTTGGAAGATCTTTAAATATTCTCTTTTATTCCTTATATTACACCACACTCTACAGATACACATACACATACACACACACAATGTACTAAATACTCACACGTTACCTTTTAAGCATCTTTTATAAATTTCTTTTTAAATAAACCTATTTTTCTACCCTATTTAAACAAAAACAAAAGGAAATTTTAATCTAACCTAAAAATCCTAAAAAAATAAATAGTAGTAAGAGAATATAATTGCGTAGGCAACAAAGTTGCAAGAAATCCGCTAGATGGCACCCAAAAGAATTTCCATTTGAACTTGCGTCTGCGCCATATTACATTCAGCATCAACATGCCGAAACGGTCAGGCAACAGACACTGTAAGGAATCGAAATTAAAACAAAAAATAGAAGAAATATTTAAAGAAATGATTCCGATACCTCAAATAATTTCTCCACTCCCAGGCTCTCCACGTCAAATGGTAAAAACCTCTATAAAATTATAAAATTTCCAAACTAACACAACCTCTCCTATTAAAGACGCCACCTCATACTCCGCCGGATATCCTCCCAACAACTCCGGAGTTTCCTACAACTCCGGACATCGACAGGGCGCCCCAATTCAAGATTCCGGATATACCAATAAAAAGGTGGCCAAAGCTAGTCCCCATCCAAATTCCACCTCCGGACTGGGAAATGTATAGGGCCTTGCCCAAGGAAGATCCGAGACGGCGGATATGGAGATTGTTAGGATTATTCGGAACAGGAGCAGCTAATCCATATAAGCCCAAATGATAATTTATAATAAACGTTCCTACGTATATATAAAACTCCAGTCCATTCCGTTCCCCACCTCCGATTTTAGTCTCTCGAGGACGAGAGATCCCCCAGGGGGGGAGGTGTAACGTCCCACGGGGACTCAAACCAATAAACTCTACGGTCGGTAAAGTAGGAACCGACTTGTACTACTATATAGCCGTCAAACATACTGCGCAATTTAAATTATTATTACTTTTATATATAATTAGCGATTCAATTGAATATTAGAAGAATAATTATTGTAAGAATGTTAGGAACAATTAATTGTAAGTACTAGTAAAAAAACAAGACAAAATACGATATAATAAACGAATAAAATTCAAAATAACAAACTGCGACTCACTGCGCGTGCGCCAATTGACCAAATCTCGAGTATAAAAGAGGCGCACGCAGCTAAGCGGTTCATTCGAATGCTCTGCCAACAGAAGTGTGCTCGCCCCGGAAACGGTAGCGGCCTTCTAGCAGCAGACTTAGCAAAGAGAATCGAGCTCGCCCCGGAAACGGCAGCGGCCGTTCCTAAAGCTAGTATTATAGAGTATTGAGCTCGCCCCGGAAACGGCAGCGGCCTTGCACTATAATACACGAATCAAAGTAAGAGTAAAACTCTGCCGAGAGAAGTGTGCTCGCCCCGGAAACGGCAGCGGCCTTCTTGCAGCAGACGTTACCAAGAGTACGAGCTCGCCCCGGAAACGGCAGCGGCCATACACTGTAACATAACTCAATATATAAATATTCATATTCATTAATTAACATTAACCACGAGTAAGAGTAAAACTCTGCCGAGAGAAGTGTGCTCGCCCCGGAAACGGCAGCGGCCTTCTTGCAGCAGACGTTACCAAGAGTACGAGCTCGCCCCGGAAACGGCAGCGGCCATACACTGTAACATAACTCAATATATAAATATTCATATTCATTAATTAACATTAACCACGAGTAAGAGTAAAACTCTGCCGAGAGAAGTGTGCTCGCCCCGGAAACGGCAGCGGCCTTCTTGCAGCAGACGTTGCCAAGAGTACTAGCTCGCCCCGGAGACGGCAGCGGCAGTACACTGCAACATACCTCTGTACATATATATATATATATACATATTCATATTTAACATAAAAAACCCATAAAAACCAAAAATAATATATATAATCATAGACGTAGGAAATATTAATTAGTTGTTATTGTTATTGGAATAAGTGTGTTTGAATAAAAACAGACATTGCGACGTTAAGCCGTGGATTTTACTCCTTAACCGTAGAAATAGAACCCCACCTTTCCTACACTCGAGGGGACGCCGCTCTCCGCTCGAGGATCTGTCGACGCTCAGTTGTCCCCGGACAGCCGAACGTTACAGGTCGGTTGGACGGTGACTGAGGTAAACAGTATACACCAGGACATCCAGAGGGGAAGGCAACGTATGGTCCAAACAATGTCCCAACGAAACCGTTGAATATTTTGAAATAAGATTAAACGTACGAAAGTCCGAGACCTCACCAAGACACCGCAAAGTTAACAAAATTAATCATTTATGTGGTAAAATAATCTATCACTCAAACGTTACATACCATTGAAACAGTATGTATTGATGCTCGAAACATAGACGTTATGGAAAATCGGAATTTCTAATAGAAAAAAATTGCGTCATATCGGCCTTATTGTTTCAATAAGGTTGCGTAGTAATCCTGTATTTTAGGTGTTTCATACCTCAGATTTACGCTAGGTTGTTTAATCATGTGCAATGTTTCTAAAAGAATTCTCTGATTTAATTTAGTTTCTCTATCAACGACTTTGACATTGTCGTAGTCAAATCTATGATCGAACTCCAAAGAGTGCCTTGTTAATGCAGTGTGTTGGAGGGGAGGTAAGAAAATATTCCTCTTATGTTCACTGATACGTTTCTCCAAAAGTCTAGACGTCTGTCCAATGTACACATGCCTACACCCCATGCAAGGGATAGAGTACACAATATTCGAATTTTTGAGCAATGATATTTTGTCTTTGATCGGAGGAAATAAACGTTTAGTGTAAAATGGTAAATTAAAAATGGTATGAATTCCTACTTTCCTGAAGATTCTTCTTATATCATTTGAAATGCTATTGACAAAAGGTATAACCACTGTATTTCTCCAGCTAATTGGTCCAGTTTTTTTAGCTTTTTCTTCTTTACGCTTTTCAACTAATAACGGATGGTAAATCTCGAAAATGCGTTCCCTTATAATAGCCGAGACCATTTCTCCAGGGTAACCATTACGTTTCAGCGTGTCTTTAACAAGAAGCAAATTAGCTTGTCGAAATTCAGGGTCAGCAAGTAAAACAGCACGATCTATTAATCCCTTTATCAACCCTACTTTGTGCTGCATGGGATGAGCAGAGAAAAAATTGATGTATCTCCCCGACCAACTTGGTTTATGATACCAGTTCGTAATGAGTTTATTGTTAGACCTAATGACGGTTGTGTCAAGAAAACTCAGACAACAATCCTTCTCAATCTCACAGGTGAATTGTAATCTAGTGTGAAAACTGTTAAAAGTGTCCAACAATGTTTGTAGATTCTCTAGATTGATGCAGATGATAATGTCATCAACGTATCTTTTATAGAATTCTTTTTAATTTACCATTTTACACTAAACGTTTATTTCCTCCGATCAAAGACAAAATATCATTGCTCAAAAATTCGAATATTGTGTACTCTATCCCTTGCATGGGGTGTAGGCATGTGTACATTGGACAGACGTCTAGACTTTTGGAGAAACGTATCAGTGAACATAAGAGGAATATTTTCTTACCTCCCCTCCAACACGCTGCATTAACAAGGCACTCTTTGGAGTTCGATCATAGATTTGACTACGACAATGTCAAAGTCGTTGATAGAGAAACTAAATTAAATCAGAGAATTCTTTTAGAAACATTGCACATGATTAAACAACCTAGCGTAAATCTGAGGTATGAAACACCTAAAATACAGGATTACTACGCAACCTTATTGAAACAATAAGGCCGATATGACGCAATTTTTTTCTATTAGAAATTCCGATTTTCCATAACGTCTATGTTTCGAGCATCAATACATACTGTTTCAATGGTATGTAACGTTTGAGTGATAGATTATTTTACCACATAAATGATTAATTTTGTTAACTTTGCGGTGTCTTGGTGAGGTCTCGGACTTTCGTACGTTTAATCTTATTTCAAAATATTCAACGGTTTCGTTGGGACATCGTTTGGACCATACGTTGCCTTCCCCTCTGGATGTCCTGGTGTATACTGTTTACCTCAGTCACCGTCCAACCGACTCGTACGCCGCACGCGTCTATCAGCGTGCGTTACGCAAAAGCATACGCAGTATAATTTTATAATTTTTAACTTTCCTTGATAAAGGTCTAAAACATTGACCGAAACGTCGGAAACTGATTCTTTTATAGTTGCAAATGAGCTTTTGTTCCTTTAAATGACCGAAACTGTGCGCCGATATCATATATTATAATACCTATATTAAGCTCTACACATCCCAAAGTTTTAAAAATGTTTTGAAATTGTGAGGTGGGAAACTTCGCTTGTGACAAATAATACACTCCTTTCCACACCACCTCGGAGGTAGAGTACTGACCACGTTTTTCTTAAACGTCGTGTCCCCAGTAGGCCTAAACCATGATGTTTTTTTTTATAAAAAATTAAAAATTACGCGTCTTCCTCATCTTCTGCGTCAGTTTCTTCAATTAGTATGGCTTCCGCTCAGAAATTGACAGGATCTACATCTTCATCATTACCCACATTGCTTTCTGCAATTATATCAGGTGCATTGAGCCAAGATCTGGCCATGACAATAACCAGACACTGCTGAACAGTGCAAGCCAATTTTCCTGGTCCACAACCTTTGGCGCAATTGCAAAAATTACATTTAGCAGTGTCTGGGACAGGTGGTAACAAAGTTGGAATCGGCTCCAAAATGTAATTTCTCATTATCCATCTCCAGCCTGCACGATTAAGTGCGTTACCGAGTAACACTTACACTTGGTAGTACACCCGATATAAATGCGGGCGAGCAGCACTAGATGTTGGTGGAAGCGTAGATAATTTCACCGCCTCATTAAGCCGCGTTGATTTGGCAAAGCAATAGTACCTAAATGTGTCTAGTGAAACCTTGTTTAATCGAGCACCATACATTACCAGAAGAAAGCGTACTCCGTTATTAAAAATTATTTCTGGCGAACACTCCGTTATTTTAAAAACCTCCGCGGGATTTCTTAAATCATCTCGTTTTTCTAATATTTTCAAAGCCTGCGCTTTACCCTTGCTGAACAGAGCTGATGTTGTATCGCACCCTGTGACTGCGTGTAAAAATAAAATGTGGTCTTTATTTTTTGTGTATGCACCGAAACCTTGGGAAGAATGTATTGTAGTTATAACTTTGGCTTTTCCTGGTTTAAGAAAATAAATTTCTTTATCAGAAGGGGTACGTGCAATTAATAATACTAATAAATCTACGTCTTCGCCAACAACAATACATGTATTTGTATAATACTGTTCAAGTGCTATTTCAATGATGAGAACGTCGTCTTGAACCAGCATCGTCTTGAGCGTGTTTCACGTTGATGTTAGCAGCATCCAATTTTTGAGACAGCATAGCAATAAACCTACTCTTGTTCTTTCTAATCGAAAGAATCTTGACTCATTGGAATATTTATTGATGCGTCAAAGAGAAATTCCGTAGATGCAGGAAGTTTGGCAGATCGACGACGTTGTTCCATTGCTTCTATAATATTATTATTGTTATCATCATAACCGTCGAAAACAATAATTGCACTAGAACCATAGTGGTTCTGTATATAATTAATGTATGCCTCAAAAATTGAATCAAATGTAGCATCTCGATGCCAGACAACACGGTGCAAGAGAAATCCTCCATCGACGATATTGTATGTATCACTTGCAGCATTGGATTTAACAAGTTTAGGTTCGAAGGAATCAAACAAAGACGATTTTTTAGTTTTGTGCATCCCCATATCATCAAAGAGTCAAATGGATATGGGGATAATTCATATTGCAAGTATTCTTGGATTTGATCTTCAAATATTTTTGTTATGCTAATTCGTTGAAATAGCAATAGAGGATCTATGGCTACTTTTGTGTCACGAACTTTCACAGAACTGGATACTGTTAAGAGTGGAAGTACTCTTTCGGAGCGTTTTAGCTTGATGTTATCAAATTTCTGGCAAATTATATTTGTTATGGAGATAAGACCTATTCCATAATTAAGCGTTATAACAGTTTATTTTATCATCATCGACAATCCCACTTGCTATCGATACAATTTGATTAATTTTTGGAAAAGAATCGTGGGACGTAAACCATTCTATTAATATTTGTACGCCTTCATTGTTTCTCGGAATGCGTGAATCCGGTGCATCGACATGTTGATCTGTTGTATCCAAGTTAACATTACAAAGTTTTTCTATCCCTTCGCACACATTATTCATCGCATGCATGCCATAAACTTATTTGCTTAGTACACTTTCTTGAGTACTCCTTTCTCGCGCAAGACCTCCTCCAGTTTTAATTGATTTCATTAGTGACTGTTCAAGACCATGTCACTCCAAGTTGCGCAACTTAATTTATTAGAACGTCGAATTGTGAAGAACCCTTTAGTAAACTTTTCAAAATCATTTTTTCCATGAAATTTTGTAATTTTAGCATATTCTGGAGATACAAATGAGCGAACTTTGCATTAAGAAAATGTCCAGATGCATGAAAGTATGGAAGCATTTTTTTTATGGAATTGATATGTCCTTCCCAATCTCCCATTCTTTCACCACTTATAAATTCTTTTGCAATAGATACCATACGAAAGTATTGTACCCATAATTTTGATGTGGGACCTCTTTCAGAAGAAAGAGATTAGAAAATTCACGTAACTTTTCATTGAAGTTGTCCAGTAATGGCTGAATATCACAACCTGAATTTTCAATATCTTCGTAGGATTCAGTATTTTTCACTACATCTCCAATGGAGGTCCTGAGAATTTGAAGGACGTCGCATCTATATCAATATTTTTCGATATTATCGTTGACAAAGTCAGATACAGCAATGTATGAGCTCTGACAGCTCTTGCATAAACGTGTCCATTTAGCATTTTTTCGACAGAATTAGGTGCATAAATAACGCTAATAACTTCTTTGTGACCACTACCTTCCATTACATAGCCAATTGATCCAAGATAGGACATGAGCAAATGAAAACCTCCGAGTCTCACTACAATTTTTGATAATTCTGATGTATCTGATGATGCTGCTACAATTTCTCGTACTTTCATTTAGAGGGGTTGGTCAAAAGTCACAATACATGTGTTATGGCCATACCGTTTTCCATTGTCGAGGACACATTTTAAAGTTTTGTAAATAGTGTTATAATTACTTGCAGGCTGTTGAATAAATGGTAAGATCAATATTCAAGATGTAGAAAAATTCTGATCATTTTTTGTCAAACACTCTATATATCCGTTCCAACCTGGTAGTCCTGGTATATTACTCCACTTTCAATACAGCCATAAAATATCAGTTTTGCGGAGCATAGCAACTGTAGTTACACTATCGCATTTGACATTTTCTACTTCAAGTTTGCTGAATCCTGATACACCATCATTTTCATGAAATTTAATTGGGACGTGGGCTATTGCAGCGATGTCCTTTGCACGTGGCATAGTCGTACATCTTGGTATCGGTTCTTCTCCTACGATCGTAGTTCCTGGAGTTATTAATTGGATTATTCCCATGATATGGATTGTATTATGACCGTCAATGGTATAAACATTTATATCTGCATTATCAGCAACAAACTGAAGAAGAGTTCCTGTGTGAGGTGGTAAAATATGAGGCTGGGGATGGCGAACTGCTGCAACCTCATATAGCACTGTGTTTTTATATGATGCAGATACACCTAAGCTGGACAAAATATCTAAAATGCGTTTTGATCCAAATATCCTGTGGAGAAATATTGACAAACCTAGTTGTAATCGAGATATAAATGAACTTGGTCGGACAGCGGTGCATTTTAATTTTAAGGGATGCAAATTCCCTCTTTTATTTTTCAATATTATTTCTTGCAGCAAATGAGTTCAGCTATTCGGAATCTCATTATCGATGTCATCAAACATTTGATTTGTAGCAGGATAATAGTCATTATTAACGGGTACCGATCGAATATCTTCCCGAATTATAATTATTCAATAGCTCCAGCTGCTAAAATTCTGAGACGCTCATCTGTTTCATTTGCTTTCTTATTTTCGTACCATACTTTGCTTAAAATGTCATGCTGGGCATCTGTAAAACAAATAATGCTTGAACTTTTACTTTTCGTTGTGATTATTATTCTTCCATATACTCTTTCCATATCTTTGCAGAAGCTTCTTCTTATAGTTTTATCATCAGGAATTAAATCTTTACAAACATTTTTTAATTCCATAAGTGTGAACTGATAGTCATCATTAGTTTCAATATAGGAAAATATGTTTTCTATTACTAACAGAATATTATGATTTTTACCTCCTGTATTACGTTTCATGAAGCAGACGTATCAATCATCATGATATTTGGCCCCTGCTGCAACTAAGTCATGCTCACAAATAATCCGCTGTTCCAATGCTTTTGCGACGTCGGCGTCACGATTATCAGCTGCTGATATTACAGAGTCCTTAAAAGAAAGCGTCGAAACATGTTTAATTTTCCGACGACGTTCTTGTTTGGTTTTCTTTTCTTTCACTTCACTAGCTTCCTCACCACAAAACATACAGTGTTCTTTAAAAACAAAAACTGGCTCACTTAAGCGCATTATACTCCGCGGTAGACTACTTGTAGAAGTACTGGCACCTTCATCTCGCACCTTTTTGACTGCCAAAATGCTACACTTTCGAGTATACGCTTTACGGCACTGCGCGTGAATTTTTATCGAATTGACATTACGCAAATGTTCAATTTTTCCGTCATTTCTTTTAACACTCGCGTCACTCAAAGTTTTTAAGGGGGCCGTCTCAGCGGGCCTTGAATGTGTGCGTACGCTCACACAAGCTAGGAAAAGCGTGTACGTATACGCGAAACCTTTTCAACCGTTATTCGTCCTGGAATCGGCAAGAATTAAGTTTTTGCGGGGATAGTTGCCTCCAGTAGACATCAGTGCAGGGTGGAACGGTGCGTTTGAATGCTAATAAGCATCGCACGTTGAGATAATAATGAATTTATGACTCGAAAACTGACAGAATGAGGCTTCAAGGCTTCTCCGTTGGTGGCGCCACTGGTATAGTACGCAGGGCCGACGACGCGAGGTTAGCTGGCGCCTGTATGCAAGAAAATTTTTGGCGCCCCCAAATTTTTGCACCTGTTTGCACGGGATGCAATAAAAAAAGAAATATATTTACATTTTGTTTATGTGGGAGTTGGATTTCTTTATTATAAGCGTGTGATATAGTTTTTTAGCACCACTTTCGGCTGGCGCCCTTATGCGGCGTATAACTTGCACAGTGGTTTCGCCGACCCTGCGTATACGCGATGTAGTAAACAAACCGTTTCAACCATCTTTCGTCCTGGAATCGGCACGAAGAAAGTTTTTGCGGGTATAGTTGCCTCCAGTAGACATCAGTGCAGGGTGGAACGGTGCGTTTGAATGCTAATAAGCACCGTACGTTGAAATAATAATGAATTTATGAATCGTGTACTCAGGACAGCCCGAAAAATGACAGAATGAAGCTTCAAGGTTCCTCCGTCACCGGCGCTGATGGTATATTCGTGCCGTGTACCACCAGAACCGGTGGAAGTCCAAGCTAGCCAATAAATGTAGGAAATACATAGGGTGCATTCCGTGTGACGCATTATGCGCAACGACTGCAGAGAAAACCGTTCCGTGTCAGTCTATGCGTGCATTGGTTGCGTTGGTGGAGCATACGATTCCCTAGAATTCTCCCACCTCTAGCGCATAAAGCGTGCAGTTGATGCGCGCATGCGTATTTGTCTCTTTACGTACGCTTTGAAAAACATACACCAAATCGACGCGCGTTACGAAAAGTAGCACGTTTCATTTTTTCTACATGCAGTTATCCGTAAGAAAAAAATGAAACGTGCTACTCTTCGTAACGCGCGTCGAAATTATGTGGTCCCCTCCTCGAAAGGACAGAAAATATAACCTATAGATATGCTACATGACAATAAATGTTTATTGGATATTTCGTTCTTTTACGCTACATTTGTCAATTTTTTATAACTTAACATCATTCCAAAATATTATTGTTACGCCGCAACGGTATCTTTATGGAATCGGGTATAAGGTCATCCTATCAAGCATTTAAATCTGTAAACCAAAAAATTGAAGCTAAAATCAATTAGAATGTAATAAAACGCACGAATTTGGTAAACATGAACAAATTAAGCTAAAACTTACTATTTTGATGAAATATACTCAGAAAATGACGTTATGAATGGAAATTTTGATTTCTTAATCACGAATAATTACACTCCACAACTTCCTAATCCGCTCCCCAAAGTGACAGAAAATATAACCTATACGCTGTACCCGATTTCATAAAGATACCGTTGCGGCGTAATAATAATATTTTGGAAGGATGTTAAGACATGAGATGTTGACAAATGTAGCGTAAAAGAACGAAATTTCCAATAAATATTTATTGTCATGTAATTAGCATGTATGTAGGTTATATTTTCTGTCACTTTGAGAAGGGGACCAATCGAAAGATCGATCTTTTGCACCATAATGTTCGATTTTTTGGATCGATTTTACAGTATAGGTCGATCCTATGGAATCTATTCTCGGGGAACAGAAATCGTGTTCCAATTCTATATTATTTATAAAAAAGTTTCCCGGTCTCTGGAAATTTAAACTGAAACTACTTGTCTGGAACATTAATGATAGAATTCTGATTTATTGAAAATTAGGTTATAAAATATCACATAAGACGCTACGTGAGTTCCCCCGCCTTCTAAGAAAAAGTAAAAAATTCGCGATTTATATACAATTATATAGCCATGTGGTCCATGGGCATATGAAGAATGTTCAGGATGGAATACCCCTGAAGAATATATTTGTGATTCATGTGGTAATTAATTTTAAAACAAAAAAATAATATTTTTTTTTATTAATTTAACAGTTTTCTCACTTCTTTTGTAAAGAAAAATCATGGCCGGAATTACCCCACGTTAATTCCGTAATTCCAGTCAAATGAACTTTTTTGTGTTATTGCTTCCAACTTTGTTACAACGTAAATTTATGCTTTCTCGGTCATACTAATAAAATCTAGACACTTCAAACTATCAATTCATATAAAAAAACTAGCAAATGCGTAAGTTGCTCAAATTTTATAGCGTTTCTTTCTTATATAGCCGGAAGTACCCTACTTTCCCCTGTTTGCAGTATTCGAATTCGAAATACAGAAGCACACGTAAAGCGACAAATACGAATGCGCGTAATATGCGCATTGACTGCCCATGCTTTTATTTTCTGCACTTGCTGCACGCATTATGAGCTAGAAGTTGGAGGATTCTAGGGAATTCTACGAAATTGGTACTGCCATCTCTGCACTCGCGGTATGAATTGCAACCAACGTAACGGTCTAAATTTCGAAGCGAACAACACATCCCTAGAAGGTTTCAGGCAGGATCGAAACGAAAGATGAGGAAGGAAGCAAATACGTAGCGCGCATTTTTATTTCTTAAAGGCTTTTACTGCTAAGTTTTTCGAATGTGCTCTTATAATGCTAACTTTACAGCTATACTCTCTAATCCAGAAGACGTACTAGAGCCTGCGGTTGTATTCAATAGCCTTCAAAACCTTGAATTTACACCGGACGCGGATAATAAATAACTTCATTTTTCCTTTACACATCTGTTTACCAAATTACGCTGGGTAAGCAGCAGTTCGTCCTGTAAAACTCATAAAATATGGTCTTCGCTTTCAATAATTGTCGCTGTTCAAGAAGAATAGAAAAACTCAGGTTGGGAAAATCCAGGAACCAATAAAGCCATCAAATTTCGTTAGCAGTCGGTCCCCGATCCTTAGGACGAAGTAACCGATGTAGTTAGGAAGCGTGCTTCGACCACCGTCCAAAAGTCTCGAATTAAATTTAACGTAATCCATCCAACTGCATAGCTAATTGTAAGTAAGTTTGAACATTCCCGCGCAACCTCACGAGCATCAAACGCATCGAAAACCGTTCCGAGACGTTACTGCGGTTCAAGCGCCGTTGGAATCGGAACGCTATGAATGCGCGCAGCGACTGCGCTGCGATCTATGCGCATAATGCGTCACACGGAATGCACCCATAGTTGCCGATACGTATCGAGAGTCACATCGCGCTGTTGCCGCATTTCCCCTATTACTATTTTGTCATCAAGAAGGCTTGAATGAATCACGGCGAAGCGGCTGGAGAACAGAGATGGGCAAAGATAATATCTGGATAAACTCAAATAAAAGATACTTTATGTTTATCCGTTATGAACCAAAGTGAATTCATTCGACGACGAAAGATAATTTTTTTATTCGAAGAAGAATAATTTGTTTATTCGATCTTTAACCGTAGTTTATTCGAGTTTTATTTGAAGGCTTCAAACAACTTTCGGCAGCGTGTTTACCCGAACCGGCGCGATCTCTCTTTGAGCCTGAAGACTTGGGCTGTTCGGCGGCAGCTTCTGATTTCGGTTCGAGAGGCATACAGTGTTGCTTGCGGTGGATTATGTATTAATAAATTGTGAAACGTGACGTTTTCACTATTTATTAACATACTGCTGAGATTGTCCAGATTAAAATGAGTTCAAGCACGGTATAAATCGGATTGTTTCTAGAACTGTACTTGGTAATTAAATATACGGTAACTGTACTCTTTGTTGGCAGTGTACCAATAGTTGACACTTTTATTTTCAGTCACAAATAATAAGCTTTTTATTAAAAAAATGTTTTTGACCAATACGCTGTTTGTACAGCGTGATTCTCTCGCTAGAGTCCTAAAGACAATGCCGTGAATATGCCGCGCCTCGCTGAGTTTCGTGGAAGTGACGAATTTCACGTTCTACATTTCGCATCAGATTTTTGCGAAAATGGCTTCAAACGATTCCGTCGTCCCGATGAAAGTGGCCCCAAGCTAACATCGTTAAAAATAGTCCGATTTACATGACATTTGACACGATTTTAATCGGGAGAACGCCAGGAATTTACATTGTATCTCTTACGCATCCTACTGGACCTCGCCTTCCAAGAAGGCAAGCGATGCCCAGTGTCCTTACAGAAATGCGAAGATCAGAAGGGATATTGATACGCAAATTAGTATTGTTTCATAAATTATTGAAATAAACTATCAAATTAAAGAGACATTATCTTTATTTGTCGTCGAGTAAAAATAACGCAGAGTTAGTTTTATTTGAAACGCCACGGATGAATCAGTTTATTCGACGGGAATTCATCCGTCGGCCACAAATAATTTTTTTAATCGAAGGCCTTCATTCTTGATGTCCCCCGAAGCTCGAGCCGAGCGACATTGTATCGCTCACCCGTCTAACCTGTCGCCTGGAGTTACTCGGCGATGTATCATCGATTATGCAGAAACAGAATTTCTTTATTTTTCATCGTATCAATATGAAAGTGATTCTGCCGATTAAATTGGCAGAAAATAATTTAAATCGGACTACTTTGAACGAAACGGGCTGTGAATTCTGCAAATAAATTTTATGTGTAATCTGATAGATCAAATTGTGTCAAGTTTGGTATATTTCCATCTTTCCTTCTTACACTCCCGGACCTCTCTATCTTTCATTATTGCTACGTTCAGCGAGGTTCTGACGCTGGACGTAGCTCTCGTGCCGTATTGCTTCAAGACTTCTCGATAGAAAGAGAGAACTCTGTGGCAACAGCGCGGCAGAGAGAAAGAGAACAGACGATGTGGCAACTATGCGTCAAAAGTTCGTCTACCCAGAGTACCTGGAGATGTCATCTCTGTACAAGTTCTTTTTGTCGACCGCAGTAGTTTCATTAGGGTCCGTTTGTTTACTGGGGACGCTTCGATCGATTCGGACCATAACAAAAATGAGACGGCCCCCTTAATCCTCGGTGAGCAACAACAGTTGGTCCCTCCGACAGCGATTTGCTGCAAACGAAGCACGTTTCTACCATATTTGGAGTATTTTTTAAATTCTCTTACAAATACCTAGTAACTACGCCGTCCAGAACTAATAAGATCCGAATAATAGCACTCTATTCACTTTGTTCCTGGTATCCGCACATCTAGTAAGCGCGTGGTCAGATAAGGAAAACACTCACGTAACAGAAACTGTGGACTGTATATTTAAAACAACGACTGACAGTTGGAAGACGGAACAACTCTGGTCTATGTCGCTTGCACGCTGGATACGATCTGTCTACCGATCGCCCTGTCTTTTCGCAAGAAGACTCACGAATGTTGGCGATTGGTCGCCTCGGGAAAAAAGGTGGATGGAAAAACATTGTAACGTTGTAAAGGTGCGTATCGACTTTGCGAGGCTTGCTCGCGAAGCACGCCTCGCGGAGTGGATTCCCCGTTTCTTTTCACTTTGCACAAAGTGATCATGTCGGGCTAGTCTCCAAACTCTCCACTCCGCGAGGCGTGCCTCATGAGCAAGCCTCGCAAAGTCGATACGCATCTTAATATTGTAACATTGTAACATTGTAACAGATTCTAAAACTAAAGGCCTGTTTAAGATCATAAACTAAAGAAGCGCTTTGCGCTTCAACACAGTTTAAAGGTCGTTTAGTTTGTCCAGAAAATACCAATGGATATAGCACGTGTAGAGTGACCCATACACAGAAAAAAGAGTAGGATCCCGCTGCACCTCCAAGTGTTATGGAGGCAGGGATGCGATGAAACTGTAGTGTATATAGGTATGGTCGAGAGCGAGCGACGGAGTGAGTGTGCGCAGCGGTACGAGGTTGGAATCACGGCAAGTGTGCTCGGGGCCTTGCGAGCGCGTGGTGCGATGAGAGAGCGAGTGAGTGCATAAGTAAGAGTCGAATCTAATAGAGAGACAATAATTATATACCAAGTTAGATACCTCCAACGAGGACATTTGTTGCTTGATTAAATACATTACAGAAACATTTTCTGTGCCACTTGTTTTGGGTGGGGGAACACCTACAGGAATGGTGATAATGTGTGCGTGAGACGATTGGAGACGAACCGACGCCAACGCCAAGCGAGTGACGCCGCGGCCAACCAGCGTCGACAATATATTTGCCGGCGACAACATATTTTCCCGGCGATGCTGGTTGGCCGTGGCGTCGGTTCGTCTCCCATCGTTGCGTCTCACGCGCTCATAACCACCACTTCTGTAGGTGTTCCCCCACCAAAAACAAGTGGCACAGAAAATGCTTCATCGCATCCCTGTATGGGGGGTCAATGAATATTCCAATGAGTCAAGAAAAGTTTATTGTTATGCTGTCTCAAAAATTGGGAGCTGCTAACATCAACGTGAAACATGCTCAAGACGATGCTGGACGTTCTCATCATTGAAACAGCACTTGAACAGTATTATACAAATACACGTATTGTTGTCAGTGTTCACAGGAAATTCCCTCCGGACTTTGGGCTCGCATCGTAGGGAGGGGGAATGCATGCGCGCGATGACGCGGTGACGCGTCAAACCAATCGACGCCAAGATGGGAAACGAAACGGCGCCACCGTCATGTGGCCTTGGCTAGCTTGGCTTGGCTTGACGGTGATTGGTTTGACGCGTCATCGCGTCATCGCGCGCATGCGTTCCCCTCCCTACGATGCGAGCCCGAAGTCCGGAGGGAATTTCCTGTGAACATTGATTGTTATTGGCGAAGATGTAGATTTATTAGTATTATTAATTGCACGTACCCCTTCTGATAAAGAAATTTATTTTCTTAAACCATGAAAAGCCAAAGTTATAACTACAATACATTCTTCCCAAGGTTTCGGTACATACACAACAAGTAATGACCACATTTTATTTTTACACGCAGTCACTGGGTGCAACACAACATCAGCCCTGTTCAGCAAGGGTAAAGCGCAGGCATTGAAAATACTAGAAAAACGAGATGATTTAAGAAATCCCGCGGAGGTTTTTAAAATAACGGAGTGTTCGCCAGAAATAATTTTTAATAACGGAGTACGCTTTCTTCTGGTAATGTATGGTGCGCGATTAAACGAGGTTTCAATAGACTCATTTATGTACTATTGCTTTGCCAAATCAACGCGGCTTAATGAGGCGGTGAAATTATCTACGCTTACACCAACATGTAGTGCTGCTCGCCCGCATTTATATCGGGTGTACTACCAAGTGCAAGTATTACTCGGTAACGCACTTAATCCTGCAGGCTGGGGATGGATAATGAGAATTTACATTTTGGAGCAGATTCCAACTTTGTTACCACCCGCCTCAGACACTGCTAAATGTAATTTTTTGCAATTGCGCCATATGTTGCGGACTAGGAAAATTGGCTTGCACTGTTCAGCAGTGTGTGGTTATTGTCATGGCCAGTCTTGTCTCAATGCACCTGATATAATTGCAGAAAGCAATGTGGACAATGATGAAGATGTAGATCCTGTCAATTTCTGAGCGGAAGCCATACTAATTGAAGAAACTGAGGCAGAAGATGAGGAAGACGCGTAATTTTGGAATTTTTAATAAAAAAAAACATCGTGGTTTAGGCCTACTGGGGACACCACGTTTAAGAAAAACGCGGTCAGTACTCTACTTCCGAGGTGGTGTGGAAAGGAGTGTATTATTTCTGACAAGCGAAGATTCCCACCTCACAATTTCAAAAAATTTTAAAACTTTGTGGATATGTGTTTTATTACCTGCTTTAGGACGTCAAGGGTGCAAGGATTTACTCTTACTCGCCTGACTCTCTTTTACTTATAATTTATTTATTACCACGTTCTTAGCAATGTTACAGCTAACTGACTATGGGGCACTCGCGACTCTCCCACACATTCATTTATATACAACACCTCCCCCTTTTACTAAACACTTGGAGATATGCCTAGTATTTCGTCTTAATTGACCACCTGTTTCTTCCTCAACTATACAGGGTGTAAACGGTATACGTAGCAATATTTTAGGGGGTGGTAGGGGAGGTCCAATGGAACATAAAAGTCCTATGACATAATGTCCGATCGGTCTCCATTTTACAGTAATAATGCCTCAAAGTTAACATGTCTATATGCTAAACTAATAGTCGCAGGATTCCATAATTTTGCACATACATTGGAGATCACCAGTAGGGTAAAATTGTCTGAATACATTTTGTTGTATCTCGTATAGTTTAGCTGTTATAAACGTTTAAACATCGGAGATGTTTGTGGAAAAGATCGTCGCTACACGCACACAGATGAGCCATAGCACAAAGACCGCCCGTTGTGAGCTGTTCAAGATGACCCAGTAACCAAGTCACTACGGGCCCCTTACAGTAGCGGTCCCATTGAGGATCTGTTTGGAGTAGCGGAGGCACTTAGGTTCGTCAGCTAGAAAATAAGAAACAAGTGAACGAAAACTCTACACGTGTTCTTAGGCCAGGCGCGCAGTGGTGGCAATTTGTTGCGTGACAGTTTTGATGCTCACGAAAAATGCATTGATTTACATGGAAGTAAACTCCTTTGACGACGTGACTGCAAAACGTGTTGTTTTTTTTCAGGAAGTGATAAAACTGATTCTTTCCAAGATGAGTGGGTTAGTAAAATTCTCCTGCAATTCTGTCGATCTGTTTTTTGACCTCACTGAAGAAATGTGGGGTGGTAGCGGTACGGTCAGCTGACTGTAATCGCGGGCGGTTGCTTTACCTGAGACGGGGCGCACCATTGCCTTTAACAGCTTACTGCGACGTTAATATCAGCTGCATTACTCTAGAAATAAGTTTAATTTACAGAAAACATATCAGCGAATGTGGTAGTACTTTTTCTGATTTTTACAATCGCGACCTCGACGTGAAACGGTAAAGGACATTTCGATGTCTTCTGGCATCAGGATAATACATGTCCCGGATTGTCCCCCAAATCAGGGACAATACGCGTTGACGTATTCCGTGCGAGAGAAGGCGGGCTTGAAGTTCGATTGGTCCTGAACTAACCATTTGGGCCTACTTATCTCTCGTGTCTAAACACGCGCTCGAATTTCCAAACAAAAGCAGGCGTCGACGTATTCCGTGCGAGAGAAGGCGGGCTTGCAGTTCGATTGGTCCTGAACTCACCATTTGGGCCTACTTATCTCTCGTGTCTAAACACGCACTCGAATTTCCAAACAAAAGCACGCGTCGACGTATTCCGTGCGAGAGAAGGTGGGCCTTGGGGAGGAGATATTGCTGTGAAGAGGGCCTCTTCAGGACAGTGGCCGTTTGGGAGGGATGCAGGGCAGATTGGTTAAATTAGGGCCAATCGGACTTCAAGCCCACCTTCTCTCGCACGGAATACGTCGACGCGTGCTTTTGTTTTGAAATTCGAGCGCGTGTTAACACCAGGCCCGGATTAAGGGGGGGGCTAGGGGGGGCTGTAGCCCCGGGCCCCACTTTCCAGGGGGGCCCCGTTCTAAGCCGTCAGTTCTAAGCAATTTAAACTCGTTATTGTTTAATTTTTGTTCCCCCCCCCCCCCCCCCCCCCCGCTTTTCAACCACTGGGGCCCTCGAAGGTTGGATAGCCCCGGGCCCCAGAAATCTTAATCCGGGCCTGGTTAACACTCGAGAGATAAGGGATCCGTCTTTAATTTGAAGGGAGGACGAAGCAAGCGGCACCACCAATCAATCACGGCAAGAACGCTAGCTTCTTTCCGGAAGATATGAACATTGACTTTTCGGAAGATATGAACATTAATACTGTCGACAATCAAGAACGTGGCGCGGTCTTTAAAAATTTTAGACATTCCTCGGCCTGAGTTAATCGGTATATTGCTGTATCGATGGGTAGTACATGCGATGACTTCGGACCCGCATGTACCGTTGTCGTTCGCCGACTCGTGGGGCTATAAACCGTGACCCTGACGAACCGCTTTAGCCGGTCAGCTTAATTATTTTTCGAAACACCAATATATCAATAAAAAAGTATTATTCACCATCAATACCTACGCCTCGCGTTCGGACACAGGAAAAAATGGGTTATTATCGCCGGAAATAAGTCATAGCCTGCGTTAAATTTAAATACTAATAATCACCAATAAACTAACTAAAACTCACCCTTTCAGAAATTAACCTGCAGCTTGAAAACCTGCGTCACTAGATCACTGAACTCATCCTGGTCAGCAACGGATGCGTCCAGTGCACAGCTAGTCCCAGGTATGCGACACCACCCAAAGTAAAAGGGTCGCAACATCAAGTGCGATCGGGTTAATGTAGATACGGAATATTCACTTCACTGCACGGTTACTAACACTGATCACCTAATTTATTGTCGCACCAGGACAAGATGTTTTAGGTAAAAAGAAGCCAGCACATTTTCGAGACACACGTGCTTTGCAGAAGTGCAACGAACGAACCATCCTACACTTTCACAAAAGCCCGCGCTCCCTTCTTTTACTGCCAATGTACCCATTGCTTCGAGGTAGGCAGCAGACACCACGTGTTTCGGTTCGAAAGGGTCCGAAGAGAAGAGAAACTGAAAGTCTTCGAGTTGCTATAAAGAAAAAATCCTGTTTCCTGTTTCCCTTTCCCGATATCCCGAGTTCACGTCTGCTACGAGGCGGAACCAACTATGTCGTAAATTACCGTAAACTGTAGAAAATCGTTCTCTACCGCCGACTCGTGGGACAATACGATCATAAATCGCGACCCTGGCGAAATGCTCTGGCCCATCAGGCTGATTAATTTTTGGGAACTAGCAATTAAAAAGTATTATTCAACATCAATACGGCTCGCGAAGAGACACAGGAAGAAGGAGACCATGTAGTTCGCTGACTGCGCGTAGTCCCGCCTGCTTCGTCCTACCCTCAAATTAAAGACGGATCCCTTATCTCTCGAGTATAAACACGCGCTCGAATTTCAAAACACAAGCACGCGTCGACGTATTCGGTGCGAGAGACTGTGGGCTTGAAGTCCCATTGGCCCCAAACTAACCAATCTGCCCTGCATCCCTCCCAAATGGCCACTGCTTGAAGAGGCCCTCTTCACAGCAATATCTCCTCCCCAAGGCCCACCTTCTCTGGCATGGAATACGTCGACGCGTGCTTTTGTTTTGAAATTCGAGCGCGTGTTTAGACACGAGAGATAAGCAGGCCCGATTGGTTAGTTTGGGGCCAATGGGACTTCAAGCCCACAGTCTCTCGCACCGAATACGTCGACGCGTGCTTGTGTTTTGAAATTCGAGCGCGTGTTTATACTCGAGAGATAAGGGATCCGTCTTTAATTTGAGGGTAGGACGAAGCAGGCGGGACTACGCGCAGTCAGCGGACTACCCTTCTTTTCCTGTGTCTCTCCGCGAGACGTATTGATGCTGGATAATACTCTGTAATTTCTAGTTCTCCAAAATTAATCAGGCTGATCAGCCAGAACATTTCGCCAGGGTCGCGGTTTATGACCGTATTGTCCCGCAAGTCGGCGGTAGGGAACGGTTTCCTCCGGTTCGGATAATTTATGACTTAATTGGTTCCGCCTCGTAGCAGACGTGAATTTTCTTCTTTATAGCAACTCGAAGACTTTCTGCTTCTCTTCCCTTCGGACCCTTTCGAACCGATACACGTGGTGTCTGTTTTCTATCTCGAAGCAATGGGTACATTGGCAGTAGAAGGAAGGAGCGCGCGGGCTTTTGTGAAAGTGTAGGATGGTTCGTTCCTTGCACTTCTGCAAAACACGTGTGTCTCGAAAATGTGCTGGCTTCTTTTTACCTAAAGCATCTTGTCCTGGTGGGAGTTAACTCATAATGGAACGAGAGAAACTACTTGGGGTAGAGGAAATTTCTTGGAAAAAATCCTGTCAGTCAGTTTGCAATCGCGTCAGAGAAGTGTTTTCTACACAAGAGTATTACGCGTTGTTCTGAGCATAAACCCAGAACAACGGAGACGCAATTACTGCTGTACGAGCATTTTGGCGGCCATATCTGCGGCACCGGACGCCAAGTGAAAATTCATTTTCACCAATTTTTATAAGGTACGAACAACGCGTTCCGTGAAAAATAAATTAAGTGATCAGTGTTAGTAACCGTGCAGTGAAGTGAATATTTCGTATCTACATTAACCCGATCGCACTTGACGTTGCGACCCTTTTACTTTGGTTGGTGTCGCATACCTGGGACCAGCTGTGCACTGGACGCATCCGTCGCTGACCAGGACCAGTTCAGTGACCTAGTGACGCAGGTTTTCAAACTGCAGGTGAATTTCCGAAAGGGTGAGTTTTAGTTAGTTTATTGGTGATTATTAGTTATTAAATTTAACGCAGGCTACGGCTTATTTCCGGCGATAATTCTCTAAATTTCCGTACCTAAATTTTGTCTTCGGGGGTTTTAAACAGACTTATTCATTATCAGCAACAGTGTTGGCCGTTATTAAACTACGGATTCTTATCACAATAACGGACTTCGATCACGTTTTGTTTATTTCCTGTTACATTACTTTTTTGTTTATGCGATATTTGAAAACGAAATTTACGTATTTCTTGTCCTCTCACTTCAAATAATTATTATTTTCGATTCTGTTTTAAAAAAAATATGTATTCATTTTTTTACGTTTGACATGATGTTCCTCGATTTATCTTTAACTCGTAATTCACTTTAAATGACAAACAAACGATGACGAAAGGTATCGATTGCCGTCGTTTTCGCAGAGATCTGATGAGAAATGCGGAGCTGAAAGAGTTTGGTTCTTAATAGGTATTCAAACTCTTTGTCTTCGCCACGGGATACGATGCGGCATCTCCTTGAGTCGAGTCGCTGGAGGATCACTCTTAAGAGTCTTTCCTTCCGAAAAACACACCACTTTGGGAATTACATGAAAGATCAGAAGTCAACACCCTGTTTCAGTGTGTTGGTCTCACCAATATGCGCGAGCTACTATCCGTTTCAAACGCATGGTGCAAACTTTAGGGCATTATTACTGTAAAATGGAGACAGATCGGACATTATGTCATAGGACTTTTATGTTCCATTGGACCTCCCCTACCACCCCCTAAAATATTGCTACGTATACCGTTTACACCCTGTATAAGATCGTGGAGTGTCCCATTTTCTTACTATTTTTCCCGGGTTCCATCGTTTCTTATTATATATATATATAAATCTTATCCCCCTACTTAAAAGTAACAGTCTTTTTTGCGCTTTTGTCATAATACTGCTTTACTATTTTATACCGCTGTTGTTGCTTTTTGTAGCCATCAATGGGTATCTCAGATATTAAATGTTTCGTTACCACGGGGATTGTTGTCCTCGTTTCCCTACTCATCAGCATTTGTGCTGGGCTGTAGGGTAACCCTGCGACCGGCGTGTTTCTGTATGCTAATAACCCTAATTCTACTTCTCGTTTATCTTCGTTACATTTTCTTATTATTTGTTTGGCTATTTGTACCGCCTTTTCTGCCATCCCATTTGATTGCGGATATCTAGGGCTACTTGTTATTATTTTAAATTGCCAGGATTGAGCAAATCTGTATTTCATATGACGAGAATGGCATGTTATCCACTATCAGATGTTCTGGTATTCCATGTATCGCGAATATCGATTTTAACGCATTTATTAGGCTTGCTGCAGCTTTGGGTCTTTAGTTGCTTAATATCTATCCACTTAGAAAAGAAATCTACTACTACGAAGTAATTTTTTCCTCCATACTCAAAAATATCTATTCCTACTTTCGGATACGGTAACTGAGAAGCAGGACGAGGTATTAGGGATTCTTTGGTTTTCACGTTTGCATACTTCTTACATGCCTCACACTTCGATGCAGTCTTTTCAATATCCCTGTTTTTACCCGGCCAGTATAATATTTTGCGTGCTCTCATTTTCACTTTTGTCATACCTAGATGGCCTTCATGTAATTTGTTTAACACGTCGTGTCTTAGTTCACTAGGTATAATTATTTTGATTCCGTTAAATATTATATCATTAACTACATATAGATTGTCTTTTTCTTTCCAATATTCTGACAATTCTTTCCCTACTTCTTTTTCCCCCTTTGGCCATTGTGTTTTGCAATATTCCCTTACTTTCCCTAATATTCTATCATTATCAGTACTTTGTTTTATTCTTAGTAGTTGCTCCTCACTTAGTGCTATATGTGTATAAATACTGTGTACGGTATGGGTCAGATCTATCTGATCTTTCTTATTATGAGGTAGATAATCTCTTGACAATGCATCAGCTATGTACATGTACTTGCCTGGTAAGTAATTAACGTCAAAATTATAGTTTATTAGCTTAAGTTTAAGTCGTTGTAACCTAGTTGAATCTATTTTTGAAATTTATTTTTTAAACGCCGTTACCAGTGGTTTGTGATCCGTGTGTACTCTTACTTTCCTACCGTAGACATAATAATGAAACTTTTTAATTGCGAATACTATGCTAAGTAACTCTTTTTCTATTTGAGCTTAGTTTTTCTCTGTATCTGTTAGATTCCTCGAAGCATATGCTCCAGGTTTATTTTCTTGTAATAGACAGCAACCTAAGTAGTCCTGTTGACGACGCATCAGTTTGCATCGCGATTTCTTTCTTTTCATTGAATGTCTGCAATATAGGGACTTTGCTTGTTTCCTTTTTTAAACTTTCAAATTCCTTCTGATGCAACTCTGTCCAACACCAGTTTGCAGTTCCTTTCAGTAATTCCCTTGACTGCTCTGTTTTACTAACCAGGTTTGGTATGAACTTTCTTAGATAATTAATTACATCTCATACACGTTGTAATTATTTATTGTTCTTTGGACTTTTGAGTGCTCTTATTGCACTCTGTCTTTTGCAATGACTTTACCATCCTTTGAGAATAGATATCCTACGTAAGCCACTACATATTTCCTATACTACTGCACTTTTGTTTTATTAAATTTTACATTATTCCTTCGTGCTGTCTCAACTACTTGGTGTAAGCTTCTATCATGTTCCTCTAACGTTGTGCCTGCTTTAATATGTCATCAAAGTATATTATGATATTAGGGATGTGTCCGAATTAGAGTGGGTCGAATTCCGATTTTTTTTAAACTCGAAATGTAATAGTGCGCGAAAGTTGCCTTACGCAAGTACAAATTCAACGCAAAAAAAATTTGAAATCGAATAATATTTGACCATCGCGCATCGAGGTCAAAAAATCAAATTTTGGGAAAAATACCCAATTTCTTAAAATAGTTGAAAAACATTTTCCACGTATTATTTACATTTACCGAAGTCGTAAAATGATATTTAAACACACCAAAAGGCACTTCCGGTATAACATTTCAGTTATTATTTCAATAGCTTGGGGGAGAAGCTTCTATAAAAATTTAATGTGCAGCTCTTGGCTCGTCCATATGAAATTGAGGACGACTCAGAACTCACCACAAGAAGGTGGCTACACGTCGAGTTCCACCCGCACCCTACCCAACCAACCACCCATTCGTTAATTATAAAAATATTTCAGGGGAACATTAAATTTTTGTTAACAATTCAACCGTCGACTGGAAATTGTACCTTGGTTTCGAATTTCCGCATTAGGCCTTTTGATTTTAAAGTTGAACGAATAAATCCGTCCCTATTCTCGAAACCCACAACTTTCTGTGCCGATTCCGAGACCAACTTGACACATCTCTCCACTGATTGCGTGTGGGATGGAAAGTCTCTTATATCCCATTCCGGGACAAACCCGCTCTCGATCAGGTGGGAAATGTGCTCGTTTGAAACATTGCTCAAAAGAGGAGGCGACGACAACTTTGCGGAGGACCAATCAATTATATTAAAATACTCTTGAGCATCAAACTTGAGTGCGGGCACTATAAAACTTCGTACCTTCGTTTTTTGCTTAGAAGGTAACGATCTTGATTTGAGAATTCTCTTCAGAGCAAGTTCTCTCACGTGCCTCCGTTCATCCAGCGCCATAGTCAGAAGCAAGCTTTCAGGGTGTGCGAAATATGCATTTCGTTGAATGACAGGATCAATGATTTGAAGGAGATTGTCAGGTAAGTACCTTGACGTTTGAATGGCCATGAAAAGGTGCCGTGGACCACTTATTATTGATTCACCCTGAAAGCTTGCTTCTGACTATGGCGCTGGATGAACGGAGGCACGTGAGAGAACTTGCTCTGAAGAGAATTCTCAAATCAAGATCGTTACCTTCTAAGTAAAAAACGAAGGTACGAAGTTTTATAGTGCCCGCACTCAAGTTTGATGCTCAAGAGTATTTTAATATAATTGATTGGTCCTCCGCAAAGTTGTCGTCGCCTCCTCTTTTGAGCAATGTTTCAAACGAGCACATTTCCCACCTGATCGAGAGCGGGTTTGTCCCGGAATGGGATATAAGAGACTTTCCATCCCACACGCAATCAGTGGAGAGATGTGTCAAGTTGGTCTCGGAATCGGCACAGAAAGTTGTGGGTTTCGAGAATAGGGACGGATTTATTCGTTCAACTTTAAAATCAAAAGGCCTAATGCGGAAATTCGAAACCAAGGTACAATTTCCAGTCGACGGTTGAATTGTTAACAAAAATTTAATGTTCCCCTGAAATATTGTTATAATTAACGAATGGGTGGTTGGTTGGGTAGGGTGCGGGTGGAATTCGACGTGTAGCCACCTTCTCGTGGTGAGTTCTGAGTCGTCCTCAATTTCATATGGACGAGCCAAGAGCTGCACAGTAAATTTTTATAGAAGCTTCTCCCCCAAGCTATTGAAATAATAACTGAAATGTTATACCGGAAGTGTCTTTTGGTGTGTTTAAATATCATTTTACGACTTCGGTAAATGTAAATAATACGAGGAAAATGTTTTTCAACTATTTTAAGATATTGGGTATTTTTCCCAAAATTTGAATTTTTGACCTCGATGCGCGATGGTCAAATATTATTCGATTTCAAAATTTTTTTTTGCGTTGAATTTGTACTTGCGTAAGGCAACTTTCGCGCACTATTACATTTCGAGTTTAAAAAAAAATCGGAATTCGACCCATTCTAGTCCGAATATTTCTTAATTTTTCTTTTGAAATATTTCTGGTGCACAGTTTAGCCCAAATGGAAGTCTATTAAACTTGTAGCATCCCATTGGGGTGGAAAACGCACAAATTTTATTGATTTTTCTGTTAATTTAACTTGCCAGAACCCATCTTTGAGGTCTAGAATCGCAAAATATCTGTCCCCGTTAATTTTTCAACAATTGTATCTGTTGTGGGTATTTCGTAATAGGCGCGTTGCATTGCCTCATTTAAGGGGGGTTTGCGCCTTGTTGGGCCGAAAAATAGGCAATTCTTTATGAATTTTTTGTACAAAAACGGATCGGAAAATTAATTTGAGGTTTGGCAGGCTGTTTTATTGTATCTTGGACTATTGTTCTGAATTTTTGTCTGACAGTGAAAAAAAATTATGGCAGATACAGAGTGAGCGTTGAAAAATAATCGGGTGGCCCTGGCGTTGACGAAAAGTATTGTAATGGTTATCTGAAACACAAAAAGGAAAAGAGCCTGCCGGACCGTACGACCGAGGCACTCTTTTTGATAGCCCCGAGGTGTGTCAGTATCGGCCATCGCCATACTGTACAATTACCAGCCTCAGTCCGAAATAGGTCGAGAGCAATCTAGCGCCCTTCCTCCACCAGTAAGGTGTCTCCGCGCCCATTAGGCCAGAACCCTATCGCACACTGGTACTCTCTGATACGACTGCCGCACGGACGCGCCTTTTAGGCTATCCTGGGCAGAACGTTACACAAGCTCCGCATCCTATATCCACAAGCTAGTCGCCGCCGTCGCGAATAAACATACCGCCACGACCGGACACGCTATAGACGCTGCTCGAGACACGTGGTAGAATACCGCGCACCTGTACCAGAGGGCGGAATCTCAAGCAAAAGTTTTGGATCCGCATTTCAACGCCATCTAATTTATGAAAGATTGTGTTTAGAACTAAAATTCAATATGGCGACCCAAACCGGGAAAATTGAAATCGGTCAGAATCTGCGTTGATTTGCGTACTGGAATATAGAATAAGAGATACATTTGTTGACATGTTAAGAATATTTGGATACGAAATTCAGGTGTTAAAGAAAAACATTTAATTAAATTTTCAGTAATTGAATTGAATTAAATATTTCACATTCACCTCAAGTTTCTTATCTAAATCTTCCCCATCTTTTCATTTATTATTGGCATAATTGGACATTATTTTTCCAACAATAATTGATAATGCCAACAAATATATCTCTTACTCTACATTTTGTACAATATACTTAATTGTAAAAATACAAGTAGAGGTAAGGGATAGTTAGTGGCACAGATTTTTCTTTTTAAAATGTTCCATTAATTTTTTTTTTTTTATTTCTACCATATTTAACATATTGAATGCGTGCTTGCTTCGCTAATGCTTCTTCCGCCCAACCACCTGAATTTTTCCCTTTTAATAATCTGTTGATATGTTTACACCAACATGTTATATATTCAAGGGCAATCGTTTTTGAAATAGCCTCACACAGCGGCTGAAAATGCTTAGTGCATGTAATAAATGAAAAGTCTAATATGACCGACAATGACATCATTACATTTTTTAAAAGTTCTTTCTTAAAACACAAGTGAGCGATATTCGCCTCGAGATTATCATAAGCCTCTTTAAATAATATATTAAAATTATCAAAATTACACAGATCGGACACACAAGTGCAACAACTTTTAAATCTGTTGTCTGCACATAACTTTATTAATATTGCAGACATGTCCATGCAAGTACCAGTTGGATATGAATCATTATTTTGGGAAATAATGTACTGGTTATCGCTCTGTTCTGCTTCTATAGAACCACTGTTATTTTCAGTATTCTGTGCTATTAAAGCGAAATTGTGTAATGAAAATAAAGCTGTCGCCTCGTCCTGTTTGCAATTTCCTCTAGCAGTTTTCGCCGAAGTTAAATTATTAATTAGAAGCGTCTTAAATGAGCTTTGGAAATGCAGCGGCGTGGGATTAATATTTCGGCCTCCATGGCTTCTAATCATACCAAAAAAAATTTCTAATGGGTCCTGATTTATATTCTGGGGGGAAAAACTTTTAAATCCCATTTGTTGCAGGTCCCGCCAGAAATGTCGAAATCCATTTAGTGTAATTTTAACATTTTTCAGCGACGGCACCGTTCGAACTATTCTCGTTTCTTTATCAATAAAACGAATGTTATTTGCCATACACTGACTGGCCTGCTTCCAAAACGTCAAATGACAGCTACTAGAGGTCACTTCGCTTCGTAGAGCATTTTTCGTGGATTTCATATCATCTTTTCTGCCATTAAGGGAATCAAATGCATCATTAAAAAATTTAATAACTTCAGATGTGGTTACACCTTCCTTAATTGGCATGCTGTTCATACCTCCGATAGTCCGCACTCTACCTGTAAATACAATAATTTTTTTTCGTTCATGTGAAATAGAAATGTAATGCTCAGGAAAAAAATACAAACCTGTAATGCAAGTTAAATGTCTTACGAATGAAGACACTGTCCGGCTTAAAACCTGAACAGCCAGATTAACTTTCTTTTTTCTGATTTTATTTATTCTTATATGCCCATCGTGCAATTTCGGCATTTGCTTCTTTATATTGTTTACACTAAGGTCGGGGCCAGATATATTGGCCGGTGAGTTTCGTGAAGGGTATTCTCCCACCACACCGTTTGCCTGCCTCGGTGCTCCTTTTCTCAACGTTTTCTGACTCGCTCTCGTTCCATCTCGCTCCCGCCTTCACAGAACAAGAGTGAGCCAGAAGTGGTGGGGATAGTGCCAAGCTTCTGTCGTGTAGGCCAAACCGAGCTGTCAGCGTAGAAATACACACATCAGAATAGGTATGCGTTAGCTCCGAAAAAATTCAGGAGCTTTATTGGTCAGAACATTGATTCCTTCTCGATAGCTTCATCTCGTATTAGTCTACGCATAGCTTCGTAACGCACACAACTATTACGCTAAGAATAAATAACAGCCAAACAGCTAGGTTCAGGCGGAGCCGAGCAGCGTTCCCGTTACCCCACCATACCCTTCGGGGGCCGCGCAACTCCAACTGACAAATCCACGATCGTCATACGGTGGTGGTTGATTTCTCCTCAATCACTGCTCGCGAACACGAATTCACCGGCCAATATATCTGGCCCCGACCTTAGTAGTGTCAATATCATAAGCTAATTCTATTGTATTCCAGGACGCAAAATATTTTTCTTTAGTCCCCCCCCCCCCACATTATCGCTTTTCTCTTTAATTTCTTCCAAAAATTCTGGTGTAAGGAGAAACTGCTTTACACTTTCAAAATGTTCATTATTCTTAATTTTCCTCATATGTGGGAAACTTACTTCAATGTCTTTTGTCAGAAGATTGTTTCTGATCCCCTTGATTATATGTAAGAAATTGTACAGTAACTGAAATTTTCTGCGAGTGGGAATGAGAGGAAAATGTCATGATTTTGTCATGAAAATGTCATGAAAACACTGTTTATACTTACAAAAAAGTCTGTTCTCTTTCTGGCATATAGATTTACTTTCTTTTAATAGATAATTTATACACGAAACATTCGTCTGTCCCTGATCACAAACTGTGGCCACAAGGTTGAATCCACTTCTGGTGATGGTCCGTACAAGTTCTTTTACACATCGCACTAGTTGTATCCCACTGGTACTAGATTTACAAAAATTGTACGGCAGTGGAATTTTCCAATTTCTATGAATCCCTCTTAACATGGACACAAGTCCGTGATCCGCAAACTTATTTGTTCTCCCATTGCCCCAATCTTCGAATCCTATGATTCTATCTCCTTTTGTAGAATAATAAATGTGTGGTTGTAGTGAAACTTCGTCCCACAATAAGGTGCACACCTTCTCCTTTTTCGACATATTACACCCCTGTTTTTTAAGATGATCAAAAATCACCTTGTTGACACCAGCTTGTAGTGGTATTTTCTGCAATAAGGTTCGTAACGAACGTGGGGTGGGTAAAATGAAAATCCTGCTAAGAAGTCTATAGCACTGGGTGGATTGTTTGAAAATAGCTAAAGCTAAAATATTGTTATCCAGAGTAAACCTTCTAGTCTATGAAAGTAATTGTAAATGTTCACATGTCATTAACATTTTCATGAAAAAATTATAAAAAATTTTGAGTGCCTACGTAAACAATCTGTTACCACATTGAGTACTTTGTCACGTCCCGGGTGGAGGTCTTTGGGACAATGACATATGGGGGTTTTAGGAATCTCAGGCGCGAATGCTAGATTCATAGCACTGAGGGTTAGAGGGTATTTCAGGCGCGAATGCCAGATTCGTAGCTCTGAGGCGAGTAGGATTCAGGCGCGAATGTCAGATTCGTAGCACTGAAGGAGAGTTGGATTCAGGCGCGAATGCCAGATTCGTAGCACTGAAGGAGAGTTGGATTCAGGCGCGAATGCCAGATTCGTAGCACTGAAGGCGAGTTGAATTCAGGCGCGAATACGTGATTCGTAGCACTAGGGTGAGTTGGAATTTAGGCGCCAATACGTGATTCGTAGCACTGGTGAATAGGATTCAGGCGCGAATACGTGATTCGTAGCACTAGGGTGAGTTGGAATTTAGGCGCCAATACGTGATTCGTAGCACTGGTGAATAGGATTCAGGCGCCAATGCCAGATTCGTAGCACTGAACGACCAGGGAAGGGTTAAAAAGAATCTCGCACCTGGGCACTTTATGTTTGTTTTGGCTTGGTAATTGGATTTACCGTTGCATTCATTTAAGAAGCCAGACGAAATATTTCCGCGAAATACGTCTAGACATATGGCTGTACACGGCCTATGCGAAAGTACGTAGGTAAACACTGTAAGAACTCTCGCGTTCGCGAACCGAAATCAGCTGTTGCAGTGGTCTGTTTTGATTTGGGGTTTTCGTAGCCGAAGGATCGTTATAATAACTCGAAACGTTATTTCGGAACAAGAGCGTTTGTTTATTTTTTAAAGCACTCAGATATGTATTTATAATGATGCGTTGGACGTTAAGCATCGACACAAGAACATTTATATAAATGGTTATCAATAGCGTAATATTTGTATGAACATGAAACACATGAATATTAGCAATAGAGGATTATAATGTATACAATATGCAATTAGCAATGATAATTAGTAAATTCAATAAGTATAAGATGGTAAAGCAAAAATAATACGATAATAAAGCAATAAGCGTTAGCAAAAATAATACGATAATAAAGCAATAAACATTAGCAAAATAATGGTATGAAGATGATATGCCATTAGCAAAAGTAAGAAATAATTGCTTACAGTAGTTCTTGTAGATTTATAATGGTTCGTTGGACACTGAATTGACAGTTTGAATCACAATAAAAATAGTCTATCGAAACGAGATACTTCTTGAGAAAGTTTTCGTAGAAGAGAAAGCTCCGGCCTCTCAGGTCCTTGTATTTATACTATTTTCAGGATTGTTAGGGGTGAAGGCTATGTGCGGTATGCACCTTGACCTATTGACGAATATGCGTCGCAATACAAAGCTATTAATACAGTACGTCTTCCGGGGTTTTTATGTGGCCTTGTGCTAAATATTTGTTGCAAGGACTTCCGGGTTCTTTCTTAGGCTTTCGAAAATGGAACACTCAACCCATTTGATGGATTCTGGGTAGTTTGATTGGAAAGGGGTAAATGTGGCTTTGACTCGGAAGGTCGTAGGGAGGGGTGAAACGGGATTTCAACTTAAGAGGGGATTTTGGGACGAGGGACTTGTTTAAATTAGATATGAGGGAAGTGGTCATGCCCTGCAAGGCGAAGATGGGGGGGGGGGGGGGGGGGTTCTTAATTGACCATTTTGAGATGGGGACCGCTAAGGTACATCGTCTAGATGGTCCAATGGTTGGGGAAAAGGGGTAAGACTTGAGTTTGAGGGTTTTTGAAGGAGTTGCGAAGCGATTTATGAGGGAGACTTTAGAATAGTACCGCGCAAAAAATAGTGGGACGTCACAACTTCAGAATTTAAATTTCTTATTAAAGTCAATTAAAAATATACATATAATGCAGAAAGCAAATTAAATGATGAATTACGTTAATTGTATAATATTATAGTTACAAAAATTAATTAATGCAGAAAGCAAGTTGAATTAAATGAAGAATTACGTTAATTATATAATACTATTATTATGTACAATATTATAGTTACAAAAATTACCTGGTAATAAAAAGGTACTTGGATTTTCTTCCGCGCTTATGATTCCCTTATCTTCGAATTCCTTGAAATATTTTTGCAATTTTTCCATTACTATTTTTGGTACCCTGCTTGGCGGTTTTGTAATAGGTCTTACCTCTGGTTTAACAACAATTTCATAGGTCCTGGGAACTCTCCTACCCCTGTGAAGACATCGTTGTTTTATTCAATGACTTTTTCTGTAACAGCGCATGATTCTTCTATCTTATTTACTACGCTTATTATACCTAGCTGTCTGTAAGTTTTTAGTCTTAACAGAGGTTCTACTCTTCTCTTATCACTATAAACTGCAATTTGTACTTACTCCCTTTGTATATACAGGTTACCTTGACCATACCTATTGCAGATATTTTAAATCCTTCATATGCTTCTAATATTATATTTCGTTTTTCTATCTTATTTTATAGCCCTAATTCATAGCATAAATCATATGGGAGAATATTAGTGTCCGCGCTGTATCTATCCTAATTCTAATCTTACAGTCTTTTAGTAGTATTTCTTCTTTCCAGTCTTTTTGTTGCACTGCTGCGTATTTGACATCGTTTATTCTCAAGCTGCTTATACTGAAATCACTTTCACTATCACTGTCTGTTTGTCATTTATAATTTTTTCTGTCTTTTGTACTTCTCTGTGTCCTGCATGCTCGTGCAAAATGGTTGTATTTTGCACATTTTTCACATTTCCTTCCATAAGTTGGGCACTGTCGCGGGCCATGTGTTCCATCGCACCTTGCACATTGGAAGGTCCTCCTATACCGAGATTGATTTCTTGGTCAGTCTGGCACTGGTGACCCCGTCCTGCCTATTAAATTGAGCAGTGGTGCTGCTTGTATTGCCTTGGATTTCATTCGCCTCGTCGTTGTCGTCGCTATCATGTATAGCTCGAAGTCTCTTTTAAACTTTCTCCAGTTTTCTGCTACATTCCTTTCTAAGAGGAATGGTTCTGATCTGATAACAACCTGCCCGCTGTCTGCCAGCAGATTAGAGCTGATCGAGTACTCGAATATTCGAGCAGCTCGGAATTCAATCCGAGCCGTGACTCGGTTTCCGACCCGGACCGAGCGCTCGAAGGAACCAAGCGGCTCAAATGAAGCGAGCGGCTCGAATAAAGCGAGTAGTTCGATTAAAGCGAGCGGCTCGAAACAATCTAGTGGCTAGGACGATCCGAGCAGGTCCGGCGTACAGTGTACAATATATGTACATCTTTCGTGCAGATCGAGTATGATACATGTTTCGGATATCTTATCGTATGTTTTTCTAATGGAATAGATATTATGATTGTTAAGGAGAGTCCAGAAATTTTATAACCTATATTGAAAACCGTTAGGCAGTATCAATTACTTCTACGACGTTCTTTGGTTACGATATAAATCAAGTAACTATTATTTATTTATTAAGATCACAATTTTTCTAATTTTGTATTTGTAAACGTACTCATATACTTTTCTTTATTTTACCTTCCTTTTCTTTACATTTCTCTTTCTTTTTTGCCTCACATCGTAATTGGGTTTGTGTTGTGTTATTATTAACAAAGGGTATTAATCGTTAATAAACAAATAAATATTTAATCCTGAAATAGTACTTATTTGAGTAGGTATATAAATTTCTTGCAAATTGAAAGAATTTATTTCCCGGACTAAATTATTGAAAAATTATAATATTATATGTGATTTATATATCTCACAACTTGTCAATGAAAATGAGGGTAATTATTTACTTTAGCGATTCTTCACCGATTTTGATGACCTTGAAATATGTTGTCAATGTCATCATTCCGAACAACTTTTCCCTATACGTGTTACCGCCGCTCAACCTTTTTTATATGCATTAAAACATTTATTAATGTGATCTAAGTTCAAAGCAGATTGGTTTTAACCCAATACTGTGAGCACTGTTGAACCGCAACAATAATTATATTCTCTCTTCATGCGAGTAAACACAATGAAGATTACAGCTTGACCAATACGTCCACTGTAGGTATATCTTCAAGACGCCAAGCTGCAGCACGTGAAACTAAAAAAAAAAAAAAAAAAAAAAAAAAATAATAATAATAATAATAATAATAATAATAATAATAATAGTAGACTTACATAGCACATACATATCATTGCAAAAATCACTTATTATAGATATGTACTTGCTCACTGACAAGAAAATTTCTCAGCAACACCACCCCAAACCATGGGTAATAGTCAACGATTCAAAGATCTTCCGACTGATTGTGGTTTACGGCATCTTTTATTGCCAACTGAAAAGAAGTTGTTACATTTAAAATTTAAATGTTCACGATTTATTATTTATTTGAATATTTAATTGTTTCTTATTGTTTGTTTACCTGCAAAGTGTGTGCGAAACATGGAATACGCTCCCACGTATCGGATAATCGTATCGCTTTTACGACATTCGCAACATTATCTGTTACGAAATATATCTTGATGTTCTTATTGTTAGTAAAATCCCACTCATCGAGTGTACTTTTTAAAAAGTCATTTAAATTTTCACCAGTGTGCGACTCGGATAACACGTTAATTTTTAAAGTGTCATTTGTAAACCAATGCGATGTTGCCGAATTGGCTAGCGATATACTCAGGGTTACCACCTCTCCGGTTTTGGCCCGACGACTCCGGGTTTTGAAGCAAATCTCCGGGTTCCGGTTTTACTGGAAAAATCTCCGGGCTGTAGAAAAAATGAGATAATAAGAAATTGTGGTATTATACAACGGTATCATTTTTACATACAATAAAATTTATTAATTAAAAAAACAGATATTTTTAAATTCCGAATTGTGTCAGCTTAAAAGAATTGCACATCTGTTTTCCGGATATTCGAGAACAAAACTCTTTTTTTGCTTCTTCCATCTCCGGGTTTATATTCGAATCTCCGGATTGGAATGTGTGGCACTTCGGGATTTATATGGTGATAAGGGGGCAACCCTGGATATACTCGATGAACGAACTGAAAATCTCGACACAATGTATCCGTGGTATGGTGGAAGGGAAAATAGGCCCAGATCATACCCGTGCGTAGCCGTCCCGCGGCCGGCGCGTGGACTATATTTGCCGCGGGGTCTCGTGCCAGTGACGATACTTCGTCACAAATGTATCATAGTTTCATTCGGTTATGGTGTAGGTATAGTTGATGGAGTCTCTCATAGGGGGAAGCATGTCCCGCCTTACGGAACAAAAGCGGGCTCGGAGCGCAGCGAAAATTCGCTGGTCGTTTACAGCGGGAAATTTCGTATTTCTTGAAACGAATTCATTCAGGGTCTGTTCCGATTCACGCATACTGCGCATAGACCGCAGAGAAAACCGTTCCGTTTCATTCTATGCGTGCATTGGGGGCGTTGGTGGCACATAGGATTCTCTAGAATTCTCTAGAATTCTCCCACTTCTAGCGCATGAAGCGTGCAGTTCACGCGCGCATGCATATTTGTCTCTTTACGTACGGTTTGAAAAACATACACGAAATTATGTGGTCCCCTCCTCGAAGTGACAGAAAATATAACCTACATATATGCTACATGACAATAAATGTGTATTGGATATTTCGTTCTTTTACGCTACATTTGTGAACTTTTTATAACTTAACATCCTTCCAAAATATTATTGTTACGCCGCAACGGTATCTTTATGGAATCGGGTATAAGGTCAATGTCCCTATTTCCAATCATGTAAGAGTTCTGCTATCGTAAAAATAGATTTTTATTATTTATTTATGCAACAATCGACAAAGAAACTTATTAGACGTAATATTTAACCTTCCATTTACACATAAAATAAACAAGAAGTATTTTTAATAACATTGTAACCTAATAATAGTCGATTTAATATGAAGTATAAAATGTCTATTTCTGCTCAGCGAAAATGAAAATGCTCGCATTTCTGCTCACGAGCGTGACCCAGTTTCTGCTCAAATATCTATAATTATATTTTGGATAACACAAATAAACAAAATTATTAAAAGTTTTAAAATGTCTTTTATTTATAAGAATATAAAATAAAAAACATAAAATGGAGGTAAAAGGAAACTGAGGAAGAAAAAACTAAATTTTGAATCGAGTATGTGGTCCATGGGCATATGAAGAATGTTCAGGATGGAATACCCCCGAAAAATACATTTGTGATTCATGTAGCAATTACTTAATTTTAAAACAAAAAATAATATTTTTTTTATTTTGACAGTTTTCCCACTTCTTTTATAAAGAAAAATCATGGCCGGAATTACCCCACGTTAATTCCGTAATACCAGTCAAATGAATATTTTTGTGCTATTGCTTCCAACTTTGTTACAACGTAAATTTATGCTTTCTCGGTCATACTAATAAAAACTAGACACTTCATATTATCAATCCATATAAAAAAACAAGCAAATGTGTAAGTTGCTAAAATTTTATAGCGTTTCTTGCTTATGTAGCCGGAATTACCCTGCTTTCCCCTGTTTGCAGTATTCGAATTCGAAATACAGAAGCACACGTAAAACGACAAATACGAATGCGCGGATTATGTGCATTGGCTGCCCATGGTTTGATTTGCAGTAGTTGCTGTACGCATCATACGTTAGAAGTTGGAGGGTTCTAGGGAATCCTACGAATCAGGTTGTAACCGTTCTCCGGGTGCGAGGTTATCGGTGAGACGGAGAAGGGATTGGTGCCGACTCAGTCGGGTGTCAGGGTCCGTCGAATGAGTGTCACGTCCCGGGTGAAGGTCTTTGGGGAAAATGACATATGGGGTTTTATTCGTAGGGAATGCAGGCGCGAATGCAAGATTCGTGGCGCTGCGGAGAGTAGGATGCAGGCGCGAATGCCAGATTCGTGGCGCTGCGGAGAGTGGGATTCAGGCGCGAATACGTGATTCGTGGCACTGAATGTTCGAAGAGATGCAGGCGCGAATGCCAGATTCGTGGCGCTGCGGAGAGTAGGATGCAGGCGCGAATGCCAGATTCGTGGCACTGCGGAGAGTAGGAATTCAGGCGCGAATGCCAGATTCGTGGCGCTGAATGTTCGGAGGGATGCAGGCGCGAATGCCAGATTCGTGGCGCTGCGGAGATTAGGAATTTTAGGCGCGAATACGTGATTCGTGGCACTATGGTGTGTTGGATTCAGGCGCGAATGCCAGATGCGTAGCACTGAACGACCAGGGAAGGTTTAGATAGTTATGGTCCCTGTGGTGACACCCGTTAGAGCACTTTGTTTTGGTTTTACTAATTGGATTTACCGTTGCATAGGCGAAAGAAGTTATACGTAATAATTCCGAGAAACTCGTCTAAACGTACGGCTATACACAGGCCATGCAAAAGTATGTTAGTAAACACGGCAAGCGCTCTCGCGTTCGCGAACTAGAATCAGCTGTTTCGTTACCTTGTTCGTTTGGATTTTTAGATTTCTCGTAACCAATGGGTAAATACAAATAATTTGAGGCGTGATTGAAACAAAGCGGTTTATTAGCTTTGCTGGAGCGTTAATTATAATAATGCGTGGGACTTTGAGCATTGACACAGTACATTTATATAAAACAGTATAAGGTATGAAATATATGTATGAACATGAATAACAGGTATATAAACCGGAGAAAGAAGTACGTTTAGCAATGAACGTTAATAATACACAAAAATGCGATAAGCGTTAGAGAAATAATATAGAATACAATAAAGGTTCATTGTATAAAGTATATATATATATATATGCAGTAAGCAATAATGAACGACGAAATATGAACGCAGTAAGCGTGAATAAGAACAATACACAAAAATGCAATAAGCGTTTAGTAATTAATAAGAATTTCGATAATGTTTGAAATACACGATATCGATACAAATCCGCAATAAGCGTTATTAACAAAGAAATAGTAAATGGTATGGAAATGATATAAGAATAATAATAAGAAATAGTAATGGCTTACGGTATTTGCTGTAGAGCACTGAACACAGTAAGCTAGATAATAAAATCTAAAATATAGATAATAAAATTGCGTAAAGAGACACTTCGCGGGAGTGGTTTCCGTAGAAGAGCCAGAAGCTAGAAGCGTCAAAAGATAGAAGCGATCTGGCCGTTTTGGGCCTTGTATTTATACTATGGTCGGGATTGTTAGGGGTGAAGAGTGTGCGCGGTATGCACCTTGACTGATCTTTGAAGATGCGTCGCAATTACTTATTAATAGAGTCGGTGTTTAGGGGTTTTATGTGGCCTTGTCTTGTACTGGTAATGGGTGAAGGGTATGTGCGGTGTGTTCCTATGGCACGTAGACCAAATCTGCGTCGCGGTAACGATCACGTGTTGATCACGTTCGTAAATTTGTGTCGCAGTAACATTTCTGGGGTTTTTGCATGGAGCTTTGAAGCTGAATACTCAACCCATTTGGTGGAGTTTAGGAGGTCGTATCGGATAGGGGTAAACGGGGTACTGACTTCTTTGGTCATAGAGAGGGCATGAGACATAGTCTCGATTTAAGAGAGGGTTTTAAAGACGAGGGATTTGTTTGAAGTAGATTTGGAGGGAAGTGGTCATGCCACGTAAGTCGAAGAGGGGATTTGGAGGTCGTCGCTGACCATCCTGAGATGGGGACCGCTAAGGTACATCGTCAAGGCGATCAGCGATTATGGATTGACCGTTTCGAGATGGGGACCGCTAAGGTGCATCGTCCAAACGGTCAGGAATCTGGATTGACCGTTTAGAGATAGGGACCACTAAGGTATATCGTCTAAACGATCGGTTGGGTTTGAAAGAGGGGGTAAGGCTTGAGTATGAGGGTTTTTGATGGAGTTGTGGATTGATTTGTGATGAAGTGGTGTTAAAATACCGCGCGAAAAATAGTGGGACGTCACATGAGCAAGAGCGGTTCGGGTAAAAAATCCTTAGGTCTTTATTAAAGGTCGTTTACAAGTGCGCGGCTTAGTCTATCGGCGCTTGTGCGTTTCGCGGAGGAGCTACGAGGCTCGGTAGTAGAGGTTTTGTGGAAGTAGGGATAGCGGAGTAGAGCAACTTCCCTTGAGCGATCGATTTCGGCGCACCCAAATGGGCGTCGTAAAGAGACGGCCTAGTGCAATGTGGTCTTCGAGTTCAAAGCCGCAGAGGTTGCACGGAGGCGTTGGTAGACGACGCAAGAGTTATCTCGGTCTTTATTAGGAAAGAAGCTGGTAACGGCGTAGTAATGGCGATGGCCGATTCTGGCACACTTCAGGAGTTAAAAACAGGCTACTCGTTGTACGGTCAGATAGCTGGTTAGGCGCATGGGTGTACGGAACGGAGCCCCGGCTGGGCCCGCGGCTGGCTTTATACACTTGCCGTCGTTTATCTTCGCCAGCGAGTCGTTTGCGGGGCCCGTGGACGCCTAGCGGTCGCGGCTCGAACTAGCCTTATTAGCTTAACGGCGCGCGTTCGCGCGGCGCGTGACGTCGCTACGTCACAAGGTTATCCCGTCTATGCACTCACTGGATGAAACGCAACCAACGAAACGGACCCAATTTCGAAGCAAACTAGGAGGTTTTAGGCAGGGTCGAAACGGAAGATGAGAAAGGAAGCAAATACGTGGCGCGCATTGTTATTCCTTGAAGGCTTTTACTGCTAAGTTTTTCGAACCTGTTCTTGTAATGCTAGCTTTACAGCTATACTCTAATCCAGAAGACGTACGAGAGCCTGCGATTGTATTCAATAGCCTTCAAAACCTTCAATTTACCCCGGGCGCGGATAATAAATAACTTAATTTTTTTTCCTTTACACATTTGCTTACCAAATTTCGCTGGGTACCAAAGTTCGTCCTATAAAACTCATTAAATATGGTCTTCGCTTTCAATAATTGCCGCTGTTCAAGAAGAATAGAAAAACTCGGGTTGAGAAAATCCAGGAACCAATAAAGCCATCAAATTTCGTTAGGAGTCGGTCCCCGATCCTTAGGACGGAGTAACCGATGTAGTTAGGAAGCGTGCTTCGACCACCGTCCAAAAGTCTCGAATTAAATTTAACGTAATCCATCCAACTGCATAGCTAATTGTAAGTAAGTTTGAACATTACCGCGCAACCTCACGAGCATCAAACGCATCGAAAACCGTTCCGTTTCGTTACTGCGGTTCATGCGCTGTTGGAAACGGAACGCTATGAATGCGCGCAGCGATTGCGCTGCGGTCTATGCGCAGTATGCGTGAATCGGAACAGACCCTTAGTCTTTTACAGCTAGGCCAGGCTTGGGAATTAAGTGATCTTTTCGGCCGAGTTTCAGAAGCAACGCCCTCTTTCTCCCGCCGCGCGTCTTAGCCCCCGCGGCGACCAAGCTGCTTGGAGCTGTAGCAACCGCTACATCAGAGGCAACTTCAGCGAGTAGCGACAGCGCCTACGAGTACCTCAGTATTCTAATTGTTACAGCAAAGCTGAATTGTTTACGCAGTGTTATTAAAATAAAATTTGTTATCAGTATCGGTAAAAGGGTGTGAAATTAATAACCCGTGCGAGTTTTCTGTCGGCGAAATTCCCCAGAGATCCACTACAGAGCGCCTCAGGCCCATACCACGTGAACCGCGCGTGGCGCATTAGGGCGATATTGTATCAATAGGTTTCCACACGTCCCAGAGAGCACGATTGCCGATGCATTATTGTTTTGGCAACGCGCCACGCGCGGTTCTCGTGGTACGCGCCTGAGGTGGCTCGAGCTTTACGGCAGTCGCGGGAGCCAAGACGCGCGGCCGGAGAGAGGAGGCGTTGCTTCTGAAACTCGGCCGAAAAGATCACTTAATTCCCAAGCCTGAGCTAGGCAATTGCTTACTTTCAAAGCATTTTGGGAAACATTTGCCTGTCAGATGTCGACTGGGGGGCAATCGACATCGTGCTATTTTTTTGGACATCTCAACTGTCTTCGCTCTGAGTTAATCCTTTGATTGCTCTGTCAGCGGGTGGTAGCTCCAATGACCCTTAATCCTTACGAACCTACAGCTACTCGAAACAAGAAAAAAAACTAATGCCACCACCGCTCGGATTTAAAAGACCGCTCTCTAGCTTAGGATCATCTCTATCTGTTCGGGAAAGCGACAAGCTCACGCCAACTCCCAGACCTGGTCGCTAATTAGGCGATCATTGGCAACGGCCCGCTGACTCATGTGGAACGTTGATCACTGCCCCTTCCATCAACTTGCGATCGATGGAAGGGAGACTCTATCTTCCAGGAAATCGCTACCGATTTCCTGGATCGGGCTCTCTGTCCACGACCACGGGAATGGACATTGCTATCGCTTTGCTTATACTTCAATTGCTTGCGCCGTTCGCGAAGTTTCGATTGTGCCTCGAAACCTGCGGTTCGTGAATCTGCTCCGCGCATTAACTATTGCTTTCGCGTAATTATCGCGCTTTTGCTGTCGCTTTAATTAGACTGAAATAAGCTCGCTGAACTGCTTTAAGGCTTGTGTAAAACTTTCGCATTGTATATTATAATTCAAATAGTAGCCGTTGTACATAGTGTAAATATATTTGTGAATAGTGATCTGCTTTAACGTGCTCCTACTTAAGCTCCCAGTATTTCCTATTGCGCCATCCTTGCTAGCTTCTAACACTATCAAATCCTATCAATAAAGAGGAATCTCAGTCGGAAGTAAACAATAATCAGATCGCACAACAGACACTTAAAAAAATACAAAATCTGCTTCAACTACTTCTATGGAAGAAGTAAACGAAACGCTACTTCTAGCGACAGAATATATAGCGAACAATGACGATAAGTTCCTAACAAATTATCAAGAATTATTACAATTCTTAACAGAAAGCTACTTGCAACTCAAACGTGCACGAAGTCGCCCTTAAATACACAAAAAAACATCTCAGCTCTAGAAGATATGCCTACAAGTATCTACTCTTATAGTCCCAATCGGGGTTATCCGACTTAACCAGACTTACAAAACTGGGAAAAAAGCTAAATAACTTCAGAACCGCGGATGCGACTGCAGAAACTTCTAGTGGAGGAGCAAGCTCTAACAAAGAAATGGAATTTTAAACCAATAGGTTCACTAAACGGACTACCACTATCTACTTCAACATTGTTACTAAAAATGGATCATTCGGAAGAAAGAAGCGATAAGACACTCAAAATTCTATTCTGGAATGTTAGAAGTTTCAACAGACGCAAACAAAAACTCCAAGAAATAGACATATGTATCTGTGCTGAATCATGGCTAACTGATAATGGGGGCACCACATCCGAACAAACTTGCAATTTTCCCGGTTTTGCAACCTTTCGACACGACAGACTTCATTCAAGAGGAGGACTATACGGCTGATAGTTAGAAAAAATACAGCCTACGTACAATTAAGCCATATCAATGATCCTATCTAATTAAACTTAATTGTCTGTTACAGAGCCCCGAGTCTCACATTAACGCAAAGTCGATGGGATCTGATTACTGAATATGCTTACAAAAACTCGCATTATATCTTGGTGCGGGATTTTAACGCACACAATGAAATATGGAACTGCTGTAAGACGGATACAAATGGCGACAGATTTTTCAACAGTTTAGAGCATGGTGACCTTTACGTACATAACGTCGACTCACACACGCACACTGACGTACACACGGGTACAAAATCAAACATATGTAGATCTCGTAATCTCTGCATTAGATGTAGCTGATTTTTGGCGATTGGCGAAACTAGGGACTCTGATCACTTCCCCATATTTTCACCGTAGATCCTAAGAAAACCCACTATTTAAAAAAATCGTTTAAACTAAAAACCATTCGAACAAATTGGTCGACGTTTGCCACTGAATTAGACAAATCATACGAAGAATTTTTATGCAGTAACTACACTAATCTACTAGGGCAGGAGAAATACGAACTTTTTGTCAAAATAATCAAACAATCAACACTAGCAAGTACTCCGAAAAAACGCATGCACCGCAATAAGAGTACCCAAAATCCAGTACCGTGGCGAAACGCTGAATGCGATAAGGTGAAGAAATTAAGAAGAGTCGCCTATAAAAAATAGGAGCATAGTAAAAGTCTTGAGGATTTAATCGCGTACAAAAAACTGTTGTACTAGCTACAAGAACTTTAAAAAAAATATGAAAGAGATTATTTTGAAAAATTCGCGGAAACAATTGACTTTCGTCACAATACAAGCTACGTCTGGAAAAATCTAAAATCTTAAAAAACCTATGGCTGAAAGTCAAACTATCTCACACTGCCGGAAACCTATAATCAAAACGAAAAAATTAATAAAGCATTAGATAAAATAAACCCGCCGTGGGCAATCACAGACCCAACGTAGTTTCCACTTTGTTATAAAAATGACTTTTTTGACACTCATTTTCATTATGGTGAATTTAACAAGGCCTTACTCTCCATAAATGATAAGTCTTCGCCTGGAATGGACGGCATAGATTATGACATATTAAAAAAGCTCCCAATAAAATATCACCTTATACTTCTTGCCATTTTTAACGAAATGTTTGAGACCAATAGCTATCCTAACAGCTGGAAGGTACCATTCATCCATTTTATAACTAACACCAATAATCAGGGCGTTAGATCTCTATCACCTCCTGTCTGTGCAAACTGTTCGAATCGATTATAAAGAACAGGCTTCAATGGTGGTGCGAAACGAACAGTATCATACCAAAAAGCCAAACTGGCTTCAGAGTAGGAAAATCATACACAGATAATCTTATGAGCATAACAGTACAAGCAAACAAAACATCTTCTCGCGGCCTTCATAGACGTCAGGGGAGCCTTTGACAACGTCGACTGCGACATGCTCCTATCAAAACTTGCTGAAATAGGCTGTTGAGAAAATGTAATAAGATTCATCACACTCCAAAGATTTATCTTTACAGAAATAATAGGCGATAATTATCAAACCGCATATAAGGGCGTAGCTCAAGGAGGGGTACTCAGTCCTCTGTTATACACCATATACATTAGGAATATCGCGGACGAAATTCCAAAAAGCGTTATGGTCTCAGAGTTCGCAGATGACACAGCAGTGTACTCTGAGCTTTCTTCGTTGAAAAAATGCACAAACTTAATTGAAATAACTGTTCAAAGTATTAAGAGAAAATTATTTGGCTGACGGCTAGACCTTTCTCCACAAAAAATCCTGCAACATTTTAACGATAAAACATAAAACCGAGGTTCGCTAAAGCTTAGACAGTTCCATTCAACCTGTTGCCGTTGGTAGAACAGGAGATTGATAATTTAGTGCGCACGGGCGTGTTAGATAAGGTCAACGCATCATCATGAGCGAACCCAGTAGTGCCCGTGTTAAAGAAAGACATGACCATACGTTTGTGCGGGGATTTTAGTGTCACGTTGAACCAGTGCCTGGTCGTGGATCAGTACCCGTTACCCACGACCGATAAATTATGCAGCTCTTTAGCGGGAGGGGAAAAGTTATCAAAAATAGACCAAAAACAAGCATATCTGCAGATGGAGATACATCCAGACGATCGAGAATTGTTGACGGTGAATACACGCAGGGGGTTATACCGAAGTACGCGATTGTTATATGGGATCACGTCCGGGCCGGCCGTATGGCAACGGGAAATAGAATCCGTGTTGAAAGGCATACCGGGCGTTTCGGTGTTTCTCGATGACATAAGGGTCACGGGACCGGGCGATAAGGTACATCAGCAGCGACTTAGGGAAGTTCTTAAGCGGCTGGGCGAATACAATATTCAAATAAATACAAAAAAAAGCGAATTTCTGTAGGGACACCCTGTATACGTGCCGTGTGTGTATGCGTGTGCGTGTCGTGTGTGCGTATGCGTGTCGTGTGTGCGTGTGCGTATTGTGTGCGTGGTGGGGAGGCTGCGTGGGGGGAGAGACCGCGCGGCGGGCAGAGAACGTAGAGCGAGCGTCGAGCAAGTAACGCATCTCCATTGTACTGACCTTATATACCTTATATTATAATAAATACTATATTTTTCCATCTCTACAATTGGGGGCTCAGCCGGGATTAATATGGTGTACTGTGTGGTGTGCGGTTGATGTTTAAGTAAGTGGATTTTATCGAAAGTGCGTGTCTCGTGTGTGGTTCGAAGATTCTGGAAGAAAAAGATGGCACCCACGATTAAAGACGACGCTTCGAGCCAGAACGCTACGGCGACGACTTCGTCGATCGCAGTTACGATGAAGGTGGACGAATTGAGAGCTGAAATGAAACGCAGAAAGCTCAGGACGACCGGCAACAAGACGGATTTGGTGGCGCGATTGAAGAAGGCATTTTACGCGAAAAGGCTGTTAACTGGCTCTGCGGAAATTTTTGTGAATTTCGAGAAATGTACAAAAACATGGGCGCAACTCAAAAGAACACTCACGGCGGAGTTTGCGCACAAAGTCAACAGTAACAGAGTGCACAAGGAGTTAAGTCGAAGAAGGAAGAAGGCAGGAGAATCGTATCATCAATATATTTACGAGATGATCGAAATTGCGTCGCGAGCGGATCTCGAACTGAGTGCTGTGATACAGTATGTCATAGATGGCGTGGACGATGAAGAGGTTAACAAGGCGGTATTATATGGTGCCACAACCATACGAGAGCTGAAAACGAAGTTTGACTCGTATGAAACGATGAAGGCGAACGCGTCAATGAAACAAAAGCGTGCCGATAACACTAGAAGGGCACCATTAGGTGCATTCATTAACAATAAGGGTGCAGTGTCGTTGTCAGCAAAAGGGTGTTCCAATTGCGGAGAAGGGGACAACGCAACCATGGACTGCCCATCGAAGAGTAAGGGTACGAAGTGCTTCCGTTGCAATAACTACGGGCACATATCGTACAGGTGCCCGGACAAGACGTCGGTAAGGAAGGACAGCTACGACGCCACTGGTGCCGGCCAGGGACAGTACAAGACGTCGGTAAGGAAGGATAGCTGCAACACCGCTGATGCCGGCCAGGGGAAGTACGAGAAGGAGGTAGCCATACAGGGAAGAAAGGGTTCCGCCGTCAGTGACTCAGGAAGCGATATAAGTTTAATGAGGTCGGATTTTTATATTAAAATTGGCGCGCCGAAGCTTGACCAGCGTTTTCTCCAAATCCGTGGTGTCGGTAGTACTAATGCGACATTGGGCTGCTTGTGCGTTGAAGTTACCATTGATGATGCTTTATATGAGATTCTTTTTCACGTGATTTCTGATAGCTTGTTGCAACCAGCGTTAATTATCGGATCAGATTTTCTTAGGAAAGTAGATATACATTTGCGACCGGAAGGGGTAACGATTTCTAAAATAAAAACCGCGGAGATTCCGGAGGAGTATAAAATAGACGTTGCACGGGATAAGGATGTGTTGGACCTGTCGCATGTCAAAGAGAATGAGACATCGGGTCTCATTGGAGATCGTGATCAAAGACTACCGGCCGTGTAAGACGCGCGACGTAGGCGTTAAGATGCGAATAATTTAAAAAAAGGACGCGCCTGTCTACCGTAGACCGCGTAGATTCTCTCCGCGAGAATCGCAAGAAGTCGATAAGCAGATTCAGGTATGGCTTTCGGAGGGTATTATTAGGCCATCAAACTCAGAACATACCGGGCAAGTTGTACCGGTAATAAAGAAGGACGGAAGGACGAGAGTTTGCATCGATTACCGTGACGTAAATATCATAACTGTCAAAGATAGGTTTCCCTTACCACTAATAGAGGACCAGATCGATCGATTACAAAGCGCACAAATATACAGTACCCTCGATTTAAGAAACGGTCTTTCATAGTCCCAAATGGGCAATTTGAATTTCTACGAATGCCGTTCGGGTTGTGCAATGCGCCTTCCATCTTCCAAAGATATATAAACGCCATTTTTAAAGAATTAACTGCCAAGGGCATCGTTTTAAGTTACATGGATGACCAGATAGTACCCGCTACCACTTATGAAGCCGCGCTGTGCAATGTGCGAATGGTCTTGAATGTGGCGAGTGAAGGTGGATTGGAGATGAATTGGCGGAAGTGTCGATTTCTAGAAACTAGGATCCTATACCTCGGTCATGTAATTGAGAACGGAAATGTCAGTCCTTCGGACCCGACCCCAAGGAAATAGTGAAAACACGGAAACAAACCGTGATACTCCACGCAGGCCGACACGCACACGAAACCCCCCGAGCGGTATGGGCAGTACGTTACCCATTAAGTCACCAGGTATGCATTAGAGCTAAGACAGAACCACAAGTACTTTCGTTTTTGTTGTTATTATATACGTACCGGTGCGACCGCCCCGAGAAATAGCTTCCTCTCCATTTCGTCTACGTTGTACAAACAGGATATAATTTTTTTTATGAGGGGAGGGGAAGAGGTGTTATACATGTGCTCAAATAAGGCGCCATAGCGAGGCGCGAGCAGCGCGGCGGTGGAAGTCCAGCAGCGCCGGCTAGTGGTGATCGGCAAGGATCGGCGGATATCGCGAGTTACACTGGATCCTTGTACTAAGAATAAAACCATTGCACAGTACAACAAATTTTGACTTTTTTTCGGACTTGTAACATTCAATAGCCGTTTCTTATAGGTTTTCGTGCGCTGAAAACGAATCCGCAAACCGTTTGTCGCCATCACCCTCAGTTTTTGAGAAATTCGATTTTGAAAAAAGCTGCAAATTTTCGACTTTGAACATCTTTTATGCCGAAACGGTAATAGTTATTCGGTTGCTCGTTGCGTCAAATTATTCTATGAACCCTCCCGAGTACAACGATATAAGTTATTAATGCATTATGAACATTTAAATATGTTTAAACAACGATCAAAGGGAAAAGGACACCCGAAATGCACCCATTTTGGCAGATATCCTTCAATTTATTTCCAAAACTAAGGGTCTGGGAGAAAATCTGACCATTCCACGCGATGCAGCAGACAGTTTTCCTTCGGAAAGCGTCAACAGAAGTGGTAAGTCTCGTTTTGTTTTCAATACAGAAGCGAAATAGTTTGGCAAAACGCGCGGAGCCGGCAGTGGTAGTCAACGGCGCGGCGTCCGGCGCGGCGTCCGGCGCGGCGTATCCACAGCCGCTCGCGCGCGACTCTCACCGTGCTCCAATATTGTATTTGTTATTTATAAACTATTTAATAAAAAATTATTAACTATTACATAATAAACTATGTAATAAATTTTCTGTAATTTCAAACTTTGATTTTTTGAATATGCAAGGTGTCGGCGTTATGTGTGTATAATTAGGTACATCAGTTCCTAATGTATTAAAAATACCAAAGAACTGTTCGTGTGAAAGTCATACTATACGACGGGGTAAATTCATTGTCGAAGACGATTCTTTTACATTTATATACTGGCGGCGCTGCGCGAGTACAAATGAGAACGGCAACAGCGTCAAACGCATTCTTACTAGTGCAATCATATGTCGATACATCCGCTATCTATGGGCTGTTGCTAAAAGTATAGGTTCGTGTAGGTCATGTACATGTTGCCGTTCTCATTTGTACTCGCGCAGCGCCGCCAGTCTTAAATGGATAACCCTGTATCTTTTAAAAATAATAATGTAAAAGAATCGTCTTCGACAATGAATTTACCCCGTCGTATAGTATGACTTTCACACGAACAGTTCTTTGGTATTTTTAATACATTAGGAACTGATGTATCTAACTGTACACACATAGCGCCGACACCTTGCATATTCAAAAAAGCAAAGTTTGAAATTACAGAAAATTTATTACTTAGTTTATTATGTAATAGTTAATAATTTTTTATTAAATAGTTTATAAATAACAAATACAATATTGGAGCACGGTGAGAGTCGCGCGCGAGCGGCTGTGGATACGCCGCGCCGGACGCCGCGCCGTTGACTACCACTAGGGTGGAACGAAATATAGGGGCAAAATATTTTTTTATTATTCATGACTTCTAATAGTGGGCAAAAGTTGCCTTTTATAATGGTATTTAAGCTGTCAAAGTTTGAACGCGATCAACAAATTTTTTGAGGTGCCGCAAGCCTTTCAAAAGTTAATATTTACTGATTGTGTGCGGCTTTCGTGATTTTTTCAGTAATTTACAGTAATTTGCCATTTGTTTCCACCAGATAATTTTTCTTAATACTATTTAACGATAATCTTAAATGAGAGGGATTGGCAGTAGCTAATAAAAACTATCATTTCAGAAGATTTCTTTATTTTCTCATTCACAAAATAATAATGAAAAAATTGATTTAAATGAAAATTTTAGATGTAATTAGATCATTAAACATGAAAATTTTTATTGAAATGTCTTTAATCTAAACTGTTTCTTCGTTTCAAAAGAAGACATCCATTTTTGCGATTCGATCTTAGCCATTATGAATCCATCCCTTGTAGTTTCTCCACAGACAACAGATGAAGCTTCAGTTACGAGTTTCACCATCCTCTCTACCGCTTGTGTATGACAAGGAAACTGTGAAAACTTGATTGGCAGATCTTTTTCCGTACAGTTTTCTGAAGTTATTTCTACCAGATGTCGTAGTTCATCTTCTTCAAATTGTTGTATCATCGGAGGCTCAGTGATTTCACAATTATGCCATGAAATTAGGTCGACGTAGTCATTGGCGTCGAAGTTGATTCCAGGAATTTTAAACTTCCTAATGCCTTCATTGTGAATGGTTCTTGCCTTCAAGATTCGTCGAAGTGCCAATTCTCGAATATTTTTGCGTTTATCTGTAAGCAGTCCTAAAAGAAGATTTTCAGGAGCAGCGAAATAGCTATTCCTCTGGATCACTGGGTCAATAATATCCAAGAGATGCCGTGGAAGGTATCGCGACAATTTGATCAGTGTCCATAGATGCTGAGAACCATGAACGCAAGACGGTTTGAGCTTAATATTAAACCAGACGGGAGCGTAAACTTTCATTACATACTCAGTCAAGATGTAGAGTTCTTCTGAAGGATTTTCAGTACTAATATACAGACGGAGAATGCGGTTTGCAGTTGTGAGCGATCGTGAATGACAAAGTTTACCTGGATTCCTTTTTGCTAGATCAGGAGAACATATGCCACTAGAAATTGTCTGGCATATTTCCAAAAGATACTTTTGATCAGTGCTCAAATCTTTTAATACTATTAGTATCTTCGGCAGATATCCTTGGATTGGTTTGAAGTTAACAAGCGGAAGTTCTTCGCAATTACCAATTTTGTCGCCTATATCTCCTGCATATCTCGCTGGCCCTGTAGTTTTGCCGCTTAAGAATCTGCAGAGGTGACGGAAAGGGAGCTCGTTTCCATGAAAGAGGCAAACTATCCATTGCAGGGGTCTTCCCATTTCTTTTTCAAGCAGGGAAATAATTCCATTAGTACTCCATGTATTAGTAGCAGCACCATCGCATCCCACTGTTGTGATATTTGTAATATTTATTTGCTTTTCCTGCAAGAAAGACATAATACTGGTTTTAATGTTAAGTGCAGTGCTTGATTCCGGAGTAACATGACCTAAATATTTTGATTCAGGTTCTTCTACAAGAGAGATATGTTCTTCTGAGATGGTTCTACGATAATATTTGGTTCCTTTTTTTTCCTGTACAATAGTATGATCTTTTCTTCCGTCAAAGTACAAGCCTTTAATTCTAACATTCTGTAACTCATCTGTTTCATGACGCGATTTCACAGTAAGCCTTTCTCGATTCCTTTTTCGTTCTCTTCTTACTTTCATCCTATCAATTACTTTGCTGTTGTCTAATGGTGTAATAAATCCAATATCTTTAAGTACCGCACTGGCAATGGCTGCCGCTGTTCTGTCCGAAACCGCAGTTCTATCACAGATAGATACTAGCGACGGCAATTTAACACGCATCTGCATCTGCAAGGTTGATGGTTCCAAATGTGAATTCCCAACCGCTGACGAGGATGGTAGACGTACTGGTGAAACTTCTTCCTTGGATTCTTCCTTGGAGTCTAAATCAAATTCGTTAGTTTCTTTTGCACTTCTCAAACTTTCCAGTTTCATTCGTATATTATCCGATGTCTCTTCTCTATACTTTAAAATTCTACAATGTTGTTCTTGCTTCCTTATCTCCTTGTGTGCAATTTTTTTAGTAGTGGCTTTGTCAACACCACCTATGACCATCTGCCTCTGTGATCTTTGGTCTTCCAAAAACGCTTTTTCAATAATAGGGACTTTCTTAATTTTTTCACATTCACATCTCGCAAAATCAGAACATTTACAGGCTGCTATATCAAAAAGTTGCTTTGAATTTATTCTAAAGGTGTTTAAATTTGAGTCATACTTCTGAGTTCCTTTTCTGCCCTTTGATTTTAGAAGATTTCTATATTTTTCATGATATGACTTTATCATCTGTGAAATTCGAGTTTGAGAGACAACGGGAATAGAAGCTCTTGCCCATATTCGTTGAACTTTTGGAACTAATTTGTCAGTAAGTTCACCTAACGTTGGTTCCTTTTCGCTCAGTGCTCTTAATTCCTGCCGTATGTACAGGTAACACTTCATAATATCTTCATAACTAGGGAGAACGTTGTAATTTAAGTCCATTGGATAGCCAAATATAGGACACTCAACTGCTTGTCTAGTTTGTACTTTTTTTAGCGTTGCCATTTTCTTTTACACTCGCCAACAATATCGCGGAAATAGAAATTTATTATTTTTCTATAGCACACAACTCGCGATACACAACAGATATTTCACACCTATCAAACGTACAATTTATGCTATTATGGGTGCACGACCGCACCAATTGACATGCTTGCTTACAATGCCTACACTCTTAACACATTCGCTGCGGATGATGCCTTTTGACACCGTCATTTGTTTCATGTTTCGTTTGTTAAAATCCGTCCTGCGCGTAGCGAAACTGCACGTATTGCTATAGATACTTACGACAAAGTTTCAGCGCAGGTGATACTTAGCCGTTTTCAATTTAATAACTGAATAACATCTAAACAGCAAATTCAATGTTACAGTAACTGGGTTGAAAAAAATACGTGTTGTCTACATATGTATATTGAAGTACTTTCCTACGATTCCGCAACGAATATGTTAATGCGGTTGGTTTGCTCCTAGCAATGATATATCACTTCACCCAAGTTCACTTCAAATTGCACTGACACTTTATGATACGATGAAGTTTTGTTACTATACACCTATAAAAAAAGGTGAAATTTTTTTAAAAATGTAAAACTAAAAAATTTCAACTATCTCCATACATGAATTCCGTTATAAAAGGAAATGTGAAGGATCATTTTTTGCTTTAAACCTATAAAAACAGTTTATAGATACAAAATTTAAAAAATATGTTTAAAAATGAAAAAGAAAAAATCTAACCCCTTGCGGCACCTCAAAAATTGTTTTGGCAGAAATTAACTTTTACAGGCTTAATCCGAAAGACTAAAGGCAACTTTTTTTCACTATTAGAAAACAGTCACACAATTTTCATTTTTTCGTTCCACCCTAACTACCACTGCCGGCTCCGCGCGTTTTGCCAAACTATTTCGCTTCTGTATTGAAAACAAAACGAGACTTACCACTTCTGTTGACGCTTTCCGAAGGAAAACTGTCTGCTGCATCGCGTGGAATGGTCAGATTTTCTCCCAGACCCTTAGTTTTGGAAATAAATTGAAGGACATCTGCCAAAATGGGTGCATTTCGGGTGTCCTTTTCCCTTTGATCGTTGTTTAAACATATTTAAATGTTCGTAATGCAATAATAACTTATATTGTTATATTCGGGAGGGTTCATAGAATAATTTGACGCAACGAGCAACCGAATAACTATTACCGTTTCGGCATAAAAGATGTTCAAAGTTGAAAATTTGCAGCTTTTTTCAAAATCGAATTTCTCAAAAACCGAGGGTGATGGCGACAAACGGTTTGCGGATTCGTTTTCAGCGCACGAAAACCTATAAGAAACGGCTATTGAATGTTACAAGTCCAGATGGCTGTTGTACTGTGTTGTTATCGTTCCGAATCGGCCCTGTGTCCGTTGATAATTTCCCTCCCCGGCACATATACAACACCATCATACGCGTATCGCATACATGTATCGCATACATGTATCACATACATGTATCGCCGTGTGAAACTGGGCTTACAATTTGTACGAGTGGGCAGAAGTATCGCCCCGCGACGTAAACAAGTCGAGACACATCTAAAATGAGAAAGCTTTGCGGAAAACGATAACAGTGAAAGATTTTTTAGCATATTTGAAAACATACAAAATCGTCGGTCGAAAAAACCCATGCGCGCCAACTCCCGGGTTAAAAATGCTAAGTAACGATCAGTATTACTTTAAAACAGGTCAGATTACAGATTTAAAAAAAAGAAAAAACACATACTTGCAAAGGTAGTGTTTTTATATTACGATTCTAAGTCAGTGAGAAAAAGTTACGGTAATTATTTAGAAGTTTTCCATCCTCACCGATTTCAATGATTTTTGGATATGTTGTCGGGGACACGATTCTGAACAACTTTTTCCTACACATGTTACCGCCGCTCGACCTTCGTTTCCGAGGTATTCGAGAAAAACCGCTGCTACTACTACCATGTATGCTGCCGTATACCTACCTAGAGTACGCGTCCGTGGCAGCGTATGCGCCAGCATGGGACAAAATAAATGACGAAGCTGACCTTTGTTTCCGAGATATTTGCGAAAAACTTCTTTTGACTTATTCCGACGCAACGAATTTCACTTATCAACTTGTCCCGGGTATTAGTATTGGTTGGGGCTAGATTAGTGCGGGGTGTCGCGCGCCCGCGAGCGGGCGCGTAAAGCATGGTAGCGAACCGATGTGAGTTGGGGTGTTGACGGGCATCCGCAAGTTTCTGGTTCAAATCTCTAAACTCACATCAGTTCGCTATCATGCTTTACGCGCCCGCAAGCGGGCGCGCGACCTCCGCACTAATCTAGCCCCAAACAATACTAATACCCGGGACAAATTGGAAAGTGGAATGCGTTGCTTCGGAATAAATCAACAGAAGTTTTTCCCAAATGTGTCGGCAACGAACGTCGACATTGTATTCTACCTATACGTTCGCGTTCGGAGCAGCACAGCATTTGGCAATTCAATGCAGTGGTAGCAACAGTTCTTTGCGAATATCTCGGAAACTACTACCGTGCGGCGGTAACACGTATAGGAAAAAGTTGCTCAGAATCTTGATCTTGATAACATATCCAAAAATCATTGAAAACGGTGAGGATGGGAAACTTCTAAATAATTACCAAAGTTACTTTAGGGTATCGAAAAGTTATTTTGTTCACTATCCATGTCTATTGCATATCCATACCAGGGAGTCGAGACCGAAGCAGAAACCGAAATTCAGACCGGTCACATATCAGTCAAGTAACCAGGAACCGTAACGAAAGTGGAGAGAAATTCTGACCGTAATAGTGAGAGGATGTAAAAGGGAACCGAAACTCCTGACCAATTGCATTTCGGGAATCAGGGACCGCAATTCTGAGACGAACGGTCGGCGGACCGGTCGCCACTTAATGTATGAAGCGGTCCGCCGACTGGTCAGGGCTTCGGGTCGGTTTGGTTCGGTTCGGTTCGACCTAGCTGAATAGGTCAGCAAGGTATGTATTCTGTTCGTGTCGCTCACATTGTTTGTCTCTCTCGTGACGGGATCTTTGAAAGCAGACTGTTGAAGTTATTTGTTACTCTGACACTGTCGGTCCCAAACTGCGCCGATCTACCGAGACATTGTTGTATTTGAAACACTACATTAAGAAGATGCTCGCCATCTGCCATCGGCCTTAATAGAAGTAGTTAATATAAAATAAATCATTGGTAAAATACAAATAACAAGAAAATTACTGAAAATACAATTTTTCATGTGGTTATTTCAAAAGTATGACCAAGTGTGGAAAAAACAGAAGATATAAATATAACAAAATATAAATATATATTTAGCAAAAACTTAAATAACAAATTACACAGCGAAATTTATTACACTGATTCAATAGTCTCCCGCAATGACATACGAAAAAATTATTTTACATCTTCTAAATCAGCTGCTGTATAAGCGTTACTTCTTCAATTTTTATTACGACAAACATGTATAAGAAAGGAGAGTAGTACATCGGAAAATGTCAACGAAAGGACGCATCCCGAGATTTTGTCCATGGATCATTCCAAGGCTTCATTTTCTCTAGGGCCAGGGCAAAACACCCTGTATTTGCGTTTAACCATAACATTATATGGAACAGGCACTTTTGGGTATACCTATTGAAATTCAAACAAAAGCAGTTAAATAAACTCTTTCGCAAGTGTTGCGGCCGCAAGAAGCGAGCCGCGTCGCGATTTCAAACGTGCGCCCGCTGACTCATCGCAACAGCTGATGAGTCAGCTGAGGCCCGTTGACATTGCGTTGTTGACGTCAACGATCTTTTCGGAGCGCTCGCCCGGCGACCGTTAGTTCGAAATCGATCTCTGCGAGGATAAGCACGAGCCCGCACAGTCGTTTTCTAGCGCCCTTTGCGCCGCCTTTTCGGCCAGTTCCATTTCTCGCGACCGCTGTCGCCGAGCGCCCACGCGCCCTTCTACTATATTTATTGTGCATTTGTGTCGTATCCGTGTTTTGTGACGTGCAGTGGTCAAAGTGGACCACTGCAAATAAAGTGTGCCAGTCAAAAGGGGAGTCACGGTGTCAGTTTGTTCTCCTTCCCGTCGAGCAACCCAACGCCGGCATAAACCCGCACCTGGCGGAATCAGCAGGCATAAATGACACCATTATGGCGGATGCGAGACCAGTCGATTTTATGTTTGGACCTGATTGAAGTAATACGGGGTACCAGTGGTACGATAAACCGTCCGCAATAGTGCAGCGCGCGGCTCATTTACCTGAAACGGGGCGCATCGTTGCCTTCGATTGTTGTTTGCGACGTTAATTGCCAAACCGAACATACGAGCTCGTAAATACATATGTAAATATGTGTTTGAAAAATGTAAACTACGTGTATCAGTGGCCTGCAACGGGAGGGTTTGATCCGCCCGTCACCCGACTGTATCTCGATGCGCCCGACTATACCAGCAGCAAACCCGCCCATACTCGCTCAACGTCGCCGAGCGCTTTTCCGACTGCCCGTACCCGCGGCGGATGAGTCGGGTCATCGTTGATTTCTATCCGCCCGAGGCGCCCGAACAGTCACCAATCACGGGTAAGAGCGAGTAACAGTGTGGGCAAGAGCGATTCGGATACCTGTGGTGACGTCATGACTGGTGTCTGCTTCGGGCGTTACGCCCGTCTCCGGCGTTCGGGACTCTCGGGCGGTCAGGTTTCTCGGGTGTCTCGTGCGGATAGAAATCAACGCTGACCCGACTTATCCGCCGCGGGCACGGGCGGATCGGGTGAATCGAAAGACGGCCGGGTAACGGGCGTGGTTGACCCGCGATATACCCGCCTGTTGCAGGGCTCTGATATGAATCCGTTGCTGAATATGTATAAATCTCTGTACAGCTAAATATGCCTAACGACTTCAAATGCTTAAGTAAAAAAAAAAGAACTGCAACGACAATGGCTTTGACGTACCGCATGCTTGTTGTGTACTTGGTTCGTCTGCGCTGGCTGTCTTTATCCCCATCAAAGACTATGTATTTTTGTGTTATTAATTTCCCGACTCTTCTAAAAGTAAAGAATGTGTATTTTACGATTTTCTGGCGCTTCTTAAGTCTGGAGTTGCCGATACTGTCTGACACATTTCATAAATTTTGCGGAGTTGAAGTGTGTGTTCCAGGTGTCTGTAAGTGTGTAATGGACTTACGGCTAAAGTCACTCAATTGACAATTTCCGATTTTATATTAAATTTGACATTTGACATTTTAGTATTAGAAAATGTCATTCATGTATGTATTTCCTTTAGCGGCTGAAATTCACGTTAAAGCAATGAAAAGCACCCCAAAGTTAGGGATGGAAAAGCTAGTTAATTAAATTTCTCGGAAACAATTACAGACAGAAAGAAGATTTAATACAACCAATAATTGGTATTTCATGAACAATAAGATGACCTAAACAAAAATTGGATCAGGCCATAGGCGGCGCCATAATAGCATGTCAGATTGCTTTTTTAGTCATGTTTCTTATCAATTTTATTCCTGTTGGTCGAAAACGATAGGCTATACTATAGTACATACAGGGTGTTCGACTACTGGTGGGAAAAGATTTAAGGGGTGATGCTTGATACCAAAATAACACGAAAATTAAGAATAACGATGTTGCAGTTCAAGCTTCGTTAGTTATAAGCTTTTAACCCAAAATTTAAGGGGTATCGTTCAATTACACACGACCTGCCTACACGCTAAAATCCATTTTTCCACTATGTCCACTGTAGTCCATTGTGTTATCCAGACACACGCGCGCAGAAGTCACAAAAAACACAGAATCATGCCACCCCAAAAAAATCAGGTCTCCTGCACCGAAACGTGCAAAAAAATTTCAAAAAGGACACAAATTTACCTGCATTGAACACGAAAAAAATCTGTCTGTCTAATCATTAGTCTAAGCAAACATTGTGAAATTATTTGAGGTTTTCTGTATGCACAATATATCATTTTTCGTGCATACGGTTGACTTGAAAGCATCTGTCACAAGGAGCTACCAAATGTTGCATTGCGTGTCGATGTAATGTAACGGGCCAGCGCGTAACCAGAGTCATTCAAATAAAACAAAGTAACAAATGTTTTATGAGAATATAGTTTTTAATGCAAAATACGTAATCTTCTGTAAGTTAATTAGTAAGTGTCCATACATCACTATATGAAACCGTATTTTAGCGCGTTAATAAAATGTGTGGATATTCTTCCGAATGGCCCCAGTGGCCGATCGACACGACATTTGAGGGGAGGAGGTGAGGAGGGGGTGTGGACCCTATTTAAAATTGTAGCTTCGAGTATTTATTAGTTTTCGAAATATTAATAAAAAATTATTGTAATTTTTTTTACAAATTTTTTTAACCGCATACACATAGCCCTAAAAAATTGTGTTGTATATTTTCGTGTTATTTTGGCCTACAGAATCACTCCCTAGAGCGGCGCTTTCCAAGATCGAGCACGCGTGCTCTCTAGGTTCTCCCACTATCGTCCGCGATGTCAAGGATACCGCGCGATGCTAACTACGAAACCGCTAGCCCGGCTAGCCACGTCATGGTGGCCTTCGTAGCGTCGCGCAGTCTCCTTGACAGCGGACGGCACGCTGCGCGAAAGAAAGATTGGAAGGGGAAGTAGGCGCGTGAGGGGCCACCACGCCGGACAGCACTGCCCCAGAGTATTAACTATCAGTACAGTAATACGTATCCACCCTGTATAATAGGATGAATTGCATTCGCAAGTTTCTAATTCAAATCTCCAAACTCACATCGGTTCGCTACCATGCTTTACGCGCCCCCCGCACTAATCTAGCCCCAGCAATACTAATATCCGGAACAAGTTGGAAAGTGAAATGCGTTGTGTCGGAATAAGTCAGCAGAAATACTAAAAGCTTTTTATTATTATCTCGGAAACTAATAAATTCCCGAAGGAACAATAAAGATTTAGGGTCCACACACCCTCCCCACCACTCCCCTCAAACCTCGTGTCGATCGGCCACTAGGGCCAATCGGAAGTACAGCGAAATGTATAATTTACTTTGTTCCCAAGCGTATCACAAATTAGAAAAATATGCATCTTTATACATATGTGTAGCCTATTATTTATAATAACCATTTTTTAGCTTACAAAACTATGGTTTATAAGAAATACTGTCAAGTGTTTGTTTAAGTCATGTTTATTCAGTATGAAATATCACACGCAGGCACGCGCTTTTGTGACGAGTCATATACCAAATGATAGGGCTCGGCGAGCCGTTCAAGAAACACCTCCTTTTCAGTGCAACTGGACTCTTGTTTTCGATATATTTCGGTTAAAAATCGGTTATCATAGTTGACACTCTAAATGAATATTTATCCGCGTAACACGGCGCGTAAAACGTTGACACCCAAATGCGGAGATCGGTAAATCGATTCCCGTCAGGTGCAATTCGGACAAATGTTAATTTCGAGTGTTGACTGTTATAATCGATTTTTTAAACGCAAATATATCAAAAACAAATGACCAGTGATACTTCTAGGGGCGGGGATTCACGAACGGCTCGACGAGCCGTACAATTGCATATAGATACCTATGACTCATTACAAAAGCGTGTTTCCAATAAATTCTGGTCCTCTCCTCGTAAGTATTTTTCCTATTAAATTTTGTTTTTCTATCTTGAATGGTTTCCGAGAAATGTAACTACGTTGTCCGTTCTGAATATTGAGAACAGCTTTCACTCCTCGAACGGGAACTTCAGCCAATAAAAAAAAATGACAAATCTTCTAATATTTTACATGTTTGCTAAAGACCATTAAAATCGAAAATTTTTAATTCGCATGATGCTTCTTGCAAGTTTCATAAAAATCGGAAATTATCAATTGAATAATGTTCCTTGTCAGTCCCAAAATGTAATTGGCAAATTTCGTAGCTTATTTCACGAGGGAAAACTTCGTGGCGAAATACGTTCTTAAATTCAGAAAATAGTAATTGAATTGATTAAAATGTTATATGAAAAAGTTATGTTATGTGATGATTATTCGCATGTAAAAAATACGATAAAATACATCAGGGTGAATATGTACACATAATACTACATACAATTTCATACATGAACGTATTCCAGGAGCGACGGCGAAACCGTGTAGACGAGGAAGACGTCAGAGCGGAAGTGGAAACAGTATAGGCTCTGCGGATACGACAGAAGCCGGTCCCGACCGGATATTCATCTGGGACCTTGATGAAACCATAGTTGTATTTCACTCGTTGCTCACTGGACAATTTGCAACGAAACACCGTAAGGATCCCACCCTTCTCGCCCAAGTGGCGTACAGAATGGAAGAAATGATATTTAACTTGGCCGATACTCATTTCTTTTTCAACGACGTCGAGGTAAACAAGCAGTCTCTCGAATAATTTTATCTTAGTCCTTTGTAATATTAACACCTTGTAAGCGGGGTCATGGCTTGTACAATCCAATGAGTTCAATATCTCGACAATATTAGCCACTAATTATTTACCGGTATCCCAAAAAAATGTTTTCATACGTTCAAATTTCCTAATGGTCCAATGGATGTTGTTAGAGTTTCAGCCATTTTTAAGTAGTATATAATGACCGGAGATAAATCATTCGCTTTAACGCTAAATGGTCTACATTTGTCAGTAATACACACAAATATTGTAACTATTCGCATAGAAATGCTACTTCATATTGATGGATCCTAAATCCGATTCTATTTGCATTGGATTATTAAACTGATTGAAATTCATTTAATATCGAACACGAGGTACAGTATTCCCCGGATTAAGCCGCGTGTTCACCTGAAAAATTATGAATAAAAATATTGTAGCAGCTAGTATTAGTTTTATTGTGTTGTAGGTATACATTGCTGCAAAAAAGAATAAAAAGGAGAAACGGTAATGCATGAAGAAAATATACAGTAAGAGGTATAATGAAATTTTATACGATATTTGAATGTTGAAGTAGGAAGTAATCAATTTAAGGGGACTTTTTTTGCAATATGTGGTTGTAACACATCCTAAAAAATGTTTTTGGCTATTATTAATACACTCGTTATGGTACAAAAAAATGTTTGTTTCATGCTTTCGGTCTTGGTGCATTTTCTAGGGTTAGTGCAACGATGCCAAAAAAGAGGTGACTAAACAGTAACTATGAAAGTTACTCACAAATTTATATCAATACCCATACAGCACACTCTCGTTGCAGCAAAGTTGCAGGATGGTTGCAATGCAAGATTGCAATGCAACATTGATGCAACTATGCAGCAATAATTCTATGTCCGCCCCGTGCAATGTTGCACGGCAACGTCGCAGCAACGTTACATCAACATTGCGCTGCAACCATGCAACACTGCAAGGTTACTGCAACCATCCTGCAACGTTGCCGGCACGAAGTGTGCTGTATGGGCAGCTATCGCAGTATCCTGTGCCCCGTTTAAAAAACACAAAAACTACGATGATTGCTGCACATTTGAATAAAATAGTGCAAAAAACGAGTAATTTTAGGCATTAATGTGCAGATAAAAAAAACTGTGTTTCAAAAAATGATGGTCCCCTTAAAAACTTAATGCGAATGTCGTGAGAAGACTTTTTTGTTATATTAAATTATATTCAGAACAAACTTGCAAAGCAAGATACTGCCTTCAGAAAATCCATTACACCAGAAGAAAAATTGGCAATTACTTTCAGATTTCTTGCAATCGGTGATTCTTATAGTAGCTTACAATATCTTTTCAAAATATCTATACAAGTAATTTAAAAAATTATACCAGAAGTGTGTGAAAGTAGTATAACTAGGCCGCTTCTAGACCAAATTTGAGTTTCAAGGTTCAGGGGGAAATCCAAATTTGGGTTAGAAAATTTTCAAAAATTGTTTTTTGTGAGCGACAGCGGCGACGTTGGCGGATGACGTCACAGAGATGGGGGAACTTGGCGGAGTAGTGGGGGGTATAGCACGAGAACTGATATCGAATCGATAAGTAATCGATACCGAATCGATATTGAACCGATAGCGAAGTGCTTGGTGGGGGAACCGCGGGTGAAGTGCTACTCGGGGGCGTGGTACCGACTGTCGGTAGGGAAGGAAATATTAATTTTAAGATATTAATGTATGCGAAAAACAGAATGTCGGGCGACGGCGCTCGAACGCAAGACCTCCGTGTTACTGGTCAGCCGCCTAACCAACTTTTTTTTATAACAAACGTTCATTGTGCCAGAAAAAAGAAGGGTAATAAATAATAACAGGGGTACAATAAACAACGAATAAAAGTTTTTTGAGGCGCAGTCTTCGGAAGCTAGACTAAAGGCTCCAACACTGGAGCACGCACAATCTTACCGTTGTCTACTATTTAGATTGCACTTAATGCTATATTGTTGTACTTAAACGAGGCTTACCGTAAACTGGGGTGACTTTGCCCACTTTTGAACTTCAAATAACTTTTTTAGCACTCCTAGTGCATTAAATTTTTTTTTTGCAAAATACTATTATACGGTTGATGGCGCGTAGATTTAAATAGGCTTTTAAAAAAAATTCTTTACTTAAACGTACGCTTTTAAAATTCCAAAAACATGGTGGGCAAAGTTACCCGCTCAGTTGGGGTGACTTTGCCCACGTCAAATTTTACAGTGAAAACATGCCTAAAACTCATTATTGAGTTATGATTGAGCAATCGTTCTTATTCTAATGGATACATAAGACTAGTATTATCAAAACATATGTTCTTTAAAAAAAATTTATTTAAAAAAAGCCGAAATGTCGTCGCAGAATGTATGTTTGTTTCTAATATTTGGATCATATCAAATATTTAACATTGTGTAACAATTTTGTACGAGATTTTAAGGCTTATTTTCTCTTATAGGGGTGCTGTAGGAAAATAAGTGGCATTGAGTTACCTACTAGATAAAATAATGTGTTTATTCGATTTCGTTCGTCGCTAGTCGATCGCTCGCTCTCGTGGAACTGCCGGGCCACGCTTGGCTCCTCCACGCCGGAATCACCCGCGGCTCTCTCAAGGGCGAGGAGAGGTCGCGCTTCGCGAGCGTTTGTTGTGGTCCGAGCTGTCCACGAACCCGCTACATTGTGTTTTGCTCGCAACATCTCTCAACAGTACAAAGCTCGGAGATCACAAAATTCACTTGGAAAAAACATTTTGTTTGTGTAATTTTTTACTCTGGCTGAATAATCACCATATGATTCAAGTCGCTATTGTTTTCTTTGTTAGACCTTGGAGAAATTATTGCTATCGATTACAAAACACCATATGTTCTAATTACTTCACAATAAAATAAAATAAAGTTTTTCCGAAAGGTGGGCAATGTCACCCCGGCGGGCAAAGTCACCCCAGTTTACGGTATGTTACTAAAATTCGATCGTTGGGTATGTTGCACAGCGAGGCACGGAATTGTTATATCAATCTTTAGCGTTTATATGATTACAAGGTAAGGGTGATAGAAGGAAGAGGGTGATAGAGAAAGTTATGTCTAGGTACTTAGTTAATTCTATAACATGACCTTATATACATACGTTTGTCTTACTTTTAACTAGTTATAGTAAAACTAGCAAAATACCCCGCGCTTCGCTTCGGGCCTAAGAGATATTAAGGATTCCATGAAAACACAGTTTACCCCTTTTCACCCCCTTAGGGGTTGGTTAGGGAAAAATCCCGAAATTGTTTTTTAGGCATTTGTGTGGGTAATCTTTGTGAGTAAGAAGCAATTTGATATCTAATCGGGTCTAACAGATAGGGGGTCTGAGAAAATACATATTTCCCCTTTTCACCCCCTTGTAAAATGGTTGTACTAATTCAGAAACCTTCGCGGGCGTGCGCACAACAACTCACCAAACTTTCATCGCAATCGGATGAATGGTATAGAAACGCATACGGGGCAAACAAACAAACCTACGTTCATTTTTATATATATAGATTATAATGTGGTGTAATAATATGGGAACATTGGGCACGACTTAGGTTTTAGTATTTCATAGTATAGGTACTAAATAGGTTGTTTGCAAGGAGTTGGATAACCAAATAAAAGAATGAATCTGTGTTACACACAATGTACTAATTGTTTATTGTTCGTAACAAACACCTCGAGTCCCGATCGGTCTACGTACTCTCGCATGGAGCGTTAACGGCGGAGTAGTCCGATCGGAAGCAGAACCGCATCGGCGACACGTCGGTCGCAATATAGTGGAGAGGGGATCGAAGCGCGAAGATTCAAAAACTTCAACACTCCCGCCATTTGAGCACTTTGATACCCTCTCGTCCAACCCTAGATTAACACATAAATACTTAAACCGATTTTTGGCTAACGATTTGGTTAGGATGTCGGCGCGCTGAATATCGGTTGGAACATACGCTATTGTTATTTCATTCTTTCCAACTCTCTCACGGATGAAGTGATATCTAACATCGATGTGTTTAGTGCGTTTATGATATTCTTGGTTTCTCACCAATAGAATGGTACTCTGGTTGTCAATGTAGAGGGTAGTCGCACTTTCGCATCGATGTCCGATGTCACTTAGCAGACGTCTCAACCATAATCTCTTCTCTAGCTTCTTTGGCAGCCGCTGCTGCTGCAACTACTCAGCCTCCGTGGTGCTTAGTGTAACTAATTTTTGACGCTCGGATGACCATGTCACTGGTCCATTCGCTAAACCAAAAACATAACCCGTTGTAGACCATCGAGTTTCGAGATCACTAGCGAAGTCGGGATCTGAGTAACCTATGAGCTCCGGCTCACTCCCGCCCTTTCTGCATTCTATACCATGATCAGTTGTCCCGATCAGATATCTAAAGATTCCTTTGACCGCTTGCCAATGATTTACATTGCGATTATTCAAGTATTTGGTAACCGCGTTTACACTGTAACGTTCTTGAACGAGACGTTGCCGTTAGTTACAGGAGATTCCACAAGTAGAGCGGTTTACTCGTAGAATGTGAATGGATTGAATGTAGAGCGGTGAATGCTGCTGACCTCTGCTGGCGGGCCTTTATTTATACCCATCTGTGGAACTTGGCCCGCACCAATCACTTGTCGCACTTTACGCGCACCAATTAGCTTACGTTTTGCGCATGCGTACTCGATCCGTTCACGGTCCGCACTCGGTTCACTCGCTCGGTTGAATGACACTGCACATGCGTTCACATCGCTTAGTTCTTTCACTGGTCGCTAGATTGCATTCATTCATACGTGCGCTCGCGTCTTATTGCTAATACAAAATGTTTTAGGTATAATATAATATAATATAAGGATGATGAGAATTAGTATAATAAAAGAAAGAAAAATTTAATGGCGACATGTCGCGGTACGTTACAACAGAATAAGCAATGTCCGGACGGGACACAGTGGATAGAAAAATAAGTGATCCGACTGCTTCTCGGTAAGGCACGTCGTCCTTGATTAGAATCACGGGCGGATCAGCGGGTACACTCAAATGTTTGGCGTCGTTCATCCGAATTTTGTTGATAATACTCTATGTATAAGCTTTCTGATGTATAAACATCGATCCATCCATTCGATTACGCTCTATCTGCAGTCCAACAAATGTACTAGCCTCTTTGACAGTCATTTCAAATGATTTCAGTAATAAGTGAAGAATTACATTAAGAATTGAACTCGTTTCAGCTGCGATCAGCCCGTCGTCAACATATAGAGCGAGGTAAACAGGACTGTTATTGACAAAGCCACGGAAGATACACTTGTCTGCTTCGCTTTCTACAAAACTAAATTGTTCCAAGAAATTGTTAAACTTTTGATTCCAGCACCTAAGGTCGGGGCCAGATATATTGGCCGGTGAATTCGTGTTCGCGAGCAGCGATTGAGGAGAAATCAACCACCACCGTATGACGATCGTGGATTTGTCAGTTGGAGTTGCGCGGCCCCCGAAGGGTATGGTGGGGTAACGGAAACGCTGCTCGGCTTCGCTGTTGTGTGCGTTACGAAGCTATGCGTAGACCAATACGAGATGAAGCTATCGAGAAGGAATCAATGTTCTGACCAATAAAGCTCCTGAATATTTTCGGAGCTAACGCACACCTATTCTGATGTGTGTATTTCTACGCTGACAGCTCGGTTTGGCCTACACGACAGAAGCTTGGCACTGTCCCCACCACTTCTGGCTCACTCTTGTTCTGTGAAGGCGAGAGCGAGATGGAACGAGAGCGAGTCAGAAAACGTTGAGAAAAGGAGCACCGAGGCAGGCAAACGGTGTGGTGGGAGAATACCCTTCACGAAACTCACCGGCCAATATATCTGACCCCGACCTTAGGTGCCTGTTTTAAACCATACAATGATTTTTGAAGTTTGCATACAACCTTATCTCTGGGACCCTTGACTTTCAACCCTTCCGGAATCTGCATGTGAACTTCCTCGAGGAGGTCACCATAAACGAAAGCAGATTTTACATCGAACTGCACAAGTTCCAGGTCCTGCTGCGTCACCGTGGCCAACAGAACTCGGATCGAGTCGTACCTTACGACTGGTGGGAAAGTCTCGTTGTAATCCAGGCCCCCCTTCTATTGACATCCTTTGGCACACAACCTAGCTCTGTAACGACATACTTCGCCGGTTGCATCCTGTTGAATTTTGAAAACCCATTTGGAGTTCAAATTTGGATTTCCCCCCGACCTTGAAACTCAAATTTGGTCTAAAACCCGCCTAGTTATACTACTTGTGAAACCATAATTGAGAGTTTGATTCCTTGTGTACAGGTAAATCATTTATTAATCATGGTATCGTCCGAACACGTCTATACAATCTATCCACAAGTGTCGAGCCGCGTGCAAACCGAGCGTTCGCCGAGCTGCTCGCGCCGATCCACTAACTGTCGGTCTATCAAAGTGTACGTTCGGGTGACAGGATGGGTTGGTTCGTATCGTCAAAAAATCTAATGGAATTAAAGGCAAACCGTGATCGGTAAATTTCGTCACTTCCTAAAATAATATATATTGCAATATCTTGTTATTTTCTCTTTTTCTCGCGTGCCCACTTTGATGGACCGACAGCGGACGGATCGGGCCGAGTAGCTTGGCAAACGCTCGGGTCGCACGCGGCTCGACACGTGTGGATACAATGTATAGACGTGTTCGGACGATACCATGATTAATAAATGACTTACCTTTACATAATGAATCAAGCCCTCAATTATGGTTTTACACACTTCTGGTATAATTTTTTAAATAACTTGTTTAGATATTTTGAAAAGATATTGTAAGCTGCCATAAGTATCACCGGCTGCAAGAAATCTGAAAGTAATTGTCAATCTTTCTTCAGGTATAATGGATTTTCTGACGGCAGTATTTTACTTTGCAACTTTATCTTGAATATAATTTAATATAATAAACAAATATTCTGATGACATTCTCGTGAGGTTTTTGAATTGATTACTTCCTACTCCAACATTCAAATCTCCTACAAATATTTCATTTCAGCTGTTAGTGTATATTTTCTTCATCCACCAACGTATCTTCTTTTTATTATTTCTGGAGCAATGTATAGACTGACTTGTTTAGTGAATGAACACACTCTCCTCCCCCCAGAACGCTGATCATATCATACGAAAAAAAAATAACACCTCTCACGCTTTTTTCACGTTAAAATAAATTTGTAAAACAGTACTTCTTTATTCAACTAAGTTCTTGTTAAGTTCTTCATTAAGTTCAAGGTAAGTTTTATTGTTGCAGTTGTTAGATGTTCATTCATTGGTCATGCAACTTAAGTGTTCATTCACTCAACAAGTCACCTTACAACACAATAAAAACAGCACTAGCTGCTGCAATATTTTTATTTGTGATTTTTGTTCTCGTTCGGATCGATCCTCATGGGGACTGTTGTGAACGAACTGCACGAGCCCCGAACGAGCAAATTGGTGCTCGTGCGATGCTCAATCGGGGCAAATGCTCAGGTGAATACGCGGCTTTAAAGAAAAGACTCTGACCCCGGATTGTCGAAAAAGGCCTACTCACTCCACTGTTTTGTTTTCTCGCTGCGAACGAGGACCTTCGGTCTCGGGTAGGCCGTCCGTTGATAGTCCAGGGCAATAAAACCAGCGGGCCAAATAAAATATCCAGTACGGGAAATTAAGATGTTCATGAAAGTATTACCAACAGGTTACTGAGGTTTTCCTGATGAAAATCAGTCAGTCCAAACCAGAGATATCCAACGGGCGGGTTTGATCCGCCTGACGCGTTACCTGACTGTAACTTGTTCCACCAGAACCGCCCGGACCCTAACTTCCACTAACCCCCTCATACCCGCCCAAGGCCGCCGAGCGCTTATCCAATCCGCCCGTACTCGCGTCGCATGAGTCGGGTCAACGTTGATTTCTATCCGTCCGAGACGCGCGAACAATCATCAGTCACGGGTAAGAGCGAGTACAGGCTGAATCGCCTAAGTGCGACAGGCTGCTCCAGCCGGCGGCGGTCCCACTGGTGTAAGGGAAAACAGATGCATATGTACTTCTCTCTTGTACTAGTGGACCGCAGCCAGCCGCAGCGGCTAGTCGCACCTAGGAAATCCCGCCTTTAATAACAGTATGAGTAAAAGGGAGTCAGATACGCGTGTGACGTCATGACTGCTGATTGCTTCGGGCGTTTCGGCCGTCTCGAGCGCCTCGGTCGGGTAGAAATCAACGCTGACCCGAGTTATCCGCCACGGGCACGGGCGGGTCGGGTGAATCGAAAGACGGCCGGGTGACCGGCTGGTTGACCCGCGATATACCCGCCCGTTGCGGAGTTCTGGTCTAAACACGAAGCAATATGCTCCACTTTTAATGACCGTAGTGTGTGTCGCAGGTTAGTTACAAGAAGCGTGCTTTTCACTTAATCCACGAAACACTGTAATTCTAATCGTGTATTCATAATAAATAAAAAGACTGAATGGCTTCGTGTTTTGACTCATTTTCGTCGAGATAATCTCACCAATCCATCGGTAATACTGTCATCAAGGTGTATTGAGAAATATGAAAATTTTAATATTCAATAGTGGGTGACTCATGTCGCACACATGGCTTAACGCCCTAGCCTGTCTCGACGTCGTACAGTAGTCCGAATCGCCGAAAACGTGATAAAAATCCTTACATTCACATTTCACCCGTTATCATTATGAAGATGGCCATTTCAGGGGGTTTTGGGGTCGCAGAATCTGATCCCAAGGTCAAAATTTTTAATAGATTAAAACTAATCCGTGTAGTGGGGTCGAAATGTTGATAAAATAATGTTATGTTTTGTTTAACAGTACTGTCTGATTTGATTACGTTATTTGAAGTTAATTACGACATCAAGTTTAGAAAATTTAACAGAGATAGCGTTTTTATGAAAGAAAAAGGTTTTGAACGCGCGAAAACTAGGACGTCAATAATTTGTATAAATTCACACTCGAGATATTAAAAATGTTTTTATTTATCCATAAGATGAAATTGTGCATTCATTCGATGTTATTGAAATATGTAAAAAGTTATAAATAACTGTGTTTCGGCAAAGTCATCTCTTTCTCTATCCATCTCGCTTTCTCTCTACTTCTATCTATCTTTCTCTTTCACTCGAACAGCTGATGGACTTCTTATTTACTTCTCGCGATCATACCTACATACCTACATACTGTTCAACACCATATCTCACTTACACTCACATACACACTCTCGCTCTCGTGACCGACCCGAGCGCTCGGTTATACACAGTAGTAATTTCTCGTGTCTCGAGCTGATGAGCATCTTTTGTATCACCTCGTTGTTAATTCTCTCTTCTCAATAAACTGCACAATTCTCAACATCTTTTGAGTTCTCTCTATATAAACTGAAATACAGGGTGTCCCAAAAATGTCGCGTTTCCTTGAAAGGGGTGACTCAGGGGGTGATTTGAAACAACTTTTTCCTTAGCGAAAATATTGTCCGAAGCTTCGTTAAGGAGATATTAAGCAAAAACCCCGACCAATCAGAGCGCGCGCCTTCCGCCTGAGTTCCCGCGGTAGCGTTGGCTACGAGGTAGGCGACCGCGCTTGTGCTACGAACGTACGAACAAGCAAGTCGGCATGCATCGAAGGAAACCGCGTTACACATTTTTTTTTTAAAGCAGAATCTTAAATAAGAATAATTTGAAGTGAGAGGACAAGAAGTACGTAAATTTCGTTTTTAAATAAGGCATAAACGAAAAGCTAACGTAACAGAAAATGTACGACAAGTGATCGTAATTCGTTATTGAGGTAAAAATCCGTAGTTTAAGAACGGCCAACACAACTAAATTTAAAAAATAATATTAGATGTATGAATAAATTATTTCCGACTGGAATTTCTATCGCGGTGGTATTCAGAAGCTGCCAGAAAAATGGCAAAAAGTAATAAACAATAATGGAAATTATTTCGATGATCGAGTTGTTTTCATATTTTTTAAATCGAACTGTTATTGTACCCTAAAATCGGAAAGAATTTATTTTCACACCTAATAATCACCAATAAATTAAAGAAAACTCACCCTTTCGGACATTCCTTTCCTTGCTTTCCTTCCCTTTTCGGAAACCTGTGTCACTAGGCCACTCTACCGATCCTGGTCATCGGCGTCCAGTGCTCAGCTGATCGCAGGGTCAATGTACCGAATATTCACTTCACTGCACGGCTACTAACACTGATCACTGAATTTATTTTTCACGGAACGTGTTGTTCCTACGTTATAAAAATTGGTGGCCGCGAAAGGGGCCGATTACTGTTAATTACTGGGACGAGATTACTACTACACTAATTCGTCGTTAGTGTCACGTTTTTACCATGCATTATAATCACGCTCACTATCCCCACCATTTCTTTGAATCCTTCAGTCGAGAGTGAGAGAATCCGAGAACGTGCGAGAGAACAAAAGAGTCGACACGAAGTTGTCGTCGGCTACGAATGGTGTCCGCATCGCGTTAGTATCACGCTGCCAGCCCCGATCGTCGTGATTCTAACGAGGCATTACTGTATTACCCGGCGAAAAGAAAACTCGTGGCAGACTGTCTCGGGCTGTGCAGTCCGCTGCTGTGCAGCGATCAGATACGGATCCGACCGACGATCGTCAAAACAAAAGCGTAGGCTACGCTTGGTCAAATCGCTCTATCCCACTCGACCTCGTGTTTCGTTCGATCTCTTTGTCGCGCGGTGTGACAATGTATGTGGCAACTTCAGCCAATAACCAAAATACGTGTGCCCCGTCTTTAAAAGTGTGCCCAAATAGGTGACTCGACCAATCGTCACAGCAGCGGACTGCATAGCCCGAGACAGTCTGCCACGAGTTTTCTTTTCGCCGGGTAATAGTAGTAATCTCGTCCCAGTAATTAACAGTAATCGGCCCCTTTCGCAGCCACCAATTTTTATAACGTAGGAACAACACGTTCCGTGAAAAATAAATTCAGTGATCAGTGTTAGTAGCCGTGCAGTGAAGTGAATATTCGGTACATTAACACGGACGCAGTGTGATCAGCTGAGCACTGGGCGCTACCCAACCATAAATCTTTTCGTCCACCGATAACCAGGATCGGTACAGTGACCCAGTGACACAGGTTTCCGGAAAGGGAAGGAAAGCAAGGAAAGGAATGTCCGAAAGGGTGAGTTTTCTTTAATTTATTGGTGATTATTAGGTGTGAAAATAAATTCTTCCCGATTTTAGGATACAATAACAGTTCGATTTAAAACATATGAAAACAACTCGATCATCGCAATAATTTCCATTATTGTTTATTACCTTTTGCCATTTTTCTGGCAGCTTCTGAATACCACCGCGATAGAAATTCCAGTCGGAAATAATTTATTCATACACCTAATATTATTTTTTAAATTTAGTTGTGTTGGCCGTTCTTAAACTACGGATTTTTACCTCAATAACGAATTACGATCACTTGTCGTACATTTTCTGTTACGTTAGCTTTTCGTTTATGCCCTATTTAAAAACGAAATTTACGTACTTCTTGTCCTCTCACTTCAAATTATTCTTATTTAAGATTCTGCTTTAAAAAAAAAATGTGTAACGCGGTTTCCTTCGATGCATGCCGACTTGCTTGTTCGTACGTTCGTAGCACAAGCGCGGTCGCCTACCTCGTAGCCAACGCTACCGCGGGAACTCAGGCGGAAGGCGCGCGCTCTGATTGGTCGGGGTTTTGGTTAATATCTCCTTAACGAAGCTTCGGACAATATTTTCGCTAAGGAAAAAGTTGTTTCAAATCACCCCCTGAGTCACCCTTTTCAAGGAAACGCGACATTTTTGGGACACCCTGTATAAGAAATTATGTGATGGTCGTATTTAATCGTGTGTTACATTTTTTGGAATTGACGGGCATCTTTGAAACTTATATTATTTGATAGTCTATAATATAAGGAATGTAGTGTGCAAAAGGAGAAGTTGCACTTATTTTCGACTTCCGAGTAATAACCAATTGTGTTGGCAGCAATCAGGCCGCGTGCGCGGAAGAAGTAAGTGTTAATTAGTTCCGATCCACATTTAAGTTCGTTTTCGCATGTAACTAGTGGAAATAAAAAAAAAACAGATTCAGATATTATGGAATTAATTGTTTTGCCATTAACTGAAACAGAAACCGACGAGAGTACAGACGAAACACAGCATATATGTTTAAAATGAAATGTAAGTTAACGTAAAGACTAACATATTAATTATTTGCATATTTGTATATTTATATATGTGTATATTTAATTACTATCGCTTTCTATTTTACTTAAATATCTTTTCTTCCATATATTCAGAAATATATGTAGAAGCATGTTGGCGGGTCGCAGGCTTATTTCTTCCGCGCAAGCGGCCTGATTGCTGCCCACATAATTGATTATTATTCGGAAGTCGCAAAAAATTGCAACTTCTCCGTTTGCACATACATTCCTTATACTATAGACTATCAAATAATATAAGTTTCAAAGGAGCCCGTCGATTCCAAAAAAATGTAACACGCGATTAAATACGACCATCACATAATTTCTTATATTTCAGTTATTTATATTTTTTCATATATTTCAGTTATTTATATTTTTTCATATATTTCAGTTATTTATATTTTTTCATATATTTCAATAATATCGAATGAATGCAAAATTTCATCTTATGGATGAATACAAACATTTTCAATATCTCGAGTGTGAATTTATACAAATTATTGACCTCCTAGTTTTCGCGCGTTCAATACCTTTTTCTCTCATAAAAACGCTATCTCTGTTAATTTTTCTAAACTTGATGCCATAATTAACTTCAAATAACGTAGTCAAATCGGACAGTACTGTTAAACAAAATATAACATTATTTTATCGACATTTCCTCCCGCGTACAGGGCTTAGTTTTAATCTAATAAAAATTTTGTACCTCGGAATCAGATTATGCGAACCCAAAAACCCCTGGAATGGCCATCTTCATAATGATAAAGGGTGAAATATGAACGTAAGGATTTTTTATCACGTTTTCGGCGATTCTGACCAGTGTGCGTCGGCCGAGGATCTCTCGCTTGTGCTCTACTTCACTCACTCTCGGTGTATCTCGTTCATTCTCCTTGTCAGATGGTTCGAGCGAGGACGTTGACAAAGGTGAGGTCAATTTTTGAGATGATACCTCCCCTGCCTCCGATTACAGAAAAATTTCCGGTCCGGAATCTTTTCGTATAAACCGGGGAACACTAGTGGGAAATAAAGTACGGAACCTATGACTATTGTACTACTTGCAAAACACTTAAAATAATTGCAACGAAATTCGTTAGATGTATCAGAAGCATGAATTATTTTTTAAATAAAAAGTATTAACCGTTACCGGCAAATATTTTAAAAACTGCTAATGTCGGGCTCAGATATACCGGCTGGTCTGACGTTGTCTCGCGATCCACGATCGAGGGGATATCGGCTCCCTCCAGTGAGCTTGCTCCTTGTCTTAACGGTTTCGCTCTCTCCCGCGCTACTGCATGAAGGTTCAATGGAGGGGCCGATTTCCCCGCGATCGCTGTTCGTGTAACAACTTTAGACCGGCCAATATATCTGATCCCGACCATAGTATTTATCGGTTCCTACATTTTAAGGCTTGTAAAGCATCTGAATTCAATATTTTTCATTTCATTTGAATACTCGAAGTTTTTATATAATGGTAGGTGAAAAATTAATTGGTATAATGTGTATTATCTTGTAACCTCCCTGTTTACACCGCGCGATAATAAGCATGCAGAGTGTCTCCACAAGATATTACATATTTATTAATAATGTATAAATTTAATTTAAAGAACAAAATAGATAAGAATATACTTCATCTTCAGTGTAACTTCATAGAAATCAGACTACGCGTACCCGAACCATTTTTTATCATAGGCCCCATTAAGGTATGGTTCATTTACAACCAATAGGTGAAGCGTTTAAACATCACGCTGAAATGGCCGAGTTGGCGTAACGTAATTGCATATGATACATTTTTGTACTGCGATATGTAGCTATAAGACGCCACGTTTTCAAATCGATATTTTATTCTGCAAGCAACATAAATGTAAAACCAAATAGTGGAATAACAATAGGACATACCTTTATGTCGTTTTAATTTACTACGGAGTAAGGGGAGAGTGGCTGTCTTGATCATGTGATCCTATCACAACGGGGATATACTGATATCGCTGCTGCCGATACAGTGGTTGTAGAGCAATAACAGCGTTGCCAGGGATTACTTGCGGCTGTACACCTACAGGAGTGGTGGTAATGTGTGCGTGAACTGACACTAGCGCCAAGTGGCCCCAACGCGAAGCCAACCACGGCCAAGCAGCGTCGACAATATATTTCCCGGCGACGCTGGTTGGCCGTGGTTGGCTTCGCGTTGGGGCCATTTGGCTGCGTTGGCGCTAGCGTCAGTTCACGCACACATTATCACCACTCCTGTAGGTGTACAGCCGCAAGTAATCTCTGGCAACGCTGAGCAATACGAATGCACAGCCGATGAGTCACCGTTTCGGGCGATCTAGCTATCTATTATCGTCCGGAGCAGGGAGGCGCACGAGTGAGTTATCCGGTAGGCATTTGACTGGTGCAGGAGTGGGGACCGGCATTTGACTGGTGGGGGTAGATCCCCCACCGTTATATCGCTTATCGACCGTCGAACCAATCAACGCCAACATGAAAATTTGCCGACGCCAGCACCAACTAGTGAGACCGCGGCCAACCAGCGTCGCTGGGGAATCGGTTGTCGACACTGGTTGGCCGCGGTCTCACTAGTTGGCGCTGGCGTCGGCAAATTTTCATCTTGGCGTTGATTGGTTCGACAGTCGATAAGTGATATAACGGTGGGGGACCTACCCCCACCAGTCAAATACCGGTCCCCACTCCTCCACCAGTCAAATGCCTACCGGATAACTCACTCGTGCGCCTCCCTGGTTCGGAGATACACATCGCGATCTCTGGTACGCCGAGCGCGAAGAGACAGGGTAGAACTTTATCCGAAGAACACGTCCGAGGACTCGGACACGAACGATCAAGAATGAAGCAAAAACTGATCGCTAGGGGGCTCACCCCCTGGTTTTTATTGCGACCCGGACTAACGTGATCGAGTTGGTCGGTGGTAGTCTTAGGAAATTGCCGAATTACCATGTTCCATCGAGCGCTGATTGCAACGCGGCGATTCCGCAAAATCCGCTGGTCTTCCATTCGTTGCAAAGCGCAACTTTACCAAAGAGGAGGTAACAGTAAAGGTCTGGGCAGTGATGCCAGAATCGTGGGACATGGGGCAAATGCTTACCCCCACTATGACCTAACGTCGTCCCCCACTTTCTTCCCATCGCACTGCACACAAGCATATTCCTACTCCCGTCCGTGTGCGTTGGCTGTTGGGGTGCCGAGCACACGGACGGGAGTAGGAATATGCTTGTGTGCAGTGCGATGGGAAGAAAGTGGGGGACGACGGTAGGTCATAGTGGGGGTAAGCTTTTGTATCACGTCCCACGATTCTGGCAGTCTGGGCACACATATCAGTCCCGTGGCAGTTACCGGCCGTCAGTGTCGTCAGTAAAACATACCGATTATTTGTTTTCGAATGGAGTAGTTCACACTTGTACGTGTCGGGGATGTCAATGTGGAACCCGAATGCGTACGGTAAAACTAAAATTGGTTAGCAACGATATTGTGGCTTTTGCACTGACGTTGTGTTGAAATTGCTTGAAGGGGACCTTTTTTATGAACGTAAAGGTTTTTCGGGTCGAAGTTCTCGAACCACACACTACGGAGGTTCTAGACCAGGCCTGCCCCATCGGGTGCAAATACCTCCTGAATTTCTGGGACCCGAGTAACAGCCGAGCGCGGGACTGTTCCATTGTTACCCGTTGCGAAATTTGTGAGAGAACTGCATGAGTGTGCGTCGTGGTACGAGCCTACATGGACGGCTGCACACTCATGCAATTCTCCCGCAACCCATGCTGTGGTTAGCAACGTAACCAGTCCCGCGCTCGGTGTTGCCCGGGTCCCAGAAATTCAGGAGGTATTTGCACCCGATGGGGCAGGCCTGTTCTAGACCCTAAAGCAGGCCGGCCCGTTAAGGTGCAAATACCTCCTTAAGTTCTGGGACCCGGGTAACAACCCAGCGCGAAACTGTTTCGTTGCTAACGGCAGCATAGGTTATGGGAGAACTGCAAGACTGTGCGTCAGAGATGGGCAAAAAATTATTTCAAATAAAAAATTGATTTCGAATAAAGGACAAAAATTTTATTCGAGACTCATCAAATAAAAATAACCCAGAGTTATTTTTATTTCAAATAAAAATAAGTGAGAGTTACTTTCATTTGAAACGTCACAAATAATTTATTTCGTTCGACGTGAATATATCCGTTGGCCACAAATAATTTTCTCGCTTGACGTGAAGTTATCCGGCGGCCACAAATATTTTTCTGGTTTGGCGGAATTCATTTTAACCTTCAAATAATTTTGTCGTCTTTCCATGCATTTGTATTTGAAAAAAATTATTTGAAGCGCAAATAGCTCTGGGAGGAGAGAGCGAGAGAGAGGGGGAGCGTGTGCGAGAAGGATAGAGATAGATGATACTTTTCGCTCTCTTTAGCGGTAAGCAGGAGAGCATGATGTGAGGAGGTAGTTGTTAGAGCGATTTTTGTATTAATAATTATTTTGTCTTATGTAAGTTATTCGTGAAATTTAGTGCGGAATGTAACGAAGGGGCTGTGTTTTTTCAGCAAATACTGTGTAAATGCGTAAATTATTTACACGTAATGTGTAATTAGTTTGGTTGTTACCTGGTGTAATAATTTTCATACAATTTTAAATATGTAAACAATCGGTTTTATTTATTAAATCATTCCTGTAGGCATATTAACAATTTATCAATTATAATTTATTCAACAACTGCAGGTACAACTCATATTTTTACAGATGGGCACCTGAGTACCCTGGGTATTGAAATCAGGTAGAAAATTTTCCATATACCGACATTTATTAGGCAATGTGAAATTTTCAACCTTATAATTGTCCATCAATAAAGTGCCTGGGGAGGATTGTGTTACCACATCTAACCTATTGATGTATATATCATAAGAACTATGTGTGTGTGTGTGTGTGTGCGTGTGTACATAATCTATGTTCTACTCTTTGTATGTTTAAAAACGACTTTGTATATTTTTCTCTTGCGTCATTATTACAGACTAGGTAACAACCAAACCAATTACACATTACCTGTAAATAATGTACGCATTTACACAGTATTTGCTGAAAAAACACAGCCCCTTCGCTACATTCCGCACTAAATTTCACGAATAACTTACTTAAGACAAAATAATTATTAATCCAAAAATCGCTCTAACAACTACCTCCTCGCATCATGCTCTCCTGTTTACCGCTACAGAGAGCGAAAAAGTATCATCTATCTCTATCCTTCTCGCACACGCTCCCCCTCTCTCTCGCTCTCTACTCCCAGAGCTATTTGCGCTTCAAATAATTTTTTTCAAATACAAATGCATGGAACGACGACAAAATTATTTGAAGGTTAAAATGAATTCCGTCAAACCAGAAAAATATTTGTGGCCGTCGGATAACTTCACGTCAAGCGAGAAAATTATTTGTGGCCAACGGATATATTCACGTCGAACGAAATAAATTATTTGTGACGTTTCAAATGAAAGTAACTCTCACTTATTTTTATTTGAAATAAAAATAACTCTGGGTTATTTTTATTTGATGACAAATAAAGGTAAAGCCTATTTTATTTGATACGTTATTTAAATAATTTTTTATTTAAATAATGCCCATCTCTGTTGTGCGTGCCTGCATACTGGCTTGTACCACGAGTCTATATAGCTGAGCCTCACGCGTATGGACGCATACACACTCTTGCAGTACTCACAAAACCCACGCAACGACTAGTAAGGTAAGAGTTCAGCGCCCGGCTGTTGCCCGGGTCCCAGAACTTAAGGAAGTATTTGCACCTTAAAGGCCAGGCCTACACTAGAGCAGGCATGCTCAGTCGGGAGCCAATAACCTCCTTAGGTTCTGGGAGCCGTGCCAGAAACGAGCGCTGTGGCTAACCACAACAACGTAACACTTCCGCGTTCGATTGTTCCCCGGGTCCCAGAACCTAAGGAGGTCTTCGACTCCCGACTGAGCATGCGTGCCCTAGAGACATAAAGAGAAATACAGCAATAGGCCATTCAGTAATGAAAATGTTAATTTCTATATTTCGTATTAGATCTTCATAAAAGTATCACCAAAGGATTGCTGGTGTTTTTCTTATGAAAATTACACTAAACGTGATATAATTCTAATTATTTTTAATTATTGTAATGAGCCAGAGTAGACCTGCTGTAGAGTGTACCGAAGACGAACAAAAAAAACTGTAGTAAATTTATTATGTGCTATATTTAGCTTTACAAAACTAATGATATACAAAAATTGCGCCAATTATAACAATGGCTATTTATACAAACAAAACATGTATTAAATAATACTAAGGGGTCATATACGTTACTCAGCGCTAAAACGTAGTCAATGTTTGCCAGTGATTCAGGGATAAACTATTAATCCGATTTGTTTAATTCTTTTTGTGTTTTATAGGTATATGTTTATACACCTATAGTTATATACCTCAGGTATGAGAATTGGAAAAGTTTTGAAAATGTGAGGTTTTTTCAAAACATCATTTTTCAAGACCGTGGGCATGATAACTGCCTCACCGTTCATCCGATTAACTTCATTATTTACACACATATTCTACATAAGATTCGTTATCTGGTGACGTCGAGCTTTTTCAATTAAATTTCACCATTTTTTAATAACAAGCAACAACGTACGACTTTTATAGTGAAAATCACGACCTATTCTTCACAGTGCTACCATTTCCGTAATTTTTTTTCTCGAAAAAGTGGCGACGTCACCAGATAACTATGATCCCAAAGATTGTTAAAAAATCGGTGATTTTTGTTTCGGACCACTCGTACGGGCTGAATCATGTCCACCGTTTTGGGCGGTGCCAGAAACCATGTTCTACGCCACTGCCCACGGACGCCACATTTTGAAAATTTTTCCAATTCTCATACCTGTTTTATAATCTATAAACGTATACCTATAAAACACAAAAAGAATTAAACCAATCGGACTAATGGTTTATCCCTGAATTACTCCCAAACATTGACCACGTTTTAGCGCCGAGAAACGTATACGACCCCTTAAGCAATATATTTTTATACAAATAAATATTTCAATACGAATAAATATTTTGTTCAAAATACTTGGCGCTGCGCCCCGAATTGGTGTTGCTAAACTGAATAAATATGTATTAATTACATTAATCTTTTTCTTTTTTCTTGTGTATGCGTTCGTGATGTATTTTAGATTGTAAGGGAGTTATTGTAAATTATTAATACTAAGACAATTAACATGTTTTCTGTTTCGCAGCGCCAAGTATTTTGAATAAGATATTTATTCGTATTGACATATTTATTTGTATAAAAACATATCTGCTTAATATTATTTAATACATTTTTTGTTTGTATAAATAGCCATTGTTATAATTGGCGCAATTTTTGTATATCGTTAGTTTTGTAAAGCTAAATATAGCACATAATAAATTTACGACAGTTTTTTATTGTTCGTCTTCGGGCGCGTATACGGGGTCATCGTTTAATCCTGCAACCCGCGCTCGCGCGAACTTGTAAAATGGCAACAGCGACTCACGGACGCATTCCACAACCACTATGGCCGATACTTCCGCCATCTATGAGCTGTTGATTAAAGCATACGGTCATCTATGCCAGTAGAGAGCGTAGGGTGTTTTTAGCTTTCGCCAGAGGATATTAAATTTGACGTAGCAGACGGGGAAGAAAACGGTAGCCATTTTAAGAGTGTGATCGCACCGGTCCCGTTTGCGTGGAAATATCTACCTTTGCGACGGTCCAGCTGCGGTATTAGACCACGCTGACGTGATAGTGCCCCGGGTTGAAGAATTTGGGGCCTTTTTTGTATGACTTTTGAACTATAAAAGATATCGGAATGCAATTTGCGCCGAAAAATAGGGAAAAATTATCCCCTCTTAATGATGGATAATTTAACATATTTTTCGTTCACTTAATTTTTCTTTTATCAATATTTTGACCATAATTACTGTGAAAAGCGTTTGCAAACTGTTTATTTGATACTTTATTTAGTGCTCTTTGTAAAATTCATGGTGTTGATAAACAATAGGCTGGTTGTTTCTGTATCATTACTTTCATAAATTGAGAAATTAAATTTTTATTCAATTATATATTGGTTCTGTAGGTCTCAGAATCTAATGTTCTGGTTTTCTTTTTTATGATTTTATCTTTAAGGAGGGATTCTCGTCTAACAGTCCCAAAAGTAACTTATATTTAAGAATTTTTTTCGAAAAAACTGTTCGGCATATTGGATTAAACTCGTTTGTGATATAAGGAGGCATTTTTGAACATGCAGAAAATATTTTTTCATGTTGATCCTTCTTATTATTTATTATTTCCTGTGGAATATTCTCCACCTCTTCGACGATGTAACTCCTGTTGGCGGGATGCGTAGCACCTGTCACAGTCATCTGATCAACCGATCATAAAAGCGGAGCGCGCGGCTCGCTTACCTGAGCCGGGGAATTCCGAATAGCTCTTTGCCACATTAATTTGAAAGAGACCATCCTAAAATTCTCGTACCTCGGGCATCGCTGGTATCCAGCAGTCGCTGGCAGCTCTGAACACCGGGCCGGTGCGAGAAGTGGCTTCGAGAAGTGTGCCTCCGTTTGAAACTCGTACTTCGGTCACACTCGGGCCTCGTCGTGGGGAAACATTTTAATGTGTAATTCGAATAAAATTCGAAGCGAATTCGAAACTTTCGTCCGGAATTTGAAGAGAATCTCGAGGTATCGAGATCTCACTCCAAAACAATTATGCAAGAATCAGTTCCCACTTTGTCCCTCTATTCATGTTATTATTGTTTGAAGACGTTCGTGCTGGAACGACCCCCCACGATCGGTGACCTGACGCGTTCCGAACGTGGCCGAACACCGAGCGCGAACGAACCAGGCAACGGATGTCTGCCCTTGACGAGGCCCGAGTGTGACCAAAGTTCGACTTTCAAACGGAGGCACACTTCTCGAAGCCACTTCTCGCACCGGCCCGGTGTTCAGAGCTGCCAGCGACCGCTGGATAGCGGTAATGCCCGAGCTACGAGAATTTTAGGATGGTCTCTTTCAAATTAATGTGGCAAAGAGCTATTCGGAATTCCCCGGCTCAGGTAAGCGAGCCGCGCGCTCCGCTTTTATGATCGGTTGATCAGATGACTGTGACAGGTGCTACGCATCCCGCCAACAGGAGTTACATCGTCGAAGAGGTGGAGAATATTCCACAGGAAATAATAAATAATAAGAAGGATCGACATGAAAAAATATTTTCTGCATGTTCAAAAATGCCTCCTTATATCACAAACGAGTTTAATCCAATATGCCGAACAGTTTTTTCGAAAAAAATTCTTAAATATAAGTTACTTTTGGGACTGTTAGACGAGAATCCCTCCTTAAAGATAAAATCATAAAAAAGAAAACCAGAACATTAGATTCTGAGACCTACAGAACCAATATATAATTGAATAAAAATTTAATTTCTCAATTTATGAAAGTAATGATACAGAAACAACCAGCCTATTGTTTATCAACACCATGAATTTTACAAAGAGCACTAAATAAAGTATCAAATAAACAGTTTGCAAACGCTTTTCACAGTAATTATGGTCAAAATATTGATAAAAGAAAAATTAAGTGAACGAAAAATATGTTAAATTATACACCATTAAGAGGGGATAATTTCTCCCCATTTTTCGGCGCAAATTGCATTCCGATATCTTTTAAAATTCAAAAGTTATACAAAAAAGGCCCCAAATTCTTCAACCCGGGGCACTATCGCGTCAGCGTGGTCTATTACCGCAGCTGGACCGTCGCAAAGGTAGATATTTGCACGGGACTGGTGCGATCGCACTCTTAAAATGGCTACCGTTTTCTTCCCCGTCTGCTACGTCAAATCTAATATCCTCTGGCGAAAGCCAAAAGCTCTACTGGCATCTAAAAGACCGTACGCTTTCATCAACAGCTCATAGATGGCGGAAGTATCGGCGATAGTGGTAGTGGAATGCGTCCGTGAGGCGCTGTTGCCATATTACAAGTTCGCGCGATCGCGGGTTGCAGGATTAAACGATGACCCTGTACTTGGCGCACATTTTTGTACCTTTTTTTAAAAAGGTAATTTTGTGGGGATTTCACACATTTTATAGTGTTTATTGATGACTGGATAATTTTTTCACCCCCTCGGGGTTACTTTTTTTTAAATATATTGTATTGTCATCCAATTTTAACATAAAATTCGACAAATTCCAACTTTGCATTGTAATATCTCAGCTCATAAGGCACGTAGGAACAAAACGAAGACACTTTTCTTATGTAAATCAAACCCAAGCTATCCATTAAGACTATTCAAAATCTAATCGGATAAACTATTATTGAGATTCGATAATCGAAGGGTTCTTGATAGCGAGTCGTGGCGTTAGTATACACACTGTGCTGTGTCTCGCGCTGCGCATGTAGGTACTTGGCACGAGACACTACCGTGTCTCTTGATATACCTCTGACTCGCCAGTACCATCAGTGGGCACAGAATGGACACTATTTAGGATGGTCCTTATTTTTCAACTTCCGATTTTTTTGTCTTACCCCCCTAAATTGTGACACTTGGTGAGAAAATGATATGTGCAAAATTTCAAAGTGATTGGACAACGGGAACCCATGCCGCATTTGAGGTAAAGTTTTGAAATTTTAGTGATTGCTCGTCAATTTCGAACATATATAATTGTAAGAAACCCGAAAATGGAGAAGTCGCTGAGTAAACGCGCACTTTGACTGTGTTGTAGAACTTTCTTTATTGCGTTATATCGAAGGCAGAGAAACGTGTCTCTCGGGCCGGTGCTACGACGGAAGTGACTCGATGTGGCCCGCTTCGCGTTTGTTTCCTCGCGCCGTCCGAGGCCTACGTGCCTGCCGCTCAGTACAGACCCTTCTCGTATACCGAAAGACGCGCTGGCGGTCATATCTCACCGCCGCTGAGCGAGATCTTCTTACATAAGTTTGTTTGGCTACTTTGGAAGTATCAGTGAATAATTTTTAATAAAAGTACCATTTCCTAGGTGTATAATGGTATCATTTGTGTGTGACTTCAAACAGTATACTCAAAATCTTTGAATTTTATTGTGCGCGACTAAGCAAGTACAGATTATAATATTTTCTACTGTGATGGCTGAGAGTAGGGCGTACAATGTAGTGTATTCGTTGAGGTTTGGATTGGGACTGCTGTTCAGGTGGGGGTCTGCAGGACCGTATGCATACGTGACACTATGTACAAAAATGTACCATTGTACCAACTGATAGCATTATACACCTAAAGGTGCGTTTAGACCAAACGAACGAATGCTCGTTCGCCCCCCACTTCGACAAAATCCAAGTGATGAAGAGTTGCAAGTGAAGATTGCCGTTTATACTGAATGAGCATGAATATTGTCGAAGTGGGGGGCGAACGAGCATTCGTTCGTTTGGTCTGAACGCACCTTAAGAAATTGTACTTTTATTTAAAAATATTCTCTAATTCCTCTATAATAGCGGAACAGAATGATGTGTGAAATCGACGTGAAGTCAGTAAGATTTCAAAACATTAACACAAATGCAGCACAGGTTCCCGTTGTCTAATCACTTTGGAATTTTGCACATATCATTTTCTCACCAGGCGTCACAATTTAGGGGGGGGGGGGGGTGGTAAGAAAAAAAACTCACCCTAATATGTGTGCCTGCATTTCGTTCATCCTAAGAGTAACCCTATGCCCGTACCGATTTTCGACCGACCTGTGCAGCTCCCACTACTGCTTACGGATCGGACCCTCTTGATTGATCGTATCACTTTCCTTACCGCTGTCCTTGTCGGTTCCCTACCAATCAACAGTATAGTCCCAGGCGGTTAAGTAAGGGGAGTCGGACGTTGCAACGCCTCCTCAGCCATCTCTGCGCGGAGCGAGGTTACTGTTAGGATGAATTAAGTATAGAATTTAGGTTTTTTTTTAATTTTTTTACACGTGGAAATCTTGTCAAAGACACCTCGACCCCCTCGGCGAAGGGAGCCGAGGTAGCGTCAGGTTTCATCGACTAAAACACCATAATGATTGCCTCGCGCTAAGGGACGCGGGGGCGGGGGGCGGGGGGCATGTGAGATCAAACTAACCATACATTCGCAGCACTCCCACGTGCGCAACGTCCTGTAAGAAGTTACATACGTTCTCAACTTTCGAAAAATCGATTTTATGTTTCACTGAAATCAAATGTTTATAGTGTGTAGAATATAGGGCAACAAGGATTAAAGCGATATCTCAATATTTAACGAAGATATTTGTCATAATGTGAGGGCGTGCACTGTCGATGAATTCGGCCGCACCGATCGGTAGGAATTCAAGTGCATTCAGGTAGAAACTCACCAATATATGTTTTCCTTGCCGCTAATTGTATTAGTAAAAGTATAGCTATATATTTGATATATTGTACGTCATATAGGTATATAGTATCCTTATTGGAGCTGCAAATGGCGCTGCGAGCGATATACTGCTCGACACTATTTTTTGCCGAGTATATGATTATGTATACATTAATTAAAAATAAATGCATATGTGCAAATATTATAACAATTGGGGTGTAATATTGGCTTCAATTTGCATAATTATTGTGAAAAAGAGGACGCCAACAGATTAAAGCATGCGAGGATCGCAGCGGTGCAAGCTACCAAAGAGGCCCGTACTGCTCGCGGATTGAGCTGAAGTTTAAACGCTTTGCAAATTGAGAAAAAGGGGGGTCCACAGTATGCTGCAGGAATAACAGAATAAGTGCAAATTGCAATAAAATGCTGTTTCAAGTATGTATGTATGTATGTATGTATTCTCCTCAACCTTCCCCATTGCGGGGATATGGCTTCGCCTCTTTTCCCTCCTCTTCCTCTTACAGTTCAACCTTAAAACTATCCTATCCTACTTATATCTAGCTTACCACTAACTTATTCTAACTTACTCTACTCTTAAATTACTCTTAATCTAGCGCATCGTACGCCGCCGATATCCGTCGCCACCTCGCCTCCACGCTTTCGCCCGCCGCTCGCCAACCTCGCTCGCCGCACCTTCTCGCCACTCGCCTTTTGCTACCGCACGCTCGCTCGATCGCGTCACTCCTTCATTCCTCCACTCTCTCTTCCACTCTCGCTCCTCCCCCTCCCAGCCCCCCTTCCTCTCCATCTCCTATACCCCCTCCCCCACCCTCGACTCCCTTCCCCTCTCCAAGGCTTCCCTTCTTTCGTTGTCCAGTTTCGCCATCCATTGCTCCCCAAACCCTTCTTCCCCCAGAATTTCCCTAATTCTTTCCCGCCCCCCTCCTCTTCCCCCCTCACTACACCTCTCCAACACGTGCTCCCAACTCTCTTGCTCCCAGCCACAGATTCTACACCTGTTTGCGTCCTCGCCCATCCAGTACCTTTCCCCCCCCCATCTCATTTCCCAACCTGTACCTTGCCACCCTACTCTTTTTCACCTCTTTCCCTTTTTCCTTTAGGTACCTTTGCAACCCTCCCACTCGCACCTCTTTAAACCACCCGTTGTACCTCCCTCCCCTAATTCTACCCTCTATTTCCTGATCTTGTATCTCCTTGTCCCTTAGTTCCAGCTCCGTTCTCATCTCACATCCTCCAGCTACCCTTCTCTCCACTTCCTCTGGTGCGTACCCCCTTTCCTCAAAGAATTTCCTCCTTTCCGTCACCCATTCTATTTTGCACCCTCTCTCCTTCCTACTTATTTCCTCCAAGCACCTCCTCGCTATCCCCCCCGCTTTCCCACTTCTCGCCCTCTCCTCCATTCCTAAAGCCCTCCTTCCTGCCTCTGTCCTCAGCTTCCCTCTCTTTGTTTCCTCTCTTATCATGTACCCTGGAGTGTACCGTTCCAACCCTAGCACCCATCTAATATACCTTTCCTGTACTCTTTCTATTTCCGCCCTTTCACTCCACCCCACACTTCCGCTCCGTACAGCAACACTGTTCCCACCAGTTTATCAAACAGTAGCATCCGTCTCCTCCAGTCTCCCGCGAACCACCTTTTCCCAATCCCCCATACTTCTCTCATTACCACCATTGCCTTCCTCACCCTTTCCTTCACGTGCGCTCCTTGCCTCCCATTTCTCTCAATCTTATACCCTAGGTATATAAATTCTTTCACCTCCTCCACCTTCATCCCTTTCCATCCCCATGCTACTTTTTTCCAACGCCCTCCTCCTGCCCTGAACCTCATCACCTTGGACTTATCCACATTCACTCTCAGCATTTTCTCATCCATATACCTCTCTAACACTCTTATCATCATTTTCATCCCCACTACATCCTCAGCCATCAACACTATATCATCCGCATACGCCAATTCATACACTTTCTCTCCTCCCACTTTTACCCCACCCCATCCTTCCTCTCTCAGTCTCTCCTCCAGGTCGGCCATACACACATTAAACACCCATGGACTTACCGGGCACCCCTGCCTCACCCCTCTTTCTGTCCAAAAGCTCTCGCTCACACTCTCTCCCACTCTCACACAACATTTCGTCTCTCCATACGCCTCCATTATCCTTTCTCTCAACCATCCACTCACTCCTCTTTCCCTCATTGCCTCCTCCAACTTATCCCTCTCTACCATGTCGAATGCCGCTTTCAGGTCCACAAAAAACGCAACCATTGTCTTTTTCCCCTCACTTATCTGCCTCCCTATAATGTAGTTTAAGCTGTATATTTGCTCCATAACCCCTCTCCCCCTCCTAAAGCCTGCCTGATTATCGGGCACTATTCCCTTCTCCTCTATCTCTCTCTCCAATTTCTTTGCCAGCAGCTTCATATACACCTTATATAGCGAAGGCATTAAAGTCACTCCCCTGTGATCCCCGGCTTCCTCCCCTTTACCTTTCTTCGCAATGGGCACAATCACTCCTTCCTTCCACTTCTCCGGCCATCCTTCCCCCATCCATACTCCATTACAAATCCTCCACACTGCTCTCACCACATTCTCCCCTCCATACATCCATGCTTCATTCGGCATCCCATCCACCCCCCACAGCCTTCCCTTTCTTTAGCTCCTTTAAGCTCTCTCTCACCTCCTCCACCCCGATCTCTTCCACTTGTTCCCTATTTCTTGCTTCTTTTCTCCACTCTCCTCCGACCCTCTCCTCTCTCCCCCCTAATACCTCCATGAAATGTCTCTTCCATTCCTCCATCTGTATATTCCCGTTTACCTTTTTCCTCCTCCCCCGTTCCCTCCTTAAAATCTCCCATACTTTCCCTTCCCCGTCTATTTTTTCTATCTCCTCTATAAACTTCTTCCTCTCCTGCTCCTTTTTCTCTTCGCATACCCTCCTGTACTCCCCCTTCTTTTTCCTGTACTCCTCCCCTGTACCTTCCCCCCTCCTCCATCTCCTCAATGCCCCCTTTACCTCTTTTTTCCGGTTTCTGCACTCCCCATCCCACCACCTCTTCCCTTCCCGTTTCCTCCCTACTTTCCTCCACTTTGCCTTTCTCATTACCATTTCCTTCAGACCCCGTAGCACCTCTTCTACCGTCTCTCCTTTTATTTCCTCACCATCCATTTCCCTCCTATACTCTTCTCTACTTTCCTCCGACCAGTCCATCACCCACCTTTCCCCTTCCTTTACTACCTCCCGCCCCTCCTTTCCTTCTGCCCCCAACCTCACAATTAGCGGATGGTGATCCGACTCCGTGTTATCCCCTACTATTAACTCCTCTACCGCTTCCCACGTTTTGCTGTCCCCGATCACGTAATCAATAACTGACTCTCCTCTTCCCCCCGTATACGTAAATTCTCCTTTTTCATCCCCTTCTTTAATTCCATTCAGAATTCCCCATCCTTCCCCCTCCATCATTTCTATCAGTTTCCTTCCCTCCCTATTTATTACCCTATCCTTCGATCTTCTTTTACTCTCCTCCTCTTCTTCCCCTCCAATCCTCAACGCCCCTTCCTCCCCTGTCCTTGCATTGAAATCCCCCCCTATCAGTATATTTTCCACCCTTCCCCTCGCCTCCGCTCGCTCTTTTATTTTCTCTAGTTTCTCTTCTAAGTCCTTATTCACGTATACCGTTAATATTCTCCACGTCTCCCCACCCCATCTAACCCTCCTTTCCATTATCCCTTCTATCTCCTGTTCCCTCTCCCATTCCACTTCCTCTATCTCTGCTTTCACTCCCGTCACCATCCCCCCTATCCCTCTCCCCTTTTCCTTATTCCTTTTTGCATTCTGCCTGCTCCATCTGTACCCCGCCGGCAGCCTTCCTCTCACCATTTCCCAATCTTTCTCCTCCACCCACGTCTCCGTTAGTCCTACCACGTCCCAGCTTTGCAGCTCCTTCCATACATCCTCATCCTTGCTTTTTAGACCTGCCACGTTCCAAAAGCCCACTTTCAACTCCCTCCTTCCCTCCTCACTCTTTTTTCCCCCTCCTGCCTTCTTTCTCCTTTCCCTCTTACCCTCACCTCCCTCTTCCTTCCCTTCCTCCCCCCTTTCCCCTGCCACTAATCCTTCCTTTTCTTCTTTTCCTGCAACTCTTCCCCCGCCCCTTCTTCTCCCCCACTCCCTCTCTTCTCCCTTCCTATCCCTCCCTTGCCCTTTAGCGCTTCCTCCTGTTCGTCCCATTCCCACCAATCATTCTCAATCCATATTCCCCTATAGCTCACCCTCACCCTCTTTCCTCTCTGTCGTTCCTGTTCCGCTACCCTCCTTATCTTCCATTGCATTCTCCTTTCTTCAAATGTCATATCGTCCTCTATTCTTTCTCTCCTGCCTTTTAATTTGTTCTTCTTCAGCATTAGCTCTCTTTTCCCCGCCCCCTCCTTCATTCTTATTAGAGCCATTCCTTCTCCTTCCTCCTTCCTCCTTCCCAGACTTCTTATCCATTCCACCTCTCCCTCCACCCCTATATCCTTCAGCAGCTTTATCACTGTCTTTTCTATCTCCATCCCCTCCATCTTGATCCCTCTAATGACGGCGTTCCTCCTTCTCTCCTCCCTTTCTTTCTTCTCCCACTTCCCTTCTATTTCTCTCACTCTTTCCTCCATGGCTCTTCCCTCCTTCCTTCCTTGCCTCTCACTCCCCCCTTCTCTACCCTCCTTCTGCTTCTCCAATTCTCCTATCCTTTTCTCTATACCTTCCAATCCTTCCTTTATTTCTTTCAACTCTCCTACCCGCTTCTCCATCCCGTCCATCCTTCTCTCCATCCCGTCCCACCTCTCCCGCAAACCTTCATCTCTCTCTTTAATCTCCTTTTTTAACTCTTCCATCTCCTTCCTAATTTCCTTCCCCCTGTCGTTGACTTCTGCCAACCCTATAATCATTTCCTCCCTCATCTTCCTCAACAACTCCTCCATTCCGCTCATCCTATGATCCGCTGGAGGAGACCTCCCTATTTTCCTGCTTTTATTAAACACCCACTCCGCTCCTTCCTCCTCTGCTACCTGCATCCTACCCCCCTCCTCCTCCTCTCTTCCCCTTTTTAAGTAATCCTCTATCCCTTTCTTGATTGCCCTGCTTGCCCCCTCCGTCCGTTTCTCCTCACCTCCCCCTTCTATTTTCCCCTTCCTCACAGCTCCCTCTTTTTTACTTCCCATGCTCCCTCCTTTCTCTCTACACCTATCCCTGACCTTTGAGTTTCCCGCCTCTTCTTTTCCTACTGCGCCTCTCGCTACTTCCACCAGATGTCGCCTCTCCTCTCTCGACCCGCGCGCCTTTCCTTTCGGCACTTCCTAACCTCACTCTTTCTGGGACTTTCCTTCCTTCACCCACCTTCTCTGTCCCGCACCCTCTATCCTCTCTCTCTGCGCTTTTCTCATTTTCTCTGACCCTTCACTCCACTGCTCACTTTCACTCCCTTCCGCAACCTCTTTCTAACCTCAACCTTTCCCGTCTCTTTTCTTCCGCCTCTTTCCTCACCCACTTCTCTTTTCTGAACTCCTTTATCCTCTCCAGTCTCCTTTTCCTCCCTTTCCCTACGCCACACCACTCGCTAGTCCTTTTCGCCCTATTACTCCCTTTTCTCTCCTAAACTTTCTCCGCTCTCTAACTGACCTGTCACCTCTTCGTACTAGTCGGCACAATGTGTTTCAAGTATGTTTCGTCTGTTAACTTTAAACGCGTTTCTATCGAAATCACATTTTTCAAACTTTGGCAATTTTCAACATTTTTTCATGAACTTCATCGGGCCGTTTTTTTAAAGGGTCTAGCCGGGTAAGCATAGAGAAAACGGCTCCAGCACCAATTTTAGTATTTATGTGTTCCAAATAATGCTCTTTGCCTAAAAAACCACTGAGAGAAATTTCAGATCTCTACCCCCTCTCGTTTGGGTGATATGGGGATAACAACCCTAAACTTTACTATTTTTTTTCTCAGCAACTACTTAAAATATTTGAATGTTTCAAAATGCACATAGTAGTTACTATTTAGCTTTACCACATATATTTTTTTCGAAATTGCAGATCAATTGTTAATGTTGGAAATAAAGGAATTCATTTTTGGGGGTTTGTTTTTGCAAACAACCCCTTGAGTGACACCTACGAAAAAAATCAGGAGTAAAGCGTCATTACTTAGGTATTACCTATATAAGTTACACAGGGGTCGGATTGGTAGAACATATTTAAAAAATAATAAAACGTATATACAACCTCTTGGAATATTGTACTAAATGGGCCGGCCGCATGACCAATAGGGAGGCCAAAAAATCGTGCATGTTTAGGATTTTTTTAGGAAAGCTTAGGAAAATGTATATTCATAAATGTCATTACGTTGTAAAAATTACATATTTAACGAGTTTCGGCAATTATTATTCAAGCGCTTTGCGACGACTGCCGCTGCTTGAAAATGTATCATCTGAAATAAGTGTTGTGCCCAGGCAACGCCCAAGCACACACATTATACACACTATTATACATTATACATATTATATTATGATATGGTAATCGAGCGACGAACAGATTTCCTTAAACAACGTATATTACTTATATGACTTTACAAAAATATAATCTCTACAAGAATGCTCTCTATAGCGTTGCTACTGATCAACAGGCTGATCGATCATGATCGTTACTTGTCCACTATAGGTGTCGTCGTTCTTCTCCCTTTGGAAGGTGTGTTCAGGGGTGCCAACATATTGCTCAAGAACGTTTCGAGACGTTTCTAAGCTAAGTCAGTCGCGAGGCAACCGTGAATCTACGAAATCGGCAAAAATGCGAGCGCTTCACCGTGACCATATACGGTAACGCGAAGCGACGGCACCACGCCCAATAACGAAACAAAAACCGATTTGCGGAGGCAAATCGGTAGACTCGAGATCCGACCCTCAACCGTGTAACACGGCTAAAAACCTACTTGTATACCTCAGTCTAGTTTTAGTTGTTTTTGAATATGAAAAGACTTAGTCTTTGAGTTTAACCAAATATGGTGTAGTTCACCCGGTGGATTCTCATCCTTTAATCACTGCCGAACCCACGATTACGCCAGATCCCGTACCAACCTTGCGAGCCATCACGCAGGGCACAACAAAATTGGTGGCAGCGGTGGGATCTGCATCGTAAAAACTTTACTGAGCCTTGACGCAACAGATTAAACGACATCGTCTGAGATTGAACTCTCTCTGACAAGATTATTGGACCATCGCAGTCACATAGGCTGAAACATATTATCGTCGCTACCGAGGTAGCACAGAGGACCGAGGAACGGCCTTTGAGAAGACGTTCGACGCAGTCCGAACGACGACAAATCTAGTAACGAGTAAAATCGGCTTGTGAGTGAACGGGTTTATCAAACACCAATTCCATCTACGAGGACGACACGGATCCGAGGACCGAGGCGCACGAGAGGACTTGGAGACCGAGCAGCGTGTAGGAGCCGCGGGTATTCCCGGTAAGTAATTAAAGTAAGTAATTCCTAGGTAAAGGAAACTCACCAAATAGGGCCCTTATCCCCCACGCATCCTCCTCATCGAGCCACTCGCTATTCTCCGCCTCGAATCGCCGCCGAGCCGCGCGGTATTCCCGCACCGCCCGCCTGTATCCGATGTTAATAAACCCCGGCGGGGCAGGCAAATCCGTCACCAAAATAATCTGCGAATACGGCATACCACAACGAGTACTAACCGATCAAGGAACTAACTTCCTAAGCCAAGTCTTCAAGAACGTCTGTAGGCTACTCAAAATCGACAAGATTCAAACTACAGCCTGCCACCCCCAATCGAACGGAGCACTAGAAAGGAGCCACCGCACGCTAGCAGAATATTTAAAAAATTTAATCGCGGACGACCAGACGGACTGGGACGAATAGCTACCATACGCAACGTTTACGTATAACACGACCCCCCATACGTCCACTAGCTACACGCCCTACGAACTTGTCTTCGGAAGGCAAGCTACCTTACCGACTTCGCTAAAACAAGCACTGCAATTGGCGTACACGTACGACAAATATGTCGAGGAACTACGCGAGACACTACGATCTACCAATAGCATTGCTCGTGAGACGGTAGCAAGCAATAAGGAAAAGTCAAAAACGTACTACGATAAGAAGACCGCGGACAGATCTTTTAAGATAGGAGACCAAGTACTACTGCACGACGAGACACTGAGACGCGGACGATCAAAAAAATTAACACCCGCGTGGATAGGTCCCTACACGATTCAAAACACGCACGATAATAACAACTACAGCATAAACAAAGGGCGACGAACGGTCCGCGTACACGAGAACCGACTCAAACATTTCATAGAATAGGGCAGGCGTAGAGAAACGGTCGCAATTGTGAAGGAGAGTAGCGCTACGCAAACAATTATTAGAGAAAAAAGAGAGAAAGAGAAATTTATTAAAAAAAAAATTATAAATCTAAGTCAAATCATGGAAGGGATCCGGCTAAGGGCTCCACCCCCGCGCCTGAGCTCTCCTGCCAGCCTCCAGGAGGGCCATCAAACGAGGCCGCGGAGCAGGCCGGACGAAAACGTCCCCGTGACGCTCTAGAAACACCACAGGAAGATATACAATAAACTTGCGGCCATAGATACGTATATACGAGGCACAAACAGCGAGAACTCACCAAATAGCACCCGGACCCCCATGCGTCCTCCGCGTCCTCCCAAAACTCCAACTCCCGGAAGAACTGGCGCCAGTGCGCCCGGTACTTCCGTATGGCCTTGATATAGTGGATGTTAATACAACCCGCTGGGACAGGGTGCTCGAAACACTATAATAAGCCAAAACGATCAATTAACTACCAGAACAAATCTACCCGCACAACACACAAATAAATACTCACTGTCAGTAGTAAGAGTAGGGGGATTCTAACGCCGGTCCTCTGAGGGGAGCGCGCGGGAGTTCGGTGCGGAGAACTCTAGGCGCGGGGGGAGCGGGGAGTGGGAGATTGGCTGCGCGCGCACGAGCCGCGGAGTGGGGGAAGCCGTAATCGTGGAGGGGATCAGTCCGGGCCGAGCCGCCGCGGAGATCTCTCCAGACCTGGCCCACCCCCGAAAATTTTTCAGACCCTATCCACCGCCGGAAATTTTTTCAAAGGGCCCACCCCCCAAAATTTTTCCCCCCAACGCAGAGAAATAATAATTTTTAATCGACGATCTAGCGAACTGTTATGTAGCAAACAAATATGCAGCAAGCATTCTAAAGCCAACAAGTTTTTAAAGCGTTCCGATTTAACGCCTTGCGTATCGCGCGAATACGCGTGTAAGTCCCCTGGGACAGCCGCGCGAGACGATACCATTTTCACGGCGCGAAGAACGCACGAACGAAACATGATACTTTTTATGAAACGTCGAATCTTAGAATTAGGTGGTGAGGAGAGAAGGAGGATGACCGGTTGTTACGTCCCTACTTCCTATTTGGGGCCGTGATTTAGGGAGTTTATATTTTTGATCCGCTTGCTAGCTAGTCCAGGGACTTTACGCTCTGGGATAGTTGAGAACGATATTGCGAGATCATTAACGCGAAATATTTTGCTGGATACATTTTTACTTCAATGATTACCTTAATTTGGCTGCGGTGACGGCGGGTCTCACGGGATCAGCCTCCACACGATTTGGGCGTTCGGGATCCAGTTTATCTCGGGTGCAGGGTTCTCCTTTGGTGATGCCCAATCTGGACACTGTACCACGATTCCGTGGCAAACACGGAAGGATATCTCCCTGACCCAAGGGGTGCTTGAGACTCCCAGCAAACCGGATGATTCTGCAGGCGCACTGGCGTATTTTAACGCTAATCGTCTTAATTGTACGCGCCGTCCCGCACGACGGTTTCGTGGCATTCGTCCTTTGGAAATTCACAATTATTTATCGATCGATAAATCGCTCTTCAACTTCCACGCCAGGTGCTACCGCGGGCAACGTTCTGCTCTTCAGCGGCACCATCGGGGAAGGCGAGCGTGATTTTTATTTATTCGCAACATTTATCGCGTAGATCCCGCGCTACGTTAAATTTCTGGTAAAACCTTGGGCAACGTTCTGCTCGTAGGTAAAACCGTCAATCAGCACAACCCGTGAACTGTCACTGCATATTGTATAAATTTAACATAATCGCGTCACTCACGTTTTACGCTTAATTTCGGGTAAAATCTTGGGCAACGTTCTGCTCGTAGGTACAACCGTCAATCAGCGCAACCCATGAACTGTCAATGCACATTTTGTTAATTTAATTCACTTTTCAAATAAAAGACGAACGCACGATTTATAGGATAGGAAAAAAGGGGTGGTGAATCACTTCACTCACTGATTTTATATTTAACAATAAAAAATCACCTTTATTGGTTCTTGATTTTACACTTCACTGGTTTTATGTTCTTTTTAATATTGGTTGAACGTCGTGAGGTATAATCGTTTTAAACTTGAATATTTAGTATGGTAATGTGGTAATTAATTATTATGATAATGCGCTCCGCGGGTGGTCAGTCCCTTTTTATAGGGCAGTCGATCACTCCTTCTCTAGGATTTGTCACATGACAAATCATAGGTGGGAGGACCTCACCCCACAGCATCAGCCTGGAATCTTCCAGGAAGAATCTTCCCATCGCTCTTATCTGCGAATCTGTTTACTACTTAGTCACGTTCCTTTTGCACCCTTTAGGTGTATTTCCTCGCGACTAATACGCGTTACTCTATTCAACTCCCAGCGGCGACGATAGGAAGATTCTTATTTTTAGTTCACATTTTATGCTTTTACGCTATTGCTTATAATATGCTATGTACGATTGTGTCGTACAGCTTATCTACTAAGAGTAGAAGTTAAGTATGTTGTATTGGTATCGGCGATCGATTTGCGGGAAATAACGGGAGGGCAATCTTCTGGCCAGGACCAGGGTCACAGCTTTACGAAGGTGTCGACTCCACTGGCGGATGGGGCCGCTGACCCATCAGCTGGTGTCCACTGGTTTCCTTGGTGTGAGTGCGGCTGGCTGGCCGCTACCTCCTTGATGCTGGCTCTCCTGTTCGCTGTTGCAATCCGTATTTTCTTCGCTCGATCTCTTCTTATCGTAGTTTATAAAGATAATGCCTTATCGGCGATACGTTGTATAATGTTTTGTATATGTTTTTCATACGAGGTGGTTATAATACCTCAGAGTACGAAATAGTAAATATAGTATGCTTTAAAAGGTTAATTAATAATAGCCTCCACGTCGCGGGACGTGACACGGGTAAATAAAATTGAGAAATTATATACGTTTAAGATATATAAATATATATATATATATATATATATATATATATATATATATTGTTACAAATATGGAATAATGATAATAATAATAAAAAAGAATACTAATATGGAATATGACATAAAGTAAGAAATGTAATAAAATAAGGAATGTAAAATATAATAAAAAAGAAAAGAATATAAAAACAAGAATATAAATAGAATTTAAGAATATAATATGTTACGTCCCCACTTCCTATTGGGGGGCGCGATTTTGTGGAGTTTGACGTATTTATCCGCTTTTGAGCAAGTCCAGGGACTTATCGCTCTGGGATAGTTGAGAGACTCTTTGTATGCACATTAATGCTATATATTAACCATGCTTACTTTTATTGGTCGATGGGTGTCAGTTTCCAGATTATTGGCTCTTTAAGCGCCGTGTTGATTTTTTCCACTTCGTTGGGTTTTGGCGGGACTCAATCACCGGGTGCCACCACGAACCCTTGCTTGTGTGATTCGATGGGTTGAACCTTGCGAACCCAGGGAGTACAGGTCGCCCCCAACACAGTTGAACTTTCGGCCGCCTGGAGTCTATATTTTAACGCCAGACGTCTCAATTGGTTTTTTCTTCCGGCGCGATGACCTTTGGGCACTATCACTTTTTACAAAGGGGTTAAATTGAGAGCGGGTTGTTTATTTCCCGGGATCATGGTTCACATCGAATGCCTGGTGACACCGTGGGCGGCTGTCCTGCTTATAGGTATCACCTTTGACCGATGCAAAACATGATCACTTATTACTCATTTTCTATTGGTTAATAACCATTTTTAGGGATTGAATTGTACGCGCAAATCGCTTTTTACGACCACCGTTTGATGACACTGTGGCGGCACGTGCAACGAGCACGCCGTCTCATTACGACCAGGCGTTGAGTCTGGCCATCGGCGACATCAACGATATCGGCGACGCATCGAATTTCGGCGCCGATGCGTCGCGCTAAGATTGCAACTTGAGGGTTCTCGGAAAGCGGCGAGGACCGTCGTCGATACGTTATTGTATAAACATCCTTTATGGCGCGAGAGACGACGGTCCCCGAAAGATCCGCGCCGAGAACCCACAAAGGCAGTCGAGACGAAACCAGCGAACGGGACGGACGACACCGTTGCCTGTTCGACGTCATGAATAAAACTCCACAAGTATTACGATAAACCTGCAGTATTTCACTTTCCCGTCACCCACAACACCGTGGGCGGCTGTCCTGCTTATAAGTGTCATCATCGACGGGCGCAAATCACGATCAATTTGACCATCATTTCTCGCTTGTGAAAATATATAAAAGATAAATGCTAATGCCCAAAGTAGGAATAGGGAAAACTATGGTAGAACTTCACTCACTTATAAACGTTAACAAAACTTTTATTGTCACTAGTCTGTTGTTACACTTCAACACTTTATATGTTTTATATTGAGAGTGGTTACATGAATATTACGGAATATTAATGAACATTATTATAATTATCGCGTCCACGGGTGATCAGTCCCTTTTATAGGGTTATTGGACACTCCTTCTCCAGGTTTGTCACATGACAATTAGGACGGTGGGAGATGAAATCTCCCAATCATCTGCGGTGGAATCCACCTGAAGAATTCGTTCCGGCGCGCTATCCGAGAGTTGTTTACCGCAGAATTTGAGCTATTTCGCATCTATTTCGGTGTCTTGATCGTGACTGAAGAGGTTTTTCTGCCGTTATACGAAACTCTCAGCAGCGTCGCTAGTTAAATTCTTATTTTAATTCATATTTTAGATTTTTGCGCTATTGGGTTTTCGACGAGAAATCAATCGTACAGAGCACATACTAGGGATTGAAGTTAATATACATCGGTTCCGTATTGGAGCTCGAATTACGGGAAATAAAGGGAGGGCATTGATCAGGAGCACAGATCCGTGAGGATGTCGACGGCATTGGCTGATAGGGGCCTCCGTCCCACGCTGAACATCAGCTGGGCCTTCCTAGTGTGTGTGTAGCCGGCTGGCCGCCACCTCCTGTGATAACTGTTCTCCTGCTTGCCGTTGCCGTCTGTAGATTCACGGCTCGAGCTCTTCTTATCGCGAGTTTCGATTATAATGCCTTTTCGGCTATGTATTATATTGATAACTTATTTGAGGTGGTTATAATATACCAAAGTACGAAATAGTAAGTATGAATGATTTAAAGGGTTAAATAATAGTTGACTCCACGTCGCGGGACGTGACAGCAGTATTCCTATTTTCACAAAAAAAAAACAAATTGTTGCACAAAAATAGGACTGTGCGTCGTTAACGTTGATGGGCAACTGGTCTCGCTGCATCTCCTGGCTCTCACATGTAAAAACCCCTCCTACCATGAAATCGAGAAGTGCGTAGCTTTGCAAAAGTAAGATGCTTCTGTTCTCCACTCATTTTCTTCTTCTTCACACTCGTAATTTGGCTGAACCGCTTCCTCTTCTTTTTTTTTGAGCACATCATTCGACTAGACCACACCACATTGATCATGTATCGAACGTCTATCGAACCACGTTGATTGCGTATCAAACATCTAGTGAACATCTATCGAACGTCTATTTGAACGTGTAGCGTACCACTCTGAACATGTATCAAACATCTATCGTACCACATTGATCACATATTGAACATCTATCATGCCACTCTGAACGTGTATCGACCATCTATCGCACCACTCTGAACGTGTATCGAATGTGTATCGAACCACTTCTACATAATAATAATTGTAACCACCATCTTAATCTAGCATACATTACATGCAGGAGGTTGGGTTGGGTTGGGGAAGATGAAGAAAAACATTTTTATATGCGTTAAAAATTGATTACATTTTATTTACGCATTTCCATCTGGTGTTTAGACCACCAGTTGAATATTTTAAATACATTTTGCAAGGCACAGTGCTTTGCGTGCCTGTTGTAACGCGGTTAGCAGGTAAGCGTGTGGTCCGTGTAATCGGTATTTAAGACAATTCTAGTCGGAAGAATGTTATGCGCGTTACAGTACAAATTATTAGTTAATTTGATTAAAGAATTTTTTTCTATTATTATTGTGAGTCAAAGACCTAGTCCTATACAGGCCCCGCACTGCATGATTATTAGTATTCCGAGGGTTGAACGGTAAATAAACTTCTGCTCGAATGTAAGGTTCAAGTGTGAAGGATTATACTTTTATTCCTTTTCTTTTTCTTTGATTAAACATTAGTGAGGCTGAAGAGCCAAGGGTAACCCCAGAATATTGGCTGATGCCAATATTAACCCTCCGTCACCTCTGCATTCGCAATTTTTGAATATAATACATGAATTAAACCTTTACATGCGACAACGCTCGCCTATCGAATCTTCTTGATTATATAATTTAAGAAAAGAATGTGCAACTCACCCACTATATCGGTTAACTATACAATGTTGTGTAAGAATTGGTTCGCTGGGTTTTCGCTTTATAAATGACTTGACGTCTGCTCTATGCCTAGAGAACAGAGAAACACACACACACACACTCCGTATTTACTATTACAATTAGTAACAGGAGTTTTAAATGCACACGAAAGCAATGAGATCTAACTGAAGGTTGATCTCAACGCAACTAATACTAGCGTTTAGCAATTAATAGAATATAAAAGTATTCAAAAGTATTAAAAGAATATATATATATAAAAAAGAAAAACGCAGGTTAATGATGTTACACTTTAACGTGGAAAACTGAGTCCATTCACTATAAACTTAGGAATCTCTGGCTCGAATTGGAATTATTAGTTAAAGAAAGAATTTACGATCCACGGACACCTTGTCACGCTCTCCGCGACTGTACGACAAAGAGTGACTCCAGCCTCGCGCCTTCGCAAGCGTCCGGCCGCGAGGCCCGCTCCAAAAAGCTGACGCTGCAATCTCAATCATACCCTAGCAACCGATGCATGATGTCATTAGGTGTTTACACCTTCATCCTTCCATACTTTATACTTGTGCGCTACTGGCCCCCGAACCTAATTCCTAAACAGGGTACACTCGCCCTCACGCACTCTCGCACTCAGATCACTCTTTTACATTGATACGACGGTTCGACGGTCGGACATGCGCTCGACGAGGTTTCACCAGAATGCTAGATGCATTATCAAGACGCACTCCCGCCACTTACATTAAATCAATTTCGCGAGGTATGAGAACCACTGCTTATTTTCGAACGAGCTTCTGAGAATAATGCTGATGCCTCAGCACAGTACCACATTCAGGGTACAGCACAGCGACCAAGGGTCGCGACGACGGCGGCCCCAGGAACGGAGGTATCCGTTAACAATGATAAAACATAGCAAGCAAGAGTGTGCTCGACGAGGGTTTTCCCAGAACGCTAAGCATTGTCGATGCACTCCGCTTACTAGCAAAAGAAAATACAAGAAAAGAAAATTTTTAAAAATTTTGAGTTTACGGGACTTAACACTGTCACATCGCAGAGTATTAACTACACTTAGCTTATTTAGAGATTTGATATCCTCGTAGTCAATGTCCAGTGTCTCAATGATCACGTCCGCTCTCGTATTTTCATCGAAATCCACAAGCCAGTTGCATATCTGCAGCCCATTAACGTATACGATATGGGATGTGTCATCTTCTTCATCATCGACTACATCTGCTACAGCTTTCGTAATTAGCTGTTTAGCCATACTGTAAGGAACGTCTCCATCTTCCCACCATAGTCCATGATGTTTTACTGTCAACCACAGGATGCTTGATTTGTCGGATTTCGCAAGAGGATATTGCGGCATCGGACTCCCAAAAATATAGTGCGAGAGAATTATTCCCTTTCGTAGGACAGTCACTTCCTTGGCGACAAATCTTCCATCAACGATGAACCCTTGCAGGTCAACAAATGTTGGTACGGCCATTATCGGTACAATTTAGAGGTCCGCTCGCTTCCAAGGCAGACAGGAGAATGCAGTCTCTCTCGTAAAACATCTCGATTTTCATGATGAAATTTTTGTACGAATTTGGCATAGGAGAGGGCGGGCATGTAGCATGGCAATTTAATTGATTTTGCGCACCACGTTTGTCAGCGGATTGTATTCAACCACCCGACCGTGCAGAATCAGACAGTAGGCTGTAGTATTTGCAGGCACATTCTCTTTACAATCGAATTCAAACCATTTCGTTTGGAAGAAACGTGTTTCTGGAGTCGTTCAACACAAGCATCTCATTCGTTCACACCACACGTATTATCGTCGTCGTCGTCGTACGTGCAGTCTGATGGTAATCTCTTCACCTCGAAAATCGAGAAACCTTCCGTCTTGATCCACAACGCGTATCGTTAGGTCCGTAGTGACCCGTGCGGTGATTGGAAGGTAAATGATCTGTGCAGGTGTTTCCGATATCTTATATCCTGGTGGGACTCTCGGAGAAAATTCATGTATCGTATGTACACGCCTCCCATTGTTGTATGCGCCAGCTGTCACTTCATTCTACGCAAATAATGTTTACGTTCATGATATTAATTGAATTATCCGATTCGTGCCACCATCCAGGTTCTGATACCCGATTCGTCGAGAATCCCCGTAGCGAACCAATGTTATTGGGTTTTGTAAAGTCTACGGCAAACGAGCAGTACAGCTCACTTTTCATGGTGTTGTTGTTGGGACGCAACACTATAAGATACACATCGCTGCCACCGTCATCGTTGACATCGGTGCCGCCGAGATTTTGAGGATGTCGATCGAGTAACCGCTGCTTCAAATACTTGGCAATGGCGTCTAGTTCGTAGGAGCCCTGGGGAATCGTAATGTATTCATGACCGGTGTCGACGCTGTTGTTGTTGTTGGTGTCATAGTTTGTGGTGAAGTAGAATTTATCGTTGCTCGAGTCGATGTTCGGTATTGTATGATAAGTTTCAAAAGTTGTTAGACCAAGCTCGTAATCATCGTCGCTCAAATCTATGGGCGGAAAGTAGCTTACCGCGAAGGTGCTACTCTTGTCGGTTAGAGTGAATGTTAACGACATATTCCGCTGAAACTGCTCCACTAGTACTGAATCAGAGTGGTGGAAGTCAATCCTTAAATTTGGTGCCAATCGTTTGTAGAAAGCGTAGACATAGTTGTCCACAATTGTTCTGATTGTACTTCTGATAAGACGTTCGATTGTATTCAATTTTCACAGCATCTTTATCCAGATATTGTACCAATTCCTTAGGCGGTCGAAGATTCCCGAAGCTGTCGAAATATATAGCTCGACACCCTCTTTTCGCATACGCCACCCAATGAGTCGCCGGACTCTCGATATTGTCCAAATTTACGATACCGCTCTCGTTTCGACGTACTCCTCCGGCTGGTAGCGCGTTGCGCATAAAAGCACCTCTAAAGAATGGAATACGCACACGTTTTCCCAGCTCCTCCAATTGCGCATCGGTAGTTACGCCCGCAGGCATTTTTATTTTCTTTCCGACGTTTTTTTTTTTCGTTTCGATATTCCCTGTCCGCGCTTGTATGGTGCGAGATAAAGTCTACGACCTTCCATGGAGCGATTATGACGTTGCATATCCTGCAGCTGATGTTGCGCCGCCTTATTATCGTTTACGGCCTTGGCGATCCCCGCCGCTCCGCCAGCTAATGATCCGAGAACACCTAGCAGCGGAAGAAGTGGTAATATACCACCCCGTTTTGCCACCGGAAGAACCCGCTTTTGCGATGCTCACCTTACAGACCTGTTGCGGGTTTTTGTTTTCATCCCCATCCCAATTTTCGTATTGGCCTTCATAGCTGCCCAAACAGGTGTAGCAGCACCTCTTTCATCCAGAGTCGAGTCTCGCGCAACGATGCGTTTTCGCGCTTTGTCAGCGTGAACGTTATCTGCTGCGTGTCTTTCGCTGAGGTCATTGCTACGCGAATACGCAATATCGTGTTCGCGACACGCTGCGTCCAACGGATTGATGGCCTGATCAACTTTAGCCAATCGTTTTGCTAGATGAGTTCCTGGACCACAAAACTGATAACCCAGGATGTGTAATTCGATAGATAGTGCGTTTATCGCCCGATTTAACAAACCACAACCTTTCTTTACTCTCGTCGACGACATTCGCCACAGTTTTTAATCAATGATGCTGGACCGTCGATATGTGTTCGCTACCAAGGACGATTAGTACAATTAACGCAAATACAATACTTCGCGGAGTGTCCGCTACAATTGACCACATCTTCGCTAGTGAGAGGGCAACGGAATAAGAAGCGACGGGACAATCGAGTCCCTTGCGAAGACGAACCGCTTTACGTTAGCAAAAATTTATCTCGCGCACGCACAGCATACGCAAGACAAAAGACTTCGCGACCAACAGAACGAAGCGCCGACTACACCTCGACATTATATTTTGCAGGATTACCGTCCTACGAACGACGATACTACTCGTAGGAGGGACACCCCCCGATACAGATTTCGCTATAAGAGAATTTCAAGACCACCCCGGCATTTACTTCGAGAACCTGGCGATCTACAGATTTACCGAGATAGTTGGAAGTTAGTATTACACGTAGACATATCTTACATCTATCGACGCGAAGTGAACCTCCAAGCTGCACTTGTTACGTTCCGCTGCCTTTGGTATTCGAGTGGCACAATTTGTACACGCAATTTCCGGACCAGGGTTACCCCACAGTCATTAGGCTATCAGAAATTGATGTACGGGCTATATCTTTGGAAGAGTAAGGAAGCTCACCGCTGTCCGTAACAGTTAATTCTCTTAAACTTTAAATATCTAAGTACCTTATCAGTAGGATAAGGGGTAGATTTTGGGATCGTTGACGCTCTAGTCTCATACGGGTCTTTTCAATGGAATCAGATGGTAATGAACAAGTAGAAATTATGATAAACAAGACTTTTAATGTTTAATTATTGGATAGAAGCAAAAGATCACACAATACAAAAGAAATCAATCAAACGTTTCATAAAATACAACTATCATCACGCATAACTCCTGACTAGGGGAATCCCATAGTCGATTGACTGTCAGAAATTGTGATAGGTGTCTAATCCAAAGAACAATTTCTAATTAATTAACAGTCCACACGTGTTCCGAAACGTGCGACAAAACCGTGAGAAGGCGCAGTACCCTGCACCGGATGTAAAGTATACAATTTCGTCAATCTTCTAAGAAGCACCTCAGTCTGCGCATTCCCTATGTAGCCGTTACTGATTACGTTACAATGTTTAGCGCGACAGCCAAAGGTGTTATGAACGAGGGTTCTCCCATAATGCTGCAAGGCATTGTTGAAACGCACCTCTGCCGCTTACACAGAGCGAATTCGGCACAGCAAGAGAACCACTGGGTCTTTTCGAGCGCGACTCTCTGGTGAGAACGCCGCTGCGTCAGCAACGCCTTATCCTTATCGCGGGACGACACTCCAAGAAAAGGGGTTCTTGTTTTACTAAATTATTATTAATTACTAGGCAGGAGTATGATCAACAAGGGATTTCCCATAACGGTAGGCGTTGTTGATGCATACCCCATCCAAAAAAGAAAAATTTCACGTTCCGAACGTAACATCTCTCCCTCCTTGGAACCATCGTCGTCCCCGACGATGTATACTGAAGGTATAGGTACGGTAGCGCTTATGGTCGTATATATATATATATGGACGTATATGTATATGGACGTATGGGCTCAGGTTGCATTGGGCTAGGGAATTCCCATAATGTTTGCACATTGTCGCAATGCAATCCCGTTACAATTTAGATGGATCTAAATAGGGGCTCGTACATCAGGTCGTAGGTAACGTGTAGAAAATTGTTGCGTTTGTACCTTGTGGATCGCGTAATTTGGGTACCTCCGATGTATAGGTGTATTGGCCCGGTCCTCTGACCGTTTGTCACTACTTCGTAAGCGCAGGTTAATACAGGTTTGCCGATGTTTTGGCACCTCTCTACGGCGACTAGGGCCATTTCTGGGCACTGCCGCAGCATACCGCAGATGTCCTCGTCGAAAATTCATTGATTCTCCCTACAGTGAACTTCCACCAAGCCCTTGAGGAACTGCAGGAACCACCCTCCGAAGCTGGGATGCATGTTGTTTGCATTCAGGATCCTGAGTTTCTCCATTTGTCGCAGTGGTTCCAGCGTGAATTCCCCCTTGATGTTGGTGCATCCACTAATGTTCAAGGACGTTACATCCTTCATATGCAATGCAATTTCCAAAACGAGGCCGGAGGCTACCCATCCGCAAAACGTGAGGCATAGGCTGGTCACATGTTTGTACTTGCAGGGGAAGGAAACTGCCATCTCCACTGGCCCCAGCTCCAGCTCAACAAACTCTCCTCTCTCGGCTGCTTCATTGTCCTCATCTGTTTCCATTTCAGGACCAGACTCTTTAAAGCAGCAAAAATGAAACTTTATTACTGTTAAAGTGGCGTGGAGGTTAATGTTATCGATTAACGCTTGTAGAATGCTGTGATCTATTAGGTCATCACATCTGCTTATGTCTAGATAGTCCAGGCTCTTCAACTCCTGAAGCATTTTTGCTAAATTTTCGGGTGTTAATATTATACAGTCGTGGAGCTGTTGGAGATCTTTGTTTATGGCTAACAAAGATCTGCCGGTAATATTTGTTCCCAGTGCGCAGAACGATTTCAGGTGTCTGGCAGATGCCAGCACATTAAACAGCCCTGGGTCCACTGGTCCGTCGCATCTCCCTAGTTTGAAGCAGGTCAGTCGTGGTGCCCCGGGTTCCATTTCCCTCAACGCCGTCGGTCTGATCATCACAGAGGTTAGATCTATTGTTTCGAGTTCAGGGCAACTCCTTATAGCAATGGAGATAACCTGGGGCCTTAAACATTTTGCCAAGGGTTCCTCATTTATTCGTATGCTTCTCAGGTGACTACCTGCTTTCTTCATGAGCCAGTAAAATGACTCCGTGCTTACTATCTTTCCTTCCCATGCATTCGGCCAGCACCAATTATTCAGGTCGATATGGCGAAGACCGTTATACGAGGCAAGGCTTCCGAGTCGCCATCTTCTAGAGACCATTTCTAGACGGCTCCTGTCTGCAAACGGCAAATAGCTGACAATTTTAGAAATACATTCTATTGGAAGTGGAATCCGTTCACGCAAATCTAAGCCAGGGAGTGGGTCCACACCGGGTCGTGGGGTAATTAGCTTGGTGCTGTGCCACGAATCCGCCATCAGCACCCTCAACTTCCTCTTATGGCATATTATTCCGACGTCCGCCGCAGCCAAAGCCTTCCTTGCTCCATCTGGTGTTTCGAATGTTGAGAATGCTTGGTTTCCCGTTGGTTTCCTCATCACCACCGCATGCTCGACTCCATACGGGCGGAATATCTCGAGCAGCTTCTCTTTTTTAGTATACGGCGCCAAACGGCTGATAAATAGTCGCCGTTCTGCGGATGTTTGATGCCACTGACTGGACGATGCCATTTCGTTAATGCACTGCAGACAGTCACACAAAAGCAAGATCAAAATTATAAAATAACAAAATTATTATCAAAGAAAAGAAAGGACATTAGACGAATGCGTTAGTTTCATAATTAACAACAATTTATGACATGGGAATTCAGTTTATCATTGCCCTCTGAATCCGGTCTGTTTTCCGAAGTAGTGGATTCTTGCAATGGTATTGCTGCCGGTTGACTGGGTGAACCTTCCTCGGTTTCGCGTTTCGAGCCCCAGTTCCTCAGGAACCGTATTTTGCATAATGTCTTCAATGGATTCCAAAAATAGTAGATCAGCAATCCTATTATGATTAAGGCCTGTGCCGCTATTGTTCCATACGTCAATGATAAATGTGATTTTCTTGCTCTATGATGTTCTCCAATTTCCTCTAGTTGGGCTTCAATTTCATACAAAGAATCTGATGTGCGTTCCAGTTTATTAATATCATTTGAAAATAGGTTCACTGTGGAATGTTTCCCCTTAGAGTACTGATAAATCTTAGGTGATATTAGGCTAATGTTCAGCAACATATTAGGGATATAGTAATAAGAATCTTTGCTCAGGTACGTTTTTGATCCTAACAAGGTATGACATCGTGTTTTTGCAAAGCATTCCGGATGTATTTCCAAGATTCCTGTTCCAACTATGGTGGTGTGCGTATTCTTTTTCCTACCGCTTAGAATCTGCATCGGTTCAGGTTGTTCAAATGAACATAACCATCCGCCAAGAGTAGTTAATTTTCGCCAGGACGGTATGTGATATGGCATGACTCTAATGTTACACAAGCGTAAGAATTTCGGATCCGGTTGAAGTAATAGTGAAGTTTCACATGATCTGTGAGCTATGTCTTACAATGGAACATCCTGTGGGAAATGTAGTAATGCCATGCCCAAGTGCAGGAATCTAAAAATGCGTTATCTGATCCGAAGAATTTAGAATGGTCAGTGCTTATCCCCATATATGGAAATTTTGGTAGGATGAAAGCCGAAATTGTAGTTCTATTACTATCAGAACTATTATTTAGGTACTGAGGAATGGGTAATATGTGGATTTTGTACAGATCGTATTTAATCCTATTTACTAATGGTATTTGTATCGTCACGATCATTTTTCCTGTTATATATTTTAGATTAACACGGGATATCTTGGCCAGATCCTCGATTCGTTGATGGTACCGCGGTATAGGTAGTTCGAAATATATCATTGAATTATGTATCTCGTTTATTATTGTTTTGAAACTGGATCCGCTCAATAGTGATGGATGTAATTTTCCGTTGCGCGCAGTGCTCAAAGCCGTAATAAAGCGTTGCGTTGTAGTAATGTAATGATTCAGAGAGGTTTCAACCGATGCTGAATATTGGCTCATTGCTAAGCTATAGTTCAAAGCTAACTGTTTATCAATTTGCATTTCTAAATCTGCGATTTTCTGCCTATTTGTTTTTACTTCTGCGGCAACTCTATTGAAGGTTTTATGAACTTTATGAAGATCACTTATAATTATATGGGTTTGATTTTTGACAAGTTGGGTGATCTTCCTCTGATCAGCGTATATCTTATCCATTTCCTTGTTAATGTATTCAGCATCATCACTGTCTAAGGTTCCAAATAAAGCATGACTAATTGAACCTATAAATCCGAAAGGTGCATTCCTGCGTGTAATGGCTTTAGGTAAATTGTGTGGTTCATATTCTGGCTCCCTAATTTCCATACTCAATTCCATAAGTTCTTGCTGTAATCTCGCTGCTTCTCGCACCACATGGTTTAAATGGTCTGCTCGTAACAAGGAGTCGCATGATATTGTGCTTGGAAATTTAATGCATGATTGACGAGTTTGTTCAATATTCCCGGCTTCATATGGAAATTCAGCTACTATTTTGTCTATATCTATAACTAGTATGAATCGCCAATCGGCCCTTTGAAATCTAATCGCGTTGATCTTTTCGAAGTATAAGCCCGGGTTCGAATCCGTGCGTATCAGTCTGTACAGTTCCTGGGTCCGCGCGACGTGTTGCAGAGCAAGAAAGATTATCAGTCGGGTCAGCGTCATCTCTTCCTCTGAATCAGTCCAATCAATCAAGACTCCAATTTAATTGTAATTTATCGACATGTTTAGTGAGCATTTTACCAGCTTCATCTCTTAACAAAACATTGTTTCCTTCCAATATCCCAATGATCTTATATGGACCGCGATAACGCCTGGCAAATTTTCCTCTTTTTGGTTCTACCAAAACACGTACCATATCTCCTATTTTTCCTTTGAAGGGACGGGCGTTCCTATCATAATACAATTTTGACCTTTCTTTTGCCTGAATCAAATTTTGTCCTGCTATTACTTGTGTTGTGCCCAGGCAACGCCCAAGCACACGTATTATGCACACTATTATACATTATAGATATTATATTACTCTAGAACGTTTCGAGACGTTTCTAAGCTAAATCAGTTGCGAGGCGAACACGAATCTACGAAATCAGCAAAAATGCGAGCGCTTCGCTATGACCATATACGGCAACGCGAAGCGACGGCACCACGGCCAATAAGCGAAATAAAAACCGAGATCCGACCCTCGACAGGGCAACACGGCTAAAAACCTACTTGTACACCTCAGTCTAGTTTTAGTTGTTTCTGAATAAAGACTTAGTCTTTGAGTTTAAACACATATGGTGCAGTTCACCCGGTGGATTCTCATCCTTTAATCGCTCCCGAACTCACGATTACGCCAGATCCCGTACCAGCCTTGCGAGCCATCACGCAGGGCACAACACTTGCATTTCCGAAAGTCGCGTTATTAAATCATGTAGATATGAATTGTATGTGACCAAATTCTCGTCGCTCGGGAAGGAACTTGGACAACGCGCAAGTTTACCGAAGACCAATTCATACGGAGTAAAATTTGTGGCTTCGTGGACAGATGTATTATAGGAAAACATAGCAAAGGGTACTAATCTATCCCAATCGTCAAAATCATTCATGTAATGACTGATATATTCGGTTAACACTATGTGACTTCTTTCTAATGCACCATTCGTTTGGGGTCTATAACCAGATGTAGTGACATTTTGAATTTTGAAAATTTTAGCTAAATTCCGAATTATTTTATTAATGAAACTAGTCCCTTTATCCGTTAATATTGCGCGTGGTGTTCCATACAGCAATATAAGATTAGTTACCAATGCGTGAGCTATTGTTTCAGCTTTTATATCCTGAACAGGGACAGCTATGCAATATTTTGTCAAATTATCTTGCATAGTTAGAATATGTTTGTTCCCACTGGGAGTAGTAGGTAAAGGACCTACAGTATCTATTGATACTTTGGAAAATGGCTCTAATGGAGAGTCAGTAATTAGCATTGGTTCGCGGGTTTTGGTCCGTACTAATTTTTGATTCTGACAACTATTACAAATACGGATATAATTTTGAATATCATTATGCATACCTGGCCAATAAAATCGTTCTCGAATTCTGCAATATGTCTTTGTTAAACCCTTATGTCCTCCTACCAAACTTTCATGTAGCTCTGAAATGATTTTCAGACGAAGTTCTTCCGGAGGTACCTGAGTGTTTCCGTAACAAAGAGCTATTTCAATATTGCTGTTCTCAAATGTATTCCTTAATATTTCTATTAACGTACCTTGAGGTAATTTGTCTGTAAAGTCACCATTCTGTGAGATTTTTAGACCCTCTATATCTAAATCTAAAATAATTTTTCTTAGGTTCTGTAGACCAAGTTCCAAATCCCGAGTAGAAATTTCATCAAAATGTTTTCTTTTTATAACTACGCTAAATATTCGATGTTTACCACGTTTTGTTATTAGTATTTGTCCCACTCTGGGTTTTGCTTCTTTTAAATCATTAACATTAATAATGCCCAGGTCAGAGAGCAAGATGCTCACTGGTGTAACAAGTTCACAATCGGACGAAATGAAATGTACATAATTTGATCTGTAATACGTTAGATTCTGTCTCGTAGAAGTTACGATGTCTTTACTTTTGCATCGCATGCTGCGAGATTCGGATTCCATATCCGGAGGTATGTAATCAGCGTCCGGGATGTATATGGATGATGAATTTGAGACTTGTGGGAAAAGTTGTCTAGGAGTAGATATTTGAGCGATAGGTTCCCTACCTCCCTCCTTGGGGGTTCGATCAGCCGTTGGGTTTGGAAAATGTGTCGAAAGTGCTATAGGGCTTGGATCTACGGTCGGGGTAGGTAAGGTTGAACTGTATCTAGACTTATTAACGATCGTGCTATCAGGCACTCCTGTTGCAATTATTTCTAGTTCTGATTCTTCCGGAATGTTTTTCAGCTGAGGTGCTTTACTGACTGCTTCCTCAACTCTTGCGTTGGAAAATGGGTTTTCTTTTACGGAATCCCTAGCTTGTTGTAATAACTTTTCTATTCGTCTATTTAATTCTTCGTCCCCAGTATCGTCATCATATGGATCTAGATCCTGTAAAATTTCCTGTCTATATTCGTCTAAAGTGTCTCCCTCAGAAAGGGCATCCAATAAAACAACTTCCTCCTCATGTTCCTGTAATTGAGCGCTTTTATCCTGTATTGATTTTTCAAATCTACTGAAGGACTCTTGTAGCTCATGTAAATCTATAAATGTTGCCTCTTGTTTGTCCTGATCACCTGTATCACTATCGCGAACTTCGGGTAAATTAATGGCAATAGTTCTACCTACTTCGGACTCACTCCCTTCCTTCTGCAATTCCGCACCAGCCACTGCACCCTGCCCCTCTGGGATTTTAGGTCTTTCCACCATCTGCTTAGGATGAAACCCCAGATTCGGCAGCGTACTTCTACGTCGACGGAATACAGGCGGATCTGACTGTTCGTCCTCGGAATCGTTATCCTCAGCAAGAGAAAGTTCTTTTGATCTACCTAATGACTTTGGTTCAGACAACGGTAATGGCTTTGATGATCCCGGAACTTCAGTAGGTTGAATCTTTGCTTGCGTTCTAGTTGATATTGCACTGGCATCCAAGGGTCCGGGTTGTTTTGATTTAAATCTTGAACCTACCGGTTTTCATATTTTTGATTTTCCTGGTAAGCTAGCTATTCCTTCCCTAGGTTTTGAAGCTTCAGATTCCGAGGCTGTCGGTTTGCAAGTTGTTGATGGTTTATTTATTGGTGGTAATTTCGGGCAATCGGGTACTAGTTCCGAATTTGCGTCAACAGAGGAATCCGATAAACTAAAGTCATCAGACGAACGTAATTCATTTACTATGACTGGATTTCTTGATAAGGCATCAGCGTTTGTGTTTAGTTTTCCTTCCTTATGAGTAAATTCATACTCATAATCTCGCAACTTTAGTCGCCAGCGGATCAATCTTTGCCCTGGATCTTTTATTGAATTAATCCATCGTAGCGGTTCATGATCACTAACGAGGGTAAATTTTCGGCCGTATAAATATGGTCTGAAGTGTAATATTGCATAAAGGACTGCCAAACATTCCTTATCTGTAGTAAAATAATTTTGTTCTGGTTTAGTTAGAATCCTAGAAAGGTATGCAACTGGTAAATCCTGACCATCAACTTCCTGACGAAGTACAGCGCCTATAGTATAATCTGACGCATCTGTAGTTAAAGTGAATTGATTATTGAAATTTGGGTACTGATGTATGGGACTTTTACAAAGTGCTTTTCGTAATTCCAGGAATCCTTTCTTTTGTTTCTTTCCCCAAGTGAAAGTAGAATTTTTCTTTAGCAAGTCTGACAACGGTTTAGCCTTTGCTGCGAAGTTTCTGATAAAGCGTCTGTAATATCCTGCTAAACCTAGAAATTGCCTAATGTTTTTCTGATTTTTCGGACGAGGGAAATTCTTTACTGCACTAATCTTTTTGGGATCCGGTTTTACACCTGTCCGACTAATAACATGTCCTAGGTAAGCAATTTCTACTTTGAGGAACTCGCACTTATCCGGTTGCAAAGTTAATTTACCATCGGCCAAACGCTTCAATAAACGACGAACTTTCTTTTCATGTTCTTCTAAATTTTTCGCATATACCACGATATCATCCAAATAAACGAAAACTTCTACACCTTGTAACCCGCGTAGGACTTGATCCATTAACCTTTGAAAAGTCGCTGGAGCGTTCTTGAGACCTTCCGGCATTCGGATATATTCGTAATGACCATTTGGGGTCGTGAAGGCTGTTTTTTGTCTATCTTTGGGATCCATCTCAATTTGTTGAAACCCACTTGCTAAGTCAAAAGCTGAGAAATATCGAGCTTCACCTAAATGATCCAGTATATCGGTAATGTTCGGTAATGGATATGCATCGCCAATGGTTTTTTCGTTAAGATTTCGGAAATTTATGACTATTCTCCATCTCAGATTGCCTTGAGAATCGTTTTTTTTTTAGGAACAATCCAAATCGGCGAATTGTACGGTGAATTTGAAGGTGCTATTATTCCATTATCTAGTTTATTACGGATCTGTTTTTCTATTTCTTCTTTATGAACCGGAGGGAAACGATACTGTTGCGTATTTACAGGAATATCGTCTACGGTGGGGATCCTGTGCTTAATGCGTGGTGTGCATGGTAATTTATTACAAGGCAGGTGAATCGTTCCGGAAATTCTTTAATAAGTTTAATTACATGATCCCGTTCTTCTTCGTTCAAATGATCGAGACGTAATCTTTTAATGATTTCTAGAACTCTGTCTTCCGCAATTGGCAAGGTTTCATCTTCCGTATCAGAATCAAAATAATTTTGTTCTTCTGAGAAGTTATGATACTCGAAAGGTACTAATTCTTGTGGCGGAATTTCGACTTCAACATCCTTATCTGTCGTGTTAACAGCAAAGACGTGACATGCTCTTCGGCCATGTACAGACACGACAGCTTCGCCGATGTACAAACCATCTATGGTATTGATTTTAGGTAAATATCCCTCTTTTAAATCATGATTCGTAACATCAATAGCGACCGCTTGTCTAGTACGTGCTTTTAAATACAAAAGTCGGGGTCCTACGTTACGAGGTAGTGGATCGTGACCAATAAAAGGTATTGGTTTAAGGGGTCTCCCTAGTGTGACGGTTTAAAAAATCGATTTTTTTTTGCGTTTTCTGAAAGTTCAACATCTTAAAAACATATTCCTAAAATATTATAGCCGACTTCGAAACTTTGGCAACGCTGTGAGCTATGAAAGGTAGCGCGCGACCGGGCGCGCAGGTATGTATGAATCGGAGCCCTCAACGCTTGTACCGATGGTCGACATTTTTTAATTGAAAAACCGTTACCTCCAGAGCTACCTATGATCTAGCTACATGTACCGTCCGCTTCTGTGCTAAAGGGGCCCTTCCAAGTGTTATAGCTGGTGTGATTCCGTGCATCGTAGACTCTCGAGCAAAACAGCAGAAGTGAGCAAAGTGAGCATTTTACTCGAAACGACATTTTTGGCGCGGCGATCATGATATCTTAAAAACTAGTCAACTAAACGACTTAAAACTTAACATATATATTCACTGCGTGTTCTGTTAGAACCTGAACTAGAATGAAGTCATTATATGCAAAATTCGAATTTCGCAGCTCAAAAAACTGATCACTTTTTTGGCGCGAAAAAATAATTCTCTTTAAAGTGCTGCCATTTTTGTATTTTGTGATTTTATATTTTCTTTCTAGTTCAAACCTTAGCTGCGTTCATATAGATTAAGAAAATAATTGTGTTTTTTATTTCAGATGACCATGACAGCCGGGATCATGATCGCCATTTATTTGCGAGCTCCTCATTATAATCCTTCAAACATAAAATATAATTATCACTAATGATTCAAAAAATTTAAGTACATTGCCCAAATGTAACTGAATAAATACTCCAAAGTTTGAAACTGCAATATCAAGTACATTTCCTTCAAAAAAATTCCCAAATGTTGCCCTATTTTCCAGGCGTCACACTAGGGAGACCCCTTAATGGGATCACTTTGTGTCACCAATGTGTTATGAGTAAAGGAGATTTCAGCCCGTTCTTGTTTAAGATACTCTTTACCTAATATACCATCGCAGCGCAATACAAATGAAGATCTTACGACATGAAATTTTACAGGTTGGCCTAATAAGGTAATTATTGTGGTACCTAAAGTCTCTGTCGTATCCGGAGTTATTCCCGAAATAGCAACTGCTTCATGAAGCGCGACTGAAACATTGTCGTCCAAGGCATTTAATTTAATTACATTTATATCTGCTCTTGTGTCTACAAGGAAATATGCGCAACCCATATTCAACTCCTTACCCATCATTTTTACTAATGGGGATTCGGGTTTTTCCACTGTTGCAATTCTTCTTGGTTCGCTAAGAATTTTACGGTTGCATGACGCTCTTTTTTCGAATGACTCGACGTCGCGTCCGTCCGACGGGTCATTTGCGCGTTTAAATGGTCGTTACTGGAATCTTCGGATTTATTATTTCTACTATATGGAGAAACAGGTCCTGGTGCCGAAGGCTCAGGGGATGGAGATCTTGGTCTAGCCCCTTGCGAATACCTATCTCTGACGGAACGTCATTGCTCGTTACTATGTGTACTATAATGTGGATGGGGGTAATAATTCGGGTATGGCATAGGCGGATAGAAATAAGGCGGGTAATTTGGCTGTGGAGGAAATCCAGGTGGATTGTAAAAATGATTTCGTGACGAAGGTTTCAAAATTCCTATTGGCGATCCGCTTACGTCAGCGTTGGGACTCGGTGAACGTGAGCGACTCTCTTCTTCATTTCTAATTGCATAGTTTTGATAGCGAGTGGAGTTTGAATGTTGGCGATTAGCGTAATCTTGGTAGTGAGGATTCGTTGATCGGAAATAGCCATTATTCTGATGAAACGACAATTTTCGAGTTTCATTCGAAGGTAATATTCCGGATTTCATTCGCGTTTCTATACGTACTGCAAATTTTCGCGCATCATCTAATGTTTTGGGGTCACGCGCATCTACTGAGCGTGCTATTTCGTCTGGAAGTCCGCGAATGAAAGCTTCCAATCCGCATTCTTTTAATGGTAGTATCCGTGCTAGCACCATAACTATCTTCTAACGCAACTCGAGCTCCACTAATTAATATGTTTAGTCGGTCATAAAAATCACTAACCAGTTCCTCCTTTTTCATGCGAATATTTTCTATTTCGTGCTGATAGTAAGGATGGTTTTTACCCGGTGCGAATCTACCTTTTAGGTGCTTAATTAATTCATTAACCGTAGTAAATGTTTTTCCATATGTACTATCGCGGGCTGGACCCTTCAATTTTCCTAATACTGATTTTAGAAATGAGCCCTCTAATGCAGGAGGCACTAATGCTGCACTACTTTGTATATCCTGTACAAAATCCTTTAGAGGAACGCCCTTCCGATCAAAGTAGGGAATATTTAAAGTACTATTCTGAATAGTAGGCACTCTGCCATGGAGGTCATCATTGCGCTTGCGTCTTGAGCCGTCGTTAAATATTTGTAAATAAATATACAGGGCAGAAACTAGTCAATAAATAGCAAATAATAGGAGTAAGGCCCGGCGTTACCACGAACAGTATTTTAATTGCATGATATTTTAAAAAGGAAAAGTTTATAAATTCTATCTGATTTCAATGAATAAGAGCACCCAGGAATTCTTACGAAGAAAATTCCTGGTGTTCCCCCGCTGCCACCAGATCTGTTACGTGTCGCGGCCTTTGGTGTTCGAGCGGGACGATTTGTACACGCAATTCCGATTAGGGGTATCCCACGGTCCTTAGACTATCAGATATTGCTGTAGTGAGTTTATTTGTTAGAAAAAGCAAAGAAGCTCGGCGCAGTCGTAACAGTCAATTCTTTTAATTTTTAAATATCTATGTACCTTATCAGAAGGATAAGGGGTAGATTTTGGGATCGTTAACGCTCTAGCCCCATACGGGTCTTTTTAATGGAATCAGATAGGTAATGAACGAGTAGTATTTAATGGTAAATAAAGCTTTAATGTTGAATATTGGACGGAAGTAAATGACATGACAGAAATAAAATATGGAAATTATCAATCGATCATTTTACAAACATAAGGTACTCGTGTAATTGAACATAACTTCTGACTAGGGAAATCCCACAGTCGGTCGACTGTCAGAAATTGTGATAGGTGTCTAATCTAAAGAACAATTTCCAATTATTAACAATCCACACGTGTTCCGAAACGTGCGACAAAACCGTGAGAAAGCGCAGTTCCCTGCACCGGATGTAGAGTATACAATTTCATCAATCTTCTAAGAAGCAAACCAGTCTGCGCATTCCCGATGTAGCCGTTACTGATTACGTTACAATGTTTAGCGCGACGGTCAGAGGTGTTATGAACGAGGGCTCTCCCACAATGCTGCAAGGCATTGCTGAAACGCACCTCTGCCGCTTACACAGAGCGGATTCGGCACATCAAGAGAACCACTGGGTCTTTTCGAGCGCGACTCTCTGGTGAGAACGCCGCTGCGTCAGCACCTTATTATCCTTATCGCGGGACGGCAATATGTCGAGGCGACGACGCTCCAAAGAAAGGGGTTCATGTTTTACTAAATTATTATTAATTACTAAGCAGGAGTATGATCAACCAGGGATTTTCCCATAACGCTAAGCGTTGTTGATGCATCCCCCATCCAAAAAGAAAAAATTTTACGTTCCGAACGTAACAATACCGACATGCGATGGAAATTTTTCCCCCCAACGCAGAGAAATAATAATTTTTAATCAACGATCTAGTGAACCGTTGTTTATCAACAAATATGCAGCAAGCATTCTAAAGCTAACAAGTTTTTAAAGCGTTCCGATTTTACGTCACAGCGTATCGCGCGATTACGCGTGTAATTTAAGTCCCCAGGGACAGCCGCGGGAGACGATACCATCTTCACGGCGCGAAGAACGCGCGAACGAAACATGATACTTTTTATGAAACGTCGAATCTTAGAATTAGGTGGTGACGAGAGAAGGAGTAAATAAAATTGAGAAATTATATACGTTTAAGATATATGTATATATATTGTTACAAAGAATATAGAATAATAATAATAATACAAATAAAAAAAAGAATACAAATATAAAATATAATAAAAAAATAAAAGAAAATACAGTAAAAAAAAAGTAAAAACTATGATTGAGGTGGCGATGGCGGCGCCGACGACGATGACAATGACGCCATCACCCCTTCAAACTGCCGCTCGGGGGATGGCGACGGCGACGACCGCGACGGCTGCACGGCCTGCTCATGTCGATCCAGGGGGGCGACGGTGGCGATGGAGGCTGCGACCGTCGCAGAGGCCTCCCTGGATAAGGCGCCCATAGGCGCCGCAATCGCGCATCCATCACGGGGCCGATCACCGGCCCTGACTGCCGCATATGAATTTCTATGTAGCCGGCCTGGGGCGCATCCCCCGTCTGGATGCGCGCCAACAATGCCCTTATGACCATGGGCATTGTTGGCTGCTGATCCTAGAACACATACACAGACGTCGATATAATATTGGCACATAGTAAGCATCAAATATACAAAACAATGAAGTGTATTACATACCTGCGGTGGCGGTGACGGCGGCGACGGCGGCGACGGCCAGGGGGGCGATGGTGGTGGCGAGTCCTAGAACATAGAAACCCATGATATAATATTGGCATGTTAAAAACATAATAAATGTCAAAATATTGTAAAGTACATATCTCAGGGTTGTCCCGACATGACTCGGGACCCCACTCGGGTGCAATCCGCATTAATCCCATTATTTGCACATAAATTGTCACTTCAAAATAATCTAACTGGCTGTTGTCTCCCAACGATTGATACACAACTGGTCTCGCTGCATCTCCAGGCGCACGCATGTAAACCCCATATCTTGAAACCGAGAAGTGCGTAGCTTTGCAAAAGTAAGATGCTGCTGTTCTCCACCTTCATTTTCGCCAACCACTCATTTTTCTTCTTCGCACTTATCATTTGGCTGAACCGCTTCCCCTTCTTCTTTGGATACATCATTCGACTAGATCATACCACTTTGAATGCATATCGAACGTCTATCAAACCACTTTGATTGCGTATCAAACATCTATTGAACATATATGGAACGTCTATCGTACCACTTTGAACATCTATCGAACGTCTATCGTACCACTCTCAACATGTATCAAACATCTATCCCAACACACTGATCGCATATTGAATATCTACCACTTTGAACGTGTATGGTGCTATTCTGAACGTGTATCGAACCACTCTGAACGTGTATCGAACGTCTATCGTACCACTCTGAACGTGTATAGAATGTGAGTAGTATAGTAAGGAGAGTTCCAACTCAGGTCCTCTGAGGGGAGCGTGGGGGCGGGGGGAAGTGAGGGCGCGCGAGGGAGTGCGGTGAAGGGAAACATGGGTGCGGGGCGTGGAAGAGCGGTTGCGCGCGCACGAGCCGCGGAGTGGGGGAAGCCGGAATCGTGGAGGGGATCAGTCCGGGCCAAACCGCCGCGGAGGCCTCTCCAGACCTGACCCACCCCCGGAATTTTCCACAGAGGGTCGTCCCCTCCCTCTAAAAAATTTCTGGGGCCAGGTCTTGTAGGAAAAATCTTTTTCAGACTTGATCCGGCCCCAAATATTTTTTCTAAACCAAATCCACCGCCGGAATATTTTTTTACAAACCAATATGCGACGGAAATTCCCCCCAACGCAGAGAAATAATTTTTAATGAACGTAGAATCTTAAAATTAGGTGGTGAGAGAAGGAGGATGATGGGGGAGTTACATACAAAAGCCTGGAGATACTGTGAGGCGGTTACATATTTTTTTAAACAAATATATAGCATTCTAAAGCGTTCCGATTTAACGTCGCAGCGTATTGCGCGATTACGCATAATTTGACTCCTCTGGAGCAGCCGTGTAGGATGATGTCATTTTCACGATGTGAAGAAGGAACGAAAGAAATATGATTATGCGGCGCCGGTAGAAATGTTTTTCAATACATATATGCGATGGAAATTTTTCCCCAACGCAGAGAAATAATAATTTAGAAACGTTGAATTTTAAAATTAGGTGGCGAGAGGAGGAAGACGGGTAAATAAAATGGAGAAATAATATACGTTTAAGAAATATATATTGTTACAAACGAAAAATAGAATATAAAATTAAAAATAAAAATAAAAATATAATAGAATATATAAGAATATGAAAGATAATATACAATATAAAAATATAAAAATATAAAAATATAAAAATAATAAAAATATTAAAGAATATAAAAGACAATATAAATTTAAAAAATATAAAGAATATAAAATACAATATAAAAATAAAAATATAAAAATATAAAAGAATATAAAAGAAAAGAAAAATAATAAAATAAAAACTACTAAAAAAAAAAAGCGGCGGGGACTGTGATGCGGGCGATGAGGGCGATTGGGGCGATGGTGGTGTTGGAGGTGATGAGGGGCGCAGTTGCCGCAGGGCCCCCGGCGGCAGTTGCAGCCGTCGCCGCATCCGCAGATCTATAAACTACTGCCCAACCATGGGCGCCAATTCACGCATTGTTGGCGCCCGCAGTAGGGGTATATGATTTAGCAAGTCCTGTAACACACACAAACATCGATATAATATTAGCACATAAAACACACAAAACAATGCAAACTACATACATGCGGAGGCGATGCTTGCGGCGGCGGAGAAGGCGACCGCTGTGGCGAGCCCCAATCCGATGACCACGTTGGTGATGGCGGTGGCGAACGCTAGACATAGAAACCCACGAATGAGCTCAAAGATTAAACGCGATAAGTGTTAAAAATATTGTTATGTACATACCTCGGGGTCGCACTCCGGCGCAATTCTTGTTAATCCCATTTGTACAAAAAACGTATAAAACAGAAAACGCACATAACAAAAAATTAATCAAAAACTCCTCGACGACCGGCAGCTGTCGAGTTTGATGAGCAACTGATCTCGCAGAGCGTTCATAAAATTTATCGTATGTGGACCCATGTTGCATTTTCGCTGACTATCGTCTTCTGCTTCTTCGAATTATTCACTGGACACCCTCTCCTTTTCTTCGAATGTATCATTTGACCAAACCGATCCTTGATTACATATCAAGCATCTATTGAACTTCTTTGAACGCGTATCGAACGTGTGTGTAGGAGGTTGAGTTTGGGGAGGGTGAAGAAAAAACATTTATGCATTAAAAAATTAATTATATTTATTTATGAATTTCCATCTGATGTTTAGACCACCAGTTGAATATTTTAAATACATTTTGCAAAGCACAATGCTAACAAACGATCCGCGCACGTTGATACTGCCGCACATAGAATTAACCGAGGTACCAGACAACGTGACGACGAAGGTGCATTCAGCTGTCGCGGCATTCCGCGCCACAGTGGGCAAGGAATCGCTGACGACTCGCGTGAACAGAGTTTCAGAAATGATGAAATTAAGCCACTTAAACGGCGAAGAAAAAATTAGCATGGAGGAAATCGGTCGAGAATTTTGCGATATTTTCCACTTAGCAGGAGACCGTTTGACGACCACTAATGCGACCACGCATCGAATACCCATCAAGGAGGGACAGATGCCCTGCAATGTCAAACCATACAGGTTGCCAGAAACACATAAGCGTGAGGTGCAAACGCAAGTAAACCAAATGCTAGAGGACGAAGTCATCCAATTCAGCGCTAGCCCGTACAACGCGCCACTGTTGGTCGTACCGAAAAAACCAGATGCGGAAGGAAACGTGAAAAAGCGCGTAGTTTTAGATTTCAGAAAACTAAACGAAGCCACAATAGGTGATTCGTACCCACTGCCAAATATCACCGAGATACTTTGTAATCGTGGTTGGTTGCGGAGCGATTACCGGTGGGACGGAGAAGGGATAGGTTGCCGACTCAGTCGGTAAGGCAGGGTTCGGCGAATGAGCAAAGCTGTGGTTGGAATAAATAACAGTGTTTATTCACTAGAGTGTATTCTATAAATTGATTTTGTACATGGATTCCGAGCGCGACGGAAGAGCTACGGCGGTACGGCGCGTCGTTTCGCGACGGCGGCGAGGTTTCGGCGTGTCGTAGGAACGGGGATGCGGTTTGGAGAACGTTCTGCTCTTGACGGCCTTAACCCGCCGGCGGGCGCGCCTAAAAGTTTTACACGAGCGGGCGCGTCGTGTACTCGGTACACGGGGGTTTGTTTTGGCTGAAAAACCGTTTTACCCTGATGTATTGTACTCAGCACCCCTATGTTTTCTTCCCGCGGACATTTCTGCATAATTCTACGTACTTGTCAGGTTCAAATTCGGTTTGAAAGTGTCTCTGCTTGAATGAAAACGAAAGTATGCCGCGTATCCTGTCGGTGAGCGCGCCCGTGTACTCAAGTTTCCCAGGTGTACGTCTCCGATTGTTCTGGTTTTTGGATATGTTTTAGGGGACAGAAAAATAAGATGTACGTGTATTTTTATTTCGGCCTGTTTGCATCTTTAGGGGGTGAAACCACCCCTCAAAGGTTTTCAGGTGTTCGTCTCCGATAGTTCTGGTTTTTGGATATGTTTTAGGGGACAGAAGAATAAGATATACGTGTTTTTTTATAGCGGCCTATTTTCATACTTAGGGGGTGAAACCACCCCTCATTTTATATAATTTTCAGGGGTTCGTCTCCGATTGCTTTGGTTTTTGGATATGTTTTAGAAGACCGAAAAATAAGAAATGCTTGTCTTCCTATTTTGGCCCATTTGCATGTTTAGGGGGTGAAACTACCCCTAAACTAGCCGTAATCGGTTAACTGCGCATTTTAGAGACTTGAAACCAGTAAAAAAAATTCATAAAATTCTTAAAAAAAGCCTTAGACATAGTTTATTTCAGGATGACACATTAGTGGTTTTATGGCTTCCCATCGCTACTTACAATGAGGGGTGAACCACCTCCTGGGTAGTTTACCCCCTAATAACGGTCACTGGCGACAAGAACCTCATCCATAAAGCAAGTTATGACGCAAACTCAAATTCATATAACGTTTTATACAACACAACTTTGTACCTCTAAATGAACTATGAGCGGTTGTTTCACCCCCTAAACATGCAAATGGGCCAAAATAGAAAGACAGGCATTTCTTATTTTTCGGTCCTCAAAAACATATCCAAAAACCAAAGCAATCGGGAACGAACACCTAAAAATCTTATAAACTTGAGGGGTGGTTCCACCCCCTAAATATGAAAATGAGCCGCTATAAAAAGACACGTATATCTTATTTTTCGGTCCTCTAAAACATATCCAAAAACCAGAACAATCGGAGACGAACACCTGAAAACCTTGAGGGGTGGTTTCACCCCCTAAAGATGCAAACAGGCCAAAATAAAAAACACGTAAATCTTATTCTTCTGTCCTCTAAAACATATCCAAAAACCAAAACAATCGGAGACGAACATCTGAAAACAGTTGAAGGGTGGTTTCACCCCCTAAACATGCGAACGGGTGAAAATAAAAATACACTTATATCTTATTTTTCGGTCCTCTAAAACATATCCAAAAATCAGAACAGTCGGAGACGAACACCTGAAAACCTTTGAGGGGTGGTTTCACCCCCTAAAGATGCAAACAGACCGAAATAAAAATACACGTACATCTTATTTTTCTGTCCCCTAAAACATATCCATAAACCAAAACAATCGGAGACGAACATCTGAAAACAGTTGAAGGGTGGTTTCACCCCCTAAACATGCGAACGGGTGAAAATAAAAAAAACACGTATATCTTATTTTTCGGTCCTCTAAAACATATCCAAAAACCAGAACAATCGGAGACGAACACCTGAATACCATTGAGGGGTGGTTTCACCCCCTAAACATGCAAACGCGTCAAAATAAAAAAACACGTGTATCTTATTTTTCGGTCCTCTAAAACATATTCAAAAACCAGAACAATCGGAGACGAACACCTGAATACCATTGAGGGGTGGTTTCACCCCCTAAACATGCAAACGCGTCAAAATAAAAAAACACGTGTATCTTATTTTTCGATCCTCTAAAACATATCCAAAAACCAGAACAATCGGAGGCGTACACCTGGGAAACTTGTGAGTAGACGGGCGCGCACGCCGGTAGGATACGCGGCAATACTTTCGTTTTCATTCAATTAGAGACACTTTCAATCCGAATTTGAACCTGACTAGTACGTAGAATTATGCAGAAATGTTCGCTGGAAGAATACATAGGGGTGCTGGGTACAATACATCACGGTAAAACGGTTTTTTCAGCCAAAAACTGACCTCCGTGTACTGAGTACACACGCGCGCCTGCCGGCGGGTTAAGAGGCGCGTCCGTGCGAGAGTCGTATAGCGGAGGCTCGAAGTGCAATAGGCCTCCAGCCTATTGGGCGCAGAGATACCTCTTCGATAGGGTAGGGCGCAAGATTGCTCTCGGCCTATTTCGGTACGAGGCTGGTAATGGCACCGCGTGACGATAGGTCGGCGCGTGCACACCTCAGGAGAATCCACAAAAATAGAGCCTCTCGAACGTACGGTACGGCGGTGTGGACCACTAATGCGTGCGGGACGAGAGCTGTCAATCTCGCTCGCCGCGGGCCTTATACGCGCAGGCCGCGAATCTTCGCTCGCGAGAGACACCGCGGGGCCGCGGCCGCCCAGCGGCCGCGGCGCGAACTAAGGCCTTTGTCTTTGGTACCGAGCGTTCGGATGGCGCGTGACTTCGTCACAACTTGACCAGTTAGGGAAAGTGCAATATTTCACCACGCTAGATATCGCGTCGGAGTATCGCCAGATACCCATGGACGACAGAGACAAAGCCAAAACGGCATTCTCCACCTCACAAGGACATTACGAGTTCAATCGAATGCCCTTTGGATTAAAAAACGCACCGGAAACGTTCCAAAGGTTGATGGACACCGTACTCATGGGATTACAAGGACTAGACTATTTCGTCTACCTGGATGACATAGTGATACACGGGGCGACCCTAAAGGAACATAATGCACGATTGCGAAAGGTGATGAGAAAACTACGAGAGTACCAACTGAAACTGCAACCGGAAACATGCTCGTTCCTATGTAAAGAAGTAGGATTTCTGGGACACATAATAACGCCCGATGGTATAAAACCGGATCCAGAGAAAACGAGGGCGGTGGAACAGTACCCCGTGCCTACGAAATTAAAAGAATTACAATCCTTCCTAGGATTGGCAGGATATTACAGAAGATTCATTCCACAATATTCAAAAATAGCGAAACCCTTATCAAACCTAACAAGCGACAAAACGGAATTTGTCTGGTCAACCGAACAGCAATACGCGTTCGAGACGCTGAAGAACTGCTTAATTACAGCACCAGTACTAGCATACCCAGACTTTTCAAAAGAATTCATAATCACAACCGACGCATCGGACGTAGCGGCAGGCGCAATACTGTCACAAGGAGAGATAGGAGAAGACAGACCGATAGCATACGCAAGTAGAGTATTAAACAAAGCAGAAAAGAACTATAACACAACAGAAAAGGAATTACTCGCTATCGTCTGGGCAACAAAACAATTTCGACCATATGTATACGGAACACACTTCAGTGGTAACAGATCACAAAGCATTAGTATGGTTATTCAAGGTACAAGACTCCGGATCAAGGTTGACTCGCTGGCGAATACAGCTAGCGGAGCACGACTACGAGATAATACATAAGGCCGGAAAAGCCAACACAAACGCAGACGCGCTGAGTAGAAACGTGAATGTAATACAGAACCAACAAGAAGAAAACGTTGAAAACACAAAACAAGAAACAAGCGTAATCGAAGTAGAATCCGAAAGGGACAGACAACAGATACTGTATGAGTACCATTTAGCACCCCTAGGCGGACATCAAGGAATTCAGCGCACAGCGCAAAGAATAAAACAAAAGTATAGATGGACGGGAGTGGATAAAGACATAGAGGAGTACATCCAAAAATGCACATGGTGCCAAAAGAATAAAGCAAGCAGAAGAACCAAAGCACCAATGGTGATATCCGACACGCCTACTCGACCATTCGAAAAGGGCGCACTGGATATTGTAGGACCACTCACAGTAACTGAGCTAGGAAATAGATACATCCTAACATTCCAGGATCACCTCAAGAAATTTAGTAAAGCAATACCCATCCCGGACCAAGAAGTAAGAACGATAGCAGAAGCGTTCGTAACAAAGATAATTTGCGAACATGGAATACCGGATAAAATACTAACGGATCAGGGAGCCAATTTCGTAGGAGAAATGTTCAAAGACACATGTAAGTTATTAAAAATCACGAAAATACAGACAACGGCGTACCACCCTGAATCGAACGGAGCACTCGAAAGGTCCCACAGGACGTTAGTGGAATACCTGAGACACTATATAGACCGAGACCATTCTGATTGGGATAAATGGCTACCATACGCAATGTTCACTTACAATACAACCCCGCATACAGCGACAGGTTACACCCCCCACGAATTAGTCTACGGACAAAAAGCGGAATTACCGACCGCACTAAAAATCACACCTAATCCTACCTATAATTACGATGATTACGCGCAAGAGGCCAGAGAACGGCTAAGGACGTCAAATGAAGTAGCGCGAGCAAAATTAGTAGACGCGAAACAACGCTAAAAAACTACGTACGATAAAAAGACGAAGGAAATTCAATTCAAGATAGGCGATAAAGTATTGTTATATGACGAAACCGTGAGACGAGGAAGATAAAAAAAACTAGACGCGAAATGGGAAGGACCATATGTAATAATAGATAAAAAACAAAGGTAAATGTCACGATAAAAAAGGGTAGAAGGACGTTAACCGTCCACGTAAATCGAATAAAACACTTCGTAGAATAAAACCTTAAGCGTTACAGGCGGGAAAGAGGAACGGAAATGAAGGAAAGTAACAGGGAATACACATCAAATTGGGTAAAATGCAGTATATTCAAAAAGTAAAAAGATTAATAAACTCAAATTAGAAGTAGTGTGAAAAACGAAATGATTGATAACGGCACATTAAATGGCGTGCTGGCCCCAGTCCTCCTCCTATAACAAAAAAGAAACAATGTCGATTAGGACAGTTGAAAACCAGCACAGAACAAGAGAAGAGGAAAACAATGAATCAAATACTTACTTCCACCTCCGAGGGGTCGAAATCAAAAAGGCGACGTAGCCCAAAAACATCACAGCCACGAGCCCACAAGGGATAGCCCTCCTCCCATAAAACATCAAAAAAGCAACGGTCCAGAGAACGCGGAAGACGGATCTGAACCATTACATGTACGGACACGTACCCCAGAATGCGGTTCGCCGCCCACCACTAATAAGAATAAAAACGACAAGAAAATAGCATTAGAAAACTATACGCACATATATATATATTAGCATACAGGAAAGAAAGAAACAACAAAAGCAATAACGGTACTTACGGCGCACAGTCTTTCAGGATAAATCTTGATTGACAGGAGAAATAACTGAATAACACAATTAGTAATGAGAAAAAATCGCGGAGCGACGTTATATATAGGCGCGCGAAAAGAAATTAGGAAGGGATAGATTCGACCTCCCATGTTACAGGTGCATCGGGCTGCAGTGCCTAAATTCACAGGCGGCGCACAGTGGGGTATTTGGCCCCAAAACCCGGACATGGCTATTTTAAAATCTTCAAACCCCCATAACTTTGTTAAAATTCATCCAAAGTTGATGAAACAAAAATCATTTTAAAGTTTAAACTTTCTACTTTTCGACTCATTAAATCAATTTTATCGAAATCGGTATCCAGGGGGGAAAATCCGCCCTTAAAGAGGAATGTGCCAGACTGAAAAATTTTCTTGATGTTTGTCAAGTGCTACGTAGTGCAAACAATATTTTTTGTAATTTTTATGTATACTACCGGAAAGTATGATCCTTTGCCTTTACGATAAGTCGAACCTCCTAAAAAAAGGAAGTTTTTTAACAAAGATACAGCCATTTAAAAAAAAGCTACATTTTTTAATGTTTTTACAGAAATTCTTCGTTTACACAAATCGTGAGCTCAGGGGGAAGAAGTAAATCTATTGTTTCATTTAGGAATTGCATCTTGACAGCTTTCTTTTTAATAAATTTAATTTTTTCTCGCGTCATCAGTTTAATTCCAGATGGACCCGCAGCTTGAACCGAACAATTTGCTGACATTTTAATACCTATACATATATATATATATATTCTCGTGAAATAAGCAACATCTGAATAACAAAAGCGGAAAATATCTAGTTCATGTGACAAATGTTTAAGCGTACTTACCAAGTACAAGTAAAATGAAATTTAATATAAAAGTAAAATCAAAACAGCACTTAAATATGAACTCAACTAATGAACTTAATAAACACAGGATAAATATATATAACACACACTAAATATAGGCTATACAAAACAAAACTTTAACCGAATAAAATGTAAGAAAAACTAAAATATAACATATAAGTACGTAAAAAGAGCTTTGAATATTTTGCAGTGTAGTCGATGGCACTGTTTCATCTGAATGCAGACAGAATTTCATAAAATGTTTATGTTATGCTATAGATAAATCTTTTACTAATTGTAAGTCCTCTACTTTATGTCTGTATTCAGTTGAAACAGTGTCATCAGAGACTACACGGCGAAATTTTCAAAGTATTTTTTACGTACTTATACAGGGTGTCCCAAAAATGCTGCGGTTCCTTAAAGGGGGTGATTCGGGGGGTTATTGCAAACAACTTTTTCCTTTGCGAAAATGCCCTCCGAGGTTTCGTTAACGAGATATTAATAAAAAGCACCGACCAATCAGAGCGCGAGCCTTCCGCTGGAGGTCCCGCGCTAGCGTGGCCGCGCGCCGGGCCGCGCTGCGACTACGAACAAGCAAGGCGGCATGCATCGAAGGAAATTGCGTAGAATGGCAAATGAAAAAGACGTAACAAAAAAATCCAACCTTTTGCCATGGTTTGTTCGCCATTTAAAGTGAATAATGAATAAAGGCTAAATGGATGAAAATCACGTTTAACGTAAAAAGACGAATACACCTTTTTTTTAGAAGATTCGAAAATAATAATTATTTGAAGTGGGAGGATAAGGAATACGTAAAATTCCTTGTGTTAAAAACATATCCACGAAAAGGTAATGTAACAGGAAATTAACGAAAAGTGATCGTAGTTCGTTATTGTGATAAAAATCCGTAACTCAATAACGGCCAGCACTGTTGCTGATAACGAATAAGTCTGTTTAAAAAGCCCGAATAAATATTTTCGTACGAGAATTTTGAGAATTATCGCCGGAAATAAGCCATAGCTTGCGTTAAATTTAAAAATGAATGATCACCATTAAAGTAACTAAAACTCACCCTTGTAGAAAATTCACCTGCAACTTGAAAACTTGTGTCACTGGGTCACTGAACCGATCCTGGTCATCGATGGACGAGCCCAGTGCACAGCTGATCCCAGGTATACGACACTACCCAAAGTTAAGGGTCGCAATGTCAGGTGCGTTCAGGTCAACGTACCGAATATTCACTTCACTGCACGGCTACTAACACTGATCACTTAATTTACTTTTCATGGAACGTGTTGTTGCTACGTTATAAAAATTGGTGGAAATGAATTTTTACTTGGCGTTCGGAGGCGTGGGTAATTCCCGCGCAAATTCTCACGCTGCAGCACTTGCGTCCTCGTTGTTCGGGGGGTACACACAGAACATCGCGTAATACTCTCGAGCAGAGAACATTTGTCTGCGACGCGATTGCTGACTGCTGACTGACAAGATTATTTTCTTCTACCCCCAAATAGTTTCTCTCGTTCCATTATGAGTTGACCTCCACCAGGCCAAGAGGTTTCAAGTAAAAAGAAGCCAGCACATTTTCGGAACACACGTGTTTTGCAGAAGTGCAACGAAAACTTTCACAAAAGCCCGCGCTCCGTCCTTCTACTGCCATTGTACCCATTGCTTCGAGATAGAAAACAGACACCACGTGTATCGGTTCGAAAGGGTCCGAAGGGAAGAGACGCAGAAAGTCTTCGAGTTGCTATAAAGAAGAAAATGCATACCATTCCTGTTTCCCCTTTCTGACACCCTGAGTTCGCGTCTGCTACGAGGCGGAACCAAGTAAGTCATAAATTATCCGAAACTGTAGGAAACCGTTCTCTACCGCCGACTTGCGGGACATTACGGTCATAAACCGCGACCCTGGCGAAATGCTCTGGCTGATCAGCCTGATTAATTTTGGAGAACTAGAAATTACAGAGTATTATCCAGCATCAATACGTCTCGCGGAGAGACACAGGAAAAGAAGGGATAGTGCGCTGACTGCGCGTAGTCCCTCCTGCTTCGTCCTACCCTCAAATTAAAGACGGATCCCTTATCTCTCGAGCATAAACAAGTGCTCGAATTTCACAACATAAGCACGCGTCGACGTATTCGGTGCGAGAGACTGTGGGCTTGAGGTCCGATTGGCCCCAAACTAACCAATCTGCCCTGCATCCCTCCCAAATGGCCACTGTCCTGAAGAGGCCCTCTTCACAGCAATATCTCCTCCCCAAGGCCCACCTTCTCTCGCACGGAATACGTCGACGCATGCTTTTGTTTTGAAATTCGAGCGCGTGTTTAGACACGAGAGATAAGCAGGCCCGATTGGTTAGTTCAGGACCAATCGAACTTCAAGCCCGCCTTCTCTCGCACGGAATACGTCACCGCGTATTGTCCCTGAATTTATACTCGAGAGATAAGGGATCCGTCTTTAATTTGAGGGTAGGACGAAGCAGGCGGGACTACGCGCAGGCAGCGCACTATCCCTTCTTTTCCTGTGTCTCTCCGCGAGACGTATTGATGCTGGGTAATACTCTGTAATTTCTAGTTCTCCAAAATTAATCAGGCTGATCAGCCAGAGCATTTCGCCAGGGTCGCGGTTTATGACCGTATTGTCCCGCAAGTCGGCGGTAGAGAACGGTTTCCTACAGTTTCGGATAATTTATGACTTACTTGGTTCCGCCTCGTAACAGACGCGAACTCAGGGTGTCAGAAAGGGGAAACAGGAATGGTATGCATTTTCTTCTTTATAGCAACTCGAAGACTTTCTGCGTCTCTTCCCTTCGGACCCTTTCGAACCGATACACGTGGTGTCTGTTTTCTATCTCGAAGCAATGGGTACAATGGCAATAGAAGGACGGAGCGCGGGCTTTTGTGAAAGTTTTCGTTGCACTTCTGCAAAACACGTGTGTTCCGAAAATGTGCTGGCTTCTTTTTACCTGAAACCTCTTGGCCTGGTGGAGGTCAACTCATAATGGAACGAGAGAAACTATTTGGGGGTAGAAGAAAATAATCTTGTCAGTCAGCAGTCAGCAATCGCGTCGCAGACAAATGTTCTCTGCTCGAGAGTATTACGCGATGTTCTGTGTGTACCCCCCGAACAACGAGGACGCAAGTGCTGCAGCGTGAGAATTTGCGCGGGAATTACCCACGCCTCCGAACGCCAAGTAAAAATTCATTTCCACCAATTTTTATAACGTAGCAACAACACGTTCCATGAAAAGTAAATTAAGTGATCAGTGTTAGTAGCCGTGCAGTGAAGTGAATATTCGGTACGTTGACCTGAACGCACCTGACATTGCGACCCTTAACTTTGGGTAGTGTCGTATACCTGGGATCAGCTGTGCACTGGGCTCGTCCATCGATGACCAGGATCGGTTCAGTGACCCAGTGACACAAGTTTTCAAGTTGCAGGTGAATTTTCTACAAGGGTGAGTTTTAGTTACTTTAATGGTGATCATTCATTTTTAAATTTAACGCAAGCTATGGCTTATTTCCGGCGATAATTCTCAAAATTCTCGTACGAAAATATTTATTCGGGCTTTTTAAACAGACTTATTCGTTATCAGCAACAGTGCTGGCCGTTATTGAGTTACGGATTTTTATCACAATAACGAACTACGATCACTTTTCGTTAATTTCCTGTTACATTACCTTTTCGTGGATATGTTTTTAACACAAGGAATTTTACGTATTCCTTATCCTCCCACTTCAAATAATTATTATTTTCGAATCTTCTAAAAAAAAGGTGTATTCGTCTTTTTACGTTAAACGTGATTTTCATCCATTTAGCCTTTATTCATTATTCACTTTAAATGGCGAACAAACCATGGCAAAAGGTTGGATTTTTTTGTTACGTCTTTTTCATTTGCCATTCTACGCAATTTCCTTCGATGCATGCCGCCTTGCTTGTTCGTAGTCGCAGCGCGGCCCGGCGCGCGGCCACGCTAGCGCGGGACCTCCAGCGGAAGGCTCGCGCTCTGATTGGTCGGTGCTTTTTATTAATATCTCGTTAACGAAACCTCGGAGGGCATTTTCGCAAAGGAAAAAGTTGTTTGCAATAACCCCCCGAATCACCCCCTTTAAGGAACCGCAGCATTTTTGGGACACCCTGTATATTATATTTTAGTTTTTCTATCATTTTACTCAGTTAATACATATGTGTTCATAATTTAAACATTTTCATTGAAGAGTTCCTAAACATCTCTCGAAGGCCTGCGGAGCGCGACCGTACAGGCGTGTGACGTAGCGTCCCAGCGCGAGGGATCGAGCGCGCGGCGGGACGATCGGGAGTGAGCGAGAGGCCGAGCGCACGCGGGCGACCGCGACCGAACCCGACCGAACTCAACCGAAGCGCACCGGTCCCGCGACGCGTCAGCGCTATGACGCTCACTCCCCACCGCGCCGCTAGATCGCGTCGGTTTCTCGCTGCTGGGAATTTCCAAGATTCGGGACATATGCCGCAACGATTCCGAGGCAAAGCAGTTCCAGTGGGGAGACGGACCCCCACCACCAGACCTGCCTGGATGTTGCCCGGTGCAAACGTTGGTGTAAAAGACTCCGTATATCCGCCGATCGCCAGATCGCCTCCTATCCCATTCCCGATACCATTCCGGTAAAGAGACGCAGGAAGTTGCCCGGTCTCTTTCCCGCTCCTAGGTCTTGGACAGAGACGCCCGGATGCTGTCCGATCTCGTCCAACGCCTGTCCCGTTAAAGAGACGCAGGACGTTGCCCGGTCTCTATCCCGCTCCTAGGTCTTGGACAGAGACGCCCGGTTGCTGCCCGGTCTCGTCCAACGCCTGTCCCGTTAAAGAGACGCTGGAAGTTGCCCGGTCTCTTTCCCGCCCCTCGGGTTGAATAGAGACGCCCGGATGCTGCCCGGTCTCGTCCAACGCCTGTCCCGTTAAAGAGACGCTGGAAGTTGCCCGGTCTCTTTCCCGCCCCTCGGGTTGAATAGAGACGCCCGGATGCTGCCCGGTCTCTTCCAACTCCTGTCCCGCTAGAGAGACGCTGGAAGCTGCCCGGTCTCTCTCGCTCCCATACCGTCCCGATAAGGAGACACCAGGCGCGGAGCGACCGAATTGTTCCGATAAGCGAACGTATCCGACGAACGCCACCGTACCGCGAACCGCGCCGCCGCGCAACGACGGCTTGACCGCGCTTAGCACGTAGTGCCCCGCGGCTAAGTATTGTATATAGTGTAAATATTAGTCCTAGTGAATAAACCTAAGTCAACCCAGTACGGAAGGATTCAATCAACCCTGGCTAGCCGACTGAGGCCATCCTTCCCAAACCTAACCGACCGGAGTGACAACCGTCACAGGCGTACGTAAAACGCACCAGCTCTCGATTGTCATTTCTAGCTAAATTAGCTATAAAACTTCAATCCGGACGAATCCGGAACCAATCTTTTTTGCACTGTCTTCACAAACCTTTATCAAATGTAATGGCACCAACAAAAGCAGTTAACACGGCTTAGCAGTATAACAAAATCGTTAATGAAATCTTATAATCGTAAAGAAAATTTACTGAATTCTCGATTATCTTCAAATGTTAATAACTATGCAAATATATATGATAAAAAGTAAAGCCTTTTGGAAAGTGTAGTATATACCTACCTGAGAAGCTTCCATAATGCAAGAATTCACGAAATTTCTTTACAACATGTTGAAAACTCTAATAAGCCAACGATGTTTCAGAGGACGGTTAAGAATGAATCGCGAGCTCTAAAATCTCTTAACTTTCGACGAAGCCTGTTGCTTCATGAGTACACAAATGAAAAAAACAATATTCATACATTGTTCCTCAGATATTTAACTGCCTCGAGCACCAAAAATTTTACGGTTTAGGCAAAATTTTTTAAATCGATTTATGTCCGGGTTTTGGAGCCAAATACCCCACTGTGCGGCGCCCGCTAGCGACACACCACCGTACATAATCGAACCCACGAAACATAGCGCGGGAATCCACTTTACCCACATCGGCGACTTACACCTGGCCACCAATACGTGGAAGATCGTGACACGATTAGACACGGAGCCACTGATACGAAGGTATGAACAATTGAAACCATACATCAAAGAGGTAAAAACACTATGCAACTTACCAGCATACATACTAGAGCTAAAATCAACATGCCAAAACTACCTTGGTATTTTTGTGAGACGAACGGAAAAATTAAACAGACAAATTCAACACATTTATGAAATACCGCCATATGCTCAAAACAAACGAAGAGGATTAATAAACGGAATAGGCTCAATAGCAAAAACACTTTAGGAACAATGGACGCGAGCGACGCGGAAGAAATAAACGCACACTTCGCGGAAGTAGACAGTAAACAAGACGCATTACAGACAACAATAAAACGACAAATACAACTTACAAACAATACCTTACATCATTTACACGACATTGAACAGACGATACAAGCCAACGAAAAGATACTAGCAAAACAGACGAGACAGCTGCGAGTGCAAGTCGAGACGGAACTTACTCGGCAGAAAATACGTACTGACCTAGTAGACCACTTCGCGACATTGAACTCGCTGTTAGTCGACCTAACGGATGACGTAAGGGACGTAAAACAATACTGTAGTCAGCTAAAGAGCGGGAGCATAGACCCAAGCGTATTATCAAACGCGGAGATAATAAAATTGCTACAGACAGCGGTATCGCGTTTACCAGACGGATTCGCATTCCCCATAGCACCTACGTTAGAGAACGCGCACTTAATTGAGCGTTTATCATCAGTCGTAGCGTACTATGAAAGACAAACACTTGTTACCATAATAAAAATACCACTCATACCCTCCCAGACCTACAGTGTAATAGAAGCAACCCCGGTTCCAATACACGTACGCGATAATATATATGCATTGTTAGTCACACATTCGCCGATCATGATACTCGACGCAGACGACGATCAGTACATAATCGCGAGCGAACAAGAATTACAAAAATGTAAAAAATTAATATCTCAATATTACTGCGAACAGCCGATGGTCGTACATAAACTAACGGAGACACGCGAGTGCGAGGTTAATTTATGGTTACAACCAACGGACAAATTCCCCGAAAACTGCGAAGTAAAATACTTAACAGCGAACAATAGCCTATGGATTGCCACGGCACAACCAGCGACATGGATCTACGCGACCCATGAACCAGAAACGATTACAATCCAATGTACAAATAGCAAAACATTCAAAACAACACACACACTCGGGAACTATCACACTAAAAGACAATTGTAAAGTAACCGGTAAGGAGGTACTATTGCGTAACCAAAAAACACTATACGAACAAGACATTATAATAAAAACATCGCCACTTTACAACATAACCGCAGACCCAAATATATCAGGATTGGTTAACACTACACGAACAAAACCCCTCACACATGTCGAACTACATAGAATCATAAAAGACCCATCGGAATTTTCACAATTGTACAAACAACTTAACGAAATCAAGAACGAACTACCTACGGGAACAAAACATGTAAGCATACCAATATGGCACATATTGTACCCGAGTGCCACAACAATATTAATTGTAATAGTAATAGTATTGGCAGTTATAATATACTTCGTAAACTATCGAAAAAAACCGGCGAAACGGCCTCGGCCAAAGCCATATATACCCTAGCAGAACCGAAAGTGACACGATCAGAACTCAATGTACAACTAAATTAAAATAAGAAACGATTGTATAAAACATTATAATCGGGAAAACCTATGTAACGAACTGACGCTGAGCCATAGAAATAGGACAAAATTATCCCGATACAGCCACCCTTCTTCCAGGGGGGGGGGGGGGGGGGGGGAGGATGTTGTGAAACAACCACCGATTAGCATCGAGCCAGCAAGATGTGCATCAATGCTAAGGAATCCGCAAACGACGCACGGTCAACGAACGTTGCGCAGCCACGGGTCATCGGACGGCGACCATTAGGCCCCCGCCGCGACCCAAAAAGACCATATATAATCACCGCCCAAAACGGGGCGCGCTCTCTCATTTTTCGAATCGATTAGCGATCACTACAGTGATCGCCGCGCCAGTGTCAGTGCCAGAGATTTTAACCCTAACTTTGAACGCAGTTTTCACCCCCCAAATATGAAAACGGGGAAAAATAAAAAAACACGTATTTCTTATTTTTCGGTCCTCTATAACATATCCGAAAATCAAAATGATCGGAGGCGGACACCTAAAATACTCTCCTTGTGAGATGCCTACGCTATTGCTTTGGCGATCGTCGGTCAGATCGCTCTATCCCACTCGGTCTGAATGTGTTTCGTTCGCTCTCTTCGTCGCGCGGTGCGACAATGTTTGTGCCTACTTCAGCCAATAACCAAAATACGTGTGCCGCGTCTTTAAAAGTGTGCCCAAATAGGTGACTCGACCAATCGTTACAGCGGCGGACGGCACAGCCCGAGCCCGCCTGCTAGGAGTCTTCTTTTCGCCCGGTAATAGTACTCGCTGACAAAGCGCGAAAACGCATCGTTGCGCAAGACTCGACTCTAGGTGAAAGAGGTGCTGCTACAGCTGTTTGGGCAGCTATGAAGGCCAAGACGAAAATCGGAATGGGGATGAAAACAAAAATCCGCAAAAGGACTCCAAAGAGAGCACCGAAAAAGCGGATTCTTCCGGTAGCAAAACGTGGTGGTATATTACCACATCTTCCGCTGCTAGGCGTTCTCGGATCATTAGCTGGTGGAGCGGCGGGGATCGCCAAGGCCGTAAACGATAATAAGGCGGCGCAACATCAGCTGCAGGATATGCAACGTCATAATCGCTCCATGGAAGGTCGTGGACTTTATCTCACACCATACAAGCGCGGGCAGGGAATGTCAAAACGAAAAAAAAAAAAACGCCGAAAAGAAAATAAAAATGCCGGCGGGCGTAACTACCGATGCGCAATTGGAGGAGTTGGCAAAACGTATGCGTATTCCATTCTTTAGAGGTGTTTTTATGCGCAATGCACTACCTGCCGGAGGAGTACGTCGAAACGAGAGCGGTATCGTAAATTTGGACAATGTCGAGGGGTCGGGGACTCATTGGGTGGCGCATGCGAAGAGAGGGTGTCGAGCTATATATTTCGACAGCTTCGGGAATCTTCGACCGCCTAAGGAATTGGTACAATATCTGAATAAAGATATTGTGAAAAATCGAATACAATCGAACGGCTTATCAGAAGTATAATCAGAGCAATTGCGGACAACTATGTCTACGCTTTCTACAAACGATCGGCACCAAATTTAAGGATTGACTTCCCACCATTCTGATTCAGTACTAGTCGAGTCGTACAGCTCGGAATATGTCGTTAACATTCTCTCTAACTGGCAAGAGTAGCACCCTCGCGGTAATCTACTTTCCACCCATAGATTTGAACGATGATGATTATGAGCTTGGTCTAACAACCTTTGAAACTTATCATACAATACCGAACATCGACTCGAGCAATGATAAATTCTACTTCACCACAAACTATGACATCAACAACAACGGTGTTGACACCGGTCATGAATACATTACGATTCTCCACGGCTCCTACCAACTAGACGCCATCGCCAAGTACCTGAAGCAGCGATTACTCGAACGGTATCCTCAAAATCTCGACGACATTGACAACGGTGACAATGATATGTATCCTATAATGTTGCGTCCCAACAACAACACCATGAAAAGCGAGCTGTACTGCTCGTTTGCCATAGACTTTACAAAGTCCAATAACATTGGTTCGCTACGGGGATTCTCGACGAATCGGGTATTAGAACCTGGATGGTGGCACGAATCGGATGATTCAATTAATATCATGAACGTAAACATTATTCGCGTAGAATGAAGTGTGACAACTGGCGCATACAACAATGGGAGGCGTGTACATACGATACATGAATTTTCTCCGAGAGTCCCACCAGGATATAAGATATCGGAAACAACTGCACAGATCATTTACCTTCCAATCACCACACGAGTCATTACGGATCTAACGATACGCGTTGTGGATCAAGACGGACGGTTGCTCGATTTTCGAGGTGAAGCGATTACAATCAGACTGCACGTATGACGGCGTCGACGATAATACATGTGGTGTGAATGAAATGCTTGTGTTGAACGACTCCAGAAACACGTTTCTTCTAAGTGAAATTGTGTGCAAGAACAACAACAACAACAACAACTGCAACAGCTCTGATTACGATAAAAAGAAGGGACTCAGTGCTGCGAACATTGCATTTTTGAAATCATTGGGATTCATTGTACGCATATAAGTTGAAAAAAAAATGGTGAACATTCTAAGCATTGGAGGGAAGCCGACGTTTGATGATCGCATCGTCAAGCTCGAGACTCACACGTACAACCCATGCATCAACACGACGTTTGGATACAGCGATGAGATAAGAATACCTATACAGCAGCAGGATTTGTACACATTACCATGTGAAAGTTTCCTCTACGTGGAGGGGAAATTGAAGATAAATAAGCCAAACGATGCATTAACGGTGATGTTGGGAAATAATTGCGTGGCGTTCTTATTTGATGAGATTCGATACGAGCTGAATGGCGTGGAGATTGATCGCAATAGAAACGTTGGAATAACTAGCACGCTTGAAAACTATGTATCGCTGACATCTGGCGTAGTCAAAAATATGGAGAATGCCGGATGGGGCTTGAAACGACACGATGAGCTAATAGTGAAAAATCATTTCAATTTTTGCATCCCGATCAAATATTTGCTGCGATTTTGTGACGTCTACAAACGCATGGTTATTAATGCACGTCACGAATTGATTTTATACGATCGCGCAACGATAACAATTCTCTAATAGGATCATCGACGTTAGAACCAGAAATTGAATTACTTAAAGTGCAATGGCGGATGCCTCATGTGACGCTGAACGATGTTAATAAGCTATCGTTCCTACATGCTTTGGAAAGTGGACAAAACCTGAGCATTAGTTTTCGCTCGTGGGATCTGTACGAGTATCCTCTCTTACAGAGCACAACCAAGCATTCGTGGGCCGTGAAGGCAGCTGCACAGTTGGCGAAGCCGCGATACATTATTTTTGCTCTACAGACTGCTCGAACGAATGTGATGACCGAAGATGTTACTCGGTTCGACCACTGTAAATTGACCATTGTAAAACTTTTTCTCAACTCGGAATTTTACCCATATGATGATCTGAACTTGGACTTTGACAAGAATAAGCATGCCATCTTGTTTAACATGTATACACATTTCCCTACATCGTATTACGGACATAGTTGCAACGAGGCATTATTCACCGTGGCCCAATTTTTACAATTTGGTCCTGTCGTGGTGATTGATTGTTCGCGACAAAATGAGTCGATCAAGAATAGCACCGTGGACGTGCGCATAGAATTCGATTGTAAAGATAATGTGCCTGCAAATACTACAGCCCACTGTCTGATTCTGCACGATCGGGTGGTTGAATACAATCCGCTGACAAACGTGGTGCGCAAAATAAATTAAATTGTCACGTTACTTGCCCGCCCTCTCCTGTGTCAAATTGATACAAAAATTTCATCATGAAAATCGAGATGCTTTACAAGAAAGACTGCATTCTCCCATCTGTCTTGGAAGCGAGCGGACCTCTAAATCATATCGATAATGGCTGTACCAACATTTTGTTGACCTGCAAGGATTCATCGTTGATGGAAGATTTGTTGTCAAGGAAGTGGCTATCCTACGAAAGGGAACAATTCTCTCGCACTATATTTTTGGGAGTTCCATGCCTCAATACCTTCTTACAAAATCCGACAAATCAAGCATCCGGTGATTGGTTGCAAAACATCATGGGCTACGGTGGGATGATGGAGACGTTCCATACAGTATGGCTAAACAGCTAATTACGAAAGCTATAGCTGATGCTATCGACGAAGAAGATGACGCATCCCATATCGTATACGTTAAAGGGCAGCAGAAACGCGACTGGCTTGCGGATTTCCTCGATGAAAATACGAGAGCGGATGTCAAATCTCTAAATAAGCTAAATGTAGTTAATACTCTGCGATGTGGCAGACACGCAAAGCATTGTGCTTTGCAAAATGTATTTAAAATATTCAACTGGTGGTCTAAACACCAGATGAAAATTCATAAATAAAATATAACTAATTTTTTACTGCTTTTTTAATGCATAAATGTTTTTTCTTCACTCTCCCCAACCCAACCTCCTAAATATGATGTACGCTAGATTAAGATGATGGTTGTAATTCTGTAGAAGTGGTTCATTACACGTTTGACACACGTTCAGAGTGTTACGTCCTGAAGGGACTGCCTGTAAATCACCCCGAGCGGCTGGAGTGACTTACCGGGTTCTTGCTCTGTCAAAGGGCTAAGGCCCACCTTGACTATACTTACCGGGGGTAGAAAGGAAGAAAGGGGTTGAAATAAGGCTTGTACAAGGGAATTGAGAGGAACAATAATGATCGCTTATATTCTTAATAAAGGTTAGTGGTTAGGTACATACCAGGAGACGGCGCTTACGTCTCCGTCGCTGTTCTCGGGGCGTTCGCTTTGCCGCCGGACCTGTCGTAGGTCGTGTTCGCTCGCGTTTCGGGCTCGGGTGACGCAGGGATGTCGCTGGGCCTGGCGTCCGTCGTCTCGCTGCGCTCGCTCCGTCGGGGTTCTTCGCGATCGCGGTGGTCTGTATCGGCGCGTGAGTGCTCTCCCGGCGAGGCCGTTTCCTGTGTATCGGTTGGAGATATGCTCCGCCTAACCAGATCGACCGAGCGCGATTCGCGATACCGGACACTGAAGCGAAGACGCGATCTAGACGGCAACGCTCGCCGTCGCTACTCCCTAGCTCGAAGTCACAAAATCGAATGAATGCTATCGAGTCCGCGGTTGAGGACCGCGCCTCGCCTTTTCGAAATCGATCGGGGGGAGAAATCGCCCCGTCGGCACCTGGCGGTCGCTGCCTTCTATTTCGAAATATCGGGGCCCGGGCCGTCAACGGTCACGTTGCGCCTACGACGAATCTCCGCGGTTCGTCGACCTGCCCGACACGCGCGAGGCGATTTCGCTGAATCGCCGATTCGGAGGAAAGCGACGCGAGGACAGTGAGCACGAGATGGACCAGAAGGGCCCATGTAACAAGAGTGTTATTATACATTATTATTATTATTATTTATTTATATACATCAACGGGTAAAAACCCTTTATTACAAGGTTGTGACGGAACATAAGTATGTTAGAAAATACAGAAAAAAACAAAAACAGAAAGTATGATACATTAAATAAAGCGGATTGAGGAGAAAGCCAAGCGTTACATTCAGAAAATCATTAAGTTAACCTTACGTTGAAAAGAGCAAGAAGAATAATTAAAAAAGTCGAGTGTGTCGCAAAAACGGTTCGCGGTTACACAGAGACGGTTGAAACAGTTGTAGTGGCCGTAAAGAGTGCGATGCTGTGCAAGTGCTAAAAGAGTATGGCTTCTGAGATGACGCGAAGGAGTATGAAAATTCAGCATACGTAGGATGTCAGGGGAGGCGATACTATGATTTATTACTCTATATATAAATAGCAGATCGGCTGAAATACGACGGCGTTCAAGAGACAATAAACCGAGACGCGACATAATGGGCTCGTAGTTGTGGCAATAAACAGACATCGGCATATCAGTATAGCGCGAAACCAATCTAAGAAACTTGTGTTGTACACTCTCGATTAACGCTATATGCTTTTTATAATATGGAGACCAGATAACAGAGCCATACTCTAAGATCGAACGGACCAAAGACTTATAAAGTGTCAAGAGAGTATTAATATTAGAGAAGTGTTTAGAGTAGCGGTAAATGAAACCGAGAGCTTTAAATGCCGAATTCGCAGTCATCAGATAATGCGCATGGAAGGACAAATCGTCTGAAAAAAGAATACCGAGATCACGTATGGTGTTGACGGACGATAATGTTGTATTGTCAAGAGAGTAAGGGTAAATAATTTTAGTATTACTCCGGCTAAAACGAATAATATGACACTTAGATACATTAAAATGGAGTTTATTTTTGGAGCACCACGAGGTAAGCCTTTCCAAGTCTAGCTGTAACAATACCGCGTCTTCAACACTCGTTACAGGACGATAAATCTTAAGGTCATCAGCATAGAGAGAAAACTTACTGCTCATAAAGACATCAGAAATGTCGTTGATGAACAAGATAAATAGAAGTGGTCCCAAATGAGATCCCTGAGGGACCCCAGAGCGGACAGCAATTCCCTTAGAGAGGCAATCCCCGACTTTAACGATCTGAGTCCTATCAGTTATGTAACTGGACAACCAATCCAGGAGACTACCATGCACACCAAGTGCGAAAAGCTTAGAAAAAAGTATGGGGTGGTTGACAGAGTCGAAAGCCTTACGCAGGTCGGTGTACACAGCATCAACCTGTAACCCTTCCTCAACGCAATCGGATAAAAATCGTTGGTACGGAAGGAGATTAGTGATGGTAGACCGTCCAGATACAAAACCATGCTGCTGATCTATGATGAGATTTTTGCAGTAGAACGAGAGTTTAGCAGTAATAATGTTCTCAAGGAGCTTAGGCATAACATTCTGCAAGCTGATCGGTCGGTATGAATTAGCCAGTGTCTTGCTACCACCTTTAAATATAGGGCAGACGAGACAGGTTTTCCAAGCAGAAGGAAATGTGCCAGAATCTAAAGACTTGTTGAAAAGAATCCAGAGAATACGAGACATGATAAAATTGCAGGATTTAAAGAAAATTGGAGGAATGCCGTCAGATCCAGGGCCTTTGTTACAGTCCAGAGAGTTTATGAGATTAAAGACTTCACTGATATCAACGTGGAGGCTAGAGAGGTCAATTGAGCTATCATAGTTAACAGTGGGAGGAAGATTGGTGTCAGATGAGTACGTGGACCCGAAAAAGTCGGCAAAGGTATCGGCAATGGACTGATCAGTATCGGCAAGATGGTCATTGTAGGAAATGTAGGCAGGAAGAGATGATTCATTCTTAAGTTTGCGGGCAAAATTCCAGAAAGTTCGTGGTCGTGATTGAAGCGTAACCTCAGACTTAGCAACATGAACAGACCAACAGCGTTGGGATAAATATTTGCACTTAGATCTAAGGCTGGAAAACACGAGGTAGTCGGATAACGAGTTTGTAAATTTAAAGTGGCGGTGAGCAATTTTCTTACGTTTAACCATAGCTACTAGCTTACGGGAGAACCAAACAGGATAGGAAGAGGTTATGGACGAGGAGCAAGGAACAAAGGAGGATATAACATGATTAAGGTGAGAGTACAGAGTATTAACAGCAGTATCAATCGGTAGTGGGGAGAGGAGATTGTCCCAGTCAATTGAGTTTAGAAAGTTGATTATTTCGGGATAGTTAGCAGAATTGAAGTGTCTTCTGTTAACGCATCTGGGACGAGAAGACGTAATAACGGAAAGCGGGACATGACACAGGATGGCAGGATGGTATGAGTCTTCAGGTAATAAAATATCAGGCGCGGGAGAGATACGAACATTTGGAAACGAGGAGAAAACGAGATCAAGAAGGGAACCATTAGAATTTCGAACCGAATTATGCTGATAGAAGTTAAAAAAATTAATATATTCGCGGATAACATCGTAAGGAGTAGGTAAGGTGCAGCTTTCGGCAGAGAGAGAGCTCGCAGAAGGCGTGTACAATAAATGTGCAGGATAAGAAAAGTTTGGAAGATTGTAATCGCCCGCGATTATGAACTCCCCGCTGGGAAAGGTGGAAGATAATCCTTCAATTGTTTGGCAATGAAGCAGGTAATGAGCGTGAGAGGAGTGGGGAGGAATGTAAACAGTGCCAACGATAATAGTTCTAGACCCGAGATGCAGCTCTACAAAAAGTTGCTCAACCGAATTAACCGTTAATTCGATTAAACGGCTAACGTAAGAACTTTTAATCGCTATCAAGACCCCGCCGCCTCTAAGGAAACTGCTTGAAACGCTATTTCTATCGAAACGGTAAACATTATATCCAGAAAACCCTAGCTCGGCATTAGAAATCCCGCTATGCAGCCACGTCTCAGACATAATAATTATATCATAAGGGACGGCCAGAGACGCCAGCGAACAACGTAGTTCGGATAATTTGGAACGCAAACCACGGACATTTTGGTAATATAATAAAGGGTTACAAGTTAGTTTTTTTGACTAGATGGACGAGAAACATTAACAATTTTAGGTGTGCCATTAATGTAACGAATAGTCTTATCTGTCACGCCCGCATCGACTAATGATTTCAGTTCAGTCCTCAAGTTAGACAAATACTGTTGCTGCCTGGGAGTCGAATCTTGAAAAATCCTAACCGAACCCTTGTACTTAGTTTTATTCCGGAGTATAGCCAGGACATCAGACTTCGAGTTCAGGGTAGCCCGCACCAGACGAGGACGGTTATCACTCCTTTTACCCAGCCTAGCAGTCCTAAGGCCAGGGAAGGCAAGCGGCTGGATGGAAATAAGGATGTCCCTGACGCGGTCGGTATCCGAGGGTGTGGACCCGGAAGATGAGGTGGAGGTGGCACATTCCGTTTCCTCCAGACCAGCCAAGACGATATTAAAAGATCGAGTCTCACGATCTGCCAGTTCAGCTATGATATCCTCCTCCGCAGACTGGATGGACGCAAGGTTGCTCGATGAATTTTTCTCGAGATCAGAGACTCTCGAAGTTAACGAGGAGATGTCCGACGTCAACTTCTCAATATCAGATCGAAGGACTTCAATAATTTCAGCCCGGAAACAGTCAAAGTTAGACTGAAGCAGCTCTTGAAATTTATCAAACAGACATGTTCGATACACGTTCAGAGTGGTACCATACAAGTTCGATACACGTTCAATACACGTTCAGAGTGGTATGATCTAGTCGAATAATGTGTCCAAAGAAGAATCGAAGAAGATGCATGTGAATATTGAGAGGATGGTCAGCGAAGAAGAAAATGAAGGTGGAGAACAACAGCATCTTACTTTGCAAAGCTACGCACTTCTCGATTTCATGATAGTAGGGGTTTTTGCATGCGTGAGCTTGGAGGAGTTTCTACATGCGAGAGCTTGGAGATGTAGCGAGACTAGTTGTGTTTCAAAGCTACGCAGTGTCAGACGATTGTGAAAAAAAAAACAATGGGAATAACGCGAATTGCTCCCGAATTTGACCCCGATCCGTGTCGAGACAGCCGAGAGGTATGTACATAACAATATTTTAACATTTTATCGTGTTTAGCCATTTAAATCGAGTGAGATTAAATCAGGCGATCGTACCAATAATATATCGCGGGTTTCTATGTTTTAGCACTTGCCTCCGTTGCTGTCGTCGTCGTCGTCGCTATCGCCATCACCATCGCCATCACCATCGCCATCGCCATCGCCATCGCCATCGCCATCGCCATCGCCATCGCCATCGCCATCGCCATCGCCTTCGCCTTCGCCTTCGCCTTCGCCTTCGCCTTCGCCTTCGCCTTTGCCTTCGCCGTCGTCGCCTCCAGCGGTATGTAATACATTGCATTGTTATGTGTGTGTGTGTGTGTGTGTGTGTGTGTTTTGCTGTATTAGTCTTATATCGATGTTTGTGTTCTAGAACCATGAATTTCTTATAGCGCGGCTAATGCTGTTGGCAAATATCCTGGCGGAGCCTGCACCCCCGGTGGTGCCCCCCCCCCCCCCCCCCCCCCCCCAGGAGCCGACAATGCGGCGGCATTCGGGCCTGGTGGTTGGCCCGATGATGGCGGCTCGGCTGGGGCAGCCTTGGGTGCGGTATCTGCGAGTGGGACCCCTGCAGCTGAGGCGACCGCGGCCCCCGTCGCCACCGTCGCCGCCATGGATCGACGTGCGACGGTTGCGGCAGATAGATTGTGAACTATTAGCATTAGGATTGGGATTGATCGTTCGTGATGCATGTCAGACGCCGGAATAGTATATACATCTCAATGTTTTTTCCTATACAATATGTTTCCTATGTAATATATTCCCTATGTAAAATATTTCCTATATAATATGTTATCAATAAATAAAATATATTTTCGCACGACTCTCTGTATTATCTGATACCATGCACGGTCCCTTTTGCATGCGCGTTACCATGAATCGTTTCCATATTGACATTGTCGAAGAAGCATTCTTTTAATTTTTTAAAATAAATTTCTTAAACATATATTACAGTCCAGTTATTTGCCCGTCTTCCTCCATCTCTCCTCACCGCATAATTCTAAGATTCGACGTTTCCAGTGAGTATTATATTTCGTTCGTGCGTTCTTCACGCCACCAAAATGACAACGTCCCGCATGGCTGCTCCAGAGGATTCAAATTACGCACGATCGCGCGATACGCTACGATAATTTCTTAAACGTATATTATTTCTCCATTTTATTTACCCGTCTTCCGCCTTCTTCTCTCACCACCTAATTCTAAGGTTTCCGAATTCCGCTTGGAGTCCGATCGAGTCTGAAAAAGATTTTTCATACAAGACCCGGCCACAGAAATTTTTTTAGAGGCAAGGGACGACCCTCTGAAAATTTTCCAGCGGCGACTCCACGATTGCGACTTCCCCACTCCGCGGCTCATGCGCGCGCAACCGGTCTTCCACTCCCCGCACTCCCCGCGCCCAAAGTTCCCTCTACCCCACTCCCCCGCGCGCGGTCACTTCTCCCCCGCCCCGCGCTCCCCTCAGAGGACACGGGTTAGAACCCGCTTTGTCCTACTACTTACGTATCTCACCAATACACACCGCACGACGACCAGGCGTAGCCCGAGAGAGAGTGAGAACATTGAGAAAAGAAGCACCAAGGCAGGCAAGCGGTGTGGTGGGAGAATACCCCTCACGAAACTCACCGGCCTATATATCTGAACACGACTTTAGGTTAATTTTATTCAAACACCAATAAATTGTGCGTTAAAAATATTGGATCTCCTCGTTCATTTTCGCTGAATTACCATTAGCATTTAAATTTCCTGCAACAAGACTTTCTGCCATGCGCTCTCACCTCCTTCGGAAATATTTTGTAGTCTCAGGGATCGGCGGGTTCCAGCTTCCGCTGATGGAGGGGGAAACACCTACAGGAGCGGTAGTTATGTGTGCATGAACTGCGGCTGCGTCAATCACGCACGTGTTTCCCCCTCCATCAGCGGTAGCTGGAGGCCACCGATCCCTGTGTAGTCTCTACACTTACTATAGCAAAGGGCCACTCTATTTCTATATAAGTTCTACGTTAAGTTGTAACTAAAATGTGGATTTTATATATTTACAGATAATCAAAGTAGAAGATGATGCAGTGTGATCTACGTCAGAGAAAAAAATTTATTGTGACATAGTATTATATTAATTTAACGATTTTATTCAGCTTCGATCCTCTGTTTGCTTCTTGTATGTTTGGTTCATATCTGAAAACTCTAATGTAAACCAATTCAAGCCCAATGAGGGGGTGAGAAAATTATCTCGTCATCAATAAACTACAAAATGTGTGAAATCCCCACAAATTACCTTTTTTTAATAAAGGTACAAAAAAGATCGCCAAGTATACGCGCGCAAAGAACGGTAAATTAATAATCCCATAAAAAAGAATCCTATTTAAAAACATTGTCGTAAATTAATATCTTTACAAAACTAATGATGTACAAAAATTGCGTCAATTATAACAATGGCTAATGCATATCTAATTTTGGAGGAAACAAAAACAGACAAAGGAAATATAGAAGCGCGGAAAAGAGTAATAAAATCTGGGGAGAAAGCGAAACGGCTGAATAAGAATAAAATAGTACAAGAATGCTGGAGGGAATAGAAGCGAAGCAAGCAGAGAAAATGTCGAAATGGAAGGAAATGAGAGACTCATACTACAGGTAAAAAATTATGGATATCGAAGAAATAGAAATAGAAAGAAGGGGTGGAAGAGAGTTTGCTGAGGAACTAGCGCAAAGAGACAGGGTAGAACAGGTTCAATGGCAATACGACAGAATACTAGGAGGCAGATACAACGCACATTACACAGAAATCAGGGATAACCAGAGAGCAAATTACCTAGACGGAAATTACAGAGGCAGAGACCAAAGAATGATTGCAAGGTTCAGATGTGGGAACGAAGAGCGGGGAAGCAAGTACTGGGAGGATGAAAAAGAGACAGTATGCAGACTATGTAATGGGGCTAGAGAGACGCTGGGTCACATGCTACAAGACTGTAAGGAGTTGAAAAGAGAAAATTCAAAGATAAGAGGGATACTAAAGGGAGAAGAAGAAGGAGCGGAGTGGATGCGTATGGTTCTGGAAAAAAGGAGAAGAAAAGAAGAAAAAGACGAAGGAAGAAGTCAAAACGAAAGCACAATCTTGAAGTCCCAGCAACACTTACACACATAACACATGTAACCCCATTTTGAGGCAGAAAGGCAAAAAATAAACCTATTTACTACTACTACATATACATATTAGAAACGCAGTCACATTTATTCTACATATTTTTTTTCTAATATCATACGCACACACATGTACACATTTAGCGTGCGCGTACAGCGTATGCACACACACACACACATGTAACGTTCGGCTGACCGGGGACAATTGAATGTCGACAGGTTCTCGAGAGGAGAGCGGCGTCCCCTCGAGTGTAGGATAGGTGGGGGTCTTTCTACAGTAAAGGATCTGGCATATTACCTACAACTATGATTATATACCTATGTCTTTTTGTATTTTTTGTGGTTTTTTATATTAATGCTACGTGGTTATAATATGTATATATATATTGCAGAGTTCGGCCGCTACCGTATCCGGAGCGAGCTCAATGCCTTTGTAAGAACGAGGTTCTACAGGGTGTCCCAAAAATGTCGGTTTTCCTTGAAAGGGGTGACTCAGGGGGTGATTTGAAACAACTTTTTCCTTAGCGAAAATATTGTCCGAAGCTTCGTTAAGGAGATATTAACCAAAAACCCCGACCAATCAGAGCGCGCGCTTTCCGCCCGAGCTCCCGCGGTAGCGTTGGCTACGCGGTAGGCGACCGCGCTTGTACTACGAACGTACGAACAAGCAAGTCGGCATGCATCGAAGGCAACCGCGTTACACAGTTTTTTTTTAAAGCAGAATCTTAAATAAGAATAATTTGAAGTGAGAGGACAAGAAGTACGTAAATTTCGTTTTTAAATAAGGCATAAACGAAAAGCTAACGTAACAGTAAATGTACGACAAGTGATCGTAATTCGTTATTGAGGTAAAAATCCGTAGTTTAAGAACGGCCAACACAACTAAATTTAAAAAATAATATTAGGTGTATGAATAAATTCTTTCCGACTGGAATTTCTATCGCGGTGGTATTCAGAAGCTGCCAGAAAAATGTCAAAAGGTAATTAACAATAATGGAAATTATTTCGATGATCGAGTTGTTTTCATATTTTTTAAATCGAACTGTTATTGTACCCTAAAATCGGAAAGAATTTATTTCTACACCTAATAATCACCAATAAATTAAACAAAACTCACCCTTACGGATATTCCTTTCCTTGCTTTCCTTCCCTTTTCGGAAACCTGTGTCACTAGGCCACTGTACCGATCCTGGTCATCGGCGTCCAGTGCTCAGCTGATCGCAGGGTCAATGTACCGAATATTCACTTCACTGCACGGTTACTAACACTGTTCACTTAATTTATGTAGGATCACGGAAAAAAGGAAGTCGCCTCAACGGGACTCGAACCCGCGATCTCTAGGTTTTGCGCGCTGGCCAGCCGCCTTAACCACCTCGGCTACCGCCGACTCCCGTCCTCGTTCTTCCGTATCCGCCTCTTATGTTATGGGGGTTCCTGATCCCACATTTATGTTTCACGGAACGTGTTGTTCTTACGTTATAAAAATTGGTGGCCCCGAAAGGGGCCGATTACTGTTAATTACTGGGACGAGATTACTACTACCCGGCGAAAAGAAGACTCGTGGCAGACGGTCTCGGGCTGTGCAGTCCGCTGCTGTGACGATTGGTCGCGTCACCTATTCGGGCACACTTTTACAGACGGGGCACACGTATTTTTGTTATTGGCTGAAGTTGCCACATACATTGTCGCACCGCGCGGCGAAGAGATCGAACGAAACACGAGATCGAGTGGGATAGAGCGATCTGACCGATGATCGTCAAAACAAAACAATAGCGTAGGCTACAGATCGCTCTATCCCACTCGGTCTCGATGTGTTTCGTTCGATCTCTTCGCCGCGCGGTGCGACAATGCATGTGGCAACTTCAGCCAATAACCAAAATACGTGTGCACCGTCTGTAAAAGTGTGCCCAAATAGGTGACGCGACCAATCGTCACAGCAGCGGACTGCACAGCCCGAGACCGTCTGCTACGAATCTTCTTTTCGCCGGGTAATAGTAGTAATCTCGTCCCAGTAATTAACAGTAATCGGCCCCTTTCGGGGCCACCAATTTTTATAACGTAAGAACAACATGTTCGGGGAAACATAAATTAAGTGAACAGTGTTAGTAGCCGTGCAGTGAAGTGAATATTCGGTACATTGACCCTGCGATCAGCTGAGCACTGGACGCCGATGATCAGGATCGGTACAGTGGCCTAGTGACGCAGGTTTCCGAAAAGGGAAGGAAAGCAAGGAAAGGAATATCCGAAAGGGTGAGTTTTATTTACTTTATTGGTGATTATTAGGTGTGAAAATAAATTCTATCCGATTTTAGGGTACAATAACAGTTCGATTTAAAAAATATGAAAACAACTCGATCATCGCAATAATTTCCATTATTGATCATTACCTTTTGCCATTTTTCTGGCAACTTCTGAATACCACCGCGATAGAAATTCCAGTCGGAAAGAATTTATTCATACACCTAATATTATTTTTTAAATTTAGTTGTGTTGGCCGTTGTTAAACTACGGATTTTTACCTCAATAACGAATTACGATCACTTGTCGTACATTTTCTGTTACGTTACCTTTTCGTTTATGCCTTATTTAAAAACGAAATTTACGTACTTCTTGTCCTCTCACTTCAAATTATTCTAATTTAAGATTCTGCTTTAAAAAAAACTGTGTAACGCGGTTTCCTTCGATGCATGCCGACTTGTTTGTTCGTACGTTCGTAGCACAAGCGCGGTCGCCTACCTCGTAGCCAACGCTACCGCGGGAACTCAGGCGGAAGGCGCGCGCTCTGATTGGTCGGGGTTTTTGGTTAATATCTCCTTAACGAAGCTTCGGACTATATTTTCGCTAAGGAAAAAGTTGTTTCAAATCACCCCCTGAGTCACCCCCTTCAAGGAAAACCGACATTTTTGGGACACCCTGTATAACTTTAAAATGTGCAAACCAAAAAGGAACACCAGTATCTTCTATACACTGAAAATCCGCCACTACCGTTTCCGGAGCGAGCTGAATTTTACTGGTTGATACTTAAGCTGCCTCTAGGTTTGAGCATTCGTCAGTCAGGAGAGCGTATTCGTAGCTTGAATGTCCCGCTGTGCTGCGTGCGCCTCCTTTTATACTGGAAAATTGGCGGACTGGCGCATGCGTAGTGAGTCGCTATTTGTTATTTCGTGTTTTGTTCGCTTATTACATTATAGTTTGTCTTGCGCTTTTGTCGATATTTATAATTAATTATTCCTAATGTTTTTATAATAATTATTTCTGTAATATTCATTTAACTCGTAAATTATATATAAAAGTATTTACAATGCGTTTGCGCGGTAATAGAAGATGGTTTGCGTGGTAATGCGAATCGATTCTGCTTTACCGACAGTCGGTTTTTATCGGTTCGAGGATACGCACATTCACGAACGCACACACAAGAAAGAAAGGAAAAGATGAATGCGATTTATACATATTTATTCAATTTAGCAACACCAATTCGGGGCGCAGCGCCAAGTATTTTGAATAAAATATTTATTCGTATTGAAATATTTATTTGTATAAAAATATATCTGCTTAATATTATTTAATACGTTTTTTTGTTTGTATAAATAGCCATTGTTATAATTGGCGCCACTTTTGTATATCATTAATTTCCGACAATGTTTTTAAATGGGATTCTTTTTTATGGGATTATTAATTTACCGTTCTTTGCGCGCGTATACTTGGCGCTCTTTTTTGTACCTTTTTTTAAAAAAGGTAATTTTGTGGGGATATATACTTACGCTACGCGCCAACGAGCACGCACCTACTCTACTGCAGTTCTCCTCACTGATTCTACCCTTAACAACGGGACAGCTCCATGCTCGGCTGGTTGCTCGCAGCTAGGTGCTAAAACGGCTCCTTGTACAGCTCTGGTTTAGGGTAAACAATAAGTGGTTTCGGCGCACTGGTTCGGTCAGTTAGATAATTTAAAAGCTAATTTGCAATTTTAAAGATTATAAATTTCCGACGTTTCGGTCTGCGGTTTAGACCTTTTTCAAGGAAAGATATTTATAAAATGTATTGCGTTCGCTTTAGAGTCACACGTTTGATACGACGTGTAACACGCGAGTCGGTTGTAGAGTGACTGAGGTAAACAGGGTGTAGCGAAAAACACTTTTTTCGTCGGACCCAATCGTAATAGTGCAGAAAACTTGCCGACCCGTGACAGTAATATATGTGCAAAATCTCAGCCAGATTGGTTAATATCTTTTGTTCTGAACCTCGCCTGGAATTTTCACAATGTTAGTGCAAAATACCAAAATGTTGACAAATGCAGAATATGTGACGGTTTCGTTTCTATTACGCTCTGATGCGTGTAATATAACGTAAAAGCACTTCTTATTGCTCGAAACCAATATCGAGGAAACTGAAAATTTATTTTTTCAAGACTGCCTTAACACTGTGCTCGTACAACTCTTTGCTCACTGTCATTAGTGACCCAGAACCCACCGCGTGGAGGTGACTGCACTTTGGGTTCCAAACCCAACCCATCCAAACAACCATAAGTTGGACTTATATTATCTCATTCAAAATCACTGTCAGTTTCTTTAAGAGATCGTGAGTATTGCAATTTTGTCATGAATTGGGGTAGACTTTGTCTGGATTTCAGTGTAGCTCTAATGTATACATCTCGGGAATCAGGGCCACACACCGCCGTTGGCGCCGCTGGAACGAGTTTCACCATTCGTTCACAGCGACAGTATGAGAAGGGAAATTGGAAAATTCCCAGTCAGCCTCGTGTTCCATGGATAGTTTTTCAATGAGCTCTGCGTTCGACACATCTCTAAGGACTGCAGATGCAGTGACTACAACGTCAGAACTTTCCGAGCTAAATATGTATACATAATCGGTGGCTTCAAAGTTTAGTCTGGGTACAAGATTGAAGCTGATTGAGGTTGAGGTACGAGGGTTTGTATTTTCACTCTCCCTCGCTCTCAATATCTTGTCGACAGTTGCTTTGCGAACCTCAGGCCGTTTGCTTGTCATCATGTTCAGAAGGATAAACTCGGGAAACACAAACAAGACGTTCTGCTGAATGAAGCATCAAGAACTTTGAGGTAGCCAGCAAGCAAATAGTTCTATTGCCCGATGAGAAGAAGACTGACTACCATCAAGCTGAAATGTCACAGGGGCAAGGGGAATCGTCCACTCGCGTCAACCTATCCCCTCCAACACAGTTCGTCCCGTGACGAAGAACGTGAACGAAACCAATCGCGACAATCCGCGGATATGGACAGCCGCTAAGAACCGAAAAGTAGGACTTCTTGGAGGGGATAGGGTGGAGCGAGCGGGCGATTCCCCTTGCCCCTGTGACATTTCAGTTTGGTGGTAGTCAGTCTTCTTCTCATCGGGCAATAGTATTTAACGCCTGCTTTGCGTTTCTCGAGAATATCCTCCTGAGCATGATGACACACAAACGTCCTGAGGCTCAATCCGGTTCAATCTTGTACCCAGACTAAACTGTGAGCCACAGATTATGTACACATGTGCCACGGGAGAAATTACCCGGAGTAAAAAATAGCACCGACTCGATAATTCTCTCGTGTCCTGCTGGACGGCTCGGAGTATACACGAGGAATTTCTATTCGCATACTAACTCACGTATCGTAAGAATAAGGGATTGGAAGAATAAATATGAGTGGATAGGGTGCTGGTCAACGAATGAATCCTTTATTGTTTCGACGACAGGACTACCGTAAGAAATGCACGATGTACTTTCTCAGAATATCAGCTTAGGATGAGCGAAAGCATGCGTGCAGATAAAATATAGCTGAGTGTCCGGGCTTCGAGAAAGGGAGATAGCAGGCCGATCGACAGGGCGGCGTGACACATGATTATCTGAGAAAGTTCTGATCTTGTAGTCACTGTATCTGCAGTCCTTAGAGATGTGTCGAACGCATAGCTCATTGCAAAACTCTCCATAGAACACGAGGCCGACTGGGAATTTTCGAAGTTCCCTTCTCATACTATCGCTGTTGAACGAGTGGTGAAACTGGTTACAGAGGCGTCAGCGGCGGTGTATGGTCCTGATTCCCGAGATGGATACATTAGAGCTACGCTGTAAACCAGACAAAGTCTACTCCAATTCATGACAAAATACTTATGATCTCTTAAAGAAACTGACAGTGATTTTGACTGAGATGATACAAGTCCAACATATGGTGGGTTGGTTGGTTTCGGCTTGAGTGGATCCCAAAGTGCAACCACCTCCTTGCGGTGGATTCTGGGTCACTGGTGACAGTAAGCGAAGAGTTGCACGAGTACAGTGTTAAGATAGTTTTAGAAAAATAAATTTTCACCTGTTTCATCGATATTTTCCCGGCGTTTCACAGCAAAACACATCCCTCCATATTGGTTTCGAGCAATAAGAAGTCCTTTACGTTATATTTCGTCACATATTCTGCATTTGTCAACAGTTTGGTAATTTGCACTAACCCTGCGAAAAATCGAGGCGAGGTTCAGAACAGAAGATATTAACCAATCGGGCTGAAATGGTGCATATGTTACTGTCATGGATGGGCAAGTTTTCCGCACTCTTACGATTCCGTCAGACGAAAAAAGTGTTTTTCGCTACACTCTATTAGTACACCCACTCTTTGACTTTGCGGTGTTGAGCGATTCCGCGGAATCACTTTCTGGAATGGAGGAATATAAGACAGTAATCGCAGAATGTATATGTAACACTAAGGTCGGTAACAGATATAATGGCCGGTGAGTTTCGTGAGGGATATTCTCCCACCACACCGTTTGCCTGCCTCGGTGCTCCTTTTCTCAATGTGTTCTGACTCACTCTCTCCTTCGCAGAACAAGAGTGAGCCAGAAGTGGTGGGGATAGTGTCAAGCTTCTGGTGTGTAGCCCAAACCGAGCTGTCAGCGTAGAAATACACACATCAGAATAGGTGTGCATTAGCTCCGAAAAAATTTAGGAGCTTTATTGGTCAGAACATTGATTCTTTCTCGATAGCTTCATCTCGTATTGGTCTACGCATAGCTTCGTAACGCACACAACTATTACGTTAAGAATAAATAACAGCCAAACGGCTAGGTTCAGGCGGAGCCAGCAGCGTTCCCGTTACCCCACCATACCCTGCGAGAGCCACGCAACACCGGCTAATATATCTGATACCGACCTTAGTATCATTTGGACTATTTATTTATATGTTGCAGTTAAGTTCAGCGAATGTATACATTCACTAGTCAATGTATGCACTCACTGATCCAATTGGCTAAAGTGTTCACAAGAAATGAAATATATACTTTTACTAGTAAATGTATATGTTACAGTCGAAGCGTTAATTTAGCGAATGCATAAATTCACTAGCACCCATATTGTATACATAACCATCCAATGGGATGGTTATGATCTAACATAATTTTTTTTCAGGAGAAGTAGGAAGAGGGTGCGTTTTTAGCATCCAGGGGTGTGTGATTATAAGTTATACCCACCAACGCGACCACACCAAGCCCTCCCTTCGACCTCTGTACAGTATTTCTGTTGACTTGACTGAACGCATTCCACTTTCCAACTTATCCTGGGTATTAGTATTTGTTGGAGCTAGATGAGGGTGGGGGGCGCGTGCCCGCTTGCGAGCGCGTAAAGCATAGTAGCGAACCCATGTGAGTTTGGGGATTTAAAGTTAAGGTTAAGGTTTTTATTTTCTCTTAGTTTGCAATGTAAGACTAACAGATGGCGTTTGGGAATTGAGCCTGTGGGGTTACTTCCCCACTCTACACTTTTATAGGCGAACTCGACGTACAAGAAGATTACGACTTGAAAGAAATGACTCGTAGTTTTGGAGGAAAAAATAATATAATGATATATTGTTCGTGTACAGAATAGTACTTTTACTCTACACGTGGCGTTCTCGTTTTTTGTACAACGTCATGTTCGTTCGAATCTTTCTTACGTCATGGCCAACCTCGTAAACCTAGATGGCAAACCTGACGTGGCGGCGACGTGCTTTACACGTCACTAGACAGGGCGCCACAAACCAGCAACTTGCGGATACGATTTAACCATCCCATAACCTAAAATAATTTTATTTTTTGGGAAAAGTAAGATGTGGGTTCGTTTTTAACAACTCAGGGTGTGTGATTATAGCCATCAACGCGTCCGCACCACGCCCCGTCCCCTCCTCCCTTTGTAGATTAATAGTTAAAAAAAAATATCCATTCAAATTGAAGCATTTTTGTTTGTGCATACTTTGTCTAAGTTAGGATGAAAATGTATACATCCACCAGTAAAAGTATACATTTCATTCCTTGTGAATACTTTAGCCAATCGGATCAGTGAGTGCATACATTGACTAGTAAATGTATACATTCCCTGAGTCATCTCTTTGACTGTAACATATATGTATGTATACGTGTGAATTGCCGTAGGCCAATACATCACGTATGATTAAAAACAATCCGAGCGCAGTCGAGTTTAGTCTCATTTTTATCACCAGAATCTCGCTAATCCCTTGGCAATAATTTTATGAAGATTTAATAGAAACTGTAGAAATTAACATTTTTATTATTATATGATTCATCGTAGGCCCATCTACCAGCGAGCAAAGAATCATTGAATCGGCAAAGTACAAAGCGATCTCATAACTTGCATTGATTTCAAAGTAAACACTCGCGAACTTGCGGACAATATTTTCGGTGCCTTCCAGAAAATATCGAAATGAAAATACGTCAAATTATGCATACGATGGAGATCCTCGGCGTGAAAAGAAGCCGACGCCACTTAAAAGGTTAAAATAATTAAAAGAAAAATCTGGAGGTGAATGCATCGAAAATTGGTAGCGAGTAAAACAGAAGTTCAACCGTACACTGAACTAAACTATCGCTTGCGACTTGACGTCTTATAGGTACATAGATCCAGAGTTGGGCATTATCAAGATAAAAAATTATTTAAATAACGATCGAATAAATGATACTTTATCTTTATTCGTTATTCGAGGCTCGAATAATTGAAGTTATCTTTATTCGAAGAGCAACGAATAAATAAGTTTATTGGGTGAGAATTTATTCGACGAATAAAGATAATTTTTTTATTTGATGGGAATTTATTCGAAGAATGAAGATAATTTTTTTATTCGATGAAAATTTATTCTACGAATAATGATAGATTTTTATTCGAAGGTTTTATTCGAATAAATGCGTCGAATAAATTTTTCATCCGTAGCATTTATCTTTTCGAAGCCTTCGAATAAAGCCACGAATAACTTTCGTTAGCGTCGAGCATGTTTATTCGAGCCGCCGAGGGTCGCGCCCGGTCGAGCGGCGAGCGCCGAACACAAAGGACCGGCGGCTCGAATAAACAGGCGCGACGCTGACGAAAGTTATTCGTGGCTTTATTCGAAGGCTTCGAAAAGATAAATGCTACGGATGAAAAATTTATTCGACGCATTTATTCGCATAAAACCTTCGAATAAAAAACTATCGTTATTCGTCGAATAAATTTTCATGGAATGAAATAATTATCTTCATTCGTCGAATAAATTCTCATCCAATAAAAAATTATCTTTATTCGTCGAATAAATTCTCATCGAATATAATTATTTATTCGGTGCTCTTCGAATAAAGATAATTTCGATTATTCGAGCCTCGATTAACGAATAAAAATTATTTATCTTTTGTTCGTTATTTGAGATTTTTATTTAGATAAACTTTTGCCCAACTCAGCATAGATCAAACAAAAGCTAATAACTAACACATTTAAACGTGACGTTCGAACGCTTCGACTAATTGTTATAGATAGACCGTAACTTTCATATCGATAAACGGCTGTTAACTAATTGAATGTTGGCAATATATAAAGTATACCATTTAACTTCTTCTATTCCTTTTTTCCTGCCATCAACAAAATCGGTTACGATCAATTGCGTGACACACCCTGTATGCAAATACCATTACCCCTTTTACAAAGGACATAAACAAAATTCCGACCAATACAGCTCGTATTCCTTTCAGGTTTATTTTCATCAGCTATCTGTATTTTACTTTTGTCCATAAAAATAACTGAGTGTACAAAATTGTCTCTAGTGATTTTTTATAAATTACTCGGTATTATACTTTAGATACACTTTGTAGTTCATTAATATAAATTTATACAATAAGACCACAATTTTCAGTTCATACAAGTTCACAATTATAAAATATTTTGCAAGGAAATTGTAAGAAATAATTTATTTGTGGGTTTTGTTGGGTTTCGCTTCGTGTGAGCGAATATTCAGAAAAATATTATACCATGTTAATATATTGATGTTCATAAATAAACTGAAATAGATGTCGACGATAAAAGTATGGACTGTACTTCCGAATGGCCCCAGTGACCGATCGACTCGAGGTTTGAGGAGACGGGTGGAGAGGGTGTGTGGACCCGAAGCTACAATTTTAGATTTAGGGTACACACCCCTTCCTCACCCCTTCCTTCAAACTTCGTGTCGATCGGCCACTAGGGCCATTCGGAAGAATATCCAAAGTATGTAATGGTAATATTTTAATATTTTGTAAAGTACGCGTCTCAAAAGTTTCGTAATGCAAAACAAATTGAGTGTTTTTGCTGCAAAAATTTCAATCGTCAAATTATATATACGGTTTGGAAATAAGCTCCTCAATACCCAACGAAACATAAACAAAAAATAATGTACTTCTCTTGAATTATACGATGGTTCGCATGAAGAGAAAGTTATACGAATTTATTCCGTAGGACTGTGACCAAGTGCATATTGACGATGTATCATCAGACGATAACGGGCAGGATCTGTCTTCTTACAACTTCACTAGCGATGGCTTTCAATGCGCGTCCGCGAACAATGGCATATGTTTGGCTTCCGGCGTTAGAGGTGGAGTGGATTGGATGCGAAAATTAGCTTTCCGATACCGCAAGATAAAGGAGATCTACAGTAATTACCGTAACAACGTTGGTGGCTTGTTAGGCGCAGCGAAACAAGAACAATGGCTCCAATTACGTTCGGAGATCGAAGTGCTGACCGACAACTGGTTAACGTCCGCCGTGAAATGTTTGAGTCTCATCAATAAGAGGAATCACTGCATTAACATCCTGGTCACCACTACGCAGCTGGTGCCGGCTCTGTCGAAAGTACTACTTTTCGGAATTGGTGGAATATTTCCGATCGAGAACATTTATTCTGCTTCGAAAATTGGTAAGCTCAATATGAAACTAATGTCTTATAGTTCGTCTACTATCGATCCGGAGAAAGAATCGATTTAAGTGATAAGAGAAATTTCAAAAACGAAAGCCTCCATCCTCTGCCGTACCCTACGTTTCCCAGACACCTTCAGCGAAGCATATTATTTATTACTATACATTTTACCATTTTCGTGCAAAGAATTTATTGCTACGTGCAATATTTATAAATTGCCGTAACTAATATAACAAATAATAGAGACATTAAATGAATACCAAAACCGCAAATATGGTATACATTAACTAAAGGATTATTTATATAAAACTTTTACAAATAGTATTGAAATAAAGGTTAATATGTATTCACGAGCAATACAAGCATTAATCACAATAATAATATGAAGAATTATTTCGTTACAATCTGTTAGTACTCATAACAAAATGCTTGATCTATCCCAGGGATGCCCCGTTGGGCGGTCCGACAGTGCGAGCATCCGTAGCGTTTCCCAGAGCCGCGCGGAAGGGGGTGCTCAAAGTCAATGAAGCTGCGCGCATGCAACGGATGGAGAAAACTCTAGTTGTGTGCGTGTAGGCTCGTACTCGTCGGGTTTTCCCCATCCGTTGCATGCCCGCAGCTTCATTGGCTCCGAGCACCACCTTCCGCGCGGCCTTGGAAAACACTATGGATGCTCGCACTCACGGACCGCCCAACGGGTATCGTTGATCTATCCTATCACTATGATTCTTAAACATCCATCTAATTTGTAAGGCTTCAACTAATTGTCGAACTAATTGTTGAATAGTGTGAGTGGAGAAAAAGCTGTCCTCACTAGAATTAATGGAGGGAGGTTCTCGAAGTCGATTCTTTCTTTGACTCTATAACAGGATTGTAATGTCTCAAATGAAATTTTACATTTCTAATCTTCTTCTTTTTGAAAGATCACGAATGGTAATTTACATACAGTGCTTTTTAGTTATAGTCGTGTTTATTGCTTTAACTATGTTTTCCCGGGTCATCCCCCTTTTTATAGTCGAATTTACGAAAGAAGGCACCTTGGGACCGGGGCCAGAATTTGCGACGTTGCCGCTACTCCAGACTCGCGATTGGCGCTTGCCCTACGCGGCTCCCTACGCCTTGGGCAATGACTTTCGACTACTTAGCTGTGGGCCTAGAGTAATCGTTGTCCTTTTCGGGTGCATATTGGTATCCTCTTCCAGAGGGCGAACCCAACGTCCTTCCCATAGAGATTTGACAGAGTGTCGAATCTTATTGGCTATTGTGGCATGCACCATGCAGAATGAATGGCGGACAAGTCGGGGAATACAGGCTCGTAGGATTCCTATTCTATTTAGCGTCATTCCACGGCAAATCGATCACTTTTTGCACTCGATGTCAGGGATTTTGTTCAAACTGATATATTATATGGGAAGGGATTTCAGTTATCACTTTGCTGGTTTTTATTTTTTTAATAAGCTGTACTTGTAAATTTTTATCTCGGAGACTCTTTATCGTATTGAATTAATTCTTTTTACATTTTAATCTAGAAAGTGCGGGCTACTCTAATACTCTTTTTTTATATTGAAAAATTAATTTTGTAATTTTGAAAATTATAACCGAAGTTTTATTCTGCAAATTTCACGTTAATTTTAATGGTGTTATTCCTAGAGTAATACTTTTAAGCCATTTTTAAAGGAACGAATTACTTTTAAGTCATGTTTAAAGGATCGAATTCCTGTCGGAAATGAAATGAAAAATAGTTTTACAATTTCGAAACATTATTCTGAAAGATTAATTCCTCTCGATTAAAATAAAAGAAAATTAACGCAATCCGGTTGATAGTTTTCGAGATAGAAATTCGTAAGTACAGCATCTTTTCACGAACATAGGCAGAAATTGCAGAAATCAAAGTCCTATATTTTGTTACCAAGTTCAAAACTTGTTAAACAATGACTCAAACATTTCCATAATTTCACGTGATTCACAAAATACATATTGCATTATAATCAAAATCTCTAAAAATGTGATGGATTTGGCGTGGAGTGACTTATAGATGAAGGAATCTGTTTTATCGAGCGAGTGAGAGAGACACAGTTGCGCTTGAAGATAGAAAGAAACGTGCGATCTGCTACACAACGTGGCAACGTCGCACGAAGTACGGAGCAGGCATTGGGTCTCTCCCGAGCCACGCGCGCCGGCCTACGGGCCGCCCAGGTGCCTTCTTTTGTAAATTCGACTATAATTGCATCGTGGAGACGACTTTTCGCCTAAGCGTAGCCTTCACGCCAATAGCTATTATCGAGAATGAGTGAAATAGTGCCGCTTGAGTCATCCATTAATGAAAATAAAAACATTTATATTTTTCATTAAATCTTTATGTGAGTATTGCCAATGAATTGGCGAGGTTTCCCCGATGAAAATGAATTATTACGACATTATTCGAACCTTTTGTAATTATACATAATGCCCGACTGATTTACAGAATTAATACGTTCACTCAAATACCCGCATTCATTCAAATACCTATCGTCAGAAATAAGAATATTTCATAATTCAATGACGCACGTAATATTCGTCATCACATCTAATGATAGTAATATTGTTCAGATGTTTGCAAATTTATGGGTTGATTTATTGCGAGCATTCTAAGAAAGGGTTCTAAGTTTGGAGCGTCAGTCATTCGTGAACTCCACGGCAGCCAATGTGGAAAGCATTACCCTAAAAAGTCATTTAAATAATAGATACTATGTAAAAGGGGCTATTCTCATTTTAAAAATCCAAAACATTGATTTTTGTATTATTTAATTTTCTTAAAGATTAGGTTCCATAAAAATGTGCGAGTAAACTAGTGATACGAAATTCGTAAAATTAGCAGTGTTATGAATGTTTAAGAGCCGTAGCGTCCAAATGGATTTAAGCTCCCGTGTGGTAGTTGTCTATAGTGTTACGAGCCGGGGCTGCGGCAACGCGAGAGGCCGGCGAGAGGGGTATTTCCCAAGGAATACGGTTTATGAATTTGTTAGTTAGAGGGCGGACGAACCTGATGCGAAATCAGGGAGCCGCAGGATTATCGGAAACGAGGACGAACCTGATGCGAAATCAGGGAGCCTCTAGGAATGGAGTCACTCACGGACGAACCTGATGCGAAATCAGGGAGCCGCAGGAGGGTGATTATTCGTGAACGAACCCGATGCGAAATCGGGGAGTCACTAGGATGATGTTCACAGACGAACTCGACGCGAAGTCGAGGAGCTGTTAGGAGGTTGGATTATTCACAGACGAACCTGGTGCGTAACCAGGGAGCTGTTCGGAAGGTGGTTGACTTACAGACGAACCTGATGCGAAATCAGGGAGCTGTAGGATACGGACGAACCTGATGCGAAATCAGGGAGCCGCAGGAGAGGTTAAACGTGGACGAACCCGATGCGAAATCGGGGAGCCACTAGGTTGGAGAAGATTCCTTTTTTGGTATTGGATGCGAAAGACCCTGATGTGAAATCAGGGAGTCGCGGGAAATGTTAGTATTGCCTCGTAACTCTTAATTAATATTTGATACAACTCGAGCGGTAAAGTTGTATCGGTGGGTATATGCTACTAATATTATAAGGATCGCTGGGTAAAAGATGGGTTTTAACGAATCTGACTCAATTTAGACGTGAACACCATTCGTGTATTCAATAACTAATTATTGTACAAATGTAAGTGTCGCGATTAAATAGTGTAGTAAAAGTGTATGAATTACCACTAATTTGCGCGGTGTTGACGCACTGGCGATGCGGGGCGTACGAGTGGTTATTCAGAGAAGCCAAATAGAATATAAACCGAACTCGCGGATTCTATGAGGTTAACTATGATTCCGACGGAGACTTTAGCTCGATCTTACTAGATTTAACCAACTCTGTACGAGCGTGACACGACGTTACTCTACGCGTGACTGTACTGCTTTGAACCGAAGAGGGTAGAAACCAAAGGGTTTATATAGTCCCAAAAATGAGTGGGGATTAGTTGGAAATTTCCATATAAGGAAATTCTTCGGGGTCGTCGTCGTGTCACTCCCGTTCCCATGATCGTCAACCAGATGGTCGAGAGCACTTCCCCCATTAGTGGTGTGTGATAAGCAAAAGGATTTTAGGGCGTTTTCCCTTCGCAGACGCGAGCTCGAAAAAACGGTTGAGAGCGGCGTATGGGAAAATTCCACATACGTAACAATAGAGAGTATAGAGAATTTAGAACAGTGAAGCGCAACTCGGCGGGCCGAGAGTACGAGCATCCAATAGCGTTTTCCAAAGCCACGCGGAAGGAGGTGCTCGAAACCTATAAAACTGCGGGCCGACTTGCGACCTTCTTAGCAACGACAGGAAAATTATGAAGTATTTCTTTACATGTTCTCGATTTTATTTATTTATAAACAAAAATATTTGTAAGTCCCATTACTTTCATCAATACAGGGTGTCCCAAAAATGTCGCGTTTCCTTGAAAGGGGTGACTCAGGGGGTGATTTGAAACAACTTTTTCCTTAGCGAAAATATTGTCCGAAGCTTCGTTAAGGAGATATTAAGCAAAAACCCCGACCAATCAGAGCGCGCGCCTTCCGCCTGAGTTCCCGCGGTAGCGTTGGCTACGAGGTAGGCGACCGCGCTTGTGCTACGAACGTACGAACAAGCAAGTCGGCATGCATCGAAGGAAACCGCGTTACACTTTTTTTTTTTAAAGCAGAATCTTAAATAAGAATAATTTGAAGTGAGAGGACAAGAAGTACATAAATTTCGTTTTTAAATAAGGCATAAACGAAAAGCTAACGTAACAGTAAATGTACGACAAGTGATCGTAATTCGTTATTGAGGTAAAAATCCGTAGTTTTTACAACGGCCAACACAACTAAATTTAAAAAATAATATTAGGTGTATGAATAAATTCTTTCCGACTGGAATTTCTATCGCGGTGGTATTCAGAAGCTGCCAGAAAAATGTCAAAAGGTAATGAACAATAATGGAAATTATTGCGATGATCGAGTTGTTTTCATATTTTTTAAATCGAACTGTTATTGTACCCTCAAATCGGAAAGAATTTATTTTCACACCTAATAATCACCAATAAATTAAAGAAAACTCACCTTTCGGACATTCCTTTCCTTGCTTTCCTTCCCTTTCCGGAAACCTGTGTCACTGGGTCACTGTAAAGAAAACTCGTGGCACACTGTCTCGGGCTGTGCAGTCCGCTGCTGTGACGATTGGTCGAGTCACCTATTTGGGCACACTTTTAAAGACGGGGCACACGTATTTTGGTTATTGGCTGAAGTTGCCACATACATTGTCACGCCGCGCGACGAAGAGATCGAACGAAACACGAGATCGAGTGGGATAGAGCGATTTGACCAAGCGTAGCCTACGCTTTTGTTTTACGATCGTCGGTCGGATCCGTATCTGATCGCTGCACAGCAGCGGACTGCACAGCCCGAGACAGTCTGCCACGAGTTTTTTTTTCGCCGAGTAATACAGTAATGCCTCGTTAGAATCACGACGATCGGGGCTGGCAGCGTGATACTAACGCGATGCGGACACCATTCGTAGCCGACGACAACTTCGTGTCGACTCTTTTGTTCTCTCGCACGTTCTCGGATTCTCTCACTCTCGACTGAAGGATTCCAAGAAATGGTGGGGATAGTGAGCGTGATTATAACGCATGGTAAAAACGTGACACTAACGACGAATTACTGTTGTAGTAATCTCGTCCCAGTAATTAACAGTAATCGGCCCCTTTCGCGGCCACCAATTTTTATAACGTAGGAACAACACGTTCCGTGAAAAATAAATTCAGTGATCAGTGTTAGTAGCCGTGCAGTGAAGTGAATATTCGGTACATTGACCCTGCGATCAGCTGAGCTCTGGACGCCGATGACCAGGATCGGTACAGTGGCCTAGTGACACAGGTTTCCGAAAAGGGAAGGAAAGCAAGGAAAGGAATGTCCGAAAGGGTGAGTTTTCTTTAATTTATTGGTGATTATTAGGTGTGAAAATAAATTCTTTCCGATTTTAGGGTACAATAACAGTTCGATTTAAAAAATATGAAAACAACTCGATCATCGCAATAATTTCCATTATTGTTCATTACCTTTTGCCATTTTTCTGGCAGCTTCTGAATACCACCGCGATAGAAATTCCAGTCGGAAAGAATTTATTCATACACCTAATATTATTTTTTAAATTTAGTTGTGTTGGCCGTTCTTAAACTACGGATTTTTACCTCAATAACGAATTACGATCACTTGTCGTCAGGGATCCGAACCGCCTAGTAACCCTTACCCTTACCCGGTTAACCAAGGAAGGTTTCTGTAACCCATACTAACCGCGAGGGAACGGTTCTTAAATTCTAGAAGAAACCGAAGTAACCGTGTTAACCCGCTACGGGCCGGTTACTAGTGAAATAAGACAGTCACTTAAGGCAAGTCAGTGATATGTGAATGTACAGGCAATGCAGGGTGATTCTGAAGCTACGCCCGACAATGGATGCGGCCTGGTACCCCGTAGCGAGGACAAGCCCCCGCAGTGCCTCGCCGAATTTTATGGCTTTCGACCCTCGAAGGGGTTGGAGTGCCTATTAAGAAGTGAGAAATCCTCGACTTCCGCATTTCTGATCAGATCTTTGCGAAAACGACGCTAAATGATTCCTTATGTTTCGCCGATGAAACTGACACCAAGAACGACGTAATTGGGAAAATAATTAAGGAAATTCCTTGCAAAATTCATTTCCATAATCTGAAGCTAATTTCGTTAATAATAGTCCAATTTACATGACATTTGGTATGATTATCATCGGGAAAACACAAGGAATCCATCGACATCACTTCCATATCGATACGATAAAGAATAAAGAATTTTTTTTTCTGAATTGGATATGAATCTTCGGCCCACCGTAGCGAATTGAGGTCGGCGCCCCGCAGTCAAGGAGTGAAAATGTGAAATATCCATTTCAGCGTAGTAAGAAATTCTTTATTCTTTATCGTATCGATATGGAAGTGATACCGATGGATTCCTTATGCTTTTCCGATGAAAATCATACCAAATTTCATGTAAATCGGTCTATTATTAACGAAATTAGCTTCAGATTATGGGAATGAATTTTGCATGGAATTTCCTTAATTATTTTCCGAATTACGTCGTTCTTGGTGTCAGTTTAATCGGCGAAACATAAGGAATCAATTGGCGTCGTTTTCGCAAAGATCTGATCAGAAATGCGGAAGTCGAAGATGCCTCACTTCTTAATAGGCACTCCAACCCCTTCGAGGGTCGAAAGCCAGAAAATTCGGTAAGGCACTGCGGGGGTTTGTCCTCGCTACGGGGTACCAGGCCGCATCCATTGTCGGGCGTAGCTTCAGAATCACCCTGTATGAAAGCACCGAACAACAGGGTCGTAAACCCGCACCGTCCGCAGACGCTCGCGAATTCGGCGCGGCCAAGTTAATCCTTGGTCTCGCATATTTATTACTTTCACGTGCATTTATCACCCTACCAAGGAGTGTCCGATATTCAAATAAAATTCATTACTATTTGGAAACATGGTTACAACTGAGGCAGTGAGAGCAACAGGCCAACCCACATTAAAAAAAAAATTTCCCCCTATTTTAGATGATTAGTAGAGCCTATTGGAATACGTTATTGCTACTAACTCAATTTCGAAAAAAATGTGGGTTAGTATAGACTGTTGCTCTCACTGCCTCAACTATAGTTTTCACCGTATTACTGTAACCGCATTAACCCGGTTAACCCGGTTACTCGGGTTACAGACGAATTCTGTTACCCGGTTAGGCGGGTTAGTCGCCGCTACGGCGTACCGAACCGGGTACGGGTTAGGGTTCGGTTCCCTGCTTGTCGTACATTTTCTGTTACGATAGCTTTTCGTTTATGCCTTATTTAAAAACGAAATTTACGTACTTCTTGTCCTCTCACTTCAAATTATTCTTATTTAAGATTCTGCTTTAAAAAAAAAATGTGTAACGTGGTTTCCTTCGATGCATGCCGACTTGCTTGTTCGTACGTTCGTAGCACAAGCGCGGTCGCCTACCTCGTAGCCAACGCTACCGCGGGAACTCAGGCGGAAGGCGCGCGCTCTGATTGGTCGGGGTTTTTGCTTAATATCTCCTTAACGAAGCTTCGGACAATATTTTCGCTAAGGAAAAAGTTGTTTCAAATCACCCCCTGAGTCACCCCTTTCAAGGAAACGCGACATTTTTGGGACACCCTGTATACTATGGTGTGTACACAATTTTGAAGAGGAAAAAACGAAAAAATTAAACAAAGTGTTTTAAGTAAAAATATATACAAGTGTTTTTCAGACGTCACACTAGAAAGGCCCCTTAAGGGGGGAGCCTGGTGTAACTAGCTGAAAATCGAAGCATTTTTCGGGAATTTTTTTTAAAGAAAGTATTTAATCGATCTTTTTGAAACTTTCAGGATATTGCATTGTCAGATTAAGGTAGATAAAAAAAATTATTAAAAACGAGCGGCAAATAACTGAGTTATAAGGGCTTATGCCCAGTCCGTTGGCGACGCAATTGTTCCGCAGCGGGCAACGTAGCGTCTACTGCAGGGCTGCCCAAGGTCGCTTACGCGTAACCTCGGGGTTCTCCCACTCTCGTCCGCGTTGTCAGGAATACCGCGCGACGCTAACCGCGAAGACGCTATAGACCGAGAGCCAGTGAACAATTTTCTTACGACATTTTTTAATGGAAATAATTCTTATTTTATGAAATCATGTGTACTGACGATAACGGAAACCATTGTCTGGCAGTCGGGCGTTAGAACAACGACGCATGGGTGTACGTTGAAAGCGCGAAAAAAACAGTAAAATTACGTCATTTTTTAATGGCTGATTTTTTGTGTGGTAATTATTAACATAATGGTAAGTTATATAAAAATGTTGCCAGACGTTTTTATTAGAACTTAAGGGGTGCCAGACGGTTATAAAATTGCATTTTTACAATGATCATTTACGTCATAGATAAATGGCTGTTCCTTTGTTTGGGACTTTAAGTTAGAACCCCTTTAACACTAATATACAATTGCCAGACGAAAATCGCGGAACTAATACCTTGCCAGACGTGAGCATAGTCTCAGCCGGCGCGCACATCGACAGCTCGACGCTACACTTAATCCATTTCTGTAATACTTTCTCAACAATTAATAAACTAAATTAAAAACGTTTTCCAGACGTATATATCGGAACTAATATTTTATCAAACAGCTGCAATGTCAAATGTACATACCTTTTTGCTGTTGGCGTGGGGCGGATGAGACTTTGATAGTGTGTACAAGACATTAATACCGAGATATTTCTATGGCAATGATTGTAATTACTAAAAGGAGTCTAAAGATTTAAACAGAAAATAATATTTACACTGTGCTTCAACTCTCGTAAACGACAAATAAAATATTGAAAATATTACAAAAATCTAGGAAAATTTAGTTTCTAAAATTCAAAAAAATTATCTTCGTAAATTGTTAATAACAGTACTAAAGTAGTTATGATATCGACCGTATTTGTAGAATAAACGAAAAGTGGTTTCGGCGCACTAGTTCGGTCAGTTAAAACAGAAAAAAGCTAATTTGCAATTTTAAAAATTATAAATTCCGACGATTCGGTCTGTGGTTTAGACCATTTTCAAGGAAAGATATAAAGAATACTGCGTTCGCTTTAAAGTAAGTCACACGTTTGCTACGACGTGTAACACGCGAGTCGGTTAGAACGTGACTGAAGTAAACATTATACCATGGGGACCTTTTAAAGGTGAAACAAACTGTGGCTAGAACGAAGTCAAGTGCAAGACCGTTGACTATTAAACACATGTGCAAAAATTATTATTGACGGAAAACGACATTTTAAACCTTACGACACACTGTCAAAAATACCACTGGTTGTTATTCATGTGGTAAAAGCCCGAAACACTCTTGGATATATGAAAATACAATTACATAATGTTGTTGTATTATGTATCGATGATCTGATCATAAAAATTAAATCAAAGCAAAATTTCCATTGGAAGAATTAATTATTAATTAGTTAATAACAGTCATTGATTATATTTTAAATTGTAAACGTTTTACTGTGCTAAATATACTTATTGTTTAAAGAAATATAATACATTTTAGTAACAAGGAAAAAAATGTTTAGGAAATAAAGTAAATAATTTATTTTCTATAAGTTGTTAAATACTTCCTGAGGAACATATTTCATTTTATTATGTTGAATAATTTTATGTCTCCTCAACGTCGAGATAATATTCTTCGCGGCCGTCCACAGCATTATCATCATCATCACAATCGAGATCATACTCAAAATCATCTATAAAGAAATGTAAGTTATTAACATCGGATATTACACATCAATTTAATAGCAGTAAAATAAATGTATTATGAGTAGTATGACTAAGAGAGTTCTAACGCAGGTCCTCTGAGGGGAGCGCGGGGGAGTGCGGTACGGAGAACTCTGGGCGCGGGGGGGGGGGGGGGGGTATAGTGGGGAGTGGAAGATTGGCTGCGCGCGCACGAGCCGCGGAGTGGGGGAAGCCGTACTCATGGAGGGGATCAGTCCCGACCGAGCCGCGCAAGAAATAATAATTTTTTAATCAACGATCTAGCGAGCCAATATGCAGTAAGCATTCTAAAGCTAAGTTTTAAGCGTTCTTAGCGTCGAATCATAGAATTAGGTGGTGAGGAGAGAAGAAGGATGATGGGTAAATAAAATTGAGAAATAATATACGTTTAAGATATATATATACATATATATTGATACAAAGAATAATAATAATATAGAATAATAGTAATACAAATATAAAAATATAAAAATATAAAAATATAAAAATATAAAAATATAAAAATAGAATACAAATATAAAAATATAACAATAGAATATAAATATAAAAAAGAATATAAATAGAATTTAAGAATAATATGAAATATAATAAAAAATAAAAGAAAATAAAGTAAAAAAAAGTAAAAACTATTAGGGAGATGGCGGTGACGACGACGGGGATGGCGTCAACAGCCCCTCATACATCCACTGAAGGGGTGGTGACGTCGTCATCGTCATCGTCGGTGGCGATGGCGGTGGTGGTGGTGGGAACGACGACGCCGACGATGACGATGATGACGTCATCACCCCCTCAAACAGCCACTCGGGGGATGGCGACTGCGACAACCGCGATGGGGGCGACGGCGGCAACGGCAGCGACGGCTGCGGCCTGCTCACGTCGATCAATGGGGACGACGACGGCGATGGGGACCGCTTTCGTCGCAGGGACCCCCCCTCCCCCCATCTGTCTATACGGCACCCATGGGTGCCGCCGTCGCGCGGCCATCATGGGGCCAATCACTGGCCCCGATCGGCGCATCCGCACCTCGTGGGGGGGGGGGGGGGGGGGGTACGACCTGGGGCACGTCCTCCGCCAGGACCCGCGCCAATAATGCCATAAAAATTATTGGCAGCAGCGGTCGCCGGTCCTAGAACAGATACACAAACGTCGATATAATATTGGCTCATTAAACATATTAAGCATGAAACACACAAAACAGCACCATGTATTACATACCTGTGGAGGCGGCGAAAACGGCGGCGACGGCCAATGAGGTGGCGCCGGGAGCGACGTGGGTGGCGAATCCCAGAATATAGAAACCACATATTGGCACGTTAAAAAAAAAGAACACCATAAATGTGAAAATATTGTAAAGTGCATACCTCAGAGTTGCCCCGGTATGGCTCGGGGTCCCACTAGGGCGCTATCCTTTCGAACCCCATTGTCACAAAAAACAGTCTCACACAAAAATTATTACCACAAAAAAAATGACTGGTAGCCGTCAAGCTTTGATGCGCAACTGGTCCCGCAGAGTTCATACAATTTGTCAAATGTGGGCCCATGCCTAAACTTGCATAGCTTAGTAAAATAGGATGCCTTTGTGCTCCACCTGCATTTTCGCTGACCATCCTCTCCTTCTATACGTGCATCTTCTTCGAATTATTCACTGGCCATCCTCTCCTTTTTTCTTCTTCGCACTCATCATTTGGCTGAACCGCTTCTCCTTCTTCTTTGGACACATCATTCGACTAGACCATACCCCTTTGAATGTGTATCAAACGTCTATTCAACCACTTTGATCGCATATCGAACGTGTATCGAACATCTATCGTATCACTTTGATCGCGTGTGATACCACTTTGAACGTGTATGGTACCACTTTGATCGCGTATTGAACGGCTTCTACATAATAATTATAACTATCGTTTTAATCTAGCGTACATCACATGCAGGAGGTTAGGTTGGTGAGGGTGAGGAAAAACATTTTTTTTATATGCAATAAAAATTTGACTATATTTATTTATTTATGCATTTCTTTCTGGTGTTTAGACCACCAGTTGAACATTTTAAATGCATTTTGTAAGGCACAATGCTTTGCGTGTCTGCCACATCGCAGAGTATTAACTACATTTAGCTTACTTAGAGATTTTATATCCTCGTATTCAATGTCCAGTGTCTCAATGATCACGTCCGCTCTCGTATTTTCATCAAGGAAATCCGCAAGCCTGTCGCGTTTCTGCAGCGCTTTAACGTATACGATATCGGATGCGTCATCTTCTTCATCGATCGCATCAGCTACAAGTTTCGTAATTAGCTGTTTAGCCATACTGTATGGAACGTCTCCATCGTCCCACCATAGTCCATGATGTTTTGCCACCAACCACCGGATGCTTGATTTGTCAGATTTCGTAAGAAGATATTGCGGCATCGAACTCCCAAAAATATAGTGCGAGAGAATTGTCCCCTTTCGTAGGACAGCCACTTCCTTGACAACAAATCTTCCATCGACGATGAACCGTTGCAGGTCAACAAATGTTGGTACGACCATTATCCGTTCAATTTAGAGGTCCGCTCGTTTCCAAGACAGACGGGAGAATGCAGTCTTTCCCGTAAAACATCTCGATTTTCACGATAAAAATTTTGTATGAATTTGGCACAGGAGAGGGCGGGCAAGTACCGTGACAATTTAATTTATTTTGCGCACCACGTTTGTCAGCGGATTGTATTCAACCACCGGATCCTGCAGAATCAGACAGTAGGCTGTAGTATTTGCCGGTACATTCTCTTTACACTCGAATTCTATGCGCACGTCCACGGTGCTATTCTTGATCGACTCATTTTGTCGCTAACAATCAATCACCACGAGAGGACCAAATTGTAAAAATTCGGCCACGGTGAATAATGCCTCGTTGCAACTACACCCATAATACGATTTACGGAATTGTGTATACATGTGAAACCAGATGGCGTGCCTATTCTTGTTAAAGTCCAAGTACAGGTCATCATATTGGTAAAATTCCGAGTTGAGACAAAGTTTTACATTGCCCAATTTGCAGTTGTTGAACTTAGTAACATCTTCGCTCATCACAATCTTTCGATTAGTCTGTAGAACAAGGATAATCCATCGCGCCTTCTCCACGAAAATCGGAATGGGGATGAAAACAAAAACCCGCAGAAGGACTCCAAAGAAAGCATCGCATAAGCGGATTCTTCCGGTGGCAAAACGGGGTGGTATATTACCACTTCTCCCGCTGCTAGGTGTTCTCGGATCATTAGCTGGTGGAGCGGCGGGGATTGCCAAGGCGGTAAACAACAATAAGGCGGCGCAACATCAACTGCAGGAAATGCAACGGCATAATCGCTCCATGGAAGGTCGTGGACTTTATCTCGCACCATACAAGCGCGGACAGGGAATATCGAAACGAAAAAAAAACGCGAAAAGAAAATAAAAATGCCCGCGGGCGTAACTACCGATGCACAATTGGAGGATGGCAAAACGTATGCGTATTCCATTCTTTAGAGGTGTTTTTATTCGCAACGCGCTACCTACCGGAGGAGTACGTCGCAACGAGAGCAGTATCGGAAATTTGGACAATGTCGAGGGGACTCATTGGGTGGCGTATGCGAAGAGAGGGTGTCGAGCTATATATTTCGACAGCTTCGGGAATCTTCGATCGCCTAAAGAATTGGTACAATATCTGGATAAAGATGTTGTGAAAATCGAATACAATCGAACGTCTTATCAGAAGTACAATCAGAGCAATTGTGGACAACTATGTCTACGCTTTCTACAAACGATCGGCACCAAACTTAAGGATTAACTTCCCACCACTCTGATTCAGTACTAGTCGAGCAGTTCCAGGGGAATATGTCGCTAACATTCACTCTAACCGGCAAGAGTAGCACCCTCGCGGTGAGCTACTTTCTACCCATAGATTTGAGCGACGATGATTACGAGCTTGGTCTAACAACCTTCGAAACTTATCATACAATACCGAACATCGACTCGAGCAACGATAAATTCTACTTCATCGTAAACTATTAAATCGACAGCAGCGTCGACACCACTCATAAATACATTATAGTGTTGCGTCCCAACAACAACACCATGAAAATCGAGCTATACTGCTCGTTCGCCGTAGACTTTACAAAGTCCAATAACATTGGATCGCTACTGGGATTCTCGACGAATCGGGTATAAGAACCAGGACGGTGGCACAAATCGGACGATCCAATTAATATCATGAACGTGAACATTATTCGCATAGAATGTAGTGTAACCGCTGGCGCGTACAACAATGGGAGGCGTGTACATACGATACATGAATTTTCTCTGAGAGTCCTACCAGGATATAAGATATAGGAAACGCCCGCGCAGATAATTTACGTTCCAATCACCACACAGGTCATTACAAATCTAACGATACGCGTTGTGGATCAAGACGGACAGTTGCTTGATTTTCGAGGTAAAGAGATTACCACCGGACTGCACGTACGACGACGACGACGATAATACGCGTGGCGCGAACGAAAGAGATGCTTGTATTGAACGACTCCAGACACCCGTTTCTTCCAAGTGAAATTGTTTACAACAACAACAACAACAACTGTAACAGCTCTGATCACGCTAAAAATAAGAGGCTCAGTGCTGCGAACATTGCATTTTTGAAATCATTGGGATTCATTGTGCGCATTTAAGTTGAAAAAAATGGCTGACATTCTAAGCATTGGAGGGAAGCCGACGTTTGATGATCGCATCGTCAAACTCGAGACTCACACATACAACCCATACGTCAACACGACGTTTGGATACAGCGATGAGATAAGAATACCTATGCAGCAGCAGGATTTATACACATTGCCGTGTGAAAGTTTCCTCTATGTGGAGGGGAAATTGAAAATAAATAAGCCAAACGATGCATTAACGGTGATGTTGGGAAATAATTGCGTGGCGTTCTTAGTTGATGAGGTTCGATACGAGCTGAATGGCGTGGAGATTGATCGCAACAGAAACGTTGGAATAACTAGCACGCTTAAAAACTATGTATCGCTGACATCTAGCGAAGACAAAAATATGGAGAATGCCGGATGGGGCTTTAAACGACGCGATGGGCTAATAGTGAAAGATCATTTCAATTTTTGCATCCCACTCAAATATTTGCTGCGATTTTGCGAGGACTACAAACGCATGATTATTAATGAGCGTCACGAATTGGTTTTAATACGACCGCGCAACGATAACAATTCTGTAATAGGATCGCCGATGTTGGAACCGGAAATTGAATTACTTATTGTGCAGTGGCGGATGCCGCATGTGACGCTGAACGACGTTAATAACCTATCGTTGCTACATGATTTGGAAAGTGGACAAGACCTTAGCATTTGTTTTCATTCGTGGGATCTGTAGGAGTATCCTCTTTTACAGAGCACAACCAAGCATTCGTGGGCCGTGAAGGCATCGGCACAGCTGGAGAAGCCGCGATGGATTATCCTTGTTCTACAGACTAATCGAAAGAATGTCACGAGCGAAGATGTTACTAAGTTCAACAACTGCAAATTGGGCAATGTAAAACTTTGTCTCAACTCGGAATTTTACCAATATGATGACCTGAACTTGGACTTTAACAAGAATAGGCACGCCATCTGGTTTCACATGTATACACAATTCCGTAAATCGTATTATGGGTGTAGTTGCAACGAGGCATTATTCACCGTGGCCGAATTTTTACAATTTGGTCCTCTCGTGGTGATTGATTGTTAGCGACAAAATGAGTCGATTAAGAATAGCACCGTGGACGTACGCATAGAATTCGAGTGTAAAGAGAATGTACCGGCAAATACTACAGCCTACTGTCTGATTCTGCAGGATCCGGTGGTTGAATACAATCCGCTGACAAACGTGGTGCGCAAAATAAATTAAATTGTCACGGTACTTGCCCGCCCTCTCCTGTGCCAAATTCATACAAAATTTTTATCGTGAAAATCGAGATGTTTTACGGGAAAGACTGCATTCTCCCGTCTGTCTTGGAAACGAGCGGACCTCTAAATTGAACGGATAATGGTCGTACCAACATTTGTTTACCTGCAACGGTTCATCGTCGATGGAAGATTTGTTGTTAAGGAAGTGGCTGTCCTACGAAAGGGGACAATTCTCTCGCACTATATTTTTGGGACTTCGATGCCACAATATCTTCTTACGAAATCTGACAAATCAAGCATCCGGTGGTTGGTGGCAAAACATCATGGACTACGGTGGGACGATGGAGACGTTTCATACAGTATGGCTAAACAGCTAATTACGAAACTTGTAGCTGATGCGATCGATGAAGAAGATGACGCATCCGATATCGTATACGTTAAAGCGCTGCAGAACCGCGACAGACTTGCGGATTTCCTTGATGAAAATACGAGAGCGGACGTGATCATTGAGACACTGGACATTGAATACGAGGATATAAAATCTCTAAGTAAGCTAAATGTAGTTAATACTCTGCGATGTGGCAGACACGCAAAGCAATGTGCCTTACAAAATGCATTTAAAATGTTCAACTGGTGGTCTAAACACCAGAAAGAAATGCATAAATAAATAAATATAGTCAAATTTTTATTGCATATAAAAAAAAATGTTTTTCCTCACCCTCACCAACCTAACCTCCTGCATGTGATGTACGCTAGATTAAAACGATAGTTATAATTATTATGTAGAAGCCGTTCAATACGCGATCAAAGTGGTACCATACACGTTCAAAGTGGTATCACACGCGATCAAAGTGATACGATAGATGTTCGATGCACGTTCGATATGCGATCAATGTGGTTGAATAGACGTTTGATACACATTCAAAGGGGTATGGTCTAGTCGAATGATGTGCCCAAAGAAGAAGGAGAAGCGGTTCAGCCAAATGATGAGTGCGAAGAAGAAAAAAGGAGAGGATGGCCAGTGAATAATTCGAAGAAGATGCAGGTATAGAAGGAGAGGATGGTCAGCGAAAATGCAGGTGGAGCACAAAGGCATCCTATTTTACTAAGCTATGCAAGTTTAGGCATGGGCCCACATTTGACAAATTGTATGAACTCTGCGGGACCAGTTGCGTATCAAAGCTTGACGGCTACCAGTCATTTTTTTGTGGAAATAATTTTTGTGTGAGACTGTTTTTTGTGACAATGAGGTTCGAAAGGATAGCGCCCTAGTGGGACCCCGAGCCATACCGGGGCAACCCTGAGGTATGCTCTTTACAATATTTTGACATTTATGGTGTTCTTTTTTTTTAACGTGCCAATATGTGGTTTCTATATTCTGGGATTCGCCACCCACGTCGCCCCCGGCGCCACCTCATTGGCCGTCGCCGCCGTTTTCGCCGCCTCCACAGGTATGTAATACATGGTGCTGTTTTGTGTGTTTCATGCTTAATATGTTTAATGAGCCAATATTATATCGACGTTTGTGTATCTGTTCTAGGACCGGCGACCGCTGCTGCCAATAATTTTTATAGCTTTATTGGCGCGGGTCCTGGCGGAGGACGTGCCCCCGCCTCTCCCCCCCCCCCCCCCAGGAGGTGCGGTTGCGCCGATGGCCGCGCGACGGCGGCACCCATGGGTGCCGTATCGACAGATGGGGGGATCCCTGCGACGACCGCGATCCCCATCGCCGCCATCGCCCACGTGGATCGACGTGAGCAGGCTGCAGCCGCCCGTGCCGTTACCGCCGTCGCCCCCACCGCGGTCGCCATCCCCCGAGTGGCTATTTGAGGGGGTGACGTCGTCGTCATCGTCATCGTCGCCGTCGATGACGATGACGACGTCACCACCCCCTCAGTGGAAGTATAAGGGGCTGTTGATGCCTCCCCGTTGTCGTCACCGCCGCCGTCACCACCACCGCCATCTCCCTAATAGTTTTTACTTTTTTTTACTTTATTTTCTTTTATTTTTTTATTATATTTCATATTATTCTTAAATTCTATTTATATTATTTTTTATATTTATATTATATTTTTATATTTCTATATTTGTATTCTATTTTTTATATTTGTATTCTATTTTTATATTTTTATTGTTTTATATATTTGTATTATTGTTATTCTATATTATTATTATTATTATTCTTTGTAACAATATATATATATATATCTTAAACGTATATTATTTCTCAATTTTATTTACCCGTCATCCTCCTTCTCTTCTCACCACCTAATTCCAAGATTCGACGCGAAGAACGCTTAAAACTTATTAGCTTTAGAATGCTTGCTGCATATTGGCTCGCTAGATCGTTGATTCAAAAATTATTATTTCTCTGCGTTGGGGGGTAATGCCTGTTTGCTACATGTTGGTATGGAAATTTTTTTTCAGAGGGTCATTCTCTCCCTCTGAAAAATTTCCGGCGGCGGGCCAGGTCTGGAGAGGTAGTGGTGGAGAACTATCGATGGTACTATCGATAGTTATCGATGGTCCTCACTATCGAAAACTATCGATAGTTTATTTTCACTATCGATAGTTATCGGTATCGACAATCGTAGGTTAGTAATCCGTGCAGTTCTGACTTTGCTCCAAAACTGCTCCTAAAGCTGATAGAGCATTAAACTTGAAAAAATCATTTTTATCCCAGAGAAATGATATCTAATTAGCATAATAATATCCAAAAACATCGACATCTATTAGAAAAACATCGGTGGTTTCAATGTACATATAGATCTTCAAATATCGATTATAAAAACATCGAGGTATCGTCATCATCTCTACTTGAAGTTCAAATTTTATTGTAAATTATTGAAACTCAAGACTCGTAACACAGTTATCAAATTTTGTAAGATTGAAGAAAAGAATGTTAAATTTCATGTACATTTTTTCAAGTCAATCCAAAAATAATAACAGCTAAAATTCAGAATCCCAGGTTTAATTTGTAATATTATTACTTGTATTAAAAATAAACTGGGACAAATCCTTACCCCCACTATGACCTACCGTCGTCTCCCACTATGGCCTACTGTCGTCCCCCACTTTCTTCCCATCGCACTGCACACAAGTATATCCCTACTCCTGTCCGTGTGCGCTGCTTGTTCGGCTGCCAAGCACACGGAGAGGTTTCCGCGGCGGCTCGGCCAGGACTGAGCCCCTCCATGATTACGGCTTCCCCCACTCCGCGGCTCGTGCGTGCGCGCGCAGCCAATCTTCCACTCCCCGCTCCCCCCGCGCCAGAGTCCTCCGCACCGCACTCCCCCGCGCCCCGCGCTCCCCTCAGAGGACTTGCGTTAGAACTCTCTTAGCAATACTACTATTATGTGTATCTGAATCATTTTTTTCCTCGTCGGGAACGGAGGGTTGAATTACAACGTCGCTGACGAGCGTTGGTAGTGTGTCCCCTTTATACCATACGAAATCGTACTTCTCACCAGCTTCCTGCCATCCATGATTGGTTGGCAATAATAATGTTCCATTTTTGAAATACGCGTTTCTCCATACATTGCTGATGTATGCCGCTCGTAGTATATGCTGCCGTAGTTCTACTTTACAAGGTGGCAGTTTAGAAGCGTCGTAATTTTTAACATTTATACTAAATTCTTCAGTATTAGTCATGTTTTGGTAGCTTTTGGTGAACACCGCAAATCTAGCTTGGTTTACATCATTAATTTTTTTAAAACCATATAAGCGGCACACAAATTCCTCCAAACTTGTGCAAACTTTTGTTGAATTGCATCCATCTAAAGTCGCAAGGTCAGTAAATGCTTGTTGGTATTTTTGAGACTTCAGTAATAGTTGAAAGGGTTTTATTTACCCTTCATAAAAAAAGGCAGCGTTGTCATCGCAACCAGTAAATACATGAAATCCTGGTAACGAATTGCACACAGAATTTTCTAGTGCTTCACTCAGTCGCGTTACATCTATACATCGCTGTCTGTTACCTATGCTGATATCCATCTAAATTTTGATGGGGCATTTTAAGCGTAAGATGTTTCCCAGCATAATTATAAGCACATCTGTATCTGCACATCGAATCGAATGTTTCCTTCGATTTCAATATTACAGATGTGATATATTATTTTTGTATCTGCTTCTTCGTGTTGTTCGCATGATAAGTTTTCATCGACGGTT